>JAIUSX010000012.1:20000000-21307038 GCA_026573805.1 Hesperophylax magnus
CATGTGTAAAGGTTGGTAGGTATTTATTCTCGGTTCAACATAAGAATGCCCTGTGGGTGCATGTCTCCGTCCCATCCCCTCCCACTGTTACTTGGATGCACATTAACACATTCAAAACCCACTATTTAAATAAATTTTATTTATCTACCGATAAACAGAAAATTATAAGCATTTATTCATTTAAATAATGATGGTGATAGTTTTACAATATATGTACAGTATGCCGTAATAATGTATATTTTACAGTGTGTAGCCCAGTACCGTCTGCTCAGAAATTGTGTGAATGGCATGTTAGCAAGATATCAGGGTCTCCAGCTATGATGTTTTTATATATTATATTGATTATCATCACTGTGCGTTGGGGTTTATGCACCGCCTATAAAATAAATAAAACTGATCAATATAAATTTTATGCTTACAGTACCCACCATTATTGATTTATAAAAATGCTTTGTTGCAATTCGAATAGCTAAACTTATTTGACATAATTAATGCTTTTTGCAACTGGTGATAATGAATTTGGACAAATTCGCTGAGCATCGATTTTATCGCATGGTCTGAATAATATCTAAGAAGCTCGGGCACACAGCACGACAGTCACCAAATACTGAATTGTGGGCGGAGTAACTTGCGTCAGTCGAGCACTGGTGAAGGAACCAAAGCGGACGGGGGGGGTATGCGTATACAAACCTAATTTCGCACTGTAGCAGGTTGTTCCTAAGTTGGATCGAGTAGCGGTGGTGTTGTAGTGAATTGTTGCGATTTAGTAATACAGAATTTTAAAATAAAATATCGATATTTTCTTTAAATTAATTTATATTTTCATCAGTCTCTTAAGTAATGATCCATCAAAATATATTCCCCTTGTATAAGTGTCTCATATTGTGCTATATAGAAAACTTTATTTTAAATTGAAAGGTAAATTATGTGTATGGTTGCCTTTACACTTGTAAGTTTTTTCCTGTAAGTTGCTCATGTAAGCGACTTACGACATATTTACCAATGTAAACGACACCATAAGTCACTTACCGTAATTTATACCAAGTTACAGAAGTTTTTTTGCGTAAGTTTTTGACAGGTCTAATCGCTCTCGCGGGAATTTACGGCTCTCTCATAGCTTAACAAAACAGATTGATAAGTTGAGACGCTTACAGTAAGTTTTGACGTCATTGTCGGGATGGTAAAACAGAAATCTGCAACACTGACAGTAAGATTGGGTCTTTCCGCCGTTGCTCCTCGGGACTTGTTTACTTGTCGCCATGAACAGCTTTATGAAATAATACACTGCAATAATCTATGGAGACTAACATAACATTATTTATCATTAACACAATGTCATGTTTAAAAAATGCCTGTGTAAATGTGTGATAATGATTCTAGTATTCGACTTCACGAACTGATGGATCAGCTATCAAACTTCACAACAAATTAATATCTCCAATGAATTCATACAAAAATGCAAAATAAGAATACATAGAAAACATTACCTGACGCCAAAAATCGAATAGTCACCATTAATTGTTCTAACTAACTGACTAACCATCACACCGTTTCCCGCAGGGGTAGGCTGAGAGGACGGACCGCCAAACAACTCAGTCTTGGCACACACTTCTTGCCTCATTCACATTCATACATCGTCTAATACATACTCTTCTATTATTCTGACTCTTGACATGGCCTGACTCAAGTATCTGATTCACTTGGTCGTGCCATGTCTTCCTCGGGCGTCCCCGACTTCTGCTACAATTCACTTTGCATCGTATATTCTTCTTAAATTCCTTTCTTCGCTCATTCGCTCTACATGCCCAAACCATCTAAGCGTCCCTTTCTTGATCTTACTCATTACGCTTACTTTTAGCCGTGTACTCTTTGCGGATCTCCGCATTTCTCACACGATCGTACATGGTGTTACACACATGCGCCTCTCATTAATTAGGAATCTCATTAATTTTTCAGCTGGTGAAATAGCATTCCGAAAGCGAGTATCATTCTTTTTTAATTAACGGTCCAATCATTTCCAATATGTATTAGAAGTCAGTTGCTATAATTTGGATAAAATTAAAGAATTTTTGTTCATCCTCAATTCTCAATTCTGCCGTTAAACGAACGAAAGCCCCATCAGTACTTCTTCTTTGAAGCCAACTCCTAATCCAACACACTGCGGGCCCTTACGTTTTTGTTTTACAAAATTGTGCATATTATCGCAGCGGCAATCCGTTGTGTGCGGAAATGGGTATTATATGGGGATCCATGATCTAACCGTGAATAAACAAATTCCTGTTATCAAATATTACTAACTGACAGCTGTCAAAGTCGGCGGCAACGCGTTGTTGTCAGGAAGCCATCTTACCAAAAATAGAATTACTGGTGTAGCGGTCTCTGTGAGAAGTTCGTAAATTAAACTTCCTAACAACTTCCGTGAGCATTATTTACGATAAGTTGGATGCATATGTAATCGCTCCTGTGAGTAACTTATCAAAAATTTACGAAAGTCGTAAATTTTACTTACAAGTGTAAACCCAGCCTATGAGACGAGTAAAGTTGTATGAGAGATTCAGAACTGTGAAACAACTGGCCCATTGTGGAATAATAACAAAACTCGAATAGAACTTGAATGAATTGTTCAAGTTCTGTGAAACAACTGGTTGTGCAATATTATGCATTAATTTTAGATTTTTGGAATTTTTATTGTTATGATTTGACTCCTGATTAACCAAAATATTTCAAATTCAGTGAAATAATTTTAAAACAAAAAAATTTGCTGTATTCATTTTGTTGGAATACTTCTCAAAATTGAATTAAGTTAGAAAGCGAATGTAATTCAAAGATAATATTTAAGTTCTGTAAATATTCTATTTGAGTTCTGTTTTTGTTGGAGAAAGCGAATGGAGTGCACTGGAACAAGTGCTAACCTTTTGATTTTAGTATTTGTATATACAGAACCCACGTAAGCAGATTTTTTTGGATGGTCCCTTGGAAAACTTTGCAGGTTCGCGACTGTATTCATAAATAAGATGTAATGTTATATTTCCTGTATTTTGTACAGATTTTGGACCAAAATATAAAAAAGCCATTTTTACTTATATTTTTTAAATAAAGTTCTCTCCCCCAAAATAAAGTTTGATAAAACATTAACAGTGTTTTTTTTTATATAAGGTTAACTGTTTGTTTCACCGGGTTTTTATTTTATGAGAGACCTTCCTCTTGTTTTGAAGGTCAAGCAAAATTGCAAAATTTTGTCAAAATTTTATCAATCTTGGAATAAAACTGTATATTTTACATAGACATATGAATATTAATAGACGAGAACTTAAAGGCGAGGGGTGAAACCAACAGTTGGGGGACGCAGAGGGAAGCTGACTGTGATTCGTCAATAAATCAATCTGACAGTATATAGGCATCTCGCATTATAATATCACCATTAAGTTCTTAAAAGTAAAATCTGCTTTTGAATGAATAGACATTTTTACATGGGAGCGCAAATTACTCGCCACGTTATGAACAAATTTGCGAGGTCCAAATTCGGCAAAGTAAATTTCTTCTATTTTCAGAGTCGTAGTTAGTTTCAGAGTATTTAGTTAAGACACTTTTACAAATGTTTCATAATTTACTTCTCAGTAAACAACGATGAGCACACTTGAGAGTCGTTACATTCGAGCAATGTTGGAGGGTTGTCACAACCGCTCTGTTCCTATTAATAATAAAATAATGAAATCTTTAAGAAAATATATAACATTTCACTTTTAAGAAGATAATAGAAAAGGAAAACAACTAAAAAAACAAATGAAATTATATACACACAGCTTTTACCAGCGATTCCTAAGAGTATTTGGAGTAAAAATTTGGACATCATTTTGCCGTCCGATGACACTTTATCAATTAAAAACAAAAAAACATGTTTTTCTATCACACATCGCCACTCGGTATAACCTAGCTCATTAGGTGATATGCACTCCTCCTCGTTCCAGCAGTACCGTACATACGAAACAATGCGCGTACCTAACACGTGGTCCGTTGCGACGTGTGATAGTATGATCCAAAGATAATATATGATCGGTGGCGATGTGCGATAGAAAAATGTAATATTTTTAATTTTAATAGATAAAAAAATATCATCGGACAGCAAAATGACACATACATTTTTCATTCCAAACATGCTCACTGTATCTAAATTTTACTTCCAAACATACCAATTTTTCACAATTGATAACCAACCATTTTTGTCCTATATTAAGGACGGGTTGTTTCGGAGAATTTGAACAATTCATCAAATTTCAACGTTCATTTTCAAGGTCTGTGAATGATTTTTTCAAGTTCTGTTTTTATTTCAGTTCTGTCAAGCAACTGGCCTATAATGATATAATAACAGAACTTGAATAGGACTTTCACAGAACCCGAAAACGAACGTTGAAATTTGATGAATTGTTCAAATTCTCCGAAACAACCCGTCCTAAGTGTTGTTTATGAGTTGTGTAAAATTCAAAACTCGTTTAATAATAACGCCATTAAAGTGGAATAAATTTAAAAATGATTGGTTTATCATCCTTTATTAATACGACGGAGTTCCAGCAAGATATAACAGATGAAAAAATAGACGTTCCAAATGATACGATTATGTATTTTATCAAAGCGCAAAAGGCGAAGGCACATCCCTGACTCTTATGCAAACGGCTTTGTGTACGCGTCCAGATGTATCTCGATGTGATAGTATATTTTTCTACAACTGATCCATATTATACAATGTGAATAAGCTTAAAATAATGCTTACATATCGAATGTAATACGACAATTGGGTTTATTCTCTTTTTCACATCTGTTTTTACAAGTTTTCATAGCACAAGCCACCATTTTGCCGTGTTATTTCGTAAAATGAACCGATGAAGCTCGCATGCTAGTTCGCACAAGAATGATGATGTCACATTTTCTAGATTCACGGGAGGCCATACGCGAGCCCAGCCGGCTCCAATGGAACCGGTATGGGGAATAATACGCTTTTATCACTTAGGGCAGGTCTACTAATATTCATATGTCTATGATATTTTAGGATGCTAGTATGTGTACTGCCGACCGGGAACCATTTATTGGATAACCAACATCTCTGCCAATATAGCAGGGGTGCCCGGGTTCATTGGGTGAGGTTGTCTAGGTTCTGGCAGCATATCCGGCCTGCTCACCTACTGCATGGCAGGCCGGATGACCCTTGCCTCTCCAATAGGACTCTATCGACTCATCGCCCTGCACCTAATGAATGCAGGAGAAATGAATTCATACATCCGTCACTCCTGGACATACTGACCCCCCCCAGATTCCTACACATCCCCCTCATACATGTTTCCTTCCCATTACTTCCTTTTCCTTAAAAAAACCCTCCAACAACATCCCCAAAGATGACACATGCCATGAGGGAAATTATTTTCTTCAGGGTCTCAGGGTGTGGAAAAAATTATAAAAATCAAATCCACACCGCCTACCACATACGCTCTTCTTTATATACATATATAGATTAATGTTTTGTCTTTTGGGTAATAAATAATACCAAAAAGTAAAAATTATAATTGGCAGAGGAAAATGATATAGAATATGTTTAATTATTTTGATACTTTATTAAGTAGTAAATTACATAAACAGTTTTCACACCTATGTCTTTTTCTTCATTTACACAAAATGAAATAAATCAACGTTGATGATTATTCCTCCATGGAAGTCAACACATTGAGCAGACCTTTTAAAGAAGTTAGTTGTAAAGAAATTTACTTAGGACAGGTTGTTCCATAGAAATCCACGTGTAACAAAGTCAGTTGAAAGACGAACCTAGAATCGGCGTTTAACGTGAACCATCAAATGTCAAAAAACAAAATGGGGCTGATTGGCCATGTCACACGTGAATTTCTAAGTAACAACTGGGCCATAATTTTAGGTAATGAGGAAGTTACCCAATTAAAATCTTCAATTGAGAAGTCAAACTCAAGTTCTTTATTTAAAAAAAAAACCATTCTGCCTTGTCAAATTATGTATATATTTTTTTTTAAATATTCTGACAATAATATTATTATAAAGTGTTATGGTACAGAAAATAATTTGTTAAGGGCAAACAAGTATTTTACGCAATTATATTTTACAATATTGATCTTGCGACTTGATAGTAAGTAAGTCCGGTTTTAGATAAATTTTTCAATGTTAAGTAAATGACATTTGATTTTATGATGGTTTAGTTATTAAAGCTGCAAGGAATGAGTATAGTTCACAGAAGAAAGTGTTAAAAAAAGGAAAGAAAAATTGTCAACATTTCAAGTTGTAAAATAGTTGAATTTAATTGAGATGATTTTGTTATGTTTGGTGTTATTCTTAAAATAAATGTTGGAACTAAGGGGGCTGATGAGATAGTATAAATCAGCATTTTCTCTGGTGTTTGATTGAGATTCCTCCATACAAAAGGAGAGTCTCAAAAGTGTATTGAACTCAAAACATTAAAAATATGAACTAATGGAAATTTCTTAAAATCAATTGGTTTAAGAGGGGTGATAAAAAGAATCGAGCAAAACATCCATGACAACAAGATTTATCAAGTCATTAATATGTAATAACATGCAATAATTCTTGTGGCACTGTTAACATTCATTGATAAATCTATTTAAAAATAAAGATTCATCCTATCAATTTAGAAAAATAAACAAGATTTAACATCGATTGATTATGTGGAGTAAGGATTGGTGTGTATAGTGCCTAGTATTTCCGGTATTCTCTCTGACTCGTGTATCGGTTGTCAGGGAAGGCGGGGGCCTGTGAGCCAGGGGGGGCGGGCTGGTGCAGGGGGTGGGAGGGGTGGGGGTAACGCACTTCGGTGGCGTAGCTGCTGCTGCCCCCGCCGCTGTAGCCCCCGCGTTCTCCGCTGGCCCCACCGCCGCCCCCGCTGGACCACGAGTCTCCGGCCTTATTCCAGGAGGGGGGTGCGGAGGGGAAGCTGCTCCCCTTGGTGGCGGCCGCACTGCTGCTGTGCCAGCTGCTGCCCCCTTGGCGGTCATAGTCTCCTAAACACCATTACACATTATTTCTTCATTTTCATAAGGGGCATAAGCGATTAAATTTATTTAGCACTCTGCAACTTTTATTAGTGTTGTTTGGCAAGTAGAAATAACTATTAATAAATTATCATTAGTAAAGTCTTTTGACAGCTCTGCTGGTGAAATAGCGATGTTCGTATTTGAAGGATAATATGTAAAAGAAAAAATACAGTAATAATTCAACTGTGTTTGGGTCAGGCGTTATTCCACACTTTTTTGGCAAGCAAAAATAGGCCTAATGGTTTACACTAAGGTCGCTACATTCTTTCCCAAAAGTGTGGAATTAACTCCTTTCACCAAAACACAGTCGGTATGGAGTTTAACACAAGTGCAAGTTGTGCATTCAATAAAAATATTACAGTAATCGTGTCTAACTACGGTAAAAAGTATAAAGCGAACGTACCGGGTGGCTTACCTTTACCAGCGGTGCTGGTTTCGGGATAGCGGTGGTCCCGGGAAGCGGGCTTGGGGGAGCGGACCCCGCGCGCACTCTCGTTGCCACCCCCGCCCCCACTGCTGCCCCCATAACGGTCCCCTCCACGTCCACCCGCACTGCTCTCGTATCTGCAATAATATCATTTTTTTATGAATATTGGTATTATTTTAATTTAATACCCCTTAATAAAAATTCTGCAGGGTTTCTCAATTATATATTTAGATTTGAAAAAGGTGCAGGATTTACAAAACCTAGCAGTGAGTGCTCCTGATAACAACTTGAGAAAGCGATTTGAGATTTCAGCGACAGTAACCGCCGAATTTGCATATTTCTGGTGACTAGAATTGAAGATGTTCTAATCAAGTTTCTGCTGTTTAGTTGATTCACTAGTACCCTGTTACAAAGCCATCTCTTGCTAATATTCAAGTAGCAGCATTAAAATTGCTCTGTGTGACCAAGGCTTTACCTTTTGGGAGTCATCAATTGCAAAGTCAAAATATGTTTTTAAATGAAGATTACTGAAAATATGGTTAGGAGTGGTGACTTGATTAGGGTGGTGAAAGATTACGCTATCAGTTCAAAGCGTATTACATAACTCCATACAATCCCTTACAGACCTGTCACACCTAAAAAGATGGTACTGATGGTAAATGATGGTGCTATAAGCGTGGGCGTAGCAACGATATGCGCTGTGATCTGCTAGCCAGGCTATATCTGAAAATTATGCGACCCCCTCTCCTAGCTATGGCAGAAGGGGTCAGAACAATTTATGGAGCGCCGTAATTACGCGGCTATCATCTGTCAAGGTGACAGATCCCATACAAAGAAATGATATTCCGCGGCAGTCCCCCAATTGATTTGACCCCCTGTCCTGGGGAAGATTATAGCGTAGTGTGTCAGCCCAACATATAATACGTACATGCCAGACCCAATTTATGAGCGCATAATATAGCGTAAAGTATCTAAAGCTTTATACACCGTGTCCCGAAACTAGCAGTACAAGCGGGAAACTGGTGAACGTACATCACATTTGGAGTCGATTATAAGGTTTAATTTTTTTTGTATTGTCTTTTAAAATGCGTTTACAAGCTTAGACCCGGCTCCAATAGTATTTTAGCCCTTTAGTTGACAATTATTATTTTTTTTTTGGTTTCTCCGTGTGATGTTGATTCACCAGTTTCCTGCTTGTACTATGAGATCGAGTGTATCGATCTAGTGGCTCCTGAGTCTATTGTTTGAAGTCACGGATACTCTCAGTATCGCCCTGGTGGAAGACCACCATTCAGGATTGAAACATTGCTTGAAATGGCTTTAGCCGTGTTTGATGACCAGATCTGAATAGGCAGGTACATCCCCATCTTCCTAACAGAACTCTTGAGGTGATATTTTGCATGAACGGTGCTATACAAATATTTTTATTATTCCTCCACCCCATCTCTTTCCCCCTCACCACTACCTTCAGCCTCACAACATACCCTAATTGGGGATGCCATAGCCTTAATGGCTAGCGTGACCCCAATGGTTGGGAGCAGTTGGTACTCTTACCTTTGTTCCCTAGGCCGCGTTCCCGGAGGAAGCGGTTGTCTGGACTCGTAGGAGCCCCCGTTGCTCTGGTACTTCATGGCGCTGCTGCTGCCCCCGGTGGGCGGGTGCCTCGTGTACTCCCCGCGGCGTTCCCGGTCCCGCCCCTCCCTCTTGTCAGGGGCGGTGGCTGACGAGGCTGACCTCTCGTAAGCAGGAGCCGGGGCTGCGGTGGAGGAGTCCCCAAAGTGGTTGGCGGCAGCCCCCGTGGTGCCGAAGGCGGGCCGCTTTGGGGGACCACCGCGGCTCTCGTAGGCCCCCGGTTTGGCCCATGGCGGGGACGTGGCCGAGGGATAGGCATACCCACGCTTGGCACGACGCTCTTCCTCCAATCTGAAAAAGATTGGTTAACAATAATAAATAAGAAGATATTGATGTCAGTTTACTTTGGTAAAGCAGGCCTTAAAGAGAAATAACTCAAAACTGCCCTATCCAAATGCAATAAAAATGTAGATTAAATAATGTAACAAATACTTGTTTAAAACCACAATGGCAACTGCTTTTTACAAACATTCTAAAGGTATTCTGCCGTGGTAAATGAAAACACAGTTAGTTACCGCGGCAGTATATTGAACGGCTGTCACTTACTTCATCTGTGCTCTCTTCAGCTCTAATCTCTCAAATTCCAGTTTCTCCCGCTCCAATTTTTGTCTCTCCCTTTCAATGCGGTGCAGTTCATTCTTCTCCCGTTCAATGCGTTCCCTGAAATATGCAATTTAAAATTCATCCGTTACAAAAATGATTAGAGGTTTATAACAAATGATTATTAGTAAATTGAAGATATGTAAGTCTAACCATCAGATACTGGGCTATTTAGGAAAACCATTGATGGCATGGAAGAGCACCGACTGTTGCCGAGCTACGAGCAGGAGCACTCTCTAAGAGCTAATGAAAGGGATGGGCACAATCGATTAATGATCAATTATTTGCTCCATCATATTAACAATTGAGATTTCCCAAACATTGTCATAGACAAATCTATTGTCTGTATTTAGATTATCAAAATGTTTCCATTATACCCATGACTAGTGTGCAGTTGGTGACACTTTTAGGGCCAATCTCCCTTGTTCGTATTAACTATGAAGGAAAATGATACACAAAGATGGGTGGCCTAACCCGGAAAGGGCGGGGAGAGAAAAACAATAGACTGAAGTGGAATCACATTTTAAGGAAGCCAATCATTAATTTTAACCTTTCAACCCTCAGCTTCTCTCTTTCCAGCGCCAGTCTCTGCTTCTCCATGCGCTGGCGGCGCTCTTGGTCCCTAAGGGCCTGTTCGGCGGCGCGGCGCCGCCTCTCTTCAGAGCGGGCTCGCCTCACACGCTCTCTCTCACGTTGCAAATCACGCTCTCTCTGAAATAACAAAGTACGTCACTTAATACAAGAGGCCCATTTACAAACGATTTACTCATTTGTGACTTTATTCAATATGTAGATCAAGTTGATGTACTGTTGTTGTTCAAATGTGCAACCTGCTATTTCTTACATGTCCAAAATGATTTAACCACCTGACTTACCCTGATCTTGGAGAAAGAGAGCACATCTCGGCCAGCTGCAGGGCGATTGCGGTGCGGAGATCTCTCTCTCTTTCCAGAAGGTTCTCTCTAGAAAGAAAATGTTCATATTAGACATTGCCAATGGTACATATCTGTTAAATGCTATTTTTATTTAAGTTTTTCGATTCTCTATGCCAGCCCATCAAATATCCTTATGACACGTCTGAAGCCATTTTTGTAAGTTTCGTATCTAACATGAGGCTCATTCATTCAAAGAAAAAATCTTTCACACAATATACATAAATATATTCTCACATACATCATTCCTACAGGGCAGTCTTACTTTGAGATTTGCATCTAGAAAGAAATTTGGTGATAGCAATATTAATATCAGTACGTAACAAGTGTCAGAGCCAGAAGGAGGTTAAATATAATGATCCGTTTGCGTGTTTGGTTTTTATTAAATATTATTAACTAGTAACTAATTCAATTTTATTTCGATAAAATTTTATGTTTCTATTATATTCATAATTATTTCTTCAGACATACATTTTCGTATTATGTGCATATAAATAAATAAAATTCTTGTACTAACCTGCATTCTTATTCCGATTCCACATATTTATTAAAGTACGCACACAAATAAAATGTAACTTAATCATCGATGTAGGTACTTATTAATACTATGTTTTTAATATAAATATTTTCCACTAGTGAACCCCGCAATGCTTCGCTATTGCTAATGTCTAATTCTCGGGTGTCACTGACTTCTTCCACCATTCACTACTGTATACCTCAATGTTACTGTTAAAAAAATACATTACATCGACTTTAATTCGATTCCGTATCTCATTCCAGTGCAGAGATATTGCATTGAGTATTCCTCGGGCGTCCCCGACTTCTTCTACCATTCCCGGCACTAGTAAGCAAAAACTTAGAAATTTTCAAGGAAATCAATTGACTACTTTTCGAGTTTTGGGCGTGCTAAATGCGCAGGCTGAATTTTTATATATTAAGATTGTAAAGGTCCCGTTAATTATACTCTATCGTGACATGCATATGAGCTCTGCCTGGGAATACTGTATCGGGGTGTTTGGATAACATTCAGTAATGTGGGAAGGTACTCACAACTTTCCTCTTGTTTTCCGCGGAGTCTCCTTTGGAAGTGTTGCTTCGCTCTCCGGCGTCTCCTTCTTTCTTTTCTACTGTTTCCCCTTCCTTCTTTGTGATGGGCTCTTTCTTAGTGTCCTGAAAGAAAAAAGATATTACATTATATCCTAGCTGATCCTAGCCTATCCTTACTGATTAAAAAAAAGTTAATTATTCAAATACATCAAAAGTCGACTGTTTCAACGCAATCTATCCCACGTCTTGAAGCAAGGTAAATGGGGTTTCAGTGAAACTTAAGGGGATAGCCACCGACGATGGGTCACTTATGCAACAGCGGCATGGATCAGGTTTTATTTGAAATGTGTTGCGTTCTTTAAAATTATTTAAAACTCCAGCAACAAAAATCTCTTAGTTTTTATTTTCTAATTGCTGGTATAACTGGCTACAAGCGCTATTTTTTAATAAATTCTAGTACTAGTTCAGCAGTGTCCATTTTTATATTTTGAAAGGTGATTTCTGTGTTAAATCTTGACCTAATTATTTTTCACAATTTTTTTGTAATGTAAGTTTCGAAAGTATTTTGTTTTTGTGACAATTTTTGTGTAATTTAATAAAATTAATAATATTATTTTTTTTGTAAACTGTATAGGTTTTTTTATTTTATGTGATACATGAGTCTTAGGACGGGTTGTTTCACAGATTTGAACAATTCATCCAACTTGTATGTTCATTTTCGGGTTCTATGAATGTTCTATTCAAGTTCTGTTATTGTATCATTATAGACTAGTTGCTATTATAATAACAGATCTTGAAAAATCTTTCACAGAACTTGAAAATTAACTTTGAAATTTGAAGATTTGTTTATATTCTATTTGTTTATATTGTTTATAGAATTTGAACAATTCATCAAATTTCAACGTTCATTTTTAAGTTCTGTGAAAGATTATTTCCAGTTCTGTTTTTATTTCAGTTTTTTCAAGCAACTAGCCTACAATGATATAATAACAGAACTTGAATAGGACTTTCACAGAACCTGAAAATGAACGTTGAATTTTGATGAATTGTTCAAATTCTCCGAAACAACCCGTCCTTAATGTTCTTTCAAATGAAAAAAGCGATAACTTCTGAGCCAAAGATGAGTTGTGTTTGAACAATTTGTTATTTGAACAATTCATAAAATTTCAAGTTCTGTGAAGGTTCTATTCAAGTTCTGTAATTATTTCAGTTTCGTGAAACGACTGGTCAATATAATTACAGAATATGAATAGAACCTTCACAGAACTTGAAAATCGACTTTGAAATTTGATGAACTGTTGAACTGTTCAACTGTTCAACTGTTCAACTGTTCAACTGTTCAACCGTCCAACCCGTCCTAATTGTTACTAAGCATCAAATATGTTCCAGCAGTTTTACTTCAGGTCTGAAAGGGTATAAAAAAAGATAAAAATTATTTGGCATATTAGCTACGTACATCATCGTCCTTCTCGTCTTTGTCCTGGCGGCGATAGGTGCGCGAGGGTCTGCCCGAGCCGAGCCAGCTGCCCCCAGAGGCCCATCCGCCCGCCCCCAGCTCCGCTTTGGCCTTCTCCACGGAGATCATGCGGCCGTGCAATTCTGGAAAAATCAAATATTTTTACTTCACCCTCAAATTATATCGACAGTGGTTTGGTAAAAAACCCTTTAAACCACAAATTGAAAACTTTACAGGAAACGATGGAAACTTTATGGAAACGAATAATTTTTCAGAAATCATAAAATTAATTAAAAATCTTAAAGTTTATATGAAAGTAGTTATTTTCTTTTCAAAATGTTGTAAAATATTTCAATTCTGTTTATAAATATGAGATATTTGAGGGTTGAGAAATTTCGTCTACGGTTTTCTCGAAATAACTTTAAAAAAATTGTATGCATAAATTTAGTGTTTGGTATTAGAAAAAATTGCTTTACCATGTTGAACTTTGAAGACTATTTTATATGAAACCACTGAAAATATTTGATTCAATCTCTAATATTATAACAAATCTTTCTTAAAACCGCCTTGAAATAATAACAATGAACAGGTCAAGTTGAGTCTCCTACGACAAAGCATTGAACCATTGGGGCGTGGCCATATACACATTTGAGTTTCCACGCACAGTGTTTTTGCTCTAATTTTTTTTACAATCCCCTCATGTCAAATCAGTGTTGTGGTTATTTAAGTGCACTGAGCAAAAACAAATGTTTTGTGTAAATATTTCAATGTTTTGAAAACATTTCATCTAGGAGACCTTAAGAGGAACGGCTGCGGTGCCTGTTTCATACAAAATTTAAATTTGGATTTACGGCTAAAATACTAGAGTAAACTGTTTTTTTTTTTTTTTAGTTAAAAGACATGGTATATATAAAGTACGCATATGGATCAGATTTTCGATTTTTGCCTTAAATTATAGAATATAGGCCCCAGAAGATGACGATTTTACATGATTTTACGAGGCATCTTTGGCAATTTTTTGTGACCAAATGAAAGATATTTTTTGAAAAAATCTCACATATCCCGTCTCAGGCATATAATGAACTATACAATAAAATTTGAATCTTCACTGAAAAAAGTTTTATTTGCTTCAAAAGCCGAATTTGGTGGCCACAAATTCAACGTATATTTAACTAGCTTTTTTGTTATTGTCTCATTCGCACTTTCTTGAGTCGGGCTGGCTAGGGTAGGTGGAGCACGGGCCGGGGGGCAGGGGCTCGGGAGAGATCGCCCGCCTAACAAATACATGCATACGTCAATCGTCCTTCATTTTTTATTATTATTGCTAGTGTATGTATATGTGTTAGTCGGACATTCGCTCGCAGTCAGCCCGCGCGGACATATAATTGACGAATTTGTTACTTTGTTTACGAATAATATTATTTTTAAACTCCACAGTTTTTAACCGAAGCATCCCCAAATAATTTATTTCATTCAACATGGATAAGTAATCATTATTTGAGCATTTTTAACAATGATAATTAGGTTATGAATTAGGGTACTTACGTTATTGATTTTTATAAAATGTTATTTGTGTTTTAGGTCGAAAGTGGATACGTGGTAAGCCACCCAGTATGCACCGGAAAAAGAGTTTTTATTTATTTATGTAATTATTTATTTGCTTATTTATATTGGAGTCTGTTCTTACTATACAGCTACTACCTGTCCGACTTTATTTTATTTTTACCTTGTGCACATGTATTGTGTAGATTATAAAATAGGATTTTTTTCAGTATAAAAAATCTGGGACTAACTACCATAAATGTATTTCTCACTGCCTAGAATGGACGGAAATAATTATACCGATTCATTGAACATTTTTAATAAAATATGCTTGATGCTATTATTCTTGCTGTTATTGTTTTATTACTGTGCTGCTATTTTTATGGTTATTTTTATTTATAGTTGTATTACTTAATTTTTTTGTTCACATAATATTCTTCTTACACAACACTTAAAAATAATCTCGACCAAAATCCCAGTGATAAAGTCAGTGCGTGTTCGGAATTATATACACAGCGACACGACTTTATAACTTTCTTCCAGATAAAATAAAGAAAAAATGTGATTCACAAAAAAATTTCAAAGGTAATGTAAAAATTAAAAAATAAAAGATTATGTCAACAGTAACGGTAAGGCCTTTACCGGTGCACTTACACAAATTTTAAGTAAGTGTAAATTTCTATTCTCTACAATTATATTACTTACTATTCATATAATATTATTTACTGCTGTTAATTCTATGTACTTATCTAATTTATAAACTTATACACCTATTATTACTATTATTATAATTTCGTCTGTGGCCAGCTGCCACAGTAGCACGTGTACAATTTCCGTATCTCCTACAATAATACACGTATCGGCTAATTTAAATGAACTAAACAAAAGGGTGATTCCCCGTTTTGATGCAAATATATTCACGCACAAAAGAAAAAAAGCATTTTCTCTTTTACTGGCCTTCAATGCGTGATATTGTCAGTGCCTAACGTGTACATGCGCATATACCAATACTATTAAAGAATAGGTCGGAAGCCCTTGTATGGCTGTGTCTGCTAATGGAATGAACTAAACGAAAGGGACATTTCACCGACTTCGTGCAAATATTCAAGCATTGAACTTAATTTCTTTTTTATTTAATCTCATATTATCTAACTTTTTTTGATCGCTTGCAACGTCAGCCGTACTAAAAGCCAGGTACTCCCTCTCCGTTCCCCGCTGCACGCTCCGTTAGAGAGGGACACAGGACAATAATTATTTTTGCGGGAGTCGAAATTTCGTCCGCGAAAACAACGCTCTTAACACAAAATGATGTAATTACTGAACAGAAAATCCCAAGAAGTATGATCTATTATACTATTTGAAAGAAAACTGTTGTCCTGAAGAACTTTCAGCTACAGGCAGACCATTGAAATTGATTACCTGTTCAAGAAAGAATTTGGATTTTCTGGAAAAATTGAGCTTTTTTTAATGCAGACTGTAGGAAGCCGGTAGAATATGGTATCCCCACTGAGGAATGTTGTGAGATTGAAGGTAGTAGGGAGGGGAAGAAGTTGGGTAAGAGGAAGGTGGGGAAATATCTGGCAGTTAAGATCCAGATAGTATCTACCACTCTTGGGTCATGTGACAATTGTCTCACCTGTGCGATGGAGGTACTTGATGCAGGCATCAGCATCGCCCGAACTAACCATGGTGACATACCCGTAGCAGCGCGAACCCGGAGTACGTGCATTGGTCACCACCTTGGCACCCACCACCTTACCATGGCGCGAGCATAGCATCTTCAGGTCCTTGGCGCGCGTGGCGCCTGACAGTCCGCTCACCCACAGGTTGCGGCTGGACTGCGACTTCTTCAAGTCTGCATAGACAACAATCATTTACAATCGGCTAATTTGTTATACACTGAAACTGTCTTATAATGTTTCCTAAGGGACTGGAAAACAAAATCAGGGAATTTTATAAGATAATTTCACTCGTACACAATTGAAAGGATTTTGTAAATACAGTGGTGCCTCACACAACGAACGCCTCGCACAGCGAATGCTGCACACAACGAACTTCCTTTTCGTTCATTTCACGATTCATACAACGAACTTCGCTTCACACAACGAAGTCGCCCGATCTTCTACGATCACTGCCGATTAATTGCATCCTCCCGCGCAGGCAGTCGTTAGACTCGTTAGTCACTGCGTAGTACGCTTAACTTACGCACGTATCGCAGCAATCGTTCTTCATTACGAATTAAATCGCACACGTATCACGGCAGTCGTCCTTTTAAGATAAACTCAACATTTTTTTTATATGATGGGTTCTAAAAAAAGCAAGAAGGTGATTTCTCTTGAAATGAAACAGGAAATAATTAGAAGGAGTGAATGTGGGGTAAAACAGTTGACAACAGTTGACACCAACTGCTGACATCAAGAACATCCTGGTCAAATGGAAAGCAGTTCAGGAGTTTACCAATGCCCACTATCCGGATTCCGCTGAAGCAAACAGGATCAACGACCTGTACTCCGATACTCTTGTCCGTTATTTCCGGCAGATGTTGAAGAAAAGAGAGAAACAAACGACTTTGGACAGGTTTTTCACTGCACCATCGGCGGAAAATGGATGAAGATGTGCAAGATTCGATTATTTCTTAAAATTAAAAAATGTGCGTTTTTTTCATTATGTTTTTAGATGTATCTAAATAAAAATAATAACAAAAAATTTATCTTTTTTTTATGTCATCTTACCATATTTTATGCTACAGAACGAATTATTTTTTTTAACATGTATTGTTATGGGAAAACGCGTTTCACATAACGAACTTTTCGCATAACGAACTTGCTCCTGGAACGAATTAAGTTCGTTGTGTGAGGCACCACTGTACGTAAAAAATGGTGACGTTACATCGATGTTGGATGGTCAGTTTATATTTATATTATGTTACTATGTATGTGTGCTAGTACGTTATGTGTACTATGTACGTTACGTTATTTATGTTATGTTACGTACGAGAAAAAATTATCATGAGATGCTAGTTTTGGTAGTCTTCATAGAAAAGTTGCAATTGAAGATATGTACTGTTAGAAAACTGACTTCCACTGAAAATACTGAGTGCAATTCCAGTCCAGTCCAGGAATAAGTGCAATAAAGCTGGGAAAAGCAACTCCAGGCTGTGCGAGGAGAGGCTGGGCTTGCAATGGACCGAGCCCACCAAAATAGAAAAAGATGGATCCCCGATAACCCAACTAAGAAAGAATAAAGCTTACCTTTATCATCAGTCTCTTTATCTCCATCGGTAGCACCGCTGAAAAAGTTACAAAATATGAAATGGTTGTCACAATAAGCATTTCAAACACATACAATAATTTAAAACCAGCACTGAACAATAGCGTCATCTTTTGTTTCCTCGGTACGAAATGTGTTTTAATTTGCAGTTTCCCTCGATAAGTCATATCTCTGTTGCACGAAGCCGCCTGGCCTTTATGATGACTAATGTATGTCAAGTAAATTGATTGCAATTCTCAATCAATTATAATTTTCTTTGCTAGGCCAGTATTTTATACCCTTTCGGTATATTTCATATCTGGATTTTTCAGTTTGTACAATGCAGACCTTTCTCTCAATAGTAGTTGGTGCAATATTTTTATATTGTTTTGTTAGACATTGTTATTGTAGGCTGCATTTTATATTTAAAGTTGTTAGTGGGCAAACTTGTTTTGCTGGAAAGATATTATTATCATTGATTGATAAAATATCCCTTACCAATAAACAAAAGTTCAAATGATGGCATTTGCTGGCCATTACTCTATTCAGGGTAGACAATAATCACTGTCTGAAGAGACTAGTTTCAGGGGGTTTTAAAGTGTCAGCGTGTAAACCTGGTATTCCTGGAAACCTTGTCCAAAAACCTTTAGAAGGAACATCAACATCTTTAGTGTCTTTATATTCTATGGTTAGAATAAAAGTTTACTAAATAATAGTATGGGTTCTCTATTATAAGTGACAGGAAATAATTTTTCAGCAACCTGTTAATTTTGCCAGAAGATAAATGTTTGGTAAGTTTACCAAATTCCTTTGTCATAAAGCGTTGAATTATCAGACGAAGAGTAGACTGAATAATGCTCAATGATTTCCTGGTTGGGTTTCACTGATTGAGTGTTGTAACAGCTGCCATTGAATTTGTTTGAGGTTTTCCGCATTCGTGACATCGACACATGACTGTGTACAGTAATCAGTAGTAGTAGTTGCAGGTGTTGCGCCAATAATACCACCAACAGGATAACAGCCGATCCAAAGAGAATGATTATATTAGTGGAAGGATTCTGTACTGCAACTGCATCGCTTCACGTTACGGGTTTCCCATATGGGCTCATTAAGTTCTCCCAAGAAACAAAATCTACATTATTCAGTGCTGGGGCATCCGCGACTGTTTTACCCGTCAATGTCAATAGGGTTCGCAAAAAGAGAAAGATGGTAGAGGTAAAAATGGTAAATTTTCAAATGTTATTCTTTGGCTGAACAGTGGAATGAATGTCGTAAAAAATTAGGCTACAAAGTTTTGCACCGCGGAGCGAAGTCCGGACATCTTCTTCTCGCCGTTGCTCAGCCATCTTCTTCAGGTACAAACCATTCCTTGATCAAACGGCGATGGAGCATCAGTCTCTTGCGGTGGTGCAAAACTTTGTAGCCACATACCGAGTGCAGCTCCTCAGCTGCTCGGCGACTGGGTGTGCTGGGGGCAAGTGGGGCCCAACTGGGTAGTGGGAACCAACCTAGCGCTCTTGGTGTCGGCTGAGCTCTTGGCGCTCTCTGCAGCCGGGTCTTGCGGGGCCGAGTCCTCTGTGAGTGCGGTGCCGGCGGGTGCAGTACTCCCGCTGTCCGGGGGCTCCTGGCCCTCGCCGTCCCGTTCCCGGCCGTCCCCTTCCGCTGCCGCCCCATCTACACCAACAGAAGCAGGATGATGTGGCTGTCGACACGCCCACACAGCGGTAGGATGATTCTGGCTATAAGCCTCTTACACAATTATCTCGCTAAATAATAAGTATCTGAAATTGGATTTAAATTAACAAATATGTAACTCTTTCAACTAAGCTTAGTATCCCCTTAACATTAGTACGGGCTTCTTAAAGGAGCGGAATAAATACATCATTTACATTTAGTCACTTTTCCACGACGGTTTATACATTCCAAGATGCAATATCACTTTGTCTGAATGTCTTAAAGTGAACACAAATGTTTTCTTGAGATAATCCCGAATCATTTCTTCTTGATGATTGAAGTTTCTTACAGGTGGCAGGTTTAGAATGTCTTGAATGAAGTTCTCACTGGAATTATTTCACTTGTTCAGATCCACTAAGTTCAGCGTAATGTCTGTTTTCTGTAGCACTAACTTGTTATCAGTTCATTTTCACATATTATAAGGCCGCACCTTTAGAAACCCGACTAAAAACTCCCAAACCCTAATTACAAAACTTATTTAAATAACCTAATAACAATTCATACCTTTGGTCACCTTCACTCTCCCATCACCCTGCAAGAGAAATATCACAGATTAGAATTTTCATTAAGTAAATAATAATTCACATTTAAAGCCTGTGAACCACACTATGCGTATAGTGTAATCTGTCAGCCCCATAAACCAAAATGAGTAATTGTCAAAATATCGTTCCATAAATGATAAAATTCAAAATACCTCAAAATGTTAAAATTTTTTAAAGCAAACATTATCTTATTTTATTAGGATTAGATTTGAACAATGCAACATGTTCTTACCTCTTCATTGAGTAATTCATCCTCTCCTATTTCTAAGTTGATTGAGTCCTCAGCGTCCATTCCGTTGGCTTCAGAGTTCCTCTTGCCTGCTGGTTCCAGCTTGACAGGGGAATCGGCAATGCGAACCTTTTTTGATGCAGGCTCCTCGGAAACCTCTGGAGCTTCTCTCTTCTTAGCGACAACTGGTTCCTCCTTAGCAACTGCTTCTTCTTTGACCTTTTCAATTACTTCTTTAATGGGCACTTCTTCTGCAGTTGGCTCCTGTTTATTCCCGTTCTCTTGATTAATCTCCTTCTCCAACTCTTTTTCTAGTTCCGCATCAGCTTCGTCATCTACGACCTCATCCTTCACCATCATCTCTTCTACATTGACATCCTCCACAGAATCGTCCAAGTTCTCTTCCGCAGTGCTGCCTGATCGTATTGTCCTTTTCACCGGAGATCTCTTATCCATGCTTAGCGCTTCAAACAGGTAAGAGTCTGGATCATGTCCTTCGTCCTTGATGGCCTAAAAACACAAATTATTTAATTTCATTTGGTTCAGGAATTAAAACGGATGAAAATAATTTTGACGGGCAAAGAAATTATCAAGAAAGAAGCGTTTATTTTGTACATGTGGCTTATCAACAAAATGTTTGAAAACGTAATTATTTGTACTTCGATCTGGCAACGATAAAGAAAATTGAATCGTATACCAAAAACTCAAACACGTCCGTTTCATTAAACGGCTAGACAGGAAAGGGGGGACTAATAATAGCAACAGCGGCTGATGTGAATCTATTTTAAATAATTCGAAACTATTACTGCTGTGAAAGCACGCAGCTAATCAGAATTTCGGATAATGGCGGAAACAGATCGATGGGTGGTGGGCTTGGCACCGGGTGTAGAAGACGTTATTTAAGATTATATACCTTTTCTAATCTATCGAGTAGAACAACCTTAACACCACTTTTATCTAAATTACGTTTTTCCAATTCTGTACGTAAATCTATAACCCTCAAATCGCTCAACTTGCGTCCTTCCGTGTCAGCCATTTTTGGAATTTTGTATCTCGAATACGCGAATCTTGATTCTCGATTCCGTCGAACAAATTGAACAAATTCATCGAAATCTATGACATAATCTGTCGTGTCTTTATGGTCATCGTTACATAAAGAGCACCATTCACGCGTTAGCGGTTCAGACGTTTCAATTTTGGTTTTTCAACTGGTTGAACGACTTTTAAAAGCTTTTAGCGGTTCAAACCTTTCAAAATTAATTGATCAACTTGACACTAGAAAGTTGATCAAGTTTTCGTTTTTAAATCTTTTCGTTCAGTAAAAGTTGATCAAGTTTTTATTTATAAATCTTTTCGTTCAGTAAAAGTTGATCAACTAAGTCCCAAGGGTCGGAAAGCAAACAACATAAACCGAATGATGCAACACCATGCGCAGAAAATTAAGTTCGCTATAGTAAGGCTGATTTTAGTGTCACGCCGACCGCACGCGCACCGTCGGCGCTGATGGTCGAGATATATGAACTTCTAGGAAGCGTTTTTGAATGACGCGTAGCTATCAGCGCGCAAAGTGGTCAGCGCTGATAGCTACGCGGCCGTACGCGTCGCGCGTCGGCGCCGCGTAGCTGTCGGCGCTGACGATCGCACGAGCGCCTCTGCTTTCAGTGAGCGTTCTAGCGTCGAGCGGAGCAGACATCATCGCGTGTACAGTCATGGCGAATCGCGAAGTCATTGAAATTCGAAAGTATTTAAAGATTTTGCTTTCGTCAGCCCTCAAAGTGCCATATAACAAGACAAAGTCTCCAGCAACGGCTCTCTGCTCAATCAATGGATGAACATGGATTCTTCGTCGTCGCCGGTTTTTATTTTTTTGGGATAGGTAGTACAAAGCAGCAATAACTAATACACTCCTCATTTTGGTCTTCGACTGTATAGTAAGGCGGTCAGTACGATACTGAAACGAGCCACGCTGAGCCTCAGCGCTGACGATTTACGCGCTGATCTATGAGCGCTGACGGTGAGCGTGACACTAAAATCAGCCTAAGGTAACGATCTGCAGCGCCGTTCGGTGTGGAATTTTTTTGCGCAGGGTTTTGCAGTATTCGGTTTAAGTAGAATACTTACCGACCCGTGGGACAACGGACAAAAAATGAAACTTATGATCCGCTATTACACGGTAATGTTTCGTTCAAAATATTACAAATTTTTTTAAGGCTTTTGTGGAACTTCATGTAAGTATAGACAATTCAAATAATTTAATTATTAGTTTTCCGTTAACGAAGGATGTTTTCGAAATGTAAAAAAAAAAACTTTATTCTGAATTTGGTAATTTTAGGCGAATAGCCTGACAGGGCCGAAACCAGACTGCATACCAGAAAGATAAATTTGGGCTCTTTCTTTATTGTAAGAGTATTTTTTTAATATTTTTCTCATACTTGGTATGATTTAAAAATTAAATAAATCAGCATTATGTAAGATACATTTCAGAAGAATGTTTCCGATATAAAAACAATACCCTTGCAGACCTTGTAAAAAAATAACATTTAAAATACCAAGATGGCTGCTATCTCATATATTTGACAGCCGATTATCAATCTCAAAATTTGACAGTTCTGTAAACGGTACCAAAGTTAGTGGTATATCTATGGTACCAACACTACCTGATGACTACCTGGTTTATTTATGAACACTACGAACGTGATTGGTTTATTTATGCTACGAACCGTACGAACACTACCAACAACACAAACAAAGAAACAAAATTTGCAATTTGTACGCAAAGTATAAACGCGACGTGAAATGTGTATCTAAACACAAAAATAAAATAGTTTTTCTAACCATGTTTGCAATAACTTGTATTTATCAAAGTTAAGGATAAACACGTTTTAAGTATGAACATGCACGGTGTGGGCTTGAATCAGCAGGCGGGTGGGTCCGGAGGAGTCGGTATGCCGATGGCTGTGCCTGGTGGTATCATGCAGCAAGCATCTCCTCAGCAGTTGCAGCAGCAACAGGCCATGCCTCCTCAGCCGCAACAGCCCTTGGAAAAGCTGGATAACATTTCTAAAGTCAAATCTCTAGTTGGTCCCTTGAGAGAATCCCTTACAGTGAGTAAATACTTTTTCCCAACCCTTGCGATGATCTCCCTTCTTCGTAAATGATTGGGCTTGCAGTTTTAATAATAATGTTAATATTCACTTACTTTTGTATTGGTACGCCACTGCGCCAAGCGCCAAGGTACCTAGGCCGTCATAGAAATGTTGTGGAAATTTCGGCTGTTGCCTAGGTTTGTTTGGCAATATTTTCCATGGCAACTAGAATGTTCGGGAACGTTTCTCACCTGATATAAGCGACAGCGGGGAGGAACTCAAGTCAGTCTACTACGCGCTACGTTTAACGAACTAATCAAAAATAACTTGCTCCATTCGCACCGCATGTACTAAAATAATACTTCCTGTAATCTATTATCAAACATAACACGATTTACTTTCAACACTGAACACATCTTTAACCTTCCCAACACTTGTTTCTCAAATAAATATGGCGGTAATATATAATAGTGAGGTTAGTCAAAAGTCGAAGCCATCTTTTTCAACATATTGATGTGAGCTGTTCTTACTTTGCACCAGCGTTTGCAAACTTAAAAAACTACAATTTATGCAGTAATTAAATATGGCAGTTACCAAGAACAATTTTAACCATCCACACAAGAAGAACAATTCATCCATGGCTTGATCTTGCGCAAGTGGTGTGACGAAGCAACTTTCCTTCAATCAAAAAGAAAAATAATTACACTCCCTTCTGGTTATTATTTCATTAAAAATTCTCTTCCCCATGCATGCATTGAAATACATTTTAAGTTTTCCTTGTCTTACTATAATGTCAATATGTAATAATATATGCACTATGTAACTGAAATAATTTGATTTCCTACCCATATTATATAATCCTACCAGTTAACAATAAATACATGTCAACCAAAATAATATTTTTTGTTTGGAATTGATTTGAATTTTTTTTTAACCCCTTTCATAGCGCCAAACAAATTATAAATATTATTTTGTTTGAGTAACTTTATTTTTCCAGGTTACTTTGAAATCGGCAGCTCAGGTACTCCATCAAAACTACCTGGTGGATGTTGGATCACAGTAAGTTGACAGTTATGTTTTTAAAGTATTTTTTGCGACAACAAAAAAAACCACAAGTTTATTTTGATACTGCAAGTTTGAGTAAGTTACTGAAATTACATAACCTTTGAAAACAAATACATTTTATTCCTTTTCAAATAATTTATAATTGAAAATATTTTTTAATTCTATTATTAAACTAGCGCAAATCCTTAAAAATTATGGGACATTATTTATAATTGTATTATTTGTTAAGCTGAAAGTATTGATAAAATATTTGCCTCGGATTCATTGCCTATAAAAAAGGTAAATATACAGAAAATAGGGACCCGCTTAATATGCACATTTTGTTTGAAAAATACTTTGTAGTAGTTAGATAATAATGAGAAGTAATTATTTCAGTTTTTGGAAATGGAAAATCAAATTAAACCCGATTTTTACTTGGCGTCCATTGTTTCCGCAACTAAGGTCTATCGTCTGCGGGTGCCCTCGCATCTGAAATGTAAACAAAAGAAAATACACTTTTCAAACATAGAATTATTATTATAATTTATTAAAATAAAATAATTTTCGTACTAACTTTATCGCTTGGATCTAAAAATAGACGCTAAAAATAGGATCAGCTAGCGCATGATGAAAATTTTGCATCAGCACATGAAGAGTTAGTACTACTTATTAGTTCCAATTTTAAAAATGAAATGTAATCATTTTACCATTATGCAGGAATAATTCACATCACCCATGCACCAACAACTGAAATTAGTATGTTTAGTTTGTTATCTCATGTCGGTATACTCACATGTAATAATAATTTGTTATCTCATGTCAGTATACTCACATTAGAGGTGGGTGAGTTCTGCATTTTTCCGGAGGCATCCGAGGACTGCTTCCTTTTAAAAGAACTCGAGTTCTTGGAGTGGGTCCCGGGTCCGAGTTCTTGGTTGCGGACTGGGTACTGGGCGACTACCGGGACGCACGGGTCCGGCCAAGGACTCGGCACTCGGACTCGGATAGAACCCGCGAAAGAACTCGGACCTGTAGCAGGACAAGGACCTGCACAAGAACTCGGACCCACACGAGAACACGGAGTCAATCCCGTCACCCATCGCACCCGAGTCGCGAGTTGTGCAGTTTACATTTTGGCGAAGTTCAACGAAATCCATTCGTGTCTTGTCGTGTTCCAGCTGATTGGGCTACGGCTAATGCGAGGCCGTAACGGATGTAGTATTAGGTTCCAAGTTCCAGATGATAATTTTAGCACACGCGTAAGCAGTAATAAATCAAATGTAGTAACATAAATTTCGGTTGTCGTTGAGAATTTGTCGTTTTCATAATCTCTGTCCATCGATATAGATAAAGGTATAGGTCTCGCAAGTTAAGTTGGCTTCATCACAGTACTCACACAGATGCAAAACTTACATACAGCGTGTTTCGATTTAAGATTGAAAAAAAAAAACAATTGATGATTATTTCACAATTGAGAACTCTAAGCCAAAGCGTGTTGAAGTCGGTCACATAAAACTTATTTTGTTTTACGACATCGTTATTGAAATATTGAAGTTTATCATTTTTTTTTCTAAACTAATGTGATAATTTTCAGGATTGAATTCAAATGGGTAGGTATTCTTAAAAAAGACAATGGTATTGCTAACAATTCTTAGTCATTTATGTAAGAATGCTGTACATAACAAACTTCCATCGATAATGACCCTAATTCACGGAAATTACGGCAATTGGAATTTATACCTAATTGTTTTTCGGGGAATAATTATTATTCTGACCAGAAATATTTATTTTACAAAGCATGTTTAATGTTTAATGCAAGTATTGCAATATCTTAGTAGCACCTCTAGGTACATCCTAGAGTACTTAGTGAGTCTAAAAATATTGGAAAAATGGTAAAATCTAGGTGAATTCATTGGCTATAAGCCGCAATAATCATTTCTTATTGTTTCAATACTAATATTTTGAGGAATGCTGTTAATTGTATCGAATGGCAGAATTGATTGCTGAAACAGAATTGATTGATAAAACTATCGACAATACTAGGGTAAGAATCAATTTTTTTTAAAGTGAAAACCCCAGTCACAGCCTAATTTTTATACACCTAATTAAATTAAATATTACTTAACTTATTTTTTTTTACATCACTCAAATAATTTATTGCTATTATTGATTTATTAGTACATGTCAGTCGATATTATTATTTAACTAATTAGCTCATCGGTTTAGAAAAGCAACTCATAACCCCAAATAACTCCAATAAGTACTAGATATTAAACAATAAACAAAACATCCACTTACTGTAAAGCAGGTAAACAGAAGATGTCTTCACCACCAGAACTTACCACTCACTGCAGGACTCGCGAGGCCGGTGGTGGAGGGAGGCATTCGGGTTCGAGACCCCGAGTCCGAGTTTTCTGGGAGTTGTTGATTAGAGGCATTCGGGTCCGAGTCCAAGTCCTTAGAGGCATTCTCGGGTCCGGGTTCTCTGGGAGTCGTTGATTGGAGGCATTCGGGTCCGAGTCCCAGACCGAGTTCTCTGGGAGTGGTTGATTACGAAAAGGAGTGGGAGTAGGACCCGCTTCCCGCAAAGGACTCGGGCTCAAGGACTCAATCCGGCTGAACCTACACATCGCTAACTCACATCACTTTCTATGGATTCTAATTTCAATGGATTATTCTGCAAACCATTTAACGTCAGCAATTTGATAAAAACTGATGAATTTGTCATTTCAGAAATTTCGTTTCATTATGAAACAGTTTCTGTAATATAAAATATCTCAATAGCTTTTTGGAGTATATTAATTTAAATGCATAGCTCTTCTATATACATATATCCCCTTGCACACTAGTACCTAAAGTAGGGCTAGGCTACTTATTGGTTGAAACCAAAGATATTAGAAGAACGAGATATGCTATGTTGGCCGCCGGACCGTAGGTGGAGTACTAACTAATTAGGGTAATTTGAACGGTATCGGGACGTGTACGCACAGAAATCTGTTCTATGTATTAGTGCGGATACCTTAGCGTAAGCGAAGGTGTGCAGTAGTATTGGTGAACAAAACCGGCGACACTCGGCAAAACAATTCCACACAGTATGAACTGCTCATAGCACATCTCGTTCTTCTAATATCTTTGGTTGAAACCATAGACTAATATTAGACTAGACACGGCATATCCATTGAAAAATAACCCCAACACAATTTTGGTTTGGTTCACGTGCACATTTATGAAAAGGCCCAAGCATTGTGTCACAATGAGAAATGGGCACTGTGCGTTGCGTTTTGCCTTTTGTTGGTCTAGAGTTTACTTATTTTGCTTCCCAGCTATGGCTGGGCAAGTTCATTTTTTCAATCACAAAAATAACCCAGTTCCAAATATTTTAGATTGTACCTATCGCGGACTTTATTTTAGAAAATGTAATCAGCTATCTGAATACAAAAAAATACAAGTACCTTACAGATAGCTTGAAAGCAGCGCATTAATAAATGTCAGAAATTAATAGAATTGCACGATCGACAATTAAATTTTCTGACGTCATCTTTCACACTCCTAATCATGACGTCTTGCATTTTGTGATACACTTTTAACGAATACATATAAACAATACGACATGGCACGAGCCTGGCACATGATAATTATTGATGTGTTGGTTAAAATCACGCGTTTTTACTTGATACGCGCAAAAAACTTCAGAAGTATGGGTTATTTATTTGGGCTTGTCTCTAATTCAGGGTTGTATTAAGTCCACAATTATTTGCGTATTAAATTATATAAAAAAATCGCGTCGTTGAGTAATTTATTTTGTGTGTATTATGTTAATTACATTTTTCTTTTTATTGAAAAAAATTATATTACAAAGTATACATATATATACATATTACACATACCTTTTTTATTATATATTGAGCAATTTTTTAAATGTTACCTTAATCAGCGCAACAACTATTAGCGACAAACGATGTTGTATTAAAATAAAATTGTGTTGTTTTTGTCATATTTATTTATATAATTATAACTATTGCCGTAGAGGTGATGAAGGTGGTGGAAGATATGTTACATTTAATTTAATTACATTATAATTTGGGAGGTGGTCAATGAGTACCGCCGCCCCGGGAACCATACTCTGGGTTACCAACACCTCTGCCACAGGTCACCTGAAGTGGTTCGCTACGTTTGGTGACTTAGCAGGGGTGCCCGGGCTCATGGAGGGTTGTGCGTTCTGGATCACACTGATGAATGGGTCAGCCTACTTACTGCGGGGCGGGCCGGGCTGGGAGAGGCCGGTTGAGGGAGATCCAGTAAACCGGTTATCGCTGTCCGGGCCGCTGGATAGTACAGGGGCCCGACCCTTGGGCTCACGACCAAGGGTGGGCTGCCCCATCAGCCAGCGAAAAAACCCTGCCGCTGATGTTGTGCCGGTTCGTGACCGGTGAGGACCCAGCATCCAGCGTTTGGGGCGCACTGGGCGACCTCCACAGCCGGACTCTCCTGCCCATTGCCTGGAACCGCAGTCAGAAGAACATACCCTACATTTGGTGTATCCAGTTGCTCAACTCTCCAACTCCCCACCCAACCTTTTTAACCTAATCCTTCCCAACCCATCCTAAATCCCACAATCAAATAAAACAAACTTAAAAACTATGAACTCACAACAAATCAATATAAACTCAGCGACAGCGAACAGTAGGAGTCCTCAGTGTGGACCGAGGATGAAGGTGAATTTCGCTAACATTCGCGGTCTGCACACCAACCTAACTCCCATCCACCACCACCTTCTCTCACAAAATCCCCATCTCCTCTTCCTTACGGAAACACAGATTGCCGAGCCCCCAGATACCTCCTATCTGAACTGCCCAGGATATCATCTGGAAAGTCTTTTCAGGCCAAAAGGAGGTGTCTGCCTTTACAGCCGCGCTGACATCAGCTACGCTTGTCTCGCAAATATGGAGAGCGCAAAACACGAAGTGTTATGGGTACGCGTGGATCTCACCGGTATGATGAGAATTTATGCGTGCCTATACCGCTCACCAAACCTTGCCGAATCAGACACTGTTGAGTTGTTTAAATACTTGAGTGACACTGTAGATATTCTCTTGCCCCGTTACCCATCGGCCGAGTTTGTAATCCTGGGGGACTTCAATGTTCATAATGAACAATGGCTGAAGTTCTCGGGCCCAACAAACTCTGCCGGTAGATCAGCGGAATCCTTTGCTCTTATCCATGGACTAAGCCAACTCGTAGAATCTCCGACCAGAATACCATACATCCCATCACATCGAGCCAACCTACTCGATTTGTTTCTCACTAGTGAACCACTCGGGTACAGAGTGGAGGTGACAGCGCCCTTAGGATCCTCTGACCACTGCCTGATTACCACCTCTGTCCCATCCTCCATGAACCGTCAACCCGACAAACATGTAAAGAGGAAGGTATGGCACTACAAGGCAGCGAAATGGGACGGCATGCGGTCTTTCTTCGGCGCCTTTCCTTGGAGTACTGTATGCTTTAGCTCCGAGGACCCATCAATTTGTGCACGTGAGGTAGGAGAAGTAATCACATCAGCAATGGATTGCTACATTCCCTTCTCCGTCAAATCCTCTGGAGCGGGCACAAAACCGTGGTTTGACCATCGCTGTGCTGAAGCTGTCAGACTCAAAAATAGGGCTTTTAATGCACTCCGGAAGATTAGCTCCATGAATAACCTTTCGGAATACCGAAAACGGGCAAGGGAATGTAAGAGAGTTCTAAATAGAGCTAAGAGCGATCACGACCAGAGAATTGCGAAAAAGCTGGCTGACTGCCCCACTGGTAGCCGTGCTTTCAGGTCACTCGCTAGCTCGATCGGAAGAAATTTCTGCAGAACCACTTTCCCACCTCTGACCAAGCCTGATGGTCGGCTGGCTAACTCGGCCCGTGAGAAAGCTGAATTATTAGGCAAAATTTTCGCGGAAAACTCAACTCTTCAAGATAACGGAGAGACTCCCCCTTCCATTCCGCACTGCGGTTTTCAAATGGAGGAACCGAAGATCCGGAACAGAGAGGTTCTCCGAGTCTTGAACGAGCTGAAAGTCGACAAAGCCAGTGGGCCGGACGGAATACCTGCCTTGGTCCTCAAGAGGTGTTCTGCAGAAATGACTCCAGTGCTCGCGAAATTATTTAGGCTCTCTCTCAAAGGTGGAAAGGTGCCAGATCTTTGGAAAAAGGCAATCGTTCACCCAATCCCAAAAAAGGGGGACCGCTCCGACCCTTCTAACTACCGCCCCATAGCCATCACTTCCATACTCTCGAAGGTATTAGAAAGGGTGGTTAACAACAAATTGCTCACATATCTCGAGAATAACAATATCCTAAGCGATCGGCAATATGGATTTCGTCGTAACCGATCGTGTGGCGATCTACTCGGATATGTAACGCATATTTGGGGGCGGTACATGGAACGTTTTGGTGAAACCCAAACCGTTGGGTTGGATATCTCCAAAGCCTTTGACAGAGTCTGGCACCGGGCGCTTGTCGGGAAGTTACCATCGTATGGGATCCACCCAACCCTGCATAGTTGGATTGCGGACTTTCTGAGGGGAAGAACAATTCAAACCGTGGTTGACGGCTCTTCTTCCTCACCGCACCAAATCAATGCGGGGGTGCCACAAGGATCTGTGCTGTCTCCGACGCTGTTTTTATTGCACATCAATGATCTCGTTGAATGTGCACCAATTCACTGCTACGCTGATGACAGCACCGTTCACGAGGGTTATCTTTTTGACAAGCCCCCTTCCACCTATGATGTCCGAACAGCTCGGGAAGTTTTGAAGCAAAAAATTGACCACCACCTAGAGATGGTTCGTGCCTGGGGTAAGGCCAACTTGGTCAGTTTCAACGTTTCAAAAACCCAAGCGTGTCTGATTTCGGCAAAGAGGGAGATCAATGACTGTCTGGTGCAATTTGATGGGAGCACTCTCCCCAATAAAGACTCCATTGAAATGCTTGGAGTTACTATATCAGACCGGCTCAAGTATCGGGGATCCATAGAAGCCCGAGTAAATCAGTCCTCCAAAAAGTTGGGCGTCTTGTACAGGGCTAGGAGATTCTTCAACAGTGACCAGCTGCTGACCCTGTACAAGTCTCAAGTCCGCCCAACTATTGAATTTGGGAGCCACCTTTGGGCTGGTGCCCCAAAATACTTGATAAACCTGCTTGAATCTGTGCAAAGGAGAGCGATCCGTCTGATTGACAATCCGTTGTTAACAGACCGATTGCCTTCTCTAATGCATAGACGCAATGTAGGCATGCTGTGTCTGTTCTACAGGTATTTCAATGGAGCCTGCTCCAAGGAGCTAGCAGCATTGATTCCTGATGCACCGGTGCACGTGCGCGAAACTCGACGGACACGAACTGAACACCCGTTCACGGTTGACGTTGGCTTCATGAGAACGGGCCGTTTTTACGACTCGTTTTTGTGTAAGTCGGCTCGTATGTGGAACGAGCTACCGGCATCTGTTTTTCCTCCCTCCTATAATCCGAGCCTCTTCAAGGCCCGCATTAACAAATCCCTTCCCACAGCCCCTACCTTACTCCGCCTCACAACGCCGCCCAACCGGGTGGTGACATAGTTCCCCTGTCTGTGCACTCCACAGGCAGGGACACTCTTGTGAGGTGTCACATAAAAAATTAAAAAGGAACGTTCATGTAGGCTTAAATTGTTAGGTATAGGAATAAATATTTTCTATATACATTCCGATAATTATTCTTAAAATGTCTTATTTTCGCTTAGGTTTCCCCACAAACTGAGAAAAAATTGAGAAATGGATATAAGCAATCTGGATTCAATTATGTGAAAATAACTGGGTAATATTTATTATATATTGTAGAGTTACAAATACGTAAATAAATGAGTATTTGCTAATTTATTTAAAAAAGAAACGGATTGCTGGCCTTTAACGAATGAATGAACAGGTTTCTGGTTGAACTTTTAGTAAATTTCGAATACTTTAATTATCACAATGTCGGATCAGAGTTTTACTAATTTATTTAAAAAAGGGATTACAGGCCCTTAACGAATGAATTAACAGGTTTCCTGTTAAATTTTTAGTAAATTTCGAATACATTAATTATCACAATATCGGAACACGTTGACCGTACCATCATCAGGAAACCACGTGTGCTCAAATCATTTTCATCCCAAACGTTTAGATTGCAATTTCTTTCAGGTCCTTTATAATCTCTGAGCATGCTGTGTGGAGGAGAGAATTTAATATACCCACAAATTAGGTATCGTTGCTTAATCTGAGAAAGGTTATTTTAATTACTGGTTGTTATTGTCTAGCTTTGATTAAGCACCATCTATATATTTCACAAAAATGGCACTACAAAAATAAACCGAATAGGCATTTCTCTGAAATCATGTGACATTACAGCAGTTAATATAAGAAATAAATGTCGGTCCTACCCGATCGGCATGTATTTGGCAAGGTTGTTGGCGCGATTGACTCCAGTCCTTGGGAAGGAAGGTACAATCATAATTTTTTCCGTAGATATGTAAAGTTGTGCCTATATTCGAAAAAAGGAGACAAACACAACAACAAAAAACACAATGTAAAAGCTTATTTAGTGGGCATAAATAAATTGATATTATAACCATGTAACCCCCACCCTCCCTTGTCCCTCCCCACCGCACCCTCTCGGAAGCTCTGTCCTCGTCTAATATGATTTCTCTCGCTTTATTTTAATATTATATTTTATACATTATTAATGTTTGTACCTAGACTAGTTTTCTATAATGCTGTCTTATAAACCGAACAAAGTGGTTAAAAACAAAATAATTTTTCATTTGATTAAAGTGTCAAGCCACAAAGTAAACGTTTTCTTTGATAATTATATACTATTTTATATAAATAATTTTTTTAATTTATCAAACTTCTGCTCAATAGTAAATATGTGTACGTTTCCCGTTACGGTTCAATATGTAGTGTATGAATCCAAAAAGTAAAAATGTGAAAATAAAAATCATTTTGTGTTATTTGTTAGTCCTTTACCTTATTCAGACTTGGTTTAGCAAAAAACTTTGGTTTGGTGATGACGGCTTTGTATTCAAATTACAACAACACCTCGGTAACAAAATAAACGCTGTTCCTTGGTTTCGCTTACGAGTTTGAATGCTTGTACAAGGAGTTTAAACAGAGTTGGGTTGTTAAGTTCATCTCCATATTTGTGACGTACGCTATGTGGTGTCATTTTTTAAATGAATTTAACTAGACAGGGCTATTCTAGTATAATACATCAATGGTTGAAACACACCCCTAAAGTTTAAGTTTAGACATACGGAATTCAATACTTCGTTTGTGTGAAAGCACTATGAAACAATACATGAAACATGCATGTGAAGGTACCATACATAAGCAGCTCCCGCAGGTTCCATCAGTTTCCAACAGTTCCCAAAAACGAAACTCTTTTCGGTCAGAATTTTTCACAGACAAACTCATGATCCTATGAAGCCTGTTGTAAAGGGATAAATTTATTTATTTTTTATTTATTACAATATTTCAGATTTAAAATTTAATCATTTTATGCAAAATATTTTTTTTTCCTAATTATTCTATGTACTACTCCATAAGGTGAGCTCCAAGAGCTTGATTATGTTAGTATTTATGATTACTATTATTATTATATTGTTTTCTTTCTTTTAGGAAAGGCCTTTCATCCCCAACTCCGCGGTTTGACAAAAACATGGAGGAGTTTTACTCTATATGTGACCAAATAGAGCTGCACTTGGTAATTTCCACATTTATTTAATCTAATCAAATAAATGTAAAACTTTTTCTTTCTGGTGCTGTCGACTGAGTTGATATCTAATTTTATAATTTAACAGAAATATTTCTATACCTCTGTAAATAAATATACTAAACACAAAGTTACAAATGTAATGTTATTCCAGATCATTTTGAATAGTTTTGGTTTGTGGTTATTAAATACCATTTATTTGTAAGATATTCTGGTTTTCAAAACCCCTTACAAGGAGAATCTTCAAAGTGTGATGTTTTTTAATGTATACAATTTTTTTTTAAATCCCTTCAAGACTGAAATTCAATATATGGTTTTCCCCGCATAATATATTTGTTCCCCTTTCCCTTGGAAAACCTTAAGAGATTAATTTCATTGTATCGGTATAAGAATAATTGTTTTTTTTTTATTAAGAAAACGTCGATGGCGTGCATCCAGCAGGCAGGCTGGGCAGCGCACCAGCTGCCTCTGCCCGTGCTGGCCGGGAGGGCGGAGCCCCCTCCACCCCCTGAGCCCCCGGCGCCTCCCACCCTGTCCTATCCGCAGTTCCTTGGCACGGCCAGGGCGCAGGTGTCTTATGCGAAGGAGATTCACGATACACTGGTGGCTGCGGCGCAGAATATCTCTCCTACTGAATGAAGACTTCCAAGATTCTTGTTGGGAATTTGGAAAGTCGTAGAGTAAAATACAAGTGATTGAAACCCTTCTTAACTGTTGAATATGGTACATGTTCTGAATTTATTTTAGAAAAATTTCCATAAACAGTGGGACTTCATTAATCCAAGACTGTAAATCTAAAACATAATGGTGTAGTAACTAACGGCGAAATTACTAAAATATCTGGAGAATCAAGTGTTTGTGCTAATTGTGCAAGTATTTCTTTTGTGTTTCGTGAATTGATTTCATTTGTATATATTTCAATTGTTTACCAGAATACTTACGCAGTCATCTTCTGGTTGTGATTGTTATCATCAGTTTAAGGGTTAAAACATACTCTGTTTTGAATTCAAATATGACTGCTTTTCTTCTTAGTTCTTTTTCTACGATCTATCCTACGTTATTTTCCAAGACTTACATAGATTATTATAACCAATCGCTACTATTTATTGTGTATCAGTCCATCTTTTGCTAACACCTAATAATCTAAAAATGTCTGAACTCCAAAAAGCCTTTCAATAGAATGATACAGAAACTTCAATGCGTAGTAAAGTAAAGTTTAAATGGTTTTTGAATCATCAGTAATTATTATTTATTCCCAATGAATGAATGGTACACTAACGCAATAGAACAAGCATTTTCGTAAGACATTTTAGTAAACACCCATCAAACTGACATATTTTGATAAACAAATTGTACATTATTGGTGTAGGAAATACTTGAATCTTACATTTTTCTCATTGATTTATATCTAATTAACTATGAATCCACACGGGATTGCACTTTCTCACATGGTTTTCTTAAATTGTACTATGTGGGGGGCAAATGCTATTTGATTGGCGTATAATAATAATAATAATTGTATAGCGCCGTTTTTGTGCAAAATCACCTCAAGGGGGCTGTACAAATTTATAATACATTTCTACGTATTACATAACGCATGATTCAATTATTGTTTAGCTGTAAATATGATATTTCAAATAATGTTGAGTTACATGAAAATACTTTATATTTATGACGTCGATTCACTTTATACACATTGGGCGAGGGAATTGTTCAATTTATTTTTCTGTTGGATAATGTACGTATTTATATCAACGCATTTCATATAAATTAAAAATAAAATTAACAGCTTTTGTTTTTATTTGCTTTTTTTCAGCAATCCTTAATCCTTACACCATTGAATTAAAACATAAAATATGAATAAACAAGTCAATAGTCATAATATAATAATTTTTTTTTATTAATATTATTAGAATGATTCATATAAAAGCAAAAAAATAATGATTTTTCATATTAAATATACATTTAAAACATGTATGTATTACTTAGACAATAAAATTAAATTCATATTGAAAAAAATATTTTTACATAATTATATAAATCGGAAAGAAATCTCTCCTGTTGAACACTTTGTATGAAGATGAGATTTGGGTTGAAGATCTTTTAATATCACAATTATTTCTTGGCAGTCTTGCTGGACCATGAACACATCCTTCTTGGTTAAGACTAAAAAGAAGAAAAAAAAACTATTATCCGTCATTGAATTTATTTGGACCGCCTTAACCCCTCAAGCTAATTTGTTCGCTTTTGGGAACAGCTCATATGGTCTCATAGAAATCATTTGTATCTGCCTTACTGTTATGTTGAGAAATATGATATAAATGAATTCAGAAAGAGAAAACTATTATTTAAATCTAGAAGTTTACCACAGAAGAATTAAAATATACACCTTTGTGAAACCAAATGTTCTGATCGTTATTTGAAAAAAATAAATTTTTAATGAATTATTTTTATATGAAATGACAAAAAAGTGAGGTTACAATAATGTTTGTAATACATTTGTATAATAAAATGTGTGTTTTTTTGTCGTTATCAGTAATTTTAGTTATAAAAAACGTGAGATTTATATTTTTTATGTTTGGGTTCAAAATTTTTATTATTATGTTTATTTCTACTGATAAATTTTGAATAATGTATTTCACCGCCTTTCAAAAACAGTTTTTAATTTTCGGATACATTCAGAAATATTCCATTTATTTTTGACTAGCCGGCGTTGCTCGACTTTTCTCTACTTTCTATAAATATAATACATATTGGACACAGACTGCCAAAGTAAAGCAGGGGGTGCCTTGTGAGGGTGAGGGGACTCCGAACCGAATAGGGGTAATATGGCTAGGGGAAGAAGATGAGCTTAGTTCTTAAAAATAAAATTAGCGAGTCAGAAAAAACTTGAAAAATGTTTTAAAACCAAACCAACTTCGAGATAAATATTATAAAAAAAATATTTACAACATTCACCAGCAAAACTATATTCTTTATTGTTTCTGATAAGTGATAAGCTTTCTTGACCCTACGGACAGAATACGGGTCAAGAGAAACATTATTTCCCCTCCCATATAATTTAATTGTTTTATTCTTGAAAAATAATAGCTTTCAACCATTGCACTTCATAATATAGACTTGCAATACATTTTTTAAAATGATAACATTAATTGAATTGAAAGTGCAATGGAAACTTTTAATATTTATGGATGCGGACTTTGGTTGGAAGAGGACGATAAACAGCGCTGTGATAAGAGGAGGTTAAAAACTTTATCACAAGCTTTGTTTGACAAGTAGGTACAGTTTGTATTTTATTTATTTTCACTGATAAAAAAAATAACGGGTTATTTCTCTGATCATGAAAAATGTATTGTCTTCTGATGACTTCATAAAGTTGAATGGTCTAATATATCATCATATTGTTCACCGTATGATACAGACGTGTCACACGACGCAGATAATATGTATGTGTGGGTGTGGTCTAGATGATGAACCGTGATTTGCTAGCCTAGCAATATTTGAAAATGTTGCAACCCCCTCAGGGTCAGATGAATTAGGAGGCTGCCGTGGTCATGCGGCTGTCATCTGTCAAGGTAATAGATCCCTTAAAAAATTTAATTCCGTGCTCTTTCACTCCCCCCCTAGCATGTGCTGATAATTAGAGTTGAGTTCAGACTACTTAAAAGAGATGTATTGCTGAATGGAGGGGAGATAATTCTAGATAAAGCTTGAAAGAATGTAAAGATCCAACTTCAAGACCACAGGAAATACAATCCGAGGAATCAAGCACTGTTTTATCATCAAAACTGTAAACTTATTAAACTAATACAATATGCAAAGCCTACCGGAACAAAGGTTATATTTTGTCATGATTTGAATGACTGCTGGGACAATATATCCAGGTACCTAATATAATATAATGTATAATTATGTTTATTTTCTTAATGAATAATTTTATCTCTTAGTTTTATCACTTTGGCACACAAAAGGGCAATTATTATTTATCTAGCAATGTTCCTTACAACTTACAGCAATCAATTAAAGTTAACAAGATATTAATATATATATATATAATCAACATCACAATACCTAGACCTGGAAGTAACCAGTATTAAGGGAGAGGGGGGGGGGTGATTGGAACATGAATAAACGAAGATAGGAGCCTTGAACAATTGCAATAACAGCACTGCCCAGTAAACAGATAAAACCCCCCTCGGCAACAGGCAACTTGATACCAGATCAATATTATTCTGTTTGTACCAATATTAGATGTAACATAATAATAAGAACGACATAATTGCTTTAGTTGTTTCTGTATTATTAGTGTATGAAACAAACTGCACCTCTCATGCACATACCATAATTTATGAAGATGATGTTCGATCGTATGTTCTAGTTTAATTAATTAATGTTAACGGTATATAATAAACTACTGGATTACAAGATAAACAAGATTATCATAAAGATTATGTGTGACTGTGAAGAATAATATAAGGAGGGAATCTGTTTTTACTTTATTTATTTCAGGTTTTACCCCGGGCTATTAGGATAAGGCACCCACAATTATGTTCTAAGGAATGGGGGAGGGGAGAAGAATGTATACATTTTATAATTGTTGGTATTTTTTTTAAATACATCTATTTGAATTTCGATTTTGTTTTCATAATTGAATGAATAAATAAATGAGTGAAATGGAATGACAGTGCATTCTATCAACTTTTGATAGCACTCATACACACACAAGAACTGGACAGTAAGTATGTGCACACATTTTTCTGAAATTGGATGAAATTATATTTAAAAATTTACAGCAGTTAATATACAAAATAAATTTCATTACTGTCCAATTAGGATTTGGCTTAGGTGTTAGCGGTGTCGACTCCAGCCCTTGGGGAGGAAGGTTCAATCCTCAGTCAAACCAATTTTATTTTTTTCTTAATTGTCTAAAAATTAAAAATAGGATGTATTATAGTAAAAAAAACTTTTTTTTCATCGGTTGATTTTTAAATCATGGTAACATACAAGAGTTATAAGTGCCCGGAATAAGTCAGTAGAACTAAGGTATCCCCAGTTTTTTATTGGACGATGCTAAAGAGGCTGAACGAAGTGAAGAAGGGGAAAAAAGGTTGGAAAATACTCAGCTTTCCATATATACTCACTAAATATGCAATATGGGGCATATTTTCAATGTTGAGATCTGATCATTGAACATACTTTTTAATTTTGAGCAATGTTTCCATTAATCCATTTCTACAGAGCGGTACTATGAAGTATCTGTCAACGTAGAAGGTTGAGTATTCAGAAGTGGATAAGCAATGACACAAGATAAAGATACTATAAAGTATCTGTCAACGTAGAAGGTTGAGTATTCAGAAGTGGATAAGCAATGACACAAGATAAAGATACTATAAAGTATCTGTCAACATAGAAGGTTGAGTATTTAAAAGTGGATAGGCAATGACACAAGATAAAGTATCTCCAACGTAGAAGGTTGAGCATTCAGAAGTGGATAGGCAATGACACAAGATAAATATAACATTAATTTACTAATTTAACTTACTCTTTCTGAACCAAACATTTCCTGCGACGCATATGTGATGTAAAGGAAACCATCTTCATCGGCGTAATTCTGGTAAACTTGTGCCATGGTTTGACTCATGCTTAACATTGATCTGTTGTTCACCAGAAGGTAGAGAGCCTGTAATCACAATACATTTATTTTGTTTAACAAACAATTAGACTTTTTATTATTATTCGATAAAAATTATCCTATCTCCATTCTGATACTGATTATCTAAAAATGAATTATAACATGACGACCTCCGTGGTCAAGCGGTTAAGATTTAAGATCGTCTGCTAGAAATCTGGAGGTTGCGGCTCGAATCCCGGCAAGCGCAAATTAATTTAATTTGTTTTTCACAATATAATATTTAATCATTGAAGACGATATTAGCGGCTCTCGAAAACGAAAATTTGAAACAAAAAATCAGAAAAAGATTCAATCGCATCTAGGAATTGAACCCGGGATCTCTGTCTTGTTGGGGCTTTGCTTTATCACTGAGCTAATCCAACCTTATCCCCTTCGGTCATATTTAACTTTCATACTTCCACTGATAACCACCAACATCATCTTTATTTTCTTAACACATATTTTTATTGGCTGATTTCCAATTTTCGTTTGAGAGTCGCTAATATCGTTGTCAATGATTAAATATTACAATTTTAGGTTTTACTCATTAAGTTATTCCAACAATAAAAAAAAATATTTATAATATTTTATCCATGTGGTAGATAATCTCAGTATCACCATTAAGACCACTATTCTGAATCGAAACATTCCTGAAATGTCAATAGCTATGTTTAGGGACCAGATCTGAGTAGCCAGGTACTTCCCAACGGTTTCCTCCTTCTAATCTTACCCTTATAACATACCCCAATTGGGTATGCCATAGTCCCACTGATTCCGGGCAGTTGTTTTGATAATTATCCTCAAAATGGAGTGCGATCTTTAAAAAAATTTAAAATAAATATAAGAAGTGTAATAATAAATTAATTAACGATTTTTTTTACCAGGCATTTATTTAATACATAAATAAGTACTAAGTTTTTAAATAATAAATATGCTACTCATGTTCTTGTAAATTTAATGAAAGATTATTGTTTTTAAAACATAATTTATTGATAAATTGATTAGTTCAATGTTTATATAATTTAGTGTGACACAGATAAGGGATTCTTTAAACATGCAACGTAATGAAAATTCATAACTAGCTTACGTGCATTCGGCTATGCTCGGGGTTGTGAAGGATTTGGAGTACAGTTTTGAGGTTTTGAATTCTATGACAGAAATCGACTTTTCTGTACTTTTTATGAATGTACATATATTATGTAATTATTAAATATAAACCTTCCGGAAGAAATTCCCTAAATGATAGTGAAAACCATATCAATATCCGTTGCGTAGTTTAGAAGAACTAAGCGCACAAACAGATAGACGCGGATAACGACTTTATTTGATATTATTTAGACATAACATTTTGCATAATCTGAGACCTAAACAATTAAATTATGGGTAAGATAAGAAAAACTGTTTATAGATTTGAGGGAATCGTCATTCGGCACAAAATACTGAGAATGTGACAATTTTTACAAATTTGATGCGCAATCATTTTATCCACTGAATGCCGAACAATAGTTAAAATTTCCTCAATATGTAACTCCGGAGCCAGCAGGACTATAGCATCCCCAATTGGGGCAGGTTGTGAGGTTGAAAGGATCGGGGAAGGGAAGGAGATTATATTCAAGTTCTGTTAATATTTCATCATAGGCAAGTTGTTTCACAATAGTGGATAGTAACAGAAATTGAACTACTGACGCCATTGACTAAATAAGACATCAATAACTGTAACAGAATATTTACTTAGGACGGGTTGTTTCGGAGAATTTGAACAATTCATCAAATTTCAACGTTCATTTTCGGGTTCTGTGAAAGACTTATTCAAGTTCTGTTTTTATATCATTGTAGGCTAGTTGCTTGACAAAACTGAAATAAAAACAGAACTTGAAAAAATCTTTCACAGAACTTGAAAATGAACGTTGAAGTTTGATGAATTGTTCAGATTCTCCGAAACAACCCGTCCTTAATGATCTGAAATTTGATGAATAATTCAAATTCTGTGAAACAACCCGCCCTAAATGATTTACCCATATCATGCACCATTAAACACTAGGGAAATTTGAATAAGATTGTAAATGATTTTTCATTTCTTCACGGGTATTATTAATGCGGAGTCGGGAGGCAGTTTTCCCGGCCAAGGCCTAAGATTTGAAAAAAAAAGCACAAAATATATTGTTTTAGTCAAATCGGGCTGTGTAATGTGTGCGGTAGTCATATAAATGACTACAGGTACCATTTCGTAATCAATGTGTAAATTCCTTATTTCTCGAGCCGAACGGCGCCTGGCGCTAGTAAAACCTCAAGGGTTAGGTGTTGGCTCCTTGGCAAGTCGGCACCTGGAGTGGACTGCTCCAATTACACCTAGACAGGACCGGCCTTGCTTATGTCTACAATATGCTAATTTATTGAGTGAGGATATGTTGTAAGGCTGAAGGTAGTGGGGAGATAGAAAAATATTAGAGGAGGAAAGTTGGGAGGTTCTTGGCTATTCAACCCTGATCATTAAAGACGACTAAAGCCAAATTAAGCAATGTTTAGATTCTGAATAATAGTATTTCACCGAGACCACACTGAGAGTAAGAGTAAGCCACTATGATATTAAATAATGACACATTTTTTTGTAAGTTAGTAAAATGAGTTGTGAACTCCCCTGAAGCCCTGAAAGATATTCAGGATATTAAATACATGCGGTGGGTCACGTCAAAATTCTCAAAAATGTGGATGTAGAAAGGAGCGTGTTCTAGAATAGTGTGGAATTCCATCATCTATGTACCTTTGTAATGTTACCTGATTTGAAGATATCTTCAACCTGCTCCTTATGATGACTAGGAAATTGGACATGGTATTTTCTTGGGGCACCAGAAACTTGCGTTTGTCCAGAAGTGGGAGGTTCCTCTCTTTATAGTATCTTTCCACAACCAGCTACGAAATAAATACATTTTTAATAGAGATAGGTTACCCGTGATTTTTCACGGGTCTGTGCTAATATTTATAATAATAACAGTGCTTTGCATGGCATCGTTATTCTTATAACTACTAGCACAGATCTGTGCAAAATCACGGGACATTGGTGGATTTGTGAAACCGAATGGTTATGGAAAGAACACATCCAACAACAACAAAAAAAATCACGAAAATGTACTAATTTAAAGGTTGGTGCTTTATTGCTTGTCTGAATTCTTGACATAGTTCCAATTTTGAAAATGACAATTAAAATAATTTTCTGTTAAAATATTATATTATAGATAGGTACTTTATTGGTTTTCTGAATTCTTCACACAATCAGTTCCAATTTTGAAATGACACTTAAAGTCAAAGCAAATCCGAGTTCATTGAACCAGAGTTACACAGACACAACTAAAATTAGTATTTTTTAAAATATGTTGTGTTAATATTTATTTATTTATACTGGGTTTTTACAGATGTTCTCACTTAAGTGAGAACTATCCAATTACAAAAACTCAGTTAATATGTAACTAGATATGTAAAAATATAATAAATAAATCTGACTAATCTAACTTCTGTAGATAAAAAAACTTAAACTATAGAATAGAAATACAAGGATTATTTTTTCGTTTTCGGCTTGCGTCAAATATTTATAAACAGATCCTCATGTACGCATACAAATTATTATTAAACTTACTTACGTAGTCATGAATCTAATCTTTATGAATTTTTTCGGAAAATATTCTAAAGATTTCTAGCTTTTTAAATACATTTTTTTATCGGAAATGACTGAATGCAAATCTTGGAAGTGGAAATTAATCCACTTCTCGACATCCTATCGAGCTGAAACGTTGCAGATGTCGATGACAATGCATTCTATTTACTTTTGGCGGCAATCATGATTTATGGCGGCAATCACGTATACAAACGCGGACATATACGCATTTCTCTGAAATCGGGTGACATTACAGCAGTTAAAATACGAAATAAATGTCCGTCCTACCCGGATCGGCATTTGTTTTTTTTTTCATGGAGTTGTCGACTCCAATTGCTGGGTAGGAAGGTTCAATCCCCAGTGAAACCAAAAAAAAAAAAGTATTTTTAAATACATCTATTTAAATAGATGTATTATAGTAAAAAAACTTTGGTTTTTACGGGTTGAAATTCAAAATAATAAACACGCCTTTGGCGAAATAACAATAATACCTTACAATTAATTTTAAATATATTACCAAAGATCGACAAGTTACTTCAACATTGAACTGGGAAAATATTAATTCGAAGTTTGTTTTATAAACTTACCGGCACTTTGGTAGGAAACTTGCTTCTCATGGTGGCGACTTCATCTTTTCTTTTTTCTGTCAAACAACGAAAATTCAATTAAAATTCCATCAGAAACTAAATAATAATAGACACTGTAGAAAGGCTCTTACCGAAACCAATCTTATTTTTAAAACACTGCCGAACATTACAATTCACATCGTGCTTCAGGAGATCTCTCATGGTTTTCGACGTCGCGTAGGTCAGCTCCATACGAATTTTAGTCGCCACAACGAGAGTTTAACGCGCGCCGCGCCAATGTGAAATACGAGAAATATTGAATAAATGCAATGATAATATTATTGTGCTCTTCACGTAATCGATAATAAACAAATAATGGCTATGCTTGCGCCGTGTTTACGTTGGAAGTATTGAATTGCAACTGATTTGCATTGCCCGACTCCAACACTTGACACAAAAGTGGTGAGCGGTTTATTTATGACTAAACAGGTCATCACATCCATACCATTTGCTATTCATTGTAACCGACTAATGCCTTCTAAAGAAAAAAAAAATATAGTTTACCTAAAATATTATTTTTTTATTTGCACTGCATAAAATAATATTCACCATAATGTAACAAATAAGGCATTGCACATCTGTATCAGCCGACAATCCAATTCTTGTGAAAATCGGAATGGACTCCACTGCGATTTCTAGTCGCGCGTCTCGCGATTGTTCCGTCACAAAAATAAAACTCATTATTTCAAATACAGGTGCACCCTCACGCGACTAATGTGGCTGACAGATTACGCTATACGCATCACATGGCTTGGCCTGTTTCTGCACATCACTCGCCATACAATCCTAATAGGAATGTATGGCGAGCGATATGCTGAAATCGGCCAAGCCACGATAAAATAGCGCTCTTATAGCGTGGCACAGGCTTAAAAACAACTAGATTTTTGATCGTCGCTATCGATTAATCGCGCAACTAGAAATCGCAGTGGAGTCCAGGACTTATTCTATCAGAAATTATTGTAAGCTATTACAGTATTATAGAAGTACCTACATACGAAAATTCGTCAAGCTTGTGAGGCCCGTGACAATAATTTGCGAATTCGGGAATAATACATAGAAGACGGTAGTTAGGTAAATAGGGCCGGCCGTGAGCCAAACGGCGCCTTGCGTGAGTAAAATGGTAGGTCCTATGACAATGTAAACAATAATATTTGGATGATTTGTTTTTGTTGCAGTTTTTATGAAAAGTAATTCCAAGGGCGATGTGTTAGGCGTCTTGGCAATTTAGCGCCCGGAGCGGACTGCTCCAATGCTGCATAGGAGAGGCCCACCTATAGGTGGGTACTTGGATTTTTCCAATAGAAATATAACATGATGAGAATTTGCTGAAAAATTTCGTCGGAGATTAAATCAGATAAGATTTTTAGTAATGTTTTCAACCGGTTATTATGCTGAAGGTACCCATCTCGGGGATTCTACTGTTGTTTTTTGTGAATTCTCAATGAATTCAATATTTTATATTTCCGGGAAGCATTCATTGGATAACCAAGCCACAGGTCACCTGCGTGCTCTTGAGCCATCGCCTTGCACCACAGTGGGATGGACGGATTCATACGTCCGTCATTCCTGAACACACTGACTCCCAGAATCCTACCCACCACGCATACCTTCTCCTTTCCAAAAAGACCCTCCACACAGCGTCCCCAAATATGACATAGTTCTTGATTTATTTTTTTTCCCTGCTGTGTAGAGTTAATACAAAAAAAATTATGTAAGGGATTCAATTAATCATATTTTTTTCTGACTGGGATTCGTCGAGGGATCGCAGGTACTGAAGAATTTATTCTTCTTTATTTGTTCACATTAAACGTATTTTCTAATGGGCCTTACAGACCATTCAATTTGGTTGAGCGGTTGTATCAAACTGATTGAGTTGAACCGTGTGGAGATAAGAGGGCGTGGCTATCAAGTTGAAGTTGGCTGTACCGCCAGAGCATCCAACCAAGTTGGATCGTCTGTAGCGTGGTTGTGCAGTTGAACCAATTTTACTTAGTCTGCCCAGTTGGCGTAATTGTTTGAACAAATAAGATGCCAGGCATCATCATGTTTGGCCAAATCATATTTAGTTATTTTTGTAGCAAGACATGACACATGTTCCGTGTGACATATTTTTGCTCAAGTTTGTCGTTTTCTTTTCGTGTTGATAGTTAACAAATGGGCAATAATTTTTTTTTTTTTTTAATGAAGTAGGAGGCATACTACGTGTTTCTCGAAGTAGCAAATGACAAAACTGAATCAATCATCGCATCGTCTGAACGCAAAGCTCAATGGTTGAACCAACCAAATGGAGTCATCTGTAGGGAGTTTAAAATTCTAGAAAATTTTTTGGAGGTGAATATTATAATGTTTGGTCGTTAACTTCACCTTATCTCTTCTCTGTCCTATCTGGGAATTACAAATCGTGTGATGTAGGTATGCCTTTCAGACTAGTGGGGTGACGGTAATAAAATGGTATACAAATAAAAAAGCCAATCAATTTGAGTTTGTTTATTTAAATAACTGCACATTTGATAGTGTAAACTATATCAGAAGTTCTACTTACAGATCTATATAAAAAATAAAGGAAAATGTTTGCATGTTTCAGTGCGGCAGTTAGATGTCCTACCTGCCAACCATCATCCATCAACAGGAACAGCAAACAGTGAACAGTGGAATGGTTCCCGGGCACCAAACACCAAACTGTAGCCAACCAACCTGCGTATATTACAACAATAACAATAGACAATGTGGGCACAGAGATCACCAGACCTTATGTACACGTATTCCTCGCACGCGCACACTCACGCAGCCGCCCCTCACTAACTAATTAAGTCACAAAACATATCTTTATAGCCTAATATACCGGCGCCCTCCACTACCACTTATCCGATGACTAAGGCTATGGCAATGTGTCTCCGTCTCCTACCTCAGTCTTTAGGAACTGAACTGCCTTCCACCCATGAGTCGATAGTTCTCCCGTTACAAACGTTTCCATTCGAGGGTCAATTAATCGACTGGGATAAAATCACCCTCATGAGGGTTGTTACATACAAATGTAGCTTCCCTTTCAACTGAGAATCACTCATTGAGATAACTTTGTGGTAAACAGCATTATTTTACACGAAAATAACTTAAATTGAAACATTTTTGGATACTTATACAGGGATTATAGTACAAGGGACTTATTATCAAAAGCCAGAATCATTTCAGAGTTTGATTTTACAAATTTTCACTTGCGCACCATTACAGCCATGTTACATACTCAATTATAGTAATTGTAATTTCATACTGACTAAATTTATACATTTTAATGGAAGGAATGGTCGCTGTATGAAGTTTGCCCAATAGATATACTCGAGAGTCTCCGCTGGGACCTCCCCAATCGCCACCCATAGAAATATTTTCAGATTAATTAGTATTTAATTCTGAATACCATAGGTACATACATACACAGGAAGTGGGCAATAGGGTCCCCAGCTGAGGCTAACTTTAACCGTGAAGGTAGTCAAGTGTGAATACGGCAACAAGTCGTACCCCACTAATGCTACCATAGACAAAGGTATCCCTCATCATTTAAAATAATAACCAATGCGAATTCATATGTTGTCTATTTTAAAATAGTTAAAAGAAAGAATTCCATTGTAAAGGGTACAGTAGAATCATTTTAAAGAGATTCTTGCTTGTGCAGTGGTGTAATGTGTGATAAGACTACTGCGGGCATGTGGTCCAAACGAATTTGAACCACTATCAGTGTGCACAAATACATTCAAATGTGCGCTCTTTAAAATGATTTGCCTGTACTGATTTATAACTTTCTACAAATTTTTATTTGGCACAAATGGTTGGTTTACAAATTAATTGAAAAGAACTGATTTTTTTCAATCAGTTTATTTGAAATCTTCCTAAATATTTAAATTGGGTTTTTCGTTTTCATACCGACCGAGTGGTATTGACCTTACTGTTAACCGCCAAAACCGAGGTACGTATGACGTCATGTGTACCCCGTCAGATTTCAATCGCTTTGGCAGACTTTGAAAAATGCAAAATTTGAAAATTATTTTAACTACGAAATCAATATTTGTAAAAAAAAAACCGGTATTTATGTTAGAAGGTATTCATAATAAAAAAATTCACTGGAATTCCTTATTATAACATTGTACATACAAATGGGTCAATTTGAAGCCATTGGAGGGAAAAACTGGTCCCATCCCAAATAAATAAGTAGAAGAGAGTTTAAAAGGTTTTAATCATTAGTATGATAACAAATGCAAAGTGATTTATAAAAGATTAATAGGTATGTGTACATAGTATTGGAAAATTAGAAATGAATTAAAAAGAGTTGGAAACGAACAACCAAATAATTCTAGCTGTCATATTTACTTTAATAAAATGATGAGGTGTACCTTGCATAATGATAAACATAATAATTTACTTCAAACCACCACGACTTCTAAATTATATACATTTACTCTGACTTTAGACATATAAAATGGGCATGGTCCTTGTTAAATCTAATAAAGGGTGGTCCATCGGATACGACAGATTTAATTTTGAAATGAAACACCGTAATGTGTTTTAACAATATCAAGACGTTGTTCTTTTGTATAGCAACTCATTTTGAATAACCTCAAAAACAGCAGATGACAACTGTCAAAAATAAGAAAGGGTTGTTTCAAAGAATTTGAACAATTCATTTTGACGGAGTTACCAACTTAATAGCAGATGACAACTGTCAAACATTAGAGTTGCCAACTTAAATACAAAAAAAAAATGGTGGGAAATTTAAATCCGGCGAATCCGATGGATCAACCTTTACATACATAGATATATTTAAAGTCAGTGGTTTGAAGGATATTTGTGTTGAAAATAACATAAAACTGTTTGATCGATTTCTCCCGCTTTGAAGTGAAAATAACAGCTAAAAGATTATTATTAATCTCAGTGACTCAATCCAAATCTAAACCTACAAGCCTTTCATCTCAAAGAAGTAAGTCAAAGTAACACATTTAACGCAATCACAACCCGTTTAAGATCCAAAACAAATACATATTTTATATTTCAAGATAAGGAAAGCTTATCCCGCCTTATGAGAATTTTTCACAACATTTTTTCTTCAACAATGTACTTTCAATATGAAAGCAATCGGCGAAGCATGATTCAGATATAAAACACATATTTGTAGTTTTCTTAAACTATTTTATACCATTCAGGCAACACTAGGCGGTATTTCACACTCTTATACCTTACAGTAATAACTATCATACATTTAATGTACAAATTTAGGCTTCTGAAATCACAATTCTATTCAGTATTATAATTAAATATTCTTTTACAACAGAAGGAATTGCCCGCTTTAAACTAATCAAAGTTTTGCATGATATGCCAACAATTGGATTTGTGCGTAAGATTAAGTTTTTTTTTTTACGTAAGACACAGAGAAATATGATAACATTAATAAATAATAACAGATACATTATTATTAGATTAGTTAGTAATTTTAGAATATTGGATGTTTGGAACATGATAAACTGGGTATTGAAGATGTATGTAAAAATGTATTGTATTTATTATTTCAGAAGAGTGTGTAGACTAATTATATTGTCACCTTAATATTAAAAAAACGTAAGACTGATCGAGAAAAATGCGACAGGAAAAAAAAAGACATACAAAAAACATATTTACAAAGATAAAAATAATCTTTGTTGTTATGTTGTACATATGTAATAATTTTAACTGTTAAAATAAGTTAGTGTTTTCTTCTTCTTCTGAAACAGACTTATTAGGTCTTATAAGATGACAATATCTGTGTATACTAATATGTTAGATTCTGTTATAGTGGAGTGATAACTTTCTTCAAGTTAATGAATTTTCCAAAGAATAATGTTACATATTAGCATTATTTCACAGATTGAGGTCTTTGAAGTGATTGACGATTTGATAATGAATGATTCTAAATAAATATTACTGAAAGTATTCGAATTTTCATCCTTTGATTGATGTAAAGCGGGCAAAATTGACAGAAACAATGTCTGATTTACATAACTAATGATTTATTTTTACTAAGCTCCTCCAAGCAAATCAATGCATCATGGTAATCAGACACCAGTAGGAGAAGCAGATCGGGTAAATAACAGAGCAATAAAATATTGTCTAGCTTCCCCACCTTGCTTGCTTGCTTAGACATAACAATACAAAATATGTACTTCCGAAACTGAGCACTTTCATGAACTTCCATAAATTGAATTAATAAACTTGCATATTTAATTTATTATGAGACACATTGAAATAGCAAGTATTTAAATCAAGTATGGATGCTTGGATGTCACTTTTCATACATGCCTTTGAAAAATTCAGAATTCTGACTGAAATGAATTGTTTTTTTGAGGATTTGTGTTTTAATTTAGTGTAATTTAACCTTTGGAACACCAAACCCTTTTTAAGGGAAATCAAAAATGGAATCAAAAATACACTAGCGTTCTGTTAAAAAAATTATGCACTTTCTCATAGCATACAGGTTTAAATTGCAAATCAGTGTATGAACAGTTTTTTCAGCGGCAAAAAATTCTTTGTCACTGGTGCACAGATGGTTTTCCGGAGGTTAAATGACTTTACCATTTGGACGCGACAATAAAGTATTTGCCCGATTTTACTTCTCTATTTAACGCGTGAATCGACTTAGGTCCCTCTCGTATTAGGTAAAAACTTTTGTAGTATGTGTATATATTGGTGTTGCGTAAGCGATGAAAAGACGGATGGGGGAACATTCGTTTCCGTTCATCGCATCCAAAGGGTTAAGAAAGGATTATTGCACCTTGGGCGAAGAGATTTCTTTATGTTAAAATTAATTATGATTTCCTCAAAGAAGTCTATTTCTGTTTGAATGAATATTGAAAAAAATGAAGGATATTTTCATTATTTATGGTGAAGAAAATATTATATCATAACTTGGGTTTTAGTGTTTATGTTTTCGGGATTAATGTGTGTAAAATAAACATGTTTATAGATAACAAGTATATTGACACAAATATTTGCAAAGGTGTCATGGGTGAACGATTTTATGTACTGTTAATCACAGTATACATTTAATGGCAATGAACGCTCTATAAAAAGAAATGAACACCTGAACATTCGATACACAAAACATATTTTTAAGCAAATGTTTTCTTAAAAATGTACTGGAAAACATAATAATAGATTGTTTATTAAAAAAAAGATTCAAAGGTTTTGTACTATGGAAGTTGAGATTGTCAACAATAATCAGTAGAAATGTATTATCTTTATGATTCTGTTTATCATAAAGAAGATAATTAAGGATGTAAGTTAACAATTTTAAACAAGCACACTCAAGAAATCATTTATAAATTGCGGTGTATCCAAGGTCATAAATGTATGTGCAAAATTGTTGTGGGGGTTTAAATTGAAACAAGTCACTTGATATAATTCATAGTTTTTATTTGACCAACGGCCGGCTTTACCTGTGCCCGTAAGGTGGGGGCATGCTAAACCGGTAATTAGCAAAAGAAAAGTAGGCAGTCGCAGCAAAACAATAAAAATAATATTGGTTTACCGAATTTTTGATTTCCCAATGCTGTTGACATCGAAAGGGAAAAACTTCATACACTTATACATACAGAGCTCATTGCTTGTCCCTCGTTCAAAAATCACTATCGTTGTACATATATATCCTATAGGTGGTGGGTGAATGTGTCCATGGTATGGGTCCCATACTTGTTGATTAGCAGACATTGTAACCACAGTACTATCCTACTGAATGATGACACCATCGCAGACGGTGGAATTACACGTAAAACTTTTAAGAGAATTTTGAGTATTTTTAAATATTTTTTTGCGTTTGTTAAAAAATGGATAAAACTATCATCACATATGGAAAACAATTAAGCCATCGACCGTCACATAACCATTTCAAAAAATATATTCGAATGTCAATTTTAAACATATTCAATGTAAAGTGGTAACACGTAGGAGTCCGTCTACACATCAGGAAATAAAGTTCAGGTGATGAGCGTAGACCGTTGCTGGTAACGCACTGTGCCGTGTCGGCTACGTGTGGAAGTGGGCGGGCAGCTGTGGCCGGCCCTCCAGCTTGCTGTAGTCCAGGTGGAACTCCTTGGTCTGCTTGCGCCAGCTGTGTGCGTCGAAATAGTAGTACGTGCCTCGCTCGTACGTGGTTGTCTTCTCGAGCGTGGCCACGCCCGGGGCCTGCGTGATCCACACTTTCTCCTCCGTGTGATACCTCCACTCCCGGTTGTACCTGCCACAAACAAACAAACATGTTACTACTCCTATAAATATATGTACATGAAACGATGAAAATATTAGCCAAATCAATGTTTATAATTTTAAGTGTAGCCCCTCAGGCTTATTTGGTAGCTTATGGGAATAGCTCGTATGGTGTCCCTTACTGTCATGGTGAGAAATATGATCTAAACAGTGTTGAAAGAGAAAACACAACCCTTCACATTCAAATCTACAAGTTAATCACAGAAGAATTAAAATGTACACCTCCAACCTCTATGGATCCAACTGAAAGTTGAGAAAAATTTATGAAATTTTGTGAATGAATCATGTTTAGACGATAAAACGTAAGGTGACCCATTTTTAAAACTTTTTTGTGTTTGCATTAAAATTTATACGTTTATGTCAAATCACAAACGTTTCCGAATCCATTTGAAACAATTTAAGGTTTATGTCATAATATCATAATAATGCAGTCAACTTTGTGTTTCCAAAAGATAAAGATTTTAAAGGCAAAATAATGGATTAATCAAATCAAACATTTGAAGTGGATAACTTTAGATGAATTAGGGGCTCACATACCCCTGCACGGGCTGAAAACTGAGTAAATTTGAAAAATTATTATAAAGGTTATATGATGTAATTTTTTTTTAAATTTTCCTTTCACATTTTTTATTAACTTTCATAACAAAAAAAAAAATTCTTTTAATATTAACATTATTTTTTACAAGCATAAATGGACTACTGATGAAAACCATCATAAAATCACCAAAAATTGTCCAATCTGTAAAAATAAAAAAATCTTGTAAAATAATTTAGTAGTATTGATTTATTAAATTTTTTTTTATAAATTATTATACAATCATTTAAAAAAAATTTTTTCCGAAAGTAAAAATACTGAAATTTCTTTATCTAAAAAAATCCCTCCGTCAGACTATAACTATGTACTACATTATTTTACAAGATTCTATTTTTTCTGGAAAGACATACAAATACAATATTGTACTTGTTATATACAGACTTGGTGGTACTGTGAGGATCTCAATAATTATATGCGTGTGCGGATAGAATGTTTATTAACACTTTAGAACGGATTGTCTACTACTATCTTCTTAGCTGTCGGTTGGGAAAAAAGAGAGCGAGCAGATGCATCCATCATCTTTTATACGTCGATCTGTCATCTCGCTCTTACACATTCAAAAAGCAGGCGTACCACCTAAAACCTTTCTTACATCACTGATGATTTTGGATTGAAATATGTACGGGCGCAAACAAATAATTTGTCTTAATATTGTAAAGTAATACCTTGCAAAGGGTGAATTTTAATCAAATAAATTAATTAACATCATCTATGAACACATAGAATATAACGAGGGTCGTGTTTAACCTTGAGTAACCAATCCTCCTTTTTAGTCTGTAATTCTCATTTTTATCACAATTAAGTCAAATAAAAACATTTTAATATAATTATATTAAAATGTTGACTTTTGAAGCAGAAAACAACAATCGTACATCGAGGCGGTAAACAAACATAGCCATGAACTATCAAATGGAAATGACAGTCCAGTCCATAAATAAACCACTTACTAGATCGATAACTTCGGGCTTTTTGTGTGAAACTGGTCCAAAAAAACCATAGACAGTAAAATTCTCATTCGGAGTCTACTTATTATACTATACACCAATGAAAAACTCTGAAATTTTATTCCATAGACTATTGGTGGTTATAGTTAGACAATTTTATGACGTTAAAATATTTCGGTTCCAATTTTCGATCGGAGTTATACCACCCTGGTCCAGGGTTCAGTCCATAAATTGTCATAGATATCACATGCTGATTCACTTACAGTTCAGAGGCGGCAGCCAGCTGCAACACGTCCCCGACAAAGCAGTAAAAGAGGTAGAAGAGCAGGTCCTCCTTGTAGCGGTTGAGCTTGAGCGGTGCCAGCTTCTCACGTATGGACATGTTGATCAGGTACTCGGGGGGCACGTGGTAGTCGATGTCCTGAGGCCGGCAGGGCGCCTCCGCCCAGGGGCCGGCGAATGTGAGGTACAGGTTGTCAGGCGAGTTGAGATTGAGGCCCAGCGTGGTCAGGTCCTGGCCCAGCGCCAGGGAGACCAGCTCCGGGTCCGACTCGGCCGCCCGAATGAAGGTCAGCAGGCCAACGATTCCGTACTGGTTCGGCACCATAGAGCTGGGGATGTTCGTCACCTTGCCTGTTATTAATACAAGTTACAAAATACATTATCACAATTAGAAACAGTACAAAATAAATTATTCACAGCGAATATATATTTTTTAACCCCTGGATTTTCAGTGTTGAAGAATCGTGCCCACGCATGATGTAAAGCACTGCAATTGCAAATATGTACATTCATTTTGAGTTTGGATATTACCTCTACTGGATTCATGGAATAAAGAATGACAAAAAAAATGACCTTTTTGTTTCGTGATCCAAATATTTACCTAATCGAGGTTTAAATTTCCAATACAAAACTTTGTTTATGAAATTCAAATGAGGTGGAGATCTACGATGTCAGATAAGTAAGCGAGATAGAGCTCAGGGTCATTGGGCTAAATGGAAAATTTGTTTCCATTAAAAATTGTGTGGAAGGCACTTCTAGTGTTATTCTTTATTCTATGACAGGGTTAGTTGAAGAAAAGAAAAAACAAGGTTTTTTCAAGTACTGTATTGTCGACGCGTTGGCTTTAATAAAAATATATATGTATTTATTTATTTATTGAAATTTATTGTCGGCACCTATGGGTTAAAGATAATAAATCACAGGTTACGAATAACCTGACAATATTTGAAAAGCGCCTACTGCAATCATGATAAGCGGAAGAAGTTGCTTGTGCAATAATGGAGGGTTTAGCTAGCTACTACTAACTGGGCAAATGATTTAAAATGATTTGATCTTTTGATTGAAAAAAATTGTGAAAACAGGTTTCAAGGTCTATTCACATCTCCTAGCACAGAAAGTGCGTGGTAAATTGATAATGCATCAATAGCTGTTTGTGACACTGAGTGGGAGAAGTTGGAATTGCATTCTAATGACCTGAAAGGTCGTTAAGGAATCCACATAAACTGGAAACGGTAGAATGCGGACAGTGGAAGTAAGCAACCTTACCCGCTCTTGAGGGAGCCGGCTAGGCGCAATAATTTTCAACTCGCAATGTTGTATGTTTGAAAGTATTGTTCCATCAAGGATAGTATGTTTGAAATATATTATCCAGAACTACCAAAAAAAAGAAGAATTTCTTGCTCCATATTTTTCATCTCACTGACTTACCATCAGGGAAGGTGTGGATCCCCTTCTTCTCCTGGTCCATGGTGTGCTGCAGTGAGGGCATGGTGTGCTGCTGGCTGAGCGGCGGCTCCAGCTGCAGCTGCGAGGATCCCGCCTGCGAGCCGGCCGGGGGAGCCGAGCCCACCGCCACGCCGCCCACTGAGGTGCCGGGCAGCGCGGGGAAGTCCTCCGAGGACATGGTGAACTCGCTCTGCTCGGCCGTCGGCTGCTTCACCATGCCCACTGGTAGGGAAAACATCACTGACATTTTATAAGTATGAAGGCCTGTCTTCCGGGTCCGCTCTTGCCACTGCAGTGGGGAACTTCAACCATCATACACATTCATCACAATTAGAATAACTATTTTCTCCAATACAAGCGAAACCTGCATGAATACCTTGAATAAGTAATGAAACTATGAAAACGGTTTTGTGTTTATTTTGCAGAACTTTGTTTCAGATATGATTTGAGATTTTCACGGCCAAAAGAATTACAGTAATTGATTTTAGAGTATTATGTCATGTTGTGTTTCCCTCTCCTATATATAGCCAACGCTTCGACAGCCTTCAAGTATCTAACATCAGGGCAGATGTTTGAAAATAGGAGAAAGAGCAACATGGCATGGTATTCCAAAAATCAATCATGATATGTATTATGTAACTTCATGTCAATAAAAATTTTATTATAAATATTTGCTATGCTTGGCATTTGTTTCGCCCTCTGAAAATGTATTTGATAGTCAAAACAGCTATTGCAGGTCAATATAACTATGTATACCTAGCTTATATACATATTTCTAACAAGCAGAAAACAATGACATAGATGATTCAAAGGAAAGCACTATTATTAGCAAGCTTTCATTGAATTCATAAGACCATTGTTCAAAAATAAGCTTACAATGTACATACAGATAACTAACTTTCTTCCTTCATGCTTTAAAATAATGCTAAATTTTGTTTATTTCTAATATTAAAAACAATCCTTTATGTAAGAACTCGTAAACCTATTACGATTGTACTAAGAATTCACGACTGAAGCTAATAAGTGCTACATATTACAGAGAGTCTGAACCTTGATAGGTGTTAAACATATCTTCAAACACTGACAAAACTTTAGGTAAATAGAAAACGTTAAACATAAAGAAATGTATCTATTGATTTATTTTGTAATATTAATTATATTTATTGATAAAAGAGACCACTGTTTATTAACGGCTGTTGATTGAATAGCCATTCAATTGGAGCTGATAAAAATAATATCAACACAAGAATTTAATCTTGAGAAAATGACATTTTAATGCGGTTCACTTCCGCTGATAGAGGACTTTCAAGATACTACTATAAATATTATTAGTGAAAAGCATTTCAGCATGCAGAATATACATACTTTCCAAGCTAAAACCTCCATCATTGCACAAGCAACATCTTCTGAATGAACTATCGTTGTGTGCTAACATAATAACGGGTTCCACTACTAGAAGTCGGGATTTATTTCAGTGCACAAATTCTGTGACTAACTACCATATGTATTCGTCATATGGAGGGAAATAATTATACCAGAGTCAGTGCACATCTTTAATCACTTTACTTAACTAATCACAAATGATTGTTACTGAGACAGTTTAGTTATGTATAATAAATTAAATTAATAGTTTTTAAAGTGTCATCAGGTTATTCGAAACCCAGGAAAGTTAATTTTTCTTTTAAAAAAGATATCAATCTGGTCTATTTTTCCCTGACATCTCAAATTTGTATGCAATACATAAAATTAGCAAAATCATACAAACTTTTATTAGATGATAAAATGCAGGAAAAGGGTTAAAAATGCCATGCTTTTATTTATTTTAGGAATCTAAGGAATTAATCCTATAAATTAATTATAATTACAGGGCTTGCGTACCACTAAAAAAAAACTCCATTATAAATGAATGATAATTGGACATTAAAAAAGCCTCTAAAACTAAATATAATGCTGAAAATATCAAAACCTAAAAGCATACTTGAGAAATAAAGAGAAAAAAATATCAAGTCAACAAATAACATCAATGATAATGTTAACCTTTCCTTATCTGTGGTGTCTATTTACTACACATTGCTTCTAATAACTAACTCTATAAATATAATAAATTCTGGGTTCAGGTTTTAGGTATTCCTCTGTTATACATTTATGCACTGAATTAAAAAATAATATTTTACATAGTTTTCAAATTCAATTAAAAATCATAGATTTTTGTTAAAAATCGGGAACAAATAGACCGATACAATCAACCGTGTGATACTAATACGCGAAGAGTGTGCGAGGAAATGACACGCTATTGATGTCCCGCTTTAATTCGCTATGCGGGAACATGAGACATCGACACGTCTGCAGTTGTATTTTGATTTAGACCATCGATACCTACGACCGCACAGCTATGTTTGTGCCAGCCGCTAGCCAGTCGGCCGCGAACCTTCGTTAGATGGGGACCCCTCGCACGTTTCTTTAGCATCTGCCGATAGTTTTTTCATGTTTTCAGTAATTAAATTACAATTATTATCACTTTTGATATAAAATATAATAAACATAATCGATTAGCTATGAATATCCATATTTTTCCGATATTAAATCGCTTATTTTAAGATGTGTATTGACTACACAGCACCGGAACGCGTGGATTTTTTTAGCACAGTAAGGGAAAGGTTAACACCATAATGTTACTTGACTTTCTTATCTGCGCAGGTGATCAAAAGAGGAAGTAACAAGCACACTATCTACAGTACATGTCCCCCTACGCTAACTGCATACAATATTGTAGTTTGATACTTTAATTTCAATATGTGACCATTCCATGTGTGCATAATAATGGTAACTATGTTACATAAAGGATAAGTGTAAAAGCTAAGGAAATCTTGTATCAACTCAAACAAGGGAAAAGGGGGTTGGTTGTTTGGGATGGGGGATAGACTCACCGTATGGCTTAGAGCCGGGCGGGGGCACGCTGTGGTGGTGGGGCTGATCCCCCTGCCCCCGCGCCGTCAGCGAGGGGAACTCCGTGGGGTCTAACAGTGGGGGGGCCCCTGCCCCGTCCCCTGCACCCCCTCCTAGCACCACGCCTTGGAGTGTGCCTCGCACGCCCACCTAGAATTTTAATTAGTATCTACATTAAAACATCAATTATTGATAAATACAGGCATTCAAGTTAATTTCTTAAGCCTTGGTCACACATAGCGTTGAAATTGCTGCGACTAACTCAATTAGCTTGGCATATGGAGTGTAGCAAACCAATCGCTCAGGGAGTAGAAATAGAACCTGCAACAGGCATCCCCAGCTAAGGTGTGGCTCTGGCGAACAGTGTGAGGAACGGTGGCTCAGAGATACAGGGTCTCATCTATACATATTTAGACATTACCCCAGCACTCTGCTGGGGTTGACCTTCTATTTTCCTAGATACTGGTGGGACCAAAAATGAACCATTCAAACAACAAAAAAACTAAGAGCATTTGGGGAGTGCGAGGAATGGAGAGGAGAGCACAGGACTGGGTAGACTCTTCCCTTTGGGGCATTCGGGGAACCAAGGACTGCAGAGGAAAACTGAAACCAACTTCCCTCGTGGGAAGATGGTCTTGCTTGAGAGCAAAGAGGGTCTGAGTGCTCACGGGAACTATCTGTATACCATCTCCACATTAACAAATAATAACTCAATTAGGTATGTAGCAACTTTTAAATACTTGCATGATTCAATTAGAACATGTTCAATTCTGATTGCGCGATATTGCCAATTCTGCGATTTTGGCAGTCACAGTGACCTTAGTTGACGTTCTTCGCTATTTTAAGTTGATATGCAATATTGGCAATTTCTTCAAACCCAAAGTTAATTAATTATCTCTTACACAACAGATTTTTTTTTTTAATTAGTGATAGTAATTTTATTTTAAATTCCTTGTACATTACACACAAAAAAGTTTATATAAGAAATACTACTGCTAATAAAAATGCAAAGACACAAAATTACAAAGATTTACCAAATTTAGAAGGAAAAAAAATTGCAGGCAGTGATGAAAATCGGATCAATGAGGCGAGACTCTAGATCTCTCCTCACTGACACAAAATAGTCAATCTAAATAATAATAGCCTAATTTACTGATGCCCCGTAGATCTTATTATGTATAAACGAACTTGACTGTATTGTCTTTGAGTGGTTATAGATATCATCTAGTAGCTAATTTGGGGGTCATAAGATACTGAATCACAAAAGCTAAATTAAATACGAGCAAAATGATAGTGCACCAATAATTTGGTGCAAGAGCATTTTCACAAAAATTTCACTGTATTTGATTAACATACATGATTATGAATGTTAACACCGTCTTAAAGTCATAAACTTTGACATTGCATTTCTCTTTGAGCTTGTGCACTAACCAATATACTTTGCCCTACGCTATTACTAGTGGTAGGATCAATAGTAAACTTTAAAAAAAAATACATACTCACAAAGTTTTCTATGGGAGCAAAATATAAACACACTTCCGGTAAGAAGGGTAGTTCTACCTTTTACGCTTTTGTCCTACTTGTATGGCTGGAAGGGCATTGCTGTCTGATAATTCTGTATGAATATTGTATACCAATACAAGTCCATGTGATACAAGTCTCCCATTTTCTTATCTTCTGGCCTCTTGTGCAGAAGAATATTTATTCAAAAGGAAACTATACTAAACCTGTAGAATGGGTAGTAAATCCTTGCACTTATGGCACTTGAGATGCGGAAATTGTACTTTTTTTTGTAATGATTCGTGCGAAAGTGAAAACCAATATTTTTGTAATGTAATAAAATACTTACAAACATCACTAAATGGCCCAAAATTGACTTCAATTTATAAACTTCAGTTTATAGAGTTGTATGACAAAGTAGGCTTTAATTTTAGGCAATACTTTTATAGTTGGGGTGTAGTGATTACTGTGTAAAAAAAATCATTCAAATATATGTATTATTTTCAAAGATTAATAGCGGATTAAAGCAAAATCCATTTTCTCGAATGGGATCCTATTTTTAATGTGTTGATGTAGAGAAATTTAGGTAAGCAATCTGACAACTCAAATTACATAATTTGTCATCATATTCAGGAAGTTTTAAAGCTAGCATTTAGCAGATTCAAACTGTAGGATGCAATTGGGCTCCTGGGTGATAAAATTGGCAAGCATATCCTAACCCATATTCACTGATGACACTAAAACACTCTCAGGAAATCTCTCATGTAGTTGATGAAAATCATTTTTTTTTTTTAATTCTTGGTTCGATAAAGTCATAGTATATTATATGTTTACACAATTCCTTTTCCACATTAATGATGCTTTAAAGTTCAATGCAACCATCGTGAGACCAACCGACCGAGGTGAATACTCTGTTTTCCGGGAGCAACGACCGAAGCAACTTCCGTCCAACCTCTAATCCAACCAATGATCTATTATAATAACATCAGATGATTGCTTCACTAATGACGCTGTGAATGTATTATTAATAAGCTATAATATTAAACACGCAGATTAAGTAATGCTTCACATTTAACAATGTTACACGCTTAATATGTATATTGCCATATACAACAATTGTATCAAGGGAATGGCGTAAATTTAGCTTTAGTGATTTTCTGGAAGAGTTACAGACCTCTCTCTTATGTACACCCAATGTTTGGGAAACAAAGACCCCTACTGAACTTGTCAAGACATATAATAAAACACTTTCATGTCTGTTAAATAAATATGCCCTGACATCATCAAAAACACGGAAAGTTCGAAAGTCTGACGGCTGGTTTGACGATGAATGTCGAAACCAGAAGAGACTTATGCGGAAATTAGAGAGGACCTTTAGGAAAAACTCTTCTGTAACTACAAGAAACGAGTGGATCCTTGCTCAAAAACAGTATACGAGTAAAATAAATTCCAACATATCAGAGTATTGGAAAGAAAAGATTAACTCTGAGCGAATCAACCCGTGACGTCTCTGGAACTCAATAAAGACTGTAATTTCCGAAGTCACTGTTCCAACGAAAATAGATATTACCCCAGAAGCCTTCTCAATTTTTTTTCGGGAAAAAATTGAATCCATTCTTGCTTCCGCATCTCACGCCCCTCCGCCAATATTCACTTTAAATTCTAAAGGAATTTTGTCTTCCTTCAAACCCACAACGCTGGAAGAAGTAATAAAAATTATTTTAAGCTCACCTAATAAACAGTGCAGTCTTGATCCTATACTGACATGGTTATTAAAACAATGTTCTACTGTTTTAGCTCCATTCCTAGTTCACGTTTTTAATAAATCACTGAGCACGGGTGACTTTCCTGAACCACTCAAGTCAGCTGTAGTTACACCAATACTGAAAAATTCACAACTAGACGTCGATAACTTAGGTAATTATCGACCCGTTTCAAACTCCTGGAGAAAATTGCTGCCGCACAAATAACCAGTCACTTGAATTCAAATAAATTATTCGCAAAACGTCAATCTGCGTACAGAAAGTTCCGCTCAACTGAAACCGGACTACTTCGTATGCTATCAGACATAACTCTTGCCGTAGAGTCAGGAAAATTATCACTTATCTCACTCCTAGATATGAGTGCAGCGTTTGACACGATTGATCATGAATTCCTCATCAGGCGATTAGAAGAAACATTTGGTTTGAATTCCGACATAAAAAATTGGCTGGTATCCTATATATCCAATCGCTTACAAGCTGTGAGGGTTGGAAATAATAAGCTACGCTGACGATCAGCAAGTTTATTTTTACTGCGCTCCAAATGAAATCAATAGTCTCAAGATCCGTATAACTGAATGTCTAGAAGCAATAACTCGTTGGATGTAGTCAAACAAGCTGAAGCTCAATCCATCTAAGACTGAGTTTCTCTGGCCAGCCACAAACAAACATTAAAATTTCATAGACGATTCACCTATTACTATTTCCGGCAGCGATATCATCCCAAAAACAACAGTCAAACTTCTCGGTGTTAATTTAGATTCAGACTTTTCGTTTAAAAGTCAAATAAATAGGACTGTAAGCACCGGTTTTTTTCACCTAAGACAACTCAAGTCTATCCGAAGAAACCTTCCTTCAGAAGCAACAAAACTACTTATCAACTCTTACGTAGTCTCACGTCTCGATTACTGCAACGGCATTTATGCCAGCCTTCCAAAATATCAAATTGACAAACTTCAATCAGTGTTTAATGCAGCAGCAAGGCTCATAACCGGGGTTTCAAAATATTCGCACATTTCAGAACACCTTCGTAACCTTCACTGGCTCAAGTGTCCTGAAAGAATCCAGTACAAACTGTGCTGGATGGTGTTTAAATCCATCAATGAAATGACCCCTCCCTACATCTCTGAACTATGCGTCCCGGAAAACACTGGTCTGAGGCAGTCAACTCTTAGATCAGCAACATCATCAGCTGTAGGCAGACTGATAGAACCTATGCGCAAGCCGAATACTAAGTTTGGTGATCGCGCTTTCGGAGTATCTGGGCTGAAGGCTTGGAATAAACTCCCTCCGGAAAACAAGTCCAACAGAATTCAGGTCTAAACTAAAAACTTACCTTTTTAAGCTGTCGTACCCTTAAATTAAATATACCATTCCTAAGAGAAAGTCCAGTTATATTCAATTTTCCAATTATGTCCTAAATCCTGTATCTAAATTTCGCTAATAAACAATTAGATAATGTTAATTGAGTGTTAATCTCAAGTGACCTACCAGGTAAGTATTGTACTGTATATTATCTCCATAAATAGTTAAGTAATAACATAGATCACTGTAGAAATGTATTATAAGTTTGTACAGCGCCCTTGAGGTGATTTTGCACAAAAATGACGCTATACAAGTCATCCAATTATTATTATTATTGCTTCGGTAACAGTAAAATCTTAATATATACAAATTCACCCTGCGTATGTTTGTGCTCGCAAAACTCGAAAAGTAGTTGACTGATATCGCTGAAAATTTCAAATTTTGTTCTTAATAGTGCCAGGAGTGCTTAGAGAATGGTTTGAATGGTAGAAGAATTCGGGGAAGAACGTAACGCAATATCTGGGCACTGGAATGAAATACGGAGTCGAATTAAAGTCGATGTAATGTAGATTTTTAACTGTAACATTGTGGTATACAATAGTGGATGGTAGAGGAAGTCGGAGCCCGAAAAAGACATTAGCAATAGCAAAGCATTCCGGGAACCACTAGTATATTATAATAATACACATATTGTAAGATCATTACTATTGTTCAGAATAAAACTAATATGACACTCTTTGACAAAAATTAGTTTAATGAAGACATGTACAATAATCTGTATTCTTTATAATGATTACTTAACAGTGTCATTTAAAAAAAAATACTATGTGACCATAGACATTCAAATTGGTAAACTTCCCCTAACATGAAGTCGGGATATCATTTCGACGAGCTGGAGAAAAACCATCTGACCATATTTTTGGCACTTTTGAATAATCTATGACATCAGTCATACATTGAAAAAGGGCGCACATTAAAAAACTATATCCTGCAGCATCCCTGTCTCTTCCTTACTCTGTGCAACATAAGATTAACCCCACATGCCTTGGAAAGACAATACTAGCCACAAAATCATATTCCATTGGAGCCTCTGAAGGACAGATCTGACCGGGGCGTCCATACACTATAAAAGTATTTTTCTATTTTTTTCTGTAATGCTTGATTTATTTTGGTTTATAGACTCATTTGAGTGCTCCTCTCCACGGAAATCTTTAGTAAAAGGCGAAAGATTTATTCGTTGTTGAAGGGAAACCAGAGTTTGTTCATCGTTGGAAGGAGAAATAATTATCCTTCTCAGTTTGTCTCCAATAAATTCAATTTTTATACTTGATTGCATGGATAAAATTAAAAAAATTGAAGTATGATTAGGTACAAATTGGCGGGATTTTTTCATTGACAGTTTAAAGTTAAATATTATTTATAGTTTTTATTATATAAACGACATAAAAAGTGAAGTGACAGTTTTCTTACTAATTCCCTAAACAAAAGGAATGAGTTTTTAAAATATCGAATTTTTTCAAAATTATGGACATTTAGAGTCAAAATGTTCTGGTAGGTTTTTTGTTAACATTTTCCCTGTTTGATTTATTATCTGGAAATTCAATATTTATTTCAAATACAATCGTTTCAAAGATCTTCTTTTTACGATAACTTTAAAAATAAGAAATATCTAGCACATTTAAAATACCTCGGAAGCATTCCGAAATTCCATTAAATATCACCTTGTCGTTTGGACTTAGGAAAAAATATTTTAAATCCTGGAGGGAAAGGAGTTATCAATATGAAGCTATTATTTGAATTATGATAAATAAGTACTACCAATAGGTACAATTAAATTATTCAACCCATCAAAAAAGAATGTGGACACATTTCAAATCTGTGATATGAAAGTCTTTGCAAATGTTTTTCCAATTTCCGACATGCAGATATGCAAAAAACCTAAGTTAAATAATGTATTTACCAAATCCATTTTTGATATAAACTGCAGGTGTCTTATCCATAGATGGAGTTACATGCCTTTGACATATGAAAAAGCAGCATTGAAAAATGATTCTCATTACAACTACTATAAATACAGAAAATACTCGTAAATCTTTTAAACATGGATTGGGTTAAAGGGGTCAAATAGTGCTACAGGGTACATGCAGCATATCAATAGATTTAAACTGGCTAGAGACCTCATTCGTTTTGCCTGCACATTATCTAGAACTACAAGCATGTATGTATTGAAAACCTATGGAAAGTATGTTTTACTGGATTTGCATAAAAACTTGGGCGTTTTTGACTACCAACTTGTGTTTAATTCTACCTAACTTAACCTAATTTTAATGGGCACCAATAAAGTTAATGGGTACACACAATGTAAAGAGCGGGATATACCAGACAAACATGGCATACAAAGTGAGGTGTTCACGAAACATATAACATTACCCACCAGTGTCACCTACTCAAACCTACCTCACACCCAGCATAAAAAAAAAAAAATTAAAAAAAAAACACCACATTAACAACAGTTCTAAATTTATGTATCATATACAAATGTAAATATTTGGTAGACACTGTAATGTGTGTATAAAAAAAAATAAATAAAATAAAGAAGCTGATGTAATTGAAGGGCCAAGATATACTAGAAGGAACTAGTATGAGTATATATTTTAATATGAGGCATGTTAAAACAAAGACGGGCCAAGATATACTAGAGGGAACTAGTATGAGAATATATTTTAATATGAGGCGTGTTAAAACAAAGACGGGCCAAGATATACTAGAGGGAACTAGTATGAGTATATATTTTAATATGAGGCATGTTAAAACAAAGACGGGCCAAGATATACTAGAGCGAACAGTATGAGAATATATTTTAATATGAGGAGTGTTAAAACAAAGACGGCAATTTCCACCATTGGTCTAAAATGAGTTAGATATGGCGATGGATAGAGAATCAAAAATACCATTGAAAGCTGCAAAGGTTTGGGATCAAAAATTATTGTATTCTATACATTTTTGAATTATTGTATTTAGTTCCGCAATAACAGCGGCAATCTCCTTCAGGTTACAGAACAAACACGGCAGTATTCGTTTGGTCAAATCAAAGATCCAGAAATATAATATTCAACATGGCCGCCCCATACAAGTGTGAACCTAAAAAAAATGGCATTTTCATTTCCTAACGACACCAGCAAAATCCGCATGTGTTTGCAACAAATAATAATAATAATGATTGGATTATTTGTATAGCACCGTTTTTGTGAGAAAATCACCTCAAGGGCGCACCACAAAACCGACAGTATCCAATCTCTGTACACAACAAAAGCGACAATCTCCATCTATTAATTGAAAATAACCCAATAATTTACCAACTAATCACAAGAAAATATAAATAGAGTGGAACTTATGGAAACACTTATTAACAAAAATTATATTATAGTGTGGGAAAAGTACTAAAAAAACATTTATTGTGTATTACTCAAAACAAAAAGAAGCGGAGGATGCCGTCTTTGTTTTAACATGTATATTTTTAACTCAGCCCTTTGAAATACAAATCTGAACTAACCTTCTACATATCATCGACGAGTAAACAATACTGCCAAACACCAAGACCCTAATTGTGCAGGAGAGACAAAATACATTTGAGTAGTATCAACTTTCCAGGCAGGAGTACTGCAGATAGGCGGTATTTCATTAAAAATATAACACTGTCTGATATTGCTTATTTGCTGCTGTGCACGATATTTAGCGGTAGTATTATGAACCAAGTGTTCAGAGATAGGCGGAATTCACATTTCATAAAAAGGTGATTTTTAGACTGTGTGTAGCTTAGGCGGTATTCTTTCTTCGCCGACGATATTAATATTATATCATTCATCCACAAATCCTTTCCACCTTTGATTTAACAATCTTTATATCCACTCAAGCAATTTTTGGCATACTAAGGCAAGTTTGCAAAACGTCTTAAGCGATCGCTTGCCATAATGCGCCAAATTTATCTACCTTCCGTAAATTTTTTTTTCAAACCATCTCGCAATCTACATTTTTCGTTTTTTTTTTTTTTTTTTATATTAACTCCACACAGGAGGCCCTGAAGAAAATAATTTCCCTCAGGGCCTATGACATCTTTGGGGATGCTGTGTGGAGGGTCTTTTTGTGGAGAGGAAGGAGTGAACATGGGTCTTGAAGAGTCCAAGTTGTAGGAGGGAGGAAACACAGAGGCCGGCAGTTCGTTGCCGAGCTGTTGAACCTAAGAACGAATCGTAGAAGCGACCCGTTCTCATGTGACAAATGTCAACCGTGTACAAATGTTGGGCACGCATTTGGAGTGTATCCTGACTACGCACCGGTGCCGAAGGGATCAATGACGCTAGTTACTCAGAGCATCTTCCATTGTAATACCGATAGAACAAGGACAGCATACCTACCTGACGCCTGTGCTCTAAAGATTGCAGTCCGTTTGTTAATATTGGGGAATCTATCAAACGGACCGCCCGTTTCTGCACAGAGTCAATGGTTTTTTTCAGGTATTTTGGGGCTCCGGACCAGAGATGGCTGCCAAATTCGACAGTAGGGCGCACTTGCGATTTGTACAGGGTCAGCAGTTGTGTACTATTAAAGTATCTGCGGGCCCTGTACAATACGCCCAGCTTCTGAGAGGCCAACTTTACTCTGGCTTCGATGGAGCCCCCGTACCTGAGCTGGTCACTTATAGTTACACCAAGCATATCAATGGAAGGCCTGTTCGGAAGATTGCTTCCGTTGAAGGAGACTAGATTATCATTTGGATCCCTTTTAGACGTAATCAGACAGGATTGGGTCTTTATTGGGGAGATTATTTTTACCCCAGGAGGAAATACTCTCGAGATAACCGTCCATTCTCTGCTTCAAAGCCCTCCGAGCCGTTAGAGTTTGTGTGCCCTTTGGGGGCCTGTCAAACAAAAAGCTATCATGAACTGTACTGTCATCCGCGTAACAATGAATCGGTGCACATGTCAAAAGGTCATTGATGTGCAACAAAGACAAAGTCGGAGACAGAACCGATCCCTGTGGGACGCCAGCATTTATAGAGTGCGAGGAAGAGGTGAAACCGTCAGCAACCGCCTGAATCGACCTATCCCTTAAAAAGTCAGCAATCCACGTACACAGGGATGCGGGAAGTCCGTAAGAAGGCAATTTGTTGACAGGTCCTCGGTGCCAGACCCGGTCAAAGGCCTTGGATATGTCTAGTACGACCGTTTGGGTCTCACCGTGACGTTCCAGGAACCGCCCCCAAACATGCGACACATACGCGAGAAGATCACCGAAGGTCGTTTATAATTTTGTTCTTCTCGAGGTATGTGAGCAGTTTGTCGTTGTTCACACGCTCCATCACTTTGGACAGAACTGATGTGATCGCTATGGGGCGGTAGTTGGCCATGTTGGAGCGGTCACCTTTCTTGGGAATAGGGTGAATGACCGCTTTTTTCCAACTAGAGGGCACAGTGCCACACTTCAGTGTGGCACTGTGCCCCCTTGGCGTTAGTAGAAAGCTGATATAATACTTTCCCATTATTTCAATATATGTCTCAAATTGATATCAAGATACACATCTACATTCCAATATTGTTTATTCTCATGTTAACAAGAGCTTGTTCTCGAAAGCGCGCTTGGTAAAATGGCGTAAGTGTTTATTTGAATTTTATTACGTATTTATATACAAGTGTATTATCTAATTATCTAAGGTTTTTTCAAATCATGTAAATAAAAAAATTGTGGCTTTTTTTCTAAACAAAGTGTGAATTCTCCGACTCCTGTCTTTTGTGAAAGAGGCTGTCGGTGGAAATTGAACTAAATAAAGCAAGACTCGAGATTATTCTTATTGATAATTGTAGACAGTAAATGTATCTTTCTAATGTAATACCAGTTATTTGTGGTAAATGTATTAAATATCCTAATTTAGTGCATTCAATTTTGACAATACGCGAACCCAAATTCCATAAAATATTAAAAATTGAGTGTTCTAATATATATTTGTATCTTAGATTATCAAATAGTCCGTAGCCAACATACAGAAATATAAAATATCCAATGTTGACCCGAATAAGTACCACGCACTGCAATTTCAAAGGAACTAACATGCAGAATTTGTGTTTATAAAGTTTACGGGTTTTCTATTATATCTTAAAAATATGGGATGAACGGTAAAATACAGGTGAATTCATCGGCTATATAGCACTATAATCAGTTTATATAACTCCATATTAAATCAGTTTATATATCTTCATATAAAATCAGTTTATATATCTCCATATTAAATCAGTTTATATATCTCCATATTAAAATTTGGAGGTAATTTTTTTTTAATGTGTCAAATATGAACGCAATCGCTCGAGTGGATATACGAGAGAAGGTGAATTTATATATTAAGTTTGTTTAAATAGGCAAATTACAAAATTCTATGGAAGATTGGAGTCAAGTTAGACTTAGAAGAGATGAGATGTTGAACGGGGGGGAGACAATTTTAGATAAGGCTTGATAGAAGTGAAGATATTTGTTAAAAAAGTAACAACCAAAAAAGTGTTCTAAAGTTCCCACTTCTAGAACACAGAATATACAATCTGGGGAGTCAAGCATATGAAATTTAAAAAGGTGAGAAGAAATGGAGCAATGTCCAATTCTCATTCTAATGAGATACTGTAAATTTGAAAGCTAAAATATAATTTTTTATGTTATTGTAAAGTCAGAATAGTGAAGAACTTGACATAAAACCACTACGTAGGTCATAGGTAAACCGGGCCGTATGTCCGGATTTACTATACCAAAGCTGTAATGTAACACAATAAGTGAGATGCAATATGTAAATGACTATTTATTGTAAATAAATACCATGTTATTAGAATTAGTCATTGCCGGCATGCCTATCTGCGACCGTCTGTCTGCAAACGCTTTCTGCTGGAAAAGGGCGGCCTGCTGTCTGTGGGCGGCGCTGAAGGCCCCCGACCCAGGAGGCAGTTGGGCGGCTGGCGGGGGAGGCTGGGGGGGTGCCACGGCCTGCGAGGGGGCAGAGGGGGGCGGCAGGGGGGGCGGCGCAAAGCCCCCGCCGCCGAAGCCCGCTCCCCGCCCCACCAGGCTGCCCGCCGCTATGGCGCGAGGTGGCTGCTGGAAGTTTAAGTTTGCCATAACCTGAAATGCACACAGAACCATACTTTAAAGATTTTAAATTGATTATATTAGGAACTACAGAGAAAGAAATCAGGGGAAATAACAGATTAATGAATGCGATAAAACCACAATGCCTTGATAACAAATAAAGATATTTTCAATTAAAAATTTTAGCAACATGAAAATCATTCAATATCGCAACATGCAATACGTTTTGGCACAAAGTGTCAACTAAATAAAACATCAAGGTTCACATATGCGTCATCCGCGTACGGGATAGCCATTGATAGATCACAAATGCCACAACCGCATAGCACAGATCAGTATGAATGGCTTAAAATAATTCGGATGGAGTTCAACCATATTTGGCCGAATAAATATGAGTACAGAAAAAAGTTACAAGTTATAACGCATAATTTTTCTCGCATGGATAAGTGATGAGTAATGGATCGGTTGTATACAGTCGCCACGGCTTTTGGACGAAATGGAAAGTTAGCACAAAATTTTTCTCGCATTCAAAAATGAATGCTTTGGAATCGGTTGCATTAGTTCGTCATGACTTTGGATGGAAACGAAAGTTATAAAACATAACTTTTTTGAATAAGTAATATATAATTGGATCAGATATTTTATTTAGTCACCATGACTTTGCATGAAATAGAAAATTATAACATTTCTTTTATTCAAATAAGTAATATGTAAGGGTATGGATTGTTTTCGGTCCTCACGACTATGGATGGAATAGAAAGTGATAATATGTCATTTATCATGCTACAAAATAAGTAAAGCGTAATGAGATCACCAGGGCTGGCCCTGAGCCAAACGGCGCCTGGCTCTAGTAAAAACCTCAAGAACACTGAGTACAACGTAATAACGTGTTAGGTATTATCGCCTTGGCTCCTTGGCAAGTCGGCGCCCTGAGCGGACTGCTCCAATTGCACCTGCACAGGGTCGACCCTGGAGATCACGCATATTATTTGTCTTTATTTAGTGGACTTTCAACACAATAGAATGTTATAACAGATCATTTTCCACACTTCAACATAAAGGCACATAAGTGGTGGGTAGCGAACAAGTAAAATATTATTTTACATGTATCTTTTATCAGGAGATTTTTCAATGTGGATGAGTGTTTCAGGCTAATAATTATTGCTTATAAAATAATTGTTACCCTTTGTGCTATGCATAAAAAATCTTGTCTCAAACATTAGTTTACCAAAAAAAAAAAAAAAGTAAAATATTATATAAACCACTTGGGCTAATTTGTTTGCTTTTGGGAACCACTCCTGTGGTCTCAAAAAATCGTTATGTCTCCCTTACTATCATGGTTAGAAATATGATCTAAACGGTGTTAGAAAGAGGAAACACCATGCTTTATATTCAAATCTAAAAGTTAACCACAGAAGAATTAAAATGTGCACCATTATGAAACCAAAAGTTCCGACCGCAATTTAAAAAAAAAATTGATAGTTTGTGAATTAATTTAATTATTTTTATATGAAACGATAAAAAAAGTGAGGTGACAGTAATGTTTGTAATACATCTTTCTAATTAAATGCTTGTGTTTTAATATATTTTTTCATTATCAGTAATTATAGTAAGTTAGTATTTTTTTATGTTTGAATTAAAAAATTTAATATTTAAAAAATTATTTATTTTTTGTAATAATTAAATTTAAAAGCGTATTTTATCACCTTTCAAAAACAATCTTTAGTTTTCGGATACATTCAGAAATATATAATTTATTTGGATTTTATTGCTAAGCATATTATATATTCTTTTAGAATATGCCGGAGGTCTGAAGTGTTAAAAGAATGATTCGTTACCAAAAGATGGCTGGCGAATTCAGAATAATACAGAACATGTATGCAAAGGATTTTAGCCAGCAATTCCTGAGCATATTTAGATTGAAAAATGTAGATATTATTTTGCTGTCTATTATTGATATTGATATTTTTTTTACAATTAAAAACAAAGATACATTTTTCTATCACACGTCGCCACTGATCACACTGCTGCATGTTGCGACGGATCGCGTGATACGCGCTGTCTCGTCTGTTACCATGCCGCTAGAACGAGACGGAGTGCATATTTCGTGACCCGCTAGGATGTACCCTACTACTCAGTGTGTCAGTCTATAGAACTTATTAATGCGTTGAAGTGAAGTTGAAGACATACCGACTAATATAAAAGAAGTATCATTTTTAATTTGTGTAGATTGTAATTTTAAATACTTACTGTACTTAGTTTATATCTATATTGCTATATTTTGTGGGATTTTTATATTAGCATATAACAATTTATAGTTACGGCTGAACACAGGGACTATTTTAAGTTAAATAAATACTTTGTATCCTGATGAAGGAATCATTGGTTCTCAAACATGTTGAAATGTGTCATTTTCATTAAAAATAGTGGTTAAAACTAAGGACGGGTTGTTTCGGAGAATTTGAACAATTCTTCAAATTTCAAGGTTAATTTCTGGGTACTGTGAAAGTCTTATTCAAGTTCTGTTATTATTTCAGTTCTGTCATGCAAATAGCCTATGATGATATAATAACAGAACTTGAATAAGACTTTCACAGTACCTAGAAATTTGATGAATTGTTCAAATTTCAACGTTCATTTTCGGGTTCTGTGAAAGTTCTATTCAAGTTCTGTTATTATATCATTGTAGGCTAGTTGCTGGACAAGTCTGGAATAAAAACAGAAACTGAAAAAATCTTTCACAGAACTTGAAAATGAACGTTGAAATTTGATGAATTGTTCAAATTCTCCGAAACAACCCGTCCTAAGTGTTTCACTATTGTTTGATTAAAAATGGTGCCACAAAGTATTTTTACAATTTATTATTGATGAATTGATTATACTAATTACTTCAGAAAATAAATGTCGGTTGGCAATCAATGATATATTTTGAAAACCCGGCTCAAATAAGAGTGTAGTGTTTTCACTGGAAATCCATTAAATATTTATTTTAGATTCCAACCAGTCGATTCCCAAAGGAAAATCTTCAGAGAAAATTCAGACATTTCAATGCAAACACTAATCAACTAGTCCGAGCGAGAGCTCGTACGGATGTCATCAATGTTAGTCCTCTTCCTTCTCATGCAACGAAAACGAAAAAGACAGAAGATGCGATGCGAAAAAGACGATGACGTCACATACAATCTCTCGCTGGGACTAGTATAGATTTCCTAAAGTACCACTTCATGCCTAAAACGTCAAACTGTTTAATATAATATAAATCCAAATTTGTTGAGATATTGGAAGTTGAGTGGTTAAAAAGGCATTCTTTCATCTTTAACATGAATCTTAAACTTAAATTTAGAGAAGCGGCGAATCTTCTCAGCACTAACTTGATATTGGCACGCTTTTACATTTACAGTCAAGTTTGTTTATAACGCCATCGATGGTGCTAATGAATTAGATCGTTACAACCAATGTTATAATAAAATAAATTAATTTATAAAGCATTTACCTGACTACGGAGAAAGTCAATACTTATTTGCAGAAAAACGAAATTTGATGAATTGTTCAAATTCCGTGAAACAACCTTACTAACTTTATTTGATATTCAAATTTAATTTGTATTTTAAGGCAAATACCTATAAACTTGTTGATTATTTTTATTCTTAGGCAATTTTACTCCCAGATAGAAACATTTGGTAACTTTTTTAATCTTCTTATTCTAGAATAGTAAGAGAAAAAATTTTATGTTTTTTTTTTTTTAAATTTATTAACTGTTTGGGTTTGAACTTAACAGGAACATAGCACTCTTTTTAGGGTGAATTGCCTAATACAAAAAAAAAACTTAACAGGAATGCAACAACTTCTTAGTAAGTAGATTATTTTTATAGCACTTTTATTGTGAAAAATCTCATTATAAGGGTGTTTTTTACAGATCATATTGTAAAATCATTTTGATTCTGATTATTGTTACCAAATTAATTCACTTAAACTTTCATCAATAAGAAATGGTTATTTATTCTAAGAATATGAAAAAATTTATGCTGAAAAGGGGGATATTTAATGCAATTAGAGTTAATCCAACATTATATAATAACTAAATTATTTTACATTATAATAAAATTTATAACAGGTGATCAAGTGTCAAATGAAATAGGTAAAATGTAATATGTGAGATATTATTTGATACATAATATTGATGGCTATCACACACATGTGTTAAGCACAGTTTCAAGTAAAAACAATTAAGTGTTTTGTAAAGCATTTATCAAGAGTTTACTTTGTAAAGCGCACCACTCGCATCATCTGCCGACCAGGTCCACAGCACCTTCGGCTTACTTCTCACTGGAGTTTCAGGAAGACCCATGGTCTTCACCAGTGCTGAAACATCATCTACAAGTCCGGTACCCTCCCGCAATGATGTAGAGCCACGACCACTCCACCAACGTTCATATCTGCCTCTACGGTGTGACCATCGGCCTGGAGGATTTACCGTCGACTATATCCACCGACGCAGTGTCGATCTTCGGCCTGGGGAATTCACCACCGATCATGTCCACCAAATGCGCCGAGCATCGGTTCGGAGTCATCGCAACATCTACACTGAATCAATAAACACTGTAATACCACAGAACATCTTTCATTCATCTCACTTTACCATCCCCAAATAATTAACTTGGAGTATTCATATAAATTGATTTTTTAAATTGCACTTTACACATATGTGCACTAGGCCATCGATATTATAATTAAGTCCATTTTCGAACTGTTTTTTAATTGATAAATGTATTCAGAAATGTCATACAGTATTATAGTAAAAACGCATAACCATGTCAAACGATACCGTTAGGTGGATTTAGCAGTATTGGTCCTTCAGCTATTTGACCTTCATCCACAGAAAGGTTATATTTCATCAGCCCTGCCAATCAAATATTGCTGTAAAACATGCGTCAAAGCCGTAACAAGAAAAATAATAGTCAGAATCGGGGAAGGTAGTAAAAATTTTGAAGTAGCCTCAGGAATGTAGAATTTTAATTTAAATAAAATTACCAGCAAGACCAGATAATTTAGATTACCATTAGACCCCATCATCAATTCTTCAGTTATAAGGGACAAGTTTTCTAATTTTGTAAATAATTATTGTGAATGTTTCGTACCATTGGGATGACGCAAATAGTGTGTTTTTTTGTCATCAGTAAATTCATAAGCAGATTATCAATCTGTTAGTAAAAATGCGAAAATATAACCTTGTTTGCAGAATGTCATTTGATAGGTCGGAACAAAACATGAATGCTTTGGGTGACATAAAACGTCAGAAATAGAAATCCGAGAAAAGATAATCAGTATTTTATTGGAAATTATTTCGTATTTACGCATTTTTTTAAGATTTGGGGCAGAAAAAGGAGAGATTTTGAAGTGAAGTTTTGACATTTTGGAGGTTATATTCGAAATGAATTTGCAATCTTTGGATAGGTGTGAAAGAAGGGGTTATACTTATGAGTTAATAAAGGGTTAAAATGCTTAAATTATAAAGAAATATGAGGTAATACATCTGTTCGGAGTTGCTATTGATGAATAGTGAGATTCCAACTGCTTGCCGATCCGGAATGCTTCTTCATCAAGGGATGGAACCGGCACACAAAAATCTTCGAGCTTTAAGCTAACGAGTTTTCACAGTTCTTTTAATCACCAATATGCAAAAATTTCATGGTTATATGTTCATTGTCAAACAATGGCGACCTAGCCTCACGGACACTACGAACACTTCAATTCGTGATTGCACTCATAATAGTCGATTTAGGATTTTGATATTTTTACAGGACTTATAAAAATTTACACTTTTTCAAAAAAGATATCTATAAGGAATGACAAGTAATGATAAATTAAATAAACAAAAGTTTGTTGACTCCAATTTGCTGAGCAATTTGCGACCTAATACGTACAACACAAAAAAATGTTTTCATCAAGAACCCAGATTTTTCATTAAACATTAACTAATAAAACTACATTAAATAACACATTTTTTGTACAAACTTTGATGCTTTAATGACTAAATTCTCTTAAACGCCACATTAACTAAAACAATCGTAGTGGCCATATTTTTTACGCCGGAAACATCAAAATCTGTTGCTTAAGTTCCGTATTCATACATTTATAAAAATGACTGAAATATCTAAAACTTAGAAAATTTTAGATAAAGCGACTATGTACCGTATGATAAATATTTTTTTTACAAATTAAATACATATTTAAAAGAATTAAAAACATGAAATAATAAAAATCTATGACGGGTTTATTTTGACTTACGTTGTTTTCACAAATCATATGATCAGCAGCAGATACTTGCAGTTTAACAGCTCAAGAGTTCATTCATTGTAGGCGTTGACTTGTCTGACTTCTCCTTGCTCTGTTGAAGTTAATTCCTTTTCTACGTTAAAAGAAGAATCACCGAGCAGCAACCATGGCGCTCAGCGATGCGGATGTACAGAAGCAGGTAAGAGAAATACCTTATTTGCGCCTAAATTGATGAATCAATGAAGGGTTGATATAGTATTTTTTAGTGCAAATCTCCCCTTTCCAGCCTTAACCATTCGCATAACATCTATATTTCTTACTCTAATGTGAATGTGCACGGTGGTTGATACGTTAATCCCCCAGAATTAGGATTTTTGGATTTCGTCCCATATTGTTTTCTCGTCATGTGACATTCAAGGCTCGGCTCGTTGGGAATATTTTTTATTGAAACTATTGAATGTTTGGTTGCAGATCAAGCACATGATGGCTTTCATTGAGCAGGAGGCCAATGAGAAGGCAGAAGAGATCGACGCCAAGGCTGAAGAAGAGTTTAATATTGAGAAGGGGCGATTGGTCCAGCAGCAGCGTTTGAAGATCATGGAGTACTACGAGAAGAAAGAGAAGCAAGTCGAACTCCAGAAGAAGATGTAAGTCATTTTACCTGACTGGTATTTCTATATTCCACTAAAACATTATGCAATAAGGTAGGGTAATTTATTCCAACCACCTTGACGTAGTTGAAGTAAATGGGTAAAATAAGATGCATAATAAGCTCTATTATAATTACCATCCATTTCAAATTTTCAACAATCACATTCTATGTTCATAAATGAAGTGCTAAAAATATTAATCTTTAAAAAATTCATCATCCTTATCAAAAAGCAACTGAGGCGTTTTTAATTCCATCACATTAATATTTTTTTACATTTTAACAGTCCCTGTTAATGGCGATTCTCGGCTGGTTTCAGTGTTAGATTAAATTGTGAAAAGCAGTCAGGCATAATAATTATGCTGTTAAGGTGGGATCACACCGGGGGTTGGGTTTGTGTCTTTTGCTTCAGCTAATGCAGGTTAATGCCTGTGACAGACCACGCTATAAGCGTGCTATATTCTCGTGCCTTGTCTTTTTTCAGCATATCGCTCCTTACATTCCCATTGATGGCAAGCGATATGCTGAAATAGGCCAAGCCTTGATGCGTATAGTGTAATGTGTCGCCTACCTAAATCGGCATTAAATGAGTCGCATGTAAATTACATACCCTACAGGAGTTCATATGTACGTACGTTACACGCGACTCGTTTAACTCTGTGTTAGCTACCGTAAACGATACAGACTCCCCCTGATCTATTTCATAGAATCTATGATAATATAGTATAGATCAGTGAGAAAAGGCCTTTCTATTGAATAGAAACTCAATGTTGAATCAACTTCAACTTTTGTTCAATATATTCTCATAGAATAGATTAGGTGGGAACACATTATTCTTGTCATCTGACCACAATTTAATCACAAGCAGTGGCGGCTCGTGATTTTTGGGTGTACTAAAGTGCTAATATTACAAAAAATGGGATTATTGATGTTGTAGCTGAAAATTCGACTTTTTTTTATGAAGATTTTCAGGAAATCCGTGCGGCGCACGGCCAAAATGAGAAATCCTGAAAATCTTGAGCCGCCACTGGTCACAAGCAGTTTATTGATTACATGGACCCATAAATAAACCACTCACTAGATCGATGATAATAATAATAATATTTGGATGATTTGTATAGCGCCGTTTTTTTGCAAAATAACCTCAAGGGCGCTGTACAAATGTTTAATACATTTCTACAATGATCTATGTTATTACTAACTATATCTTAGGGCTTTTTGTATGCAACAAATTGATTCTCTATTTAACCATAGATATACCAATATTTAGATAAATTTTATGCGTGCCACAATACTACTCTACTAGTAGAGGAAACTCAAAAAAAAAAGGTGCAACCATAAACAATATATTTCTCATTCGGATCCTACTTATCCTAAAATATTTTTAAAAAGTTTGAAATGTCAAAATATACCTCACGATAGGAAACATACCTCAGTGACATCTTTTTCATTTTTGTTTAAGCAACACAACAAATTATAGATACAGGTTAAATCATTAATGAATAAGGTAGAACGATGGAATTCTACCTAGCATGATATAATCACGTCCAGTATGGCCTCAAAATATGCACATTCCTGGCAGGAACATGGATACTGGCTGAAAAAGTTAAATTAAGGCTATTACAAAATAGCAAATTAGGAACAAAACAAAGAAAGATTCTCACCTTGTTTTTTGGTTACAAACACGTGTTCTATTTTGTGTTTGAGATGTTAAGATTAAGCGTTGGCAACATGTAATTTCATAACAAACCACTCGGCCTTTTACTTCCAATGGAGAAATGAGAGCCACAAATTGACGGACATCTCGCTAATAATGGGTAAACAATATATTAAATCTGCCAAAACTAAACGACACTCAAGAGTTTTTCATTAGTGGATAAAGCAACAATACAACGTCTTTTTCATGTCTTTTCTACGGTTCCAATTTTCGATAGGAGTTATACCCCCCTGCATGGCCCTAAAAAGGATTTTTAAGTCCATGATTATACATCGGAAGTTTATGGCTATATAATAATAATTTTATCAAACTGACTTTTCCTTTACCAAAAACCATAGATAACAGTAAATTAAATTGGAAAAAAAAATAGAATTTAGGTACCTAATCATGCCCCTTTCCCTTGCAGTCAAGTCTTCCCACTTGCTTAATCAGGCCTTTTTGAATTTAGGTACCTAACCATGCCCCTTTCCCTTGCAGTCAGTCTTCCTACATGCTGAAAAAGGCCCGTTTGAATTTAGATCTAATCATGCCCCTTTCCCTTGCAGTCAGTCTTCATACATGCTGAACCAGGCCCGTTTGAAGGTGTTGCGCGTGCGTGAGGAGCATGTGCGAGGTGTCTTGGATGGATCCCGTGCACGCTTGTCCAGTGCCGCCACCCGCACCGACGAGTACAAGGATCTGCTTGTGTCACTCACTGTGCAAGCTCTCTTCCAGGTGAGATAATTTTTTCTTAATGTTTTCATAATCACAACACAAATGTTAATCAAAATTTCTGAAACACCAAAATCATGAAAGTCATAAAATTAATAATAATAGTAGAATAACTTCCTGAAGTCACTGCATTTTACCCCCGGACCTCACTGTATAAAATATTGTGTAAAATCTGTAATTAAACCCAAAGTATATATAAAAATGAAACTTATTTATGCTTCGGAAGGACATTGCTAGCCACAAATATCATATTCCATTACATCCTCTGAAGGACAGGTCTAACCGGGATGGCCATACATTATTAAAGTTTTTTTTTTGCAATGCGGAGATATGTAACTTGTTTGTCATTGGACAGAGAAATAATTATTCTTCTCAGTCGTAATAAAATATTTATACCGTTGATAAAATCGCAAAAGTTGTCGAAGTGTATGATTACAAATTAACGAAATCTGTTTCGTTGACTATTGAAAGTAAAAAAATTTTTTTTTGCTAAACAGCGTAAGTGCAGTTATGGTTTTCTTACTAATCGCCACATAAAATTAATGTGTTAAATTTAGAATTCTTTCAAAATGTTTCGGTACATTTTTTTTTTAACATTTTCATGTTTGATATTGAAATTTTATTATTTAGAAATATCAATATTTATTTCAAATACCATCACCTAAAAGATAATTTTATCTAGTTTCTAAAATGATATTTGTTTTATGACAACTTCAAAAATAAGAAATATATAGCACATTTAAAATTCCTCGTAATCATTCGGGCCTTGTAGGTAAAAATATTTAAAAGCTTGAAGGGTTAAATCAATTTTAATGCAATACCTGAACTCGTCAAAAAAGCTACGTCAGCTTCGTCGATATAGATATATCTGAAACAAAAAATCAAAAAGATTTGAGTTCAGTATGGTTGTGGCTACGGTCGTGAGAAAATTCACTGGGCATATAACAACCGCTTAAGTCTTTTGAATTTTTGCACAAAACTAACCTTTTGTACTCTTTGTTGGTGCTGCCACGGCGACATAGAAAACATTCTGACAACTCCGATGGCGCCGCAGCTGTGAGTGTTAGTGAAGATGAGTTTGTTTTCGAAGTGCAAAGCGACATCCGTGAGGTTATCCCCGATTGCGTACAGGCAATATAGGCGGACATCGTATAAAATGTGTGATGTTCTAAGTTTCAGTAAAACATAATCCAAATGTGCCACATGATGTATAGGTATAGATTGTGTTGAAACGGCCAGCGTTGTGAAGGTTAAGAATCCGTGGTAAGGTTCAGTAAAAAGCATACCATTGTGAAAGGATAAATGTTGTAAAGGTTAATAACACATTGAAATGACTTGTTAACTTGCAGTTGATGGAGACATCGGTGACGGTGCGTGTGCGTGCGGCCGACGTGCCCATCATGAGCGACGTGTTGAAGCGCGCCTCTGAGCAGTACAAGGAGAAAATGAAGCGTGAAGTCACTCTGACGGTGGACCCGGACCAGAACCTGCCGGCTGATAGCTGTGGCGGTGTCGAGCTACTGGCTGCCAAGGGACGCATAAAGGTGCATATTCACTATTTAACCCCTTCAGTAATCATTTAAAAATTAAAAATGGAAAAAAAAACACCTTTTTTTTATCAATGAATTGTATTTACTGAAAATATATATCCTCATATAAAAGCCATTTCGGGCCCAAAATGGGACTGAATATTGATGTTGTGGTGCATAGTGTGAAAAAATAATTAAAAAATTTCTTTAGTATGAATTCCGAATTCTGGCACATAATAGCCGCCCGAGTATACTCGGGCGTGGTCCTTGAGAGGTTAAACATCTACAATCTGTAGAATGTCAGCAAATTTAGCACTATATAAATCCTGATGATTCAGAATAATAAAATTATCAAATTACTGGAATATACATGGTGTCCGGAAACTCGTAGTACAAGCCGGAAACTGGAGAATGTATACCACACGGGGAACCCAAATAAACATAAAGTTTTTTGATTTGAGCATTTTTATAAAAAAAAAAAAACAAAAAAATATATTTTTCGGCTCTTTCAGGGTTCAAATTTTTTCGTCATTATTTGTTTTACTTTTAAATTTTTAAATAGTTTTAATTAGTTGGGTACTTTGATCTTCAGTAATAATTTATAAGAATTTGATAAAAAAAAAAATCAACTTCTGACTCGATTTACTCGAAAATGAAAGCTCAAATCAAAAAAAATTATACTACAAAATCGACTCCAAATGTTATGTAGATTCACCAGTTTCCCGCTTGTACTACGAGTTTCCGGACACCATGTATAAAGAATTATTTTCACACATTCAAACCTTTGTTAAAAAAATTACTCTTTCCCTAACTCCGATAGTACCAGTTCTCGGAAGTGCCGGATTAGTGCGATTCTACATTAATTATTATTACATATATTATTCTTAATTTCGCAATTATTGCAATGGATTACAAGATATGTGTAATTTCCCCGGACTGCTATTACAGTCAACCGCAGTCCAGGGGTTAACAGTGAGAGAGCATATAACCTAAGTTATTCTTATTGACAGATTTCCAATACTCTGGAGAAGCGCCTGGAGATGGTTGCCGAGCAACTGGTGCCGGAGGTGCGCTCCGCCCTGTTTGGTCGCAACCCCAACCGCAAGTTCACCGACTAAGCCATCACTACAACCCAACAATCTGCTTGGTCCAACCAACAAACTCCACACTCCTGTTTAGTTATATTATACCCCTTCTACCAAACCTGTTACAACATTACAATTATACATTACATTACAATTCAACCAACCACTATCTCGTATTAAGTTGATCCTCCCGGTTCTATTCCTCCGTTGGTTTATTTTCTGTTTAAAACTTTGAACAATAGTTTATTATTATATTGGTAAGGCCAAACCACAGTTAGTTTTTAGTCTTTGCATCTCCGTTGAATGTACATCAAGTTTTGTCTTAAAATGAATGCATAATTCATTCAGTAGCTTTAGCTTAATTTATCGCTAGCATTAGGTACACTGTTGTCATTAAAAATTAAATTCAATAAATGTTTAAAAGTAGAGATATTACTCGTTAAGTGAAGTAATGCTGTTAAATCATTTATATATACTATATAGTGTTGATTCCCAATTATAATTATGTCTATTTATAACTATTATATGTATGAATATTTATTCTTTAACATTCCTTCTATACTAAAAGCATGATTTTCACCCTTGACTTTTGCTTGGCAAAATTTATTTTAGAAAAGTTTTTTGCTGCGGTGAAAATACAGTTCTATTACAAATTCACATTGGTCACAAAATGTGTTTGTTAAAATATTTTGCGTAAATATGTAGCTTGCAATGTTTATAGTAGTCATACTTTTTGTAGGTAGTCATACCTATACTCATTTCAATTTCATCAAAAATGTTAAGAACAACATAATATGCCTGAGCTAATGAATTCAATTAAGATTGCAGCATCTTGCCTCGCATACACCAAAGTGAAGCTTTTAACATCTGACAATGTTCCGTGTAAATATTTTACACCAACTGAGAGATTATTTTGCTGACTGTGAGGCGATAATCTTGCTTGAATCTCATTAGCTTTGGTTGCTTATATCACCACCATATTATGTCTTGTATAATATCTGCAAGTATTGAAGAGAAATGTTATGTAAGCGTGTTATACATTATATTGCTTTATTGTTGACATTTAATGGTTTGGGCTAACTTTTAATTAGAGCATAAGTGCTGTTGTAAAATTCAATTCAACAAAAATGTTGTAAATATATATAGATGTGAAAAAATAAATAAATGTACACAATTTGTTTTTCTGTAACTCCTTTCTAAAAGTATTTTTTGTTTGATGAGCAATTAAAGTGTGGAGTTAGGCCGAGTTCCCACTACGCCGGACCGGCAGATCTGCCGGAAACCGGACACCGGACAAGAGTGTTCACATTACACCGGAGCCGGAGAGATAATGGGAGGACATCGCTTCAGGATTCGAAAGAAAAGCCAACTCTCCTCACTGTGTTGGAGCAGTAGATGGCAAACATATTAGAATTTTTAAACCAGCCGAGAGTGGTTATGTTCTTTAATTACAATGAATGTTATTCATTGTAATTAAAGAACATATATATAAAGTTGTTGATTCAGAGTACCGATTTATTTTTATTAGTGTGGGCTCATATGGCAAGGAATGCGATTCTACTATATTAAAGGATAGTAAATTTTGGCAAAAGATCAATGATGGTACTTTAAATGTACCAAAGCCTAGACCGCTTCATGAAAACTTGCACGAGGAATTACCGTTTATACTAGTTGGCGATGAAGGCTTTGCTTTAACACCTAATCTCCTACGTCCGTATGGAGGTACACATTTGAATACTGATAAAAAGATTTAAACGAGCAGGGCGAACACGTCTACTTTCTTCAAAAAATGCGAGCCGATGACGAGAGGGGAGCCCGGAGCACGGGCGCGGCGAGCGGGGACAGCCGGATACCGGCACAAACTCGTTCACATTACTCCGGTCCGGTGGTTCTACCGGCACTTTCGCAGTGACAAAACGCTCGGTAAAAATGCCGGGCTCGGCAAAAATGCCGGACCCGGGATAATGTGAATAGCTACATATAAATTGTACAGCCACCAGCCCTTCCGGCAGTTTTACCGGCCCGGCAGATCTGCCGGTCCGGCATAGTGGGAACCAGGCCTAAGTATTGGTTCATGTAGGTACTATCCTATATGATGATGTTTTTGTATGTGTGTGAAATTGCACATAACTTTCCCTCGTGCACCGAACCGCCAACAAAATTGACCAACATTTTGTAGTTCATCGTATTCCTTCATAATGTTCTAAACTATGAAATTGCCCACAATCTTAAAAAAAATTACCTAAATCTGCGATTTTGTTAGAGAATAATAATAATTGTAAATTATTTAAAATGATTTCGTGGAAGTGTTGCTGATAAACTAATTTTCTGGAGCGAGAGTTGCGGCTGTTTCGGTTTTGATAGCCGCAACTCTCGCTCCAGAAATTTATCAGCAACACTTACACGAAATGTTGTGATGTTTCATTCGATCAACAACCAGATGCTGCATTCGGCCTCTGTTGCGGATTTTTAACCCGAACAGCAAAAGCATCACACTTATTGCACGTATATTGACGTATATTTTGTCACAGACTTGGTTCGCATAGTTCACAGGTTGAACCCATAAATATACCACGTTGAACCTAAGAAAATGTTTTTGTATTTTTACAGGGATATATTTTTTTAAATGCAGTCTTATATACCTCCACTTCATATAAGTCATAACTTTTTGATTTTCATCTAGGGCTTTAGAAATTTGCATTACAATTTTCACGCCTGTAGTAATTTTCGAATTAGTATAGCGCATATTTTTATATGTTTCTTTCTTTTCTGATAAACTCAAATTTCCTCTTTCTGCCTTTTGACGTTCTACCTTAAATTATTGCCACTGACAATTATGAAGGTCATTTTATAAAAACGTAACAACAAAAGCTCCAGCTGTTAATTTTTATTTGTTATCAAAAGCTTTAAAAGATCAATTGCATTTTACCGTGAATATGTGAATCTTTTATGTTAAAATAAGTAAAGAAAAATTTTGAGATTTGCAATAAAGATCCATACTGATTGGATTTCCTTGGAAAAATTAATAAAATAACAAACATTCGATACATCCCAGCCATCCCAGTGTTAAAAGGGTCCACGTGACCTGGATCTAAATAAGTTGAATCTAAAAATTAAATAAGTTTTTTGTACCTTCATTTGAAATACCGCAATAGGAGTCCATGTGCTTTGGACCACACTTGAATTTTTAAATTAGTTTTGCAAACTAGATTCATACCTCTTGAATTTTTTTTGTAAATTATAAAAACCCGCTAACAGACCTTGGTAATATTTTACAAAAGCATAAGTTTGTACTTAGATACTATATATCCTGGATCTAATTTGTAGAATATGGAGAAAAAAATCTTCGCAATGGTATAGTTAAACCATTTTCAGACTTTTTGTGGGTTGGATCCAGTTTGCAGAACTATATCCAAATATACCAATCGCTAGATTGACCACTCGTTAAATAAACCGCTCACTAGATCGACATCTTCGGGCTTTTTGTATGGAAAAGTTTATACACTACTTAACTATGTATATATTCTGAAAGACAAGACATATAATGAAGGCCATAAAAGGCACTAAGGTTGGTAAATCTCCGGGACATGATACTCTAAGTATTGAACACTTATGATACGGAGGCAGATACATAGCTAAACTACTAAACATTCTGTTCAATACAATCCTTAAACACAACCATCTACCGGGTGCAATGACGAAAACAATTATAACTCCAATCCTGAAATCGGGACAGCCTGACATCATGTCATGTTTTTGGATTTTTTCTTGAATCTTAGAAATCAAATTATTCTTCCGAAGTTCGTAAGTGATTGCGATAGCCTTCGGTATCTTCGAATGGCTTATAATCCATTTTTTAGTCCACATACTAAGTTTTGTGTGCTTTTTCATATTCTAAAGTTCGTTCCGTAAAAGGTCCGAAATCATAGGGACGCACGCAGCGATAACTTCACTTGACGCCAACTTGATTAACAAAATCGGTTCGAGTTAAATTGAAACGTCTGAACGACATCTTGTTCAATTTTTGTCGTCCAATAAAAGTTGTTCAACTAAAATCGCTCTGTCTGAATGGGTATTACAGACCTGTCAGTGTCGTTAGTGGTTTATTTATGTCAGGTCACACCAGGTCACACGTGTCACATTATGATGTCACATATGCGCTGTGATCTGCTAGCCAAGCTATAGTAAATTTGATGATGATAATTAATCACAGTGATAAATAAGAACGGAAATATTTTTGTTAAGTTTCCGGTCACCGGCTAAATTTTACGTAAATGGCCAACTGCTGTCCCCGGAAAAGTTCTAGCTTCTCGTTTCATGTTTTGCCGGTTTTCCAGCCCATTTCAAAATTACCAAAAAGTATTTCGTTGTTTTAGTTGGTTTGTTTACACCCATTACACCTTTGAAACATTATTATGCACAAAATTTCAATTCTTTTAGATATTATGTAGTATATTTAAAGTAAAAACACAGGTTCAGAGATGTGGTAATAAGAAACGAAAGAAAACCTGTTCGATAAATGTACGGTATTGAATATTGATTCTCGGGGGTACTTTTTTTTAGCAATCAATGAACATGAGGCGGACATGATTGTAAAATGTAATGTTCAAAAGATCTTAAAAGAAAATCAAGTTTCAGGACAAATACCAAAGTACATATTTATTATTGCGCAAATATTTTTTGATTCATTTTTACGTCACATCGCTTATGTGATTCGTACGGTTGTCCTATTCTGTCAAAATGTGAACATTACAAAAAAATATATATGTTCTGAAGTTTAGTTTGTTGTAAAACAATTATGTTTATTATGTGCCGCTACTGCTAAAACACGTCGTCAAATTCGCTACTAATATCGCCAATATCATTTGAATCGTCGCTATGAAAAGTCTAAATTCGTGTTTGTTGGTTTTAGTTAGCGATTAACTGCGTGCAATCAGTGTCGACACGAACAGTGCGCGTGCTTATTGGTTAAGAGTCCATGCCTAGTGTTGACTTGTGATTTTTGTTTATTTTCATTTAAGTCAGTTCAAGTTCAAATATCAATGGAGAAAATAAACACAGATTCCGCCACTATTTTCGTGGGAAATATTGTTCACTGTAATGTGGACAAGACATTGACTGCTTTTAACGGATTCATCGTAGTGGAGAAAGGAAAGGTAAACATTTAACAAAACAGCCTAATAATTAAAAACAAAAATAATGCATCCGTTTTGACAGTTTTTAGAAAATGTGGGAAAGTAAAAATGTATTTTTTTTTAAAACTTTTTTTTTTTTTTTTCATAGATATCTTCTATAGGGAGTGCACAAAGTGTCGAGGAAATAAGTCAGCGCCTGGGTTTGACTAAATATGTGGTCACTGAATTATTGGCATCGCAATTCATAATTCCTGGATTTGTCGACTGCCATCTTCACGCCCCCCAGTTCCCCAACTTGGGTTTGGGGCTCGACAGGCCTTTGCTGGACTGGCTCTCTCTGTACACATTCCCTTTGGAAAAACAATACGAGGACGTTAACTTTGCAAGAAATGTATACAAGAATGTGGTGGTAAGTAATGTTACTAAGGACGGGTTGTTTCACAGAATTTGAACAATTTTCAAAGCTAATTTTCAATTTCTGTAAAGTTTTTTGGAAATTTGAATAATTGTTCAAACTCTGTGAAAGAACCCGTCCTAAATTGATTAGATTTAAAAGATTACCAATCACAATCATCAGAGGAACATATTATCATGGAACATCGTACATAAACCTAAAATTTTGTACATAAATAAATTATCCATAAATTTACCAATCAGCACATAATTTCTGTAATTTACAATATAAATTATGACAGATTGATTATTCTCATGAAAAACTTTTGCCATCATTATGAACCTACCTACTTGTAGTGTGATTTTACTGATAGCCTTTTGACTCGTAATTTGGCTAGGATACTCACATACTCTTGATAAGGCAAAAGATGGAGGTTACGTAATTATTTATGATACGTTGTGTAAATAAATTATTATCTTATTTGTGTGTTGGACCAATTAAACAATCTCAATCTTTTGAATATATTTTCAATAAATACTTCAATTTTATTTGTGTGCGTTTCAAAATATTGCATTAATAAATTTAATGTTATCAGATATTTTTTCTCAAGCAATGGCATTACCAGGGCCAGTCCTGTGCAGGCGCAATAGGAGCAGTTCGCTCCACTTGCGAAGGAGGCAAGGCGCTGATAATATCTAACAGTGCCCTTGAGGTGTTTTTTGAGCATTACATATGTTAGATTCAATTTAATATTCCAAAACACTGTGAAAGGGAGTAGTCCTATCTGTTTTAAATTAAAAAAAAAATAAGTTCAAGTTCCTCTGAGTGAGACATTTATTATTAATTTAGTATTGTATTTTTAATTTGATTAATGTTTTATAAAGAAGAGTCATGGAGAAGGTTTAGTGGGTTTTTTTTCTGAGATGCGTCAAAAGATAGTCACTACACCACGGGATCCAAACCTATTGGTTTGGCTTGCCACCTAGTGGGGTTGCCTCCCGAATAAACTAAAATAAATGTTTATGTAAATAAATAAATAAAATGTTAAAGTAAAATTATACTGAATGCCGTCTTAAATCTGTTCCTAAATATTGCACTACGATTTTTCGGAACCCACTCGGCAGCCACTCGCAATATTAAATCAGTTGTCGTTGAATCAGAATCAGTTAAAACTGGTAAATACCCAATGATAAATTTTTCAGTTTCCGCTAGCCACCCTCCCGTGGAGTCGCGGGTCACTTGGCTCAGCTGGTTAAATGGGGTCGCGACCCGAAAGATGTTGCATTGCATACATTACTAGTTGGAGTTTTTGGCGCATACAACAGTGTCATGTCCATACAACAGTGTCGCGACCCGAAAGATGTTGCATTGCATACATTACTAGTTGGAGTTTTTGGCGCATACAACAGTGTCATGTCCACGTTCAAGTAACCTCTCTCAGCATTATTATATTATATGCATGTGATTTAAGTTGGTCCATAACTTCCAGAGATTAGCAGACATCACCAAAATACTTAGTTGGATGTATGTTTCAGTGTTTCTGGTTTTAATGTTGCATTGAAAACTGAAAAAACCCATTAAATCAAAGATATGGATAAATAATAACTCCTAATTATAAATCATGGGTTATTGACGATCATTCACTTCATTAGTGATTGATGTTATTCGTCAGTACATGTTGCACGAGTTTTTTTTAATGTCATATTTGTCACTTACGAAACAATGTGTTTATTTCATTTAATAATATGTCACACCACAATGTGATTGCTTTTACGAAAATATATATTTTACAGCATTTTTAAGATGCTATCGATTATAAGATGCACCCAAATTCAAAGCCACAAAAAAAGTAGGAAAAGCACGAAAAAACATGACATAAATAAGAAAAAACTGTAATTAATTTGCAGATCAAATTGAACAACTAAACAACATTAAATTGATCAGCTATTGAACAACTAGAAGAACATTGAATTGAAAAATTAAAAAAAACATTAAAGTAAACAGCTATAGAACAACTTGAACAATGTTAAATTGAACAGCCATTCAACAATTATGTCAACTTTAAATTGAACAACTAGAACAATGTTAAAATGAACAGCTATTGAAAAATTTGAACAACATGAAATAAGACAGCTTAACAACATTAAATTGAATAATATAAAATGTTTATTCCAGTGGAGAACGCTGCGCAATGGCACGACCACCGCCTGCTACTTCAGCTCGCTACACCTTGAAAGTAGCCTGGCCCTGGCCGAGGCCATAGCACAGCTTGGGCAGCGCGCCCTCGTGGGGAAGGTCAGCATGAATATGCCCAACCCGGCGCACTACTTTAATGAGACGGAGCAGGAGCTGTGCGACACCGAGACATTCCTTAAGCTGGTCTGCCAGATGAAGGTACTCTTCTTTATCTTGTTGCACTACACTTGCAGCTACCGGTAGGATACAGGAATAAGTGTAATGTACTGATTAGGGCTTTCAATCCCTGGAATTTTAGCATTTTTCTATCCCGGGAAAACTAAACTAAAAAACTTTCCTTACTTCTAAGAAACAGCTTAATAAAGATACCATACCCCAAAAATTTTCTTATTAGAACAATTCAAATATTAATTAATAATTCATTAGAATACTGTACAATAAATGACATGCTGCCACTAAAAAAATTATATATTCCCACAGTTGAAAGAGTGTTGTGAATCCAAGAAAAATCCTATAATCCGGGGATTAAGGCAAGCACAGCACAGGGATTACGGTGCCGATTAAAGATCCTATAGATCCTACTAAAGACTATAGTAGAATGATGGTGGCGCCACTTTTGTGCGCACAATTTCATACTAATAAAGGTTCATGGCCCTTCTCCCTTGTTTCTACTATTTATGGATTTAGATCTCCCTCAAAATCAGTACGAAAAGGAAAAGCTTTGGAAATGCTGAGCTACTCAGACCTAAACACTAAATATAGCCATTTCAAGCAACATTTCTTTCATGAATGGTGGTCTCTTATCAGGGCGATACTGAGATTATCTTCCATTCAGGGACAAAAAATTACAATATGTACATGTTAATTGAATTCTGTATGTGAAAAAACCTGTGCAAATTGAATACATATTTATTTGTCCTCACTGGCAAAAAACCTGCAACCTCTAGGCCCAGAACCAAGGTGCTCTACCACAGAGGTCGTCAACCTATATACATATTATACACAGAGGGTTCCGGAAACTCCTAATAAAAGTGGGGGTGAATCTACATTTCATAGAGATCCCGCAAAAAACGTTGTAATTTTTTCGATCTGAGCATTTTGGTTTTATTTTCGGAAACTTAACAGCTAAAAATCAATAAGGAGTTTTGAGCCGGGTCTATGCTTTGACACATTTAAAAGACATTGTATAGCTGATATTAATCCCCTAGCGACAGATTTAAAAGACATTGTATAGCTGATATTAATCCCCTAGCGACAGAATTAAAAGACACTGTACAGCTGATATTAATCCCCTAGCGACAGAATTAAAAGACACTGTACAGCTGATATTAATCCCCTAGCGACAAAATTAAAAGACACTGTACAGCTGATATTAATCCCCTAGCGACAGATTTAAAAGACATTGTATAGCTGATATTAATCCCCTAGCGACAGAATTAAAAGACACTGTACAGCTGATATTAATCCCCTAGCGACAGAATTAAAAGACACTGTACAGCTGATATTAATCCCCTAGTGACAGATTTAAAAGGCATTGTACAACTGATATTAATCCCTTAGCGACAGATTTAAAAGACATTATACAGCTGATATTAATCCCCTAGTGACGATTTTTTTTCAAATTTGACTTAAAAAATTCCAACTTCGAACTTGATTTGCTTGAAAACTAAAGCTCAAATGAGTTGCGGAGTTGCAAAACCCGATTTGGAAATTTCTGTTTGTTTTGATACATTCCCGGAAAGTGTTAGAAATACATTGAAAGTAAATATAATATTAATATTTTTCGCTAAATATCAAAACAATAATATTTTATTGTTTAGATATTTCGAATAACATGTAATTGTTTTGTTATAATTAAGGTGTTAACAGTTTTTCGTGTCATCTCCAAATGTCCAAAATTTCCAGAACGGGTTTTGCAACTCCACGACTCAAATCAAATCAAGGGACACCGTTAGTGCATACATACTTCACTATTAAGTTAATTCATAAAGGTGTTATCACTCCTACCTACAAAGCGGAACAGTTGTTTGATAACAACTCACAGTTCACAATTTTTATTACAAAGATAAGAGAGATCCCCTTTAGTTCAAGGTCAATTGCCAATTGGCTTCCTGCCCCCTCTCCGATAGAACATTGAGGTACTTATTTGCATCAATTTATTTAATTCAAATTATCAATTAAATAATACAAATTTTACTTTCAGAACGATTTAATAGAACCAATAATAACTCCACGGTTTGCAATAAGCTGCGACCATGACCTTATGAAGAAGTTGGGAGATTTGGCAGAGAAATATCAGTGCAGAATACAGGTTTTTGAAAATAACTTCTTTTGTGTTAAATTTATACATTTTCTTGGATTCTTCAGATTTTTCAATTTCTTTGTATGCAGATAATTTATTCTGGTGATGATGATCCCCGGAAATATAAAATTTAATTATGTTTTAGATTCTTTTATCTCTATTTAAAATATGTTTCTATCTTGGAACATTTTCTAAGCCATTTTTTTACTTTTTCAGACTCATGTTTCTGAGAACTTGGCGGAAGTAGATTATGTACAGGAACTCTTTCCCAAAAGTTCCCATTACTGCGATGTCTACCAAAAAGCTGGACTTCTTACGGACAAGGTACCTAAAACATTAACAAAATATTTATTACACTTAATATATTTTCATGACAATACATATATGTATATGAGTATGTATTTCCAATTCTCGTATCCCACAACACTTTTATAAATCCCTCTTATTTACGTAATACAATATTAACTCTTGGTGTGCCGCTGCAAAATTTTCGCCCTTCGTCATCTGATTCTATTTTACCATCATTATAATATATTTATAAAAATAGTATATAATCTATCATATGTAATTTCCCTAGAATAGCTAGTAATATTCAGAGAAACGATGAGATGAATGAGAGACAAACGCATTGGGTCAACGTTGGCGCAAACCCGCCAACAAGTGAACGCCGTTGGCGAGTTGGGCCAATGCGCTTGGCCAATTCACGAATAAAAACAATCATTTCGTTTAGGCAGCAAATTGAAAATGGCACATTTTAAATCCTAACACATAGAAAATTCATTCGACAACATAAAAATAATATAAATATAACTTCACTAAACAATGAAAATAGATGCGATAAATGTATAAAATAGATGCGTAAATGTAATAAAATAGATGCGATGCAATAAAATCGCGTTCTACGAATTAAACACAAAAACAATAAATAATGAAAATACCCTATTCTATGTTGGCCATTTGATCCTTTTATTATTAATGTGAATACCGCACAAGAGTCCTAACTGCTCCCAACCATCTGGAGCCAGTGAGACTATGGCATCCTCAATCGGGGTATGTTGTGAGGCTGAAGGTAGCGGAAAGGGGAAGGAGATGAGAGAGAGGAAGGTGGGGGAGTAACAGGCTATTCAGATCTGATCACCAAACACGGCTAAAGTATTTAAAGCAAGGTTTCAATTCTGAATGGTGGTCTTACAGCAGGGCGATACTGAAAGTACCTTTTGGTCTGGAAATGTGCCGCGAGTATTCTATATATTATTTTTAAATGAATAAATTGTGAAATAACACAAATTAATCACATAAAAGTTTACTTGCGCATGCTGGGATTTGAACCCGCAACCTTCAGATTGCTAGTCAAGAGCCTTACCCCTCGACCACGGAGGCCGTCAAATCTAGATGCTAAATTATCACAGCCGCATCAATTTACTTGTATAGCATGTTATTAATCATTGTAATTCTTAAATTTAAATAATCAGTCACGCAATAATCAACAGTACTGTCTCCGCTGAACGCGTACTGCAAACTGAAGATGGGGCCAACTTGTGAACGCTGTTGGCGGGTTGGTGTTGAGTTCCTCTAATGTGTGCACAAAAACTGACAATAATTGGGTTGACCGCCTAACGTTGGCGGCCAATGCATGCGACAGCCAAGTAGCCCTGTACACGTTGGGTCAGCGCATTGGGCCAACGTGTACTAGGCGCATAAGAAGTCAATCACACCTACACAGCACCAATGTCCCATCAGCTTTCTAAATCGGTTAATAAGACATATTTCAATTTCTGGTATCCCACAAGGCTGCCTATTGGACCTTCTACTATTCCTTACCAATATTAACCACACTTACACGTTACCAGTGGTCATCCTCTCTGCCTACTCCTGCAATTGAAGGCGTGATGGTTAGGTAGTTAGTTTCACAACACCAAAATCCACACCCTAAATTAGTTATTTTTTAATCTCCATTGTTTTATGTAATAAATGTATTTCAGTGCATCCTAGCCCATGCAGTCCATCTCAAGGATGAGGAATTCGTCCTTTTGGCCAGAAAAGGAGTGTCCATAGCCCACTGCCCCGCCTCCAACACCCGGTTACAGTCGGGATTGTGCCCCCTGAGGAAGCTCATGGAGAATGGAGTCACTTGTGGACTAGGAACAGGTTGGGTTCAATTGTGCTACTTATCTCACAGTTTATATTTATTTTTTTTAATTACCTCTTCATTCGGCCATTTTGTCTATTTGTTTTTCTTTGGGTTTAACAGAATCGCTGAGGACCGGTTGTTTCACAGAATTTGAAGAATTCTTCAAATTTCAAAGTTAAAATTCAAGTCCTGTTATTATTTAATTTTGGGTCAGTTGTTTCACAGAATGTAGATAATAACACTGGAACTTTGAATAGAGTTTGAAAATCAACTTTCAAATTTGATGAACTGTTCAAATTTTGTGAAACAACGCGTTTATTTACAAAGTTATTTTTTGTTTTACTATTTAATTTTATTGGATCCACTTAATTCTAATGTTCTAATGCATGCTCTTCTCCTCAGATAAATGTTTTAGTGAATCACTCTCTGTTGATATAATGTGTGCTTTTCTCTTTTTGGGTTTTTCAGGGGTAACTGGATAAAACAGAACCTCTCAGAACTCTTGGATTTTACACATCATACCCATATTAAATTATCAACCTTAATGTTTTTACATTATCTCGGTGCTACATGCTCCATTGGCTGCGGTCATTTGCCACTTGCCTCCAGTTCTCTGTCCTTCCCGTCCTGCTCCAATCCTCTTCCATGGAGTCTATCCAGCTCTTTCTCGGTCTGCCTCACAGTCGTTTCCGCTGGGGCATAATTTTCGGCATCCTATCATCTGACATTCTTTTACATGTCCAGCCCATTGTGGCCTTCGTAGGGATCAACAGAATCTTATATTGGTCTCATGTTCCGTGAGATTTTTGAGCTCATGATTCATCTTTATCATTCAAGACACATTTTCTAATGTGAGTCCAATGAGTGAGTAGATTTTACATGTGGTGGTAATAAAGTGGCTATCTCCGGTTGATTCCAGATGTTTCCGGAGGAGATAGTCCTTCCATAATGGATGCCATGAGGCGGTGTATGGACGTGTCTACTCACATCGCCTGCCTTAAAGGAGAAACGGAAGAAACTAAACCTGTTTCCTGGAAGGAAGCCTTTTACCTTGCCACGTTGGGAGGAGCTAAAGGTATTATTATTTAATGAGTAGGCAGCATTCTGCTGATGTATGCATATCTGATTTCACAATAAGTTTAATAGTATAGTAAGTTAATCCTTTCTTCTCTCCAAATAAGAATCCAATCGAGCTTTAAATTGGTTTATATTAGTAGCATCGATAACATGTTGCGGAAGTTTATTCTACGCTTCCACTACTCTATTTGCAAGAAAATGGCATGAGACTGGCTGGAGAAGGATAAAAGTAGACTGAATACTGTAGCAACGAGAACCCTGAGGCGTATGTGCTTATAGTTAGTTGCAGAAAAGAACAGAAACAAAGCAGTGGAAGATGCTTGCGAAAGCATTTATCCAGCAGTCTATAAAAAATGATTCAAATTGTTAATTACGTACCCTCTCCCCCTGATGTGTGTAAGATATCTGTTATTTTCATTATGGTGTTTTTATGTTTTTCTGTTTATTTATATATTTTTCTGTATGTAACATGAACTTTATGTGGAAACTTCACTGGTCAAATCAAACAGTCAAATCTTTAAATAGTATAAAATAAAGTCGCTATCTGGGTCTGTCTGTTTGTGCTCTTAGTTCTTCTAAACCACGAAACGGATTTTGATAGGGTTTTCACTATCATTCAGAGAATTTCTTCCAGAAGGTTTATATATATAATAAGTACATATTAAATTTATAGAAAGTAGTGAAAATTCGAGCAACGTCGTGTACATGTCAGCTAGTTATTTAAATAAAAATGTAAAACTGGTAATTTCCCCAATACACTAAAATAAAATAAAATCTTGTATATTGTAGCTCTTTCTCTGGATGGCAGAACAGGCAACTTCGAAGAGGGCAAAGAATTTGATGCCCTCATCATTGACCTCCACTGCCAGGAGTCTCCCATAGATCTATACAAAGTACCCGAAGAGGTGGCGTCGCACCAGCACAGCTGCAGTCAATCAGAAATAACCTGCCTTCTGCAGCAATTTGTGTACCTCGGCGATGACAGAAACATTATCAAAGTGTTTGTGAAAGGAAAAGAAATTGTATTCTAAAGTGAGTGAAAATTATTACAATCCAATCGGCAAACAAAGTCTGTTAATTTTTATATTACATAAGGGAGTATTCACCACCTCTAAGTAAACTGTTGATTAGCGCAACTCGTTGTGTAACGTATTTTATCCGTTTCACCACTGCTGAGTAACGCTGCCCATTATGTAAATGTCTACTTTACAGCCAAGTTAATCCTACGATTAAAGTTACTTGCCGAGTTAACTTGTTCTAAACAGTTTACTCAGAGGTTGTGAAATGCCCTCTTACAGTTAAAAATTTTGTGTTAAGTTTGACAAATGGGCGTTCATATTATTTGTGCATCGATGATTACAAAATTTGTTTTACTAAAGGTGACCTCGTATAATGAACATTTTTGAAGTAGTACAGTAGAATCTCATGTGCCGGGTAAGTGTTGGCTGTGGATGCGTCTGTCCATCAACAGCATGGCGAGCCGGAAGGGAGGGAGACTCTTTGACCTCTCTAGCCGGACTCTCTCAACCCATAGACTTGCACGCAGTGGGAGGGATTGATTCATATGTCTGTCACTCCTGAACACGCTGACCTCCAAATTCCTACCTACCCCTCATAACTTTTTCCTTCCCTGAACTTCCTCTCCATTATTTCCCATAAAAAACCCTTCACACTGCATCCCCCCAAAAAAAATAAGATTCATGTTTTAGTGGAAGAAAATAGTAGTCAATTATTTTGGTCAACAAATGAAAAATATGATGTTTGTCCTATAACTCCTAAAATAATACAGATTTTTTTAGAAGTTGTAGGAAATACTTAGGAATCATACAATTTGAACAATTTATCATATTAAAATTCAAGTTCAGGGAAAATTTCATTTATGTTCTGTTATTATTTTATCATGGGCCGGTTGTTTCATAGTATGTACTTGGATAATAACAGAACTTAAATAGGACTTTCACAGAACTTGAATATGTATTAACTTTGAAATTTTATGAATATTGTTCAAATTCTGAAAATTCTAATAACGTTCTTAACCTGTTAACCGGGGAGTTCAGTTTTGAATTACGCAGCATATAACGGGCGCGAACTTGTTCACTAGGACGTATCAATACGTCACGCCCGGTGGACGTTAATTTTATTTTTATTTATGCATCAAAAAAAGTGAAAACATCGAATTAAAAAAATAGAATATTTACAAACAATTATAAAGATTACAAAAAAAATAAAAAAGGTTATAATTACAGAACAATAAATAAAAGCACACAGATAAAAGAGAAACATTGAGTTTCAAAAATTAAAATATGTAAAAATTAAAAACTCAATTTCCGTGTGATATGTTCGGAAATATACGTCCCGCTCGTTCCAGGGCGCAACATATATTTCAAGGACGTATTTATACATCCTACCCGTACCCGATACTGTTTACGTTTGACGTATTTATACGTCCCGCCCGGTTAACAGGTTAATAGTATTTATTATTATACAAGTATCTTTATTAGCTAAAAGCAATAATACATCAGTTTTCAATATGTTTCAGTGATATGACCGACAGGTTTTACATAGTGTCGGATTAGCGAGATTCTACTTGTGTGATTTATGTTTTGTTTTATTCCATCATAAAATTGCTAATAAATTACATATTGTATTTCAGACATGTTTACTTTAGCCAAGCGAAATATTATTTGAAAAGCTTGTTTCTTTGTATTTGATATCAATAATTCACCGTGTCAACAGGTCGCAGGTGTACCTACTGCAGATGTGGCTTACACAAACTGTGATTTCCAAACAAACAGTTGCTGTTTGACCTTGATTGTGTGTTTAGCTTTTTGAAGTACATTGATTTTAACCGTAGATAATAAAAACAAAAAGTGTAGCGAACGTTGTTCACCCATGTTACTGTAAATCACATCTACATAAAGCAGCACCACGCCTTTTTCTACCTTCGCACCAAAAGCAAACCTTTCATTGGCTGCGCCGCTTTGGATAGTCTGTGCAGTTTGGTCGTAGTTCGGCGACAGTCGGTATCAGAATAATGTTGCTATAAAAGTAATCTTGTTCTAATAATATATGTGATGGAATTTATTTTTATTTAAATGTCCAAACAGGCTTAAAGAATAAAGGCTTTTACATACAATACAGTACATCTTTTTTTTAAATTACAGTGAAAATAAGTAACATTAGAATAGATAATTTACCAATATCCTAAGATTTACATTATAGATCTGTTCCAATTTATTGTTATTTTTAAATCCAATAGCCTCTCGCTTATGTCCCGAGTCAGATGAGCTGGTTTGAATGCGATAACAATTTTATAGAAGAGATTGCAATAGTTTAAATGATTTCATGACAAATAAGAACATTTTTGAAAAGTGTATATTAAAAATGTTGAGGAAAATAAACTAACCTAAAAACATCAATCACTCTGTGTGATTTCAATCAATGTGCTGTGATTTGTATGATTGGGAGTTTAACCTCTTCCCGCATGACCTATCAAATCTAGAAATAAATAAACAAAATTACATCTTTTATTTTTTTTAATGAAGATTGAAAAATTAAGAGTTTACGGATGTGGAATCTAGAAATAAATAAACAAAATTACATCTTTTATTTTTTTTTTTTGATGAAGATTGAAAAATTAAGAGTTTACGGATGTGGCATCATATGTCTGTGTACCAATATTTTTGTCATAGTAGCCAAATATAAATTATCAGTCAGAAAGAACCTAAACAAATATATAAATGATAAATTAAATCATTACGTAGAAACATACATTTATAAATAAAATAAATTAGAAAAACATGTGTCATTTAAAAATTTTATGTAAATATTTATTTATTTATATACACGGTGTCCGGAAACTCGTAGTACAAGCGGGAAACTGGAGAATCTACACCACATGGGGAACCCAAAAAAACATAAAATTTTTTTTTTTGAGCATTTTCACAAAAAAAAAAAAAAAAACCAAAAAAAAATATTTTTCGGCTATTTTAGGGTTAAAGTTTTTTCTGGTGTTTAGGGTTGAACAACAGATGTTTTAACCCTGCAGAGCAGAAATATTTTATGATTACACCGGGTTAAATGAAGGGTGATTTCAAAATAATGCTTCAAATCCGAGTTTCTTCATTTGTTTTACTTTCAAATAGTTTTAATTAGTTGGGTACTTTGATCTTCAGTAATAATTTATAAGAATTTGATTTAAAAAAAAAAAAAAAAAAAAAATCAACTTCTAACTCGATTTACTCGATAACGAAAGCTCAAATCAAAAAAAAATATACTACAAAATCGACTCCAAATGTGATGTAGATTCACCAGTTTCCCGCTTGTACTACGAGTTTCCGGACACCCTGTATATATATATATATATATATACACGGTGTCCGGAAACTACTGTGGGAAACTGGAGAATCTACACCACATGGGGAACCCAAAAAAACATAAAGTTTTTTGATTTGAGCTTTTTCACAAAAACAAAAAAAAATATTTTTCGGCTATTTTTGGGTTAAAGTTTTTTCTGGTGTTTAGGGTTGAACAACAGATGTTTTAACCCTGCAGAGCAGAAATATTTTATGATTACACCGGATTAAATGAAGGGTGATTTCAAAATAATGCTTCAAATCCGAGTTTCTTCATTTGTTTTACTTTCAAATAGTTTTAATTAGTTGGGTACTTTGATCTTCAGTAATAATTTATAAGAATTTGATTAAAAAAAAAAAAAAAAAAATGAACTTCTAACTCGATTTACTCGATAACGAAAGCTCAAATCAAAAAAAAATATACTACAAAATCGACTCCAAATGTGATGTAGATTCACCAGTTTCCCGCTTGTACTACGAGTTTCCGGACACCCTGTATATACGCCTAAAAAGGCTTTTACATAGAAGTGATACATGATGCAGTACAATAAGAGAATATGTATTATACAGGAGATATTGACAGTAAATAGATGTAATCCATTTTAAAGAAGGAAAAAAAATAACATAAAGTAAAAAAGAAATTACAACAACATTACATATAAAACAAATCATTAAAACTAATTTACCAAAGCTACTCTAATTTGTAGGATTCAACATCATAAAGTGTTGATGTAGATTATGCTTAATTCTATATATGGAGTCAATAAATAAATCAATAACACCCCCATACTTGTTGCCCAGATCATGCATCCTATTGGTCATGGAGCGTGTCTGATAGTTGGTCGAGTTTGTATTACAGAAGAATGTTATATTTTGCCTTGTATTCCTAGTCGGCACATGTAGTTTAATAGTGGCAAGGATGGCAGGACTATCAATTAAGTTGTTAATGACTCTGTGTAACACAACCAGGTCTGAAATAATTCTCCTGTCAGACAGTGTTATTAGATGCAATTGATTCATCAAACTGACATAATTAATGTAATCAATAGGAATTCCGAGCTTAAAATTTACGTACTTAAGAAATTTGTGCTGAACTCTTTCTATATTATTGGAGTGAACTTTATATAAAGGGGACTGTAACGTATGTTAACTCTACATACTCAATAATAACAATGCTTGTATTATAATATTTATTTGAAAGAAGACTATCACGGTTCTGGACTGAGAGGCTCATTCCCGCTCATACGATCTCTTATATACGTCTCGTACTCGCTGTCTCGCTCTCATGCTGTCCCCCTTACACACATACACCACACCCCCACACTTAAATCATAATTACATCTTTTTATTTTTACAAATTTATATAAGCCAAATATATTTAATTATTTCCATTATGTATTTAATTTCCAATTTATATGTAATTATGTATGTTCTTGACTCTTCATTCGGTGTAGCATGGGCGTTGTCCTCGAGGGCGTAACCTCCCCTCCCATGGTGTAGGTGACCTGCAAAAATCAGAGGAATTAGGAAACTTGGTCATGTCCACGTCCGAGAGTGGACCCAGGTCCAGCAAATCATCAGACCTGTCACTCTCCCCCCACCTAACCTTCCTCTCTGAAATTTGATCATGGTGGCGTTTCCACACTTGTCCTGTAGACATAATTTTTACTAAATAAACCCTATTCCCCAATCTTTTATAAATTTCTCCTAAAATCCATTTGTTTTTATCACTTCTCAAATCCCTGGTTAAAACTTTAGATCCAACATCAAAGTACTTTTTAATTTTTTTTCCTCTATAATACTTTTTTTGTTTTTGCTGACTCAATAACATCTTATCTTTAATCGTGTTATCAATCCCTTTAAAACCTTGACCTTCAACATTATCTAATATTGGAATGATTGTATTAAAAATTGATCTAATTTTCCTTCCCAAAATTAATTTACTAGGTTCAATCCCCGTAGACATAGAAGGCGTATTCCTAATATCAACCAAAAATGTTAAAAGTTTATCCTCAAAATCAGCAGGCAATTTATTATTTATCATAATTTTTTTTTTTAAATTCTTTACCGTTCTAACCCCATTTTCGGCAAGTCCGTTAGAAGCTGGATGGTTGACAGGAGATGTCAACGATTTAATATTAAAATTATGACAAAATTCCTTAAAAACTGTTGAAGTGAACGCTGTACCATTGTCACTTACTATCTGCTCCGGAATTCCGAAATTAGAAAATAATCTTTTCAAAACTTTTATTGTACAAAACGAATCTACTTTATTTACGATGTGACAGTCTATCCATTTTGTAGTTGCATCAACGATTATCAAAAAATTGTAACCACCAAAAGGTCCCATGAAATCAATATGCAATCTATTCCATATTAATCCACTGATTGGCCACGGCTGTAACTCAACTTTACATGGAGTGGGTAAACACTCCAAGCATCGAACGCACTGCTTCACAGTTGCTTCTACCTCTGAGTTCATACCTAACCAAAAAAAATAATTTCGAGCAAGATTTTTAGATTTAACAATACCTAAATGCGATTGATGTATGAAATTCAATATGATTTCCCTTAATTCCCTCGGAACCACAAATTTATTATTATAAAATAAACACGAGTCATAAGTCGATAATTTATTTCTAAAATACCAGAATTTTAACAAGTCATCCTTTAAAAACTTTTTATCCGGCCAACCATTGATTACGAACCCAGTAATGCTTGCTATGTTTACATCTTTAATCGAAAACTGCTTCATCGTTTCTTTTGAAATTGTCGTTTCCGCCTCAATTATATTTAAAAAATCTGATTCAATCTTATCAACGTTCAGACTACCAATATAATTTAAGAAATATTCGCTACCGTCGACCTCGTCGATACAATCACTTAAATTATTATTATAAAATAATTCACGAGACTCAAAAATATTTTTAACTGGTTTGCAATGTGAATCAAATAATTTACATAAATCTTCAAAAGAACAAACAGAAACCTTTTTTTGAAAACATAAATCACATAATAGAGAGAAAGTTTCTTCCGTGAGGCAACTCAGCAAAAATGCTCTTTTGCGTTCTGGTGACAACAACTTATCATCATTTAAAATGAGGGCCTGATCCAATCGTTCCCTGAACAATGACCAGTCTCCCGTTCTGTAACAGAACGTCCCCAAATTCTTACAAATCGCCTCCATTGGGAGAAGAACTGAAACAAGTTGAATAAAATATACGTATCTCAGCCCTTCCAGAGGTTATGCTCCGAGCCCCTGCCCTGAGCCTTTGAATCACCAACGTCTCAGCACCCTTTTCTGGCTCCGTCTCCCTTCAGCTGCGGACACGATCACCTTCCAAGGTCTTCCTTCCCGCTGTAGCGACAGAACCCCGGTCCCGGATTCCGGCCAATTCACCCTTGATGCCGATCTTGATCCTGGATCTTCTGCGTACCCCGTGTAACGGTGTACTCTCGACAAAATGTTGCAATGTCGGCTCCCACACACGTGTAAAATTGCGTTTTTACTGCGCAATTTGCCCGGCCCGATCTGCGTGCTCGCCTCGGCTGCGTGTGAATTCTCCAATTTGATAGCCTTTTATTTTTCTTCTTCTTCCTTCAAAATTTTGCGATCCAACGCCCAAAAGCGCCAGACTATACTGTGATCACCAAAAATTCGAATAATCTTCTTGAATCATCTGATTCTCCGTAAACTTTTAATAATTTACGAACTACCGTGCTGCGCCACTGTAACGTATGTTAACTCTACATACTCAATAATAACAATGCTTGTATTATAATATTTATTTGAAAGAAGACTATCACGGTTCTGGACTGAGAGGCTCATTCCCGCTCATACGATCTCTTATATACGTCTCGTACTCGCTGTCTCGCTCTCATGCTGTCCCCCTTACACACATACACCACAGGGACCAAATAGGTGAATTATACTCCAATTGACTTCTGACTAATGAAGTATAGAGGGTTCTCATACAATCTATGGACTTAAAATCGGTTAAAGTTCTGCAAAGGAAGCCAAGCATCTTTAAAGCCTTATTAGTTATATAGTTGATGTGTTCAATGAATGACAAGTTTTCAACGAATATTACACCCAAGTCACGAATATGTGATACTGGTATTAATTTAATATTATTTAATGTATATTCATGTAATATATTATAACGAGTTTTGGAAAATCGTATTACTTGACATTTCTGAATGTTCAAAAATAAAGCATTTTGTTCACACCATTGATGAAGTTGTTCTAAATTACTCTGTAAAATTTGACAATCAGATACATTTCGTATTCTTTTATATATTTTTTGAGTCGTCAGCAAATAGCAGAACTTCTACATCATTAAATTGGTCAACAATGTCATTGATGAATAATAAGAAAAATATTGGGCCGAGGTGGGACCCTTGAGGAACCCCACTTGTGGCCTCGAATATATAAGATTGTACAGAATTAATCTTAACACTAAGCACCCTATGGCTAAGATAACTAACAATCCAACTCAATAATTTACCTTTGATGCCCAACGATCGAAGTTTATAAATAAGTATGTGATGTCGAACCTTATCAAAAGCTTTACTAAAGTCAGTGTATATACTGTCCACTTGTTGTTTGAGACCCAGAGATTCAGATAAGTATGTAATTTTCATAAATCATTAAATTACTTAAGGTAGAGCGACCTGTGATGAAGCCATGTTGGTTAGGAACAATAATGTTGTTGATAGGTTTTACAATGATATCTAGGACTAATTTCTCAAAAACTTTCGGTAAAGCAGACATTATACAAATTGGTCTATAGTTTGATATATCGCTTTTATCTCCTTTTTTTATGAATAGGGGTTAAATAACTCTTTTTCCACTGAGCTGGAAAAGAACCAGAACTTAAAGAATTGTCAAAGAGTTTATAAAGAGGATAAATCAGACTACTAACACAGGTTTTGAAAAATATTGGAGGAATACCATCTGGTCCAGCAGATTTATTGCTATCTAATTCTTTTATGACTTTTTCTATAGATTCTTTTTTGACAAAACATTGGCTTAGATTTAATACCTCTTCCACTGAAATATCGGGAATCGTATTGACACGAATATCTGTGTCGTAAACACTTTTAAATGAATCAGCAAATAGATTAACTATACCTTCGATACTGTCGGCACATTTTTCTTTTAAGTACATGTTATTGGGAAATCCACAACCATTTTTTTGTTGACTTTTAGAAAAACTCCATAATTTTTTAACATTTTGGTGTACCTCTTTTTCAATTAGGCTTACATAATCAGTATAGCATTTTATTGATAATTCTTTACACTGCTTACGTAATTTAGTAAAAGTTATGTAATCATTAGGATTTCTGGTATGTTTATATATTCTATGGATATGTTTTTTATAATTAATATGTTTTTTTAATTCCCTCGTAAACCATTTGGGATAGTTAGATGGTGTGAAGTTGACCCTAGGAACAAAGCGCTCTATCGAGGTATTTAAAATTGAGTAAAATTGTTCTAATTGATTATTTAAATTATTTTCGTTGTCTAAAAATGACCAATCTACCGAGGTAAGGTACTCATTAATATTATGGTATTCGGCTTTGGAGAAATCATACGATGTGGTAGTTAGGTTTGGAGATCTTCCAGACATATTTGTTATGATAATATCTAATGGTGGATGGTGTTTATCTAGAGGCAATAATAATTCATCAGATTTCTCAACCACTATTTTTGAATCACTTGAAAACACTAAATCTAACATTCGATTATTAGAATTAGACACATTGTTTGATTGAGTTAGTCCTAGGAATATGGACATATCACGAATTTCACTGGATTTAGCGCACTGTAATTCAACTTCGTTTGTGGCAGATCCGATGTCATCTTGGCTGGTCCAGTTCGGCAGATTATAATCACCAGCAATTATGAATTTTGCTTTCGGATATTTGAATTTCAGCATTTCTATGTCCTCATTGTGGTTTTTATATATTTGCAAATCCGATGCAGGTGGGATGTAGACACAACCTATAATAATTTTACTATAAGGTATGTTGCATTTCCATACAAATATAATTTGTATGGAAATGTTCTGTAAAAGCAGGACACGCAGGTTCATTTTTTGCACGTGTGTTGGTACTGGAATACTGGTCCTGGGGGAAATAATTTTTCTTAGGGCCTCCTGTATATAAAAAATCATATTTGTTACTTTCAAATATCTTTTACGATAAAAAAGAGGAGTTAAATCTGAAAACATACTATTTTATAAGATGGCCAGGTTATTAAATTGCACTTGTGGGTATTATATTATTCCTTGAAAGGTTCAAAAATTCATTCACATTCCCGGGTTATGAATAACTTGACAATATTTGAAAATCTCCTACTACCACCAGAGTAAGCGGAAAATGTTCGTTGTGTTGTTATGGAGGACTTAGCCAGCCGGGGAATTAAACACACTACGCCTGAGTGGGACCCAAATGCGATGTTAACTCAGCCACTGACCAGTTAACGAACTAATTAACAAAAATTTCGATCAATCCATCCCATGAGAGTTGCAATATAAAATCATGTGGAGCTACATGTTTCGAACCTTATATGTTAATGTTAAATTTTATTTTTTTTTAAACATTTAAAATAAAATAAGAAAGTTTTCATTAGTGTTTGAAAAAATTCTTACCTATAATAAACAGTGTTTTTCATTGAACATTCAGCAAAATAGCATTCATCAAAATCTTTTGAAATCGGCTTTACTGTGTTCATTCATGTTGAATTGTTAAAAGGGGCAGCGTTTGACATCACACTAAACTTTTGTGAAGGATAGCTTGAGACTTGCGATCTCTGTTCAACAAAAATAAAGAGCGGGAGTCAAAATATAATTTTGAATTTCCTGGCACGGGTGATACCGTCATGCGAGAAGAGGTTAAATTACCCATAAAATAACTGATTTTTAAATTCATATTTTCTCAAATCAAAGCATGAAATATACGTATAAGGAAAAAATGTTACTATTGATAAGTAATGTTATCAGAGGTTATATATACCTACAACTAAACACATCAAATATGATGTTTGTCATTGGAATATGTATTATTATTTGCATCTTTTCATCTATTTTTGATGTTATCATGAACCTTGAACTTTTCAATGATGTATATATTCATAATAGTAGAGTATTATATATGATATATCTTATTCATGACTAGTGGCTCACCCAGGGGGCGCTAGCCCCCCCCCCCCCCCCCACTAAATAATAAAAATATATAGTTTTTCCAAGAACCATTTTATGCGTATATAATCTTTCAATGGTTTTTAATTACTTCAAATGGTATCAAGCACGGTGTATACATGGGAAATCTTTTTCTCACAATTATTACGGGCTGCACTTCACCGTAGGAAAATTAGAGACACGGATTGCGACCCAGATGTTCAGCACAGAAGAATTAAAATGTACACCAAAAGTTCCGACCGCAATTTGAAAAAAAAATAATGAAATTTTGTGAATTTTTCAATAATCATTTTTATACGAAATCACAAAAAGTGAGGTGACAATTATGTTTATAATATTTGCAAAGCAGAAATACACACAAATTCTCCAACTTTTTGACAGTGTCTTAAGAAATATAACTGAGACCTGAAGGTTAAACACTGGAAAATATCTTCATCTATACTTCTTTCGGTATAGACCAGTATAATGTTAATTTTGTTTTGCAAGCAAGTTGAAACAATGACTGTAAATGTTGTCAAATGTATAGATAATAAACAGATTGGTGTTGAAAGGAATCACAGTATACATCAAATTCATCGATTTTTTTTCTATAAACCCTGGCCTAAAGGCACAAACAATGCCAACCAACTCTGCGTTGCACAAAGAATAAGGCAGTAATAAAACTGAAATAAAAAACTTGTGTGGATAATTCTGACATATAAAATTTTATTAAATCGAATACAAAACAAGAAAAGTTGTCACAATGAGCTTGCAAGGTGACAGTACACTTGACACAATAATTTCACGTTAAATATGACACATACTACCCTGCAAATTTCCTCTTCATCATAAGTTAATCTTTGGGCTTCTCCGTTATAACAATAATGCGATACAATTCTGTTGACACATGGAACTTATATACAATCATTATGTTGTCAGTCTTCATAAGAAATGTAACATGTAGCTGTCTTCAAGTGGAATATTCATGCAAATTAAAATTATCAAATACATCTTTAATTTGTGATTGATATGGTTTGTGCCTCCTGTTGATTAACTGTGCGACTAGTTGCCAATCCAACAATACTAAATTATTTGTGGTGGTTAATGTACCAACAACTACTAATCTAACTTAGAAACAATACAAGATTCTCAGTTCATCTGTCAACCATTTTTAGGATAAAACTGTAGCCTATGCGTCCAACTGTAGTACATAACTGATAAGTCTTGCAACTCAAATATAATTAATATAGACAAGGGACACTATCCTCTTTGGGAATGCTGTGTCAGAGAATGGTTGAATAATTTATAATAATATAGACAAGGGACACTATCCTCTTTGGGAATGCTGTGTCAGAGAATGGTTGAATACTTTATAATAATATAGACAAGGGACACTATCCTCTTTGGGAATGCTGTGTCAGAGAATGGTTGAATACTTTATAATAATATAGACAAGGGACACTATCCTCTTTGGGAATGCTGTGTCAGAGAATGGTTGAATACTTTATAATAATATAGACAAGGGACACTATCCTCTTTGGGAATGCTGTGTCAGAGAATGGTTGAATACTTTATAATAATATAGACAAGGGACACTATCCTCTTTGGGAATGCTGTGTCAGAGAATGGTTGAATACTTTATAATAATATAGACAAGGGACACTATCCTCTTTGGGAAAGATGTGTCGGAGAGTGGTTGAATACTTTATAATAATAAAGACAAGGGACACTATCCTCTTTGGGAATGCTGTGTCGGAGAGTGGTTAAATACTTTATAATAATAAAGACAAGGGACACTATCCTCTTTGGGAATGCTGTGTCGAAGAGTGGTTGAATACTTTATAATAATAAAGACAAGGGACACTATCACTCTGTGTCGGTGAATGGTTTAATAACATGAGTTAAAAGAATAAACCTACATTTGCAGCTATCTCAATTTGTCGGTCACAAATCAGCTAGCTACGGAAATGCATCACTAAACAATTTTGGTTGTGAAATATTTCTTGAAATTTGAAACAAAAAAAAATTATACAGGGTGTCGGGGTAAAGTACACTAACTTTGGGAGGCGATTCCACATGATGGTACAAGTAAAAAAGATAAACAACTTTTTCAAGGTAAAAAGGTAAAATTGGTCTGCAGTGTGCGGCCAACATTATTATTTTGCGTGTTTGCCAAATCTACGTTGTGTCAATAACTTAAAGTACTGCATAGTGTTTCACTTTAAAAACTTGATTGTTAATATCAAAACTTGTTAATGTAGTGTGTTGTCTATATCTAGTGTGTATTTATTAAGAATTACTTTAAAGAACATCTTTGCATGTTGTCTCCAAAGACTTATTTTTAACATTGTGTTTATTTAGTTGTAGACTTACACTGTTAAAGTTTTGTGTTTCTTTTGTGTGTAATTTTCTTATTTAATTACTGTGACAATGCCTGGCCTTGCCCACAAAGAACGGACAGACATTCATTATGTTTACGGGTTACATGATGGAAATGCACGAAACGTGCGCTGGGGAATATGCATGTCGTACGCTTGTGTTTTTGTTCCAACGCATGCACTTGTTCGTGAATAAGGCATAGACCGAAGATTTAGAAACAACTTTGCTGCTAATTGAAGACTAAAGGCTTTTGGCACTGGCGGACGAATACTTCATCTTTGCTAAAATTGTGAATGACCCTACATTCTCACTTCGTAGAATTTCTGCAATGACTGGTGTTTATAAATTATTTTATTGTTAAAAGTGTAACTACATTTTTTTGATTTAGGGTAGTTCTCTTTTTAAATTTGGTTAAAAACATACGATTTTGTAGCACATTGTAAATGTCAAACTCTCAGTCGTATATTATTGTTTACATGCGGTTTCCGTGGATATGGGCCAATAACAAATATGCGCCACGTTCCTCGGCCAGCTTACAGTGAATTTATCACGCAAGTTTGTACTTCACACTACGGATTTTTAGTAGGTGTGTCTTTTTGAAAGTAAGAAAAAAAGAATTGGAATTTTGTAAAAAGTTATGTAATAATCTTTTTTACTCCTACCATCACATAGAATCACCTCGAAGTTAGTGCACTTTACCCCGGGACACCATGTATATTTGTTTTTGAAAGGCAATATATGATCCTGAGGCAAATATTTTATAAACACTTTCAGCCTTACAAATACTAAAATTATGTTTTCTGTGATTTTGTGTGTTATCACAACAGACATTTCAAGTTTTGAGAAAAATAGGTAATTTTTTTTTGTAAAAGTGGTTAAAATGGTCACAGTTTCGGAAAAATACTTTTTATTTTCAATTTTTTCAAAATAATATTGTTAGTTTAATGGAAATAAATTAGTGCGATTTTGAATGCCTTTTTGTGAATGTGTTGCGCATAGATAAAGCACCTTTTAAATAAAATAAAGGAAAGGTGGTCTGTGTAGTCAATGTAATATTTGCTAACATAAATATTATTGAATATTGCTACTAAATTATCAAATCAAGTTAATTAGTAAACTAGATAATTTAAATAGGTAAATACACATAATATACTATAATGCATAGACGCAGAAGTATAATGTCTCAATTGAGATGGAATGGTTAAATGTATTTAACAAATAAAAATACTTTTCATTTTCAAGCAGCTCATAAAGTGTAAGGAAGAAAACAGTCTTAATATCGAGGGCGGGATTCAAATATCAAAACGTACTCCAAAAAAAATTAAAATAATGGCCCCAATCCAGCCGTACCATAATTCATTTGTGAAAAGAATTCAACTACAATTCAAAGCAAGTTACAATAATACTATTCACACTAAAATAGTTATCATAATAAATAAAGCATTTTAACTTACAGCAATTCCAATTTCCTAAATAAAATATTCTATTCAGCCGTTGAAGCTACTTCAAATAATGTATCGTGAGGCTAATATAATAAGCCATTTTAATACAAATCAACAAACAGCGCAATACATCATCTCCAATCTTACACTTGAGGTTATACTTAAACATTGCATAGTCTGTTCTTTCATATATGGCGCTAGTTTAATTATTTAGTTATGCCTTGAACTATTAAGATGAATTATTTGTTTGCACCGGTACATACGCAATATAAATAAATATTTTTGTCCGTCTACAAACTTAATTCTTTCAAGAAATACATACAAATACAATAATGTATGCCTTTCTTGAAAGAATTGTGTTTGTGTATGGGAAAAACTATTTACATATTCATATTGCATATGTACAGGCGCAAACAGATAATTCATCTCAACACATTAAAGCACAACATGCAAAAAGTTTTTTTTCCTAAAATAATTAAATTAGTGCCATCTATGAAAGAGCAGATTATGAATTCTTTTAAGTATACCCTTAATAAAACTATACAAAAAAAAAATAATCAACAAAGTTACAAACAATATGAGTGGTTGAAATTACTGGCAATAGATACAACTTATTTGCAAGTAAGAGGGTAGTACCAGAAGTAACTGACCCGACTTATAGATGATGGTCGTTGTTTGAAAAAAATTCCTGTGGTCGAAAGGACCAACCTTTTACAGCTTAAGTTCGAAGTTTTAAGATGCTATGTTGTTTAGTATTTGTTTGACAGCCATCAATAGTGAACGCTCTGTTAACCACTGGAGCGACCACGCGAAATAAATAATTTTGCCTCGATTGCTCGAGATATCCAGACGATAATTTTTTTAATTTTTCGCCAACATTAAAAAAAACATAACTTAGAATTTTTACATGGAGTCATACAAACTTGTTATGGTGCTATATAGCCAATGAGTTAACCTGTATTTTACCGTTTGTTTCATTTTTGTAGGATGTGAGATCACGAGATAATTTGCAATTTTTTTCAATAAAGCAATCGGAGGCATTTGAATTGGCGCATTTATATTACCAAAAGCAATCCAGTGGTTAAAGGCGGAAAAAATTGGCAATCCGTTACATAAAACAATACATTCATTTGAAAGGTCTCAGTCCGACCAATATCAAAGCCGAGCTAGATTCTACTCTAGGGGAGTCTGCTCCTTCATTTATAACAATAAAATATTGGGTGGCCAAGACAAACAGTGGTCGACCAAATGAGGTGACCATGCCAGAAATGGTGAAGAAAAGCCACAAAATGGTATTGGACGACTGAAAGTGTGCGAGCTAGCAGACATGGTACGCATTTCAAAAAGTGCTATATATCGCAGCACAGTGACTGAAAATTTGGACATGAGAAAGCTGTGCGCAAGATGGGTGCCGCGTTTGCTCACAATGGAACAAAAACAGCGTTGTGAGGATGTTTCAATCGAGTTATGTTTCACCGCAGTAAAGGGTTTTTGCGTTAATTCATAGCCATAGATAAAACATGGGTCCACCACTTCACACCTGAGACGAAAGAACAGTCAAAGCAATGGACTGAAAGGAGAGAATCGGCTCCAAAGAAGGTGAAGACAGAAAAGTTCCATCTGCTGGCAAAGTCATGGTGTCAGTTTTTTAGGATGAGCGAAAGACAATTTTCATTGATTATCTCCAAAAGGGAAAAACAATCAACAGCAACTATTATGTAAACTTATTACAGCGTTTAAGGGATGAAATCAAGAAAAAACGGCCACATTTGGCGAAAAAGAAAGTGTTATTTCATAAAGACAATGCACCAGCTCACACATCCGTTACCGCGATAACCAATATCAACGCGCCCTATTCACCAGATTTGGCCCCCTCAGGTTATTTTCTCTTTCCAAACTTGAAAAAATGGTTCAGTGGCTTTAAGAGATTTGCCAACAATGAAGAGGTTGACTCTGCGGCTGATGGCTGTTTTGAGGAGCTCGACGATTCTCACTATAAACAAGGTATCGAAGCTATTGAACATCGCTGCCAAAAGTATATCGAGCTAAATGGAGACTATGTTGAGAAATAAAGAAAGTTTTTCCCAAATTTTTTGTCTTTTAATTATTATCGGTTACTTCTGGGACTACCCTCATTTGTATGTAGAAATTTGTTTACCAAAAATATTTAATTAATTTGTTAAAATTTTAAATCAAAAAAGAAAATAAATTGATGTCAGAATGTGATGAACCTGCCCAAAATATAAAATGTATTTTACAATAATATTATGATGGTAAGGATAATAATTGTCAACAGATGTCAACTTCTCTTTTTTTACAAGAACAAGACAGTAACAAAAATTTACAATAAATATAAACAAATAAATTTAACACTTTTACAATACGATAAATGTCAAAATACGCACATATCGATTTAGTGAATTGAACGTTATAATATTCTGAATAAAATATGGAACGACAACAAGATATTTATACAAATGGCATAACTTACTCTAAAATCTTCAGCCATACATCCTTATAAATAATACTAAATATACTTTAATTTATACTAAATGCATTAGTGCACCAGATCATGTAACTAGCCAATGAGCAAATCCGCCCCAGTATAGTTACGAAGACTGAAAGTGATTGTTCTAAGGAATATTATCTAAAAGGAGAAAAATAAAATAATTTTGTTGATCACGAAATCCTCTGGAACAAACACTGCTAAAAGTTTTAATAATATTCATCTTTACAAGAGTATAAATGCACAAAAATAGCCTCTAATTTTTATTTGGAACGTTTCAGAAAAACACTACCTCACCCTTTGGGAAATACTCTACCAAATAATTCACCAATGAAATATAAATGGCTGGTTTTCACATCTCAAGCACGGCAGTGACAGTAGTGCAAACAAACATCAGATATCCATTGATTGGTGAAACAAATGTGTAAACCTAACCAGAAAATGAATGATTCAATCAAGAAACATACAAAGCGATTCGATGTAGAATTTGGAGTTTTCATAATTATTACAAGCAGTTAAGCACTTCCCAAGAGCAAGTAAAGTAAGTAAATAATTCAAAAGATTAATTAACAATTTTAAAATATACATTTGATTACACTAAGACATTATTGTATCCGAATGATGATAAAAAATATAGTCCAAATATGTATGTATTTTACAAGCTTTAGTAATATTTAATTATATCTTATGAACATTTAAAATGTGTGTATTTGTAAAATAATCAAGTGACGTAAGCAATACAAATTGACATTCATCCATCACTAGTACGAGAATCACACATATTCAATTCCTATAAATATTCTTCTCAAACACGCAAACTCCTTACACCCTAAATACATAAAATTTAATTTGATCAGCACTCCTTACTTTGTGAACATACATTAAAGATTTCCAATATTTAAAGAGTACCTAAAGATAATAACATGATAGGCACATCCTTCAATCCTTAAACTCTCTTTCCTTGCGTGATGAATACTTTTTCCCAGACGCAAAGGATTTTAAGGAATCTCGTGCTTGCCAGACATTATCGACACTAATGTAATTTGATATTATTATGTATTTTTTCACTGTAAAATTAGACTTTTTCAAGATTTTGCTGGCAGTTAGGCTAATCCTAGATTGAAACAACTAACGCCAAGAAAAAATACAGAAACACAAGCAAATATCCATAGTTTTAGTAGTTACCTTTGGAAAACAATATGTATCAATTAAATGATGTTTTTAATACCCTATATGAAATAATATGCAAGGTTGGTTGACGTACTCTATAGCCTGTCCAACTGTAGATGTATGTACTAGCGTAAGATGGTGATATTGATTCCGTGACAATATCACAAACTGCACTACAATAATGCACTTAATTCCTGACTACCGCTTGCGTCCTGTGCCACCGTCTCATTGCATTATGTAATACAATAATTAAACTATGATAGCATTACCTTTAAAATATTCACGATGCAATATAAAAACACTCAATTATCGAGTCAAAACTAAGATTCAAGTTGAGTCTGAAAATATAAAATTACATTAAAAACAAAATTTCACACTGGTGTTTTCTTTTACTTAATAACTAGGAGACAAATATTATCATACAATATCTAAAAATCTTAAAAATTTACTCAAGTTTATATAAATAATTTGTTTTCTGAACATACAACATACATAGTTAAATCACATTAATAGTATGTTTTGGAATCATTATAGAAATTACATTTTTAAAATTATTTCTATTAGTCAATTCAATTTGGGCGACCATTCTTTGTTCAAATAAACTTTGTGCATTTCAGCCGGGTTTTTGTTAAAGTAATAAAATCGTCCAACCTCTTTGAAATATTTGACAGTACCTTGACTAAAAGACTGTGCTTTATTACGGCAACCCAGATACATACACATTATATTATCCAGACTGGCAAAATTCATGAGATCTACATAACTTAGCTACTTATAATAACATATAGCATTCCGTCCCGCAACTTGTGGCAAGAGGTTGGAACTTGGCTTTGATTAGCAAATGTCAATATATTTTATATCAATTGCGAAATTTGGTAATGCAGACAGGAAAGACACATTAGACTGTCAACAATGTTATTTTGTACTGATGACCATCTCGATTTAGGCATGTTTCAAGAAATCAGTACCATTTTTGAAAAACACATTCCATAATATATCCATTACAGATTATAAAATAACAATGTTAATATTATGTGCTTCATTGCTGGAGTTTACACTCTTTCGATGCATTTGCATCTAAATTAAAATGGCATTCGCGATGTGCACTTTTTTACTGGAGCTTTCATTCTTTCCATAGATAGTGCCGTACTTCATTTTAGGAGCTTGTATCTATTCATAGATAATGCTCAAGAGCTTGCATGATATCCATAGATAGTGCTAATACTATCGTAATCCATTACCGAAGCTTGCATTCTATCCATAGAGTGTTCATATATGAATGCATTCTACTAATAGGTAGTGCTCATATTTGGAGCTTGCATTTTATCCATATCTTCATATTATGTAGTCCTAACATGCACTCTATCCATAGATAATGTTCAAATGTAGGTACTCAATTATCGAAGCTCGTATTGTATTCTATTCTATCCATAGATAATGTTCAAATGTAGGTACTCAATTATCGAAGCTCGCATTGTATTCTATTCTATTCATGGATAATGCTCAAGAGATTGCATTCTACTCTTATTTTGAGCTTGTATTTTATCCATAGATAGTGTTCATATTAGTCCTTTATAGGAGCTGTGTGCTTTTTTGGAATGGGTGCCAATGACAGTGTTGTTTTATTGTGATTAGAGTGTCAGTCCTCGCATGCGGCGCTGCAGGCGCGCGGGCCGGGGTCAGTGCGCGAGGCAGGCGGGGAGCGCGGGCATGGAGGCGCGGGGGGGTGGCGGGGGGACGGGGCCAGGCTGCAGAGCGAGCGCCACCTCGGCGGTTGCGGGCGGGGCAGCACGGCGGCGTAGAACCGCTTCGGTCCGGCGGGCAGAGTCAGGGCGAGCCGCGCGACGGGAACGGCGACGGCTACTGCGGCGCTCGCCACCTGGAAACACCCCACCGCAACCAACAAGCAACATGAAAAAATGTTTAAAATACTTACGGTATATATTGTATCCTGTGACTTTTGGGGTATTTATTTATTCAGGTTGTAACTTATTATAGACTGCCTTATTCTTACCAAGTTTGAAAACTTCCTTTCGAACCCGAGATGACATGCAATCACTATTGTAAATTCGAGTTATTTTCACATTTCCCAGTCGAAAAGTTTTAATGCTTTTATATACATCAGTGCATTCGAAAATTAAAGCGCCCCTTAGGTGATTTTTCACAAAAACAGCGCTACACAAACTGTCAAATTAATCTTGATGAAAAATTCATTCATAAGTTAAATATTTGGCATATCATCTGGCATATAACTATCGCATTTACCTTAGCTTTGTATGAAGGTTTTTTTATAGTAACATGAGAAAAAAAATTTACTTACTTCTACTTTAATAATTTACTGATATAAAATTTTATGTGTATTAAGTAATAAAATATATATTTTTGAGAATAATTTAAATTTATAGCTGGTAATAGATACATACTAAAGAACATAGGTAACGTAAGTTGTCATCTTGAGTAAGGGAAGGTTAAGGCAAATGCCAACATGGTGGCAAATGACGATGAAAACTGGAAGAGGAGGAAGAGCAACATAACTAAATACCCCAAAAGTCATAGAGTCAAAATTCAAACCCTACTCTATTTTATTTAGCCCTTTACTGGCCAAGGGCATATTTTACTATCACTGGCCTAGTCCTAAACCACATATCCTTAGGTCTAAATCATTGCGAGTTCTACATTAAAACAATTTAAAAAGGAAAGAAAAACCACATATATATCTGCAGCCTTTTTTTTAATCAAATATACGGAGTCATTTCATTTTAAAAAGTTGCAGATCTAAGACCCTTTCGAAAAGAATTAGCATAAATATTAGTTTGTGAAGTTTGAAAATAATAGTAAAAAAAATATCAGTAAGTGCCTATTACACACTTGAAATGATAAGTCCATTGACTAATACATTTCTGGCTTTGTAATATGTGGCATTGAATAAAGTATTTTTAAAAACGAAAATAAGAGTTTACCTACTTGAAATCGATGCACCAAATAATTGTTGAAATGCAGAAACAATTAAATAAAATGCATAATCATTTACTCAACAACAATAAACCAAATATTGAGATACGAGTTACGGCGAATATATCTGCGTTAGTTCAAAGCCCATATACACAGATCAATTATATCACCCGAATGAATTCGGTAGTGTTCGGTTCCGAGTCCAACACAGTTATCGCGGCGCACAAGAATGACAAATGTTTGCCTTTAGATACCTACTAGCACTAATCGGACTTTATGTTGTATAAAATACACCATAGGTTTTTTAGCTTTCTTGCGTGCTTTGGAATCCGCACCGTGATTTTGCTCCCCATTGGTGATTTTTTTTTTACTATGTAGTTGTGGCGGGATGTTCATTCAAACGGGTGAATTTTTCTTACTATGGAGTAGTGGGGCGATGTTCAAACTGTAGTAATATTATAATCAAGTAGGTCTTTTTGCCGTAGTTATGCCGGGGTTCACTGCACATCCGCACAAAGAGAAAGCCACCACTACTTATTTCTGTGGTTATTATGTGACATACTTGCATACTTACTTAAGTATGAACAAGGTTCGTTTGCGCCCCTTAGTAATTGATTTTAGATGTATTTAAAAAAAAAACAGGATTAGGACTAGGCCAACGACTGTAAATAGGATAAAATATTTGTGAGTAAGCTAGATTTATTTTAAACTAAGGATCCGGCTAAGACCAGAAAAATATAAAATAAATTATTTGGAAAATATTTATGCTTGCATGTCACAAGCTAAGATTACAGTAAAAAAATAATTTTACTGATGCCAAATAAATTATAAAACAAAATCATAAAGAAAAAATCAATTTGGACAGTGTTTTTGCATTAAAATTGGTAAAGTTTGAATGTGCTTTTAATAAGGAAACATTACAACAGCAAAATTATATAGCTACACTAAAATTGGAACTACATTGACTTCATGCACTTGCCAGCTTGTTTGACGAGTATTGCCATTTTTGTATTATATTGGGGATGAAATAAGTATTTAGTTATGTGTGTTAATCTTTAAACCCCACTAAGTATGTGTTGCATTACTAGATATCAATTTGTTATGCGGCTAAATCGGTAAATAATAATAACCATGAACCAACTACATTTCCGATATTTTATAGCTTTTTCAATCTGCGCTAGATTTTCCCTCCACATCTATTATTAAAGCATTATTTTAATTATACATTATTTAAGAAATGAATACTAATCTAGCCCAATGAATCAATATTAAAATTAAGTATGAAAGAGAGGACGAACAATGCGGGCATATAATATATATTTATTTGATAGTATATTTTTATATTCCTTCCGACACAGAAGCAGCTATCACACATAATAATAAATATACCAAGTAGAATGTTAAAAAATGGTGTTTGATTTTAAAATATTTAATATCACAGGATATTATAATTCGAAATTTTAAACAGACAATTAAAATATTATATACTGGTAGGTAACAAAAACAGCTTGTATTTTGAAAATGACACTTAAAATGAAAACAAATTTGAGTTTATTGAATGTGAATAATTTCACACAGAATAACACACATCACAGACAACCGAAATTAGTATGTTTGATAACAAAAAATTAATGAAATTCTACAAAAAACCAAACTATATGTATGTACAAAAAATATTTGTTGTTGCGCTATGTACAACAGGCCAAGACAAAACAGAGTGATTTATGATGTTTCACAATTTCAGTTTTTGTGAAATATGTAGATGAATAGATAATGTGCTTTGCTATAGAAAAAAACATCACAAATAATATGTAACATGTGATAAGTAGATGCATATTTCAAGCATAAAATGTTCTTGCAGGACATTCGTGAGTCGATTAATAGTTAAAATGATTCTTCCAGTTAATAATATAAGCTGCAGGATCAGAATTGCTGAAAATTAAATGAATACAAAGCTGCGTCTTGACCCCTCTATTCATTCACAAATAGCAGAAGTTGTATAAAAAAAGCTAATTATTTTCTATATAAATTGGCTTTGAAACCACCACCAATATTAATTTAATTCACTCTCTAAACCCAACTCAATGTTAATCTCTTTTGTTGATTATAAACTCCAGAGAATTTACAAGAAATAATGACAATATTTTGTAATTACTTCCATTTTTAACTATTTTTATATATTAATTTTCGAGTAATTAGAAGGGTCAACCACAAAGCAAAAACACAGAATGTGAAATATAACAAAACCTGATCAAATCTATAGATACACAGATAATACTAGAGTTACTTGCGTGCTTGCCCATCGTAGATTACTGGCTAACATACCAATAATCTATTAACCAGTCGAACGAGTGCTACTCATACTAAAGTCTCATCGCTCTAGGTGTTGAGCGATGGCTACCCAAATTTAGTTATGATTTTTTCAAATTTATTTACAAAATTTTATAAAACCTACACATATAGGATAAACAATGTAATATAGGTGGATTCATTGGCTTTAAACTACAGTAAGCAGTTTAAATGTTTCCATATTAATATCAGGAAGTGTGGCCGAATCCAAAACCGAATGCCCAGAAATGTACATCGCTCGAGACATTTATTTATTTTGTAAATACTCCATCGCTCGAGTGGTTAAGGGTTAAAGGGACATAGATTTATTATCAATCGTACGGTCACTGAGAGGACATCTGTACAGTGTCTTAAAACATACAAAAAAAATAATGCAAATGAGTGATCAAATGATGAAAAACTTAATTCAACAAAAGTTTTAAATTCTTTCGGTGGTAAAATATGTAATTGCGTCCTCTCTAGAGCTTTGGCGATTGATAATTTATCTACAGTCAAAGTATACAGTTCTGCAGATATCACCGTTCACCGGGTGCTTTGTAAGCGTGCCAACATCCAGGGGAGGGGGGAGGGGAGGGGATTATGATAACTCGCAAACAAAACGGCATTCTGCAACTAAAAAGGTAAAAAATAATAATACCGACAAGGAGGGGCGGGGCGGGCTATCAAAATAGGAATTCCAGGCAGGCCACAAGCAGCAGGAAGGTCTTGTTGTCCACGTGCGCGCGACGCGGGGTAGAGAGGGTGGGGTTGTGGCGGGAGAGGTAGGGGGGGCTGGGGGGGGGCGTACCCGTGGAGACGCGCAGCTCGAGCGAGGCGGCGGGCTGCAGGAACCACTCGGAGCGCGTCCGCATGCGCGCCCTCTGCCGTTCGTGCACCTGCGTACACAACTCTAGTCACAACTAACCAAACAACCGGTCCCGTATTCACCGGCACACACTCTCCTAGCCGGGCACTAAAGCCCAGGGTTTTCTACTTGTGTGACCGGGTCCAAAGTCCAATGGGGTGATTTCTAATACAAATTATTGATTATATGCATATTATAAAGTCAAAGTCTATAGACTATTGCCCATTAGGGCTTACAGTTTAATCAAGAGTTCAAAAGCATAATCTATAAATGTTTTGAATGATAAAACTGCAGTAAAATGTGCCTTGGAGGTACACAATAGAAAACCCTATAACTTTTCCATGTACCAAGATAAATACATCAGTGATGTCTTCAAAATAAACACCGAACATTTTATAATAACCTTTCTAAAAGGCTTATTTTCAGTGTGTATTTTGAAGGATCACCTGTACAAACAATGTGGTTTACATACAAAAAATATGATTCCCATAAAAGTTACAGAAATGTATATATATCCCAAGAGTGATAATTATTCTGACAAATAAATATACATAGGATATAATTTTTTGTTCCAACTAAAACATGCATTTTTTATAGGTAAATAATGTAATGTTTTTTGTAAATGGAAAATGGGTTTTGGGAATCTTCATGAAATATTTACGTAGTTTCATAAACATACAAATATAGTTGGGGTACATGTTAAATGCACTAATGAATATTAGTGTTTTACATTCTGAATACAAAACAATAACTATTTGCGAAAACTGTTGCACCGTGAAAATTTAGGGTTAATTTAATTGTTCAAATCAAAATGACTGCTGTTGCAGCTAATTAAATAACTTATGTTGCAATTTGATGTAGTTTCATTCGCAAAGAGTTGTTGTATTGTTAACACCTGTTAATATAATAATATTTAATGTTTCTCTAACAGCACGAGGACAGCACAAGGAATCATCTAAATATTTGGGTGTGTTAGCTACTCGTACGTAATAATAATCTACGAGAAATCAATACTTTTGGTTGAATAAAAGTTGTGAGAGGGTTACGGCATTGCTTTAAGGCACTTAACTTGTTGGGAAACACCTATTGATCTGAGCATCACCAATACTTTAGTAATCAGGATTCACCTGAGAAGTAGTCACTTCAAATCATAACGTAGTAATAAATATTTACAAATCAACTGCTCCTGATTTAACCGTGCTTACTCCAGTTAGCCAAACATTTAGCAGAATTAAAAAAAGGCAATTTAAGTTTTTGACATGCCACCACTATAGTTGGACCACAAACAAAAAAGATTCCCTAGCGACGTCCGGTATGAAGGGGACTGCGGGCGGTAGGAGTGGCGTGACAAGCCACTATTACATTCATAAAAATCGAAAGTGGTATCTAAAGTTTTATTAGCCCAAGCGATGCCGATTTTGTTTTTCATACATTTTTCGAAGCATTAAGGTCAAAATCGCATGGAAAATTATTTTAAAAAGGAAAATATTAGAATGCTCGCAATTTCTCTATCCGGACACATCGGCATTCCACTGGTTAAAATCGGGAGTATGGAATACTAATTATGATTTTATGACAGGCTTTAAATCCAGACATTAGATGCCATCTATCTAATTAAAAATGAATGAATAAAGATGTTTCTGATCAGATCAGTAGGAATCGTTCCACTGAAGTCCTAAATCATACCAAATAGCTCGGCATTATACCAACTATGGTAGAAGCAACATTGCTCACAGCTGGGACAACGCAATCTCTTGTTAGTGCGACGGTGTAGTAGCGTTGTGTTGTGCCCGAGTTACATGTATTACCAATCTTTCAGTGTTACAAGTCCTAAATCATACCAAATAGCTCGGCATTATACCAACTATGGTAGAAGAAACATTACTCACAGCTGGGACAACGCAATCTCTTGTTAGTGCGACGGTGTAGTAGCGTTGTGTTGTGCCCGAGTTACATGTATTACCAATCTTTCAGTGTTACAAGTCCTAAATCATACCAAATAGCTCGGCATTATACCAACTATGGTAGAAGCAACATTGCTCACAGCTGGGACAACGCAATCTCTTGTTAGTGCGACGGTGTAGTAGCGTTGTGTTGTGCCCGAGTTACATGTATTACCAATCTTTCAGTGTTACAAGTCCTAAATCATACCAAATAGCTCGGCATTATACCAACTATGGTAGAAGCAACATTGCTCACAGCTGGGACAACGCAATCTCTTGTTAGTGGGACAGTGTAGTAGCATTGTGTTGTGCCCAAGTTACATGTTTTACCAATCTTTCAGTATTATAAGTCCTAAAACTGATTATAATGTAGGCTACCCACTGACAGCTGAAAATAAATTTAGCACAGGAATAATAAATAAAAAAAATTGTGTGGCCAATAATATTTTTCCACTTATGGTATTGAATACAACCCGTATGTGTACTTCTCTGAGGAGGGATTTCGTCGACATCCATAAACAGCCACCAGATAATAATATTCCCTACAACACATATGGACTGTCACAACAAATGAATATACAGTACAGAGTGGGTGAAACATTCATTGTAATGTTCGGGCAAGGCTTGAGATGGATGCTGTGGGGTGGGGGGGGGTCGATATAACAGACAAATAATATAATAGAAAAGAGTAGCTACCAATCAACATCACTCCAAGAGAGACGTCTGCACTACCTTAAATCCTTCCTGCCAGCAAAGAGAACACTTTATCAAGGAGTGAAACACACAGAAGATAGAAATTACAAAACATTAACTTGTTAGATTCACACAATAACTTAGCTACAAACAAAACAGTGCAGAGCCATCCTTTGGATTAAAATTCACAATTATTATTATCTCTACACATATTACAATAAAACTACTAAAGAGACATTTGCTTTACATAATTAACCTATTAAAATATACAAACTTATGATTTTATAGATACAAAGAAACCCTTATTTTACAAAATAATGTTTTGTGTGAATAAGTGGTAGTTGTTGTACAGTCAAAGAGAAATGAAATTTAAAAAAATTATACTGGTATTGCAAAGCTTTCAAAATTACTATTACAACTGACTTAGAACAATAAATTCCAACTGATTTGGAACTGAACAGAGACAACCCTTGTATTTATTGGATATAAGCTAAGGTCAGAGACATTCTTGAATTATATCACATTGAATGATATCTAAGCATCATCAGTGTGAGAGTGCATGAAAAGATATATTTGTTTTCTCAGTAATGTATATATTATTATGGCTTTAGCCGTGTTTGATAACCAGACAAGAATAGCCAGGTACTTCCCCAACTTCATCTTTCCCAATATTACTTCCCTCCTGACTATCTTCAGCCCCACAAGATACCCCAATTAGGAATGCCATAGTCCCACTGGCTCAAGAAGTTTGGGTTTGAGCAATTGGAACTCTTGTGAGCATTCACATTTAAATAATACAAGTAGTTGAATTATAATCTTCTATTGCAATTTGTTTCCAGCCTCGTCAGATGTTTCTTACAATAGCCAGATTTTTAGATTTCTTATTTACACCAGTGCACAGTCGAGAGACACGCCAAACACTCGACATTTGTCACACGAGAATAGGTCACTCCTACGACTCGTTCCCGTGTTCAACAGGCCGGCTGTGGAATGATTTGCCAGCCTCAGTGTTCCTCATTTCAATAACGGTCAGTTATTTATAGATGCTACTGCCAGAATGATTTTAGTGAAAACTTTACTTATAATACAGTGAAACTCTTTTAAAAGTAATTGGAGAAAAAAACAACTTCCTATGTAGCATAAATAATAAGAACATTTTTCAAAATCAGTCATCAAGGGAATGAAAAACAAAACTTCTTACCATTAAGTGGGTTTCAACGTATAAAGAGATTATGTCTATTTCCGCTGTAATGAATGCAAAGGATGGCTGGGCACATGTATTGTTAGTCTGTCTGATGATGAGATGTGTGCGCACTGACCTGGGGCAGGTAGGACAGGCTGCGGGTGCTCTCTGCATAGCGATTGACGGCCCTGAGTTCCTCTAGGGTCATGTGGGGGCTCGATCCGGCTCGAGATGACTGGCTGGAAGAGCTCACTGACACCTGGAATGGAATAATTACTTGGATGCCTATATGAAACTCTCGTATAAGGTTTTCCAAGGGACTGCAAAAGAAAACTTCTCTTAAAAGTAGACAATTTTTCAATTTCAATCTTCAAGGGACAAAAAAATGATAACCAGAAAAAACAGAATAGGTTGTTCTTTTTCATCACTTTTCTTCAATGTTCTGATTTGTCACGGAACACAAAAACTTCTTATGGGGTTTTAATTTACCTTGAAGATGCTCTCCTCTAAGGATATGGAAATGCAATTGCAGGAATCCAGCAGAGTGTGCTCGGGGATGCAGCCGAGGGTGTGCGCCGCCAGCTACTGCTCCAGGGCTGTGCCCTCCACCAGGGGCGGCATGAAATGGCACTTATATGTGGGTTTCACTGTACCTTGAAGACGCTCTCCTCCAGGGAGACGGAGAGGCGTGTGCAGGAGTCCAGCAGGGTGTGCTCGGGGATGCAGCCGAGGGCGTGCGCCGCCAGCTGCTGCTCCAGGGCTGTGCCCTCCACCAGGGCCGGCATGGACTGGCACTCCTCGCCTAATACTGAAAACAAAAGTCATAACTGTTATTTAAAATCTAAATTTTATCACACTATTTATTGGGCTAATGCAAAAATGTTCCAAATATTTTTTTTTTCAATATTTCTTGATTGCCAATGCAATATGCTCCTAATACTTTAAACATGCTGTGCAAAAATCAGTTAAAATATATTTTTTTTATGTTCCTTGATTCCATATGCATTATTGTTGTGTTGGCAACAGCTGTAAAGTGACACCATGACCTAAATTTTATTTTTTTGGGGAATAAACTGTATAAACATTTGCATAATTGTTCAGTTTCATTTCATTTTCCTATGCTTTGTAAAAAATAAGAACATTTAAATTTTTAAAATTGAGAGAGAATTTTTTTTTGATTATAATATTATAAATAATTAAAACTTTATTCAAGTTCGTTTATTAGCCCTGTCTATCCATATCCATAACCCTGCTTTAGTTTTAAATAATATTTACATCCATCAAAGAGAAAATGACCAAATAATCTTAAATAAGATGTAGTGACCAAATCAGATCAATTATGACAGGCAGTTTATCCTTAAAGATAAGCCAGCACATTCCACTACAGGATGATAACAGTCTAAGCAAATTTAAATATAATATCTTATAAAAATTTGATATAGTTGATAGGAAATAATGATAAATTGTAAAGTGTATATAAGTTAGAATCTATAATAGTAAAAACACATACCATCCAATTTGTACTTGTTACCCCAACGGTTGCATTCACACTGCAGCCAAGTCTTCTCCGCCTCTAGAGATAGTTGTCCTAGAATTCAAAATGCATGTTTGTATGAGCAAGCTTAACCCAGTGCACACACACCACACAGCAGTTGTGTTGCTAGCGACCATGCGCCGTACGCGGGCGTCACGACAGTTGAGTTGCCAAGTATTGGTGTCGATAAGTCCAAATCCTGTGGTCTTCGTACAAATCTTCATGGACATCCATAAGATTTTTTAAATAAAATTCTCAAATCATAATTACACGTTGATGGATCCCTTTTTCATAAACATGTGACTCGAGCGCCTGCACAGTTGATCCGCCGAGTTCTTACCGAGCGATCTGTCCGTCGGTTATGTGAAAGCGTAGCTCTTGTTTACTTTATTAAAAACTGTTAATTGTTCTACATTTTGTGTAAAGTAGTATAGTGTAGAAGTGTAGTAATATGTGGATTACGGTTTATATTTTAAAGCGTAGGTGAAATGAAGTAAAGGAGACGGTGATGGTGTAAGCGTAACGAGCCGCCTTGCCTTCGGGAAGACGGAATGTTAGGACGGGTTGTTTCACAGAAATTAAAATGTAACATTGTTATCAAATGTCAGCACAAAAATATGGAGATTCGGAAAAAATGCAATGTAAGCATAATAAATAAGATTAATTAAGGGACGGACGTTTAGATAGTTTGGGCACGTAGAGTAAAAGAATGAAAAAAGGAGTGTAGGGAGAATATATGACGCAAATGGGAATGGTAGAAGAAGTCGGGGATACCTGAGGAAGACATGCCACAATCAAGAGAACCAAATGCCAAGAGTCAGAATACCAAAAGAGTGAGCATGTGACGATGTATGAATGTGTATGAAGCAAGGAGTGTGTGCAAAGACCGAGTTGTTGGCAGTCCTCTCTACCTTACCCTGCGCATATTACATACACAAAAAAAATGAACATCAAACTTCTGAAGACAATGTTTTTTTCTGTCTTCTTGTTTAAATAGAACATGACTTTGAGGAGTGTTTCTCTGAAATGTGTTGTCCAGTAATGTAACAACGGGCATCTAGTATGAAAGAGAGAGCGAGAAGAAAGGACCACAGAAGAGTGACCGATTGTCCTACTTCTCTTTTTCATCACCTTTTACTCAAGATAATACATTGCGTTAATTACAGTCATTTTTATCTGTTACTCCACCATCCTGATCCTTGGAATAAAACATTAGTCAGTGAGACCAACACCTTGGCAAATGTTGTGATGGCCGGTGGAGTCAAGGGAAGAAAGAGTTGCTTATAACTGTAGAGGCTCGAGGGGAATAACCACAGATAATAGAAACAAAGGGAGATACGGCTGTCGCCGACCAAACTGCATGGACTATTAAGGTGCTGCCACACGCAAAGCTCACATCAACAGATAATATAAAGCACAATAGCGCTCGCCATACAATCCCATACAGACCCGACACACGTAAAAAGATAACGCGCTATAAGTGTGGTTCTGAACTTCGCTAACCGAATTTATTTTACGTAACCGCTCCCGACGCGATATTTGAAAAGTTATGCGTCCCCCTCTCCGCCGTAAAAAGGAGAGGGGGTCATTTTAATTACGGAGCTACCAACTAAGTTCCGTGTTCCCTTTGACAGCCATGACATAAGCAGCCTAATAATGCATTTCTTATTTATTATGTTAGCTCATATCGTCATGTGTGCTAGGAAATTTAGAAACATAAAAAAAAACTTTATTTGTCAAACATACTTAACATATATTTAAAATATAAATATAATCAATATTTGAATTTGAAGTAAACAAATTTTCGCCCTTTCAAAATTAATCATATTTTTAACTCAGTATGTTTATATGGTAATATCATTCGGTTTTTTGATAAAGTTGGACGGCCTGATACCTACATAGAGAAGCTTCTAGTTTGTTCGTTTGTTGATTGTTTTCAATTGTTTTCCTGGGTAATCTGGTTTGCTCTCGTCAGCTCTCGTGCTCTCTTCTCGTTCCCTGCCCTGGTGTTGGTCCTTGCCGCCTTTGCCTTCGACATTTTTGGAAATCGACGTGAGCTTATTTTACAATAATTTATTATATGTCGCTTTCGTCGATCGGCGTGCGAACTGCGAATTTCCTGATTCGACGGAGAGGTTATGTCAGGTTATGTGAAAATGCGCTATTTACGCGCAGATTGTTTAAAATCTAAAAAGTTTATAAATAGCATTTATAATTATATAGTTGGCGGCATCATCATCTGAGGATGAGCTGTCCAACAGATCCAGCAATAGGCGACAAGTATCATTCATTTCGAAAACGTGCTCAAGCTGTCAGTAAGTAAAGTTGTCACTTTGACAGATGAAATTATGTTCCTCGGCCGCTCTCGAATTCAACTGACCCCCTCTCCTACCATAGGAAGAAATATTTGATAGCGTCGTGTGTCGGTAGAAAAGATGATGCGCTGTACATTAACTTTTGATGTGAGCTTTGCGTGTGGCAGCAGCTTTAAACCGACTGAGTCAATGAAAATTATACATTTGGTGTGCAGGTAGAAACAAAGGTGGGGTGCTGCTGTGCATAGATGCGGTTTGCAATAATATAAGTGAACAATCTTGGCGATACTCTTATGTGCACCATTACATACTAACAATGGTTCATGGCCCATCTCAATTGTTTCTGTTATTTTGGAAGACATGTTTTTTAAAATTATTTATTTATGTTTATTTAATGAAAATTTCATTTCATCACAATTTATCTGTATGTAAAATTGACTACCATAGTAGAATCATGCCTGTATCATGGTAGTCATGTATGGGTTATCCACTCGAGTGATGGCGTATTTACAAAAAAAAGCTTTGAGTGAAAGCCTGCGCTCATCAAAAAAAATAATGCCTGTAAATATTGATATGGAAATATATAAACTGCTTACTGTGGTTTAAAGCCAATGAATCCACGTACATTTCATTGTTTATCCCATATTTGTAGGTTTTAAAAAAAATATATCATAATAAATAAATTGGCAAAAACTGTGTACCTAAATTTAGGCAGCCAATTTAATATGGTTTTTCGACTGGTTAAATTATAATAAAAATATTTCGTAGATTTATATAGCGCCGTTTTCGTGGAAAAACACCTCAAGGGTGCTGTAATGTAATAACAATAGTAATGTAATAATATTTTTTAAAAAAGCATATATAAACCAAAATTTTTTTTTTTTTTATATTAACTCCACACAGGAGGACCTGAAGAAAATAATTTCCCTCAGGGCCTATGTCATCTTTGGGGATGCTGTGTGGAGGGTCTTTTTGTGGAGAGGAAGGAGTGAACATGGGTCTTGAAGAGTCCCATGTTGTAGGAGGGAGGAAACACAGAGGCCGGCAGTTCGTTCCACAGCCGAGCTGTTGAACTTAAGAACGAATCGTAGAAGCGACCCGTTCTCATGTGACAAATGTCAACTGTGTACAAATGTTGGGCGAGCGTTTGGCGTGTATCCCGACTACATTAAAATTAAACTGAATGATAAAAATAATAAAATAATTTAAAGATAAAGAACTAAATATATATACAGGGTTTTCCAATAAGAGGTGTTATTTTGATATTTAATCGTAAAAGATCAATGGTTTCGTTGCTTGTGTGGCACGTAACACCGTCTTGTTGAAAGTAAACGTTGTCCAGATCAATATCATCCAATTCCGGCCATAAAAAATCATTAATCATCTCTCGATAGCGCAATCCATTCACCGTAACTGTTGCTCCAGCCTCATTTTCGAAAAAATAAGGTCCAATGACTCCGCCAGACCATAAACCGCACCAAACAGTCACACGTTGAGGATAGAGAGGCTTTTCAACAAAAACTCTTGGGTTTTCCGAGCCCCAGATGCGACAATTTTGCTTGTTGACGAAGCCACCGAGGTGGAAATGGGCCTTATCACTCAAGATGATTTGCATTTGATTCACTCAAGTGAATTTTAATAATTTCAATGTGTTGTTGAAGCGTGTATCGTTCCATTTTTATTAATGGCATATTTTCTACTTGTCAAATGTCAAAAAATGACAGCTTCAAAAGTAACATCTACCGAAATAGCGGGCTATTCAAAATAACACCTCTTATTGGAAAACCCTATAGATAATATTATAAAAGAAAGATTAAAATATACGCAAAGATTTACCTATCCTAAGAAGTCAAAATTACAGTGCCAACGGCAAGACTTGGGACAGCTAGACTAGAGAGTAATCCAATGCCAATCCATACAGGAAAGATGATAATACTTATATTGATCTGTTTATATGGGTGACTTACTCGCATACAGCTGCTGGTCGGTGTGATTCCTCGGAGGTGGCGGATAGCGGAAAGAGCAGATCCACTCGTCAGCAACCCTCAGCACACGACCAGTGACGCGAGCGTAATACTCGTAGTTGTCTCGCCCAAACACGTCCCCGCGAGCAAAACGCTCGATCAGTTGACGCATCACGCGGGTCGCAACCTAAGGGTTATTTTACCAACATGAGGTTATGTTATTATAAGTTCATTCATGCAGGACTAATTTAATATAATTATATTATGGAGTTACTGCCTTTTTGTTTAGTCTTCCTTTTAGTTTCAATTCCAAATTTACAACACATGAGGGGAAATGAATTGTTTTGATTTACCAAGGTTTAGCAGCAACCGCATGATAAATATTTAGGTATGCAAATACATCATTTTTAGTGTGTACCATCATCACTATACATTATATTCAAAATCAAATAAAGCAGCAATACCATGTTTTGAGAGTGTAAATAATATAAACACGGTGTCTGGAAACTAGTGGTACAAGCGGGGAAACTAGGGAATCTACATCACATAGAGAACCCAAAAAACTTTTTTTTATTTTTTGAATATTTTTAAGAGTTTTTTAAACTTTATGACATTTAAATTCCAACTAAAGGGTTAAAAAAAACTTTAGGAGCCGGGTTTACACATTTTAAAAGACAGTAAAAAGCTGATAGTAACCATCTAGCGATCAAATTTGACCTAAAAAAATCCATTTTAAGACTCGATTTACTCAAAATCGAAAACTCAATTAAAAAAAGTTATATCACAAAATCTACTCAAATGTGATGAAGATTCACCAGTTTTTTTCCAGACACCATGTATAAAAGCTGTTTAGCTACAATCTAATTCATAAGCGGCTTAAGTGACAGAAAATGAAATGGCTGTAATTCTTTGAAGTGCGGTTAAGTGTACATAATACTCTAATCATTTCGCTGAAAACAAGTTCAAGTCTACAAACTGAAATAATAAATAAATAGTTTGTTTTTTTACTTAATTCAGCAGAGGCCCGAAAATGTTAAAAAAAAGGCAAATAAAAATATGAAACAAGATAAGAGACATTGCAATATGAATCAATATTAACCATTATTAAACAGCTATCAAATTTTGACATTCTAAATATGTGTAGGTACTTATATTGGCAATTGGTGGATAAGCAAAGATAACCAAAATCAGAAATAATAATGATGGAAGTTTGACATTATTTCATGGGCTTTTGATGCAAAGAAACTTTTACCTTTCTTAGCTACTTACCTCATCACTAACCATCATTTGTTTTAAGGAGGAGAATAAATTGTTAACAACCTTTTGTGGGGATTGAACTTGGCCAGTCTGACAGTCAAGCGATTTACCCACCGTGCTATCGACCACCACATCAAAGGGACTAATAAGAAGATCTTTATATTTTCGTAAAAAGCATAAAATTTATGGTGTGACATTATAAATAAAATAAAAACTAGTTTGACTTTGATTTGAGCTTCATCAAAACTTAATATTTATCCCTAAGCTTGAAGCTTCATGAAGACATAATAAACCAGTTAACCCCTCAAGCTAATTTGTTAGTTTTTGGGAGCAACATATATGGTCTCATAGAAATCGTTGTGTCTCCCTTACTGTAATGGTGAGAAACATGATCTAAACAGTGTTAAAAAGAGAAAACACCACACTTTATATTCGAATTTAGAAGTTAACCACAAAAGCATTAAAACGTACACCTGTATGAAACCAAAGGTTCTGACCAGAATTTGAAGAAATTTATGAAACTTTGCGAATTTTTAACTAATTATTTTTTATATGAAACAACACTTCGGGTGACATTAATGTTAATAATACGTTTGTCTACCAAAATGTGTGTGTTTTTTTTTTGTTATCAGTAATTTTAATTAACTGTTTAGACCAAAAAATACAGTATAGAATATTTAAAATTTTAAAAATTATATCTTTATTTCTAATAAAAAAATTTGAGAGCTTATTTTATCATCTTTTAAAAACAGTTTTTAGTTTTCAAATGTGTTCAGAAATATTAGGATTTTTATTGCAAAGAGGAAATATTCCAACCTGAAATTCTGACTATGCCAGAGGCCTAAGGGGTTCATGTTAAGCCCTGGTGAAGCTGATTCAAAGTGTAAGTTGGTGTAAAATAAACTAACTGGGATTTATTTTATTTATAGGATGTCAATATAACGGGAACCAATAATCGTACTAATAATAATTGGGTAAGTTATAAAATCACTCTATTATTTAACTAATGGTTTTTTAAATTTCTAACTAGAATACTAGTGGGTTTGTAAAAAGTAAAGTGAAATTATTTACTCACACTGACTTCCGCCTGGTATTGTTATAGTGAAAAAAGAAAAACATAAGCTGAACATACAGCGCTCTAATGTCAACAGGACAGAATTCTCAGTACATTGGCCTTCTTGGCAATGTTTCATAACAAGCACACCATTGTGGGCAAAGAGCAAATACCGGGAAGGCCGCGCATCCCTTCTCTTCAAATAATATAACACAAATGACTTGATTTTTATTCTACCCAAAATATTTCTTTTACACATCCTGACTAACAGAATAGGGATTAGAAGATAACATATAATAATAGCAATAGCGTAATATCTGGATAATTTGGTACAAAGATTACATTAATATACATGGTATAAATCACATATTAACAGACTATATAGGTACAAGTGGTGATCAGTGACTTTTCAGTGACCTAGAGTGATAAGATTGAAAAATACCACATTAATGATGCTGTTACAGCTGAAAATACTTTTGAAGATAGATTTTTCAGTTTGGGGATGCTATGCTTTTCCAAACTGAAAGAATCTTGATAATAATCATACAAAAAATTGAAACGGAATAATTTTTTTTTTTCAGCTTCCACAACATGATGTATTTTTCAATTTTACTACTCTAGCTAAACTTCACTGACCGTCACCGGTAGGCAGTGTAGGCACACACATACTTTACAATATTTATATAATAATCTGGCTGCAAATCGAGAGCCCTTATAATCTAATCTTTGATTTGATACTATGTATTTACAAATCTATAAGATATTTCACTCTGCCTTTCTACATTATTTGTATACATACGATAACTTAATTTCGATTGCTCTTAATTGATTTATTCTAACCCGAATTAGTTATTTTAATGTTTTTGATCTGCCAAATCTAGTAATGTATGTACATAATAATTATTAGTTCCCCTCCCTTCTACCATTATCCTTACAATATACCCCTATTGGGAATACCGTAGTCTCACCAGCTCCAGACGTTCGGGAGCAGTTGGGACCCATGTGCGGTATTCACATAAAAAAATATTATTATAATCAATTATGTACATAATATTATATACATTAAAAATGTTTGATATGAAAATAATAATTATATTTGGCATGTCAGTGGATTTGTTTTAAAGTTTGGATAACTTGTGATTTTCAAGAAAAACGAAAAGGTACATTACAAGTGTATCGCAAACCGTGGTTTTTGGCTTTTTATAACTTAGTTGGCATATTTATTTTGAATGTCATTTGCAGACTTTCTATGAGTGAGCTTAAGTAATTTGTCACTAAAACAACCCTACATTATTCAATTATTAATATTACGCATCTATTGATATACCATACCAATACAAGATAACATTATCTAACACAATCATTTTTACTCCCGCAAAATGAAATACGTATTAAAATCACATAATTTCATTATCATCGATAGAGCCTTGACAAAAACATACAAATGATTACTTCTAATCATGATTAGTCATGTCGGTATAATTCATTGATGCAATATGGCATATGAAAAGGCAGAAGCTACTGACCCAAACTGTTTATTTAGTGTGTTAATTGGTTTCCATTCTATGATGTTCACATTAATCATATTGAATCCGTACAGCATTGCTTCTTAAGGGGTATTGCGTGGAGATTAGGGCTAGATAAAGGCGAATACTCTTACGATGAATTTGAAGTAAAATTAAACATTTTTTCTTTAGAAAAAAAGGAGGAAAGAATTTGATCTCATCTGCATTTTCAAAATTATTAATGGTATGATTTACTCACCTACTACTATTGCAACTCATCCCTTTCGACATCCCTTCCCAGACTCAGAAATAATTAATTGCTTTTCCTCAATCTACACTCCACAAATTATGAGTACCATTCGCCAATGTCCAGAATGGCTAGACTCGTCAACTTAAGTCAGGGTCTTGAATTTTTTGTTAATGATTTTACGCAAATAATCCAAGTATTTTGTATTGATGTGGCAGAAGTCGTGAACTCCATCAAAACCTTGTTCATGACATTATCTTTATTGTTTTCCAATGCCCTATTTTGGTCAGTTCAATGATGACTCCTCAAAGAGACTAAATAGTTACATATGTAACTATATAACCTAGTTTCAACTTTTCATAACTTTATAGCACTTTTATAGGTGTGTTGAATTGTCTCTTTGAGGAATTATCCGGTCACCATTTTTGTCATTGCTTTATTTTATTTTTTTTTTAATTCAATTCAATTTGTTTATTAATTTCAAAAACATTACAAAATTGTTAATTTCAATGCCTTTTAAAAATATTTTTATAATAAGAATTCTAAGATTAATATTTACAGTGTGTATATCAACTATACCAGCGATAATAGAGCTTGCCTTTTAAAGGAAGCTTCATTGATGCAAAACATGTCGATATCCGAATTGATTCTGTTCAACAGCAAGATTGCTCTCCCCACAGTCATGACCATTGGCAAGTTAGTTCTGCAGGCCGGGATATAAAATAGTCTATGTTGTAAATCCTACATTGTATCATTTATCTTTGTTATTAATTTTGTGTAATTTGTATTCTTTGTAATTGGACAAAGTACATAAATAAATAACCTATGACAAATTACACACGGAGAAATGGGTAATGTGCGCAATATGTTAAGATAAAAAGTTATTAAAACTTTAAGTTCAGCTTCACTAAAAAAAAAACAGAGAGGCCCCTTTCACATTTCCGTTTAAATATCAGAAGTCAGAATGATAAAAAATTGGATGCCCTACTGAATGTGGAAGTTATATGGAGCTATTCACACTGTTTATTGATTATCAACTTCAGCCTTCTCACTATGTAAAGATATTTATTAAAGTACATGTGTAATAAAAACTTGGTGGAGCGGATAAAACTCAATTTCCCTTTACGCCTTAATGTTGTTTGTGTTTCAGTAAGTTTTCTTGCCTATTTGAGCGATCATAGAGGTCAAAATCATTATCATGCTCCGTTGCACAAATTTCTCTTGCAATTAATACAACAACGCACTTTCTTTCCGATTCATTATTACAGATAACATTTCCTATACATTTACTTTGTTAGATATTAACTGACAGAAAATAATTACTTCGATCAATCTAATACTGCCGCCACACAACTCTATGATACCACACACTACTTGCTTCATTTACATTCATACATTGTCTCAAACACACAAATAAACAATAAAAAAGAGACTTTATAAGTCCTTAATGATAAGTTTGTGCCAGACTTTAAAAAAAATATCATCCACTAGAAAAATATAACTTCTAACTTTTACAATGCTGGCCTTTCACATATTATACGATATCCGCACACGGTGATAGCCGCCGATAACTTGTAACATATGCAACAATCACGTAGATAAAGTTAAATTAGCAATGTACATTAACTTCTTAGAGCAGACTTGAGAGCAGTAGGGTTAAATTCCTGGGATTAAAGTCAAACAACGTTATCTACAAAAAACATATCAATAATTCGAGAGCTTAAAGTGAAACAACATTATCCACAAAAAAACTTGCCAATTTATACTTATTATTTGTATGTCTTTTTGTAGATAGCATTCTCTGACTTTTAGCCCTCGAATCATTTATGTTTTTGGTAGATGGTAGAGGGAAGTCACACTACAATTACAATACAATTTTTTTGTTTTGTAAATGGACAGAAGATTAATGGCGGTTTGATCATACCTTAAATCGCTGAACGTCCTGCATAGTGGCCGCTCGTCCGTCGGAGACGCAGGAGTGAAAGAAAGACGGAGCCACCGACACTCCGAGGGCTTCAGCCGTCATTCCTGTACCGGCCCTCTCTGCGCTAGAGGCCATCACCCGGAAGGTCCCGAACAGGAGCACCAGGAGTCGCTGCGTGTGACCCGGCAGTGACAGGACCAACCTAAAATATTAAAAAATGTTAATAAAGTATCCTAGAAGTAGTATTAATTTCTGTCTTCGAGTGACCGAAAAAATAATATAACTTCGCAGGCATGAAATCTGGATTCAATTTATTATTTGAGTGATTTTCTAATGGTTTATTTGGGAATTTTGTAGATGAAGAGCTTATTTCTCTTACAGAAAACTTTTAGCTGTAACTCAAATGCGTAAAAAAAGGGGTTGACAGCTGTCTTAAGTCACTTTGGTAAATACCAGTGGTGTGTAGTTCATAAACGATGAAAAGCTGTGCCTACCGTAAGAAAAATGAACTGTAAATTATATATAATTTTAAAAATCTTTTCTACTTTTAAAATAATGTAGAAGCACCCCCCGAAGTTAGTGCACTTAACCCCCGGACACCTGTATACAAATAGGTAAGAAGGTTTTATGCTCATTTATTCAGTTGGCCACAGCCTGGAGTTGGGAGGTGATAAGATAAGCCAATTTCAAACATTCAATACACGATTCTTATCCCAACTTGAAAACTACATGCAACGTTTTAACCTGAGGATAATTTTTTTGCTTTTAGGAACAACACATATAGGTTTCATAGAAATCGTTATGTCTCCATTACTGTCATGGTGAGAAATATGATCTAAACGGTGTTAGAGGAAAAAACACTACTCTTTATATTCAAATCTAAAAAGTATCCACAGAAAATTTTTAATAAAAAATACCAAAATTTTAAACACATTTATGAAACAATGTGAATTTTTTTATTAATTATACAGGGTGTCCGGAAACTAGTACAAGCGGGAAACTGGTGAATCTACATCACATTTGGAGTCGATTTTGTAGTATATTTTTTTTTTGATTTGAGCTTTCGTTATCGAGTAAATCGAGTTAGAAGTTGATTTTTTTTTTTTTTTTAATTTTTTAATCAAATTCTTATAAATTATTACTGAAGATCAAAGTACCCAACTAATTAAAACTATTTGAAAGTAAAACAAATGAAGAAACTCGGATTTGAAGCATTATTTTGAAATCACCCTTCATTTAATCCGGTGTAATCATAAAATATTTCTGCTCTGCAGGGTTAAAACATCTGTTGTTCAACCCTAAACACCAGAAAAAACTTTAACCCTAAAATAGCCGAAAAAAAATTTTTTTTGTTTTTTTTTTTTTTTTTGTGAAAATGCTCAAATCAAAAAACTTTATGTTTATTTGGGTTCCCCATATGGTGTAGATTCTCCAGTTTCCCGCTTGTACTACGAGTTTCCGGACACCGTGTATTTACATGAAACGACAAAGAAGTGATATGGCAATACATTTGTCTAATAAAATAATGTGTGTGTCTGTTTTTTCATTACCAGTAATTTTAGTTACAAAAAAACATAAGGTGAGCCATTTTTAAAACTTTATAATGTTTGCACTCAAAAAATTTATTTTTCAAAAATAAAACTTGAAAGCGTAATTCAGAAATATTCCATTTATTTTTATTTTAAATGCTTGGAATCCTTGTAGGAAAATGGTTTTAAAAAAGTATTAATTCATGCATTATTTCTTCTAAATTAGTATACACTTTTTTTTCTTTCAATGCTAAACACAATAATTTCTCATTTGAAAGATCATGCGGGATTCTGGGATTCTGATCACTAAACCAGCCAGCACCAATTGGGCAACAGTGATTTTTGGGGAGAATCAACGAGTCCCATCTCATCATCACGAGTCCCATCTCATCATCAAGTTGGAAAGTAGCATTTAAAATGGAGGGTGAAAAATAATAAGGAAGGAAAGAAGAATTGTAATAATATTAACAGCATTTCAAGTGCATACCAGGAAGTTTGAAGACATTATTTAGCCCACACAATGGGGTGATAATAACAATATGTAGTACCTTGTTTCTTTAAAGGGCATTGTACCTATTGCATTGTATTAGGAACAATGGAATTAATCATACCATGAAAACAATATTGGTATCAAAACCATATCATATTGAATTCTTAAACAAGTGTTGCTCAGAACACCCATATTCAACTTTATTTTACTTGTTATTGATATGCTCTGCACAGGTTTGCAAGTCTACTCCGTTCAAGGCGCAGATAATACCTAATACAGGATAGTTGAGGTTATTACTAGCGGCAGTCGAGGGGTAAGGCTCTCGACTAGCGAGCTGGAGGTCGAGGGTTCAAACCCCGGCGTACGCAAGTAAATTTTATGTGATTAATTGTGTTCTTTCTCAATTTACTCATTTAAAATTATATAAAGTATAATTGCGGCACATTCCAGAGTAGAAGATACTCTCAGTATCGCCGTGGTGTAACACCGCCATTCAGAATTGAAACATGGCTTGAAATTGCTTTGGCCGAATTTGGTAACCGGATCCGAATAACCAGGTATTTCCCAACCTTCCTCTTTATCATCTCCTTTTCCTCCACACAACCTTCAGCCTCACACATACCCCAATCGGGGACGCCATAGTCTCACCGACTTGAGACGGTTGGGTCCCGCAAGTTCTCACGCAGTAGGTCCATTATACTCCATATCTCCCATGTTTCATGTAACCCAGTCATTTCCTTTTATAAAATTCACTAGGGTACTTGGTGATGTCATTTGGTTCCACAACTTAACTGCCTCAGTATCTGAACCTTATTCCCATCTAGGCGGGACATTTGCGTCATTGATCATTATTTAATTTAGTATTTAACACTATCAACCCTACGAGTAACGAACGAATTCTCCTACAACTCTAGCATCCTATCAAAGGCTCTCTACCACCTTCCTAACCATAATATACATTGGGAATAAGACTTGGTTAAACATACTTCGTTCTTATCTTACTTTCATTGTAACTCGCAAGCTCAATGGCTTTTAATGTCGACACGCTTAAAAAGGGGCTTCGTAATTAAACACAGTTTGATAAGATGTCTTTTGAATTTCAACTAAACTACACACACGTTGTAGTCGGCATAGCGGGGTAGGAATTAGGGAGGACGTCAACAATAATATTGTAGATAGGAATCAAAAGGAAAGGTATAAGGTATAACAATGCTCATCTTAAGTGTTTTTATATTTCCTTACTATGGCTAAAACATAAAAAAAGAGTTAAAACCTTCGGATTTCGGCAATCTGTTGATCCTCCGGTAACTCTACTGCGTTGAAGAGTTGCATCTCCCCATCTCGTCCGAAAACACCGCCCGGAAGTTTCCTACGAAGATATTATCATTATTAAAATGAATAAAATAAACAATGCTGCAGTCATCTAATAACAAAGGCAATTAAAAACTTTATTTTACCTTTTAACTTGACAATTTTTATCACTTTGTTTTTATAATCAAAATACGTAAACATGGTTGGTACAGCATGCAAAAGTTTTGATAACAATCAAAAATGTTATGGCTTTATGTTTTTATATCACAATGCCATGAAGCTTGATAAGCACCTGATGTCATATCAAAATGCTTCATAATTGAAATACTTATGATTTTAAAAAAAACATGTAATGGTGCCGAAATAAAATTGTATATTGTTGGTAAAAATGGATAACATTGTTTTATTCGTAGGCAATCATAAATATTGTTTAGAATACATGAGAAAAATTAAACCATTTTTTGGTTCATTGAAAGTTAAAAACTAAATATACAGGTAGCCTGCCTTTCTATTTCATAATTACATTGCAGAGATATTGAAATTTTGAATAACAAATTTGATTGTGAAATGTTACATCACAACTACACGAATCAGGCATTGGAAGATTTATTATATTTAATTATTGGCATTACTTTGTATTTAACAGATTTTTTCATAGATCTTGAATTTTTTGACATGTTCCAATCCTACATAATATGGGTAATGTGGTATGTAAAAAGGAACCTCAATATTACAAAATTTACAAAGAGTATAATTTATTAGTCCATAGTGTGTACAACTTTCAGGTGACCTAATCTCACCTGAGGAACTTCTTCAATACACTGGCAATGGTGTAAACGGAATAATTGTCCACGTTGACAAGTCTGCCCGTCTGCAGAAAGTGAATGAGTTTCTTCATTGCCCCCTGGTGGCCGGGGGCACGGAACACATCCCTTCTCAGGGGGGCCTCCTTGTTCAGTTTCAGAATCAGCACCTGCAATACGGCATAGCTTTAATACCTACAAGTTTATTGTGTTACGTACTTGTAAATTTTACTATCTGTATCGCGGCCAACCTTTAATAAGAAAAGCCTACATTAAGTTACTTGGAATGGTACATATGGAAAATAATGTTAACATATTGAACGGCGATTCAACAGTTTTATATACATGACAATATCATTGCAGAGAGTGATACACACAAGAACTAATAGAGAACTCCAGTCCATCCTTCTAACTGCAACGTAAATCCCAGTATTGTATATACAGGGTGTAACAGCATGTACCTAAAGGATTTTAATCAGCGATTCCTGAGTATATTTGGACTAAAAAATGTAGATTTAATTTTGCTATCCGGTGATAAAATTAATAGAGAAAGATATAAACTGCTTACTGTGGTTTAAATCCAATGAAATTACTTCGATTTCAACGTTTATCCCATATTTTTAGGATTTACAAAAAAAAAATTAAATTGCTAAATTTATAATTCATTTTAATTCATAAAAATCACCTTCCTAAATTTGGATAGCCATCGCTCGAGTGGTCAAAATTCAAACTAAGAATCTAGTTTTTTAATTAGGTTCTCAATTTGGGTTTAATTTGAAAAGAAAAAATAGCCTAAGAACCTATTTTAGTAGTTTATTAAAAAACATAATTTGTGCGTAATGGATCAGGCCCCTGCATCTTTACCAAAAGATGATTCAGTTTCTGTAAACTGTGAGTCCAAACGTGTCTTTGCAGATCCGACTTGATCACTTAAATCTCCGCTGTAAATATAAAAGTGCATTTTTTCTGATTTTCTTGAACATGAATAGTTGCAGTCAGAACACGATAATGGTTTGAGGTTGAATGGCTGAATCAACTACAAAAACTTTATTCCGCTGCAAATTTAACGGTGAACTAAGTGAAGTAAATTTTTAAACGGGATAACAAGTAATGATAGAAATATTATAGCTTACAGGCCAAATAAAAATGCTCCGGGGGACGCAATTATACAAAACCAAATACAACAACAAAAATCCCATGCAGCAAATTTTATTATTTTTCTCTTATTCCGCTTCACTCTTAATACGCAATATTTCACTTTCAAATAAATGGATTTAGCTTTATTAATTCAAAACATGATTTATTATGTCGGGGGAGACGGAAAAATAAGCACTTTTAATTTTAATTTTGTTTATTCAGTCACTTACGAGATATGTCAATTAGTATGCGGCGCCCGCAGCCAACGGCGACTATGTTCATATCAAGAGTTGGATTATTTTCATAATATCGTATTAGAATTAAATCACAAACCAGTATATACAAACTTAGCGTAGCCCACAAACTACTTGAAAACTGGGATATAACTCTAAAGGGGACGCAAGCAGGTTCCCCAACATTTATAGTAACTTTTAGTAATAATATAACTAAATTCAAGTATTAATTCAAAGTAAACATTCCATATTTACCGTGAAGCGGAATTCGTAACCTTTACCCAAATTTTTTTAAAAGTGATATAAAGCTAGGAATGTGAATCATATGTAAATCGACAGTTTTGGGACATGATTAAAGACTGACTTTAAAAAAGTCAATTGACAATTTATATTTTTATAAATCTTTGAACAAAAAAAATTAGATCCAAATCTAGTGGGTACATTTTGAGAAGAAAAAAAAACATTACTGCACTGGTAAAACCAGTACAAAGTCCGTTGTCCCACGGGTCGGTAAGTTTCGTTGCAGTTTGTGTCGATTGTTTGAACGACCCATGGGACCACGGGCTTAGTCTCGGGAGTAGTCAGCCGGTCTGCGAAATAATGCTCAAATTTTTTCCAGTCTGCAGTTCTAAAAGGTTGGGAAATGCTGCTCTATATGAGGAAGCCACCGATGAGTAATGCCGATTGATATATTATATTTTTGTTGATCTATATGAATATGTTTTTGCCATAATATTTTTCACTGGAGTTCCTTACTATTTCATATTAAAATTATTTGGGAATACAAGCTTAATAATAGCTTATAAAATAAGGGGATTGACAACATTTTTCTTCCATAGTTAGCCAATCGGGGAATTTATTAGATACAAAATAATCGGGTTACTACAGATTTTTTAATTTTTATCGTTATATCTAGGTTAAATAATGTTGCTATCTTTGTCTGTCTGTTTGTGCGCTTAGTTCTTAGAGGTTTCACTATCATTTAGAGAATTTCTTCCGGAAGGTTTGTATATATAAGACAAGCATATTATTTTCATAGAAAGTAGAGAAAAAAAGTTTTGATTTCAAAAAAATATTTGCTGACGCTGGCTAAACCTTGTGAGATACATAAAAATTAAGTAATACGGAATTGTATATCTTAAGGCCTACAAAAAGTCTGCAACGGTATATGTCTATCTCCTAAGCATAACCTCCAGAAACGCCGGGTACTCGACAGCTAGTATTGAATAAATTTAACTTTTCATTTTATTATGTTTGAAATACCTTCAAATATCACATCAAATATTGAAACCCTCGAAAGATAATCATATCATTTGTTTTTCCTATCACGTATTTAGATCATTAATAATATTTTGGTAAGATTTTATAACAATAATAAACCAAAATGAGTAACCTTATCATCTAATCATACAAATAAACCTTATCAATGAGTGTAAAATATGGTTAGAGTTCAAACAACTTTACAATCGAGTGCTATAATATTCATCTTTGATGTGATAATCACATACATAAGCGGGGCTTAATTAAGGTAGTTGACGACTCACGCCCGCAATAATACAATCGTTAAATGTCCCAGGAATTACACTCTACATTCCGTCGAAGATGACGAGTGTAAATATGTTAGTGAATAAAACATCACCATTAACCGTAAGTGGTAGCTGTTTCTTTCACGCTTCCGTTCAGAAGGTATGCAAGTTAATTTAATAAATAATGAATGAAACATTACTCACAAGTAGCGGCCCAGGAATGTCATTCTTGCATACTTCGTGTAAGGGAACACCAAATTTCACTTTCTCGAGCCGTCTCGGATAAGGGAGGGTATTGGGGTGGCCACAGGAAGTGACGACATTACTGAGGGTAGCAGCCCTCCGGTGCATTCGCCTAGCCCAGCTGCTCATCTTGCCAGCGGGTTAGTAGAACCCACAGCCCGCAGCGAATCAGCCAGGCATAACCTAACAACGTTTTGTTACTCGAAATATAATGAACACAATGGACGACACAATACAATACTGCTTCAGCACTACACGGCGGAAAACACGACTATTCTATATTCCCCGATGCACATATTCATCGACACTGCAAAACACAAACTTTCACGGCGACCACACCTCCACAATTTCCTATGATTTAATTTGTTTTGAGTTTTGAATTTTTAAAAATCAATCGTGAAATGGAATGCGAGGCATACACCAGTGATGACATATGTAATAAACAATTTGTTATTTGTTATATTTTCGTATGGCCACATTTTTTAAAGCTACAGCTACACCACAGTCACATCGAAAAAAAATAATGGCGTGTCAATTCATTTATATGTCTGGCCTTTCATAAATTGTTGTTTGCAGTATAGCAAGTATATTTTCAAAAAAAAAATATTGTTGCTTAAATTGACAGATGGGGACGACATAGCTGGCTTCGGGCAGCTTGGACTCGGCAAAGTTTCATTTAGTTTTCTAACTCGCTTACTGCTAAATATGCCGAAATCATAGTAGCAACAATTCATTTCAACTAAAGAAACAACAAAGGAAATTTTTGAACTTTGAAAAAAAATTACTTTAATGTGCATCTTTTACCATCTCCCCCGACATAAATGTTCGAAATCGACAAAAACAGGAGACCGTGCGCAGAAATGTAAAGTTTTTACGGTTGCGTTGTTGCGTAGCAGCCATTGTGGGATTTTTCTGTGTAGGGTCTGCGGTTTTTGTCGATTTTGTACCATTACCGAGCCAGGACGACTGGCTAACGACTGATTTACACCATCTTTTCATACCAATCCCTGAATCGGGATCCACACGAAAAATTTTCGCTTTACACGATCATTATTTTCGTATTCACGGTTTCATATGGACAGTTGCCATTAGAGAAGAAATAATATTTGGAGACGGTATTAAATCGTCAAAAAATTGCAACACCTTGAACATAACCATAGATACATCACATCACATCATGATCACATCCATGAAATCATCTGTATGTCATGGGAGTCGCCATATGCACAGCGACTAATCAACAGGGGGCGTGGCCAACATTTCCGAGCATACCCGAAGTGAAGTGTTTCGGCGCTTTATTTGAAATTGGTTCTCCGTTCAGATTTGTGTAACATGGTTTGTGATTCAAAAGAAAGTGTCCCTTTTATACCGCCTGCTCGCGTCAAGGCAAGAAAAACATCCCAGTTTTCAATTAGTTTAGCGGCTACGCTAGGTTTGGGTAACATGGTTTGTGATTCAAAAGAAAGTGTCCCTTTTATACCGCCTGCTCGCGTCAAGGCAAGAAAAACATCCCAGTTTTCAATTAGTTTAGCGGCTACGCTAGGTTTGGGTAACATGGTTTGTGATTCAAAAGAAAGTGTCCCTTTTATACCGCCTGCTCACGTCAAGGCAAGAAAAACATCCAGGCGGTATAAAAGGGACACTTTCTTTTGAATCACAAACCATGTTACACAAACCTAGCGTAGCCGCCAAACTAATTGAAAACTGGGATGTTTTTCTTGCCTTGGCGCGAGCAGGAGGTATAAAGGGGGCATTTTCTTTTTCATCATAAACCATGTTACACAAACTTAGCGTAACCGCTCAACATCGCAGAAATAGTTAACTTAAATAAAATTTGAACGTAAAAAAATAAAATCCAGCTAATAAATTTGAATCACAACGCACACATATTAGGTAAATACTAATTTGACGGAATTTAACATTAAAAAAAACTCGGAACAGCTCGGGTATGCTCGGATATGTTGGCCACGCCCCCTGTCGACTAGTCGCTGTGCAGGGGGCGTGGCCAACATATCCGAGCATACCCGAAGTGAAGTGTTACGGCGCTTTATTTGAAATTGGTTTTCACTCAGATTTTTTTTGTGACGTCACGGCCGAGCATTTCCGAATATTGCCGAGCAGCCGATAGCTAATTTTCATCTTTAGTTTCATACAATTCTTACACCTTGATTTCATTTGGTTAGATTACATTACTATAGGGCCAATATCATACCTAATTCCTGCAAATATAATTAACTTTTGGACAATAAAGACTTGTGGTAGGCCCTATGTTCAACTTTTGTACAGATTCGTACTAGGCCTATATATACTCAAAAGTATCTAATCTTTTTACATTACAAAACAGTACACCTATGGGAAAGTAAAACTAGCATTATTTGGAGTCTATGTGAAAATTTGGATGCCATATAGTATGTTGGAGGATAAGTGAGCAATAAAGGAAGTTGGGCAATTCATTGATTCATATATGTTGTAATCTTTTGTGTTTATTAAATTAAAACATATAACACTTTTTAATAACTGGTTTTATTGACGATGTACGTATTACAAGAAGGATGACAGCAGTGTACAGAGCATAGATAAAAGAAACGAAATCCAAAAGGGTTGCCATACACAAGATGTTGCCAACTTTTAAACTAACATTATTATTATAGAAAATAATGTATTACATTGTATGTTTTAACACCCCCACTCAATGTAACACATTCTTACATTATCTATATCTATAACTTTTAACCACCTATGTTATAACTGAGAGATTTTACATTAAAATTTTGATCAATAGGGGTATACATGGGTTTGCAATTATCCATGTTAAATCTTTTTAATACATTTTCTAAATAAGATCTTTGACATAATTCAGTTACACCATCTTTCAAATTCTGTTTAACACTGATACCAAGAAAATTTGAAATTAGTCCCAAATCTTTCATCTTAAACGCATTGTGTAATTTTAATTTAAGATCACTTAATTCCTGTTCATTATTACTAAACATCAAGAGGTCATCGACGTAAAGTAAGACATAAGTTTGGTTTTCTCCATTACATTTAGTAAACAAACAAGGATCATTCTTTGACTTTACATAGCCTGCTTTACTTATTACATGGTTAAATTTTTCATTCCAATATTTAGGGGATTTTTTTTAGCCCATACAATGATTTATTTAGTTTTACAATATTATCACAACCATTATATGCCCCTTCCGGTAATTTAATAAACACAGTTTCCTTTATATCCCCATATAAAAAAGCCCCAGTGACATCCATCTGATGTATTGATAGTTTTAATTTTGTAGCAACTGAAACAAATAATCTAAATGTTGACAATTTGGCAACAGGTGAGTAAATTTCATATAAATCTTTTGTATCATTCTGTTCAAAACCTCTGGCAACCAATCTTGCTTTATATTGAATAATATTATCAACTTTCTTTATTTTGAATACCTACTTACTACTAATAATGTTTTGTTTTTCAGGTACAGCGCAAACTGTCCAAGTATTATTTTCTTTGAGAGTATCCAGTTCTTGTTTTACAGCTTCTTCCCACTGACAGGCATCACTCCTCTGCATAGCTTCCTTATAGGTGCCTGGTTCTGTCTCTGCAGTGTACACATTTTGGCAAGTATAGAATTGTGGCGCCTTTCTGACACGTTTGGTTTGACGAAGAGAAGCTGGCTGCAATTTACTATCACTATCGCGTTCACCATCTTCATCACCTGTTTCTTCAGGTTCATATAAGCTGTGCTGCTCACGATCTGACATCTGATTTGTAATGTTTGGATCACTCACAACATCTTCTACTAACTCTTGCTGGTTATTGTCAGTTTCATCGTTGTATTCTTCTGTTACAGACTCTAGGTTTAAGCTATTACATTTCCCAATAACAGGTTCCAGAAAAATGACATCCCTCTTTATTAGAACATCATTTTTATCAGGATAAAAAATTCTATACCCTTTCACATTTTCTCCGTACCCTACCAAGATTCCATTTTCTCCTTTAGAATCCCATTTTCTTCGTTTTTCTTTTGGAATATGAACAGCTACGGGCGTACCAAAGATATGTAGGTTACTGAGATCAAAATGTTTGTCTGTCCATAATTCATAGGGTGTTTTTCCTGGTTCATTACTTCTACTGGTTCTGTTGAGAACATAGGCTGCAGTGTTGACTGCTTCTGCCCATAATTTTTTTTGAAGGTTCTTGGCACACAGCATTGACCTTGCTGCTTCTGTTAAGGTTCTTATCTCCCGTTCCGCCTTGCCATTCTGTTGTGGCGTGTATGGTACAGAAGTTTGGTGTACTATACCCCGGTTTGAGAACAAAGTTGACACAGCCTTATTAATGAATTCTAAGCCGTTGTCACTTCTAAAAGTGATTATTTTGTTACCCGTAACATTTTCAGCTTTGTTTACAAAATCTTTAATATAATTAATCACTTCGTCCTTCTTTTTAATAAAATATACAGTTCTATAGCAAGAGTAATCATCTTTTAAAATCAAGAAGTACCTCGCCCCGCCGACAGATACTGCCTCCATCGGCCCGCAAACATCGGCATGTATCAGTTCACATGTTTTGACAGCTTTTGTCTCAGAGTTCATAAAGGGCAGCCGGTGTGATTTACCCTGTAAGCAGCCTTGACACTTCTGAAGAGAATTACTTGAGACTTTAATATTATTGTTCTCTAACACGTCTTTCACCTGCTGTATATTCTGGTGTACAAGTTTCTCATGCCACTCACTCAAACTTGATTTAACTGTAGTTACATTTGCAAAGCAGTTTTTATATTTATAACGAACATCCATAATATACATATTTCCAACACGATTTGCTACCGCACATACTTTATTATTCTTGGAAAATTTGCAAATGTTTTGATCTGTCAACATGACATAACCTTTGTCAGCCGCACAATTTACAGAGAACAAGTTTATTTTTAAGTCTGGCACACACAGTACATTATATATGGTTGTCTCGACCCACCGGTGTCCATTGAATACTTCTAGTTCCACTTGTCCGCAACCAATAACACTTATTTGAGTACCATCACCTATAATCACAGACTTTTGTGACACTTCTGGTGAAAATGTCGAAAATAGATTTTTGTCTTGACACATATGTTCGCTGGCTCCTGTGTCCACCAACCACTTAGACTGTTGATACAGTTCTTTAGGTATTTGTTGTACTACAAACGCATTTTTCTCCTTTCCTTTCTTATGCCAGCACTCACTCTTGATGTGCCCAATTTTGTTGCAATAAAAACACTTTTTTTCACTTTTGTTTGGAAAGTTACGATGGTTATTATTCACATGACTCATACACTCAGATTGATAATGTCCCATCTTATTACATTTGAAACACTTTATATTTCTTTTAATTGGAGCAGTTTTCTTTACCATAAACGCAGATGACGGCGATGCGAGTTCAGCCTTTTCCCTTACTCTCTCCTCTTCCACTAACAAACGAGCGACAAGGTTATCATAGGTTTGTTTGTTATCTGGCGCAGACTCCCATGCTGATATGAAGTGTTTGTAAATATCTGGCAATGACATCAATACCTTCGTAATTATGAATTTTTCCGAAATTTCTTCACCCATTTGTTTGAGTTGATTTTGTAACTCCTGTATTTTTGACAGGAAGACTGACATCTCCATTCCTTCTTCATATTTATATTGGAAGAATCTTTGCTGGATTATGTGAATACTTGTTTCACTTTTTTGTTCAAAAATGCTCGTTAACTTTCGCCACATCTCTGCAGCAGTAGTGCAAGATAATATATGTAACATCACTTCCTCGGTCATCCTGGTCACTAACATTGTTTGAGCCTTAGCATCTTGTGTCTCCCATGCTTTCTGTTCCTCGGAGCCTTGCCCTTTTACGCCTTCAACGACATTAATTAAATTTTGACCCCGTAACAACACCATTGTTTGAAACTTCCAAACATTCCAGTTTTTTATTCCTTCCAGTTTGATAACTGTATTATTTCCGTCCATCGTGTCTTTCGATTCCTTTCTTACTAGTATTTCCTTCCTTGCAGCCGAATGTAGCAAGTATTTTTCTCCTTCCCGGCAACTTAACCTCCAACGCCAACACGGTGTGAGGTTTATTTGCGTTTCTCCGGTAATTGTTTTCAACTAGTCACTTCACTGTACTTTTATTTTTGATAGGTATGTGGCCTGTGGTGATCTGGGCCCATAACCTGTTGTAATCTTTTGTGTTTATTAAATTAAAACATATAACACTTTTTAATAACTGGTTTTATTGACGATGTACGTATTACAAGAAGGATGACAGCAGTGTACAGAGCATAGATAAAAGAAACGAAATCCAAAAGGGTTGCCATACACAAGATGTTGCCAACTTTTAAACTAACATTATTATTATAGAAAATAATGTATTACATTGTATGTTTTAACAATATACTTACTTAGAAAAAATTAGCATTATAGACCAAAAACAATATGGCTTTCAAAAGAAAAAAAGCACAGAGAATTTATTACAGGATTTTAAAAATTATATTAATAATGAATTAAACCATAAAAGACATGTTTTAGTACTATTTATAGATAACTCCAAAGCGTTTGATACAATTGACCCACAGAAATTATTAAAAATCTTAGAAGCAATTTGGAATTAGAGGTAACCTACTTAATTTGTTTAAAAATTATTTATTTAATAGACATATCTGTGTAAAAATATTAGAAAAAATGAGCAGGAGGAAAAAAATCTATGCTGTAGTCCCGCAGGGGTCGATTTTGGGTCCAACCCTTTATATTATGTTTGTATCAATAATGAAAAAAATATTTAAATATGTAAGACACTTTGTATATGCTGACGACACTGCTCTTGTCATATCCGATGAACAATTATCCATTGCGATTAAATATATGCAACATGACTTTACGTCCCTGATAAAATGGTCACATGACGCAGGTCTAATCATTAATACCAAGAAAACTAAATTGATGTACATACGGTCTCCACATGCTTCATTTCAGATCATGCCTAAAATAATTTCACATAACTTTATATGTAGTCATTAAAACATTTTACAGCCCTGTATGTGTGAAAGTATTGAACTGGTAAATGAATACGTTTATTTGGGGGTGACTGTTGATTGTCATTTCAAATGGGATACACAAATAAACAAAACTTGCAAGCGGCTGAGAGCGATAGTGGGTAAGATATACAAACTGAAATGTTTCGTTCCGGTGAATATTTTAAAAATTATTTACCTATCACTCGCAGAATCAACTTTACGGTATGGTTTAACGACTTGGGGTCACTCTTGTAAAACTAATTAAACCACCTGCAATCAGTACAAAATTCTATGGTTAAGTTATTAGCTCAAAAACATATTTTTTCACAGAGACGAAACATACCATTGTTGTATCGGAATTTAACAATATTACCGGTGCAGGCCTTATTATGGTACAAAATATTGATTCAACATATATCTGAGTCTGATTATAAAAAGAAAGTGGAACATGAATATAATACAAGGTTTACAAAGAATGAAGGAATGCTTGTTCCAAAATATAATAATAAATACGGACGGCGAACCCTAGAATTTAACGTGCCAAAAATGCTTAACATGTTACTCATTAATATAAAAAATTGCGATTCTACAAATAGATTGAGATATATGCTGAAACAATGGTTACTAAATAGAGATAGTTTATATTAATTTAGGTGTGTTAATTGTATAGTTATAGTAATAATAGTATGTGTGTATGTATGTAATTGATCATTACATTCCTGTTGACAAACTGCTTTATTGCAGTTTAACGGGATTGTAGCTTGAAAACCAATAAAAAAATTAAAAAAATTATATTATTTTATTAATGGAAAATAATACATTACACCACACAAAGGAAATATAAACATTGAGGGAACAAACCCCTTTAAAAACATGACAGATAAATCCTGAATTGAGCCGATCAGGTTCTGCCCCATCCTGAAATTTATGTTTAATAAATTGCTCCAACAATAGAGACACATCTCGTGTACTGAGGAAACTCCAGCTTCAACAAGCCTGTTGATCTCCTGTATCAGGTCAGGATGAATTTGTTGGGTCATCTTGGCCGCGTCTCTGCTGTGGTTGTGGCTCGCTTCTCCGGTTGCCGAGACGTAAAAACGTAGCACACATTTAGGTGGGCTGGTGGATTGAAGGGCTGTCTTCACTTGTTTCAGAATCTGAAAACAAGCCACAATGTTTTACTATAAATAAAAATAACAGAACCCTACAAAAACAGTAATTATTGGTTTGGTAGGCAGTAAAAAATATAAAATAATATTTTCAACAAAAAAATATCTGATTTCCTGAAGGGCACAGGAAAGTATGCTTCACACCTTCTATTTTGCAGTGTTGAGGCCCTGGGAAACATATTTCCGGCCATGGTACTGTGCTGACATCTACCATGGCAGCACAGTCAAATTCAATAGATAAGAATGTTGAAAATGTGTTTAAGTAAGCGATGGGAAGTTGCGTATTCCCACCACATTTCCTTCTAAACAAATGTGTGTTGTCCAAAACGGTATTTGTATAACCTTGCATCTAACTAGTGTTGTGTAGTATCTAGATACATTTTTGTGTATCTGTATCTAGTTATATTTCTATAACTGTATCTGTATCTAGATACATTTTTACTAGTATTTGACACCTCAGATACTCAGATACTTTCAGATACTTTATTTTCGAAGTGAACTTCTTTACCGATTTTCTCTAGTTAATTTTAAAGTTTTCTCACAGATTCAGCTAGTGGGTACCTTTGTCCATCTAGTGTATAATATTTTAAAGCAGTTTATATACATGCATTTTAGGGGTCCTAACCCGGGTAACCCCGTATATAAAAAAAAAAAAGAATTTAAAAAATAAAATAAAAATAATTAATAATTAATTTTTTTTTTAAATTTTCCATAACCCAAAGTAATCAAGTTGCACAGAGTTCACATATTTTTTATTTATCCAAGGGGAGTCGGGTACCCGGGTAGTAATATGCTACCCGGGTACTCACGAGGACCCCTAATGCATTTATGTTATCACCGCTTGCAGGCCAATTTGCCAATATCTTTTTGGGCAACGAATAAAACAAGCAAGTGTAAATATGTAAAATAATCACAAGCGTTTACGTCTACCGTCTTTAAGAAATTAAAGTAATCGCTGTTTTCGATAATATATATATATATTTTTAAGTTTTCCCCAAAAAAAGAAGAAAAGTATCCGAGTATCTGTGAGTTACTTTTAAAAAGTATATGTATCTAAATACAGATACAATTTTACAATGTATCTTGTATCTGTATCTAGCTACAAATTTTGCCAAGTATCTGTATCTAGATACTTTTAAAAAGTATCTGACACAACACTGCATCTAACTATAGTGAAAACATTAAAATAATGTAATAAAGTGATTGCCCATGTAGGGATAAGCAGAGAAAAGAAACTATCATACCTTCGTTTTTGCTCTTTCTGCAATTTGAGGTGGAACAGGAAATTCTGGAAAATATTTCATTTGTTTCACACTCATCATTGCGGGACAACCAAGCTTCTTGGAGTCCAAAACCCGGAACCTCTTCTTCTTATGGTTTGGGTGATCAACCTGAAAGAACAATTCAAGGTATATGGTCTAATAGGCTTATACGCATAAGACGCCTATTATTTATGCGGCAAATAAATTGCCCATGGTTAACTTATTTGACGCAGATGATTAACTTTTACAAAAGTTGTTAGGGCCTATGCAATGTTGACATTAGTATAAAATTACAAGTGTGGTTATAATCCAGTGTGATATGAATTAAAATTGTGAAATGAGATATAGCTGCAGAGCTTTAATTAATTTGGCACTTTGAGCATGGTCTTCTTTAGACTAACACGACATAAGGATGTGTTACGAGCCACGGCACACTTTTTAACACACAAAGATGAATTGTGATTGGTGTGATTGTCGTGTTAATCTTAATGAGACGGAGCTCCAACTGCCATATTAGTTAGGAAGGCCCCTGGTGTAATCTAGTCCTAGCTTACCTAGGCCCAGGCCCATCGCTTTTTTTATATTTTAAACACATCACCGACGATACGGTGATCATTTTGGGGTTATAGACATTAATCTTGGACCAGAGAGTCCTCGGTGCTCTGTCAATGCTACAATTGAAAGACGAGGGGGGGTAGGCCTAGCTGATGTGGTTCAAGGGTGTATTAACATACCAATTCAACTCTCTTTTCTTCTTGTTATTTGGGCGGTGTAGTCGGGGGCCTTGGGCGCACTCTCTGTACGCATTCATACCGAATGTAAATGGCATCCCAAAAAAAATGGAATCCCAAAGAACTCCACTGTAGGCGGGCAGAACGTGTATACTGCATCTGAAAGATTGGAAATGTTAATTTCGAATAACTCGTAAATATCAGCAGCTGCTTATGAACTGAAGAAATGGGAAGGCCTACCCTAGACCTAGGCCCCAAGGTTTAGAACTTACCTCCCAACTTCTTTTTCATACTGTCTCTTGTTGAAAAAGAGTGCCCCAACGCGTTCACAGAACACAGACATGCTTCATAATTTACTTCATTGTCAATGTTTCCACTGATAACACCCGTCTCTGAATTCTTTTTGAAATTACTTAACGAAACTTCTAAAAGACGGTCTAAGCCGGCACACAAAGACGCCATTTCTGATGATTTCTGACGTTTCGTGACGTGACGTGAGAAACAATTTACTCGGAACACACTCGGGTATGCTCGGATATGTTGGCCACGCCCCCTGTCGATTAGTCGCTGTGCATATAGCGACTCCCCTCGGGTATGCTCGGATATGTTGGCCACGCCCCCTGTCGACTAGTCGCTGTGCATATAGCGACTCCCATAAACCACAACCACTCTCAAAAAAAAAAAAAAATGTATGCAAATCAGTAATACCAACCAGTGATGCTATACCGCGAAAATTAAAATCGGTAGATTAGATACGAAAATCCTGATTTGATTCCCCACAATACTTTTACAAATCTGTGGGGGGGAGGGGTGGCTAGAGAACATCAGGAAAATCTTATTCCCCACAATATTTTAAAATCAATGGGGGTGTTGGCGGCTAGGGAATACGTAAGAAATAATTCTCCACATTTTCGGAAAAAATTGGCCATAATTCAGAATCTTTTCGCTAATATTCTTTTGACTTTCACAAATTTCGGTAGATTTTTTCGGAAATCGGTAGATCTACCGAAATTTCGGTAGGTATGACATCCTGATACCAACACACGTCTCTCACGCTACCAGCTATCAAAATAGAACATGTCTCTATTTTCATCTCGATTAGACAAACTGGATGAAAAAAGGTGTCATGTAATTTAACAAGGTTAGCTTATCCCAGAGTAGAGCGGTGATTGGTTAGGAAGTTGTGACGTAGCTAGAGGCCTATTTTCCAATGAGAGATTTGAATTCACTGCAATACAAGTGGCATCATGCGACTCAGAATGCATTTGCAATGATTTATTTATAATGCGTAGGTAATATTATACTAATTATTACATTAAAACCAATGTTTGGAATAAAAAAAGGAAAATTCCTGGAATGTTTGCAATTTAACTTATGCATTGCTGATGCAGAATTGAGGTTATTTATTAGCCCCTTGTACATATTGGCTTTGAAGATATTCAAATTTAAAGTTTCATTTAGCAAAATATCACGGAAAGTGTTAAGAATAATTATATTTTTACAAAGAGACAAACATGACGGTAAATACTCTCAGTATCGCCTTGGTGAAAGACCACCATTCGGAATCAAAGCTTTGCTTGAAATGGTTTTAGTTGTGTTTGGTGATCATATGTGAGTCCCAAAATACTTGAACGAAACCCTTGTTCCTATGTTCAGACTGTCCATTTGACAAGATTCCCCTACCTTAACAAAGAGATTGCAATCTTCGGAGCGCAGAGCGCTCGTTCTACCGGTATTTCAATGGAAGATGCTTCAAAGAACTAGCGTCAATGATCCCTTCGGCACCCTTGCATAATCGGGAAACACGCCCAACATTTGTACATATTTGACATTTGTCACATAAGAACGGGTGGTTTCCATAACTCGTTTTTGAGTTCAACAGCTCAGCTCAACACCCAAGATGACATCAATTATTTAATGCGTTAATGTAAACATACATTTCCATATGTACCTATGTTGAATGGAAACCGATGTCGACACTGACATAGTACTTTTTAGTTCTAGTCCATTTGCTCTGTCTAACATTTATCACCATTACATTTGATTGAAATTATAATTTCATAATGATGATGAAATGAATTTCTGTATTCAAAATTTAAGCAAATAATGGTCAGACTTTTGGATCCAAATACCATCTACATTACGTTTCTTCTGTTATTCTTTGCCAAGTAAGAACAAAATCAAATGATCTGGGTATTATTTATTAATTATCTAATTTAGACACAAATTTCAACATTGTATAAGTAAAAATGTAATGTATTATATTAAATAACATGTAATGAAAATTATATTTTATGGTTCAAAACTTAACAGCATTTCTTGTTGGTACTTTATTAATCACTGGTCTTGATAAGATTGAAGAAAGTTTTTGCCAAAGCAGATGCATGTGACCAAGTGTAACATAAGAAAAATTGTTTTATATTTTAAATATTGGCCAGTTTATCAGTTGATCTTTATGCTCACTAAAAAGAAATATTTACGACTGTCAAGTTGCCCTATGGTAGGAGCCCTGGCTAGAAAAACTGCTTAGTAATACCATTATTAAAAATTACTAGCAATACCAGCCCTATATGTATTATCGATTATGGCAATACAGAATTGAATGGAACGCAATAAGGGTTGGTTGTAATAATCATTAGATTTTCATTAATTATTATTGGCAATTTTTATTCTTGAAATCAGCCATTTTGCTAGTAGAACCATTGTAAAACTAAAATTAATTTTATGTAAATATAAGTGCATACACAATATACGATAGGTGCAATAATAGTATACATGTAGAGATTTAGAAAATTACACAATATAACAATTTGATAATGATAGGTTATTAAGATATTGTATGCTAGGAGCATAGGATAGGAGGCACTAAGAGGAGAGCACTGAAATACTTTATTTATACCATATTTAGAATCTCAATAACAAATTTAAATGGCAACATTATTAAAAAAGAAAACCAGTTCTTACGTATCTACAAATAAAATAAAAATTGGATGAGCATGATGAACACGGAACTTGAGTGAAAAATATTATGGCGTATCGTATAATATTATACGCATTGGCGCATGCATTTAGGATGCGAAAAATATTGTGCAAAGTTGCGCTGCGTAGACTCACACACAGGTCACTACTGCAGTTTACAAATTATATAATGTTTTTTGGAAATCTCGCTAAATATTTAAATTGGGTTTTTTTTTGTCATCATACCGACCTGAGTGGGATTGACTTTACTGTTAACCGACGAAATCGAGGTACGTGTGACGGCAAGCTTTGAAAATGCAAACTTTAATTATTTTGAGTATGAAATCGACACGGGAATTTTTTTTTTTAAATACTGATATTTTAGTTAGAATTAATAATAAAAAATTGACTAAAATTCCTTATTCACATAAATCGGAGTAAAAAAGTAGATGTGATTTTGCTGTCTGATGATATTTAAAAAAATATAAATATATATATTTTCTACAACCCATCGCATCCCATCTTTTTCCAGCAGCACCATAGAAACGAGACAGAGCGCGTATCACATTATCCGTTCCAACAAGTGGCATTGTGATTAGTAGCAATGTAATAGAATTTATTTATTGGGAAAAAAAATAACAGGACAGCAAAATGACGTCTACATACTGTAACCGGATAACTCAACACAACATAAAAACTAGGTTAAGCAGACTACTTTTATAGGTTAGTTTTTTCATCACTTTTAATGGCTATACATCACTTTTAAAAGGTGTGTTGAGTTGTCATGTAACCATTTTTTACTACAAATATGCTCAGGAATCACTGGTTAAAATATTTCGGGTACACATTGATACACCCTGTACATATTATAATATAATATTTAAAAACAAAGCTGTATTCAATTATTATTTTATCTGCATTCCAACATCCACATATATTATTATTTAGGCCTAAGCTAGACAGGTTAAAAAATCAGCAGCCTAATAAAAACGGGGCATGCCGAATTTTATTTTACCAGTTTGTCATCTGCTGTTAGTCCTAGACGCACCATCTAAATTCAGAAGATTTTTTATGTTTGGCTAAAATCTAATAAAGAAAAAGAAAATTTGTTGAAGACAGACAGAAAATTCGAACATTTGTTTGGAATGAAATGCAGTTTGAATTCTTCCCGTGAGGCAGGGCTTATTTTATCCGCTTCTGAAAAAAAATAGCATAGTGTAGCTCAGGCCCTAGTCCTTGTTTGAAGTCATTTGGAAATCGGTCCCTCAAATGCAATTATTTTTCTTGCCGTCGTTAAAAAAATTTTTACAATAGTAACAGCGGAGAATTTATTTCCTGTTTTTCATAATAATAATAGAATTATTTCTACAGTGCTATTTTTGTTAAAAAAAAATCATCTCAGGGGCCCCTATATTTCTTGTGTATTTGTCTTTTACAAGTAAAAAAAAAAAAATTGTTTATGTTTCGTTTCATGGATATGATGAATGATTGGTCAAACAATTTTTTATAAGTAGGTACAAAATATTTTTAAATAAAGCTTTCAATCATTGTGCTGAAAAGTAGCACAATACAACAATTTCAAATTCATTGTGAATATATTGGATTACCTATACATATTATGTGCTTCATCCTTCAGGATACATATTCTACAAAGCTTGTATGTATACGCACAAGGAGCACTAAAGACATTGTGCATCCAATTTAGAATTTAAAAACAACTAGAATATAATAAAAAAAAATTTAATAGTCTCATCCAGAGTAGAGACATATTTCCCAATTAGCGAATAAATAATAAGGCCACCAAAATGGCAAAATAAAGAGTATGAAATCATTTGCGACTGTAATAATATATTAAGATATTTCCATTAATGTTCAGTTATGCTCAATACTTGTTCGGACTTGTCTTGTGCACGCATCACACACCTCTCGGAATCTGGACATAGATAATGAAGCATGATCCTTGCATTCTTACTTCACTTTCGTCAGTACACATCGCTACTGAAATCGCCACTAATCATAGTTGATTTCTTGAAACGTCAAAACTAAATGCTTTCATAACTTCACTCACAACCAAACAGTTGATGTAGCTGTCATTTTTATATCCTGTCATGCGTTGTGGACTGTTTTGTTCCTAGCATTGATTTAAAGCACACGTATTGTTACAAAATATCTGACACATGTGTCGCCATTGCTAAATATTATATTGATTGACGACGTGAGTGGAAACAACCCCGCCCGGTTGGTGACGGTAGACTGGCGCCGCCGACGAGTTTACAAAATGTCGGTATCGTTATTTATTTTTGTATTTAACTGTGACATGCATAATACATAATAATTATTATTTATACCTTTGATATTAAATAACATGTGTGCCTGTATACGAATCGTTTGCAGTATTCACCATGGTCATTGATGTATTATACTAGATTAGCCCTGTCTAGTTAAATTCATTTTAAAAATAACGCCACGTAGCGTACGTCACAAATATGGAGATGAACTTAATAACCCAACTCTGTTTAAACTCCTTGTACAAGCGTTCAAACTCGTAAGCGAAACCACGGAGAATTTGTTGTCAGAGGTGTTTTAATATGGACATAATTCAAATTTAAATATTTGGAACTCATTTTTGTGATTGAAAAAATGAACTTGCCCAGCATAGCTGAGTAGCAAAATAGACCAACAAAAGGTAAAACGCAATGCACAGTGCCCATTTCGCATTGCGTCATAATGCGTGGGCCTTTTCATAAATGTGCATGTGAACCAAACCAAAATTGTGTTGGGGTTATTTTTAAATGAATATGCCGTGTCTAGTCTAATTTAGGACGGGTTGTTTCGGAGAATTTGAACAATTCATCAAATTTCAACGTTCATTTTCAAGTTCTGCGAAAGATTTTTTCATGTTCTGTTTTTATTTCAGTTTTGTCAAGCAACTAGTCTATGATGATATAATAACAGAACTTGAATAGGACTTTCACAGAACCCGAAAATGAACGTTGAAATTTGATGAATTGTTCAAATTCTCCGAAACAACCCGTCCTTAGTCTATGACCATGGTACTTGAATCGTCGAGTATCAGATACTTGTGTATCCCCTGTGGATAAGAGCCTTAGTTAGCAATAATAAAAGTTGTGAGAACAAGAAAAAATATCTAGGAACATGATTTTTATTAATGAAATCTTACAAAATGATAAATATACTGAGACTCCCTTCTGATTGCTATCAGTACCACTTATTCCTACGTGAGATGAAATAAAATTCATTTTAATGGTTATTTTATAAATATATTTTACACTATACAAAGATGGACTATAATAGATAACAATCGTACAATGACAAAATGACCCAACTTAGTTTGTCAGCTGCTTACCGGTATGCAGCCCCTGCCCAAAATAATACTGATATTATTTTAGCATCAGTCGCGTGTCTTAAGGCTTGTTTGCTAATAATAACAGCTGAACTCCGGTGTTTCGAGTTCACTCTTCTTCTCCTGACTTCCCAACCCCACAGCCTCGTGATCCCATCCCCCTACTGCATCTGCATACAAGCAGTTGACTTTGTAACCTGCCCGAGTCAAACTGTTGAAACTTGCTCGACACAATTTATTGAATTCAATATATATTATGTCATGGCAGTGTTGGCATTGAGTATACTGTTTACTTAGTTACAAAGCAATGAAGTGTCGATGTGTGTTGACATTTAATTGGCACCGTGACACAGACAGAATACCTGTCAAACTGCTTCTGCAAGCCTCGTTCAGCGAGCAGCCCCACATTTCAAACATTCCAACAGTATATTCTTTTGCTTTTAACTTAAAGGTTTTTAAAAATAGATTCAATAGAATTTATCACCCTAGGAAAATACTATAGAATAAATTTTTGCATTTCTCCACACACAAGTTAAGCGGATAAATAAATTTCTAGTATTATATTGGAGTTTCCATTAGAAAACAAATACGATTTTAAAATTCTTTTAAGAGATTTGTATTTATTCAAGAAAATCTCACTTTACATAACATAACATAAAAACTAACATTAAAAGAGTTAACAAGAATAAATACAAATCAAAAAAAAAGTGTAAAACGCTGTAAAGATTTTGTGGATTTCACTTAGTTTCTGTGTACGGCAGATAAATTAACAGCAATTTGATGATGGGAAACATCAGGCGGATGATGATATTTGTCTAGACAAGCTCTAGTCGCTTCATTTCCTTGAGGAGTTCCTGTCCCATCTTGGCTGGGGAGGGAGTGACAATGACTCCGGCGGCCCTGAGGGCGTCGATCTTGTCCTGGGCTCCTCCCTTTCCTCCGGAGATGATGGCCCCTGCGTGCCCCATCCTGCGGCCGGGGGGCGCCGAGAGCCCCGCGATGAATGAAACCACGGGCTTCGCTTTTATTCCCTGAATGTTGAAAACAGATTTGTTAACACTTGCCACGCAAAGTAATAATCTAATGTGATTTGATGCATGAAACATGCCGGACAGACGGAAAGTTGAAAAGACATGAACAGATTTGAAATGAGCAAGGAAGAAACAAATACTCCAGTCAAGCAATTCTCCAAATTTTACATGGTTTTTAGTACCGCAAAGGTGAAATAATATTTCTTTTTACTTGCTTATTTAACGAATTATAAACATATTCTTCACAAAATGACATGGACACTACAATAATTAACAATATTAATATGTATATGTTTGACATTTGGAATTTTTTTTTTTTTTTTGTTATAATATAATGGAACATTATTAATTATGAACAATAAAACACCTCAAATTTTCTAAGGTAAATAAAGCGTTTTGGAACCCCGTAATTATAACCCTTTGTGCATATCTGTAGGTTTAGTTGCTGTTTTACGAGGTTGACATAATAAAATCTTTATAAATATTACATGTATTTATTCCTTGAATCACTATACATTATGGAATGTTTACAAATCCATAGGTAAATGATACACATTCAAGATACATGAACAACGAAAAATAAAAATAGATCAATGATCAAAAATCCACACTATTATATACATAGCTGTTAAAACTGTTGCAAAAGCGGTGGATAATGTCACTGATACCAAACAAGAAAACCAGATGAGAATAGATAAAGCAAAATGATACCAATGGAGACTGCACTATGTGACAACACTACATAAGATGATAGAAGAGCATTCATTTAACCATTTCCAGATTGCCGGTTACTATTTTAACCATTGTACAAAAGCGTACAATGGCTAATAAGTATCTAATTCTAAAATTACTGTGAACCACAAATCTGCAAATGATTAACCTTTTATGAACAGAACAGATGACTATTTGACTAAATACACAAATCACTTGCGGAAAGCTTAAAGATTGAAAAGATATATTTCCCAAAATGTTCGTTCTGCAATAATTAACCTTAAAATGTCTGGATTGTAAAATTGTTAATCTTTAATATCAGCCTTCTGGTGTCCAGCTTTGGATATATTCCTCTCTGGATATCTACAGATTTGGTGACTCTCAACCATTCAAAGAGGGCACTTTTCTTTAAGCTGTCAGCACATCCCGTCTTGGAGTGACTTTTGTTTCTCTTTCCCAATAAAGGACATCATCCAGTGTTTTTTGAATTCCAACAGTCATATGTCCATTATTTTATAGTCCTAAATAATTATAAAAATATTTGATTAACATAATTGTGAGTGGAAAATTTTACGTGTGCAATGGTGGAGGATCCGACGCAATTATTGTCAACTCACTAATCAATCGTGACAATAATTTAAATTGTAAATCAGTGTTTCGAATTACGACATAAATTTTTAGCGGTTGAAATGAAACTTGTCAATTGGAAAAATTATCTACCCAATCGGAAAACAATTGGCAAGCAAGCAGACTGTGTACTTAGTATAATAGAAGTAATAATAAATGAATGACAGATGTCAGACGAGGCGTTCGATGCATGAACCAAGAGTAGCGAATAACTGCTTAATAAAAACCTTTCCCAACCATTATGTATTGTAAACCTGAGGCTCTACTGGCGTCGGACTAACCTTGCGACTCTGAGGAACAAGTAGTAAAAACATCATAAAGAACCACCACCAAACTTAATTTTCACCACAACCAGACTGTTCGGAACCCAACCATGTCAACTCGACTCTAACGAACTTTTAAATATACACTCGTATTAACTACTTGTGTTATTGAAATTCCAAATCTAATTATTATATTGAAAATGCTAGTTTATGAACTACATTAGATTTGGCAAGTCAAAACACACAGTTCTCCCGAGAATTTGGCATAGTTCAGTTCGGAACAGCTGAAATTATAATTTTGTCAGTCCATAAAAATAAAACAATAAGTTTTGTGAAGCCTTCAAACCAATGTGGTTCACTATCCATTAAAAAAATATTACTGTGTTCAAAGCACTACATACCTAGTTCCTTAAGCTAATTGTGTGTGTGTGTGTGTGTGTGCACGTACTTTTACTTTATTACATAAATCTACTAGTCATATAAGCTTTTAGCTTTTATATTATTAGGCTTTGTGTAAGGCGGGCCACAGCAGCTGCGTAATTTCCTTCCTCTCCCCACTACCTTTAGCATACCCCGATTGGGGATGCCATAGTCGTAGCTTTTATGTGCAGCTGTTTGTGGCCCGCTTAAAGTGAATTGAAATAAAATAAGCCTCCCTTGCAATCTAAATCAATTTCAAAAACCGTTGAATGAAATATTCTATAGTAGAAATAATTTCTTCTTTGTACACTTTCCCAGCTGGGATAAGCGTTAGCACATGCGTTGCTACATTCAAACTGTGAGGTCATATTACACTATTAAAACGGATATAGCATCAACAATACGCCCTGACAATCAGAGAGCCTAGTTAAACTGGCAATTATGAAACATTAATAGCCTAGCAGAAACTTTAGTATGTATGTCGCACAAAATTCAAAAAGTTGTTGTACAAACCATATTATTTGTTTGCAAAACTATCAAATTGTAAGCATTTTTGTGTCGAAAGCAGTGGCGGCTCGAGGCTTTTCAGTGCTAGAAGTCTTTATTTGTATATTGGTCGATAATTAGGAATTTTTCTTTCCCTTCCCCTTGCAAAAATGTACGAGCCGCCACTAGTCAAAACTATAATATTCCGGCTTTAGGGTCACCAAATGCAAGTTTTAATGATAAATTATAATGTATAATGTCTCATAATAATTTAGAATAGTGTTTATTGTACGTAAACATTGTTACTACTGATCATAAATGGTAAAATCAACATCTAAAATAATATAAGTTGTATTTGCTTTACATTTAGCCTCAAGCAAGCCTTGCAAGTTAAAAACAGAGATGTGCAGTGTTTTCTTTTAATGACCCTCAATCCAATACAAGCATTCCAGTCGGTCTTTAGAGATGGCCGTTCCCAGAAGCTCTGTCAAATTCCTTTACCATTTGTAATATTGTTGCGAAACTTTAGGCAATATTAAACTCTATGAGCTGGTGGTAGATACTATATTAGCCTGTGGCCTTTGTACATAGCAAGTTTTACATGCTTCCAAATTTAATTATAGAAGAAAAAAACCACACATCACTGTTACAACATCTACAATATTATGTTAGATTGTTTTGCCTCAATGATATAAGCCTAAACTGCGACCATGAGGTGACTAAAATACTGACCGAGTTGTTGGCGATGAGGTACTCTGCGGCCTGCTCCTCGGCCACTCCTCCGATCTCGCCGATGAAGATGATTCCCTTTGTCTCCGGGTCCTGCAGGAACACTTCCAGGCAGTCGATGAAGTCGGTTCCGTTGAACGGATCTCCACCGATACCAATGCAGAGGGTCTGGCCAAGACCGACCTGATACAAAAAAAAATTTAAATGTTTGGTTTGAGGTAAAAATTTTAAAAAGACAAATCCAAGAAAATAAATAAATTTGCAATGAAGAACGATTGTTCTCTGCTGTTGGTTTCTTAATAAAGGCATGTAGTATAAAATAATTGGTGCTTTCAAATTTTTTTTAACTAAACCCGAACGGTACCGATCGGAACCGGTGGCAACAAACGAGCTAATCAAGAAAATAAACATGTTCTGTATTTAGTCATCAAAAGATTGAACTGAATAAAAAATTTATAGAAAATTGAAGATAAGTCATAGTGCATACATTTTTCAATGCAGTTCTAAAAATGATTGCCTAACTTTATTATTTTTATTTACATTATATGTATTACATAAAATCAACTATAATACATTTATTTTAAAATGCCTATAAAAACTTAAATTTTTTTTTTGGGTTGACTTAGGATTTATTTTTACTATTCCTACCCAGAAACTGGAGTCAACAACTCTACCAACCTCGCCAAATGCCGATCGGGTAGGACTGACAATTATTGCTATGTCATCCGATTTCAGATAATTGTGTATGTGTATGTGTAGGTAATTGCACCAACAGATGATAGAATGCATTGTCATCGATAACGAGTCTACACGCCGTGTTTCAGCTCAATCAGATGTCGGAAAGTGGCGGGGTTAATTTCTGCTTCTAAGATTTACATTCATTCATTCATTACCGAAAACAAAAGTGAAATTCAAATAGACGTATTTAATAATAGAGATTATAAGGGGAAATTTGAAAAGACCTCGGAGCAATAAGATATTGTTTAAAATTGCAATTTCAGATAAATAAATTGGTGCTTAACCACTCAATACTCGTTTTTTTTTAACAAAAATGAAACTAAAAACATCGGGTTATTTTATTTTTTATAAAGAGTTAACATAATTTAAAATTCACCAGTTCAAAAAAAAACAACACAGAAGCAATAAAAAATGTAAAAAAACTTAACCATATTCAAAAAATAAAACAAGACTAACTAATAAAAACAATAAAAAAATCTGGCGAGCGCAGTTCGTTTGTATATACAAGTCAAAAGACGCAAGCAGTGTTCGGGTTGTCGCGGTACGATACACGCGCCGTCCACGAACACCGCTTGTTCAAAAGCATTAAGTGGTTAAAAAACATCAGAACAGAGATAAACAGTAACTGAAAAGAAAAACGAAGAATATGAGCAGAGTAATGCGTATATAAAATGTAGCATGTGTAAATGAGTGCTACGGTCCTGCCCTGCCGCTGAGAGTTCCAATGTAACCTGTTTATCTGTTAGATGGGCCGTTCATGTGAAAGAGTTTAGGTTATTTAGTCTTGTGTTCAAAGTAACGTTTAATTGGTAAGTCATAAATCGTGGGAGGGGGGAGTATTACCTCAGTGGTCTGCTGCACAGCCTCGTAGGTCAGGGTCCCTGAGCGGGACACGACCCCCACGCAACCCCTCTTGTGGATGTGTCCGGGCATGATGCCGATCTTGCACTGCTCGGGGGCGATGATGCCAGGGCAGTTGGGACCGATGAGACGGGAGGCGCTCTGCCTGAGCAGCTTGTGCTTGACCCGGACCATGTCCTACACAAACAACAAATTATCATATTTTAACAAAAAAAGGGTACCTTTTTAGTGGGGTTAGGTGAGTAGTTACCAATATTTAAGTATTCAGTTACTGGCAATACTGAAAAAGGTACTTTGTTATTGGGAATAGTGAGTACATATAGGTAACTTTAACATTAATATCTAATAATTTTTAATAATAATGAAATGGAACAATATTTGGGATTCTAAAATAAGTTTTATGTAACCGACTTCAACACGCTTTGGCTTCCAACTCTGGATTATTGTGAAACAATAATTTTTTTGTAAAAGTCTAAAACGAAACACGCTGTATGTAAGTTATGCATCTGTGTGAGTACCGTGATGAAGTCAACTAAAACAAAGAGACCTATAAATACCGATAATTTTAGTAAGTATCTGATTATTGGCAATACACATTGGTTCTAATTTTGAACTTGAAAACAATGAAAAAAGAGGAATTTATTCTGTGATGTTTTTACAATGCTAGAATAAAAGTTTTATATTATTAGAGACTAGCTACTAAAGTAAAAATAAAAAAAATCATGATCGAGGAACGAACCCTGACCGACTGCTTGGGAGGCAACTATGCTGACCATTACATCACCAAATATTTCAAGAACGGTGACATAAATTCACTACATTTACTGAAAATAAGAATTACATATTTTTTAATCAGAATTATGTATTTTTGATGAATTTTGGAATGTTAATGACCAACCAAGAGAGAGAATGATAATGAGAATTTTGGATTGCAAAATATTAATTTAGGCACAAAAGGGTCAAAATTGAGTATCAGGAATTAACCATTTGACTTAGCGTAACGAAGTCCTGTTTCAACTCGACCACTTTGCATTTCATCTGTCATACAATTTCTTTGCGTCCGGTCAATTCTGTCAAGATGGTAGCCATGTTTGATTTATTTATTTGATTTATTTATTTAAACTTATTGGACAATACCGCAAACAGACATTATTTAATAATACACAATAACATAGTTGGGAAACTGAAATGAAGTTGTATCCAAACCGTAACACAATATCAAATTAAGCTCTAGCGAAATGAGTACATTCAACCTATAAGACACCTTGTGTTTTTGAAAAAAATTAATCGTATCACAGCCCGGTATACCGGTTGATTTTAAGCTTGGCTTGATTGGAATGTGCAGCTTAGCACATCCATATAATATAATATATGTAAGTCAAAAGCCTATAATCCATATATAGGTCGGAAGCCTAGATAATAACAATATTACACATATTGTCTGTGATTTTATTAGAAAGTACTTGATTTTCTATACTGCGTGAGTGGTATATTTATGCTCTTACGTCATCAGGAGATTGAGAGCTTTCAAAATGTCAAATGTTTTCGGGGGTAATTTATGAGTTGATTTTTTGATAAATTCCCCACTTTAATCAATAGGGTGCCATACTAAATAGGATTTGTTTTGCTGTAATCAATGCACTATTCATTAAATGATGACAAACAATCTGCTGAAAATATTGTCCTGATGTTGAAAAATTCCTCGTAAAAATACCTTACCAGACTATTTGTCTATTTTAGATTGATTATCAATCAATAACATCAAGACCCCCCCCCCCATCACTTGATGAATGTAACAGTCCATGCTGATAAAATTATGCATTTTAGGTATATTTCGGTGAGATTGGAGTACGTAATTACTTACGTAAATACTTACGTCGGTGTGTAAAAGGGGAACTATTCTGAGGCTTACCAAATTTGTGCAAGGAATGTCGCACATAGTGAGGACATGGAATGACTGATATACCGGGCCATAATATATTAGTAATGGTATTTTGTCAGGGCTCCTACCAGAGAGCAACTTGACAAATGTAAATATCTCTCAAACCAAGCTTAAAATGCAACAAAAATTCTGACCCTATGTCCTTCATCTTGCATGGTCAAAACTCAATTTCATTATTTATCCTCTTCTCCTTTTATAGTAGGTATCAAGGTTATTTTACAATAGCAAATAATTGAAAAATATGGAATAAACAATACAATGTCTCTATCAATGATTATCGTTCAATAGTTATATGAATAATTACATAAATTTATACGCATTTTTTAGTCAACTAGTTTCAGTTGTTCCCAACCTTCATCAGGATATTATAATACATAAATAATAAAACAATATAATTATACTGACCTAGCGAAGGTTGGGAACAACTGAAACTGGTTGACTAAAGTATGCATTTCAATCTATGTAAGTAATCTTGTACACATACATTAAAATATTGTATACGTACACAGTGATGAATAATTCAAAGTTCTGTGAAAATGACAGAAAATAATTGTGATATGGTTTACAAATCTCATGACTCATGATTGGCTGCTTTAGCGCAAAGACCTTCTGCTTTTTAGATGAGCTTTTTTGTAAATGCTTTTCCATTTCTAATTTAAAAATATGAAATCACAAAACAGTTTTGAATTTGACTGATTTTGTGGGATTCTGAACATCAGGAAAGTTCATAATGCCTCGGCTCACCGTTCCTTAGTTTTTAGTGAGACATACAAATGCAGCTGGTGCAGGTTGAAATCAGTGAACTGAAAGTCCCTAGAAGTGAGATCTATACCAATTGCAAAGAAAACTGACATGTCGTCAAATTACATAAGACCTTTCGATTCCTAATAGGCCAATGAATATGATTATGTATACCCCCTAATTGCAGCCATCTTTATTGCAAAAAAATTAAAATATCTTCCTACAACCATAATTTAAACTCATGATGTAAGAGAAAGGGGCCTTTGTGGCCCGGAGCTCTGTATGCCATTATTTCAAAAAGTCAAAAAAAATATGATTATGTATCTGCTCAAGAAAAAATTTCGATATCTGATAAAATTTGATAAATTTCATCAGAAAAAAAATTGCCACGCCCACAACTAGTAATGGGTTAATTTCTAAGAATTTATTTTTGGGGAATATTCCAGAAACGGAGAATATTTCTGGAATTTTCATCTAAATGGTGAAATCCCATGTTATTTAAAAATGTATTGTATTAATTAGAGCGTGCCGAGGACAGAACTTTTTGCGTCCATAAGCGTGTGATGTCATGGTACATACAATGAATGACTGACGCAGTAGCACTGTCATTCGAATTATGAATTGTATAAATTTTATCCAAGTTCACTTAGAAAGCTCATAAATTTGTCATTGTTTTAAATATGCATTGAAAAACTAATATAACTGTCTTTATTAACTTTTTAAATACAATAAAAAATAAAATGATTTTTATTTTTTTGCAATTGTTTTCTGTTTACCAGAAAATATGTCTTACTATTCATATATATTTCATGTTTATACCTCAAGACGTTTCCCCAGAATAGTCAACTTCTAAAAATAAAATCTACTACTACTGTCAAAAAAAATATTTATCTATACGGGGTATCCCAAAAAATAGTGACAAGCGGAAGTCCAGAGGTAGAGCACCCTAGGGAGTACCTAAGTCACCCCCATGTATGTTCTGCGATTTTTTGTAGTTTTAGAGTTACGATTTTTTTTGTGAAACCTTGACTAACAAGGTCACAAAGGCACGAATTATTGAGATATATGTTAGATTTTTTTTTCTAATTAGGTAATATGCCTTGTAGACACAAACAATTGTGGGCAGATTTGATACCACTGCGACATAAAAAGTCACTGAAAAAATTCCGTCCAAACCTTTTTTAAAAACTTGCCGATTTCATCATCCCTGTATATTACATCGGGCTATATCTAAAGCGTCATACTTAAAATTTAAACTTAAATTTGTTCAAAAGTATAATAAAATAAGTCCAAACAAACTTGTTTAAAAAGGTGAGCTACAGTGAAACTCTCTTAAGAAGTTTTCCAAGGGACCGGGGAAAAAAAACTTCTTAAGTGGGAAAACTTCTTAAGTGGGATTCAATTTTAGCCATTTAATAACTCGAGTCCGGTGCATACGTCATTCCTATGTCTACCTACGTTAAATTGTCGTGAAAACAAGCTCATATGATCCAAGCGGTCAAAAAAAAAATATATATATGTATACATCTTCTAGTTATCATGGTAATTAGTATTACATATGTATTTAGAAAAAGGTGGGAATGTGAAATAAATGAAAAATGGTAGAACATAGTTGATTATCAAATCAAAACAAAACCATCCCATGGACAAAGTAAACACAATTTTAAAACTGTTAAAGTACATCCCTCGAAAAAGCCACTCGAATTCGGATAGTAAAAGTTGCAGCATTCCAAAAGGTTCATACTGTTGATCTTATTTTAAATTGGTGTAAAGGCAATGGATTATACATATTTACTTGTTAGTGATTACTCACTCTTAACTTGACAGTTGAAGACAGAGCTGTGGATATACGCCGTCTCTTTTTTACGCTTTCGTTTACTATATGAACTGAGGGAGAAAGAAAGACTTGTTGTGGTTAATTTTACCAAGCGGTTTGATAAAAGGACACCGCAAGTAATTTTGTTAACCGCAAACTAATGATAGCGGGTTCTTTGCCTCAGAACCGTTTGCGTACTGCAACCCTGCCATGGCACTGCACAGAAAAATCTCACAAAGTCTACGCGGCAAACTGCTTATTAGATGGCGGACTTTAACTTTTTTGCACGCTTGCTGCTTGCTCCAATGGCATTTGAGATTTGAGAGACTATTGTTATGATGTATTTTCGCCAGGCACAGTCGACTATCGTATATTTTTAAAGATATTTTAATCCTTTTCTAGAAATTCCTTATGAAAATAATATGCGCAGCTCAATATTATGTACCTGTAGGTTCATTTATGGTCCTACCTAACTAGCAGACATCGAATAGCTACGATTTCGCACATAAATAAATGGCTTGATGCTTGAATCAGAAAGTTATATCATACAAGCTGTTTGACGCTGGAATTATGTATAATCTGTGAACGCATCCAAAAACTACAAAAATCATTTGCGAAGTTTCGTTTCAATCTACATTTTAAATTTATGCATATGTATTTCCTAACCTTCAAACTTAATTTACGACAAATGTCAGATGAAACATGATGCACGGCAATTTTTGATGTTTGAATGAAAAAAACGTAATTATAATGCATATTTTACCATCTCCCCCGCCATATAATCATGTTGTTATGTATTTAAAGGTGAAATATTCCGTATTAACCGTGATCCGATAGATTATCAAAAGTTTTTCGTGTTTTACAAATTCGCTGGAATAAAAATTTTATACAATAATATTACGAAACATCTCTATGTTCATTATCAAAGAGAAGATTATTGAAGGAGGCGTCAAATGTATGCAAATGTAGATCTAGCCCACGTTGTCATTAAGGTTGAGTTTAATATAATCTTTCATGTTATTTCGGCCTTAAAGACGCTTGCATATTTGTTACATAATTCCGCATTGTTTATTCGTTCCATTGCTATTTTACCTAGTTAGGGGATTAGGAGACGGGGTATTTGGTTTATTTATTGGTTACGGCAAGTTACGGCTTACGGCCCGGCGGCCGACAAAGGGTTTTATGGTCTCAGGTACTAGGTATGGGTTTCAGTCAACGTCTTTCAATTTATGACTTGGAAAAAGGTTCATTTTAGATATTTTGCGACACAATATTTCGTTTGTGTTGATTTTACCGCCGGATTTCTAAAACCTCTTAAGCGGGAAGCAGTTTTAGCTCTAAAACTTCTTATGTGGGAAAAAATCGTGTTTTTTGTATGGAATTTTCAAGGGACCAAAAATCAAAACTTCTTAAGCGTGAAAACTTCTTAAGTGGGAACTTCTTAAGCGAGTTTTACTGTAAATAAAACTAAATAACAAAAGTGAATGGTAGAAAAAGGCCCGAGGAAGACATGAATCAAATTATTTTTGGTAAAATGAGGTTTACGTGATGAAGAAAGATGTGTAAGGCAATGTATGATGTGTATGTGAATGGTAGAAGACGAGGACGCCCGAGGAAGAGATTCCACGATTAAGGACGGGTTGTTTCGGAGAATTTGAACAATTCATCAAATTTCAACATTCATTTTCCAGTTATGCCAAAGATTTTTTCAAGTTCTGTTTTATTTCAGTTCTGTCAAGCAAATAGCCTATAATGATATATTAACTTGAATAGGACTTTCACAGAACCCGGAAATGAACGTTGAAATTTGATGAATTGTTCAAATTCTCCGAAACAACCGGTCCTAAGTGGAACCAATACTTGAAAAAGTTATTAAGTTAAATCATATTATTTCTGTCTTTAAAAATGCATCCAGTTTTCAGGTACAAGAATTCAAAACTTAATTCCAAACCTTTAATAATCCCGAACAACGCCGGGTGCACATCAGTTAGTAAAAATATATAAACTGGTTTTATTATTTCTACATAAACCTTACAGGAAAAAATAATTATTAATTGATTTCAAAGAAATAATGACAGTGACACTCCTTCATAATTCAAATATTTCCATTTTTGGAACACCATTGAACGAAAATGAATTTTGACATGGACTGATAAAAACTTATCTAGACAGTCAGAGAAGCTACATTCGTAGAACAAAAAGTAGAATCTACAGTGTTATTAGCGCAAGCGATTCTGATTTTGTCCTCCAGCGGATGATAGTAGAATGGTTACCGGTGACGATCGGCGTTCGATTCGCGAAATATAAGGAATATCCCGGGTGCACATCAATACCCACAACACACTTCCATCGACTCTCTATTAAAACCTAGCTGTACACCGCCACGCGTTGCTGCGGCACGGTCTGTCTGTGAAGTGGGTGCAGAAAGAGAAAAATATTGCGTGTTGTTTTAACGTTCAACTTATTTTTGCCTGTCACATGTTACATCTATATAATATAGGGATATAAAAACACACGCATATTCGAATGCAACGTTATGTCAAAATTTCAAAGCAATCGGTGAAGAACTTTTGGAGATTTAAGATTTTGAACATACAAAAAGTTACTTATTTATTATTTTTATTTATATAGATAGATAGAAGATTAAGAAATTTAACTCGGTATATAAAAAAATTTCTGTAATTCATATCCAAAATACACAATAAAATACTGACATGTTGTGGGATGCCCTCCGTGATGCACACAATGAGTGGAATCTGGGCATCGATGGCCTCAATGATGGCAGCGGCAGCACCGGGTGGCGGCACATAGATCACGGAGGCCTCGGCGCCCGTGGCGTTCTTTGCCTCTACCACCGAGTTGAATACGGGCCGCTCCAGGTGGGTCTTGCCGCCCTTGCCGGGAGACACGCCACCCACCACTGTGGTGCCGTACTCGATGGCCTGCTTCATGTGGAACGTGGCTTGCTTGCCGGTGAAACCCTGGAACAAACAATGCGTCATTACTTTTTAAATTTTAGTTTTTTTTTTTAATTAGAGAAAACACAGATACAGACATTAATGAACAAGACAGTAAAAAAAAACGTTAATTGGAGAATTCGCCTACATCCTAACTATTTCTCACAGTTTAATAACTTTATGCAACACATACTGAGGCAAATGCGTGCCGACTTGTCAAGGAGCCCAAGACGACGATACCTAATAAAAAAAAACATAACAATGAAGAAAAAGGACAAATAAAAATACCTATTGTTTTATCATGCTCTATTTTGTCCAAATACCGCGTACATAAATATTCATCAATAACTATATGTGAACCATGAAGTTTCTCTACAATACGTAAATATACTGTGTCGCATGATGGGACAGATTGCATTGAAAAGGCCAGTGTTGTAAAGGCTAGGAAATCCTTGGAATGCGGTACAAATCTAACACCGTGAATTTAATTTCAATTGTGTATCTAATTATAGGATGATCTATTTCAATAACCCCATCTCTCAACCAATCGTAGCTAAGTGGTCCCTAATTTCAACAATTCATTGAAATCCCCACGAAGGCAGAGAGGACAGATCGCCAAACAACTCGGTCTTAGCACTCACTCCTTGCCTCATTCACATTCTTACATCGTCTCATACATTCTCTTATCTTATTCTGACTCTTGACATGGCCCGAATCAAGTATCTGTTTCTCTTGATCGTGCCCATGTCTTTCTCGGGCGTCTTTCCCTGACTTTGATGTGCTAAATTTATAGAATCTAAATATATGAGATAAACTCTGAAATCTAGGTGGATTCATTGGCATTAAGCCGCAGTAAGCGGTTTGATGTACTAATATTTTGAGAAATGATTATTATTATATTAATTAAATAATATGGTAAATGTCTTATATATGCCACCAATCGTTCAATTGGATATGTGCCGGTTCTAATGGTCATGTTAGTTTTAACTGATTTCGACCAGATGAAGCGAAGACTCGGTAATCCGAAAATCACTTTTGAAAAATAAAGATGCATACATATAAATTAGTACTGCGTCAAAATATTACTAGCCGTTGAAAATTATAGCTATATTCCTTCAACGTTCAAAGCTATTGAAAAAAAATTGCATCAACAGTTGGAATATAATGTAAAAAGGTACTTGTACTGTAAATAAATAAATAATACCTTCTCGCAAATATTATTCAACGCAGTCAACGATTCAACTGGCTATGTTTCAGCATTAGGGCAAATATATATATTTTTTGATTTGCCTATTCAATACGGCCGATACGCAGTGACAAGAGTCAATCAAATTCATCAATTCAATCAATTCATTTTATTTATTTATTCATTTAAATTTACACACAGTACAATATGATACAAGATATAATTAAAATATTTTGTGATTATTGATTATTGTACCTTATCAGGTCGAAATTATTGGTTCCTAACTAGGCAAATTGCCCGTTCCAAGAAACCAAAAAATATGTTAAAGTAAGTGTGTGATTTGTCTATGTCTATAATATATCTCATTAATGTTTTAATTTGTGAAGTTTAATCGTTACAATCTTATGATAGAGTCGAACTTGAGCTGTTGTGTATGTATCAATTGTGTATGAACAATAATTAGAATAATGGAAGATATATATAGTGTGTGATTAGTCTATGTCTATTTATTACGTGACGTTTTTTAACATTTTTTCAGATTCTCCTCTGCCCAGTCCAATCAACCATTTAGTTATTATTGGGCCTATGTATGAAATATTACAAGTTTTAATGTTTAATTCAGGGGGGATTTTGTTGTACAATTTAGGTCCCAAGTATGTGTGTTATATTCATGTACCTATTATTTTTTTGAAATATTTACTAAAGCTTATAAACAATTACTTGTTATTCTGTGCTTTGCATAAAAACCTTGTCTTGTAAACATGTTTATCTTTAATAAATACTTATAATATTTGACAAGTCAAAATATTTCGCCATTTAATGAAGATATAATATATCTCGACGCCACCTAGTGATAAATTAAGTATTTAACAATACCTTTTCTACAACATAAAGTTGGTTGTTTTCAGGTGAAAATAATCAAAAAGCAATAATTTTTTAATGAAATACATAAATAGTATCTATTGAATTATTTGGCGATTAAAAATAAGCCGACGTAGCACAGTGATTCCGTGCACCTGACCGGCAATCAGAAGGTGCTGGTTCAATCCCCGTCGGCGGCATTTATTTTTTCTCGGAAGATTTTTTCAATTTTTATGTGTTTCAGGCTCATAATTATTGCTTATAAAAATTTGTTATTATTTTTAGCGCTATTCGGACTAATAAATAAAAAGGTGTTACAATTTACACGTCGTGAACAATGTTATGCATAATTTGGAATGGTCTTTTGGTTATGTACCTTCCTACTAGACATCTTTTGGGATATTTCTATTCGAAATGGCCGATAGGTAGCGCCGAGCATCTAGCAAAGCCGTTTTAACACCATTATTTTTTATCAATGCTAATATATTTTCCAACGCCTAACATTTTCAACGGTCTTCAACAGTTTTAACTTTCAACATTATAACAGAATTATTATTGGGTATCCCGGAGCCCCCTAAAAGGAATTCGTTATTTATTCTTTCTATTGGTTGGTGCATGGTTAGTGACGTGTCAATCTCTTATATGTTTAGTTTGATACGGGCTTGTTGTGCATATATTCTATCTGTTTTAGTTTATTAATAATTATTGTTTTACTTCCTAAGTGCACATACCTATTATGCAAATAATGGAAATAAATTTTAAAAAGCATTTATTAATAATTGTATCATAGTTAGTATTAGTAAAGGAGTATATTTCTTCAGTATACATCATCATGAAAAATATAAGGTTTATTTTATATTATTAATGAATATTTTATTTTCTATCACCTTATCTTATTTTGTTTTTCTTTACTAGCCATTATATTCTTACGAAATGAGTAGGCTTCACTGAGTATGTAACACAAACACACAAAAAACAGTCTTATGGAAAAGGTTAAATATCGGGCTATAATAAAATAATATAAATAAATCACTAGAAATAACAGTAATTTTCGACAGTTGAAAATCTCCAACGATATCAGCGTTGACGTTGGATGGAATTATCTTCAACGCAGAGTAAAAAATATAAATGTATACCTGACAGATGACTTTAGTTTGTGCAGTGAGTTTCAGGTTTTTCCTACTCTGGTTATACTGGGAGTTAAACCGCACATTTGTGAGGACGAGTCCATCTGAAAAAAAAAAATTTACATTACAACAAAAAGCTAAACAGATGTTTTTAACGTTGAAGAATAACTTTTTACTGTAGTAGTTTAAATACTAAATTGAAATAGTTTTATTAACAGCTACTAAGTTTGAAATACACATGTGAATATGATTTGGGTAAATATTTACCTACGACTACCGTTTGAGAAAATATTCCGTACGAGACACTATTTTGACATACCGAGTTCTCGCATACTTCGCGTTTGTTATTACGTAGTGTAGGGCACTGCCAACATAACAATTAAAAAACACAATCGGATAGTTTTTAAAATTTACATGGCAAAACGGTTTTTTATATCATAGACAATGAAAAACATTTTTTTTAAATGATGTGTTAATTTATTTATACAAAAAAATATTGTAAATAAAAAAATTATTTATTAAAATTAACGTATTAAGGAAAGGTTTTTTGGTAAAGGTTACGAATTCCGCTTCACGGTAAATATGGAATGATTACTTTGAATTAATACTTGAATTTAGTTATATTATTAAATTATTACTAAAAGTTACTATAAATGTTGGGGAACCTTTAATAACGCCTGCTCGCGTCCCCTTTAGAGTTATATCCCAGTTTTCAAGTAGTTTGTGGGCTACGCTAGGTTAGTATAGACTGGTTTGTGACTTAATTCTAATACTTATTTTCCATGTTATTTCCTGTTACAAAAAAATGCCCCTTTAATAACGCCTGCTCGCGTCCCCTTTAGAGTTATATCCCAGTTTTCAAGTAGTTTGTGGGCTACGCTAGGTTTGTATAGACTGGTTTGTGATTTAATTCTAATACCTATTTTCCATGTTATTTCCTGTTACAAAAAATGCCCCTTTAATAACGCCTGCTCGCGTCCCCTTTAGAGTTGTATCCCAGTTTTCAAGTGGTTTGTGGGCTACGCTAGGTTTGTATAGACTGGTTTGTGATTTAATTCTACCTAATCCAACCCAACCAAACCTAACCTATCCTATAATAATCCAACCTAAACTATCCTATAATAACCCAACCTAATCCAACCTAACCTAACCTAACCTATCCTATAATAATCCAACCTAAACTATCCTATAATAACCCAACCTAACCTAACCTTACCTATCCTAATCTAACATATATATTAATCCAACCTAACCTAACCTTACCTAACCTATCCTAATCTAACCTATAATAATCCAACCTAACCTAACCTAATCTATCCTAATCTAACATATAATAATCCAACCTAACCTATCCTAATCTAACATATAATAATCCAACATAACCTAATCTAATCTGTAATAACCTATAATAACCCAACCTTACCTAAAATGAAAACGTTTTATTTTAAAAAAATCGTAGTAAACCTTTAAATATTAAGAAACTAAATTCATCTGATGTTTGGTATCAAAGTTGAACGCCTAACAATTAACGGGTGCGTGTCTAGCGATCTCGAAAAATTGTCTATTATGCCGATTATGCCTTTCATGTTTCCTACACTGCCACTACACAAACAAACGCGAAGTATGCGAGAACTCGGTGTGTCAAAATAGTGTCTCGTACGGAATATTTTCTCAAACGGTAGTCGTAGGTAAATAATTACCATGATTTGTATATAGACGTTAATCATCAGTTCATATACTATTCAGATCTAAACTTAAACTTTGACCACTATGAAACATACAAACATGATTTGATAAAATGCCATCATCTTTATAATTATTATTGATAAGTATAAAATTAAAAGTACATCTAATGTCAAACTACATTGTTTCTAAGCTTGCTCCCCTTTCTATCAAATTGGAGATCAATCACTATTTAGGCTATTGCAAAATACACGGCCAAATAACTACAAGTCGTAACATTGAAGTTAATAATAACCTTTTTGTAACAAGGGGACCGTGACCTAGACAAGAGTGACATAAATCAGTTTCAAAAATCGATATCACACATATTTATAATTTTAACACATGATTGTTGGACATATCAAATGTGATAAATCAGCGAGAGGTGGCTGAAAGTACTAAAAAAAGGAATAGAACAGATTTTGACAATAAAGAACATTTTCCTAAAGAACACGCATTCGAACCGAAAAAGGCGTGTTTTAGGGTCTGCCCGGATATTGACCGACGTACACCCTTATTTTTAATCCCCCTTCACTAAATATAATGTTAAATATTATATAATTTAATAATTACCCCGCGCGCGACCGAAAAACCTTGCGGCAGCAGCCATTTTTATATTTGATCTGCCCAAAAATTACGTCAAATCAAGAGCGAACAGTCAAGTTCGTTCAAGGAAAATCATCAACTAGGGCTGTGCAGTATTATTTTTGATAAAAATATTAGCGTTTTATTCGATATATTGCTGCTAATTTACTAAAGATAATATTAGTATTGATATAGATATTTTTCTATTTTGATAAATGAAATACTGAACTTTTTTGTTTTTGGTGAAAAAAAAAGTAATGGGTGTCGGTGAGTAATAAATCTAAATTGAACAATGTTAAAAAATGCACATATATTTTAATATTTATTGCGCAATGTTTACTCAAGGAAGGAAGAAAGATTCGGCTAGATATTAGTTAGTTTTGGAGGAGAAACCACAGGCTAACTTTTGAAACATATCGTAACATAGCGTCTATTTCCAACAAGGCTACGTACAATGATTGAACTGCTTACGGCATGTCACCCACAAAGTGTCATATTCCCCGCAGTTGAATATCTTTCGAACTATTCTGGAACTTCCTTCCTAGATAAAACAATACGTGATGATTTTCAACAGTCAGTAAACATTAAAATCATAAATTACTTAATCCCTTATTTATTTATCACGTCTAGATTGAAAAACGGTTCAGCTTCGCATTTGCAAAAAAATACTTACGGTAATTACTTTGCCGAATACTTTTTCGTTAACATTTTTCTCAATAATATCGATTAAAAAGTGTAATGTCTCCAGGCCATCTCTACGATTGACATAAATAATGTTGCCAATAGTATTTCTGATTCATTTTAAGGTAAGAACCTAATAAAATGTTGAAGGCTTATAAAATGTAGATTTATTAGCCAAAAAAAATAAAAACATATAGCGGGAATACCGAAAATTTTGCTAACGATTCCATGCAATTCCATGTTTGATTTGATTTTTGACTTGGCAAAGACTTTTGTAATTACCTAGCTTTTGACGAGCAAAATAAAAAGGAATTTAGTTGCCCGCCATTGAACGACAAAAGTAAATTTAATCATTGATATTATTATTGCTGTCTTTTAAAAATTACAAATGCCTATCATTATTTAGTATATTTTTGGTTTTAGTAATGTTTCCGTTGCTCGTTTTGGGAGACAAACTTTTGTATGTCTGTCTTCATAAATCACGTTTTTTTAGTGCAACAATTTTATTGATAACTCTTAACGTGAGTTTATTCGTTAACAAAGTGTAGTTGGAAATCTGATAAATTATTTTATTTTAGGATGGATCCTGTCGCGTTGAAAGCTTGTATTATGTCTCGGAAGGGAGGAGTTCCACTCATCGAACTAAATCGTAAGTTAGTTAAACAAATCTGTAGTATTTTAAAACCGTGAATGGTGTCGTACGTCTTACTAGAATCCAACTCTAAACAATCTGGGATCTGGTGTAATCTTAACTTAAGTTTAGTTTGATTATGTATAGTTCAAAGTTTTTGATACAAATCAAATTTGGTTCTGCAGGTTCAATTTCTTTCAATCCCAGAACTTTAAATGAAATGACTAAACTCTCCGTGACGCAAATTCTCTTTCAGGGGACTACAAGAAGCTGGTTGGAGATGACATTGATTTCTCCAAGACACAATTCAAAACCCTTCACGACTTTATATCTTCTTTGCCCGGAGTGACTGTGAAAGGAAGTATTGTGACTTGTGCCTGTGCTGAGACTAAGCATATTCAGAATATGATAAACAAACAGAAATCTAGCACTCAAAAACATGGCCTAAATGCACGGCCAGCTCCTATTTGTCAAGTGAGTATTTTGCGTTCATATAATAATTTATGGCAGATAAAATGGGTGTTTTTAAAGTTTCGTATAAGGTGGGAGTGAGATGAAAATAAATATGCAATATTTTAATATCAAAATAAATATATAGTTGTACAATATGTGTGTGTGAATATGTGCATTTATTTTGAAAGTTAATATCACAGACATATGAATATTAATAGACTAGAACCTAAAGGTGAGGGGTAAAACCAACAGTTGCGGGACGCAGAGGGGAAAGCTGACTGTGATTCGTTAATAAATCAATCTGACAGTATATAGGCATCTCGCATTATAATATCACCATTTAGTTCTTAAGTAAAATCTGCTTTTGAATGAATAGACATTTTTACATGGGAGCGCAAATTACTCGCCACGTTATGAACAAATTTGCGAAGTCCAAATTCGCCAAAGTAAATTTCTTCTATTTTCAGAGTCGAATATTTTGTTGACGTATTTAGTTAAGACACTTTTATAAATGTTTCATAATTTACTTCCCAGTAAACAATGATTAGCACACTTGAGAATCGCTACATTCGACCAATGTTGGAGGGTTGTCACAACCGCTCCGTTCCTATTAATAATAAAATAATTAAATCTTTAAGAAAATATATAACATTTCACTTTTAAGAAGATAATAGAAATGTAAAACAACTAAAAAAACAAATGAAATTATATACACACAGCTTTTACCAGCGATTCCTAAGAGTATTTGGAGTAAAAATTTGGACATCATTTTGCCGTCCGATGACACTTTTTCAATTAAAAACAAAAAACATGATTTTCTATCACACATCGCCACTCGGTATAAACCTAGCGCATTACGTGATATGCACTCCTTCTCGTTCCAGCACTACCGTACATACGAAACAAGCGCGTACCTAACACATGGTCCGTTGCGACGTGTGATAGTATGATCCAAAGATAATATATGATCGGTGGCGACTTGCGATAGAATAATATAATATTTTTAATTTTAATAGATAAAAAAATATCATCGGACAGCAAAATGACACATATATTTTTCATTCCAAACATGCTCACTGTTAATATCTACATTTTACTTCCAAACATACCAATTTTTCACAATTGATAACCAACCATTTATCCTATATTAAGGATGGGTTGTTTCGGAGAATTTGAACAATTCATCAAATTTCAACGTTCATTTTCGGGTTCTGTGAAAGACTTATTCAAGTTCTGTTTTTATATCATTGTAGGCTAGTTGCTTGACAAAACTGAAATGAAAACAGAACTTGAAAAAATCTTTCACAGAACTTGAAAATGAACGTTGAAATTTGATGAATTGATCAGATTCTCCGAAACAACCCGTCCTAAGTGTTTATGAGTTGTGTAAAATTCAAAACTCGTTTAGTAATAACGCCATTAAAGTGGAATAAATTTTAAAATGATTGGTTTATTATCCTTTATTAATACGACGGAGTTCCAGCAAGATATAACAGATGAAAAAATACAATGATACGATTATGTATTTTATCAAATCGCAAAAGGCGAAGGCACATCCCTGATTCTTATGCAAACGGCTTTGTGTTTTGCGTCCAGATGTATCAAGATGTGATAGTATATGTTTCTACAACTGATCCATATTATACGATGAGAATAACCTTAAAATAAAGTAAAATAATGCTTACATATGGAATTTAATACGACAATTGGGTTTATTCTCTTTTTCACATCTATTTCATAGCACAAGCCACCATTTTGCCGTGTTATTTCGTAAAATGTCTCGACCATAGCTCGACGCTAGTTTGCACAAGAATGATGACGTCACATATTCTAGATTCACGGGAGGCCATACGCGAGCCCAGCCGGCTCCAATGGAACCGGTATGGGGGAGTGGGGAATAATACGCTTTTAATCACTTAGGGCAGGTCTACTAATATTCATATGTCTATGGTTAATATCTTGTTTCACGAGGCCAGGGATTAAGAAGTAACTAAATCATTTTAGTAAATTTGAAGGCACTGTCCGCATATGGACAGCGTTTTTTAGTGGTAAAAGAAGAAGTAGTAAGTACCGTTTAATAACAATTTAGTTGACTGAAATGGAATCTTTCGGTTTAGTAGCCCCCACCACTGATGCACACGCATAAGTAATAATACGCATACGTAATAAGTGGGGGCTGCTGTCCTTTACTGTCGACGTGTGGACAGGCACTTTACTTACTAATCGCTTGCTCACCGACGCGCGTGCATCCTTGAAATAGGTGGGGGCTGTTGTCCTAGAACTGTCGACATGTGGACAGGCACTTTACTTACTAATCGCTTGCTCACCGAGGCGCGTGCATCCTTGTAATAGGTGGGGGCTGTTGTCCTAGAACTGTCGACATGTGGACAGGCACTTTACTTACTAATCGCTTGCTCACCGAGGCGCGTGCATCCTTGTAATAGGTGGGGGCTGTTGTCCTTGTACTGTCGACATGTGGACAGGCACTTTACTTACTAATCGCTTGCTCACCGACGCGCATGCATCCTCGTAATAGGTGGGGGCTGTTGTCTTTGTACTGTCGACGTGTGGACAGGACTTTACTTTCTAATCGCTTGCTCAAGGTATTATTGTCGCACCGTTTGGACACACACACAATCGAGTTACTAAATCATTACGTGATTGCATGTGTAGACGGTACTCTCATAACAGTGATTTAGTTACCACTAAAAACTAGCCTTGTATAAACCAGGCATAATAGCACCTTTTAATATATTTTTTTTAATTTCACTACAGCGCAGCATACCCAGGGTTGCAACTAAACGCAAGTCTAACATTGCCCCAGATCCGGTAATAAAAAAACCTCTGGTATCCCGCTCACCGAAAACTCTAAAGCACGCCGGAACTCGCTCCTCATTACTGGAGCACCTCCTGCAGAACTTATCCTACTACGATTACAATTACGTTTACAACGAACGCCACCAGCTGTTCAACCTGGCATTTTCATTGTGCAACCTGATCAATGATAAGCAGCTGACTTTGGCACTGAGCGATCACATCAATGGAGATTCATTTTGGATTTCCGTCTTGAAGCAACAGAACTACAATAGACCGGCTGACAATTTCCAACAAAAGTAAGATATTTTAGCAATTTATAGTGTAATGCAAGAGAGCTACGTATCTTAATTTTCATGGTGATCGACCTCTAACAAGAATCTTACAAGAATTTCTGTTACTTGTTTTAGTTCTCCGTGTTAACCCCTCAGGCCTCTGGAGTATATTAGTATCATTAGGAATTAGTATCATCGTTACCATATTTATTTTTATAGCAAATTTTCATAATATCTCCAATGAATACTAACTAACTAACCATAACGCTGTTACCCCACATAGGCAGGAAGAGAGGATGGACCACCAACATTCACTGTCTCACAAACACCCTCCTACCAACTCAACCTCCAACAAATCATTTTAACAAATCAACCTCCTGTCATCCTCGGGCCACCCCGACTTCTTCTGCTATTCACATTCTCCTAACACTCCTTTCTATGATCATTTGCCTTAAAAGCCCATACCATCTAAGCGAATCTTCACACACAATCACGTGAACACTAGGAATCAAATTTGCGTGGCAGAGGGACAGAAGATCTTTTTGCATCTGCAATTTTAGGCCCCTAAATTTTTGTACTAAATTAAATCCGCCTTACCTTCACGGATGTTGAGCTTGAAATATGGATGATTCTCGTAGGTATAAGAAAATTCGGTAATATGGGGATTATTTTGAATAAAACGTATTTAAAAAATATTATTCTATACTACTTGATCTCCGTTTACGTCGGTGGTGAAATTTTTCACATTTGAGTAGTTGAGACTCCGTGATCGAGGAATCAGGCTCTCGACCAGCAATTCAGAGGGTGCGGATTCAATTTTATTTGATTAATTTGTGTTATTTCACAAATTATTCATTTCAAATGATATATAAGGTAGTATTTTGGCCACAGTGGAAGATACTCGGTTCGTCCTCGTACAAGATCACCATTCGGAATTGAAACCTTGCTTGAAAAAGCAAAAGCCGTGTTTGGTGACCATGTCTGAATAGCCAGGTACTTCCACATCTCCTTCCTCTCCCCACTATCTTTAGCCTCACAACATACCCCAATTGGGATGCCATAGTCTCACTGGCTCTCCAAACAGTTGGGAGTAGTGTGCAGTATTCACATAGAAAAAAATCTTTATAATCTAGCTCTTTGGGCCTCTACTTTAGGATATAATTGAAATGATCTCTTTTATCATTTTTAATAGAATCATTCAAAGCTTTTCCCTTTTTTGTATTTACCTGTTAATTTAAAAATAAATGGCAGTATGGCCTAAAGTTGACTGAAAGTATTTTTTACATATGCGAGTTTGCTCTTTATTAAGGCGAAGCTTAATTGTAAATCACTATTTTGATTAAGGCGATGCTCTACGTCGTGTAATATTTCAAATTGAGCCGCTATCAATAACAACCCTTAAGTAGATGGCGATAAGGTTTAAATTCCCGCTTAACACCATCCGCCTGTTTTGATTTATGCAAGAAAAAAAACATGGCCAAAAAGTGCCTTTTATTTTATTTTGTGGATGTTCAGGCATAAATATTAAAAAAATTTCGATCATTTTATAAATAACTTAATTTGCCACATTATACAATAAAATCATAACCGAAAATGGGTTCGTAAGTAGAAGATTTTGAACTTTAAAGCAGTTTTCATAGGCCATTACATTATTTTTTGGCTTATAAAAAGACTTATCTACAAAATACTCGATTATTTCAAAGGCCAAGATGTATTCTACTCGCAGTATTTAATTAAAGCATCTGAAACATTTCTAGGCGACCAAATTTTCAAACCAAAAACACATGATTTTGCATTACTACGTTTGGCATCGCCTTAATCTTTATAATGAATTGGTGTACATTATGAATACCAAGAAATATGTTTTAGATAAATTGAAGGTTTTCATATCGTTTCGCCTGAGTAGAATACAAATAAAAAAATAAACTACTCAATAAAAAATATAAATATAACATACTAAAAAAATATTTTTCCAATAGAAATGTATGAACGCGTAAAGGAAACAACTTTTAAAAAATACAGTATTATAGCTAAGATTATCTGTGACAGTTTCACTTGATTAACTTTTTTGCTTTCTTATAAAATTATTTACAAAATAAATAAAAACCAGTTTTGTGCTAGAAATCAAACGTTTCTAGACTCCGTTTGTCAAGCAATTTCAATGCCTATTACCTACAATATAAGGTATACCGAGAATATACACATTTTTGGCTTGTAGCTTCCTCTTAACATGGAAATGGTGCGCATTATTTTTGAGAATGTTTTACCATCCTCTTTATGCGTTTTATATTTTCGTTTAGACGGATTAGTTCAGTGGTCAGAGTGGCGCCCCGGCAAGGCTGGGGTCCTGGGTTCAATTCCTAGATGCGACCAAATCTTTTCACATTGCTCATTTGATTGTTAATATTATCTTCAATGATTAAAGATTACATATTTTTTCCTTGCAAGATATAATAGAGGCCGAGCGAGAGAATCGCGATAAAATCAGGAACTACAATTGTTATTGTATTGATTTGGTACTTAAAATATATATTCAAATCTACAGTAACATCTTTTAGATCCTGATTTTACCGCCAATCTCTAAATGATGCCTCCACTAGGGTCTAAATAAAAACAATTTATTTATGTAAATTCCTCTTTACCTTTGACTAATTTAAAACTCATTTTTCAGCAGGAAGAAACTGGTCATATTTGGCCACCAGGTGATTGGTGATGAGAACATACTGTTTCTGGTGCAGGAGAAGTTCTCCGTTAGGCAGACGGAATTCTCCTCCTGCATGTCGGGGCTCGACTTGCAGGGGGCCCAGTATCTTCTGGTCAAACAACCCTGTTCCTCTAAAGTCATCATCAGCTGTGGAATGGTGGACATCAGCAACGTAATATAACCCACTATGTTATAACTAACTATCAAGCCGTTTAACTGCAGGGATGGACCGCCACACAACACTGTCTTGGAACACACTTGCTTCATTTACATTTATACATTTTTCATACTTTTCTGTTATTTAGATTCTTGACATGACCCGACTCAAGTATATGATTCACTTGTCTATGTCTTTCGCGGGTGTCTCTGACTTTTTCTACCATTCATTTTTGCATCTTATGTTCTCCTTATACACCTTTCTCTGTTCATACATGTCACAATCATCAAAGCTTCCCTTTCTTAACTCTTGACAGGCCAAGATGCCAAACAAAACGTCTGTAACCAAGGGGTCTTCCGATGACCCCATGATTTTTCTGTCTTATGGGCTTTTGAACTATAGAAATCCCAATTATTCAGTCAATTATTAATGGGAACTTATGTATTTGCGCAGGAATACGTAAAATACTAAAGCGAAATGTCAAGTATTTAAGCTAATATAAGGAGGATAGTAATTTTGGTTACTACCTACTCCCCCACTTGGCTGCGGGATAGTCAATCTTGTTCACTACACTTTCTTCAGCCTTGCATTTTTCCAAATCTACACATACGCTTCATTTCTACAACATTCAGTCTACTTTCATCCTTCCTCTGACAGTTCCACGACTCACATCAGGGTTGGTATCAACAGTCTATTGTGGACTGCTAGCTTCACTTCTTTGGATAATATTTTACTTGTACCAATTATTTTATTTTTTCATATTCGTATGTTAGGTACACACAGTTAGTACATCATTATTTTTCTGTAATCAAATATTATTAAGAGAATTTAATAAGTCATTGAAGAAGAAGATAATGCTAATAAATCTAAACAAATCATCAAACAGAACAAGACACAGAAAAATAAAAAGGTAACTTTCTCAACTGGGAATCGAACCCAGGAACTCTGTCTTACTGGGGACATATACTTATATATTGATGGGTATTACCATCAAAAGTTATTAAAAGAAAATTTATTCCAATAAAAATGGAATTTAATAAGTTTAAAAGAAATTTGAGAGAACTCGTATAAAAAAACAATAAATATTTATTTTTTACCAACCTTAAATTTTGCTTATTTGGGACAAAATATATGGGCCCGATGTGTCCCAATTAAGCATAATCCACTGTAACTTGTTTGCAGGGTAAGCCGGTGGACCTCATAATATCGGAGATGCAGGAGCTAATCCTGTGCACGCTGCTGCGGGGGGCTCAGCCGGTGGTTTGCAACCTGCCCCCCTCGCCCTTCCTGTGGCTCAACCACTCCATCGCTGTCTTCAACTGCTGGCTCTCCACGCTGACCACTGTCCGGGTTGTGGATCTGTTTAGCTCCTTCTTCTACAGAGACAGCACTAATACCATCAATCTGAATATGTTTCAGAGGTATGTATGGTATCTTTTAATTGGTAATCGGACAACTCAACACAGACAATTCAGCACACCTTTAAAAAGTGATTAATTCAGCACACCTTTGAAAAGTGATTAAACAAAAACTTGGTTAGTTTCATAGGTTACTTTTTTTTCATATGTATTTTTATAGCACTTTTTAAAGGTGTGTTGAATTGTCATTGTTTTGAGTTTAAATTTAATTTTCATTCATATTTTTTTAATGAAAAAACTGCTCTAACGTTAACAGTACAGACCATAGATAATAGAAACAAAGGTAGATATATGGTGAACGATGTTGGCGACACGTTTGTGTATGCGATTTCATACTAATATATTGGGATATCTGTTTTGTTTATATTAATACCTTGTGTCAAAAAGGGATTAGCAGCCATTTTTTTGTTAGGAGTCCCTAGATATAAAAATAACTTTCCTTTATCTTAGCAGGCGGATTGAAGTTTTTACACACATGTGGTAATGCTGTGTTTTATCTACCGGTATTTCAATGGAAGGTGCTCCCAAAATTCATGCTCAACATTTGTGCTTAGTTGACATTTTTCACATTGAACAGGTAGTTTTTACAATCCATTCATGTGTTTACCAATGGATCAATTGATTGTAAATACTGAATTTTTTGACTCCCCCCTCCTACAAGAGGACCCACTCCTTCCTTTTGTTAAACGGACCAATCGCACACCAACCCAAAAGATCAGGCATTCTGTATGGAGTTTTTATTTGCATATTTATTTAGTATCTCTGCTTTCCACAGGGATCCACTTTCTTTCAATGGAAATCCTCTAACTTATGCCTGGAGCCGAGAAGGCATTAATGTGGTCTCTCAAGCCATACAACAATGCTGCAGCAATAATTTGAAGAAAATTTAATTTAAGTGATGACAAAATTAAGTTTAATGTTAATATGATATTAGGTTGTAAAGCAGCGATCCCACATTGGAAGAAACTTTATATTTTTATCCTGAAAACATGGCGTTTTTACAGGGAAATATCAGTTTTTATTATAAAGTGGAACAGAGCAAATTTTTAATTTTGCATCACTATAAAAATAATATTTTTAATCTTTTGAGAAGATTTTTTTTTTTTTTAATTAGTTTTTTTAAACCTTTAAAAATGACGAGGTATTATTAGGTTGCAAAGCAGCGATCCCTCATAAGAAAACACTTTATATTTGTTATTGTGAAAACATGGTATTTTCACATGGGAATATCAGTTTATTTGTACATTTTGTAATGGGAAATAGCGATCTTTAATGCTGCATCATTATAAAATTAAAGAAAATATTATTTGTAATCTTTTGAGAAGATTTGTTGCTTTTTTTAAAAAACATCGTTCTTTAAAAATAATAGGCTTTCCTTTTTAGAGATGGTTGATACCTGAAATGAGTTATCACTGCGGTTCCAGTTAACCCGAGACCGATGTGGGACCTGTTCTTTACCCGGTTACTTTTGGAACCGGTTTACAATTTTTTCATTTCAAAATTAATTAGTTCCTCAGAGAAATAATATTGACAGTTCTAATGACAGCAAAGGAACTGAAACGGGGATATCGACCATCTCTATAGCCTTTATGGTAATTTTAACAATGACTTTTTATAAATATTGAGTTTTTATTTATTTTTTATTATTGATCTCAGCTTAGATATAACTATTTTTTAGAAAAGCATTAGCTTATGATTTCTTTATTTTTATGATCAAGAGAGATTAAAAACTGATAAATACATAAGTACTATTTTTATTTGGGTAATGTAAAAAAGTTTAGGTATATTGTGTATAGGTGCCATTTTTTATGTTCATGTCATTTTTGATTATGTTGTTTTATTGATTAATTCAAACATGACGATGTTATTTTTTATCCGTGTTTATTATTGCACACACAACAAATAAATTTGGTTCGTGCAAAGATAATAAATGACAATATTGTTTCAAAGATTTGTTTTTTTTTTTTACCTGAAAATTTTTTTACGAAAGCAAAACGATTTATTGACTGTGCCCAATTGGATTGAAGTTCTTGGTTACAAGATACAATACGATTGTACCCACCCCAAACAGGAGACTCCTGTCGGATGAGACCAGTACACCAAGGGGCACAATACATGCTCTGAGGATAGGATCCTTCACACCAGGAGGTTAGAGTGTAATCGACCAGTATACATGGCAACCTAATAAGCCAATATTGGAATGTAAGATGGGCAGGTATAAAGGAATTGATTGAGTTTTGGTTTTCAAAGTCTCCAGCTTCCCGCATCCGACCTCCCGCTTCCCAGATATTGTTTTTTTTGGTTGTCGCTTCCTGCTGCTTCTTGCTTCTAACTTCCTGTTATTTTATGCTTTCTGCTACATGCTTCCATTATTATAAAATTTAATGGAACATAACTGGTTTTGTTTTTAACATCCTTCAAAAAAAAAAAAATTTTGGATACAACACTATATTATTCCAGCAAGGGCTCAAATAATGAGTTTGTTTTATATACAAAACTGAAAGAAATATACATTTATTTAGCTAACAAGCGAAAAATACTGAAATAAGGAACTTATCTGCACTGCTTGAAGTGGTTTTATCCTACAACACTGATTACTCATTAATTACAAGTGGCTTCACCCCCCCCCCCCCTCGTTTACTCCTAATAGTCCTTTTCGTGTCACTTATAACTCTCTTGTTCAATTAAAATATTATTGTATCACATTGCTCTCAGAGGATAGTTACACAAAAAACAATAATTTCAAGATTGAAAACTGAATCAATTTAATTGTCTCCCAATAAATACTATGTAAAGATGTACATATTCATTATATTCATCTCTTTCCAGCATGATTACTTATCGTGTTTTTATCTAATTATTACGTTCTCCTGTTCTCTTTATAAATGCTAGTAATTTTTTTAAACCCTTTAGAGCGTGAGCACACAGAGAGCGGTCAGGAGTTCCGAGTTCCGCGTTCGGCGTTCATTAGAATGTACTGATACTATAACAACAACGCACACAGCGGGCAGTCAGACCGCGGCGGTCAAAACGGAACGCCGCGTTCTAAGAGTTCTTTTGCCGCCGAGGCAGAGAACGCCAGAACGCCGCGATGTTTGAGGTTACAAACACAGAAAAGTTAATTGAATTGGTTAGGGAAAGGAGTTTGTTATACGATTTAAGTGATGTAAATTATAAAAAACGCGAAAAAAAAGTCGAAGCTTGGTTTGAAATTGCTACTAGTAAATTTAAATTTTAAGTAAATTTTATTATTAGTAAATTCGCCTTGTTCTTCTCGCGTTGTGTTGATTGGGTGCACCCAATACTTTCTTTTCTTTTTAGAAGCTGTTAAGCTCCACAAGAGCAATATATTTTCACGGATGATGAACTTTCTAGTGACATGTTGCATATGCAAAGACCCAAACGAAACTAGAACGCGAGAATTTGAACGCCGCTTGTGTGCGTTGGAACTCTTGAGCCGTCAACGGTCACTAGAACGCAGAACTCTGACCGCTCTCTGTGTGCTCACGCCCTTAGTTTTGGACAAAGGCGTTATTTCAATGAAGAAATTAAAACGCTAGTTAAAAAATACATCCATTCCTATTGTTTATATTTTTACACCCTTACTAATGAGAAACATCCATTTACTCTACATTAAAGGTTGGTAATCAGTTGTGTAGGGTTTGAAACACGTTTATTAGTAAGGCCCAAATTCTTAATTTTTATTGTTTACTTTTCATTCAAAATAAGTATAATGTATTGGTCACCATGAAATAGACAGTTGCCTATTGCTGGTTGCAGATTGAACGTAATCTAACGCATAAAAATGCCAAGAGGTCGACAAAATACGTCAATCTGTGATTTTTTAAATCCAAACCTTTTTTTGTAATCAACAAAGCCACCGATTTTAAAGTTAAGGTGAAACGTAAGCGGCAATTTTCATACAAACTGTTTGTTTGCCCCATTCGAAATCTACAGATAATATTTTATTTATTTTAGTACTGAAAAATAATACTAATAATGATTTTTGCGCGAACGCAAATTTTACTGTTATATTACTTATAATAACCGAGTAATTACATTAACAAAAGTCATTATTTTTCATCTAATTACTGTAAGTGTTAGTGACACAAGTAGCTAAAAACGCTACTCTAGCCTGTCCGTACACTAGAAGAGATATACTTCTGTGGGAGCAGTTCCGATATGTATTTCACAAGAACGTTTGCAACACTTTCCTACGGTTCTAAAGTACCTAGTTAGATGCATTTGTAGTAAAAATGTCAAGTTGCATGGAATGGTTTTTTATGCTGATAGAATAATGTTTTCGCTTTTTTATAAATGTTCCAGTATTACTGAGCGCACGGAATATTTGCGACGGAGGCTTACAGTAAAAGGGCTAAATTAACTGTCTTACGATAACAAGGACAACTTTAATAATTTAGAACTTTCTTGAATCTGTAAAAATTACTATAGATAGACTCGCCTAGTTATTTTGATGTACTAAACAATAAAATGCATAGATCGAGCTACGTAGGTACCTATATACTCTAGCATAACATTATCTGTCTGCCACTTGCCACGGGTTTGAGATGTTATAAAAAACTATCGAAAAAGTGTAAACAATTGAAGTGACCTTTTTTGTGCCAAAAAGAAATCAACAATAACAACGATTTTGTATAACGCATTTTTGTTTTCCCATAACAATGAGGCGTGCACTTTATAAAAAGATTCACCAGTTTATTTCCGGACACCGCGTCTAAGATATTTGTTCAAAAAAAGTTTTATTTTCAATCATTATTTCAATCATTATTATCAATCTTTCTGTCCTATAAAGGGTTGACTATTATTAACATGTCTCGTTTATTGTTTTTGGAAATAAAAAAAATACAAAAAAAAATGAGTGTGCTTTAGACCACACGACTGAAGTAAAACTTCTTTAGCTCCATCTATATGTATGTATAATATATGTATAATAGAACCTACCACAAGACACGGAACAACAATCGATGCAGTTTTCTCTAAATATCTTTCTAATTTTCATTCGAAAACATGTGTCTAATTTCTCATACCATCGGTCTTAAAATCATCCACAGTAATTACTGATGTATCCGATAATGAAAATAATGAATAAAAATAAATAATATTATAATATTGTCCCGTTATAATGCCTAAGTAATATTTATTACGTATTATGAGACCCTAAACCCTACGTACCAAGACTTGAGCGCACGACGAATTTGATTCTCCATCTGGTAATTCTTACCACTTAGTTGGTTTCGGTACATACGCCGCGTACAAATATACGAACAGATATAACTTTTTGACTTACACAAAACATATTAGATGCAAAGAAACACCAAGACTCTAAGACACCAAGATAGGTCATGGTTAATAAATAGGTATGTACCTACATCGCTTGTTGTCGTAAAGCCCATTTAACACGACAAGACATTTTGTGGTCTGGTCACTTAGAGATACACCGAACATATCAATGGAGGGCTTTTTGTAGGAGACTAGATTGTTATTTCGATCCCTTTTAGACGTGATCAGTAGAGATAGCAAAATTTAGCATTAATTTTCAGATTTTTTAGCATTAACAATTGGAAATTTAGCGTTTTATAGCATTTTGAGGCATAATTTAGCATTTTGTAGCAAAATAGAAAAAAAAGTATTTCCTGAATGTTTTTAGCGCATATTTTAAGTATTTTTGGTAAAATATATGTTTAACCTTCATTTGCAAGTATTTCTATGTGAAAGATTGCGATTAACATCAATAGGCGTAATTTATTTTGCACAATTTGTGTAATGTCAAAAAGCAATTTTAGCCTACAGTACAAAAATATTAAATATTTACACATAAAATAGTAACAAAATTATAAAACATCGTAATGTAAATATCGATTTTTTGAAATTCTCACATATTATTTTAATACCCGGCATTTTCGGGATATTCGCGCCTATTTCGCTAAATAGAATAATTTATTTATTTATTTATTTACGGACAAATAGTCCATTAACAACATATTAATTACACGAATAAGTTTTATAAACAGAGATGACAGTGAAAGGAGAGCATATATAAATGAGGAGCGAAGACAATAATAATATAAAAGTAAGAATGGGAGATAATAATAAGTCAAAGCATAAAGATGGTTCAAAGGGCATTAGAAATTAGACATTGCGTATTGACTGTCGAAAGTCATTTAGGCATATACCACAAAATTCAATGCTTTGACTTGACAGTGAGTTGACAAGTCTCGACATTCTGGACAAAGGAGAATGGTATCCATAATTGGTAGAATGTTGATTGACGAACAGCATTCATTATTTCGGAGTCTACGGGAAGGGATGTTGAATTGGATAAGTTGCAACAAAGCAGGTGAGTCTGTAATACCATTGATAATCTTAAATATGCAAATCAGATCAGTGTCCCTTCTACGTTTCTCCAAAGAAGAAATGTTTAAAGTTTGTTCAACTTCATCATATGAGTACTCTCCTCTTTCAAGACCCAACCTCCAAGCGATTCCTCGTAGGAAGCGATGTTGTACGGATTCTATGTGACAAATGTGGACAGCATAGAAAGGAGACCAAATAACACTAGCGTATTCAAGGTGAGGGCGAACTAACGAGCAGTAAAGAGTTTTAAGGGTACTTATATGTTTAAAGTCAGAGGTTATTCTATGAACGAAGCCGAGTAGTTTAAGTGATTTGTTAACAATGTTGTTAATGTGCTCACGGAAAGAAAGTTTGCAGTCAAGAGTGACCCCAAGATCCTTGATAGATGTTACAGTAGATAAACAAACATTGTTTAATTTATAATCAAACTGAATAGGTTTTTTGGTTCTATAAAAGGACAAAATTTTACATTTATCAACATTAAGTTCCATGCAGTTTATTCTGCACCAATTATTAAACGAGTCAATATCACGTTGAAAATGTAAGCAGTCAAGGTAGGATTTAATTATCTGAAGAATCTTATTATCATCCGCAAAAAGCCAGAAGCGTGTATGAGAAAAAACTTTGGTGATATCGTTAATAAAAAGGTTGAAGAGAAGCGGGGCCAAATGAGCTCCTTGGGGAACGCCGGACGTTACGTCAATGTTAAAGGATTCAAAGTTGTTTATTTTAACCCTTTGTTTTCTATCGCTCAAGTAAGAGCGAAGGAATGATAACAACGGGTTTCTAATGCCTATAGCATAAAGTTTGGCCATGAGAATCGAGTGATTTACTTTATCAAAGGCTTTGGAGAAATCAGTATAGAGTACGTCAACCTGAGTGTTGTCTTCCAAGGCTTTAACAATGGTATTTGTAAAGGACAATAAATTAGTTGTTGTAGATTTCGCCGATCTAAATCCATGCTGTTCATCAATCAGAACATTTTTGAATATAGGAGTGATTATCTTTGTAATTATCGATTCAAATATTTTTGGAATACAAGATATAATTGATATTGGTCTGTAATTTTCAATGTTTGACTTGTTCCCGGATTTAAAAATGGGTCGAATATATGAAATTTTCCATGAATCAGCAAATGTTCCAGATGAGAGTGATAAGTTGTACAACATACAAATTGGGATAGATAATGAATATTTACATTCTTTTAGCAAGATTTCTGGAATGCCATCAGGTCCGGTACTTTTTTTGTTAGAAAGTTTACTTAAAGATTGGTATACCTCTACAAGTGAGATTTGGCAATCATTCAAGTCAATGTTGTAGTCATAGTTGAGTGGAGGGATGTTGCATGAGGCACCAGAATATACAGAGGAGAAGTGTTTAGCAAAAAGGTTGGCGATGTCAAGACCGTTAGTAGCATGAGTTTCATTATAGTGCATACTAGAAGGAAGATCATTATCAGTACGCTTTTGCGCAACAAATTGCCAAAATTGTTTAGGGTTTTGCATTAATTTTGACTCAGTAACTTCTACATAAGATTTATAGCATTTGGCTGATTCGATTTTGGACAGTTCCCTTAAATGAGAAAATTTTCGAAATACGGAAATACGGCCAAAAATATTTCAATTATATGGTCACACAGCTTCATATTTATTTATTTATTTATTTTAGCTGAAATACGGCCAAAATCACGTTTTTCGCGTTAATTCGCGAAATAGAAATCACTGGAAACACTTTCAAATGCCTTAAAACTCAAAGAAAACTTATAAATGCCCTATTTTCGAAACATAAATATTTTTTTGCATTTTTAGTTAAAATGAAATTTTGCCATCTCTAGTGATCAGACATGATTGGGTCTTTGAAACATTAAATTTGACGAGATTATTCTTACCCCAAGAGAAAACACTCGAGGGAACAACACGGAAGCACTTAAAATTATTAAAAAATATAATAATAATAGAGCAAGTGAGACTACGGATACATCTAGCGATTCAAAATATAGCGATTTTTCAATACCCCAAGGCACGGTTTTAGGACCATTGTTATTTATTATATATGTCAATGATATATTCAATATTTCCAAATATGGAGACATTGTCTCTTACGCTGACGATACAGTCCTACTACTAAAAGCAAACACCTGGTCAGAACTAAATAACATGGCAAATACAGATATCAATGAACTAAAATTATGGTTTGATGAAAACCTGTTGACTTTAAATTCTAAAAAAACTTATTATTTACCATTTTTCATTAAAAAACAAGAAACATCTAAAGAAATAAACATAATTATCCACTCTATGAAAAATACAGAAAACCACAAATGCAATATGTTATGCACAAACATAGAAAGCAAGACCGATATTAAGTACCTAGGCATAACAATAGACCAGCGTTTAAAATGGTCCCCACATATAAATATTCTGAACAACAGAATAAGGAAACTAACATATATATTTAGATGTTTAAGAGATATTTTAAACGAAAAATTACTTAGAACCACATACTTCGCTTTCTGTCAATCAATTATACAATACGGCATTATAGGCTGGGGCGGTACATATAAAAATCAAACTCAAACAATTTACATATCACAAAAACTAATAATAAAAACCATATTAAAAAAACCCTATTCATATTCGTCCGAACTTTTATTCAAACAATTTAAGGTCAGAAAATTAAGTGCATTATACTTCTACCATGCAACATTACAAATTTATAAAAACTATATTCAAAATAAAATTGCACCCTTTAAAAATAACAGAAATCTGAGACAAACGTCAATACTTCCTACTCCTAAATGTAAAAAAACAATAGGACAGTTCAACCATGAATATCTCGGAGTTAATTTTTTTAACTCATTACCAGAAAAAATTAGAAACATAAATGCAAATATAAACGAATTCAAAAGCCACCTTAAAAAGTATTCCGAACAGTTGAACTGAATCGTACCATATAAACCAATATAACAACACCCCCATACACACAAGCCCTGCTTATTTATGGGGGTACATCAAATACTTAATTATGTAATTAATAACCGTACTATATTGTGTAATTATATTATGTAATTCGTGTATCTTTTTTTTACTAATAAAAAAAAAAAAAATAAAAAAAAAAAAAAAAATCTCCATGATTTTACGTGGAGGGAAGATATAAAAAAAACTATGAGAGGTGGTACATTATTTTGAATGAGAAACAACTTCCGTATAAGAAAAAAATACTGTTGACGATTTTTCTAGATGCGATAGGTACCGATGGGTAAGTCGATATTTTTTTAAATTTTACACGCTGAAAAAGGTTATTCCAAAGTTTAAAAAACTCCAGCTTTTTCGTTGAAAAAGTTATAAATCACCAGTAAAAAATATATACGTTATCGGTAACCATGTAAAACGGACTTCTCTCGATTTCCCGAAGTTTGTAGGATTGTATATTATTACTCTAAGATTGTACCTTAGTGATAATATTCTTATTACGCTATGGATTGTACATGTACATGGCCATAGTAAGTCGTGCAAGCGGCCTTTAAAAAAAAGTTCCAGTTAAGGCCAGCAACGCGCCATATGCTTTGTTACCTAGCCAGCGCTTTTTATAAAAAATTCAATCTCCCCAAGCGACGATTTAAATTACTGAATTCAACAATACTTTTATCATCCTTCTCTTTTAGACTTGAGCGTTTTACCGTAGAAATTTTGAAATGCACGATTTTTTACAAATATCTTTTGGTTTGGTATTGAAATTCTTCCGCGGCAAATGTTTTTTGTGCGTGTTGGTTTTACAATAAAATTGTGTGTTTTTCTGCCGTTCTGTAAAATTATAAAAGTATTGGTATGAAAAAAAATTTAAACAGATTAATATATTTTATGTGCATGCGCGAACCAATAACTTACCTCAATATTAAAAAGCATAACGCGTTAAAAGAGTTTTAATTGACAATATTGAAAATAACGCCATCTATCGGTGTAAAGTTTCTAAATATATTTTAAGAATAACCTTAAGTATGTCGATCTGTAAACTGGTATTTAGCAACTTTAGCCAGAGAAAACAAATACATAAAAAAATCTACATCTTTATTGTGGTTGTCAATAAACTTCAAACATTCTTACATTAGGTCATATATAAAAGAAACTCAATGTTAATTGATACGCAAACCACAAAAAATGTGTTAGTAAGTACATTTATATAATTATAACAGGTAAATTTGAAAAATATATATGAAAATAGGCTGATTAGTGATATCGTTGAAAACTTTAATCAACTGTTCATTCTTGCATTGAACAAGTTGAAAACCTTCCAATAAAGGTTAGAATTTTACAAGGTGAATACAAATAACTACCATCAGGCAATCTCATTTTTACATTCTAATCACTATCTGATTAGTATTTGTACAATTTAAATACAACATAATAATTATCTTAAAAAGATAATACATTCAACAACCGATTAAAAAAAAAATTACAAAGTGAAGCACTAAGTATAATAAACTTATGAATTGTTGATTGCTCATTAATCAAGAGATAAGAGGTGAAAAATAACAAATGAACTCTTCAGAAAAGAAATTAGTATGTCAATAAAATGATTAGATCGTCAAACATTGAACATAAAAAGTGCACTCGTTAACCCGTAGGGGACAGTAAGAAACTTTTGAGTAAAAAGATTTTTGTTAAGGCCAACACAATACCATAGTTGACATTTTTATTTTTGTCTAACCTAGTACAGGTAATATCTGAAGGTAAAATGAATGCATAAGGTCGACATTGCAATTGCAGTCCTTCGTAGGGTGCATAGGCAAGATTCTTCAACACTGGAAATGCAGGGCTCCGGCCCCTAGAGGTTAAGTTGATGGTAGTAGAGATTAGATAAACGAGTCTCTTTGATATAGTATTTGGAAATGTAAATGGGGCAGTACGGCTTCACTCTATATGAATAATTAAGATATCTTTTTAAAGGTAACTAGATAAAACAGAGCAGTGACAAAACAAAACATGATAAAAGAATAGGTTAGGAGAATATTTTGTGAATATCTCACAAGCCAAATATAATAATACTGAAAATTATATTTGAATTAATAGCACGGCACAATATTAACTTTTTAATTTTGGAATTCTCATGGACAGTAACAAAATGCGTTAAAAACTATTTCTACACACTGCATGTTGCACAGTAGTATAATTTCACTGGACTGCTATTATAGCCAACCGCACCCTAAGGGTTAAAGGTTTGTTTGTAACTTTTCAATGTTCTGTTTTGTCATGGAACCCTTCTTTTAATATGTCAATACGGATTGGTGTTGTCTTGATGATATTTCATTGCCAGCAATGAAGTCCAAGAAAGCCTCGGTGGGAGTCTTGTTTGGCGGTGAGAATGCTTCTCCCTTAAGTACTGATCTGGCGGGTTCAGCTTTGGGTTGGCGGGCTTGCAGAAGGCGTATGGCGTCTTCCTGCCCCTTGGCTGCAGCCTGACGAAGGAGTTGCTCTGCGGCCAAGGGGTCCCGGGCCAGCCCGCCACGCCCCTGACCCTGAAACACGGCCAGGTTGTACAGGGCCGTGGGGTGGTCGAGACTGGCGGCTGCGCGGTACAACTCTGCCGCCTGTAAACAATACGACATAATAATTTATTAGTAACTGGTGCCCACAAACTTTACAATGGAGTGTTGGTACTAACCCTGATGTATGGCAATGAGGCGTGGAACTAGCAGAGAAAGGATGAACCAAGTATGAACTTTGTAAAAAAGTGGAGTCTCTAAAAAATTGCATGGCTGTTGAAAGCGTAAGGTAAGATTAAGAAAGGGAAGTTTAGATGATTTGGACAAGTACGACGGGTGCACAAAGTAAGGAGAATATATGACGTGAAAGTGAATGTTAGAAGTAAGACATCGCACAATCAAGGGGATCAAATACTTGAGTTGGGAGATGTCAAAAATCAGATTAACAGAAGATGATGTATGCAAGAAATGATATATGCATGTGAATGAAGCAAGGAGTGTGTTATGTGGCTCTATTCTCTCTGCCTACCTCTGCGGTGCCAGTGCCACCCTTACAATATAGTGTTGTAATGCAAACTTAAGGTTTAATTTCATTATACCACAAAATGACTGCTTTCTATAATAATTAGTCTTTATTCCAAATTTTAATCTGCATTAGTTAGGCGACATTGTACGCTATAAGTATCATGGCTTCGTCTATATCAGCATATCGCCCACCATACACTACCAATGGGAATGTATGGCGAGCGATATGCTACGATGAGCGATATGGCCAAGCCATGAAAATATAGTGCGCTTGTAGCGTGGTCTGTCACAGGCATTATGCAGGATTACATTAGATTAGATTATATTATATGGAACGCATTTCGATTTCGAGCCGCAAGCCAGAAATTATTGAACATTTGCCAAAATTTTTTATGTCAATTTGATAACAGTAAAACAGGTGGTAGACGTAATTAATTTCTAAATACCATTTTTTCATTCTTCTTCATTCCTAGCCCCTTTTCATAGCAGATGGCCAAGTTGTAGAGGGCGGGCGCATGGTTCCTTTGAGCGGCCGAGTGCAGCATGGCAAGACCTTCTCTCAAGTCTCCACCTTCGATGGCCACCAGTCCCAGCTGGTTCTCCACTGAACTCAGAACTCCCGTCAGATCTTTGATGGCATCATCTAACCCTACTTCGCTATCTTGCTTCTTATCCTCAAATGACAAATCTTTTTCATTTGCTACGGTGTATGGCACAGTGGTGGAGGAGGACTCGTTGAAGAAGCTGGTGTTGATAACTTGCTGGGTGATGGAGGGCGGTTGGGCGAAGACGCAGGAAAGAAGGGCAGAACGTAGGGCCTTGGTGTTCGACCGAAGGAAACATTGTCGCCCCTTGAACTCCTTCTCAAACCAACGGCGACGCTTCTGGCTGAGACCCAACAATTGACTTGTGTACCATCCCAATACAATGGCACCACTCTGAAATGAAAGAAAACATTTCTTAATTCACACCACATCTTACAATAAGATTTAAGAATAAGTTCTAAATTTTTTTTCGTTATGTAACTTAAATTATGTTTAATATCATATTCAAGGTGAAATGAAAGTCTTAGATCGTAAATATTTACTAGTTTATTTCGGGAGGTTAATAAACCGTATAGACCTTGAGAACAACTTACCCAGCTGAAGGCGTTTAGCCAGGGGTTGGCCAGTCGATCATGATACCAATATTCATCGTTTTTTCTGGTGTTATTGTGGTCTGAATTGTCGCTGCATCGATAATTTTCTTGATAACTCTTGACTGAGTTATCCTTCCTCGGGACGACGGAGGTGGTTTGGTTGGACGCGAGGCCAGCCCCGCGTCTTACATCGAAATAGTTACAACCACGTTGAAGGGTTTCCTTCACACAACCTGTCACATATTTCCACATTTTTCTACTCTACAACAAAATATTGTTTAGGGAATTCATTTTGCGCGATGTATTCGTATCGAGGATTCTCCGAGATTTGACAGATCGGTTAACAAACTTTATCTAAGCTAGTGATGGAAAAATCGAAACAATCGATTTCGAAGTACAAGAAATGGTCGAATTAAGTTTCTAAATATTCATTCGAACACAGTCAAAAAAGTACGATTCCCAAATTATGATAATCCAACTCTCTCACTGAATTTTCATTTGGTTGACTGGATCATTCTGTACTTGACACGGAATTATTAAAACTGCCCTTGTTGTAATGCCCATCTATGCCCAAGAGCATAACTTTTCTCGATGCTTTTGTAAATATCACAAGTATTTTTTAAATTTCAATGAAAATAAATTTTTATGGTAGAAGTAAAAAGAAACATTTTTTTAATACTTTGCAAGAAAGCTATACAATGCTCTTCCTCTCGCCCTTAGACAGAACTCAACTTGTTTGAAATAAAAATCAGATACCAAGTCAAAGATTTTATGAAAACCAATTTATAAGTATGTATTTTCAATGGTACGATACTGATTGATTTTTAACTTCTACGTAATATTGTTGATATTTGTATTTATGTTGTAAACTGCTGTAAACTGAGCCTGCTCTCAACACAAGAGTTACTAGATAGTTCCTAGTGAGACAGGTACAGTGGTTTATTTATTGACAGGCACGACATATCACCCATGTAATGGAAGTAATAATGATAAAGTTTAAGCAGCTGATCTTTTAAAAAAAAAAAAACATTTTTAATCCTTGGTGGCGCTAAAAGTGAGCCCTGGAGCTACTGCAATTTACAATGCGACTGTACAGTTGAATAAATTAATAAAAAATGTCCTCGGTGTCGTATCACACCCACAAAAAAAACCTGTTTAACCTCATGACCCTGGGAAACAATATAATATTGCCTCCAGCTATTATTTTAGTTAAGGACCAGTTCCTCGAAAAGTTTCAGTGATCGTTATATCATTTCGGGTAAATATTTTTGTCTGTAATCATAGTTCATAAGTTTCGCATTATAAAAGTTCCTAAAGATTCCAAAAATAGCCGGTTCTTCAATATTATCGATCGATCCGGAGACAGGAGAATTGACAATTAACCATCTCTATTCTCTATTCGCGGGTGAGTGGTATATTTATGATTCGCGGATTCGCGCCAAGATTTTTGTCATTATTGACATTTCTTGTTCACATTGTGTTTTTCGTCGTGCTCACTAACTTTATATCATTTTACTGTGTTTTTCATATTTAACGTGATTTGTTATTGTTTGTTTATAATTCACAAATTCATTTAGCTAATCTTATTGCCACCTTCTCATGAAACAAGGCTCGATTTATCTTTAAAATGTCGAAGCGAAATAGCGGTGTCGGTGGTTCTTCGAATACATTGTTCAATTATTTTCTTAAGTCGCCGTTAGCTAACAAGTCTCCAAATACCGTAACAGAAACAAAGAAAAATGAAACTTTTACTCCACTGAAACCCGTTTCAAATGGAAATGCGAAGAGAAAAAATGAAGGTTAGATTATAAAACATTGTTCTTCACATTGGGAAGTTTTGAATATCAAAGGGATGGGTGAAAGTGATAAAATAATAATACTTCCTCATTATTATTATTTTAATAACATGTGTTCTGAAACAATATCCAATATTGAAAGTATTTTAGCACTGCAGGTTTGATGTAAAGTTGGCGAGATTGTTTGGCTTCAGTATTTATGTTTTTGATTACATCATTATAGAGGAACTTCGAAAGCAGAATTCAAAAGAGTCAGATTCTGAGGCAGATGTTGAATTGAAGCCAAAGAAACTGAAACTAGATGAACCGGAAAGCAACGATGATGAGGAGGACGATATTCCAGTTGTTCCAAAGAGAAAGAGAATCAGACTTGTATCTGAGGTTTCTGATGATTCTGATGCTGAAAATAATGAACAATCAACAGGTTAGTACAGTGAAAAAAAATCCACTTGCTTTTTAATATAAAAAAATATTTAAATAACACTTCGTTTCAACTTAATTTCTACAAGAAACGATTATTTACGTCGGGGGAGATGGTAAAAGACGTATTAGAGTTCCATTTTTATTCAAAGTTCAAAATTTTCCTTGTCACAAGATCTTGTGTCATCATTTTGGATTTTGTTAGTATGAAATTATATTTGCGAAAAGATTCCATTTCAATCTTAAATATGCAATTTGAATTTTGTTAGTATGAAGTGATATTTGCCAAAAGATTCCGTTTCAATCTTAAATATGCAATTAGGATTTTGTTAGTATGAAGTGATATTTGCCAAAAGATTCCGTTACAATCTTAAATATGCTTTTTTTTTTAAATAAACCACACTAATAATAATATTTGGATGATTTGTATAGAACCGTTTTTGTGCAAAATCACCTCAAGTAAGAACCCAACAACCTATTTTGTGCATGTCCCCAGATGTAAATATTTTGTTCTTGTACTAATTAAGTTGACACAAGTTGTTATTTCAATAATTTGGGCATATTTAGCAGTAAGCGGAGTAAGGAAACTTTACCCAAACTTCATCGCATTTGACGCAATGACTTGAATACAAGACACGTTATATACTAATTGAGCAAAAAATGTAGCATCGCTTATGAGAATGATAGCCATTCAAAGAATATGTGAATACTAATGAAATAACGGTAAATATTCAGGATCGCTGCTCACGCTTAATTAAATTATTGTAAATGGTTGTCATCCCACACAATGAAAGTTAATTTTCATTTTATTTAATTGAAAATTAGAATGTTAAAATTAAAATTTCCCAAATACAGATATTTGTCTTTTATAGTAATTAAGGTGAATCAAAGTGTTTTATTTAAAAAAAAATCGTATTATGTACAAGCATTGCCAGCGATCCTGAATAATTACTGAAATAGCTATATGAACGGCCCGTTAAATTATGTCTACTGGATCTAGTGAAGTGAAAATTGTCTCAATAAGGTATCTTCACTCTATTAATTCATCTAATATTGACATAGTTTGAAACAACTTACATTAATAAAATAAGGCCAGTTGTTTCAAAGAATTTGAAAAATTTGTCAAATTTCAAAAATAATTTTCAAGTTCTGTGAAAGTTCTATTCTAGTTCTGTTATTATATCATTATGGGCCAGTTGCTTCACAGAATTAAAATAATAACAGACCTTGGAAATAAACTTTTAATTTTGATGAATTGTTTAACTTCTTTTAAACGACTGGCCCTAAATGTTTATCTATGTCTCAATGTTGTGAAGTCCAATTTAGTAAGTAGGTAATAGAATATTATTTACTTCTCGTTTGGTGCTCATTCAACATCTCCGAAGTATATTTAATTATTGCTTTTGCACAGTGCTTGTTTATGATAATTCAATTCCACATTTTCTGTCTCGTTTATTTTCCTAAAATTAAACTTTCTGACTTATCATATCCAAATAACAATCACTTTAATCAATATATCTTTTTGCTTTTCCTTCACTACAAAATATTTCATACTCTTTTTTTTTTATACATAAAAATCTGTTAAGAAAGTAGGTACCCTCTCAAATTTAGTTAAACTATTAATCGCTTGAGCACCAATGTATCCATATGGAAGCAGCAGCAAAATCAAAAAAATCATTTCTCCGAGCTATTCTGGGGTAGATTATATATGTACTATTTTTATCACTATATAAGTTCATTATCAGATCCGAATAGCCAGGTACTCCCTACTCACCACCTTCCTCTTCCCCGTCTCCTTCCCCTCCCCAATACTTTCAGCCTCACAAAATACCCCAACTAGGAATGCCTTAGTCTCACTGGTAAATATCATTTTGCAAAAAACAAAGTTGTTACGAAAATAGAATCAGCTGGCTGCCGTCGAAAATTTAGCACCAAGAGTTAACCAAATGTTTTTAGCTGAAATTTTATCATTATAAGCAGAAAAAAATATTAATTATTTTTTTTTATCAGCAGCTAACAGCAGCATGAAAAACAAATTGGAAACCAGCTTCAAGTTTGAACCCAAGCTTTCTTCTCCATCATCTTCCCCTGCATCCAAAGCCAAAAAGCAGCCAAAATTAGACGAGTAAGTTACAATATTCCTTACCTTTGCATTCTATGCTCAGTTTAGGTTAAAGTCAGGTTGGAGCAAATTAACCCCTTGGGTCTTTTATACACAAAACACCGACAGCAATAGAGTATTCTTGTGTTCTTTACGGCACAAGCTAATATGGACTTCTAAAAGTCGATCTATCTCCTTCTGTATTACTGTGAGATATATGATTTAAGTAGTGTTAGAAAGTACAACATCACACTTTGTATTTGAAAATTAACCATAGACACTTCCAAACAATAATAATATGTTCGAAAATGTTATCAACCGCCATTGCTTTCATGTCGCGAAAGATTTGTCAAAGTTTGTGAATTTTTTATTAATTGCTAGCTGACCCGGATTTACCGGGGGTCATCCTTAGGACCTAGATATATACCACCGCTGACTTTTCTGTAGGCCTTTGTAAGATATACAATTCCGTAGTACATTATTTTGATTTATCTCATAAGGTTTAGCCAACATTAACAATGTAGTGCCCGAAAATATATTTTTACGACTTGATTTTAAAACATTGACTTTTCTCTACTTTTTATAAATATAATATGCATGTATTATATATGCAAACCTTCTAGAAGAAATTATCTAAATGATACTGAAAACCCTATCAAAATCCGTTCCGTAGTTTAGAAGAACTAAGCGCACAAACAGATAGACGCGGATAGCGACTTTATTTTATACTATTTAGATATTTTTATACGCAAAGAAAAGAGAAGTGACAATAAATTTTAAAATAATAATATTTATGTAATGAAATGTATTTTTTAAATTTCGTAAAAAGTGGTGTTTTTTTTCAACTAACATGAAAAAAGTAGCCATACAAAAAATTCCCCCATTCTTGAAATTAAAATTATCATATTTTTAATTGCATAATGTCTATTTGTAATATTATTATTTGAGAGTCTTTCATCTGCTTTCAAAGATAATATTTGTTTTAGGAACATTTAAAAAAGCGAATCTATTTGAACATTAATATCAAAAGGGAAAATTTAAAAATAAATTATGAATCTGACAGATCTTTTAGTAACTTGGCGACAAAATCTCAAAAGACCCCAAGGGTTAAATGTTCTGTTGACCTATGACAATCAAGATACAAAAAAAAAATAACCACAAGGGGTCAATGAGATACTTCACGCATGTGATTATTCCAAGGTTATGTTTATGTAGGTTTTGTTGGAATACAAAAAATACCAAGACGCAATATTAATTGTTTTTGTGTTTAATTCGTAGGATTTCATTTAATTTTTATAAAAATTTAATGTAAATCAAATTTAATAATTTTATTATTAAGTTCTGCAAGTATTTTAGTTTTTATTATTGTGACAGCTATTTCGGCAATTTCAAACTGTGGTTAACGTTGAGTGTAAAAATAAGTTGTCTCATAAAATTATTAAATTTGACTTACATAAAATTTTTATAAAAACCAACACAATAAATTCAGTATTTAATTCGTGAAGGAAAGTAATTTCAGAGATTTTGGCTACCCCTATTGGTACGAAAAGGTTTAAAAGCTTAAATAAAAAAAAATTAGATCACTTCTGCTTTTCGCAATCGGTATCTTCATTAACCCTAGATAACTAATCGCTCGTTGAGGCGACGACGCGCTACTCGGCGAAATTCGAAATCACCTACTTTCCCGCGCTCCCCGACCTTGATTCTTTCATTACCTTCCTAATTTGAGTAAACAGTGCAGCACGTGACGCGATTGCGGCCACATGCATACTAGGACGTGCCCTATGACCATCTCATCGTCCGCTGGACGAAAGTTTAGTTATAACAACAATTTTTATTTTTAAGGTCGTACATTCATATATTCTTATACATATTTATTGTTGATGTTGGCGAATCTTCTACAATAGAAGCTCCGGTTCCATCTACGTTAAATGTGTGTCAAATTTGCTACCTGTGTCCATCCAAGGCCCAGAGGATGACCAAACACCGTTGCACCAGATGTAGAGGGGCTATTTGTGGTCCACATAATGTTGACATGTGTGGTCACTGTGTAGACTGATATTTTGATATTAATTTGTACTTAATTTGTTTATTATAAACCTTACTTTTGTGCCATGTAACAAGTTCCTATCTTAGTTAAATATTTTTGATTTATTTCTTGTGTTTTATTGCATAGTCCACTCGACGAAAGTGTAGTTACAATGAAAACGGTTATCTACGGTTAAAATGAAGAAAATAATGTAAAAAATATATAATTTATTGTTTATTTTTTTTTAAATTGTAGGTCTAAAGAAGTAAACACCAGCTTTTCTGAGTCAAGGCTTCCTAATACAAGTGAAGAGAGCAATAACTGGAACCACTGTAAGCTGGATTGGTTGCGTCCAGAAAATATCAGGGATGCCAATAAGAGAAAACCAGACCATCCAGAGTACAATCCTAAAACCCTCTTTGTTCCAGAGGACTTCAAAAAGAAGCAGACGCCGGTAAGATAAAGCTATGTATACACATACATTCACGCTCGTCGTTGCGTCCACACACTCGAGCAGTTCGACACAAGACACCGTAGATGACCAGTCAAATCGCAAATTTCTGTTGAATATCGAACAAGAATTACAGTCCTTGAATCTTTTTCGCATTGAGTATTCAGCATTGAGCAAAACGGTTCACATGTTGAGACATGTTCGAATGAGTCTAAAACCATCGAGCATGAACGAGTGTGAAGAAAGAGAACATGGTGAGAAGTACCTGGCTGTTCATATATTCTGGTCACTAAACATGGCTAAAGCCAGTTCAAGCAATGTTTCATTCCGAATGATGGTGTATCATCAGGGCGGTACTCAGAGCTCCCAAACTTCCTCTTCCCCATCTCCTTCCCTTCCCCACTCTCTTTATCCTAACAACATACCCTAACTGAGGATGCTATAGTCTCTCCAGCTCCGGTGAGTTGGGAGTCTTGTGCGGTAATCACATAAAAATATATCGCACGTCGTCACCGATCATATATTATCTTTGAATCATACTATCACACGTCGCAACGGACCACGTGTTAGGTACGCGCGTTGTATAATAATAAAATTCGTATGTACGGTACTGCTGGAACGAGAAGGAGTGCATATCACGTAATTCGCTAGGTTATACCGAGTGGCGATGTGTGATAGAAAAACATGTTTTTTGTTTTTAATTGAAAAAGTGTCATCGGACGGCAAAATGATGTCCAAATTTTTACTCCAAATACTCTTAGGAATCGCTGGTAAAAGCTGTGTGTATATAATTTCATTTGTTTTTTTAGTTGTTTTCCTTTTCTATTATCTTCTTAAAAGTGAAATGTTATATATATTTTCTTAAAGATTTCATTATTTTATTATTAATAGGAACAGAGCGGTTGTGACAACCCTCCAACATTGCCCGAATGTAGCGATTCTCAAGTGTGCTAATCGTTGTTTACTGGGAAGTAAATTATGAAACATTTATAAAAGTGTCTTAACTAAATACGGTAACAAAATATTCGACTCTGAAAATAGAAGAAATTTACTTTGCCGAATTTGGACTTCGCAAATTTGTTCATAACGTGACGAGTAATTTGCGCTCCCATGTAAAAATGTCTATTCATTCAAAAGCAGATTTTACTTTTAAGAACTAAATGGTGATATTATAATGCGAGATGCCTATATACTGTCAGATTGATTTATTGACGAATCACAGTCAGCTTTCCCCTCTTCGTCCCCCAACTGATGGTTTGACCCCTCGCCTTTAAGTTCTCGTTTATTAATATTCATATGTCTATGGTTATTACATATTACAGGGCCACAAACAATGGTGGGACATAAAGGCGGCGCATTTCGATTGTGTTTTGTTCTTCAAAGTAGGGAAGTTTTATGAACTCTATCACATGGATGCTGCTGTTGGTGTCAATGAATTAGGATTCTCTTACATGAAGGTAAATATTTACTGAATAACAATTAAAAATTCTACAAATTACCCATTTTCAGGTGTAATCTTTTTTTAAACATTTTTTTAAAAGAGTCACATTCCAGTGTTACGAATAACCTGACAATATTTAAATTAATTAATTTATTTATATATATATACGCCTAAAAAGGCTTTTACATAGAAGTGATACATGATGCAGTACAATAAGAGAATATGTATTATACAGGAGATATTGACAGTAAATAGATGCAATCCATTTTAAAGAAGGAAAAAAAAATAACATAAAGTAAAAAAGAAATTACAACAACATTACATATAAAACAAATCATTAAAACTAATTTACCAAAGCTACTCTAATTTGTAGGATTCAACAAAGTGTTGATGTAGATTATGCTTAATTCTATATATGGAGTCAATAAATAAATCAATAACACCCCCATACTTGTTGCCCAGATCATGCATCCTATTGGTCAGTGAGTGTGTCTGATAGTTGGTCGAGTATGTATTACAGAAGAATGTTATATTTTGCCTTGTATTCCTAGTCGGCACATGTAGTTTAATAGTGGCAAGGATGGGAGGACTATCAATTAAGTTGTTAATGACTCTGTGTAACACAACCAGGTCTGAAATAATTCTCCTGTCAGACAGTGTTCAATGTTTGACAATTCCTCCCACTTCCATCATAAATGTTGTTTGTGCAATGATGTTGGACTTAGCTAGCAGAGGTTTGAACTCGGCTACTAACCGGTAATTGGTTTATTATGTCACTACTGAGTATAGAGCCTAGTTAATTATGATTATGTTATGTTATAATATAATACTAATATAAGTATCTGACAATTTACTGAATTCCAGGGAGACTTTGCCCACTCTGGCTTCCCGGAGACGGCGTACGCGCGTATGTCTAGCTCTTTGGTGCAGAAGGGCTATAAGGTGGCGCGGGTGGAGCAGACGGAGACTCCTGACATGCTGGCGGAACGGACCAAATCCTGTAATTTCTATTTCTTTCATATTCCAACATAAATATATTACCTTTGAAACCTGTATATAACAGAAGCAAGGGAGATGAACCGTGAATCTTAGTTTGAAACACAAAAGTGTTGTCACCATCGTTCAACCATACTTCTGCGAATTGCATGTATGTACAGCGGCGTCCCGTCTTAGTTTCTACCTACACATCAAATTCATAACTTTTATTGGCTCCGGCACTTACTACTCACTCACTACTCTGTGCAGCTTGATCATAGCTCGGTGACAACAGCCACACTTCCATGCCATATCTCCATCTGTTTCTTTTATCTATGTATGAAACCATTTACATTGGCTGCCATCTGACTGATATGTACTGAAAATATACATTTTTTCTAAATGAAATACCACTTTCTATTTGAATATTGACATCGTTGCAGTGCTTCAAGAAACTCTGCAGTCAATTTTATCAAACCAAATATTATATAAAAATATGTAAAAAACTAATAATCTATTGAAAAATAAATGTTTTATTATTATAGTTTTATCACTGCCGTGTTTGAATACAATTGTTTGATTTGTAGCTGCGAGCAAAGAGAAGGTGGTGCGGAGGGAAGTGTGCCAGGTGACCTGCAAAGGAATAGAGGTGTTTGGGCTGCAAGACAGCGGGCCCGCCGATTCCGCTGCCAGCTATATGATAGCCATTGCTGAGAATGTAAGTCATCACATTAGAATATCACTAATCCAGCACTATAATATAACGCCTGGTCAAGGAGAAGGTGGTGCGGAGGGAAGTGTGCCAGGTGACCTGCAAGGGAATAGAGGTGTTTGGGCTGCAAGACAGCGGGCCCGCCGATTCCGCTGCCAGCTATATGATAGCCATTGCTGAGAATGTAAGTCATCACATTAGAATATCACTAATCCAGCACTATAATATAACGCCTGGTCAAGGAGAAGGTGGTGCGGAGGGAAGTGTGCCAGGTGACCTGCAAGGGAATAGAGGTGTTTGGGCTGCAAGACAGCGGGCCCGCCGATTCCGCTGCCAGCTATATGATAGCCATTGCTGAGAATGTAAGTCATCACATTAGAATATCACTAATCCAGCACTATAATATAACGCCTGGTCAAGGAGAAGGTGGTGCGGAGGGAAGTGTGCCAGGTGACCTGCAAGGGAATAGAGGTGTTTGGGCTGCAAGACAGCGGGCCCGCCGATTCCGCTGCCAGCTATATGATAGCCATTGCTGAGAATGTAAGTCATCACATTAGAATATCACTAATCCAGCACTATAATATAACGCCTGGTCAAGGAGAAGGTGGTGCGGAGGGAAGTGTGCCAGGTGACCTGCAAGGGAATAGAGGTGTTTGGGCTGCAAGACAGCGGGCCCGCCGATTCCGCTGCCAGCTATATGATAGCCATTGCTGAGAATGTAAGTCATCACATTAGAATATCACTAATCCAGCACTATAATATAACGCCTGGTCAAGGAGAAGGTGGTGCGGAGGGAAGTGTGCCAGGTGACCTGCAAGGGAATAGAGGTGTTTGGGCTGCAAGACAGCGGGCCCGCCGATTCCGCTGCCAGCTATATGATAGCCATTGCTGAGAATGTAAGTCATCACATTAGAATATCACTAATCCAGCACTATAATATAACGCCTGGTCAAGGAGAAGGTGGTGTGGAGGGAAGTGTGCCAGGTGACCTGCAAGGGAATAGAGGTGTTTGGGCTGCAAGACAGCGGGCCCGCCGATTCCGCTGCCAGCTATATGATAGCCATTGCTGAGAATGTAAGTCATCACATTAGAATATCACTAATCCAGCACTATAATATAACGCCTGGTCAAGGAGAAGGTGGTGCGGAGGGAAGTGTGCCAGGTGACCTGCAAGGGAATAGAGGTGTTTGGGCTGCAAGACAGCGGGCCCGCCGATTCCGCTGCCAGCTATATGATAGCCATTGCTGAGAATGTAAGTCATCACATTAGAATATCACTAATCCAGCACTATAATATAACGCCTGGTCAAGGAGAAGGTGGTGCGGAGGGAAGTGTGCCAGGTGACCTGCAAGGGAATAGAGGTGTTTGGGCTGCAAGACAGCGGGCCCGCCGATTCCGCTGCCAGCTATATGATAGCCATTGCTGAGAATGTAAGTCATCACATTAGAATATCACTACTCCAGCACTATAATATAACGCCTGGTCAAGGAGAAGGTGGTGCGGAGGGAAGTGTGCCAGGTGACCTGCAAGGGAATAGAGGTGTTTGGGCTGCAAGACAGCGGGCCCGCCGATTCCGCTGCCAGCTATATGATAGCCATTGCTGAGAATGTAAGTCATCACATTAGAATATCACAAATCCAGCACTATAATATAACGCCTGGTCAAGGAGAAGGTGGTGCGGAGGGAAGTGTGCCAGGTGACCTGCAAGGGAATAGAGGTGTTTGGGCTGCAAGACAGCGGGCCCGCCGATTCCGCTGCCAGCTATATGATAGCCATTGCTGAGAATGTAAGTCATCACATTAGAATATCACTAATCCAGCACTATAATATAACGCCTGGTCAAGGAGAAGGTGGTGCGGAGGGAAGTGTGCCAGGTGACCTGCAAGGGAATAGAGGTGTTTGGGCTGCAAGACAGCGGGCCCGCCGATTCCGCTGCCAGCTATATGATAGCCATTGCTGAGAATGTAAGTCATCACATTAGAATATCACTAATCCAGCACTATAATATAACACCTGGTTGTATGGAGTACTGAAAATAAATACATGACATCAAATGAAATGTATGAACATATTTTTACTCATGATTTTATTAAACCTTCCCATTGCAAACATTGCTTATCAAAATATCTAAATTTAAAAACTAATAATGAATTTATTGTATAGGTATTTTTTGTATCCCCCCCAAAACCTATAAACATTGATACAATGCGTGGGGTATCTTAGTGACCCCTCATGGTAACAAAAGTTTTGTTTTGTATCTTGGCATGTCGAAGGTTAAGAAAGTTAAAATTTTATGGGTTACACAAAGCTTTAAAAGCAAAGCAAAGCCAAGCTATTATCGTATATTTATAAAACTATTTTGTAGAGATAAACCAAGAAATATGTATGTACATAAATAACATTGGAATGGTGTGAGTTATAGATTTCATACTTATACACTTAGATATTTGGGTTCTCCTTTACCGAGCCAGTTAGTTCATAAACATTTTCCCCAAAAAGCGGAGATACAATGTCTTGACATTAACCACTCGGAACATTAGAACGTCAAAAGACGTAAATATGATAATAGCGGTCAAGACATTAGTACGTCTTTTCACGTAAACGCGCGAGATTTTACAAAAATCGATTTATTTCCATCACTAGTATACGGATTGCCATGATTTAAAAAACAGAGTATCGATAATGAATAACGCTACGCGTCTGTATTCAAGAATATCTAAGCAATGTAGAGGTGCATTATCTGAGTCGATTGAATCTGTCATCTTGTTCGTTCATAATTTATTGCGTTTTTAAATAATTTATTAAAAATATTTTAGTTTGGACGGTTAATATTTTGAGGTGACTAATAGTTTTTAATTATATTTCTTCAATATATAAAGTGTTATTTCTTTATGATACTTAGAAAAAAGTACATTTTTCACAGCTTTGAAATAATGGTCAGCGATTTTTACATATTTTTGACGTTTTCCGAAAATGTATATTTAGACACGCAAATATTTACGTATAACAAAACAATACGATAGTGAATTTCATAATCTTTCCAAAACATTTTTTAGAATGAGGCTACGTTTCCCAAAACGTGAGTTATGAAGCTTTTAACAAAACTCGTGAATAACACAAAAAATTTCGCGTTTTGACAGTTCGCAAAGGAACACAAAGTAAATAAAAGTCCTTTTCTGAGAGGTTAAGCCGTTAATATTTTCTATTGCTATAAAATAATAGTCAATTCTTTTCTCATACTCAAACTTTATTTAAAATTATGACCTTTACTGAGGTGATACTAGAGTTTATTTGGCACCTATTGACACATTGATAGACAACACCCTTGAAGTGATTTTTCACAAAAACAGCGCTATATAAATTATCCACTTATTATTGCCGGAAAACAGAGATTCGTGATACACATGCTGTCACATGTGTGTTTTGTGAATTCGGTGAAAATCAGTAATAAAAAAATGTACACCTTGGGTGTGACACTATCAAGTACAGATGTACTTAGATGCGCACTTGAAGTGAAATGACACTAAACTGCGCTATATAAATGCCATGTCATTATTATTATTCCCATTGTGACACAAATAGACAGGCTGCATTCTGCTACAATAGAAAACTTGACTTCCCTGTACTTAGTTTAGTATCGAGTCCTGACTAAAAGTCATATACAGTAGAACCTCGTTAATTCGAAATCCACGGGACATCAAAAATCAAATTTCGAATTAACGAATTCCCACGTAATTCGAAATTTTATGAAAAAAAAAAATGCCAAAAATCGATTTTCTAGGCCGCCTCTTCAAATCCGGGTGGTATTTTAGTTGTAAATTCGTATTAATACCAATTATTTCTTTATTTTCGCGGCCGATTACCGTAGCGGCGCACAGTGGGCTGAAAATCGCCTTTCATAGACATAGAGACTTGAATTTTCAAGGGTATTTTTTTTGGCTAGAAATGGATTCTGCTGATCATTACTATGCTATAAAATGTCGTACAAAGCAATTGCGTGTACAAATGAAGGAGTTATAATTTTTTTAAGAAAAATTTGTATGGCGCTGACATTAAAAATGAGGCTATCTCTGGAATCATAAGGTTGGCCGTTCTATCCTTACACACAGATAATACTACTATTTATTTGTATTTTTTTGACATACTTCATATTGTGGCGCAAGGTGCGATGTTTTTTTTAAAAATCCTCAAAGTTGAAAAAACCCTTTTTAATGTTGATGATTCATTTTAATGCTTAAACGCTTTTAGGCTTGCAGTGTAAATAAAATATTGTAAACTAGACAAAGCATACTCATATGTAAAGCATTTAAGCATTAAAATGAATCTTCAACATAAAAAAGTTTTTTTTCATCTTTGAGGATTTTAAAAAAAAAAATCACAAGTTTCGCCACAATACGAAGTATGTCAAAAAAATACAAATAAATAGTAGTATATTTGTGTGTAAGGAAATAATGGTCAACCTTATGATTCCAGAGATAGCCTCATTTTTAATGTCAGTTCCATACAAATTTTTCTTAAAAAAATTATGACTCCTTCATTTGTACACGCAATTGCTTCATACAAAATTTTATAGCATATTAATGATCAGCAGAATCCATTTCTAGCCAAAAAAAATACACTTGAAAATTCAAGTCTCTATGTCTATGGAAGGCGATTTTCAGCCCACTGTGCACAGTGTTTTGGCTTGCAGTGTAAATAAAATATTGTAAACTAGACAAAGCATACTCATATGTAAAGCATTTAAGCATTAAAATGAATCATCATCAAAAAAAGATTTTTTTTTCACTTTAGGATTTTAAAAAAAAAAATCGCACCTTGCGCCACAATATGAAGTATGTCAAAAAAATACAAATAAATAATAGTATTATCTGTGTGTAAGGATAGAACGGCCAACCTTATGATTCCAGAGATAGCCTCATTTTTAATGTCAGCGCCATACAAATTTTTCTTAAAAAAATTATAACTCCTTCATTTGTACACGCAATTGCTTCGTACGACATTTTATAGCATAGTAATGATCAGCAGAATCCATTTCTAGCCAAAAAAATACCCTTGAAAATTCAAGTCTCTATGTCTATGAAAGGCGATTTTCAGCCCACTGTGCGGCGGGCCCTTTAAATTCAGATATTCGCAATAAATTCGTAAAAATGCTATATATTTACGCGTAAATCGAGATTTCACTGCCGATTTCGGTCGCGGCCTACCCTTTAAATTGAGATATTCCTAAAAATACGATATATTTCCGCGTAAATCGAGATTTCGCGGTAATTTTCCGTCGCGGCCGGCCTTTTATTTCAAATATCTGAATTTAAATTCGTAAAAATACGATATATTTCCGCGTTAAAGGAGAATTCGCAGCCGTATTCCGTCGCGGCCGGCTCTTTAAATGCAGATATTCGAAATAAATTCGCAAAAATACGATATATTTCCGAGTAAATCGAGAATGCGCGGCCGATTTCCGTCGCGGCCGACCCTTTAAATTAAGATATTTGATGTAAATTCGTAAAAATATGAAATATTTCCGCGTAAATCGAATTTTATCGGCAGTTTTTCGTCGCGGCCGGCCTTTTAAGTTCAGATATTTGAAGTAAATTCGTAAAAATATGTCATGTTTCGGCGTGAATCGAAATTTTTCGGCCGATTTCCGTCGCGCCGTATTTTTTAACTCGGATATTCGAAGTAAAGTTAGTAAAAATACGATATATTTCCGCGTAAATTGAAATTTGGCGTTCGATTTCCGTCGCGGCGGGCCCTTTAAAATTCAGATATTCGAAATAAATTCGTAAAAATACGATATATTTACGCGTAAATCGAGATTTCGCGGCCAATTTCCGTCGCAGCGGGCCATTTAAATTCAAATATTCTAAATAAATTCGTAAATATACGATACATTTACGCGTAAATCGAAATTTCGCGGCCGAGCTTCGTCGCGGCCGACCCTTTAAATACAGATATTTGGTGTAAACTCGTAAAACTACGACATATATCCGCGTAAAACGTATTTTCTCGGCCCTTCAAACTCGGATATTCGAAATAAAGTTGAAAAAATACAACATTCCAGTAAATCGATTCAGATTTACAAAATAATAATACTAATTAGGACGATGTATAACCACGTAAAAATACATTTTTCGGCGTTTTACCGCCACGGCTGTCTTTTAGATTCAGATTTACGAAATTTTGTGATTTATTTTCGCAAAAATCAAATTTTTTCGAATTACACAAACAAATTTTCGTGCGGGGACAAAAATAAATTTCGAATTACGAATTAACGAATTTCGAATTACGAATTAACGAATTTCGAATTAAAAAAATTTTTGTATGAAAAAATTTTTCTACGGAAATTTTTTTGGCGAAAATTTCGAATTACGCGATTTTTCGAATTATCGGGGTTCGAATTAACGGGGTTCTACTGTAATATGTACATTGTGTCATATCACATCTCCTCTGACTAAAACCATATATGTAATGTATGTGTACTCCTCTAAAACAATGTCAATAGACATTGTGTCATACAACATCTCCTCTAAAACAATGTCAATAGACTTTGTGGCATATAACATTTCCTCTAAAACAATGTCAATAGACATTGTGTCATATCACATCTCCTCTGAAACAATGTCAATAGACATTGTGTCATATCACATCTCCTCTAAAACAATGTAAATAGACCTTGCGATGTGAATGTGTAAAATAAAATGTGTTTTGATTCCAGGATCTGGGAGTAGGGCGGAGTCAGTACGGAGTCTGCTTCATCGACACCTCCATCGGCATGTTCCACCTCGGCCAGTTTGAGGATGATAAATACTCCTCCCGACTCCTCACCACCCTGGCGCATCATCCTCCAGCTCTGGTAGCTTATTTTAACATCAATCACTCACAGAAACAATAATTTAGTGTTTTCAATGAAATTTCAAACTGTCTCAAAGTGTAAGGGCCCTATTTCACCTGGACTGGTGTGAGAAAGCCACCGCACAGCGCTATACATTTTACTGTTTGGCACGCATCGATGCTGGTGTCGGCCACCAAATTGTGGCGACCCTCCATAGGGCGCTATATATGTAATTAGCTTAGTGTCCCAACGGGTGGCACCACACTGGTGTCCTGGTGAAATAGAGCCCTAAGAGTATTTAACACTAAAATTCTGTCAAGTTTCAATAATGTTTCCTTAGGATATAAGGATTGGGTTTTTGATAAACATCTTGTTGAACAAACCTTATCATCAGTTTTCCACAATACTTTTACCGGTTTTCCTCCCAAACTGGATGTTAATATTTTTGTGTGAATTCATCTCCATAGTATCAGGAATGAGTACTTAATTGGGGATATCAACATTAATATCCTCAACATAAGTCAGTAACATCCACAACTCAATGACTACCAACAACTGCTGTTAATTAACCAACAAGATTAGGATACAACAAAAACTTATCTGCCTCCTCTATTGACTATTTTGGTCCTGTTGTGTATAATATGTGTACTTTTATCGATATATTAGAAGTATTTTTTTTGTCTGTTTCCATCACAATATTGATCACATTGTGATTAAAACAGACAAAGCATACAAAAATGAGGGAAACAAAAAACATTTCGCAAAACTAAACTAAGATATTGGTTATAGAACAAAAAAGGCTATAAAAAAAATCTTAAGAATAAATATACCTGCATAGTACACATATTATACACAACTGGACCAATGATTACATTTATATTGCTTAGTTTTTATAACTGCCTTAATTATTTTATTTTTTAACTTCTTTAGTTCTTCTTTCTTTTATTTTATTTCTTAATATTTCATTTAAATTCGTTTAATTAAACATAATTTCAACACAGTCTATTTTATTTACATAATTTAAGTCACATAAAATTATAAAATGGGGGCCTCAGCATGGGTAGAGCACCCAGCGAGACTCACATTATCAAATTTCTAATATATCGATAGGAATAAAAAAATACAAACATCTCATAGCAAACAAGGGAATGCATAAAATAAACAGGAAAACCAAGCAAAAGCAGCAGAAAGCAGTAGATCATAAAGAAAACAGCAAACAGAAAAAAAAAACTAGCAACAAGAACTAAGCGAAAAACCACAAACGCTGCACAAAACAGCAAAAATAGCATAAATCAAGCAAATAATATCACTAATAAACCGGAACAAAATGGCAAAAAGCAAAAAAAACTACAAAAACTACCAAAATATCAAAAACAGCAAAAATTAAAAAACCCAGCAACAAAGAAAATAATCATAAAAGAAAAACAAAACCCTGCAGAAAGCGCAAAATACAGCACGGATATAAATATCAGCAAACAGCGAAAAACAACACGAAAAACAGCAAAAACCCAGCAAAAAACAGTAAAAAAAAAAGAAAACTGCAAGCTAAGACGAGGAATGAGTGCGCTCTCCCTTCTTTGAAGGGAGTAGAGGCACTGCAGAACCTCGGAAGTTGTCTATATACATTGTTGTAGCCCCGCTACACCCTGATCCTGCAACCCACCCGCGCTGCAGTCGCAAAGAAGTAGCCATGCTGCGTGGTTTACTGCAGGGACGTAATTTTGTTAAGAACAATAATAAATAAATAAAAGCAAATAAATCCTGAAAAATTAACCCCACTAGTTCTAAGAAAGAATTTCAACGAAAGATAAAACGTCGGAACTTTAATCAGAAAAATAATACCTTGAAATTATCGGTTTGGCGAAAAAATTACTGTCTATTCATGTTCGATTTTGAGAAATTGGAAGAAAAACAAAGACAATATCGTCTACTGAACAGTGAGTAAATCAAATATTTTGACAAACGGACATCTGATTTTTTATTGTTCTGACATTTAATCATATACTGTGAACAAGGTTTTTGGCCGTCCGATTTTTAAACGGAAGAGAAACGGGGTCTTAGGCTACATTTTTCTTTTCTTTCAATTTTGTGAGGCTGACCAGGGCAATAGTTTTTTAATAATAATAATATTTTGTGAGGTTGATCAGGACAATAGCATCTTAATAATAATAACATTTGAATAATTTGTATAGCGCTGTTTTTGTGAAAAATCACCTCAAGGTAACTATATCTCACCACTCTTAAATCTAACAAAACAACCAATTTTGTTTATGTCTGAGCGCATGGCAAGTCATTTTTTGTTTTTGTTCAGGTACTGCATGAAAGGTCCCACATATCTGAGCGCACGGCCAAGATCCTGCGTCTGACATGCCAAGCAGCCCGCAAGGAGGCCTTGGCCCCGCAGAAGGAGTTCTGGAGTGCCGAGAAAGCCCTGAAGACCATGGCCGAGAAGTATTACAAGGGCACTGCGGGGATCAACTGGCCGGAGGGACTGGAACCTATGCTAAGTGATAGTAAGTGCTTTTTGATACTAATATTGTTAGTAATAGATTTTTTGATAGTAATGTTTTTCCAATACATATTTTTGATGCAAATCTATCTCTGTATGAGTCCATTTCGACCACTTTCTAGAGACAAAATAAATTAATGCGGTTTTTCAATTTGAGTGCTTTTTTTTCAGTTATAGCTACACAGGAGACATCGGATTCTCTCAGAATTTTCTCGCTTTCATAGCTAACTAATTAGACAATCATCGTCAGTATGTCAGTGACGGACACCATCTTTCTCACAAATACAAAACCAACTCTGCGATTCCCCAGGGGTGGAACCTAGGATCCCTCCTCTTTCTTTTATTCATCAACAACATTGGCAAGACCATTAACCGCTCAAAATATCTCCTCTTCGCTGATGATATCAAACTTTTCAAAGCTATTAAAAGTCACATGGATTCCATTCTTCTGCAAAATGATCTTCATTCTCTTGTCAAAGGGTTGGAACCAAAGATATTAGAAGAACGAGATATGCTATGTTGGCCGCCGGACCGTAGGCGGAGTACTAACTAATTAGGGTACTTTGAACGGTATCGGGACGTGTACGCACAGAAATCTGTTCTATGTATTAGTGCGGATACCTTAGCGATGCCTTAGCGTAAGCGAAGGTGTGCAGTAGTATTGGTGAACAAAACCGGCGACACTCGGCAAAGCAATTCCACACAGTATGAACTGCTCATAGCACATCTCGTTCTTCTAATATCTTTGGTTGGAACTTACATGATCCAAAAATACATTTTTGTTCCCCCACCACATTAATAAAAATTTGACATGCAAAAATGAGATTTGAGACCTTGGCTTAATTTTCGAAACAAATCCCTCTTTCAAATCCCAAATATTTTACATCGTCTCCTGGGTCAACAAAATGTTCTTTGTTCTTCATAATTCGAAATCATTTACTAACAGAATTGCAATACGAAGAACATATGATGCCCATGTTCGCAGTATCCTGGAATATAGCGCCATTATTTGTGCCCCTTCTGAACAAAATCATATCCTAGAAATAGATAAGTACAAAAGAGGTTTATGCGTTAGCTGTTGTTACGTAATACAAGTCACCCTATAAAAAGGATGCACACCAACCCCACTTTCCCCATGCAAAAAGTCGCGGTGTACGTGACAAACGACACACAGCACCGCGGCCACAAGCCCATCGCCTCGCCGCGCCTCCCCAGTCCCCGACCTTCGCTTGCCTCGGACGGCCGTCAGTCTAATTTTGACCCCGGTCACCTCAACACCTTTGTTCGTCGGACCACGCTTCCGTCCGATCATTTTGTGCTTCACCACACCAGCCCTGTATCACCGGCCCTTTGGGGCACGGGCAGTGCCAGCTCGATACGTCACGCCGCCACCCATCATCCGAACCAGGAATCGTAAGCTTTCTCAGTAAACCCCCTTTCTTGTGTTCAACCAATTAAATTCATGTAAAATCCACGCTTCATCCTGTCGTCAATTTAGGAAGAGAGTAGAGAGATCTATGTCATACCTGTGTTTCTTTAGAAGATGATTAATATACCTTGTGCCTTTTACTCATGTGTTATTATTGTGATGGCCTATTCCACCTCCTAACCGATGGACGAGCTGATGATCAAAGGAACTGCCCACCCCTGATCGTACACGAATCTCCTCTGCTCTACCTTTCTACTGAGCTTAGCCAATTAATAACCAGGTTCGAGTCCAGGTACCCATAACCTTAGCACTGGCCCCTTCAACGTGGTTTTTCTCTGGTTATTAATCGTCCATCGGGAGGTCAAATTGGAAATAATCTTGTACCCTTTTTCTTGTGTTTCATGCCTTGTTTTGTATTAACCATTGTATAACTATGTTTTTCTTCCAATAAATCATAGCTGTTCTACAAACCATCGCGTCAAATCTAAAACAACCGTGTCACATTAAAACTATTCTGTGTTAAATTACAAGTTTTACGAATCGTCACTCGACAAAATTTAATAACCGGTATTCTATCAAAAGGTGCGCAACCAACATTCACTTCTTTTCGGACACCTCAAACATCACATAGTGATCCTTAACCATGAAGGTTTACTTTCCGAGTACAACTATTAGAGGAAACGAGCTACATTAAACTACAATTCAACAATTTCAAATCTTGTACATGATACAAAATAAATTTCTTGTTTGTGGATGTGATATAAGACTTACCTTGCTTAAGCATACCTTGCCTAATCATGAACACAACCAAGGAAAATTAAAGCCTCTCAGCCATCTGACAATTTCGCTTTATATGTAATAAAAGTGGGTAGTGTATCCTTTTTGTAAAGAAAAGTCTTGAAAGCCGACCTACTCCTTACATATAATTGAGATTCGCGATTGACGTGAAATTCCCCATCTGTCACACATTGCTAATTGGCGCAACTTTGACGGGATGTAAGGAAGCTTGCGTGTAAATAACCAAAAGCTGGTTCTGCCTAAATTCAGACAATTGGTCACGAATCACAAACAACCCTCCATTAATTGTTGAAAGAACAAACAATACTTCCTCGAAATCTGTATTCGGAAATTTTTCGGAACTTTGAAATTTTTCGGAAATTTTATTTTTCGGAAATTTTCTCACTTTGAAGTTTTTTCAAAAATTTTTTCAAATCACACATCTCAGGGACTTTTCCATCAAAATCCCAGGACAACCCCCTGGCCGTTTTTTTTTCACAAATCAAGGACTTTGAAATTTTTTCGAGAAATTTAATTTTTCGGAAATTTGAAGTTTTTTTCGGAAAATTTTTTCAAAACGCACATCTCAGGGACTTTTCCATCAAAATCCCAGTGTAACCCCTGGCCATTTTTTTCACAAATCAAGGACTTTGAAATTTTTTCGAGAAATTTAATTTTTCGGAAATTTGAAGTTTTTTCGGAAATTTTTTTCAAAACGCACATCTCAGGGACTTTTCCATCAAAATCCCAGGACAACCCTTGGCCGTTTTTTTTTCACAAATCAAGGACTTTGAAATTTTTTCGAGAAATTTAATTTTTCGGAAGTTTGAGTTTTTCAAAATTTTTTCAAAAACGCACATCTCAGGAACTTTTCCATCAAAAACACAAGGAAACCGCTGGCCATTTTTTTTTCCATATTGGGACTTCAAAAAAAATTTCACAAAATTCTTCACCCATCATCACAAGCTCATCTTTTTTTGAAAAAACTCAGCCACAACACTCTGACAATTCTTTTTTCTTCTCACAATGTCTAACTCAACTAGCCACAAAATGAATCCTCAAAACAACTGATAGTAATTATAAAAAACCACTGGTACATAGTCACAGCACACGTCTTACAGAAAAAAAATGGTTGAAAATACCTAAAATAACAAATAAGTATGGAAGCCGAACGCTGGAGTACTGTGTACCAGTGATTTTTAATAAGCTCAAAAATAAATTTGTTTTTTCAGAAAATAAGAGTTTAAGCATGAAAAATGTAAAGATGTGGCTTATAAATGAAAAATCTGTATATCTATAAAAAATAGAGCAAACAAAGAAGAAAAGGAAAGACATTATTTGAAAGTTTTAATTCTAATATAAATTAATGTATTTATTTTTTTTTTTTTTCACTAACAAGCTTTTTATTTCCAGAAAAAAAAAAAATTAAAATAACATTTTTCACTTAGTTAACTAGAATTTTATTTCTATTACATTATGTTACAGTACGATGTTATTCACTTTCAATGTGTGTGATCGTATATGTATTATTTTTGAATGTGTGTTATCTGTGTGCTATATTGTCCTATGTTAGTGTAGTTGTATGTAAGAGTCTGTTATTTATTTTATATAACGGGAGACTTATATTATATTATAATTGTATATTGAGATAGAACCTGCAGACAAGCAGCCATGTGGCAGCTTCGTGGGACTATCTATACATTGTCTAAAAAAAAAAAAAAATGTGAAATTTTCATTTCAGTCAACCAAATTTTCTACCATTTCTACCAACACCTTAGGCATAATAGCCAACATCTGCTCTCGAAGTACTCAAAGCTTAGAAAAGGAATTAAAAGACAGGAATATTTCTCCTTTCAACAAAACCAAAAACGTCCTGATCAAGTACGCAACATTTTACAACCGGAAATACATAAAAGGGCTGCAATTTCAACCCGGTAGTATAATCTATGTCACAAACAGACACAATTTACGCAGGAAACATGTTACCTTTAAGGAAAACGACATAGTTTGGAGACGCAACAACACACTCTCACAAGGTGCTCTGTATTTCTCAGCAAAACTAGCTCCTCGCTTTGTTAAAGCAAAAGTCCTGAGAAAAATCTCCGATGTAGTATATACCCTATCGGATGCCTCTGGTAAACACATCGGCAACTATCACGTAAAAGATATTGTCAAACTAGGAAGTGTGGACACAACAGACACCACCTTCACTAGGTCACACTCACATAGCTAACAAACTTTTGGCTCTACCTTTGTCCCACGAGATTTGGCCCTCGTGCAGACAAACAGCATGTCTTAACGCGTTAGTTTCATATAAAAACTCGCATTTTTTCGACCTCTGCAAGGTAACCTTTTTTTTCTAAAACACAGAAGTGTCAACTGTGGTTTTAAACCATTTCTCACCCATACTTGTACTATTTTGCTCTTTTGTATAAACCCCTTGTTATTTTTGTTTCTTTGTCACACCTCACCGTGTAATGTTTATAATTGTACTCATATTTTGTACGTATCTTCTCTGGAACTGATATCATTCCAGTCAAGAGACTTTTTCTGCTTCCCAAACGATTGATGCTCCCGGAGTCATGACCCTGGACATCATTTGTTAGTCGTTACCATTCTGACACTTACGACACTAAATACATAACTATTTTTTGTCATAAATACCACAAAAATTCACGTACAACATTGTTTTGTAAATATATTTTTTTTCTCTCTCATGTTCTTTACATTTGTTCTTCACATTTGTCTTTCACATTGTTCTTCACATTTGTTCTTCACATTTGTTCTTCACATTTGTCTTTCACATTGTTCTTCACATTTGTTCTTCACATTTGTTCCAATGGGTTCCATCGTACATAAAACAATGACCCTTTTGCAACATACACCCAATTGAGGTGAATATTCTACCCCTGTAACTTGTAATCATAACGCGTGTGTAAATTCCAGCTTGGTATCGTCATTTGATTCAAGTTTACATAGGTGTAACAAATAAAAAGTTACAATTACTTTGTTTTAAAGTTTTTTCTAAAAAATTGAATGGCGCTCAACATTCCCATTTGCTCTAATTTGTTGTTTTTTCAGAATTTGATATTGACACGTCAATTCTGAAAAAGGTTGTTGTAAAGGAGAACAAACACCGATTTGTCCTCCTCATCAATAACATTGTATCATACATAACACCTTTCGGTCACATTGAGTTTGTAAAATCTTAAGATCTCAACTTCCTGACCCCAATTTGTTATATTATGTACTATATTTTGACGTAAATAAGCATTAATTTGCCTTGTCAAATACACCGAGCCAGGTCACTCATATTAAGTCATCCTGTGTCTCTAGGTGCCTTCTGTATCAAATTTGTAACATAAAATTCACAACATTCGTGTTTGTGGCAATTTTGGCAACACCAAGTGTGTTTCCTTGTTTTTGTTTGGTCATTTTAAGTAAGTAAAACCCTAAAAGGTCTTAAATAAACCACTACAAACCTTTTTGTAAGCAAAGAGTAAGTAAAACCGATTAGGTCTCTTTTGCTATATGTGTGTCTTGTTTAAGACATCCTTGTAGGCATATGTTTTGTATTATTGCCAACTTAAAGCATAAACCCAACCAAAGGTTATGCCATCACAACATTTTGTAAGCAAAGAGTTAGTAAAACCAAATAGGTCTCTTTTGCTATATTGGTGTCTTGTTTAAGACATCCTTGTTGGCATATGTCTTGTATTATTGCCAACTTAACGCATAAACCCAAACAAAGGTTATGCCATCGTCTTTTTGATAATACCAATAGCCACTACTTGATTGTTTTTGACATTGTGTATGTATCTTTTTTCCGGTATTGAAATGGTACTTTTTTATTATTGAACGTTGATATGTTATTTTCATGATACATGAGAATGTTACAATATCCACCATGAGACGAGGGATCGTTATAAAATCTAACACTATACATGAGAATGTTATAATATCTACCATGATACGAGAAGTTTGTTATAATTACTTTTTTTACTGGCTTACATACACTGTGGCCAAAGAGATAATTTGTTCCATTAGATGGTTATAAATATCTATGTTGTACCTTTCCTTTCAATACTAGGGTTCTTTCGTAATTCATTCAATTTCTACATGAGACGTGGAGACGTTATAATACTTACCATGATTCGTGCGAACGATACAATATCTTGTTGTTGTTTTCTTTAAATAAGTTGACACTATGTACTTGTTCTACCGGACGTAGATCATTTTACCCTGACTTGTCACCCTTAATTGGGACCTTTTTTTGTATAACTCATGACACTGAGGGAAATGTCCTTCACTGTAGTGAGAATTTTTTTTGTTCTCTTCAAACAAACATGAAGCTGTGCATTCAGCAATTTTTTACGCTAACTGATACCTGTGGACTTCTTGTCAGCGGACCCGAGAACCATCCACTATCCATTGACCATGGACTAGCCATCAGCTTCACTGTTGGTTATGAGGTATCGTGTCGTGGGAGTTAATTGAGACAGTGACACAAAACCACCTAACTCGTTGTCTGGGAGACGAATAAGAAAAACTCCCAGGTTTGTGAAACTTGAGCAAGGGTCTGTCATGTTCTCACAAACTGTAGAAGATTAAATACGACCCCTAATCTTTCACCAAATACACGTGAAAGATTAGATTGTTATTACTGTGTATTCTCCTTCACCTTTTCATCAAATTCATGTATATTTGTAAAGAGTTAGGAAATTTGCTGGTTGATATATTTCGTCCTCACATAGAGATCGAATTGGGAATTAGCTCAGTCACTATCAATTTTCGCTACTCAATCCTCCATCCTTCACCCCTCCATCAAACCCTTGTACATTTGTAAAAGTTAGGAAATCTGCTGGTTGACCACATTTCGTTCTCTGAAAGAGATCGAACGGAGAATCAGCTCCATCACCAGCAGACCTTCTCGCTCAACGCCATTTTTTTTCTCATCCCTCATTATCCTTGAGGTTGATTTCATGAATCTGGAAGGTGTACCCTACGCACATAGCGTATCGTCTGTCTATAAGACAATCTTTATCCATGAAATTTGCTTCAAATCTCTCCTTTTCACCCCATTCCTAGGTAATCAACACATTTCTTGTAATTTTGAAAGTCGTAAGTTGTTATCGCTCAAGCGCTAACACCGGCCATGGAAGGCCAACTTCTTTCAGAAACTTGGTGTTACTACTGTACAACCACCTACCTATACCTTGTATATCAAATAGGTAACCTCACGCCAGTCGTGATAGTTTTTTTGTCTCCCCAATCTCGGGATACTCATGGTATAGTCAGCATATTGGATCTCTCTCTACTCTCTCTCACTCCTCTCTAACCAACGACGTTTTTTTTTTTTTGTCTTTTTGTCTTTTCTCTTGAACACAATTTGTTTCTCTCCAAACGTTTTGCATCATTGGTCTACTAGGCAGGTAAACTTCAAGAATTTTGGCTCTAATAATAACCTGTCCCTGGATTAAAAAGAAGACCAGCAGCCCTCCTCATCACCTGCAAGCTGAGCTTCTCTTCTTCGCCACCTTCACTTCCATCACTCACATCTCTCCAATTTCTGCGTACCAAAAACACCCGACCGCACCCAAATTAGGTGTGAGTCGTGCGTGCAGTTGCAAATCAAGTTGTCTCATCATTCAAACCATTCAAAGAACCCACCTCAGAACATTAATTTGGTAGGCGGGAATGGGTACCGCCGCCCTGGGAACCATTTATTGGATGACCAACACCTCTGCCACAGGTCACCCCAAGTGGTTCGCTACGTTTGGTGACTTAGCAGGGGTGCCCGGGTTCATGGGTTAAGGTTTGCCCGGGTCTTGGTGGCGGGTGCTTCGGCCCACCTTCTGCGTGGCGGGCCGGTTGGGAGATGCTGGTTGAGGGAGACCCTTTACAACCGGTTACCGCTGTCCGGGCCGCTCGATAGTACAGGGGCCCGACCCTCAGGCTCACGACTAAGGGTGGGCTGCCCCATCAGCGAGTGAAAAAACCCCGCCACTGCTGTTGTGCCGGTTCGTGACCGGAGGGGACCCAGCAGCAGCGTTTGGGGCGCATTGGATGCCCTCTCCAGCCGGACTCTCCCAGCCTATCGCCTAGCACCGCAGTGGGTGGGCTGGAACCAAACGCTCATCACTCCTGGACAGCCTGAACCCCATATTCCTACCCACCCCTCATACCTTTCCTTTCCAGACCTTTCCTTTCACCTCCTACCCTTACAAAAAAAAAAAAAAAAAATTAAATTCATGAATATACAACACAACAATTTTAACATCATTACAGCGGCGAGTAGCAGGCGTCCCCGGTGCGGGCCAAAACTGTTGGTAAATTTTGCCAACATTCGCGGCCTGCACACTAATTTAAATTCCGTCCATCACCATCTTTTGTCCCAACGTCCCAACCTTCTTTTCCTATCCGAAACTCAGATAGCCGAGCCGCCAGACTCCTCCTATCTGGACTGCCCGGGCTTTACCCTCGCAAGCAAATTCCGACTGAAAGGAGGAGTCTGCCTCTATAGTCGAGCTGACGTCAACTGTGTGCGACTATTGAGTCTGGAAAACTTCAGATTCGACGTAATGTGGGTGCGCGTCAATCTTGCCAGTACGGCAAGATTCTACGCATGTCTATACCGCTCACCGAACCATAGCGAATCAGACACTTCCGAGCTCTTCAAACATTTGAGCGATACTATTGATGATCTCTTGCCCCGCTACCCTTCGGCCGAGTTTGTTGTTCTGGGGGACTTCAACGTTCATAACGAACCATGGTTGAAGTTCTCAGGCCCAACGGACTCGGCTGGCCGACAGGCGGAATCCTTTGCCATTTGCTACGGATTAGAGCAATTGGTTCAGGAGCCTACAAGGGTTCCTGATGTCCAGACTCACCGCTCCAATCTGTTAGACCTATTCTTAACTACTGTGCCACACGGTTATAAGATTGACGTCACAGCGCCTCTGTGATCATCTGACCACTGCCTAATGACGACATCAATCCCCGTTAGCCTCAGACCAACCAATGAGAGGCTGAGGAGAAAAGTGTGGCACTATAGGTCAGCAGATTGGTTCGGTATGCGGGCCCATTTCAATGCTTTTCCGTGGTCAGCTGTTTGTTTTCGGACTTCGGACCCTTCAAGATGTGCCCAGGAGATTGGTGAAGTCATCAAATCGGCGATGGATGGCTTCATACAATCGACTACTAAAGAAACTGGTGTGGGCTCAAAGCCGTGGTTCAGTCGACAATGCTCCGAAGCAGTTCGACGAAAAAACGCGGCTTACCGAGCCTACAACACATCTCGAACGCCCGAAAGCAGATCAGCATACAACAAATCGGCAAAGGAATGCAAGAGAATCATCAATAGATCAAAATTCGAACACGACCTGCAGATCAGCAAAAAGCTGGCTGCCTGCCCGCATGGCAGCAGAGCATTCTGGTCGCTTGCGGGCTCAATAGGTCGAAATTTTTGCAAACCCAGTTTGCCACCTCTTACCAGACCTGACGGCTCACTAGCAAACACCGCCACCGAAAAGGCAAACCTTTTAGGGAAAATGTTTGCGGAAAACTCGACCCTCGACGACGGGGGTGCTGTTCCGCCGTCGGTTCCTCACTGCGGCTTCTTTATGAAAAAGCTGAGGATCCGGCATCGGGATGTACTCCACGTCATACGGGGGCTCGATGTTAACAAAGCTAGTGGACCTGATGGAATACCTGCCCTGGTATTGCAGAAGTGTGCTGCGGAAATAGTTCCAGTTTTGACAAAGCTCTTCAAAATGTCCCTGAAGTGTGGCACTGTGCCCTCTGGTTGGAAAAAAGCGGTAATTCACCCTATTCCCAAGAAAGGTGACCGCTCCAACCCGGCCAACTACCGCCCCATAGCGATCACATCAGTTCTGTCCAAAGTGATGGAACGTGTGATCAACGACAAACTGCTCACATACCTCGAGAAGAACAAAATTATCAACGACCGTCAATACGGATTCCGGCGGAACCGCTCGTGCGGTGATCTTCTCGCGTATGTGACGCATGTTTGGGGGCGGTGCCTGGAACGTCACGGTGAGACCCAAACGGTCGCACTAGACATATCCAAGGCCTTTGACCGGGTCTGGCACCGAGGACTTGTCAACAAATTGCATTCTTACGGACTTCCCGCATCCCTGTGTACGTGGATTGCCGACTTTTTAAGGGATAGGTCGATTCAGGCGGTTGCTGACGGTTTCACCTCTTCCTCGCACTCCATAAATGCTGGCGTCCCACAGGGATCGGTTCTGTCTCCGACTTTGTTTTTGTTGCACATCAATGACCTTTTGACATGTGCACCGATTCATTGTTACGCGGATGACAGTACAGTTCATGATAGCTTTTTGTTTGACAAGCCCCCAAAGGGCACACAAACTCCAACGGCTCGGAGGGCTTTGAAGCAGAGAATGGACGGTTATCTCGAGAGTATTTCCTCCTGGGGTAAAAATAATCTCGTCGAATTTAATGTTTCAAAGACCCAATCCTGTCTGATTACGTCTAAAAGGGATCCAAATGATAATCTAGTCTCCTTCAACGGAAGCAATCTTCCGAACAGGCCTTCCATTGATATGCTTGGTGTAACTATAAGTGACCAGCTCAGGTACGGGGGCTCCATCGAAGCCAGAGTAAAGTTGGCCTCTCAGAAGCTGGGCGTACTGTACAGGGCCCGCAGATACTTTAATAGTACACAACTGCTCACCCTGTACAAATCGCAAGTGCGCCCTACTGTCGAATTTGGCAGCCATCTCTGGTCTGGAGCCCCAAAATACCTGAAAAAAACCCTTGACTCTGTGCAGAAACGGGCGGTCCGTTTGATAGATTCCCCAATCTTAACAAACGGACTGCAATCTTTAGAGCACAGGCGTCAGGTAGGTATGCTGTCCTTGTTCTATCGGTATTACAATGGAAGATGCTCTGAGGAACTAGCATCATTGATCCCTTCGGCACCGGTGCGTAGTCGGGATACACGCCAAACGCGCGCCCAACATTTGTACACAGTTGACACTTGTCACATGAGAACGGGTCGCTTCTACGATTCGTTCTTAAGTTCAACAGCTCGACTGTGGAACGAACTGCCGGCCTCTGTGTTTCCTCCCTCCTACAACATGGGACTCTTCAAGACCCATGTTCACTCCTTCCTCTCCACAAAAAGACCCTCCACACAGCATCCCCAAAGATGACATAGGCCCTGAGGGAAATTATTTTCTTCAGGGCCTCCTGTGTGGAGTAAATATAAAAAAAAAAAAAAAAAAAAAAAAATGCCAGTTCAAGGTTAATTATGTTCCTGCAATCAACCACTTGCCGTTGTGCAAATCAACCACCTGCCGTTTGTGCAATCAACCACTTGCCGTTTGTGCAAATCAACCACTTGCCGTTTGTGCAAATCAACCACTTGCCGTTGTGCAAATCAACCACTTGCCGTTTGTGCAAATCAACCACTTGCCGTTGTGCAATCAACCACTTGCCGTTGTGCAATCAACCACTTGCCGTTTGTGAAAATCAACTACTGGCCGTCGTACAAATCAACCACTTGCCATGTGTACAAACCAACCACTTGCCGATGCGCAAACTCAACATAATAACCATTACACGCAACAACCATCAATCAACTTACTGGTATTACTCCATGTTATTACCAACTTCATTTCACCTAGACAACCACTGCTCCACCACATCAGCATAATGGAATTCACGCTGGTACGACAACAAAACCCGGATACTTCTGGCCCTCCGCATCACCATCTCTCAACCACAACCAAGAAGCACAGTTCAATTTCTATGGCCCTAGTGATACTTGAGTGCAATCTCAAATGGGTCAAGTTACAGTGAAAATGTAACTTTTATAACTTCAGTGAAATTACATCTACTTGGTACTCTACGAAAACACTACGCTCTTCAAACTTAGCTTACAGACCAATGAAATTTTAGAGTCTTTTTTTTGTTCTTTTCATCACTGCATAAACTTGTATGTTTGTCTTTTCATCACTGCATAAACTTGTATGTTGTTCTTGTCATCACTGCATAACCTTGTATGTTTGTCTTTTCATCACTGCATAAACTTGTATGTTGTCTTTTCATCACTGCATAACCTTGTATATTGTTCTTTCATCACTGCATAACCTTGTATGTTTGTCTTTTCATCACTGCATAACCTTGTATGTTGTTCTTTTCATCACTGCATAACCTTGTACGTTGTTTTTTTTCACCACTGCATAAACTTGTATGTTTGTCTTTTCATCACTGCATAATATATATGTTTTAACTTTACAAATTAATATTGTAATTTAAATAACAATTCGAATATGATTTTAAGTCCCTATAAATGCTGATTAATTTCAATCCATTTATTTTTCTAAGCAAGTAAAAAAAAAAAAGAAAAAAAAAAAAACTGTTCTCCATAGTGGTATTCTGTATCATTTGTAAAACATTTATGTACTACAGATATAATAACTATTTTATTTATATATGTACGTAAACTTTTAAATGTCACATAGTTAATGTAATAACACTAATAACAATGTATGTAAAAGCCCAATGGGCGTTTAAATAAATAAATAAATAAATAAATAAACTTGTATGTTGTTCTTTTCATCACTGCATAACCTTGTATGTTGTTCTTGTCATCACTGCATAACCTTGTATGTTGTCTTTTCACCATTGCATAACCATGTATTTTTTCTTTGTTTTTTTTATAAATCAACACTGTTTTCCTTCTCTCTCTACTTCCCTCACGACAAGGTGAAGAGGATTTTTAGCGCCTAAAGCTTCATTACCACGTCGCCTTTTACTGGCGGAGGGGGAATGTGTTACGTAATACAAGTCACCCTATAAAAAGGATGCACACCAACCCCACTTTCCCCATGCAAAAAGTCGCGGTGTACGTGACAAACGACACACAGCACCGCGGCCACAAGCCAATCGCCTCGCCGCGCCTCCCCAGTCCCCGACCTTCGCTTGCCTCGGACGGCCGTCAGTCTAATTTTGACCCCGGTCACCTCAACAGCGTGGCCGCTCGCGGAGCAAATTCAGCAACGCTCGCATTGTTTGCCGCGCAAATTATGCATTATTAGAAACAGACGTGATCTTGTTCTAGTTTATAATTAATATCACGCGCAGTCAAGTCACTAACATGATTCAACATTCTAAGTTAACCTTTGTTCGTCGGACCACGCTTCCGTCCGATCATTTTGTGCTTCACCACACCAGCCCTGTATCACCGGCCCTTTGGGGCACGGGCAGTGCCAGCTCGATACGTCACGCCGCCACCCATCATCCGAACCAGGAATCGTAAGCTTTCTCAGTAAACCCCCTTTCTTGTGTTCAACCAATTAAATTCATGTAAAATCCACGCTTCATCCTGTCGTCAATTTAGGAAGAGAGTAGAGAGATCTATGTCATACCTGTGTTTCTTTAGAAGATGATTAATATACCTTGTGCCTTTTACTCATGTGTTATTATTGTGATGGCCTATTCCACCTCCTAACCGATGGACGAGCTGATGATCAAAGGAACTGCCCACCCCTGATCGTACACGAATCTCCTCTGCTCTACCTTTCTACTGAGCTTAGCCAATTAATAACCAGGTTCGAGTCCAGGTACCCATAACCTTAGCACGGTGTATGAGAGAATATACGTACTATCCATTCCTGTATCCATCCTTGTCCTTAACAGGAATGCTCGATTTCAACACCTTAAAAGCATGCTGAGAAATATTTTTAGGCAAACATTTTTTTAAACTAATCTATGGAACTATACTTAATCCACTTATATTGAAAGTATATGTGCCTAGCAAGTATACTCGTGGGAGATTCCATGCACTTTTTTATATTCCGAAAGCTAGGACTTCTGCCTATCAGAACGCACCAATCAACAGAGCGACTCAACTGCTTAATGATTCTGCATTGATCATCGACATTTTTAATTTTTAACGAATGTCACAAAATAGTTAAACTGCCCCATGACCTTTTATACCTACATGTACCTCCTATTTGTAAACTTTGAGAACTTGAATAAACAAATAAATATATCTGCAGCCAAGACCTGGATAAATCTCACGCCTTTCTCCGTTCATCCGCTCTACCTAATCTTATTCATTGCACGTTATATGATAGTTGTATACAGTGAAACCTCTATCTATTGGTTTTAAAGGGACCTATTGAAATAAACGATGAATGCGGGAAAACAATGAATGCGGGATTAAGAGGACAAAACACAAGGAGATACGATCCAGTAAAGATACCGTCCTCCTAATCTGCATAACCGTTGGTAGATTTAAATTATAAGAAGAAAATAAGTTTTAGATGTAAATAAATGTATTTATTTAAAAAAATACAAAGCTAAACAGAAGCAAATTTTTTTTTAAAGTTTATTGCATTGTAAATACATAATCTTTCATCGACATTTGTTTTTTTACTGTTTTATTTCCGCAACTCAACAGTATATTTTCGGCTTTGCAAATGATATTCTTTTCGGCATCAGTTATTGAGTGTGCATAGTAGAAAGTTCAATCTTTCAAAGAGTGTGCATGCTTCTGAAAATGAAGGTACAGGCAGCGGCTCCTCTTCATCAATATCCACCTCTTTTGTTGTCTCCGTCAATCTTGTGTCACACAAGCTTTCGATAGTTTCTATCCCACAAGTTGGAATATTGTCGTCGAAAGTAACAAAATTGTTAAAATTTGTCAAATTTGGTACCAAGAGATAAGAATTTTCTCCAGTTCGATAAACTTTAATTCTTTACTGGTTTTTCTAGTTTTCGAAGATTTTCCGCACTTTTGAATTTGCTCCCGAATTTCGTTTTTTTTCAAGAAAATAGAATTTAACGTGGATGCCGCGATTCCTAAACGCTTGGCTATATCGACGCGTTTTTCAGCGGGGTTTTTTTCCACCTCTTCGATAATTTACAATCTTTCTTGAAGAGTACGTACTTTTTTCATCAAACGGCTCATTTCTAAGATAGTTTAAAAGCTCAAAAAGGATAACTGCAAACACTCCACTAAGTTCGGGTATCTAGCGACAACTGACGACAACTAGCGACTGATGGCGGCGACAAACTGTTATTCTTTCTCTTTCTCTCTCAAAAGTTTCGCGCATTATAAAGAGTGCCGTCTGGCGCCGTTTAAACATAGACAAAATATATCAAATACGCGACGTAATTCCTACGATGAATGCGGGAAAATGGTGGACGTAGAAACGATCGATGCGATCTATTTTTGTATGAAATGAATTCGGACTAGAAGAAATAAATGATACATCCGGGAAAACGATTATTCGAGGAACGATAGATAGAGGTTTCACTGTATATGTATTAATTTCAGGTGATATGCTGGGCCTCACTCCGGCAGAAAACTACACGTTAGCCGTCCGAGCCTTGGGTGCGTGTATCTTCTACCTAACAGACACCTTGCTGGACATCCAGATAATGGGCATGGCCCGCTATCAGGCTTACCACCCCCCGGACACCTTGGGGGGTGAGGCCAACAATCCCAAGAGTAGACGGGCCCCCGACAACATGCCCAGTAATATGGTGCTGGACGCTTGCACGCTGGCTAACTTGCACATTGTGGGGGATGAAACTTCTCTGGTTGCCAAGCTGAATCATTGCGCTACTCCCATGGGAAAACGGTCAGTAATTAACTTTTTCCTACTCTAGCATTATATGATTTTTAAATTTATTTATACGAGATTCTTACAGATGTTCTCACATACAGGTACATAAAATTACAAAAACCTTCTCAGTCAAAGGATACATAGTTAATATCTACAGGAAATTCAGACTTAAATATAATGAATTACAAAAGTCTACTTTCATCCCACCTCTGCCACTCCATGTCCACTGCTGGCCTCGATTCTTTGGATAAATAGTTGTTGAAATGTCTAATCCCGATCTTTCAGATTGCTCCACCAGTGGGTCTGTTCTCCAACCTGCAATATAGAGGTCATACAGGAGCGGCAGAAGGCCATCTCCTTCCTGCTGGAGCACCAGTCCACAGTTCAAGATGTCCGTGCCGTCCTTGCCACTTTGCCTGATATGGAACGACTGCTCACCAAGTAAGAAATTATACTATTCAACCTTCATCACCCACTAACATCACACTCATTTATTTGTATCTTACAATCTTTTCTTTATATTTATTAAAAACTAGATATATGCAACTTTTTTTTAATCCTTTGAAATCCTCAGTTTTATGATACCAATCTGCCGACAAGTTGTGTTTTACAAGAATCGCTGCCGTATACATTTTGTTTAGAATACAAGTGCTCTAAATAAATAGGCATCTTAGAGTATGTAATATTGATTATTAAATTTTAACCCTTAAGTTCTACAACGCTGGCCTTTTGTACGCAATCTGGCAATCATGCGACGCTTTTTGGCACACTGCATGTGTTTTAGTGAAACATCATGGATCAACTATGTAATTTCCTTTTATGGGATAGTCGCTGATTGATCACATATTCAATGGTTAACCTGTCGTATGCCAGGAAATTCCAAGCTTTTTTGAAAAAAACCGCGCGCAAATTACTCTCCTGCCTTTTGGTCAAACATCCGTTTAAAAACAAAGAAATTGTTTATTTTGCGATTGTTTTCTGTTTATCAGATAATGTTTCTTATTATTCATATATATTACATGATAATATTGTTACAAGTTTTCCCAGAATAGCTAACTTTAACAAAAAAAATGTGTAAAAATTTTCCCATTCGGCAAACAAATGTAAAAAAAATATATTCATATGAAAATTAACTGATTTTTTTATTTCTACACAAACCTGAATAGACACTCCTCGTGAAAAAAAATAATCCAAAGGTTTTTTCGAAGAAGTAATGCCATTGACACTTCTTTGAAAATGTAAAATATTTTCATTTATTCAAAAAAAAAATCAAACGTCAAGTGTCCACTTAAAATTTTTTTGTGTCGATAACAATTCTTCCAGATTTTATAAGTATATGATAACAATTCTTCCAGATTTCGGTAGTTTATACAACTGTTGTTACTAATAATATTATTTTGTACAAGAAACCTGTAAATAAATAATGCTAAAGATAAAATTATTCATTAGGACGTAAAAATTTTGACATTTCTACGATAAACTTACAAAGCTAATTTTCATTACTTTTCTTGGGTGAAATATTATAAAAATTACATCAAAATAATGTAGATAAAACTATCTTTCTGATGATACCTCAAATCTATTATTTCCACAATCAATTTATATCAAAAATAATGAAAGAAGTAAGAGGTTACCTTACAAGAATTCGCGATGTTTTTGCACTGCTGTCCTTTGCAAAGGCCGCCGACTGCGTGTACAGATGTGTTTGGAAAGAACAGGGTGACAAAAAAATCATGACTCGGGGAATAAAAATAAAATTTGCTAATATTTTTTTATTAATATTTATTTATTTATATACGTTTTTTTTTTAAATTCAGATACTGTGTGGTTCAAAATAAATAAGAAAAAAAAATCATCATATTTATTTCAGTTTTAGAACAGGTACATGAAACACGTTTTTTTAATCTTTGGTCGAGAGACTGCGAAAAAAATCATTTTTCACATACATAAATTTATTATTATAATATTCAAATTTTTAGACACTGTTTCTGTCCTCCTCAAAAGTGGAAGATACAATGAATGGAAACGAAAATTCAAACAATGCAAAGATGCACAATGCACTTGTTTCAGTAAACATTTTTATTCAAATAATGCACAAATACACCCATTCAATAAATAATTAAAACCATAAATAACAACAACCAGTGCCAAATTACAATCACAGATAACAAAATCCAAGTAACAAATGATAACACACATTCAACAAATAACCAAAACCATAAACAACAACACATAAGTAACAAATAACAACCGCAACCAACATTCAAAGAACAATAACATTATAACAAACAATAACATTATGACAAACAATAACATTATAACAAACAATAACATTATAACAAACAACAACACTAATGCAAGAAATAGCGACACAATTCCTGAACTGTAATTATGGGACTGCCACTATTAGGTATGATGAATTTCCTCTTCATGGCAATTTTTAAAATTTTGTATAAAAAAAAAGAATCTAAATGGAAAAAAACGATTTGAAAAAAAAATTATAAATGTTCTAGAGTGTGGTATTGGTTAAAACCTCCTCCTTCAAAGGCTCCAACTCATCCTCAGGAACATCCATATCCACCATTGACGGAAGTTCTACATCACCGGCGAGGGATTCGTCCTCGCTATCAGTGAATCCGTAGAACTCCGCAACGACGTGGTCGGTTTCCTATAGACAGAAAGAAAAGAAAAAAAATATATATACAGCTATGTAAAGCGTCCTTGAGGTAATACAAGACAAAAATGGCGCTGTAAAAGTTAGCCAAGTGTTATTATAATTACCTGAGTATTTGGAGCCCGATGCGTAGAGGATGTTGATGGTCTCAGGTCAGCCTGCCATCCCGGAATCTGAAACTGTAAACATTAATTGTTACACGAATGTCTTTCAATTTTGGAAAGGATGAAGCGTACAACCACTATAGAACTACTACTAATACACAACATACCGTCGCAATGACTGAAAATCTTTCTTCTGTGGTGTCTTCCTCCGTCGACGGTCTTGGAATCTCCATTCTATAAAAATAGGAACAATCATGTATATCATTATATAATATAATCATCAATACGCGTATAAATATTTTATACCTAAACAAAAAAAAAGTTTGTTAGTACTTTTTTGCACACCCTATATAACTGATCTAATTTTGTGATATTTATTACCATTTTTATAAATAAAAAATAATATTTCTAATAAATATTATTAGAAATAAATATTTCTAATAAATATTATTAGAAATAAATATTTCTAATAAATAATGTACTTTGTAAGAACCTTGTATCTCCCATACAAAATTTGAATTTGTAAAAAACGTTGATATCTGCGCGCGCAGTTTTACGTGCATTTTACGCATGCGCGGATATTATTTCAAGATGGCCTCTCACACATACATATAAACAGTTCACGTGTATTTGTGCAGGTTTCCGATGTGTTGTATTTATTTAATTAAAAAATATTAACTAAATATTGACGAAACTAGGGCTTTTATACACAATCTCAATAGTTTTCTTTACATAATGATGTACAATCCTTATGAGATTGGGCAATATTTACGTGAATATCGATGGAGAAACGTCAAATTATTTCTCGGACAGTTTTTTAGCGCGGGGGACATTGGAATATTATTTTTTGTAAAATATTAACTAAATATGGACAAACCGAAGGCTGTGGTATATGTTCTCAATTGATTTATCTGCAAAATGAGATACGAAACAAAGCAAATCACACAATATATGATGCAACATAGCTAGAAATAAAACGAAAATTTTTATCACGAAAACATCGCGTATACTTTGACGTAATATTTTGTCGGTTATTTTGAGTTTTCGTATTTTAAATTTACCGAAACACATGCCGTGAACGATAAACTATGTATAAAAAAAACATTACTTACGTTTTATTGATGAATTACTTCGTTTTGGCACTTTAAAATAGAACCGCGCTGTGACACTATGACCGTTAAAATTTTTTGTGTTGGCTTCCCACAGAAAAATTAAAATTAAGATATCGAAGAAGCTACAAGTCTTTCCGGAATATGATGCTTAAAGAACGAGAATAGCCCAAGCGATTGAGACCTTGTTCTTCATACAAATTCTTTATACATAAGGGTCAAAATCGCACATAAATTTTTTTTTTGTTTTTGAAAGTTGTATGGAACTCACATATGCGGGCCCGGCATATGAGAAGTTAACTGTACCCACAGTTATCAAAAAACATTGACAAATAATTTGTGTTCTTTCAAACAAAGCATTCATCAACTGTAAAAAAATAATGTTAAATTATAATTGTAGAATTCATACATTGGGAAATCTGAACCGTTCCAAGAACCACCCTGATTCCAAGGCCATACTGTATGAAATGAAGGCTTATTCGAAGAGGAAGGTGATTGACTTCATATCCATCCTGAACGGGTTCCTGTCCGCAGTCACTCTGATGAGCAGGTTCAAGGACACGGATTCAGCCCTGCTGAAGAGAATTACTCACTTCGCTCCGGGGGGACAGTTCCCGGACTACTCTGAAGTTCTGAACTTTTTCAAGGTGAATATTATATAAGCAGTTTTAAAAAAAAATTCTTACTAAGCCAAAAATTTGAAAATCCAAATCCATGTGAAAATACCATTTTATTTTTTATAGGGCGGAGACGTTTTACATATAGTTTCCGTGAGCACTCAGGCCATAGGCCCATTGTGCTATCTCCTATTTCACCTCATTCCTTTAACAGTAACTCGGTCCCGTTTATAAAGTTTACCAGGGTTGTCATTGGATATGAGGCTATGTCTTCTGGCTCTTCTCCAATCCCCCTTGGTTCCCTGAAAGCCCCACGAGGGAAGAATTCACTACCCTTGGTTCCCTGAGGGCCCTACATTGGAAGAGTTCACGGAGGTGACTTCAGCTATCCTCTCCACTCCTCCTTGGTCCCCCGAAGGCCCCACAAGAGAAGAGTTCACGGAGGTGGTCTCAGCTCTCCTCTTCACTCCTCCTTGGATCCCTGAAGGCTCCATGAGGGAAGAGGGCCTCATCTCTCAACTCCACTCTTCATAGGTTCCCTGAAGGCCCCACGATGGAAGATTTTACTCCCGCTTGTTTCCCTTGGGTTCGTCACACTCCCTATATGCTATTGGAAATACCATAGTAAAAAGCTAAAATTTGTTGGAAAGGGTCGCCAACAAAAAAAGCACTGTTCATTCAAAATTAAAAATTCTTGGTGGAATTTCATCTTCATGGGAATAATGAAACCAATTTTTTTTTTAAAATTTATTTCGGCTGAAGAACCTTTCCATATACAATTTTTTTTCTAAAACTTCATTATGTAAAGTGATTTCTTCCAAAGTTAAAAGTAGTCCCACTGGCTCAGAGCAGTTGTGAATATTGTGCGTTATAAAAAAAAGGGAAAATTTTTAAATGAAGATATTACTTATGAATTTTTTCCAATCTTCAGGTGTTCCTATGAGTAATAGATTAAGAGCCGGTATTTCAGTATACTCAGGAATGTTATCTGTCAGCTTATCTTATCAGGGTTCCCACCAGAGAACAATTTGACAAAGTAAAAAAAAATCATCCCTTAGGCTTATTAATACATATTAAGTATATTATTTAATTAGTTGATTTCAAATAAACACGTGTTGTTTCAGAGTGCATTTGATCACAACTTGGCTCAGAAAGAAGGCACCATTCTCCCAGAGAAAGGAGTAGACACCGAGTATGATACAGCCATGGAAACCATCGAGGAAATCAAATCTGATCTTGAGGACTATCTGAATTCACAGGGAAAGCATTTCAATTGCAAGGTACAGGATCTCATTATATTTAGTTGATACACTACACTATAACTAATATCGACCTGACAAGACACATTTTATTCAAATAAAATATCACATTGTGCACAATATTGAAACATTAGAAAGATACACTGTAACTAGGAAAAACTCAAATCAAGAACTCCATCAAATCAATGTTCAGAAATCATATATCATTGCTACATTCACCTAAACCCATTCTTTTATCATGTACTACAAAAATATCATCAAATTTACCATCTCTTTTATACGTCAGAGTTAGACAAGCTGTAATGAGAATTTGTGTACAACAGACGACTACCTAATATATAGCTATATTCCTCTTTTCTAGGTCAATTACTTTGGCTCAGATAAAAAGAGGTTCCAACTGGAGGTGCCAGAATCCAAATGTGGCAAGGCAAACCATGGATATAATCTTGAAGGAACACGGAAAGGATACAAGCGATTCAGCACAGCAGAGTCAAAGGTAAGCACTTTTTATCTTTAGTCTTCTATAATATTATTACTTCTCCAAAGAGCCTGTGGCTCAATCAATGTGGTGAATCAAATAGAAAATCAATCAGATACAATGTCTTAATACAGTGGCGGCACAAACACATGTTAATTATTCTTCAACGAGTGGTGTGCCGATCGTGTTCCGGAGATCTTTTTTTTTACGACTGAACTTGGTGATTGTGCCCCGGAGACCGTTCTAATACCATTCATGCTAGAATTTTTTGCAGTGCGATTTTAACTTTTATGCTTTGGAACTGTATAGAGGATAAAATCAGAATTGCTTGCGATAATTTTTTTTTTTCATGAATGTAGCCTCTTCTACAACTTATGAAATAAATTGTCTATGAATGTCGAAATTTGTTTACGTAAAAGAGGCGTTGCAAAAATGTTAATATTTGAATTTTTAAAGCAGTATAAAGGTAATTATTTCTTTGAAAATGCTGTTTTGATTATTTTTCGTGTAGAGTATGTATTCAGGTTTATGTAGAAATAATAAAACCAGTTTATGTATATATTCTAAAAATATATATTTTTTTGACTGTTGTCTCCCAAATTATTATTATTATTTTTTTTTAGATAAAGTTAGCTATTCTGGGGAAACCTTTTACGATATAAACATGAAATACATTTTAATAATAAGATATAATATCTGGTAAACAGAAAACAATGATAAAAAATAAAAATCATAGTTTTAGCAAAACTCGTCAAGTTAATTTTCCCACGGCTCTGCGTTTTTACGTCCTTGTGTATTCTGAGGATTTTCGGCTCCGGCTCTCCAAAGGTTAAAGAAATCACTCATTTTGATAAAGATCAGCTTTGGCCATTTTTTTTTTTTGCTTTTTGTAGATTTCGGGAACCTAGTGGGGTTTGTCCCCGTTGACGCTATCTGTATAAAATACTAGTTGCGATAAATTAGTAAAGATTGTAATATTTTCTCTTTAATTATTATCTAGGAATTATTGTCGAGAATGATGGCAGCAGAGGACCACAAAACAGCTGTTTTGAAAGATCTGAGTCGCCGCATCTTTGAGAAGTTCAGCCAATCCCATGCGCTCTGGCAGAAGGCTATTTTCTGCCTGTCCACACTGGATGTGATCATTGCCCTGGCCGAGTATACCAGACTGCAGTCTTGCGATATGTGCATTCCTGAGTTGTTACTGGCTACTGATGATGTCAAGGTTTGTTCCATTGGTTTGCTTTTATAATTTTATTTTCATTTTAATAATGATTCTTGAAAATTGAAATACATTTAACATATTTTTGCAAATCGTAAGCTTCAGGAACCGGTGAAACTATTGTATTGTCATTTTGTGAGACTGGAGGAAGGAGAGGACGTGAAGAGAAAGGTTGGAAGTATCTGACTATTCAATTCTAGTCACTAAATATAGCTATAGCCATTTCAAACAAAGCTTCGATTCTATCCACCGCTCTGCCACAATTTCAGTGTTAATTCGGAAACTTCAATAAATTAAAAAAATGTTGATTAACTAATTGTGAGAGGCTGTCCAGCGTAACACTGGTTCAATGAACTCAAATTTGCTTTGAATTTAAATGTTACTTTCAAAATTGGAACTTATTATGTGAAGGATTTAGATAAGCGATAAAGTAGGTAGTTGGTACTACCTAATATATAATATTTTAACAGAAAATAATTTTTATTGTCTTTCTCAAAATTTGAATTATATTATCATGTGATTACGGGTCTCTGCCAGTATTATATAATAAACCAGACCACAAGACTAAGGAAAAAAAAATTGTTCTCTTTGCCTTCTGTATTGGGATGGGTGAGTAATATTCATACCTAATTAACAGAATGTAATGTCTTGAGTGATATGTGATAATGAAGACAGACCAGACAACCATGCATACTCTCTATAATGTATCTACAGTTGTCTCACTTTAATGTCGTCTCTCTTCGGTCGCACGTTCTTGACATTAAATTATCTCGTTCCAGCCGTTTATCTCCATATTGGAGGGTCGTCACCCCTGCATGGCTTGCAAGGAGTCTAGCCTGGACGACTACATCCCCAACGACACCCGCCTCGGTAACGGGCGGTGGGCCTCCCTCGTCCTCCTCACTGGCCCCAACATGGGCGGCAAGTCCACCCTCATGAGGCAGCTGGGCCTGCTGACCATCATGGCGCAGATTGTAAGTTATACCTCACACTTACCTATAACACCCCTGCATAGCTTGCAATGTGTCTGGCCTGGACGACTACATCCCCAACGATACCTGCCTCGGCAGAGGGTGGTGGGCCTACCTCGTCCACCTGACTGGCCCCAAGGGCGGCAAGTCCACCCTCATGAGGCATCTGATTTTGAATATAATATATGTTTAGAAAAGTACTATGGTCCAAGTGAATATCATTATGTAGTTAAACGGTAAATAAATAATAAAATGTAAATATTAAACTACCCACACGCGGCCTCTCAACACGAACCCATGTAAATACTGATAGCCATAAAATGTATAACATTGATACCCCCGAATGATCTTCGTGGTGCTTCGTTAGGGTAGCCGAATAACCTCGAACGAGGTTACATAACTCTGGGTGTTTCTGTATTGTTATTTTGAAATTACACCATAAAGAACTTTCGGAAATACTTTCTCTTTAACAAAATTTTAATTTACCTTCAAAATCATTTCTTGATTCCAGGGTTGCCATATTCCAGCAGCGGAATGTTCCATGACGGTGGTGGACAGGATATTCACCCGACTCGGAGCTCATGACGATATCATGACGGGCCAGTCCACTTTCTTCGTGGAGCTAAGCGAGACGGGCGCTATTCTTAAACACGCCACGCCGCATTCACTGGTCTTACTGGATGAACTTGGTGAGAATATTGTATAGAAGTATTTCAGTATTATTCATTTTCACAGTTAACTGTCCAAGATCTTTTCTTTTTAATTCCTAGTGAAAACTTCATAAACAAATAAGATAAAATTGTTTTAGTGGCAGTGTCCATTCTTCTGTAGTGGTTGCCTCATTGTCGAAGACTCCCACTCCAATTTCCCTGGCGAACAAGGGTCCTCCACTCCTCACGGTCCTATGCTGCGTGCAGAGACTCTGCCGTTCGGGACGAATGTGATATTTTATCACTGCTTTTCTTGCCTTTAACTTTGCCAGTGACCATGAGTTTCTCCAGGTCCGAGTTCCCAGTTTGGCGAGCAGCATGTCCAAAATATCTTAGGATACCGCTGTAGGCAGCGATAAAAAAATTCATCAATTAAACATAATATTTAAATTGATTTGACCAGGTCGAGGAACGTCCACCTATGATGGTACGGCTATAGCAGCCGCCGTGCTGGATGAGCTTTGCGTCAGGGAATGCCGGACCATTTTCTCCACGCACTACCACACCCTGGTGGAGGATGTCAAGAACAATTCCGCTGTCTCACTGGCGCATATGGTAAGTGTCTTAACCTTAGATAATAATACAAACGAGGGATGTGACCAGGTCGAGGAACTTCCACCTACCGTGCTGGATAAGCTCTGCCTCAGTAGGTGCCGGACCGCCTTCTCCACGCAATCCTACACCCTGAAACCAGTTTGAAACTGCGTGCACTAAAGTGTTATCAACATCATCCACCTGTAAGAGCCGCTCCCCCCTTTGTTGTGCACACCAAGCGCATAACGTTCATCGGCTTCGCTGCTTTGATACTCCGAGCGGTTTAGTCGTAGCACGCAACAGTTGGCAGTGTTGGCTCGCTTCCATGCCTCTCTCTCTCCCTTTGTTTCTCTTATCTATTGTCTTAAACTTTATAAGTTTCTTGAGGTGATATTTCACAAAAATGTTGCTATATAATAATTATTAACTATGTACTGTTGGTGTGTAGTGTCCGACAACTAGATCACCAGACCGCCAAATTCGAACGTTCTTGTGATTAGAATTAAACATTTTCGAGTCGCTGCTAGTTGAGTCACTCGCAACAACTGCCTTGTCATACAAATCGATTTTGTCACTACTGTTAAATAGCAATAATTTATTTATTTATTAATTTTCGGGAAATCGACAGTTTACACTTAATCAGTTTGTACATAAGTATTATATAGCTAAAATAAAACCAGTTATGGATTTCCTCCTTGTGACTTTACCTCTACTGAAACAGCATAATATGGAATAAGTAAATTAAATTTGTGAGAAAGGAATATGAATTAAAAAATTTATACAAAACAAAAGATTATATAAAACGAAAAATTTACAAAACAATACATTTATAGCCATGGAGAGAGGTTGTAGATATAAATCAAATCATAATAGAGATATAAACAATAGAGACATAAACATTATTCACAAACCATCAGAAAAATATTCTTATAATATTTGTTTTAATGTAAAATGGTTGTTTTTCTTTTCAGTCTTGCATGGTGGAAACCGAAGAGAACCAATCCGATGATGCCGAAAACATTGCGCAAGAAACGGTGACCTTCATGTACAAGCTGTCGTCTGGTGCTTGCCCCAAGTCTTACGGCTTCAACGCAGCCCGCTTGGCTGGCATCAGCAAGGCGATCACCCGCCGGGCGCACCAGGTATCCGCTGAGCTGGAAAGGGAGGCTAACCTGGTGGCCATGTTCAAGAAATTATACAATCATCGCGGCACCGAAGGATTGAAGGATGTTCTGGTGGCTGCCAGGAAGTTTGAGGTTTTATGTTCTTAATTGATTGAAAGCATAATTTTCATACTCCAGTTTGAAAATGATTTAATGCTAAGTAACTCATTAAATGTAAGGACATTTTTTTTCTTACATTCTGTTAATGTTGATCTAATTAATTTGTAGTTTTTTTTATTCATTATTTGTTTCAAATGATTATTTTGCAGGAGGGCAAAATTAAGAAGGAAATCGTTATTGAAAATGGGTAATGTTAAGTAAAAGAATTCATATATTGGTTACTCATTTATTTTTTAATATAATGAAAGTGGAAAAAATAATAAAAACATATCTTATTAAAAAAAATTTAATCGAACCTAAGCCCTTGAACGTGTCAAAATGAGCTGATAGCTGTAATTGTCTTGTTTTTTGTTTCTTTTTCCCATGGTGAATGGTATTATGTAGAGATGTGAAATGCTTCTCTAATACTCCTGCCGTTTTTGTCTTTTTTTTTACATGGTGAATGATATTATCTAGAGATGTGAAATGCTTCTCAAACCCCCCTGCCGCTTGGTGTCTACAAAATTGTGCAAGTGCTTTAATACTTTTCTTTCGATACGGGAAGCAACTCTTCGTATGACATCTCAGGCAATATGTATTCTCCAGGAAAAGAAAGATAAAATTATTATTTTTGGTTACATTTACTATCTTTAGGGGCCTTTAAGGGAAGTTTTAATTAATAGAGTAAAGTGTGTCAAGACGTTTTGTGCATTTTCTGAAAAAAATATTTGGCCTTTTTTGTTTGCTCCATATCATTAATTAAAAAACAAATAAATACGAACTGGTGTACTCGAAGATTGAGAACCGTTGGAGGGGTTCATAGCAAGCAAAACATGCGATATAAAAGCACAAAAGGAAATATGTAACTGATAGTTTGAATGTCGTATTGTCAATGCTTATTGACATAGAAAATGTATGAACAAAATAGCGATGAGTTTGTAATTAACACATTTTTGCTTAGTTTATGTTGTGGAAGGGGCCGGTTTTGTTGAGTTGAGTTTTATGCCTAGAATACACTTACTTTTCCCTTTAAATGTTAAATAAATTTGGCTAGTTTTAATGATACCATTTTCCAGCATTTTTTCTTTAGAACTAATTGGCATTTCGATCACAAAAATGAAAAAAAATGCATTGAGCTTGTTTTTGCCGTGCACCCTTTAATTATTTTTAACGATTGTTTTGAATCTGTTTCCATTTAAATATTCCAATGTGTCATGTTTGTTTCCTTATAAATAATATGTAAGAGTTACCTGAAATATAATAATCTGTATTTTTTTCCAATATTTGTTTAAAATAAGTACATTATTAAAGTTTTAAAATAATTAAACATTATTGTATGTAATTTGTCAGTATTTATAGTTCCTAAAACAGTGTCATGCAAAGATATTAGAAGAACGAGATATGCTATGTTGGCCGCCGGACCGTAGGCGGAGTACTACCTAATTAGGGTACTTTGAATACTATCGGGACGTGTACGCACAGAAATCTGTTCTATGTATTAGTGCGGATACCTTAGCGTAAGCGAAGGTGTGCAGTAGTATTGGTGAACAAAACCGGCGACACTGGGCACAACAATTCCACACAGTATGAAATGCTCATAGCACATCTCGTTCTTCTAATATCTTTGGTGTCATGTTTGATTATTGTTATTGATTAATGATCTGAATAAATTTTTATATAAAATTGTCATTTTTCTTTTCCCATCACAAAAATAAAATTTATAGTCTTATGGAGCAAGCATCAATTATTGCAATATGTGACAAGCACAAATTCAATCTCAAACCAACACAACATTTTACTTTTATTAACTTCTAACGCCCTTCCTAATAAACGTGGTGTAAATATTGCATAGTGCGCAAGGTTGGAACAATGAAAATACTTAACTTATTACCGCAACATTTGTGTGGTTGAAACAGACTTAAACCAGGATTAAGGCCGGCTATACCGCACCAAAGTTGAACGGGCATATAAGAAACTAATTAGTAAGACTGATAATCTAATTTCGAAGCTAGGTTCCCGTGTACTTTTGTACCTGGCACTTTTTCATTTATGTGTTCGCAAGACAACTATCGTGATGTCTGCATACGGGGCATGGCTGCTGCATCCAACTGCTGTGACGTCTGCGTACATCAGGTACATAGAAGTAGCCCAATTGCTAGTCTCGTCAATTATTTTCATAATACAATTCTTAAGGGAAGTTATAAATAATAATTAACAATTTAGTGCTTTATTTGTTTTATTCTTCAATAGTTTAAAAATAAATGTATTGCACATGATGGCACAGCAACGTCTCATTCATCTTTGCTGTATTCAATTTCAATCATTACATATATTATCATCATCTATTTAAATATTTCGATGTTTTATAAAAATTCCTGGAAAAAGTTTGTCTAGAATATTGCGTTAGTGGGTAAGAATTACAAGTAAAATTGCTCATTTTAAAAAATATAATTCCTAAAACTTAATTAAAAATACATTTAGTTGGAATGTGCTAACTGGGTACTTAATTCCAAGGAAGAAAGAGTGGTGTTATCGAAACTACATTATACTAACTATATTAGTATAGTGCCGCTGTGAATCCATCACTGCATATATATTATGTCATCCTCCATGGAACTGCAGAAATACTTGTAGGTAAGTTGGTATAAATAAAATTAGATTTCTGCAATGCAATGGAATGGTTGTACAATAATAATCATATTAATTTCGCTGCAAATTTCCAACGAGCTCCAAAAATGGAAAATCGCAGCCAATTTCTGGTCTCCTAGAATGTGGCCAAATGACTTAAGAGGAGATGGATTCACCTTAACTATACAGTACTCTCTCACAATCTGCCAATTCCGTGGTCGAGGGGTAAGGCCCTCGATCAGCAATCAGAAGGTCGCAGGTTCAAGTTCATACGCAAGTAAATTTTATTGAATGAATTTGTGTTGTTTCACAATTCATCAATTTAAAATAGATGTAGTATAATTGTAGCCCGTTCCAGAGTGGAAGATACTCTCAGTATCGCCCTGGTGTAAGATCCCCATTCAGAATTGAAACGTTGCTTGAAATGGCTTTAACCGTGTTTGGTGATCAGATCTGAATAGCCTTACGGTTGGGAGCAGTTGGGACTCTTGTGCAGCAACCAGTGAAGTTTCCACATACATATATAAATACTATTTTTATTAGTTGAAAGGACAAAATCAAACACTATAAATTGGACAGTATTTGTATGTAAAATTTAGTAGTCCATAGACTCGAGCGCCAAGCTTTGTACACCGGCGGGTTGAGTTATCTTACTCTTATACACCCAGTTACTATACCGCCGTCTAGCTTGCTAGAGCAGACCAGTCACCCTGGTGACCGGTAATATTGTTATTTTAGGACATTTTAGTTGGTCCTATGTGTGTATTCTAGCAACCGTTGCACGTGCTTCTGTTCGTTTCATTCTGCCACATTTTTTGTTTGAATAGGATTTAAAAAATTGAGTCTTCTCACAAGTGTAGACATGACACTTTAACGTTAAATAAAAAAAATGGAAAATTTACGAAAGTTCGATAGCTATGTTTGTTTGTTTTTTTCAAATAGCTGTTTTAATTTTTAACATGTTTTGTATGTTGTATGCACTATAATTCGCCGCTTTCACTAATTGGACGTTTGCCAGGTTTTTGGGGTGCAGATTAGTGAGAGAGTATTGTATAATATATTATGTAGTCGTACACAAGACTAGATTTTAGAACAGTTAAAATTACTCTTACATCTGAATTATATGCAAGTTAAAAAAATTTGATTGATTTGATCCAAAAAATAGACGATTAATTCAAGTTGCTTGAAAATAAATTCAGAGTAACTCCTAATATCACAAGTGAAATTATGCTCGCATGTGTTAAGTTCACCTTCATTACTTCTTCTTTATCGTAAATAAATAATAGAAATAAAAGGAGATATGGCATGGAATCGTGCCGACTGTCGCCGAACTACAACCAAACTGCATGGACTATCAAAGCAGCGGAGCCAATGAAAGTTATGCTTTTGGTATGCAGGTAAGAATGAAGGCAGGGTAGGCAAACCTAATAAACAGAGAGAATTGATTAAATTGACTGGGCAAATGAGAATGCATACTAAATGCCTTGTGGCCCATCTCCCTTTTTTCTATTAAGTATCTATCTTATTTATTATGCTAATTACAAATTCTTGTAGAGTAGGTTTTCAATTGTTTCAAAAGTCCAATTAAATGCCTACTCCATTGTGAGGTTAAACTTCATTATGCAGTGTGAATGAAAGATTATTAATATATTATTCATTTCAAACATAGTGAAATCTCATTCATCATTCGTTTCAGTTCTTCAGCATTTCATTCATTCAAATATTCATCGATGGTCCATTTTCATAGAATTCCTTTCAAGTAAGTCAATATATCATTGAATTTTCCATCTAGTTCGACTAGAATAAGACTTAACTAGAATAATGATATTATTATTAAATAATACTTAAGAGCTTAATAGTTGGCAATAAAAAATGAATAATCAATAATTATCTATTAACTAAATATCAGAAAAATTAGTGACCAACTATTTATTACATGAGAATGATAAATTTATAAAAAATAGATATGGGCAGGAGAACGCAAGCTCATCTCGCATATATTATGTATATGTTTATTGTTATAATTTTTTTACTGTACGACTGTTTGCTTCCTAAATAAAAAGAAATAAAATAAAAAATATAGCCCATAACCACCGGGGCATGATCTTGACTCCTATCCAGAGTTTGTTATTTTTCTCAGACCCGGTCCGGGTGGTGAAAATTAAACTATAATTTGTTTTTACTCCACCACTTTTAGTAGGTGTATCTACTTAATATATGGCATATTATCATGAATTATTTCAATTGATCGATTTTTTCTTAATTTTTTATTACACTCATTGAATCTTCCCGCATTATTTTATTTTCCGTGTGAATTTGTAGGTAACCGGGTATCTCATCAAAATGACAGTTCAAGACACCTACAAAAAGTGATGAAACAAAAACTAGGTTAAATAGGTTACATAGGTAACTGTTTAAATTAGGCGAACCGAATTTATTGTTGCTTTTTTCCAAAGTTTATTTTTTCCAAAGTTTAATACTGCTTCCGAAACTCTGTGGAGATCACTCCACCAACGGAGAGCGAAATATAATTGTCACTTTGGGTTCCTTTCGTTAGAAACTATCGAAGAGAAGTGAGTTCCCTAATCAAAATTGGGACTTAAATAACATAATTTGGCTGCCTTTAAAGAAGGTGTAAACTAGCCCCATCTGTATTCTAAATCAGTTACTCTATATAAATTATAATTGGTTTGAAACTTGGAGCAAATTCGAACAGTAACTATTAAACCTAGTTTTTGTTTCATAACTTTTAATGACTCTATTTCACTTTTAAAAGGTGTGTTTAATTGTCATTTTGATGAAATACCATGGAACCGAATTTGTAACATTGGTATGATGATGATTCATGATTAAGTCAACAAGACAAATTTATTAGTAAAAGCAATAAGTAAAATGTATTTATAAAAAGGAGAACAAAAAGAGTGATAAAAACTTAACAAAATGACGATAAGTCAAAATGTAATAATTATTTAGCACTAATACATCATTTAGTACAAAGCAATCATCTGCCTACTCGAGTTAGATGTTGACTAATCTCTCGCCCATGCTTATTTTCTATTTAAAAGATATCGTCAGTTATGCTGTGTTCCCACGGGATCTATTCTATAAGAATCTATAGTCAATTTATAGAACGAAAGTTGAAGTCGATTTAACTTTGGGTTTCTATTCCATACTAAAGCCTGTTCACACTGATCTATATCATAGCCGTGAAATAGGTCAGGTGTGATACCAGCTTTAGGAGCGACAAGTGGCTAACTAACATTTTTGCCTAGTTGAGTTTTTAATGAGTGTTTTTTGCAATATCCTTTAACACAAAAGAAAATGACGAAATGATAATTTTAGTATTTGATTTTCTATATACGAGGCATTTATCATTTTGACCAAAATGTTCTAGGTATAAAAACTTCAATATAGATTATAATTTATTGTAAATAAAAGAATGGCTTTATTTGAAAATTTAATATTTTATGCATAATATTTAATAATAATAGTAATAGACATACATTTAAAACAAAAAATGGGATGTACCTATATTTTTATTAAGTCAAAACTCATGATTAAAGTGCAAAAAAACTTAATTTCGATTTAACTCAGAATGGTGTAATTGCCGTTAGCCACTTCTCGACGATATTAACTATATTTTTATTATTTATTGGGTTCAGAAATCCTTCACCAAAGCGAAAAATTCTGTGTGAGAAAGGAAGAAGAGTAAAACTAGTAAAAATGAGGCAACCCAGGCGTTGCGGGTTCAATTCATCTCCTAGCTAGTTTTCCATCATTGCACAAGCAAAATCTTCCATTTACAGTGAGCACAATGAAAACATGTTTCATTTTTGAGAAGAATATCTTTGCTTCAGAAAAGGATGACTGTATTTGTGGTTTGCCTAAAGAGACTTGGTGTTCATTATTATTGGAGGGTCAATTATTTATTTATTAGGGTCCGTCGAGATATATCACATTCCGGTTTAAGCGAATGGCAATAAAAAATTATTTCATCTATCAAACCATTTACAGCATAAAACATCATATCAGTATTAATTGATTCACATTCTCGTCTGGAATGCTGTTTTCACACAAGTCTTAAATGTAATTATATTTACCTAAGTAATTTTACAATAATTATAAAAATGCAAAATAAATATGAAATATGTTGTATTATAAAATTATTTGGTAAGTACAGAGAAGGTAATGCTATCCTGGAAAGCTGTAATATCGTTAGAATTTAGATTCTTAAGTTCAAAATAAAGTATTTTTAAATTTTATAAATAGAAAACTGCTTCAAAGGAATTGCTACATTGATAAAGTGCGAGTAAAATAAACATAGACCGAAGAGTTTGAACTCCTCTCATATTACAAATCAGTATTCAAATCCATTTGAAATTTTTATGGTTGAATCGATTCTCGACCTGTCAATGTTCAGTCAAATTTTAAACGGGGATGATTGGTCAGCGGTCGATTAAGTCTTGAGCATAATGACAGTTAATGTGGACCGGTCAAATGTGAGAAATTCAAAATGGCACTAATTGTCAATTGGTTGATGACGACAAATGCAATGGGGTTTTAAAAAACTAGATGGAAGTAATTCAAAGTATAAATTTACTCAGCACTATAATATATAATGTCTAGATACTGACAATGATTCTAGCAGCAGATGCACATGATTATTTTATAAGGAGACTTAATCAATTTCATACATTAGAATTTTGTTTATTTTTTACCATGTACAAATCTGTTTCAGAATTTTCGTTTTTCGCCGCTTTTTACAATATAAAAAGTATCAAAACCAATGATTTTTATATCTAGTTACAGTTTAGTAAAGAACATTTGAGGTTATGGCATTCCAGGATAGCTTTTAACAGCCGACTACTGTTCACACCTAATTGTCATAAAGCAAGGAAGCGGAGGCGGATGAGAAAGGTGGATGATCAGCCCACTGGTCGGAACCGAGGAGCAGCTCCGAGTCCTCTTCAATGTGCCGCTGGGGGTAGGTGACTCCGTCTCCCATACTGTCAGGACCCATCAGATTAGTAGGGAATACAAAACAATATTTCTTGGTCTTAATTAAATTAAAGAACATCTTTTGGACACTGAGTGAAAATATAAAAACTATAGGTTCGTTAAATCTATTCAAGAAAATGGTCAAAAATTCTATACTAGTCGAGAGTGGTGATTTTGGATTACCCATATTTTTTGTCATAAATCACCATAGAAACCCCATATTTGATATAATCCATACCTATGTATTTTATTTATTTGATTAAATATAAAACTTCTCATCTCAGGAATTCCCCAGTGATATAAGCGGTGGAGGATTCTATTGTAATGTACCATTTTATGAATGAATAAATAAATAAATTGTAAACCACAATTTTTATATGACTCCTCACCAGCGCAAAAAAGGAACTATGTCAACACCCGGTTACGGTAGGGGTTGTAGGGAAGGATTTATGAATGCGGGTCTTGCAGAGGCCCCGATTATTTATTTATTATATAAAGGAGGAAAAACAGATGCTGGTAGCTCGTTCTACATTAGACCCGACTTAGACAAAAACGAGTCGAAGAAATGATATATTCTCATGAAGCCAACATTAACCGTGAACGGGTGTTCCTCTTGTGTCCGACGAGTTTCATGTAGGTGCACCGGGGATCAATGCTGCTAGTTCCTGAGAGCAGGCTCCATTAAAATACACATAGAACAGACTCAGCATGTCCACATTGCGTCTGTGCATTAGAGATGGCAATCGGCCAGTTAACAACGATCAGATGGTCCATCCCTCCTTTGCGCAGAATCAAATATTTTATCAAGTTTTTTGGGTCTCCAGCCCAGAGTTGGGTCGATTCAATTGTTGGGCGTACTTGAGATTTGTACAGGGTTAGCAGCCGGTCACTATTGAAGAATCTACTAGTCCTATACAAGATACCCAGTTTCTTGGAAGCCAGATTTAATTGGGCTTCTACGGAGCCCCGATACTTAAGCCAGTCTGATATACTTACTAGAAGCATTTCAATGGAGTCTTTATAGAGGAGGGTGTTGTGTCAATGTGTTGAAAATAAAATCATCAATCGTAATGATGCGCTGATATATCCATTGTAATTTTCCATTTCTTACTAACCTTAATGGTAGGGTTTTTATAAAAAGTGTTTAAAAAAAAAAATCAGGTTAAATAAAACGATGCATTCATACATACACGAAAATGTGAAAACAATATAGTAAAAACTAAATAAGCAGCTCAAAAACACGACCAATCTCTGAGGCAAACTGCAGGCAAATTCAAACTGCGTAAAATACATCGCTAACTTTTGACGAGCCTTACTCGTGTTAGCTAAAAATAGAGCGCTGCGAGTCGAAACCGGCGAGCGTCACTTGGGCTAGCAGAAATTGGAACGCATTTAGCGTGCGAGCGTGACTCGTTCAAAAGCATCAAGTGGTTAAACTCACTCTGAAGTTGTCACGCTTAAGATGTTTGGCTTGTTCGGTTCCTTGAAGATAGATGGAAAAATGGCCCAATCTATCCCACATATAAGGTTTTCCTGCATGAGAAGTTTTTCGGTCCCTTGGAAACTTCTTAACCCATTGGCCTCCGAATTGTTTTGTACCGAAGTTTTAAATCTGCAGTGGTGTACTAAATCTTACATAACTTTTAAACTAAACATGCAAACGAAACAATTTTTTTAAATTTACTCGTTCATTGAATTAAGGTATGCAAAAAATATATGCAGTTTTTTAAAAAATAATTATAATATGATTAAACGTGGATATAAAAATATTTTTTTTATAAAAACCATTTTTTTTTTCTTTTTTTTTATAATTGGATTAAGAAAAGTTTTACATTAATCATACTTATGACCATAATATATTTTATTTCAATTTGGGCTGATGTTAGCCGCCCACCACGCATTTTACGAACAAGCTTGTCAATTCCCGAACCACACGCTATTTTAAAAAAAATTCAATGACGCTGAAATATAACAAAATTTCAATTGTAAATATCAGGAAAAAACTGTACCAACGGAGTCCTGCCAATTACTACGAAATGAATGCTTAATTATCTACAGAGCGATTGGCATTTAAAATTTTAAACACAGATGTCAATAATGTATCCCTTTTTCGTTTTTAAGCCGACCACACCAGACCCGCCGGGACGGCGTCGTTTGAGGCCAATGGGTTAAGACAGTTTCGCTGTATTAATAATATTTGTAGCAGTCAAAAATTTGATCAAAACTGAGCTAAAGAAATTTCCAAATAACTTAAATAATCGTGAAGACCAGAAAACCTTTGTAACAATTTTGAATCTAAAAAAAGTAAGTCTGTATATTTATGTAGAACCAAAATGATAATTAGGGCTCATTTTATTATTACATATTAGGTTGAAAGTGAGAAGATAATTCACAAAGATGGCGCTGTACTAAATTAGCCAAGTATTTTTATGATTTTAAAGAAATTGTATTATCGAGAATCGCTTTCACCAATCAAACTGAGTTACCACCAAGATTAATTTCAGTGTTACTAACCCCGTTTGAGCGTAATTTTCGTGTGTGTCAGTCAAAAAAGTCTTTATTTTAACTGTGGGATATAAAGTTACTGGTTATTTATGCTGGTAAAATAATTTTATGAGTTAACCTCTAGAGTCCCTAGAGAAATGTCGTAATGCAGATGGAGCGAGAAATATTTCCGCTTTACATTCAATTCCAGATAAATTCGCCGTTTTTGAAATTTTTTTTTTAAATAATTTGAAAGCAGAAAAAAGATTCTTTTCAGTTTTTTGTATTACAAATAGACATTCGCAATTAAAAATACAAATAATTTGAATGAGTAATCTATAATTATATGAAACTAAAAAAACATATTTAATTAGACAAGGGTATTATTAAAGTTACGTCACTTCACTTTTTTGACCTTGACATATATTTTTCAAATGCTAAATATTGTTTCATAGAATTATTTCAAATTTTTCAGAAGCGTTTATGGTAAACTTTTAAATGTCAATATAACACGTGGTGTTCTCTCTTTTAAACACTGTTTAAAACATATATATCACTGAAAGACAAAATGAGATAGCATGACTTTTATGAGTCCCAAAGAATTATCTCCCAAAAATATGGGTGTTTGACATCTGGGAGAAATATCTCCCAAAATAACTCTACGGGCTAATCTGATATTTTAAATGCTTATTTGCACGAAGCAAAGTAAAAAATGAAATGTATAGTAATTCAAAAAAATTAAAATACATTAACCTTTGCTTAGTCTACCTCCGAAGGACATTTGCGACTTAACTTAACATTCGCTCAGTTTTGATCGGAGAAAGCGGCCGTAGATATTACAATAGTTGTAATTAAGTTTCATATGGATAGTTATAATAAAAAACCAAAAAGGACTGTTAAATGTATGTACATACAAACATTTTTTTTGTGAGCTTAGCAACAGTACTTGGCTTCAAGTACATAATGCTTAGATATCAAAAATATTAAACATGGGTGTTTCAACTTTCGTCACATTTCACAGTGCCACAAATCAACTTTCAATGCCATTTTAATTTTTGACATTTGAACGATCTCGGCGGTTAACGGAGGTAGTTCAAATTTGAAATTCAAATGGTGTCAATCGTAAATTTGTGACAATGCTAAATGTGATGGGGTTTGAAGCACCACAACTTAAAATACCAAGAAACTGCCCTAAATTCTAAATTCAGGCCGCCATAACACATGCTTCCATGATCACAATATCTAGATGTGATATATATCTACAAATGAATAATAGTAAGAATTCACACATCAAGCCTTGTACCTTACTGGTCAAGCAGATGCGAAGCTAAGGAAAGCCACAACACCAAGAGAGAATATGTATACTCACACGCACACAAGAATGCCTAGAAAGTTTGTCCAAACACACATTGTCCAAGACTTTTATCCAAAAACAAGTTGTTCCCCAAAGGAATTTGATTTGGAAGATGTGACCAAGTTATGAAAAAGGGTAAAACGTACAAAGGTTGTAATTTTTAGATGAAAAGCCTTAGAACCTTTGTGTTTTGACAAAATAGGTTTGAGCCACACTATTTCACAAGGAGCATGCGGGGTCTAATGAAAACAAAAACAGTTCATATATAAATCTCTTGTATTCACTATAAGTATAAAAAGAAATAAAACAAAATATTTAACAAATAACAATGGTAAAAATGTTTTTTGAACAAATAAATGGTACATCTTGTCTGTCATAATAATATATTAATTTATAAGGTTTGAAGTTTGTATAAAACACCAACTTAAAATGATGAATATCGATTATAAAATCTATGTAATCAAAGAAAAGTACTCATCGGCAAATCTGTTACATGACCTATGAAAAGTACTCATCAGCAAATCTGTTACATGACCTATGAAAAAAACTCATCAGCAAATCTGTTACATGACCTATGAAAAGTACTCATCAGCAAATCTGTTACATGACCGGAGGGAACAGACTGTGTTGACACAAATAGTCATGGTAAATTGATATTAAGCTGTTATTGCATAATCTTAATTTTTATACTAAGTTGTTTGAAAACTACAAAAAAAAAAGTTGTGTGTCGGCTCCTGTAATGCAATGGATATCCAGATAGGGCCTTAACCTCATATATCGAGGGCTTAAAGTCAAACAACTTTATCTACAAATAACTTTAAGTTTTAAAGTAAATAGCATTACATATCTATAAAAAATATACCAATACTAATTGAGCCCTTAAGTAGAAAAACAGTATAATCGAAATAACGCTGTTTTAAGAATATCCGGGCCTCTTCAAAACCCACAATAAATCCCATCCTACAGCCCCTACCTTAACCTGCCTCACAACCATGTGGCAACATAGTACCCCTGACATTATGCTGTACAGACAGGGGCGCTCTTGTAAGGTGTATATATATATCCATTCAAAATGTGCACCATATATCCAACTACGTTCGCAGAAAAATTATTTTAAAATTTCAACCAGACGCCAGATCGTCATGCCAGGGCCTTGCCTGTAGCCCGCTCTCAATACAAGTCGGTAATTATTTAATTGAAACTGACGGTTTGTGCAATCGGCGTTTGGAAAATGTCATTATTATTGTGATAACTTTTTATTTAATTGCGTTACTTACATAAAAATAAATAAATTGCATATCTGAAATTTTTAATATTCAAATTTTATGTTTTTTTTAGAAAAACGAATAAATTTCAATATTCTGAAAAATGGCATTATTTTTCCTTTTTCATGTATTATACTCAAAACTTACAAATAAAAAGATTAAAATACATAAAACGTATAAATTTATTTTACTTCCAATTTGTATAATTATGCTCACTACAGTCAAATGAAATGTTTAACAGCCAATATCTCGGAACTCATTTTTTCACATAAAGCAGTTTTTCCGCATAAGGGCTCAATTATTGGTATGTCTTTTTGCAGATAACGTTGTTTGACTTTAAACCCTGGAATTATTGGTATATTTTTTTGTAGATAACATTATTTGATTTTAAGGCCCAGAATTATTTACCGTCGTTTGACTTTAAGCCCTCGATATACGAAATTTAAAATTATAAACACTAAAAAAATATATATTAGTCTATTGAAGTAAATAACAAATTGTACTAACTATAAAGACCGCCTGTGCCCAAAATAATGATTTCTAATTTAAAATGATATATTATATTATGTTTTAGCTTGTTATAAAATTAACAGTTTTTAATCGATTGAAATGTTAATGTGGATATCAATCTTATATAACCTATAAATACAACATTCACAGGCAAGATGTGATAACTGTAACAGACTTTAGCTCTAGCTGATTAATTAGCAAATCTGCAATTCACAGCATTTACGGTTGATATCATTTGACTGGGAGGTATATTACATACTTATAAGTTTCACAACTTAAATATGTTGCTGGGCAGAAAACAACGAGACAATTTGGCAAAAATGTATTGTACTTATAGGACTACAAACTGACCAGGTTCCTACAATTAATTAAAATTGAAAAAAAAAAACAGATATAAGCTTTTGAAAAAATGACATTAGTTTTTGTTTCGATTTTGATTTGCATAGATGGTGGTTTCAACATCCCAGCGAAGATAATACAAAATAAATAAAATTAAATATAAAATACTTAAATAATATGCGGTAAAAATAAACATCCACAATTTTAATTTGCAAATAAATTCTTATTTGGATACAAAGATTATTGAGATATTCTCTTGATAATAAAACATTGACATATTTAAATAATTTTAAGATGTATATGAGATATGTAGCTTTCAGGAATCAATTTATTAAGAAATGAGGTAATCAACAACATATTCTTCTTTAGTTAAGAGCAAATAATAAAGATAAGTAGTATTTTTTTGTATAAAATTTTTTTATGATAATAATCTGATATGCATAGAGAAGAAATAATCGTCAAGTAGAGAACATTTTAAATGTTAAATTAAAAATAAATAAACGTAGAATACAAACTTTTATAATATAATACAAAGTAAATTATCAATACCTATTATTTTATTACCATTGAGAAACGCTTACATATTTAGTATAATTTGGAAGATGACAGAACTATAGCGGAATGATGTCATTATTTGATTATGCAAGGTGGACTAGAATACAAACCTGGGCGTGTGACAGATTCTGTCAGTGCCATCGTCGAACGACAGTTTGCAAATGGCAGCTATTTTTGTTGATACTCGTTGTTAGTGGTGATTTGTGTCTTGTTTTATCCCAAGCATATTAAATAAACAGAGTGATGAAACTATTTTAAACAGTGAATTTTACTTGGCAACAGCACTAACTTTTTAATTTGACAGTTATGCGCCCAGGCCCTTACTCTATTCGGCCTTGTTAAACATGGAAAATTAAAAAAATAATAATTTCAATCTATTGTTTTATGGTATAATTTTACCACAAATTGATTATTTGTCATGAATTGTTTTAGTTGGCGATTGATTATTTAATGACTACATGTCTTAATAATTGGTCTTATCAAAAACAATAGATAAATATTCCCCTGCATTACGAGTGAAAATCATTATTGACTAGCCAAACTATTCCCCTGAATGCATTGACATTGTATTTAAACATTTAAGTATTGTTGGAAAAGCCTAAAATTAAACCTAAGTAATTCATTTAATCCGCGTGAGCAATAAGGTATTTGACATGTAAAGCTTTTAACAATTAGCACACTGGAAAAGCACTTCTCGCTTTGTGACAATAATTTTATACTTTAACAATAATTATAATGTAGATATTTAAAAATATTAAAAGAGTACTCAAGTAGAAAATAACTTACTTTCAAGATTAAAATAACAAAGATAATAAATTCGTTTGCATTGCTGGATATATAATTATCCCCGAAAAAAAAAATGAGACCAAAGATGGGTAAAGTAGAAGAAATTATAAAACAATAAATAGCCTTAGGTTGTAGAAGTTACCTAGTCCAGAAACGTGCAGACATTGGCTGTTAGTTGAACACTCAAACGGTGGCCATTCTGGCATCAGTCATCAATGACATTTGTTCAGTGCAACCTTTCTTTTCATAGACAAAATGGATACATGTGGTTTATTGAAAGCATGTAAAAAAAGTGAAGAGTTTCTTCAAAAGTTTATTGTACATTTGGTCTATGAGCGGAATAGCTGCAGAAGTCATGCTTGAAGGATAACAATTAATTTTATTTGACTTTGGGATGGTGGCTGTTTGAGAGCTTGTTTAGATTGGGAGTAAAGAAAAGCGGCAACCTTTTCTAGCAAACATCCGTTCTTCACTAGAAAAAGGTTCGTGGCTCCTTCTTAAATACAATCAGAATTACTATTAGCCACTTAAAACAAACTTATTATAAATACAAACAAAATGCTCAAACATTAAATGCTTAGTACATCCTGTACTTCTTGTACTAGCTTATACAACACGGGGCATTTTATTTTATTTAACATTTACTAAATAATCTATCAGTCATAGATAAATTCTTTTTGCCTATAGTCTATGAAAAACAATACATGAGCAACTTCGGCAACGAGACTTAAACAATTTTGGGTTCGACATACGGAGTCCGTGGATAAAGGCTCGTCGATTCATTTTCTATAGTGTCGGGCCCGCTGTTGCAAAATAAATAAAATTATTACTTTTTGTTCACATCATGTAACAAGTTAACCTCAAAACCAAAGAAGTAAAGCCCATGTTAGTAATACTCAAAGTTTAAAGCTTTTGTTATGCTATCACCCAGCAAGCTATCATAGAAGTATGTATGCACATCAGATTTTAATATATAGTATATGTATTATATTACATTGGTGTTTTAAGAACCTTGTCAATTTAATAAATAGACTTTTAATATAATTATTTAGCAAAACGCATATAAATCTTCTATACTTACTTTAAATATGGTGTGAAATCTCGATAAGCTAAATTTACTTACTGGCACTAATTTGTACATTATGATTGAAGCTAATACACAATAGAATTATCAGTTTCTATAATATATTTGTGAATAACTTTTAGGAGCATTTTTCAACTATGTAGTTAATTGTTTTAAATAATGGTCGATATTCCAACGTGTCTTGAAAGTCCACGGAGAAAATTTCTTGTGGCGAAACCTTATCTTCTCACAGATAAAGTATTTAAATAGACGGGGCACAATTACTGCTGATCTCTGGTCTCTGGGAAGTCTTTCATGAGCTTCTTGTAATGAGAATGCTATTTAGATATAGTAAGGCATTGTTGTGCTAAGCACGGGAATATCTAGCGACATCTAGTAGCAAATTGCCTACAGTGGAAAATGCGGATCTAATTTAAGGCACTAAAATTTATTTTAGTTGTTTCAAGTCCTGCGTCTAAAATAGCTTGGCAGCCAAACACACCCAAATATAAAACACAATTATTATAGATAAAACTATTTCAAAATTACAAGCCACCTCGAGAATCTCAATCAATTCAAAGATCAAAAATGTTGAAAACTACTTATTTTTGTGCTTTATTTACAAATTTATGCTGCTAGCAAATTAATTTAAATATAGATTGCTCACAAGGAAAGTGTAAAGCTGAAGCATCTTTTTATAAAGTATCAAAGCCTTAAAATACTCAATTCAGACAACGACCTGTGGAATTACATTATAATTTTAAAAAAACAATCCCCATAACCACCAAATTCACTCAAAAACTTTAAATTCATTTTGAAAGATTGAGAAACCATCGGTTGGAGATATCAAAAGTATCCATTTTTAGTAAGTTTAGCAATCATTGTTTTTAATTTATTTTTGGACAAAAACATTCAAATTTTAAAATGATAATTAAATAGCTAAATTTTAAATAGTAAATCTATGCATTACAATCTAAGAGCAGTAATTATAAATCTGATCAGTCTTCAGCAACAAAGAATCTCTACTCAAAAATGATATAATTTACTTACAATCAACCAATCTCAAGAAGATGGAGGCTATGACATCAGTCTATACTCAAATTAGTGTGAATCTACATTTGGAGCTTTTCTTTGATATTATTTAGAAAAAACATGAGAATATGATGCGAGTGTTTGTGTACAAACTTATGCAGAACTATTCACCTTAATGTCTATTAATTGCTGAAGCATTTTGAAAGTCTGATAATGTTTACTTTGTGTGCTGCAAGCGTTTCAAACCAAAGGCAAATAGAGGGATGCACCCTTAAAGCGTTTGTGCATTATGTATTTATTTTCATTAAATTTTCCATACCAACTATACTTACAGTTAACACTTACATATTTCCCACTTTTCACTCTTTTCCTAACTTTAAAAGTTGAACTTCTCATTACTGGAAATCATCTTAAAAATTATACCCACATAATAAATTTAAATTTGTTTAGTGGAGTATTGAGTTGTGTTGTTAAAAATAAACATTTAATTATGCAGCTGGGGTCTTGTCACACCATGTTTGCGTATGCCATAATTCCTGATCAATTTGACATTTCGTAGTACTTGGAATTTACGTGACTCATTTAGTATGCCATATTAACTCAGTCCGAGGATTTGTGGCGGATAATTAATATGGATTCACATCATGTTCTCATGTCTTGTAACAAACCGTGTAAAATGTATCACCAAAATGATATCCCAAAAATGTTTGAACCAGTCAAATTTAGTATTAATAGCGTTTAGTATTAACCAGTGAGAATTGATGAATGTGATTATACAGTGTCCACAACCATTTGAATGCAACCTAATCCCAAAACCACTTTGCAATAAACACTATCTCTATGTAGTACCTCCGAGATATAAATGTATCCATCGTTAAACAGTGAACCCTTAGTTTCTTTGTAGGATATAAATAAAGTTTGTTATTATTAATATATTATTATGTAGATTTAATACCCTGAAAGGACTAGGCCAATGAACTCTGCGTTTTTAAGTTATTATTTACTTGCAATGATGTTAATACTATTCAGTTCTGTTATAGATTAATTTAATGCTGATTATTTAAGTAGCTTTAAAAACAAGGGTATTTGTAATACGGTGTCAAAGTAATTGAATAATTTAATATCTTTTATAAACCACTTGTCTTAGCCATAAACAGATCTTTTCCCGTTCTTAATACTGTTCTATGGACCTTTGAATGTTTAGTTTGCTTGAAAAACAACATAAAATACTAAGACGAATTGTCCAGTTTATCGAATGAATACTAGGTGGCCGCTATCACCTGTCGACGGAGACGAAGTTTTCATTATTAGCAGTTCAATTAAACGCAAAAACAGGTGTTAAAACATGAAATTCAACAGTGGAACGTTGAAACACTGAAGGATATAAAGTGTTTTACTGATCATCTCGGAACTAGGTTACGCAAACGAGAGGTGTTTTTAAGTAAACATAGTTGCTACAATATTTGACAATCGGTGTGGCATGAAAGTGTTCCGGTTAGGTTAGGTTAAGAAAGAGGTACACGGCTATACGAGACTCTTGAGGATTCACTGTCCAAGATGGTCTGATTAAAGTCTGCCGTCAGATCAGCAAGGGGTCAGATCAAGCCCATCAGATGTCTGACCTTGATCGGGTGGTGCCCATGGAGTGGTAGGTGTGCTGGTTGACCGTCACGCCCCCGGCGCTGATGTAATGGTTCAGGGTCGGCTGCTGGTGGATCCCGCTCACGGGGAACTCTGAGCCGTCACCCAGACTACACAGAACAGAAGACACCGTGCCAGTTGCGCTCGAGCCAAACAATCCATTCAATCCAAACACTCGGATTGAATCGTTGAATTACCCATTTACATTCAAGTTAAGCAATCTTACAAATAACATATTTAAATATAATATATTGTTACAGAATCGTCACAGAAATGTTGTGAATAATGTCAACTGTCCGAATGACCTTTCCATTCCAATTTGACGCTTGTGTGGAGTGAGAGATTATATTATGTAGTGTAAAAATGTCAACATGTTCTTTCAATCTAATCGATGATTCATTTGTGACGAAGATGAACGCCTCTTCCAAGACACTACTAACACTAACAAATGTCAATTCAATAAAAAATCATTAAATTATTTACCGACAATTTTGGAACAACATTCCCATTGTATTTTGACATTTTGATAAAAATCTTCTATGTGTATTCGTGTAGACGTTTTCCCAAAACATATTTGAGGTGGACCCGGATAAATTATGGAAAAAAGTTTCTTTAAAATTAACATTATCAACATCTGTTAAGAAAAACATTATAAATAGAAAACAAACTGTAAAGAAATGTGCAATTATTTTAAAAAGAAGCAACAGAAATAGGCTGTCTGTTAAAATATTATAGGAAGTACCTATATAATATGATTTAAACCTGAGTTTGCAGATTTAAAGCAGACATTCACAAGTTATCTAAACACAAAACTGGATAGATACTATCGGTCTATAAGAAATTATATACGGATGATTCGTATAATGTTGTCACCATTGTAGATGTGTGGTTATACAAACTAACATTGTAATTCATATGTTGTGTTATATTTTTTGCATTACAAAAATCATTCTGCAAACATGAAACCATTTTTACCATTGTTATTCATAAAAATAAATGTATACAAATTTTGAAGGGGGAAACGAATAAGAAAATATGCAGAAAGACAAGCCAAAACGATAAGCGAAAAACTGAGAGAATTAATTTCGTCCTTCACAACACATACCAGGGTTATGAAAACATTTTTATCACACTAATCTATAGATATATTACGTAAAGGGATATAACTCAAATTTCATTATCTTGCTTCACTTTCAATATACATAATAATTCTATTTCATCTGTAAAATCATCTATAAATCATCAACAGGTGAACTAATCTACTGTAGTCACATTAATATACGGAACTAAGATTAAAAATATTATGTTTCATGTATGTATTCAAGGTAATTTCTACAAAAAAAATCAAATTACTGAATATTTTATTGTCAGCATTATAGAAGTTTAACAATGTTGTAAATTTAAAGCAAAAATTTAATAAATTAAAATTTGCAAGATCCTGGAATCGAGCCAAGAGTTTTTATATGGCTTTGACCGCTGAATTAAATCAAATTAGTTAGATATTTCTAATGGAAGTATTTTCCTCAATTATCCATTTCACAAATCTTCACCAAAATCAGTCTATTATAATTGCAGAAACCTATTTAGAAACTTGTTGGAAATGGAATGAAGAAAGACTCGCTTTCAAACTATACTAATTAATTCTGTTTTTACACGGGGGATACTTTCCACACAATAATTTTTAGGAAAATGGGAGGTTCTATTGTATAAAAAACACTTGAGGATGTGAAAAACATAAAACACATTATTATTTATTTTTACACCAGTATTGGGTAGTGAATGCAAGGGGTTAGAAAAATCAAGGATTCTAATAGGAACAAATTTTATCATTAAACTGAGAGTGTTATATCAAAATTGTGTAAAAACAGGATTGACTATATTCCTAGCCTTTGAAAATGAGCCATTTTCTTCCATAATACCGATAATAAAGCGTCACTAAAATTCTCAACTCACAAGTTTATCATTTAGAAAACTCCGGAGTTAATGGGTAATGTGGTATTTGTACAGAAGGGAGGATTAGGAAAACAGAAGATAAATAAGTGTAGAGCACATTAGCCAAGTAGTATTTGAGTAGCTTACCTTGTGAATATGGGCAGCAGCCACGTCTTGGGATTGTCGCCGAATACTTCTTGAAAGTTGTTGTACCGGCCGAGGGAGAAACCATTCTTGTCGGTGCCTGAACGGAATATTGGCGCCCGGAAAGCCTCTGAAATTGTGTAAACAATCTAATTTACATCGACTAGAAAGAAAAAAGAGAAATAGAGTGAAATGAACATTATTTTTTTCACAAGTTTTATTTTTTCGGTTCTTTGAAGACTTAGGCCGTCGTCCCATGGGTCAATAAGGAATCAACATAAACTGAGTGATCTAAGACCCTGTGCAGAAAAGTAAAGTAACTGTCCACAGCACAGTGTATTGGGGACTACACAGGTCTTATGGTCTCACAGCACGGTTTATGTCAGTTCCTAACGACCCATGGCATAACGGGCTGAATTTGAAAACGATTTGCAGAATCTCACTAATTCGGCACTACATATATATAATCAGACGATGCTGGAAACTGGAATGTACCGAAAACAAATAACATAATTGCAAAAGCATTTACGTTTTTATTAAGATGAAATGTTTTTCCCACTAACGAAAAAATGTCTCCCATACTATCATGGTGAGAAATATGATCTTTTAAACGGTGTTAGAAAGAGAAAATACCACATTTTATATTCAAATCTAGAAGTTAACCACGTAAGAATTATAATGTGCACCTTATGAAACTAAAGTTTCCGAACCGCTTATAATTTTTATATGACATGACAAAAAAGAAAGGTGACAATAAAGTTTATAATGCATTTGTCTAATAAAAAGTGAGCGTTTTTTTTTTTTTTTTCTCGTTATTTTGTAATTTAAGAGCCATTTCTAAAACTTTTTAGAATTCGTAAAAAAAATTTAATATTTCAAAAATTGAATGTTTATTTCTAATAATAAAATTTTAAATCGTATTTTACAACCATTCAAAAAAAGTTTTTAGTTATCAGATGCGTTTTCAGAAATATTCAATTTATTTGGATTTTATTGCAAAGAGGAAATACTCTTACCATCTGACAGAGGCCTGAGAGGATCACAAAAAACATTTGAAATAGTAATGATTAAAACCTTTTCAAAAGGTTTAAGTTAACTAAAAAAAAATTTTTTTGGAGGCAATATGCAAGTTCAGTGACCCATCCTTGTGGTGTTTTTGATAGAGCCGGATTATTGAACATGCAGAACTTCTTAAGTGCCGTATTAATGAACTTGTACATTTTACTGTTAATGCTAAAAATACTAAATTAAAACAAAATTTATTTATGAAAAAGTTTAAGGGCCATGGCCATAAGCTATGGGTTAAAGGCCAATAATATTATTGTTTATCAAGATAGTGATGACTGCACTAATTAATCTGTTGATTAATTCAAAAAACAATATTATCTAAAAGTAGCTACTAAACTAGCATTACGGGTATATTCTTTCTTGAACAAAATAAAAAATGTCACTCACCCAGTGTAGATCTGTTTTGCATGACCAAGTAGACGTGGTAACCAAAAAACGACACAAGACTAATGGCAAACATTAATGCAACGAAGAACAAGAAAAGGATGTGGAACCTTCCCATTCCTTCCAGTTCCCCCTGAAACATGGACATATCCTTTAAAAGAAAGAAAAAAACAAATAAATAGTAACACATTGGTGAGGGGTATTTTTGCAAAACTGACTTATTCCACCTGAATGTTTGTTTTGTTGGGAAATCGCTAAAAACTGATACAGCGTCAAATATGTGATTTCGTATCTGTGTTTTACTATAATAATATTCAATTTGAATCCTAAAATATTAACAAATATTGAAAAGTAATAAGATATTTACAATTTATGTTTGGAATAAGTCTGTTTTGCAAGACAATCTTGGAATAATCCTATTTTCAACCATATTTGAGTTGTTTGGTATCAAAACTGGTCAGATCCAAAATTTAAAAAAAATAAACTAAGTATTGAACTGTGTTCATTATTAACAAAAGAACAGGTCTTATTTTTCAAAAGCAGTCATATCCGCATATTTTGTAAGAGAAACCGGTTTAAAAAGCGGCTGTGGTATGAAAAATAGTCAAATCCAGCACTTGTTTTGGTGTTTCCTGAAAATTCACCTAAAGTGGATTTGACCAGTTTTGATACCAATTGACTCATTTGTCTTGGAATAAGCTGATTTTAAAACGCCATACAACACAACTGACATCAAGTTTCATAGAAATCATCTAGGCGGCCATTTTTTCACTTGATCAAACTTGTTTCTCTTGGCTGAAATGGAAAAAGCCTGTTTTGATAGTAACATCGGGTGGAATAAGACAAATTGGCAAGAAACTGCCATTTTTAAAGTTATTTTTCTATGGGAATAAGTAGCTTTTGCAACCTTGTATTGTGAAAATTCGCAGGTCAAGTTTGCTAAAAAGTGGAATAAGTCAATTTTTTCAAATCAACCCCTCAGTTATTCAAAATATATCTTTGACCGATTTACTTGAGTTAAAGTCTTAGGCCAAGCATGCAAGGTGACTTTCGTTATGGTTAGTTTGGTTTTGTTAGTTTCAAAATCCTTAAAAAGTCTCCCTAATGTCACATCACTACGTGTGCGCACCTCTGAATTTTGAAACAGTGACGAAACTGCTGCCATGACAAAAGTCATCCGTGTGAGCATGGCGCTAGTTTTCCCTAGGACGCATGAAGCCCGATTTACATTTTAATGCCCGATTAATGTTAGGGTAAATCAGGAGAGACGCCGCCCAACTATGAAATTTGACAATAAAAAAAAGGTGGTGTTTCTCCCGGTTTTAACCTAATACTAATTGCTAATCACTTGCGACGCTTGCTACTAATCAAAGTGTAAATTGGCCATTAGGCCTAGTTGTTTGAACTATTGTCATATTTCACGTTGTCATCAAATGGGCAATTAGTACCAATGTTGATTAGTACTGATCAAACAAGCGAAGATAAATTTTTACAAAGCGCTGACGGACCATCAATCGGTGGTTAACGCAGTCCATTCAAATGCCTAAACTTTACTGACAACTAAGTATAGGGCTTTATTCTACATTGATTGCTTTCATGGTTAAAGCAAAGATATATTTTTAATAATTTTCCACCCAAAGTGACTACTTTTAAAAATATTATAACATTCAGTGTCCAATTCATATTATCATAATTCAATAGCAAATTAAATTCATTCCATTAACATAGTTATTAATTTTTGGAATAACTTATTGAGTAAAACCTCAAATTGTAATGTTTTATTATTGAAGATAATATTAGCAATTTTTAAATGAAAATTTGAAACAGAAAAATCAGAAATGGATAAGGTCGAATCTGGAACTTGAACTTGCCGGGGCGTTGCTCTACCAACTAAAATATTCATCTTAGACTTGCAGAAAAGTCAATAGATGTCGCACATAAAAATAAAAATAGGATATATTTATCCAAGACACTATCTAGATTGCATTTAATTAAAGTTGAATCTTATGATCATATATAAAGGTAGCAGCCAATAAAAATGTGCAGTGATATAAATGAAGATAATGTTGGTAGTTCTTATTCGAAGTATGATACAGTTAAATATGATCGAAGGAAATAGGGTCGCACCATTAGCACAGTTGGTAGAACAGCGCCCCGGCAAGGCCAAGGTTCTGGGTGAAAGTCCCAGATGCGACCGTATCTTTTTCTGTTTCAAATTTTATCTTCAATAATAAAAATTTTATTCGCTTAACAATGCCTTTAAAGGGCAAAAACAGCTGTTATGTGAAATAATCAAAAAAAAAAAACTAGGAGAAATTGATGAAAAAATGATTTCTCATTAAAAAATTAATCAAAACAATCTACCACTCTTTTGAAAAAGAAAGGATGTAATGAAAAAAAAATTGGCTTTTTATCAATTTTAAATATGATTTTTCAGTAATTATTGTTAAAGTCTGATTCTAGTAAAATGTTCCTTTGCTCAGATACAAGCAGATGTGGAAAATATATCTGTACCCAAGAAGCATACGGATACGGACAGCTGAAAACCTATGTGTTTTTTTGCAAATCTCTTGTTATTTCCACAAAGATTTTGATTGATAATTGAAATATTTCTTTCATTTGCTAAAAACACAAAGGTTTTCGGCTCCCCTGAACATTTAGTGTTTTGGAGTTGCATCCGTATGCTACTCGGGTAAAGATATTATGTACAAACTGTTCTTGTAGCAAGGGACTCATGCATCGTAACACATCCAAAACAATCTAATATCAATTTGTCTAAGGTGAGTGAGGTGTTCTATTACCAAATGTTTGATGGCTGACAACACTGAAAACTATTATGACGGCACTAATTTTAATGGCAACACTGCAAGGCATGAGAAACGTATTTTGATTAATTTCACCCATTAGTTGCAAGACAACTGCTAACATAAAACATTGAGAGAGCGTCATCGAATGTTAAAAAAAAATAGTTTTATAAAAAAAAAAATGGTGGTCTTTCACCAAAACAATATTTACTGGAAGCAAAGACATCCAAATTAATAGACGAACCAATCGGAAAAAGGGAAACAAACCAACTTGCGCAGAGCCTGGGAGGCGGAAATTACTAGAACTTTTTTAAATGGAGGGCAAATTGCTTGCTGCGTAAAATTATTTACATCAATTTCCAAATTGGGAAAACTAAAGTTCCGGCTTGTTTCCAAAATTGAATATATTGTTACGCTACCCAAGGCGGTTTGTTTAAAAATGAATATAAAGATCTTTTGTAGAAAAGTCCCACAATAGACTGCGCTGCAAATCTTTGCCTTGCTTTAGCGAACTTTACTTCTCTGTATATGGTCTGATTATTTCAATGTGCGCTATTCGGTGGTCAATGTACGACTGATCTCATAGTTTATTCCAAGCATTCTTAAACCCTCCCAGTGCCAAAAATATGGTCACGTGGTTTGACTCCAGCTCGTCGAAATGGTACCCATATTTCATGTTAGGAGAAGTCTATTTTTGAATGTCTATGACTGCAAGTAAGTTTCACTCTGAAAGTTATATAAAAATGTTGTAATGACGTTTTGTAACTTTCAGGTAAAATAATATTTTAGTAGGGAGGATAAATTTTTGCACTAAAAGTAGCATTAATCACTGCATGTAGGGCCGGCCCTGAGCCAAACGGCGTCTGGCTCTAGTAGAAAGGACGCTGTATTAGGTTATTATTAGCGCCTTGGCAAGTTGGCGCATGGAACGGACCGAGGACCAGCCCTGACCGTATGTACCTAACCATACATCCGGACCATTACTTTACTGAGTTTATTATAATTCAAATCAACACTACACGCGATAACGCTTTCTACCTCTACTCTAATGTTCATTGTAACTACTTGTATGCAATTTGACAAAAAAAATTTGCAAGTTGAAATATTAATGGTGATCATTCAATACATCACAATGTATTATTAGATAATTATTATTGATGGCAGTATGATAGTCTGAACTGTGAGAACTCCACTGGTGTTAAATACAACTAGATAATATTTATATGATAGTATTAGAAGCAGGATGTTTGTTCTATGGCTTAATAGTAAATAGCATGCTGACCTCAGGAGACCTTCCTATTATTCCTATTGAGGTCACCTAAATGTACAAAACAGCTTAAGATATCATGAAATAAATCAACATGAAACTGTGTGTAGGTTTTCATATTACGGCAAGATCTGTGAGCAAAATCCTAAAGACTAGCTCAATAATGCAATGTTGCCATTTAAAAAAATGCAACAGTGCCATCTAGCATATAAAAATAGTTTCTTCATATGAAGCGGTTACTTTGTGATGTGACATTATAATTTAAAATTAAACAATAACTTTGTAAACATCACTTATAGGTAAATACTTAATGCCGACCGGGTTTCGCTACAACCGTAGCTTCGTCAGGGCAGTATAATACTAAAATCTAAAATTTAGATTAACATGTGTTGATATCCGGTAAGTGGACAGTCTGAGCTACAGTGGAAGAGGTAGGGATAGGTGGGAGATTGAGAGGCGAGTGCTCTTTGTCAATAGGGAACAATTTGAGTATAGGACTTCTATTTAGGTTTATTTGGTTGTTGATGACTGTAGCACTGTAGCTCAGACTGTCCACTTACCGGATATCAACACATGTTAATCTAAATTTTAGATTTTAGTATTATACTGCCCTGATGAAGCTACGGTTGTAGCGAAACCCGGTCGGCATTAAGTATTTACCTATAAGTGATGTTTACAAAGTTATTGTTTAATTTTAAATTATAAAAATAGTAATCAGTATGGGAAACTTCAGAAGATAATCACTCCACTGAGTTATAGCTACATATTGGATTTGGCAGTACATCGTTGTATTTCCTGATGTACATATTCAATTCAACGGTGACTGTTTCAGGGAGAGTATAAAAGAAAATAGCCAATTACAGTAAGAGTCTACCCGGTACCCTAGAGATTTATTAATTAAAAAAAAAAAAACAAGAATAAATACAAATAGGTATATCAATTGTTAAAGGGCAGAAGAGAAGAAACATCACTTTATGTTGGCATTTTCCGTGACTGCAACATAAATAAATATCAAAGTTCTTTAAGCATGATAATATATTAAAAATGCCACAGCAAAGTAGGAGGTTAGCTTCTAGAAGCCAAGGTGCAAGGCAAAAGGTGCTAAGTCACATAACTAACTGTGTAACAAATCTTTTTATTTACCCCACTGCGGAAAGGAAAGAGCCGTACCTCTTAAATAATCAGATACGAGTGAGAATATTTCTCAAAATAAAAAGAAATCTCAGATCAATCAATATGTACAACTAAAACTCCAAATGCAAGTGTAATTGTCTTTATAATAAATTTGACTAGAACATAATATTTAAAGTTAGAATTAATAATGAAAATAGTTTTTTTTCCCCCATTAAATTTAGTAAATGTGGTTTATTTCCTCCTGCCTTTGTACAGCCTCCATACTTGTAATTTCTCAAGGCAGTTCAAAAATTGTTTTGGGAGTGTTATGCTTTATTTAAACCCAACCATTACATCCGCCCTGGGGCCCTAGCATGAAAGCCAACATCGACATGGTAAAAGTCTTCATCAATAATATTGGTTATTATTCGACATTCGCAAGCACGACAATTATATTTGGCAGTTATCTCGACTAAAATTTTAATTTATCGAGCCTATTCGCTCCTCAGATAAGTCAAAAACATTGCAGCTAAAATTCCGCACTAAAAACATATTTCACGGGCTGCTTTTTAATAAACAACATGAGATTTCAGTTTAGGGAAGAGTTTATTTATCATTTGAAAAGAAAGACAAACATTCCCGGGCTACGAATAACCAGACAATATTTTAAAATCTTCTACTACCATCACATTAAGCTGAAAAAGGTGCTTGTGTCGTGATGGAGGACTTAGCCAGCCGAAGAATTGAAATCACGACGCTTGGGTGGAATCAGATGCGATGCCAACTCAGCCACTGACCAGTCATAATTTCTATAGTTTTTTATGAAATCACATGCAAATAAAAAACAATTAATAAAGACCAAAAGTGATTAATTCTGTAAAGTGAATATCTACGCATATTTCTGCATTTTGCTTATGCGTATTCTTAAAATGCGCCAGTGTTGGAATCGTAGGGCTTTTTTTCCTGATATTAATTAATTTATCGATCATCAGTCGTGCTCGGAACATGGATAAACAAATGTCAACAGCTAAGTTAATCCTACCGATTTTGCAAATTTATCGATATGGTCGTGCCAGGCCCCCCTCGATGAATGATGCTGCAATTTAAAAATATAAACACAACACAAATATAAAATAATTAAAGGTGAGACGAACCTTCCAAAATATGACAAAGTACTGCATGCTGGAGAGTGCAATGTAAACGCAGTACATGAGTGCGTAACCCAGGAAGAGGATAAAATATTTGTAGTTGTAGAAGGACACGCAGTTGTTGACCCACGGGCAGTGGTGGTCCATCTTCAGTACGCACGTTCCGCACACGCTGCAGTGGTGCGTGCGGTCAGGTTTTACATGAACGCAACGATCACAATATCGTATCGCTCCGGATATTGTTCTGGAAGAGAGGAAATATTAGAATGTAGATTGAAAGTGTATTTGGTCATTTATCACCTTGGTTGGACAAGGTTCTAACTGACCTTTTTTTTAAATGACCTTTGAATTGGAAAATTAGTTCTTTTGCTCATTTCTATAACCAAAATAATTTTCTTTTTCTATCATCAAGCTTCCATTTATTTCACACGGTTCTAACATCACTGAAACTTTTAAAATTACTAAATATGTTAAGATTGAACCTAAACGTCTTTGCAAACTTTGACACCTCATATCTCAGAACAATGTAAAGCGAAGTTAGAATCATGTCCAACCAAAATAACGCTGGTCATTATTTACCATATCTACTCTGAGCCAAGTAAAGTTTTTTATTATAATAGTAAAATAATCTACATAAATAAAAATGTTCGTTTGTTCAAAATATTCAATCTCTGAAAATTCTTCACTGATTGCTTTGAAATTTTAACAAAATGTTGCATTCTAATATGCATGTTTTTGTATACCTATATTATATAGATGTCACCTGTGACAGGTAAAAACATGATGTTTTTGAAAAACAGCACCATTTGTTGGACAAGCATGCTTTTTTGAAAAAACAGAGCCATCTGTAAGCCAAAATAAAAGCAACACACGTTATTGTTTCTCTATCTGCGCAGACAGACTGAGCCACAGCAAAGCGTGGCGGGGTACAGCTAGTTTACTGATATTATTTGTTGTAGATGAAGCTTTCAAGTTGCAGTTTTCAGTACAGATCTACAGTACAGAGCCGTAACTATGGGCGGTTGCGCTATATAAAACATTTGTTTCCATTCAAATTTGTACGGAAAGCACTTCTAGTATTATATTCTTTATCATATTATGTATGCAGGTGATAAACACGGGCTTCCTTTTACGAATTCAATAAGACTATTATTTAATTTACAAAAAAAACATTTTATTTATAAACAAGTTTAATTATTGAAGACAATATTAGCGATTCCTAAACGAAAATGTGAAACCAGAAAAGATACGGTCACATCTAGGACTCGAACCCAGGACCCTTGCCTTGCCGGGGCACCGCTGTACCAACTGAGCTAATGGGACCCAATCTCCTTCGGACATATGTATCATACTTTTGTCTTCAATAATTAAATATTACAATTTACTTAGGTTTTACTCAATAAGTAATTCCAATAAATAAATTATTATTATTAAGCGTGACCGCTGTTTAACCCTCTCTAAAGGCATAACCAAACTATCCAAGACAGTTTGATTAAACCTTCAGAGGCCGAAACAGCTGTCATGCACTTGCGATTTGTACAGGATCTACATTCGAGTGCCAAATGAGTGCAAAAACAATTCAGAACCAGGGTTAGTAAAATTTATTATTATTATTATTAAATGAGGAAGCAGCACTCTGCTGATGATCTCATATCTGATTTCACAATAGGTTTAACAGTAATTGAGTTGTTTTAAATTTTAAAATAAGTTCGTCCTTTCTCTTCTCCAAATAAGAATCCAATCGATCTTTAAATTGGTTTATATTGGTAGCATCGATGACATGTTGTGGAAGTTTGTTCCATGCATCCACTACTTGTACTTGCAAAGAATTATTTCCTAAGATTTGATTTTTTTGGAGTGTCCACGAAGATTTATATTTTTGTTGGTAGTGAAGGTTTCTTGGGTACCAGGGAAACTACAATGTATTCTAACAAACAAAAAAATGTGTCGCGTTAGGAGAAAACACGTTTGAAGCGAAGGGCTTACTCTTTGGAAACTTTTGGGAAGCAATGTTTACTTATAACTAAAATAATTTTTGACTTCTATTCATAAAAAAATGTGTACATAATATAAATATATAAATAAACAAATACTTAATAAATTTATTAATAATTGACCCAGAATATTTTAATAACTTTTTTTTTAAATTGTTTTCTTGTAAATTTGAGATTCCCTTATTTTTTTAATGTGCAGAATAATTATCAGGTAAAACATAGTTATTTAATGAAGCGAAGTAGATGTGTCTAATTGCCATAAAATTAGAATTAAAAGGAACCGGTTTACCTCATTCAAACTAAAACCGGCTTATTAACACAATGGCTTATCTATTAATTACTTTATCTGTATAAAAGTGAGTAATTCAAAGAGAAATTTCATGTTTCTTGTGAATCAAAAGTGAGTCACTTAAAAGTAAAATACTTTTCTTATCTATTTTGATATGACATCACATAGTAAATTTAACCCTCTGACTGCTGAATATAAAGTGTGCAAACATTTTTTTTATTTTTCAAATTTGAATATCAATAGATTCCCAACTGCTCACATTGGAGCCGGTCAGACTATGGCATCCCCGATCGGGATGTTATGCTGTGAGAGGCTGAAGGCAGTGGGGAGAAGAGAAAGGTGGAGAAGTAACTGACTATTCAGATCTGAGTAAATTTACTGTACACCCAATACCATCTTCACCATAAGGGCACACGGGGCCTGTGCCCAGGGCCCCCATTCTCAGAGGGCCCCGAAGGACTGACAATTTCTCTCACGAAACGCGATAATGCGGGCGGTGTGTGCGCATTTCATTAATGACATATTATATCATACTGTATTTGATTACATATAATAAATGGTCATACTTAGTAAAAAAATGGTATTATAATTTGCTTTTTTACATTCCAAAAGGGCCCCAAATTCTTGTGTGCCCAAGGGCCCCAGCCTAGTTTAAGACGGCACTGTGTACACCCCTTACTTCTGAATACACACAAATTATTGAAATAACACTTTGTTTCAACTTTCACTTTATTATAGCAAGAAACAACTTTTTACATCGGAGGAGATGGTAAAAGACGAATTTGAGTTCCATTTTTCTTCAAAGTTCAAAATTTGACATATTTGATCTGGTTAGTATAATGTGACTTATCCAGAAAGGTTCCGATTCAATCTAAATGTGCACAAATTATTGAAATAATACAAACTAAAAACCTAATAATCTATTTGGCGCATGTTTTTCCATCTCCCCCCCGATTTAAATAGTTGTTCCTTGCACTAATTAAGTTGACACGAAATGCTATTTTAATAATTTGGGCATATTTAGAAGTAAGCAGAGTATGGAAATTATACCCAGATCTGGTCACCAAACATGTCCAAAACCATTTTAAGCAACATTTCGATTCTGAATGGTGGTCACCAAGGCGATACTGAGTATCTTTCACTCTAGAAGGTGCCGCAAATATTATAATACATGAATTAACCGTGAAATAAAACAAATTATATTTTATCTGTCTTTAAATAGTATAAAACAAACTCGTTATCCGCGTCTGTCTGTGCGCGCGCTTAGTTCTTCTAAACTACGCAACGGATTTTCACAATCATATAGAGAATTTCTTCCGGAAGGACTTCATATATAATACATGCATATTATATTTATAGAAAGTAGAGAAAAGTTGATGTTTTGTAATCAAGTCGGCGATGTAAGCGGTTTTTCGAGCGCTTACATCGATAATGCTGGCTAAACCTTTTGAGATATATCAATTTATTATGAGTTAAAAATGCCTACAGAAAATTCCGCAATGCATGTCTATCACCTAAGGATAATCCCAAGCAAACGCCAGGTACATGTCAGCTAGTACTTTTTCTTTTTAAAAACATTATAAGTAGGTACCATATTTTTTGTGTGGTTTAAAACTTCCATTGAAAATGTCATATTTGATTAATTTTTGTTTTCATTTAATTTATTGTTTTTTATAACTCATTTATTTTCAAAGAAAATGTACACCTTAATTTTATCTTTTCTTAAACCATACAAATGTGATAATAATTATAATAATACCCACGCACAGGCATAGCCTTTGTGGGATTTTTTGCTATATACTACACCATATTTCTATTTATATAATTGTTCCTTTTGTAGACATGTCGTCACCTTGATTGGACAAGGTTCTAACTGGCCTTTTTTACAAAAATGACCTTTGAATACAAAACCGTTTCTATTGCTTATTTATATATCAAAAATAATTTTCAGAGCCCTGAGTTGTATTTCCATAGATACTTGTATGATGAAGTTCTGACATCAAGCTTTTAAAGCTTCTATTTTACAAGGTTCTAATATCACTTTGAACCATTTGCAATCGCCGTTTTGTTTGTATCTGACGCAGGCGCAGTTACGAGGCGCAGTGTAGTTCGTCACTTTGGTTGGAAAGGGTTCTAACTTCGCCTTACCGTGTTCTGAGGTGTCAAAGTTTGCAAAGACGAATTCTAATAATCTATTACTAATATCTGATTTTGAGGCTTAATCTTGTGTAAAGTATTATAGTTTAACATGATTTAAAGAAAAATATTTAAATAGGACGTGGCCCTATCTTGGAATGGCATTACAGAAATGTAGTTAGAACCTTATGCAATTAATTATTATGTCCTAGCTGGTTTGATATGGTTCTATCTGCATGTTCTAAAATGGTAAGTGTACATCCTATTTAAATATTTCAAACTAAAATACTATTAACCTATTAACCTAATTAACCTAAAAATCAGAGATTGGTCCAATAGATGAAAAGTAATCATCTTTGACACCACGTATCTCAGAATTAGGTTAAGAAAATTGAGAACCCTGTGTAGACAAGGTGAAGATGTATCAAAACTTTCAATAAAAAAATAAAATAAAATTAGAGGATTTGGGGATTTAAACCTGCGACCTTTGGATTCGTATTCGAGGATCTTAACAGAGGCGATCATTAAAATATAATAATGTGTCCCCAATTTAACTAATACCTACAGTAAAGTACATTATATGCCAAGGTTGATGTTACCAAGGCAAGACAATTCAATAACAATGGTGTGTGCAGTGAGGTGAGACGTAAAGAATTGTTGTAAGTATCATCCAATTTCTGTAACGATGCTACTAAGTGGTAGTGGTATTTTCAGACATATAAAGAAATGGAATTTGATAAAAAAAATGTATTAAATTAAAATGTAAAACAGCTATTCATTACCTGTAAAGTCAATTCGTTCGCTTTCGAAACAACTCATACGGTCTCATAGAAATCGTCTCCCTTACCAACATAGTTAGAAATACAATCAAAACGGTGTTAGAAAGAGAAAACACTACACTTTATATTCAAATTTAAAGTGTCAGCTACACTACTCGCTTCGACGAAGTCCTCGACAAAGTTAGCCGAAGTTCGAAGTGCGTGCCCACACACTCGTGCAACTTCGCGAGTAACTCAGTCCAACTCATTCGAGTCCTTTGACTCGGGCGCATTTACCGACAACAATCGGAAGTCGGGCGAAGCGAAGCGAAGTTGCCCGAAGCGAAGTGAAGTTCGTGCCCACACTATCGTATTCGGTCAACTTCGCGAGTAGTGTAGCTGGGCTTTAGAAGTCAACTATAAAAGAATTCAAATGTGCACCTCTATGAAAAAAAAGGTTGCAACTGCAATTTGAGAAAAATTTATGAATTATTTTTATATTAAATGACAAAAAAGTGAGGTGACAGAACTGTTTATAATACTTTTGTCTGATAAAATGTGTTTTTTTCGCCATCCGTAATTTTAGTTCAGTGTTTAGAAGAAATTTTTTTTTTTTGTTTGCATTGAAAATTTTGAATATTTCGAAAATTATATGTTTATTTCTGACAATAAAATTTGAAAGCTTTTTCATTACCTTTCAAAAACTGTTTTTAGTTTTATTTATTTAATATCAACGGTATAAATATACCATAAACAATGATAACATGTCACAGTTAAAATCGTAGAAATATTTAAAAAAAAAGAATTACAAATATATGTGGCATTTGATTGTGAAATGACATTAGAGAGTAAGTAAGTAAACAAGAGATACAAGTACATAAGTTTCTATAGTGCAAATAAGGTAGAATTAGATTAAATTAATATTGATTGAAAAGATTTGATAGCATAACCCTCTTGTACCTACCTTGCGTGCAGTTAAATAGATCTGCCACATCTATTACTAACTTCATGCAACCTAGGTACAAGCGAGTATTTGGAATACTCAGTCCTGATATTGTTGCATTTAAACAAAATTTTAGAATGAGTAGCTCTCGTGGGTATATGAAATTCAATGAGGTTAATTAAATCAGGACTGTCTATACTACCATTTACAATTTTGAACATAAATATTAAGTCGGATATAATTCTTCGATCTGAGAGTTTTAATAAATTTAGATTTTTCATCAAGTAATTATAATTTATATTTTCAATGGGAATACCGAGTTTAAAATTAATGTGTCTTAGGAATTTATGTTGAATTTTTTCGATTGAATCTGAATGTAATTTGTAGTGGGGGGACCAGATCGAGGAGTTATATTCGACTTGACTACGAACCAGGGATGTATACAAAATTTTTAATGTTGAAATATTCTTGAAACCTCTGGAATTTCGAAGAATGAAGCCTAGCATTTTCATTCCTTTATTATTTATATGCGATATAAAGTTTAATTTAGAGTCGAAAGTTATTCCCAGGTCATTAATTTCTTCGACAGAGGTAAGGATTGAGTTATTGAGTTTATATGAATGAATAATTGGTTGATTTATTCTGTAAAATTTTATTGAATAACACTTATTTATGTTCAGATGAAGTTTGTTAAGAGAACACCAATTAATTAACCTGTTCAAATTATTTTGTAGACAGATACAATCTTCAGCGCTTTTGATTATTTTAAATATTTTTAAATCATCTGCGAAAAGTAACACATTAATATCTTCATCAAATATATTTACAATATCATTTATAAACAGTAAAAATAATATTGGGCCTAAATGAGACCCCTGTGGTACACCACTGGTAGCTATAAATTGATTGGAAATGAACAAATTGATTTTTACAAGTAAAACTCTATCAGTGAGATAGCTACATAGCTAGCAAACCATTCTAAAAGTTTTCCGTCAATACCGAGCTTACGTAGTTTGATCAGGAGAATTTTATGGCATACTTTGTCAAAGGCCTTGATAACGTCCGTATATATGGAATCGACTTGAGTTCTGTTAGCTAATGCGTTTGATATATAGTTTTCATATAACGAGAGATTTGTTAGAGTTGATCTACCTGACAAAAATCCGTGTTGATTCGGAACAATGAGATGGTTAATACATGGTGAAATTTTATCAAGTAATAGTTTTTCAAAAAGTTTAGGAATTACGGATAGCTTACATATGGGTCTATAGTTAGTAACATCACTTTTATTACCCTTTTTAAATATAGGAGTTAGATAACAACGTTTCCAAATATCAGGGAAGCACCCTGTGTCAAGGGATTGATTAAACAATAGAAAAATCGGCTCAGTCAGTGAAGTAATGCAATTTATCAGGATATTGGGATGTACATTATCAGGTCCAGCCTTTTTGTTTTTGTCTAGGGATTTGATTTTACTTATAACGTCGTTTATATTGATGTGTATGGCAGGGATATGTATGCTCTCGTTAAGCGACGAAGGTGGTATATAATTGTCTGGGATATCTTCGTCATAGACGCTTTTAAAATAATCAGCAAAATAGTTAACTTTTACATTCATGTCAGTACTACTCTTTTCTTTGAAGTGCATTGAAAGGGGTAAACCTTGTTTGTTTTTTCTAAGAGAGTTAACGTGAGTGAAAAAGTTTTGTATATTAGAAGGTATAGAGTTTTCGATTCCATTTATATAATTGAAATACCTGTATTCGGATACATTGAGGAATATTCCTTTTTCTGGATTTTATTGCCAAGTGGAAATAAACTCATATTCTCCGACCTTCAGACAGCGTCTTTAAGAACCATAATTCCAGAGGCCTGAGCAGTTAAGAACACTTTTTTTAACAACTGGTTTCATGACAAATTGAGGGTTTTCGGAATTTCAAGGGTTTTCGGAAATCCCCAGGAAAACATCACTGATTACAATAATGAACGAGCATGTTTCTAAACACCTTATCCATGATAAGAATTCTGATAACATTATTTACCAATACATGGGTACACAAAACCACCACAGATTGTACTGACTTATTCGTTTACAATGTGGGAAAGTTGATCATAAATATGTTGCCTAGGCTTAAGGGATTCACTTCTGCTCTCATATATTATGCGCTTTACAGTTAAGAGAGATTTAGGTTACAGATAATCCGATTAAAACTAAATATATAGCAAACCTAATAATATTAACCAAAATGGAATGCGTTTCCCTTTTGGTAACTATGTAAGTTTGGTAAACAGAATGTAAGTTTGGTAAACAGATTTATTGATACAAGATAAAATCGTTAGCAATGGAAAAATGATCTAAAGGAAATAACACAAAGCAATGTTGTGAAATTATTTGCGCAATAGTTTGTCTAAAAAAATTCAGTAAGGAAGAATGACTAAAAATAAAGAATAAAAGATCACCTGTTGTAAATAGGTAGTTCTTGAGAAAATATCTCCAGCAATCTCCTCTGAGCTTCTTCGTTTTCTGCAGCTAATAGCTTCTCCATTTCCGAATCAGGGATTTTGAACTGAAAACATTAGGTAAACCGATGTGTAAATAAATGAGAAACAAAAATAATGTAACGTAATTTTAAATAAATTCTTTTTAGAAATATTACCTTGGATGGTACACGCCCAATATCTGTAAATATAGTTTGCCAGTAAGACCAGCAAAACATCGCAAAGAGCAAGTGATATATTACTAAGTAAATTGCTCTTTCGAAATTACTCGGAACTGTCACTGAAAACAAAAATATATTCGGTCAAATAAAGATTCATTCACAGTGATGGATCAACATAAAATATAGTACACCATACATTATTTTTATACTTACAAAAACACAGCTGAACCACATAGGCGTAATAAGACCATACCATGATTGTCACTATAAATAAGACTGGTAGCCATTTCACTGCTTTTATACAAATCGTACAGCACTTATTGCTGGTCGACCTGGTATTTGGGACCGGAGCCATCATTTCTAAACTCAAATTGGTCTTTTTACGCTGTTTTTAAGCGAAGGACCATCATAATAATATGAGGAAATCCATCAAATCGCCAACAAGAGTGTCCCGCGATGACCATAGATATATCACTCGCATAAATAAACCACTCTCATCACTCGCATAAATGAACCCATAGATAAATAAACCACTCTTAGCATAGACCAATCGTAGGTCTAAAAATGTATCGAAATATTGGCATATCCATGGTTAAATTATTGTGGATATGGAATAGTGTTGCCAATAGTAGAGAATTCCCCAAATTGCGGGGAGTTTCTAAGAATTTTCAAAAATTAGATATTTTGTGGGAAGAACTTTGATGTGGAGAAAATGAAAGGATTCTAGAATATTAAACAAGCACTACTTGATTATCCAACTAAATCGAAAAATACACGATCTTTTTAAATTAAAAAGTGAGAATGAACTATAATTTCTTATTCTTTAACATCTAAAAAGCCCTGGACCGACCATTAGTTCGATGTTGTATGAATGGCATTGAAGCCAAATCTAGGTTGAGGGGAAATCGGCTGGTCAGCCATTTTGTAAAATTAACTTTTAAACTGATTTGTGTGCAAATTGGTGCATTATTAACTATTATTTCAATTTAATTTTTTGTGATGTTAATAGTGGCTTTTGATTTTTTATGGGGAATTTGATAAGACAATGAATGGGATACGTCGTTTAAAAATGTATGTAGGTTTTGGCATTTCCACATATCTTTCCCCTCACACAGCGGCTTCAAATTGTTCTCGAATTGCTCCGTCCAGGATATTTTAGGATAGAAAATATACATTGGGAACCCCGATCAGTGATGTGATGTCTAGGAAATTTTCGTTGACCTAGGGGATAATTAGGAACATTCGGGTGAAATTTTAGTCTGAAACAAAGTTCATTAAGGAGACATCCAATGTTTTCATAAACGTAGGTATCTGGCTATGGCCCGGTATATCAATATATTTTTAGATTTAAATGTTATTACTGTGCTTATATTGATAGGGTTACTACCAGAGGGCAATTTGATGTACGTAAATGTCTCTCATAGTGAACTTAAAATGGGCCGGAATATCAGTTGCGTTTTAAACTTGGCTTGAGAGATACTTTCATCTTTCAAGTTGTTCATTGAAAGGAGCCATGGCAAGATAAATAAGCCTATAAAAACCATTACTAAAAATACTGATACACCGGCTCTATCTTTACTGAGTATCGTTACTTTTCTTTCCATTTTTGTGTACCAACAGTTTTTGTTTATCACGACAAGATTTAAGTATTACAAAATTAAGTTTTGTAAGAAGTATTAACTTTCATAAAATAGAATTAAAAAAAAACATTATTTATAACAAAAAAACACCCCCCCCCCCCCCTGCACTCTTCAATAGATGTTGCGCCTGTTTTAACTGTTGCGTCTGTGTTCCGTTTTTGCCTATTTTTTAATCCGGAAGTATCGAATTTTGCAAACCCGGGGAGTTTTTATGAAATCTGGGTAGATTTATTTTTTCGGTATACCCTCACTGATCTATGCAGAGCCAGAGCGCCACAGACAAGAGCGCCGTGCAGAGCTGTCAAGCAGGGGCGTATAACTCTCGCATAACCTTGTAACCCTGATGGGAGGAGTTATCCTCAACCCAAATTCTTATAGACAAAGGTGTTGTGGCTGAAAGCTCAGATCTCATTGGCTCAGAGCAAAAATTGTATCTTGATCTCTCGCTCTCTACCGTAGCGACTCGTGTGACAGAAAGAGAAGCTAAGCATCGGTTATGCTCCGATAAAAAAAATAACGGTAATTTCCATGACGCCATTTCGCAGATTGAACTCAGTTGAAGATTTTAGCGTAAATATTTTGAATTTTCTTTCACCCATCTAAAAATAATGTTGCGTGCTAGAATTCTTCAAGGTGATAAATTAATGCCGTGTTGTGTTAAAGGTTGCTCAAACGGATTCGATTATCCAGTGCTAGGAAGAAGCAGCAAGAAATACGTTTGTTTGTGGGTGTCATTTCGCGATTGAAAGCAAAAATACGGTACTTTTGGGATTAAAAAAGAATGCTTGGCAACGCTTAATCTTCCAGTCATCATATAATATCCTGTCTATCTCCACCAACTGAAAGAAGGACCCGTTGTTAAATACAGGTACTAACCTCTCGCTCTTTGATACAATATTCCTGATTCCTGAATGTAATTCATTGGCTAATAATTTAATTAATTTTCCTTTTCAGACCTATCCGTATTCCGACGTGATACTATACCACGTATAAGGATGCTAAAACTGCTAAAAAAGCCACGATTACATCAAACAAGGTCATTTAAACCTCTCCAGAATTGCATCATGTAAGTATTCAGATTTAACCAGCATTTTCCATGATGTTTGCTAACGACAAAGCTGTGGAAATTATATGAAACCCTTACAGGAGAATTTGAATAACTTCTAGTGCTGTGGCAATAATAATTAACACTTAAATTTGTTGAATATGTATTTTGTGTATATATTCTTGTATTTTTGTGCAAGGTCAAATTAAATCCTATTAAGTTGTTGCAAGTAAGACTGGGTTTGATTCCTAGTTGAGACCGTTACTTTTTATTTTTCTGTGTCTTGTTCTGTTTCATGTTTTGTTTAGATATATTAGTATTATCTTCTACTTCAATGATAAATCAATGCTCAATACATCGGTTGTACTGACCCTGTTTTGTATTACTGTCCATTGTCTTTTTGAAAATAAAAAGTATTTTTTTTGTGTGCATAGCTGTGGGTTTTTTTTATTTTCCTTTTCCTGCATTCCAATATTTTTATTTTTAAAATATAATTTTTGTGGGCTATCACTAGCCCAACGATGAACGAAGTTAGCTGGGTGCAGTTATATTGTCTATGTTTGCACTTTTTTAAATAGCCTTGAGATTTATTTATGGTACACAATATATTTACCTGTCTGTACCAAACGACCGTTTTATCTGTGGTCGTCTGTGGTTAAGGGGGTGACAAAATGGCGCCATACAAAAAGCCCGGAGATATCGATCTAGAGAGTGGTTTATTTATGCTGTCAAGTGTCAAGGTGTCAAGTTCGAACTTTCGTGTGGCAGATATTTTTCTGAAATAAAAACATTAAAGCAATCAACAGTTACATTATTTTATTGTATTTAACTTTTTCAAGAAATATTCAATAGTGTCTTACTAAGTTAATAAAGCCATCAATTCTTTTGTTGTTGATTTATCGGAAGTATTGCACCATTTTGTGAAATAAAAGATAACAACATTTGGGAATACTGTTGTTGAATATTATGGAGCTGCCCAGGATATCGAGGGCTTTGCGAGCTCATCTCCCTTTGGCTCCCGTCAGGCAGTTGAAGCCCCCTAAAGATGTCTTGAAACAGAGGTTGAGTAGATCTAAACATGATAACAAGTGAGTAGATTCATTCTTAATACACCTTTCTTCTAGTGATCCAGGTACTCTTCTATTTTATTGGTAAACTCTTAGGATTGATGGAGACTTTTTTGAAATAACACGTTGATTGAACTTAATTACCCTAAAAAGCGAATTATTTACATCCCGGGAATGGAAAATACTGTATTTAAAATTACAATTACGTGAAATGAAAATTTTCTTTTCTATGGGACGACCGCCATAATTTTAATTTTACGACAATTACTGTCCTTACTACATTTCGGTATTTTTCTATTCCTGATATTTCGTATTAAATATGAAATAGGTTTCAGACAAGAATCAAACAAATATTCATATTAACCGTGGCCAGCAATCCTAAAAGATTACTGAATTGGTACCCTCATTTTATATTGGCCTTCAACTGTTTAATATTTCCAGTATCTTGTCATGGAAGGATTTACTATCCCACGTTTCACATGATGTAGAGTGCAGAAGAGAAGTAGTAAAAAAGTTGCAGAATTTGAGAAAATTGACAGAAAATATAACTGGGAATGAGCAGTCACCAGAAATAGTTGATGATACCTGTATATTTCTCTTGAGGCTTTTCCTGAACCAACAAATTGTGCTCCTAAAACATATTGTACAGATGAAACAAATGTTTGGGCCTTTCCCCACCTCGGTGGCTAATGAAATATGTGAGGTATGTACATACATATATGTCTTATAATAATACTATTATGTCTTAACAAAACTATTTCATACTATTATGACTATTTCTTATAATTTTCTGTATTATTTGACTGATATTTTGTGCGATGAAGAATGTTTGATTTACATAATAATATAGCGTATTGCGCAATATTTTTTTGTCGTTTGTAGATGTTCAATATTCGTATAACATATTTTCTTTTATCATCTTCAAAGGGCCTTAAATATTAACTGACCTAAGTTTATGATTTCACAAAAATACAATTAATATTTATAGAGTAAACGTCAGCTAATGCAAATTTTGCAGTGATATATTAAGCCCTGTGGCTAAAATGATCTTGGAATTATTACTGCCTACCGCAACCTATTACTGCCTAACTCCCTAACTAATAAACATGTTTTAAATTTTACACAGCTGATTTATCCTACATTAATGGTTGTTTATCAGTTGTGTAAAAAATAAAACATATTTATTAGTAAGACCTTTAGTGTGCCAGAGTAAAATGCCGAGCAGCCAGCCGTGCGCAGGTTGATACTATTTTCGTAATAACTTGTTTCAAAATTGTTGTGCAGTTATATTTTTGTAAATTGTTCTGTCTACCAGATAATGTGTTTATATATTTATAAAAGTTGTACATATATATATATCTATTCTATGTAGTTTCCTCAGGATAGCTACTTATATTCACAGAAATGTTTTTTTTCTCTCTAATGTTATAAAAGAATATAATATAATGTAATTATTAACCCCCTTTTGAGGGGCTTTTGGTCCTGCGCAGTAGAGGCTGTTCACGGAGCTGGGACAGGACAATATAGTATCGTCTTCTGTATTGTCCTTTTATGAACTTTGCATTAGAATTATTAAAATTTTTTAGTATCTTCAAGATAATAATACCAATATGTAATAGTTTATTTAGTTCCATGAAAACAGACTTTATTTATATCAAAATGTCAAATAGTCAGATATTTTTGAATAATGCTTTTGCGACATTAACATAAATTAAAGAATTAGGTTTCACTTTTCAGTAAACTCTTTCAATTGATAACCACATAACAGAAATCTCTAAGAATGGTTTACAAATGTTGGGAATTATAACTAGGTTTTGTTTTAAATTGTTAATATTTTGCCTTTGTTAGAAATATACTTGAGTACAATTCTCCCGTCTCCCGAATACAAAATACAATTCTACATTTTCTAAGTTTTAAAAAAGCTACTCCGGCAATTTTGTTGAACTAACTTTGTGTGGGTGCAATTGGAGCAGTCCCCTCCAGGCAATATCTTGCCAAGACGCCAAGGCGCTGAAAATACCTTATGCCTAAGAGAGCCCTTGAGGTTTTCACTAGTTGGGCTGGCTCTGTGAACTCTCAAATTATCTGAATATATTATGCTTAAATTGTCAGATAGAAGGATTTTCACTGACTTGTTATTTCCATATAAAATTCTATATTATGCATTTGATATACCAGAATTGCTTGCATTAATAAGCTTTCGGATTTCATTTCATGTACTACCAGAAGTTGGTATTTATTTAAGAGCAAAAATTCTCAGACTACCATAATATGTACTCACATTGCCCATAAGACTAATGGAGGGTTGTACGAAAATGGTAGTTTAATACAGTCCTTCTTGCTATGGATAACTGATATCAAGTCGATGTGGTATACACAGACTATCCCAAAGCCTTTGATAAAATTCCACACAGTATCTTAATTGAGAAAGTCGAAGCATGGGTATACACGGTGACCTCCTTCGTTGGTTAGCCTCTTATCTCAACAATCGCACGCAAGTTGTAACTGTAGACGGGTTCTGCTCTAGTTTAGACCCCAAACCCCAGGAGTTCCCCAAGGATCTCACCTTGGCCCCCTCTTATTCAATATTTTTATGAATGATATTAACAAAACAATCCTTAACTCTTACCTGTACCTATACGCTGTTGACAAAAAGATTGTCAAAATCATCAAGTCGGAGATGGATTGTATAGAGCTCTAGGATGACCTGGTTTTTCCTTTCCTTCTTTTGAATACAGATAAATGTAGTGTCATATCTTATTCTCGAAAGAGAAATACAATATTCTATCCCTACATAATTAAGAACAATCTTTTAATTAGGGTAAATGTAATTTTGGAGTCCTTAGACAGTAAGCTTCTCTTTCAATTTTTTATATATATATATTTATTCCAGCTAAATGAGCTTTTTTTACAATTAAAATAAGTCATATGAGGCTTTCCTGTAAATAAACGGAGTGCTATGACTTTTGAAAAATTAATTATGACATTTGACATGGAATTTGCTACACGTTTTTTCACAAATAAAATAAATAATATGTTTGTAAGTCACCTACTATGAATTCATTTTTTCCATAGTACGTACTGGCATTTAATGAACATGGTACAACATATTAATTTGTAAATTTATGTTTCCTCAGGCTGTCAAAGATATATCATTAGATCTCTCTGACCGGTGCAAGGAGATGCTGGAGCGGAACGCCAAAGAACCGCGGCAGTTCACGAAGGAATGGGGAGAGCACATAAAGGTCAATCTTCCATCCAGCACTCCGTACACTCGTTCAACTTCGCATCTCTCCGACATGAAGCCAAAGACCTCGGCCCTCCTGAAGGCCATGGACTCTTTCAGCATGAAGTATGACAGTTCTAACCAAGTTCGGAAAACCGAGGTTAAACCTACAAGTTCAAGATCTATGCCAGGATTTTCTGGAATGACAAATAGCGAGATTCCGGTATGCTATGAATTTGTAATGAATACAACTTTTTTCTTATGTTCTGTTACCATTTTACAATTTTGTATAGCACTATTCATTAATATTAAATTAAATTTAATGTGTTTTTCATACATGACGAATAGCGAGATTCCGGTATTTTTAATGCAACTTTTTGTGTTCTGTATCATTTTACAATTTTGCACTGTTCAGTAATTAAATTATACAGAATTTGGGAATGACGAATAGCGAGATTCCTGTATGCTATGAATTTTTACCAATTTTTTTCTGAGTTCTTTTATAATTTTTTTATATCGCTGTTCACAAATTAAATAACATAAGGGGCGCTTTATATAGTCGTTACTGCACAAGGTTTAATTTTTAGAGTAAAACTTACCGAACATTCACCTCCCCCACATTGGTGATATTCTTTATTTGATCTAAGCTTTAAATTAGTGGTGGCTCAGTTTGAATGGTGAAATATCAGTCATTGTATGCATTTATGTCAGAATATTATTAACTGTAAAGATTTATTCTGTGTCTGGCAGATGTGATATTTTTGACAAGTGACCTAATAAATTACTTCCCCACCTTCCTCTTCCCCATCTCCTTTACCTCCCAACTACCTTCAGCCTCACAACATACCCAATTGGGGATGCCATAGTCTCACTGGCTCCAGATGGTTGGAAGCAGTTGGGGCTCTTATGCGGTTGAAGTCATTTTTTGTTTATTTTCCAGTGGGACAGAACATGGCTGGAGAACGAGTTACAAAAGTACTACTCCAGTAGCAATCCATCTGGAGTCTCCAGCACTGAGTTCTTTAACTCCATTCTCAAAATGCTGCAGTCTACTAAAACAAATGACGAATTACAAAATGAACTGTTTGACCTACTAGGCTTCGATCGGTTCGAACTCATTCAAAATCTTTTAACTCACAGGAGTGAGATCGTTAGGCCTCCTGCGGAAGGTTTGCACATATTACTATTTTATGTGCGAGGTAAGTGTATTTTTTTTTACCTTCTTCAATGTTTGTGGTTTATTTGCAGTGAACAAGTCCCAGCCTCACTACCTGTGCCAGGTGACGGTACAGTCTGAACAACAAAAGCTCCAGCAGAAGCAGATGAGGAAAGATGGAAAGAAATCCGGCAAGAACAAGAATAATGAGGATGATGATGATGACGACTTCAACCCTGTTGCTATGAGAATGAAAAGGTACATAGTAATACATCTCATTCAGTTTTTACATGATGAACACTTTCCACAGAATACCGTGAAAAAAAAACACAGGAAAATTGGAGATAGGTTCCACTGTATAAAAATAACTCCGGGGATGCCAAAAAAACATTTTTGTTTATTCCTATCCTGTTATTCCCTCACTTTCTTCCGCCCGCGATATCTAGTGTATAATAATATCTTTATTTAGGAAAGTTTACACATTTGTAACTTTTATTTTTAAGGTTATAAAATTAACAGAAAAATACAAACATAATATGATGAAGGTAAAAAGAAAATAAAAGTGCAGTTAGTTGAGGTTTCTCAAATACAGCCTCACTAGGCTAGCCTGTGTTGAGGCAGAATTTATCGTGTTAGTTTCTAATACCTTTGAACATACCTATACTTGTATTAAGATGTATTCGCTCAATAATGTGGTGACTTCAATAACTGAGAATTTGGGTGAATGCACCAGTGAAGGCCCTATTCTTATTTTTTATCCAAGTTTTTACATTATCTTTGAAATTTTTTTGTGAATTGTATGCACGGAAGTGGGGGGTGAAGGAAAAAGATGTTAGGGGTGGGTTGGAATCTAGGGGTCAGTGTGTCTAGGAGTGACGGACGTATGAAACCACCCTTCCCACTGTGGTTCAAGACGATGGGTTCAGAGAGAACAGCTGGAGAGGTCGAATGGTCTCCCTAAACCTGCCTCTCCTGATCCGGCCCGCCGTGCAGGTGTTGGGCAGGCATATCTGTCGCCAATATCTGAACACACCTCACCCGATGAACCCAGGCACCCCTGCTAAGTCACCGTCACCTCCACGTAGCGACTCACTTGGAGTGACCTACGGAAGAGGTGTTGGTTATCCAATAAATATTTCCCGGGGCAGCGGTACCTATAACCGCCTCCGAAATTGAAAACCTTGACTGTGTTACATATATATTAGAAACACTAGATCTCAGGGTCAAAAACATATCCAAAAAGCAGCTACAAATACAACATTTTTTTATTGCATCTTTAATATGTATCATTAGTAGCATTTTCATTGGCAGTGGCAAAGCCCTTTTCCAGTGCTGTTAAAAAAATAATATTTTTATCCCCACATCATGTTTAAAATTAATATGTATGTTGAATTTTTAACAGGCAACAGGCCCTCACCACTCCTGTGACCAATTTACTAATGATGCCCAGCAGCAGCCAGAGGCTGGAGAGACAGAGAGCCTTGCCCACCAGAGTCCGCTACCCCAATGTCTACGATTCACAAATTGAAGCTAAACACATGGCAGGTACGGCTAAAAACAAATATTTTACTTAAAACGGTTTTACTACTGTGATGACTTCCGTGTTCATAACCTCAGTTATGAATCCAGAGGTCGCGGGTTTGAGGCCATTCTGTTCAATTTAAATAAAAAAAAAATTTGGCACATTCCAGATCGGTAAATAGATAGTATTCGTGAGAGACCACCATTCAGAATGGAAAAATTGATTGAAATGGCTCTAGCCATGTTTGGCGACCGCTTGCCCTCTGCATTTCCCTTCAGCCGACTTCATTCATGGCCGTTATGATTGTTCGAATGCTGAAATGGTCTAAGAATCTGCGTTTAACCCGTCGACCCACTGAAGTTTATTTTTGACATTTCTGCGTAATTCAGAAGGATTCTTATTTTATAGTATTGAACCCAAAGGAAATACTTTTTATACTTTTATGTAGGTTTCTTATTAAAAAAAATATATAATTTTATTATTATCTACCCAAGTATGTGGGAGGCTTTTTATTTAGCCGCCTCAATGGGGCCTATATATGTCAATGCGAAAGACATGCAGTCGCTCAATCTTGGCTGCAGTATGCCGATGGTTCAAGGGTAACAATTAAAATGTCAAAAATAGTAAATGGTGTTGATTGACTCCTAATGATAAATGACTCCTGATGATAATTGACTCCTGATGATAAATGACTCCTGATGATAATTTTACATTTTAATATCGGTGAAACAACTGCGTCTAAGAATTAAACTCCTAAACTTAAACTATTGCATTTTGCAATGTACTTCTCTTAGGAGAACTGTTAGAATACGGATTCCGCGGTTAATATTTTCGCATTACATTTGATTCCAATAAATTCGCTGTTTTTTAATGTATCTCAAAATAAAATACTGTTTTTGAAAGCAGATGAAAGACTCTTAGGACGGGTTGTTTCACAGAATTTGAACAATTCATCAAATTTCAAAGTCACTTAATAAGTTCTGTGAAGGTTCTATTCAAGTTCTGTTATTATTTCAGTTTTGTGAAGCCTTTGGCCAATAATGAAATAATAATAAAATCAACTTTGGAATTTGATGAATTGCTCAAATTCGGTGAAATAACCAGTCCTTACAGATTTTAGTATTACGAATTTACATGTTAATATTAATTTTTTTTTTTTTAAATTTGCAAACCTTGACAAATATTTTTCACATGTTAAATGTTGTTCCATAGAATTATTTCAAATTTTTTAGGATCATTTATGGTAAATTTTTTAAAGCATTCTGAAAGCGCAGTACCTATTCTCTTTTTCTAATTAACACTGTTTAAATCATATGTCTCACTGTAATGCAAAATGATGTAGCATAACTTATATGTGACCATGTCAGGCTGGGATATGTCTCTCAAAAAGACTTATTTGGTTTTCATATTTAAAAATGAGATTTCTGATTCCGTTATGAATAATCCAAAAATCCAGATTTTTCAAATTCCGGATTATGTAGGCGTACGGATTGCAATCCCTTGTTGCGGTAGTAAAAAATTAGTTACTTAGTTAATTTTTGTTCTTTTAGGTTTTATATCGGGAACAAAGATGATGCTTCCTGAAGGTGTGGAGAGGCACGATGATAAGATGTGTGAAGAAGTGGTCATCCCCTTGAGTGAAGCTCCGCCATTGGAAGTGGGAAAGAACCTGGTACCAGTCGCATCCCTGGACCAAGTATGTTCCGTTTTACTGTTAAATGTTGTTTTTCTTATGTTAAAAATAATAAAAACACGTTTTCTTTTATTATACTTTTTATTTCATGAAAAAAAATATTGTACAGTAAATACAATTTTGTCCGCTGTGAAATATGTCACTGCATTGTGGCGGGATAAGTTTGCGGATTGAATTTATTCACATGATTGATAATAATAATTATTATATTACACAATTCAGTTGGATTTATTAAAATAATCATCACATTATTTCCAAATCACAATCACTTCTGATCTCAAACCTTACTGTTTTTATTTCTTCCTATACTCTTGTTATCTCTCCAAATATCTCTGTCAAGCCAACTTTGTTTTAGTTTATTCTATTATTACATTTAAACGTCGAACACGTAAATCTCTGTCCATCCAACTTTGTTTTGGTTTATTCTATTATTACATTTAAACGTCGAACACGTAAATATCTCTACATCCAACTTTGTTTTGGTTTATTCTATTATTACATTGAAACTTCGAACACGTAAATCTCTCTCCATCCAACTTTGTTTTGGTTTATTCTATTATTACATTTAAAAAATTCCATCTCCAAACTGTAATCTTATGTGTAATTTATTATTTGCTTGTAGATTGGTCAGATGGCGTTTGAGGGAACGAAGAATCTGAATAGAATCCAGTCAGTTGTGTACCAGACAGCCTATAATACCAATGAGAACCTGCTCATCTGTGCTCCAACGGGTGCCGGTAAGACTAACATCGCCATGTTGGCGGTCGTCCACCAAATTCGCCAACATATTGAAAATGATGTTATCATGAGGAACAAGTTTAAGGTATAAACAACACAAATCCATACAATAACATTTGGCTTTTGTACCATTCAGAATAGACCACCATCAAAGTCGAAACATGAAATGAAATTAGCCATGTTTGGTGACCAGATCTGAATAGCAGGTACTTCCCAACCTTCTTCCTTCTCAACTCTTTGACTTCGGACAGTCAGAAGCAGTTGGGACTCTTGTGCAGTATTTCCTTTGATATCCGTTACTTAGACAGATATTCTAAATTATAATATGTATTGGATTTTTTGGTTTTAAAATGTCAGACAGCAACATAAACACTTCTCTATTTTGAAGTCATGAAAGAGCCATATTACATATTTTCTAGACGTTCTCTCTTCTAACACTATTTTCAGTGTTTAAATCCCTTCTAAAATTATACCTGCTGGGACGTACCTATCAACATATTTTTTTCATAATTTTTTAGATTGTCTACATTGCGCCTATGAAAGCCCTGGCGGCTGAGATGACAGCGAATTTTGGGAAAAAACTCAGTCCCTTGGGGATCGTAGTCAAGGAACTGACAGGAGACATGCAACTGACCAAAGCTGAAATATTGCAGACGCAAATGCTCGTTACTACTCCAGAGAAATGGGATGTTGTTACGAGGAAAGGCACAGGTATGTAGAATGAGAATTAAAATACATAATTGGAAAGGATTCATCTCTCAAGGGAATAATACAAGAGTGGTTGATTTACACGTTTTATTCTTCTTCATATGGCGAAGGAGAGGAGTTGGTGAAGGTCAATAGTTTGGTTTAGTTTACAGTAGGTATAACATAATGCTTTATATTTATATACTATTTATTTATTTAGTGTTGATATATTACAAAATAATAACAATACTATTTATAATATATTATTCCAGCGAGTTAAAAAAAAATCTCATTTCGGGAAAGACAACATTGACAAAAAACTTATTTTTACATAAGAAAACGAATTTAAAAGGGATTTCAATGAAGAGTGTATATAGATTTTAAAACAGACTAGACAGACTTAATACAGTTAAATCGAAAATGTGTGATCGCTCTTTTCGTGTAACTGGCCCGCTCATTTTGAATAAACTTCCTTCAGCTGTTACTAATATCCGGAATTTGGCTGAATTTAAATGGGCTTTAAATACAAAATTATTTAAAAAATCCTTCTGTTCATAAATCTTAACTTCTTTTCAATTTACTATAGTAAGCCATATTCTCAAGCCTCCGGTAATTGTTTGATTTCGGTTTCCTCCTTGTTGTAAACGTTCAGCCTTACTAATAAAAAATAGCTTCCCAACATTTAATCAGTGTTTTAGTTACACATTTTATTTGATTAATTTGTGTTATTTCACAATTAATTAATTTAAATAATATATAGTATATTTGCGGCACGTTCCAGAGTGGAAGATACTCTCAGTATCGCCCTGGTGTAAGACCACCATTCAGAATTGAAACGTTGCTTGAAATGGCTTTAGCCGTGTTTGGTGACCAGATCTGAATAGCCAGGTACTTCCCCACCTTCCTCTTCCCCATCTCCCTCCCCTCCCCAATACCCTCAGCCTCACAACATACCCCGATTGGGGATGCCATAGTCTCACTGGCTCCAGACGGGAGCAGTTGGGACTCTTGTGCGGTATTACTGTAAAAAAAAAAAAAAAAACATTGTATAAAGACTGTACAATTTTAGATTCGATTTGGAAAAACTCTATTTTTAAATCTGGCAATATCGCATTTGGCATCCCACGCATGCGCAATAGTGTAATAAATTAAAAATTTCCCAAATGCAGATAGTTTCCTATTATAGTAATTAAGGTAAATCAACGAGTTTTATTTAAAAAAAAATCATATTGTATATAAATCGTAATGTAAGCGTCGCCAGCGATCCCGAATAATTACCATATTTTTTTATGGGAAAAAAATACAACGGAATTTCGAAAAAAGTTTTATCTTTTTTACTTCTACCATCATCTTGAATCACTTCCCGAGGTTTGTGCACTTTACCCCGGACACCCTGTATATCTCTTTATGAACTATTTTATGTCAGTTTCTATATTAGTACATATTCACATACACGGTTGTTTATCAATTGTATAAAATTTTCACCACGTTTATTAGTAAGGCTGTTTATGTTATATCACATTATCTGGTAAGACGGTATGATTTACAAAATTACCATTTTGTATAAAAGTAGCATAAGTTATTTCGAAAACAGTGTCAGCCGGCATAAGGTGCGCGATTGGCATTTTACCCCTGGCATTCCAAGGGTTAAAAATGCCACACATTCATATGTTGAGTAAAATCTACTAAGATACCAACCCCAATAATTTATTTGAAACTCATATTTCCAGGTGATATTGCCTTAACATCCTTGGTAAGGCTCCTGATTATTGATGAAGTCCACCTTCTTCATGGGGAACGTGGGCCGGCCGTCGAAGCTCTAGTTGCAAGAACCCTCCGACTTGTAGAATCTTCACAGAGTATGATCCGAATCGTTGGACTGTCAGCTACCCTGCCAAACTACGTTGATGTTGCAAGGTAAAAAAAATATGAATTGCATAGAAATAAGTAGATTTAAAACAATTCATTATTATCTATGGTAAACACTTATGAACAGTTTTCACTAGCAGCACTTAACTAACTAACTAACTAACTGTCTCGCAGAGGATGGACCGCCAAACAACTCGGTATTGGCACACACTTCTTGCTTCATTCACATTCACACATACTCTTCTATTATTCTGACTCTTGACATGGCCTGACTCAAGTATCTGATTCACTTGATCGTGCCATATCTTCCTCGGGCGTCCCCGACTTCTGCTACCATTCGCATTTGCGTCATATATTCTCCTTACACTCCATTCTTCGCTCATTCGTTCGACATGCCCAAACCATCTAAGCGTCCCTTTCTTAATCTTACTCATTACATCACTTACGCTTAGCTTACATTTTGTGCAGCGTTATCCGTTGTTATGGCTACAAAGTGTATATTATAATGTATTATTTATAGATGGCTCTTTTATTTTTTAACTTGTCATCTTTTCATCAGATTTTTAAGGGTCAACCCCCACATTGGACTGTTTTACTTTGACTCTCGTTTCCGCCCAGTGCCATTATCTCAAACCTTCATTGGAGTCAAAGCAACCAAACCTCTTCAACAGGTAATTACATTTTGCGAAAGTACGATATTTACATTAACATTTTGTTTAAGATTATTTAGTTTTACAGTAGAACCCCGTTAATTCGAACCCCGATAATTCGAAAAAACGCGTAATTCGAAATTTTCGCCAAAAAAATTTCCGCAGAAAATTTTTTTCATACAAAATTTTTTTTAATTCGAAATTCGTTAATTCGTAATTCGAAATTTATTTTTGTCCGCGCACGAAAATTTGTCCGTGTAATTCGAAAAAATTTGATTTTTGCGAAAATAAATCATAATATTTCGTAAATTTGAATCTAAAAGTCAGCCGTGGCGGTAAAACGCCGAAAAATGTATTTTTACGTGGTTATACATCGTCCTAATAAGTATTATTATTTTGTAAATCTGAATCGATTTACCTACACTGGAATGTCATACTTTTTCAAATTTATTTCGAATATCTGAGTTTGAAGGGCCGAGAAAATACGTTTTACGCGGATATATGTCGTAGTTTTACGAGTTTACACCAAATATCTGAATTTAAAGGGTCGGCCGCGAAATTTCGATTTACGCGTAAATGTATCGTATATTTACGAATTTATTTGGAATATTTGAATTTAAATGGCCCGCTGCGACGGAAATCGGCCGCGAAATCTCGATTTACGCGTAAATATATCGTATTTATTTCGAATATCTGAATTTTAAAGGGCCCGCCGCGACTGAAATCGGCCGAAAAATTTCGATTCACGCCGAAATATGACATATTTTTACGAATTTACTTCAAATATCGGAACTTAAAAGGCCGGCCGCGACGAAAAACTGCCGATAAAATTCGATTTACGCGGAAATATATCATATTTTTACGAATTTACATCAAATATCTGAATTTAAAGGGTCGGCCGCGACGGAAATCGGCCGCGCATTCTCGATTTACACGGAAATATATAGTATTTTTGCGAATTTATTTCGAATATCTGAATTTAAGGAGCCGGCCGCGACGGAATACGGCCGCGAATTCTCGTTTTACGCGGAAATATATCGTATTTTTACGAATTTAAATTCAGATATTTGAAATAAAGGGACGGCCGCGACGGAAAATTACCGCGAAATCTCGATATACGCGGAAATATATGGTATTTTTACGAATTTATTGCGAATATCTGAGTTTAAAGGGCCCGCCGCTACGGTAATCGGCCGCGAAAATAAAGAAATAATTGTTATTAATACGAATTTACAACTAAAATACCACCCGGATTTGAAAAAATCGATTTTCGGCGTATTTTTTTTTTTTTTTTGTTCATAAAATTTCGAATTACGTGGGAATTCGTTAATTCGAAATTTGATTTTTGATGTCCCGTGGATTTCGAATTAACGAGGTTCTACTGTACTAAACTTATTTCACACTTTTACGGGCATCTTCAGACTGTTCGGTCAATTCCTGATAAGAGAACATTCTGAGTTAGGGTTCATGTAAAAATTTTCTTAAATTTTTTTTTACTTTGTCAATTTGTTTACACAGATGGCCGACATGGACATAATTTGCTATGATAAAGTGTACGACATGGTCTCCAAGGGTCACCAGGTGATGGTGTTTGTCCACGCCAGAAATGCCACAGCTAGAACGGCTTTAGTCCTGAAAGAGATGGCCCAGACTAAAGGGCACATGAAGGTGTTCGAGGCTGAAGACAACGTTGGACTGCTGAGCGCCAGACGCACCGTAGCTGGCGGCAAAAATAGACAATTGGCAGATCTGTTTCCTTATGGGTTCAGTTGTCATCATGCGGGAATGTTGAGATCTGACAGGTATGTAATTGATTTAATTTGTGTATTTTATTGAAAAATATAGTTCTTGCCAGAGTACCGACTTTGCAAGTATGTAGTAACCTCTTAAATCTTGTCCACATGTGGCTTAACTTTTAGAGCCCCTTATTGATTTTAATATTTTGTAGTGTTATTTGATTTATCTTAATTTTTAGAAATATGGTAGAAAAATACTTTTCACAAGGCTATGTGAAAGTATTGGTTTGCACTTCTACACTGGCTTGGGGAGTCAATCTACCCGCTCATGCTGTTATTATCAAGGTACCTACTTCCAACTATTATTGATATTTTTTATGTTAAAAAATTCTCTTCTATTGACAAATTTCAAGTGACTGTATGCTGTTCTATTTTTGAATGAAATTGAATAACAAATTGACATTGGAGAACTGTCAGATTGAAAAAGGGGGGATTATTTGAAATCTTGAAAATGTTACAGGTTATGTTTTATTTTAAACTAATGTTGATTTGATTTTATACAAATTTTATTTTTGTTTTCAGGGTACGGAAATTTATGATGCCAAACAGGGATCATTTGTCAACTTAGGTATATTAGACGTATTGCAAATCTTCGGAAGAGCCGGTCGTCCGCAGTTCGACAAGTCCGGAACCGGAATAATCATAACTGGACATGACAAACTGTCTCACTATCTTTCCCTTTTGACGAATCAGTTCCCAATTGAGAGCAACTTTATTAACTGTCTGGCTGACAATCTCAACGCTGAGGTAAGCCAAAATTTTTGTTGTTGTTATAATATTACAACTCACCCATTTTACAGGAATATGATATTATCTAGTAGATAACTGATGTATTTTTCAAAATATATAATATTATAAAGCCTCCATAATGTAATGCTCTATGGATTTCGCTTTGAAATGGATGGAAGGTTGCGGGTTTAATTCCTGCTTCAGTGCAAAAATATTATGACATTGTGTTTACAAATTATTACATTTGATTTTAGGTTGCACTTGGAACAATCACAAATGTGGAAGAGGCAATTGAATGGCTCAGTTACACCTACTTGTTTGTCAGGATGAAGATCAACCCGCAGGTAATAAATTTAATATAAAATTTTTCAAGAACTATTTTGTTGGGGTAAGTGAAATTTTAAGAATGACCTCACCTGTTTGTTCAAATTTCGTATTTGGAGTACGGTGAATAGGGGGGTGTAACTCCGATCGAAAATTAGAACTATGAATACTGTGACATCATATTGTTGCTTAACTATATCCATCAATGAAAAACTCTGAAAGTCTATGGAATAAACTTTCAGAGTTTTTCAATAGTGTAGTGTGAAAGTAGGCTCCGAATGAGTTTTTTACTGTCTGTATATTGGCATATCTATGGTTTTTTAAGACCAATTTGTTTCATACAAAAAGCCCGAAGATATCGATCTAGTGAGTGGTTTATTTATGACGGCGAAACAAAATGTCTGTCGGCTTAGTAATGTGTACAAACTTCGTCCTAATTTTTTATTTCTTCAAGTTATGTTTATGAAATCGGGAGTGTTGTTAATGTCCTTTTTATGGTTCGTAGGTGTACGGAATGAATTATGGAGATGTTCAGGAAGATCCTACGCTGGAAAAGAAGAGAAGAGACCTCATACGAGCCGCCGCTTTGGCTTTAGACAAAGCCGCCATGATACGATACAATGAAAGAACTGGCGACCTTAATGTTACTGGTAACATTTATTTATCTATCACATTATTATTTTGTCAAACTTGAAAGTCTAGTAGTTATTGTATTATTAAACATTGGAATTTTTTTCTAGATCTAGGAAGAACAGCTAGCCATTATTACATCAAGTACGACACAGTCGAGGTGTTTAATGAAATGATGATGCCTCAGATGGGAGAGTCGGAAATCATGTCAATGGTCTCACATGCCCAAGAATTTCAACAACTGAAGGTTTGAATCAATATTGTAATCTTAACCATAAAGAAACATCCTTTGTTTGTCCCGCCACAAATTCTTAAGGCGATGCACTACGTAGTAATGCAAAATCATGTGTTTTTGGTTTGAAAATTTGGTCGCCTAGAAATGTTTCAGATGCTTTAAATAAATAACGCGAGTATAATACATCTTGGCCTTTGAAATAATCGAGTATTTTTTTACATAAGTCTTTTTATAAGGCCAGAAAAAATTATTTATAAGGCCTATGAAAACTGCTTCAAAGTTCAAAATTTCCTACTTACGAACCCATTTTCGGTTATGGTTTTATTGTATAATGTGGCAAATTAAGTTATTTATAAAATGATCGGAAAACATTTAAATATTTATGCCTGAACATCCACAAAATAAAATAAAATGCACTTTTTGGCCATGTTTTTTTCTTGCCTAAATCAAAACAGCTGAATGGTGTTAAGCGGGAATTTAAGCCTTGTCGCCATCTACGTAAGGAGTGTTATTGATGGCGGCTCAATTCAAAATATTACATGACGTAGTGCATCGCCTTAAAACGGTGATCTCTGCCACGAAACTTTTTTACTGGATCAACCTAAATATTTTCAGTCCTCAATATAATACAATTTTATTATGATCTATTTTATTTGGCATTATATTGTGATGATATTTTTTCTCCAGGTTCGTGATGATGAGTTGACTGAGCTGGACGAATTAACCTCGGAGAACTGTGAACTGAATGTGATTGGTGGAACGGAGAACCTGCATGGAAAAGTCAATGTCTTGATGCAGACCTATCTATCCAGGGGACAAGTCAAGTCTTTCTCCTTGATATCTGATCTATCATACATTACACAGGTTATTTATTTATTTGTAATTTATTTTGATCATGATATAATGACATCTTATAAGCATTTTCAAATGAAATTATGTTAAAAATAATACAAATGTGAATATATGAGTTTATTTGTATTGTTGCTTTCAAAATCAAATGGTTAAGTTCCTCGACCGTGAATCCAGTGATCGCGGGATCGAATACCGGCATATGCAAATAAATTTGATTTAATTAGCGCTTAAGGCGAGTTTATTGGTTTTTCATAGTTTCGTGAGTGTCAATAATCCATGAAAAAATAAAGTAATGATATTTATTAATTTTTCTATGTGTTTCCCATTATTTTTTAACAAAAACATGCAAAATAAAAAGTCATTTCCAATGTCGAATAAGCGGGTGACAATGACAACAAGGTGCGGTGACCAAGTTTCATACTGGTAGATAACGCAAGATGTTTTATGTGGATCAGCCTGTATACCACACTTAAGGAGTTAAATATGTGCTATTTAAAATTTAATTCTTATCAAATAACACACAGTATATCTGCAACATGTTCAGAATTGAAACGTTGCTAGAAATGGGTTTAGTTGTGTTTATTGGCCAAATCTGAATAGCCAACCTTTCTCTTCCCAGCGCCTTTTCTTCTCCACTCCCTACAGCCTCTCAACAAACCCCAATAGGGGATGCCATAGTTCCACTGGCTCCAGACAGTTGTGACTCTTGTGCGGTATTCACATTTAGAAAATTCATAATTTTATTTTTCATTAATTGTCTTTTCTATTTTCAGAATGCTGTCAGAATCACCCGGGCCTTATTCGAAATTGTCCTCCGAAAAAATAACCCTACAATGGCAGGACGTTTTTTGATCCTGTCAAAAATGTTGGAGCTACAGCAGTGGGCATCTGAGAGCCCCATGAGACAGTTTCGCTGCCTTCCCAGCAATATAATTGACAAACTGGAGCACAGGAAACTTAGCGTGGAGTCCATACGAGATATGGATGCTAGAGAAATAGGTAAACAAAATCTTAAAAAGATATAATAAATATAAATAATATATTTGGATGTTTGAATGAAAAAACTAACTAAAGAGTTTTAAAGGACCTGCTTTATATGGATAAGACATGAACTAAATTTTAACATTAAAAGAAAGAAGGAAAATGAGTGACTTGATTGAGACTTCTAAAATTTTATCTGGAGATTATAGTTGCCCTGGTATTCAAGAAATCTTCACCACCAACACAAATATAAATCACCGTAGACATAAGAAAATGTACAAAACACCTTTTGCATCCAATCCTAGGAAACACTTCCTTGCAAATAGAGTAGTGGAAGCATGGAAAAAATTTCCATCGATGCTACAAATACATATATGTAAATCAATTTAAAGCTCGATTGGATTCTTATTCGGAGAGATGAAAGGATTAACTTATTTTATAATTTAAATCAACTCAATTATTGTTAAACTTATTGCGAAATTAAATATGTGCGCATCAGCAGAATGGTGCCTGCTCATTAAATAATAAAAATCGCCCCATGTGACGCAGCTTTATGTTTGTTTTTTTAATGATTTAAGGTGAGTTTCTTCGTCATCCAAAGATGGGCGTGGTAGTGAAGCAGTGTGCTGAACAATTCCCGCTGGTTGACATGGAAGCTAGTCTTCATCCCATCACCAGAACTATACTGAAGATCAAGCTGCAAATAAGTGCCAATTTTATGTAAGTATTTATACATTTTAACATGTGCATAGTCATTTTTAGTTTAGGTAGTCTCTCACCAAGGTGACACTGAAATCTTACATTCTGGAATGTAATTTTATGTATTTATACAATATTTAAATTATAAATGTGAAAAACCAAATAAATATTTCTACCTATACACCAAATGTATGACTTCCGGCCGGCCCCGAGTCAAACGACGCTGGTGCTGTATTAGGTGTTAAGTATTATCAGTGCCTTGGCTCCTTGGTGTCTTAGCAAGTCTGAACCCGTAGCGGACCGCTCCAATTGTGCCAGCACAGGGCCGGCCCTGCTTTCAATGCATAGTCGCTTGAAATTCTGTACGTTATTGTAGCTTGGCGACAGTCGGCATGCTTCCGTGCCATGTCTCTCTTTGTTTCTATTATCGTATAGTTTTTATTAGTTTTCTGATAATTAATGTATTCTACATTGTTTTTTTCTTCTGAGACTATGTTATTTTTTCTCTAGATGGAATGATAAAATTCACGGAAAGACTGCGGAAGCATTTTGGATTTGGGTTGAAGATCCTGAAAGTAATTTCATGTACCATTCAGAATACTTCCTTCTAACCAGAAAACAAGTAAGCCAATTAATTTATCAAAATAATCAATAGCCTATTTTTATGGTTTAATTAGTGTTTACAATAATGCCTCTCATAAATCTATAAAACATAGTTTTATTAACCTTCGTCAAGCCAATATATAAACTTGTATTACCACAAGGGGTCACTGAGATACCCCACGCATTTTTCATTATTAGGCTTCAGAATTGAAACGTTGCTCCAAATGGCTTTAGCTGTGTTTAGTGACTAGATCTGAATAGCCAGGTACTTCCCCACCTTCCTCTTTCCCTTCCCCACTTACCTTCAGCCTCGCAACATCCCCCAATTGGGGATGCCATAGTCTCACTGGCTCCAGACGGGAGCAGTTGGGACTCTTGTGAGGTATTCACTATAAAAAAAAAAAAAAAGGCTTTATAGGGGTATAATAATACAGTTCCATGTTAACTCATCAAAGTGACAATTCAATACACCTTTAAAAAGTGATAAAATAAAAACAAGGTTAAATAATTACCTATGTAACCTATTTAACCTAATTTTCATTTAATCACTTTTTATGACTTTATATCACTTTTTGGAGATGTGTTGAATTGTCATTTTGATGACATACCCGGTCACCGTGTTAAATGGATAAGACGGAAGGTTAAATATTAAATTTCTTTGTTAATTTGTAGGTCCTTACTCACGAAACTCAAGAACTGGTCATCACAATTCCTCTGGTGGAGCCGCTACCTCCGCAGTATTATATTAGAGCTACCTCAGACAGGTAATATGTTATAGTATTAAGTTATATCACTGTAGATAAATAATGTGCCTGTATTTACTGTATTGAACAATTACAAAATATGGAACAATATGGCGTCTCCATTAATCCATAAATTCTAGAAAATCTAGACAGAAAAAGTTGTGCAATTTTTTTGACCAAAAAACTCACTACTTAAGTTTTTGCTGCTTTAGCACATGGATTTATTCTAAATTCAAGATGATATATAGTTAAGATTAAGATATATATACTTTATACTAAATAACTTTGTAAAGGGTGGTCCATCGGATACACCGGATTTAATTTTGAAATGAAACACCGTAATGTGTTTTAACAATAACAAGACGTTGTTCTTTTGTATAGCAACTCATTTTTAATAACCTCAATAACAGCAGATGACAACTGTCAAACATTAGAGTTGCCAACATAAATTTAAAAAAAAAATTATGGGATATTTAAATCCGGCGTACCCAATGGACCACCTTTTATTGATGTTAATAGCATATGTATGAGACAATTAACCGTCCGTACAATTACTGTATATGCGTAGGAGACTGGGTACACTTGTCAACGTTTCAGTCTTGGTGAGTGTGGTGAAAGCTTGTAGTGAAGTTTAAAGCCAAGTTCAGAAAGGAATTTATTTCTAAATCTGAGCTGACGAAAATAATTTATTACTGGAAAAAACTGAATTTAGTACTGAGTAGATGGTTCTTCAGGAGAGAGGATTCTCTTACAGAGGTAGTTGTTGAACTGACTTTGTATGGAATTGTGTTCTCTATTTATAGAACAAATTCAAATCGGCCCCTCTCGGAGGTGATTTTCCTCTTTAGTGAGGAGTAAATTGGTTAGGTATTTTTCCTCCCGTAGTTAGTTTGCTGAGAGGAAAGTAATATTTTGATGTGATACCTTTAACCAAGTCAGTTCAATTTACCAAAACCATCACCCCAAGTCTCGTTTATTTATTTTATAATAAAATATACAAATTTTCATATTGGGTTTGAAGTTAGATATCTTTGGTTTGAACATTTCCCAAAGAGCAATAAATATATTTAGGTGTGATTTTTCATGTTATTATGTTAGCAGATGTTGATATTTATTCCGTGGTTATATTTTCGATCATTTTCCCGTAAATTGAGTCTGATGTTATCACAAATAGTCACTTTTGAATTTTTAATCATTGTTTGATTAAAATCTCAATGGAATATGCTGTGCTGTGATTGGTTGGAGGTGGCGGCCATCTTGGAATTCCCTCTGGTGAGTAGTGGAGGGGGATCAACATAGATACTGAGTCGGTTCCTTAGCTGTGGTCATTTCGTTGACTGGTGGCTCCGAGTGAGGTGGTGGATGGTTATTTTCAGATGTGTTTCAGGTTCTGCTGCTATAACACGTAATTCTATTGATTAATCACATATAGCATATCATTTGATAGAGTAATTGTGATGTAAAGATTTTTAATTGTGTCGGCAACACGGTATCAAGCGGTTTCGGGGTTTGAGTGCTTTGCAGTTTTTACGTAAATATGAATTTCATTGAAAAATGCTGGATATTCTGGATACGTATGATACAGCGTATGTTGTGCCATTTATATTTAAATAAATAATGATTTTGTTTTCAGATGGTTAGGTGCCCAAACATATCTTCCGTTGAGTTTCCAGCATCTCATTCTACCTGAAAGTCATCCTCCACACACAGGTAAATAGATATTTCGCGTACCGAAGCTAAAAACATTATAATCATGCTCTGAAATAAACAGACACTATTATTATGTACCTAGTGCACTGAAAATATAAACCTTAAGAACCGATTTCAAATAAAAGTGATATTGCCAAAAGACCTTTCGTCAACTAGACACCATACAAGTCAATGAAATTGGTCACAAATTTGCTCAACAAAGAATTTTGATAATTGAAAATGTTTGAGCAATTCCACCAGAAGGAAAATTTATTTATTTATTTATTTATTTATTTAGACGCCGTAAAAGGCTTTTACAATATACATGATTTATGTTTACAGTGGTTCACAGGAGCGAAACAGTATTATGTTAAACAGAATAATTACTGAGAAATTATGTTGAAAGTTAAACAAGAATAACATCTGGTATACATAGGTACAATAGCATTTTTATTTTCAATCCGTACAGTAGTTTAGTATTGAGGTTATTGTTACCTTCAATATTGAATTTGGTTGAATTTGCTGAGAACTAAGAGTAAAAAAAAAAATTGATCTTTCTTTTGGCACACGGACAGTACGGACATGCCCATAACACACTTCTAACGGTTTATCTCTTCAGTTACCTAGTAGAACTCTAAATATTGTATTAGTTTGTTACTAATTTATGAAATAATAATATGAGTTTGTCAACTAAATAACTGAATTTAACCTTCAACATGCCGAAATGATAAACGAAACTTGTATTACCATGGGGGGTCACTGAGATACCCCATGGTAATACATAAGAACACAACGTAATACAAGCTTATGTTACCATAGGGTAACATTTTAAGGTTATGTTAGATTGTCATTATATAATTTGTAAGGATAGTAATTTCAGTGATTTTGGTTGCCCTGTTAGCTAGGGGAATGGTAATGAGATTACTTCTTGTTTAATTTTAGATCTTTTGGAGCTTCAGCCTCTTCCCGTGACCGCCCTGGGGGAGGCCAAGTTCGAGATGCTGTACAACTTCACACACTTCAACCCCATACAGACACAGATCTTCCACTGCCTCTACCACACTGACAACAATGTGCTACTCGGGGCCCCCACCGGCTCTGGAAAGACTATAGCCGCTGAGATTGCAATGTTCAGGGTCTTCAAACAGTATCCTAAAGCAAAGGTTTGTCTGGTTACATATAAATATAATATATCCAAGTCAATTTGTCCACCACCACCTCAGTGCTAATTTTATTGTTTTTGCAGGTTGTCTACATTGCTCCTCTCAAAGCCCTTGTTCGAGAGAGAATGAATGACTGGAGGATAAGATTGGAAAAGAAGCTTGGAAAGAAGGTGGTGGAATTAACTGGTAAGAACATCTTCATTAATAATTACACAGCATTTATTGCCCAACCTTCGATAAAGCCTTATCCAATCATACGTAAAAAAAATTTACTATAAAAAAAATTGAAATTGAGCCAATGTGATGAAATTTTTTGTTTTCCAGGTGACGTCTCTCCCGATATACGCTCCATCAAAGAGTCCCACGTGATAGTCACAACTCCTGAGAAGTGGGACGGCATCAGCAGGTCCTGGCAGACAAGGAACTATGTGAAGGATGTAGCACTGATCATCATTGATGAGATACATCTCCTCGGTGAAGACAGGGGCCCGGTTTTAGAGGTCATTGTGTCGAGGCAAGTTTAAAAGTGAACAGTTTACAAGGCGTTATAAATTAAATAGTTGTTCCCCGTGAAGTCACAGCTTGCGCTTTTAAAATTGGCGTGCAAAAGTAAACCAGATATCTATTTGATCGCTTATCTGGATTTGAAAAGATTAGATAAATTGTGTACTCATGTAGAAAATTATTTTTTTTAAGTTTTAATGTTGTTTTCAGAACAAACTTCATTGCGTCTCATACATCGCGGACCTTGCGTATTGTGGGTCTCTCTACCGCGCTGGCCAATGCGAAGGATTTGGCCAACTGGCTGGGCATCGGAGCCATGGGACTTTACAACTTCAGGCCTTCCGTTAGGCCAGTTCCTTTGGAGGTCTGTACCTACCCTCATGTTTAACTCTTCACATAATTATTAGGTTTATCGGTGCCTATTGGAATAGGATGAAATACAGGGTTTTCCAATAAGAGGTGTTATTTTGATATTCAATCGTAAAAGATAATGGTTTCGTTGCTTGCGTGGCACGTAGAGCCGTCTTGTTGAAAGTAAACGGTGTCCAGATCAATACCATCCATTTCCGGCCATAAAAAATCATTAATCATCTCTCGATAGCGCAATCCATTCACCGTAACTGTTGCTCCAGCCTCATTTTCGAAAAAGTAAGGTCCAATGACTCCGCCGGACCATAAACCGCACCAAACAGTCACACGTTGAGGATAGAGAGGCTTTTCAACAATAACTCTTGGGTTTTCCGAGCCCCAGATGCGACAATTTTGCTTGTTGACGAAGCCACCGCGGTGGAAATGGGCCTCATCACTCAAGATGATTTGCATTTCATTCACTCAAGTGAATTTTAATAATTTCAATGCGTTGTTGAAGCGTGTATCGTTCCATTTTTATTAATGGCGTAGTTTCTACTTGTCAAATGTCAAAAAATGACAGCTTCAAAAGTAACATCTACCGAAATAGGGGGCTATTCAAAATAACACCTCTTATTGGAAAACCTGTAGATTTGGTTTTTTATTTGATATGTTTCTGGGCCGAATTCAGATCAAAAATTCATTTCAAATTCAGAATTAACAATATCATCTTGCAACTAATTTTTCTCACCTACCTTTTTAAATAATTTGTGACCTTTATCTTTTTATTTTTCTGTGTCTTGTTCCATTTCACGTTTCGTTTAGATTTATTAGTATTATCATCTTCTTCAATGATATATTACATTGATGGGTATAACCTTCCAAATAAGGTAAAGAATAAGTTGTTCCTTATCATTATTTAATTTCCCGCTCTATAATAAACTGCTCCGTGGGAATCAACTCTAATATTGATTTAAATTGGATAATATTTTATAGTGCCCGTAGTAACACTATTACCTTAAGGGTGCTTAACTCTCCCGTAACCATGGGGAGTAATTATTATTGAGAACCCCACTATCTTCCTAATATGTACCAGCCATTCCTTCCTTCCTCCTAATAGACAAAAAAAAATATTTGTTTAAAGTTTCAATATTTTAAGGATGAAATGCATGGGGTAGTTACCCCATACAGGAGTACATTCTTTGTTTGCTATCTTGGCTTTTTTAAGGTTAACATCCAGTAGACTTATTAAAATGGAAAGTGTTTTTTTATTTTCTTTTAGGTGCATATATCAGGACATGCGGGCAGACATTACTGTCCTCGTATGATGTCAATGAACAAACCAACATTCCAAGCCATTCGTCAACATTCTCCAGCCTCCCCAGCTTTAGTATTCGTTTCCAGTAGAAGACAAACAAGGTTAAATATTTTTCATTTACAAAAAATATTCCAACAAGTGATGCCTACATGTATTAAAAATAATATGTTATTAACCCTTTACGGCTCAAGAACTTTTTTTATGTTTATTTTATTACCTCCAGGTAAAACAACAACTATATATAATGGGAAAAATAATAAAAAAAATCCTATGTAAAAACATATTTTTTTTTTTGAAAAAAAACACTGTGATGCAGAAGTGCATCATAGTGTCAAAACACACCAAAAGTTAGGAAGTATGAAACATTTGAAAACAGTTATTATTTTTGTTAAAACATAAGGCCACACCACATTTTTGACATTCTGTTTGGGCTGTTCCTTTACATCCTGGAAGTTTGCATCTCAGCCTCTTTTCAGTCCATATGGGCCAGTGCCCTACCTGGTCTAATCTGACCTCTTTTGGTGGTATGTACTGGCATGGTCCTTTCTTCTTCTATCCTGAATCAGTGATTCTACATCACTGGTACGTTTGAGCCGGTTCGTTTTTTATATTTTACTAACCTCTCGTCTTTACTAGTTGTCAAAAAACAATCAATAGTTTTGGTTGTCAGGCATGTCTCTGGCAAGTCGGACCACTACGTTAGATAACGCACCTAACTGAGGCTCACCATCTGCGCATATGTTCTCTTGGCCACTGTAGACTTCTAACTTGTAGCCATATCCAGATACACCACAAATCACAAACAGCTTGAAGCCCCATTTGTGAGGTTTATCTGGCAAATATTGCTTTAGGGCACTTCGCGCTTTGGTGGAACACATTTGTTCATCAACAGACAAATGTTGTTCAAAAGGCACTCTAGCAAAATTATGGTTTAATTTCTCAATCATAGGTCTGATTTTATACAATTGATCAGAATTTGGCTAACCATATGGTGTCATTTTGGTGTTATCATTGAAATGTAGCGACTGTCTCAAAAACTCGAACCGTTTTACCGTCATGGTCTCGCGTATGTGGGCGCCACCATATTTCTCTGACCAGTACATTCGCACATTAGGCATATGAATTATGGACATGAAGAATATAATTCCTATGAACTGTCTTATTTCCTGGCTTGTAACATTTATAGACTTACAGGTATCTTCTTGCACGCTATACAGGTTTGTTTCCTCTCTAATAAGATCGATAAAGTCGTCAGTAAATAAATATGAAAATACCTGATAAGGTGTCTGCAGCTCTAATATTTCATTGGGTAAGATAGAAGATCCCCGAAACTTCATCTGGTCTTCGCTAAACCCTAAGTTTTTATTTTTCCATAAAATATTTGTCTTAGGAGCACGTGAACTTCTTGAAGTAGTAGTTGAACTGGTACTCGGTATTGGAATACCAGGCGGTGTCTCATATTGCGCGACTGTAGTGTTGATATTGTCCTCCAAGTTTGGTGACAAGATGTTGTTGTCCTGTTGTTCTGGATCTGGTATTTCTGGTTCCTCATCCGAATCTTCGCGTAAATTCTGCCCATTTCATTCTAATATGTACGATGATCAGCTATGTCTTCGTCATCTGAGTAGTCTAAGCCATCATCACCATCTTGCCAATGGCCCAGAATGTCTTCCGATTCTTGAGTCGTCAAAGATGGAACTTTGGCACCTAAACGTGGAAGCCTCGAACTCATAATGAGACTGAAAGAAAAAAATATTCTTTCTAGAAACAAACTAATGGTTTATGATCGTTTAGCGCAATGATGCATTACTGCATCATAACAAAAGTGTAGCGTATCCCTGTAAATATAGTAAAATTCATTGAAAGTACATTAAATTTATGAAAAAGAGGGACTTACTGTTACTTCAGCACAATTTCACGGCGAAATTTTCAATATCAGTAATAAAAACAAACAATTGAACACGCGTGCAAACTACACGAACCGGTTATGACAAGTTTTAATATTCAAATGACCACAAAATGTAAAGTACGCCATTTAGTAAAAATAAAACTAACTAATTCGTAAGATAGCTTTGCTGTGGATATGCAACGCTGCGCCAAATGGTATTTTTTTGTTTCTTTGAACAATTGAAGGAGTTCGAATGGTATGATGCAGATCTGCAATTCAGCGCCGTAAAGGGTTAATGTTTCAATAAATGGTATAATTTTAACCATTTTTTTTTTTTAGGTTGACAGCACTGGACTTGATAGCCTATCTAGCTGCTGAAGATGATCCCAAGCAGTTTCTGCATATGAGTGAAGAAGAAATGGAGCAAATCATCTTGAATATCAAAGAAAGCAACTTGAAGCTTACTCTAGCTTTTGGAATCGGAATCCATCATGCCGGTCTTCAAGAGAGAGATAGAAAAACTGTTGAGGAATTGTTTGTTAATCAAAAAATTCAGGTTTGTGCCATTTTTCGAATTAAAGTAATAAGTTCTGCTAATCACCGCCTGGAATCTATTCCTTCAACATTTGGGATATGAAGCCTAATGTGATAAAATAAGAAAAAGATTAAAGAAAGTTTGGGGGTTAACTAAAATTATTATTCAGGTACTTTGTGATATTTTTAGGTAAGTACTTAATTAATATTTTTATTGTTTTTAGATTTTGATCTGTACGGCAACACTGGCCTGGGGAGTTAATTTCCCCGCACATTTAGTCGTCATCAAGGGGACGGAATACTTTGATGGAAAACAGAAAAGATATGTCGATATGCCGATCACTGATGTTTTGCAGATGATGGGTAGGGCTGGAAGACCTCAGGTATGATTTTTAAATTTTCAAAGGATTTTTTTTTTCTCCAACTCATTTTTGGTTTTGAGATAGGGACCATAGCCCATAATATGATTTTATTTGCTAATCTGTTTGTGGTTATTTTTTACTGTAATGTGTGATGTTTTTATTTTTCAGTTTGACAATGAAGGAGTTGCAGTTGTGCTGGTGCATGATGTCAAGAAGAACTTCTACAAGAAATTCCTTTATGAGCCATTCCCCGTCGAATCAAGCATATTAGATGTGCTTCCTGATCATCTCAACGCTGAGATTGTAGCAGGTAAAACTAAATGCCATTCACATTATAATCCTAAAACCATTTATTTGCTACAGAAATGATTACTCTGGTGCTTTGGAATTTGCGCAGCTATATTTCTGTCTGGAGTTTATAGGTTAATGCAACTTTTTTCAGCTTTCATTTCCATCTTGATGTACTGATTTTGTAACATCCATCTGTTAAAAATTAAGACAAGATGCCATCCTTTTCAGTTATTCAATAAGAAACACAAGTTTAAAAAAGGGTGGCAAACCGGTATATAAAAGGATAATTTCTACAGTGCCACTTTTAACGTTTTTTTTTTTTTTTAATTTTATTTTCTTCTGTTGAAAATTAATGCTTCCCAACTGTTAAAGAATCTTATTGAATAAACTCATAATTATAGATAAAGAGTAGAAGTTGTATCTAAAACGTAAATCATGTAATATTTTCAGGAACTGTTCAAACAAAGCAAGATTTACTAGACTATCTAACATGGACATATTACTTCAGAAGACTCCTACAGAATCCTTCTTACTACAAATTAGAATCTTTGGAAGCCGGGGATGTAAACAAATATCTATCTAGTTTGATCCAGACGTCTTTAGACACCTTGGCATCTGCAAACTGTGTTGAAATTCAAGAGGTAATTTTATTGTACATTCCATTAATTTATAATTTGCCATTCATAAAAATTCTTGTTTACTCCATCATTATTTAACCCTTCAGTTTTAAAAATAATTTTACCAACAAGTCCCAACGACCGAATTTTACTGAATTTCGGAATGCTCTCGAGGTATCTATAATGTGCTATATATTGCTTATTTTTTAAGTTACCGTCAAAATAAATACCATTTTAGAAACTGGATAAAATTATCTTTGCAATGTTTGTATTTGAAATAATCATTTATACATATTTAAAAACAATATTTTTTTAATATCAAACATAAAAATATTAACAAAAAAAACTTACCGAGATATTTTGACTCCGAAAGTCCATAATTTTGTAAGAATCCAATATTTATAGAACACATCCCTTTTGTGTGGGTAATTAGTAAAAAAAACTGTCACTTGGCTTTTTATGCCGTTTATATAATTAAAAAATAATATTTTAATTTTCAACTGTCAATGAAAACATCCTGCCAATTCGTAATCATGCACTTTGACATTTTTAATTTATTTTATCCATGTAATTCGGTATTAATATTTGATACAAACTGAAAAGAGTAATTATTTATCTTTCCAATAACGAACAAATCACCTATCTACGCATTATAAAAAAAGGTTAAAAGATTAATTAGGTAAATAAAAATTTTGCGAAATGTCTAAATAATGATAATGATAAAATGATAAAATGATGATTCAATTTTTCCCTACGATCCAAATTGAAAATAATAAATCAATGTTGCCAAAAATTAAAAAAAATCAAAGTAGCCTCAAAATAAGAATCCCATAGTTTTATCTTATTTTTTTCAATGAGACCATTATGTATACATGTAAACATTTTTCCCCAGGATGAACGCAGTATAAGCAGCACCTGGGTAGGTCGCATCTCCTCTTTCTACTATCTCTCCCACCAGACGATGCGCCACTTCTGTGATAAACTCTCCGCGGACATCAGCCTGGAGGGCATGCTGAGGGTGTTGTGCGATGCCCACGAGTACAGCACCCTGCCCGTTAGGCATAATGAAGATGGACTTAATGGGTGAGCAAATATTATCTTAATCCTTAACTTCAGCATGTGTCAATTCATGGTAAAATGCTTTCTTAACCCATCTAGGGTTATACTAAACTGTTTTCGTTGTTTCATTGTAACTACACTTTCGTCGAGTGGCAATAAAACACTATAAATAAATCAAAAATATTTAATTAAGATAGGAACTTGTTACATGGCACAAAAGTAAGGTTTATAATGAACAAATTAATATCAGTCTACACAGTGACCACACATGTCAACATTGAAATTAAATATATTATTATAAGCTAATAAATAGAAAAAGTGAGAGATTTCTTACAATTAAACTGATTGATCAGTTTTGTAAGATCTAAGTAAGAGAAAATAATGTACAAATAAAAAAAACTGAATAAACACATATAAAAAAAAAAAAAAAATTATGTGGACCACAAATAGTCTTTCTACATCTGGTGCAACGGTGTTTGGTCATCCTCCGGGCCTTGGATGGATACAGGTACCAAATTTTAGGCACGTTTGACGTAGATGGAACCGGAGCTTCTATTGTAGAAGATTCGCCAACATCAACAATAAATATAAGAATATATGAATGTATGTACCTTAAAAATAAAAATTGTTATTATAACTAAACTTTCATCCAGCGGACGACGAGATGGTCATAGGGCACGTCCTAGTATGTGTGTGGCCGCAATCGCGTCACATGCTTCACTGTTTACTCAAATTAGGAAGGTAATGAAAGAGTCAAGGTCGGGGAGCGGGGGGAAATAGGTGATTTCGAATTTCGCCGAGTAGCGCGTCGTCGCCTCGACGAGCGATTAGTTATCTAGGGTTAACTGATTAAACATTGGGATGGGTAGTTCTTCTTTTTACGCCAGTCCCACTTTAGTGAAGGGAAAGTCATTGCTATCTGATATTTTTTGTATTAAGAATATTGTATATTGACGGCCGGCATAGTCCAGTGGTAACGCATTGGACTGCCATTCCGAAGGTCGCGGGTTCGAACCCGGCGTGCGCAAATAAATTTTATTTGATTGATTTGTGTTATTTCACAATTAATTAATTAAAATAATATATAGTATATTTGCGGCACGTTCCAGAGTGGAAGATACTACCAGTATCGCCCTGGTGTAAGACCACCATTCAGAATTGAAACGTTGCTCCAAATGGCTTTAGCCGTGTTTAGTGACTAGATCTGAATAGCCAGGTACTTCCCCACCTTCCTCTTTCCCTTCCCCACTTACTTTCAGCCTCACAACATCCCCCAATTGGGGATGCCATAGTCTCACTGGCTCCAGACGGGAGCAGTTGGGACTCTTGTGAGGTATTCACTATAAAAAAAAAAATAAAAATAAAAATATCTTTGTAAAGATCCCGAATATACTTTATTATTAAATGAGCAGGCAGCATTCTACTGATGCTCTCATATTAGATTTCACAATAAGTTTAACAGTAATCGAGTTGTTTTAAATTAAAAATAAGTTAATCCTTTCTTCTCTCCAAATAAAAATCCAATCGAGCTTTAAATTGGTTTACATTAGTAGAATCGATAACATGTTATGGAAGTTGGTTCCATGCATCTTCTACTCTGTTTGCAAGTAAGTGTTTTATAGGATTTATTAATTAGCAAAATGTCTTTTATTAATTTTTTTTAGTATCGACAGAGATTTATGTTTTGGTTGGTGGTGAAGATTTCTTGGATGCCAGGCCAACTAAGTCCAGATGAAATTTTGAAAGTGTGTCAATCAAGTCACAGCTTTCTCTATTTCTTTTAACTTTGGTAATCTTAGCTCCTTGAGTCAATCTTCGGAGTCTATTTTTATTATATTTATATGTAATAAAAAATGAGTCTTCCTTATCTTGGTGTCTTTTGTCTACAAGGATATTTTAATAAAATATCTAGTATAATAAATCATTAAAATATTTATTAATCTTTGGGAAGTCAACAGTTGAATTATATAATTTTTTTTATATTTTACCAAAAATATTACCAATTATAGATTTCCTCCATAACCATTGGACCTTATTTGGCCACATTTTGGCCAATTTGCAAACACTCGCGAGGTTACGCTGTCCAAAATGTGGGCGATTTGAAGAGGTATTTTAAAACATTTATTGGATTTATTTTAAAAGTCCCACGCATTCATATTTTCGATACATCACTAGTCTATGGCAGTAGAAGTCATTTTCAAGTCATTTTTGTCGTCGCAATAAATATTGTTTGCAAGATTTCCTGTAATAAGTACCATTCTAAACCATTTTTGATAACAATCCGACGAATTTCACGCGTTTGTGAATTTAATGATTTTTTTTAAAGATAATTTAAGAAATATAGTTAAATTCATTGGCTTTAAACGACAGTTAACAGTTTATCTGCTTTCGTATCAATATTTTGAGATATGTTTTTTTTAAATGAGCGTGGGCGAATTCAAAACCAAACGCATGAAAATCTCCAGCACTCAACGCATTTTATTGTAAATATCTTGGCGCTCCAGTGGATGATAAGAAATAATCAGAATTATAAAAAACAAATTGTTTTTATTTTTATAATGATTTTGGCCAAATGAAAACAATAATAATTTGTAATTTTATAAAATACATACCTTGTTTACACTTAAAACATACTATAATTATCCAGCACTGACTTTAACTTTATTGCAGTTTATTATTGAGTCTTATTACAAGCTTCTTTTTAATAAAGTATGTAAAAAATTAGAGATTACTGGAAAACAAAATATCAGGCAAAAAGTCAAAGAGTCGTAACAAGATTTTAAAAGATTATTTTCCTCCCTGTAGTGAACTGGCTAAGCTATGCCGGTGGGACGTAGACCCACTGACGCTAGACTCCTCGCACACAAAGGCCTTCCTCTTGCTGCAGGCGCACTTTGCCCACCTACACCTGCCCTCCACGGACTACCTGACTGATTTGAAGTCCGTGCTGGACCAGGCCATTAGGATACTTCAGGTTGGTAGTTTTTTCTGAACTTTGCTTACTTCTAAATGGACCTAGACTTCAGAAGGCTACAGTAAAAGAATAACAGAAGTACTTACAACATTCCTCATGAAAATCGGATTGGCTTTCGGTGAACTGTTGCTCCATCTCTTCTAATGAATCACTACTTACATCGGAGGCTTAGGATCACAGAGGCGTAGTATAATATCCAAAGTATCTATATGCAAAATAGGCCAAGGTAGGTCTCTCTAGCTAAAGAGGATGGACTGCCATACAACTATGTCTTGGCACACAGTCCTTGCTTCATTCATATTCAAACATGCTCTTCTGTTGTTCTGATTCTTGACATTGCCTTCTCAAGTATTTTATTCAATTGATCGTGCCATGTCCTCATGCATTCTTCGTTTTACTACACAGGGATCTCTTTTCTACAGCATTTAGTCTACTTTAATCTTTCTCATAAGTAACAGATGGTTACTTCTTCAGGGCTCTTACAAGGACTCTAATTTTTTTTTGGCTAAACGACTACATTTATTATAAAAATAATCTAGACCCCCAATGTCCCTGCATAGTGGTTGGGCTGCAGGATGTCTACAATATACACAAAAACATAATTATCAGGTAAGTTTTTAGATTCTCACGGCCAAAAGCATTTTTGTTGTTTGTTTTTGGGGTGTTATGCCGTGTTGCGCTAACTCCTTCTTTAGCCGACGTTTCGGACAGCGTTGCAGTGTCCATCTTCGGATCTACTGGATCTGCCCTGATGATGGACACTGCAACGCTGTCCGAAACGTCGGCTAAAGAAGGAGTTAGCGCAACACGGCATAACACCCCAAAAACAAACAACAAAAATAATTATCAGTATTAAAATTTGCGCAGTCGACTCTGTGTCTGTGAACACTTGTCCGGTGTGGGAGGAGTCTGATGGGACGAGGTCTATTTCTCACCCAAAAAGGGTTGTAGACGGTACAGAACGATTAAAGTTCAGTTCCGGCCTGCTGTGAAAGCTCCTCATAATAATATGCATGCTAAAACATATTAGTGTGTTCAACAAAGCAAAAAGCAAATAAAGGAAAAGTTAATTAAAAACTCAAATCAAACAAATAAAAATTTAAAAGCAAGTCATACACAATGTGTCATTTCATTTTGACGGGTTGTGCGATGGTGTCATCACTACCATCGCTCATGGCGTCGCATAGAATTCTGCTGAAATAGAAGCAATTTTAACAAGAGAAATAATCAAAAGAAAAACAGATACTATGGAAAGAAGAAAAGCATTAGTAGACAAAAATTAAAAAGAAAACAAAAAAATGCATTGGTGATTGCAAACATCAGACATCATAGCGAACGAATAAAAGCAAGAAAAGAATTAACCGAGGAAACCAGAAGCAGTGAAACTGCTTGGCAGCTACATGGCACCTGAAACTCGGAGTGATTTTAATCTAATCAGTGACTCTAAGATCAGGCCATCTCTCTACCCAGACTCTTGTAAACTTCCTCAAGTCCTTTATCTACCAGTTCTAACCATAACCTCTAAAACCTAATATTACAAAACTTCATCAACAATTTATTTCCCATTCCCAGGCGATCATAGACACATGCGCCGAACGCGGCTGGCTCTCCGCCACCCTTACGGCCCAGCAGGTCCTGCAGATGGTGATCCAGGCGCGCTGGGTGCAGGAATCCCCGCTGGTCACCCTGCCGCATGTGGAGGCGCACCAACTCTACGTGTTCAAGGCCATGGCGCAGAACACCGGCAAGTGTTGCACTGTGCCCGCTGGCCTCAAGATGGCATGCCAGCACAACTACGAGGCGCTGGCCGGACCGCTGCGTTCCGAATTTGACGACCACCAGATTGAACAGATTCATAAGGTGAGAGATATGTTTATAATTTTTGTGGCTGACACTCTCTAGTATATAAGAAGGCGAAGCAGCTTTTTATAAATTATATCACAACCAGAGTTGACCCAAACACGTTACTCACACAGATCCATTGCTTATATGCAGAAAATTTCAAACTTGTTTTTTGACTTCATAAAAGAAAATTACAGTGAAATTGAAATAATTTTAACTAAGAACACACTGGAAAACTTTTAGAAAATTATATTTTCTCACATACACATTTGTTATCTCCTTCTCGCTAAAAATAATAAGCATATAAACATGACAAAAAGCTGTTTCTCAGTGATGTTTTAAAAAAAAAAGTTTTTGATGATTTTGATACAACATTAGAACAGATATACAAATAAAAGTATAGTAGGGCATACCATGGCAAAAAATGCTACATACAGCAAAAAATCCAACAAAGGCAAAGCCTGTGAGTGGGTATTGTACATAGTAGTAAGTATAGCATTTCTATGGTTTAAGCATAAAGCGTGAAATTAATGGTGTACATTTTCTTTAAAGATAAAATATATAAAATTAATTATAAGAAAATAGATAACGATAAAAAATTAAAACAAAATTATCGTAATATATGACATTTAGGTTTTAACCACTTAATGCTAGGGTTTTTTAATAAAAAGGATTTAAAAAAAAATCTAGTTTTTTTAAAATGTTTTATTAAAAGTGTATACATTTTTCAATTAAAATATAAATAAGCAGCTCCAAAACACGACCGATCTCAACTGCAGGCAAATTCAAACTGAGTAAAATATATTACTAACTTTCACGAGCGTTACTCGTGTTAGCTAAAAATAGAACGCTGCCGAAAGTCGAAACCGGCGAGCGTCACTCGGGCTAGCGGAAATTGGAACGCATTTAGCACGCAAGCGTGACTCGTTCAAAAGCTTGAAGCGGTTAAACCAAACATAAAAATGTGGTACCTCCTGATTAGAAATAAGTTTTATAAAAGTATATACATAATCCTAACTTTGGATTAAAAATTTCAAATACAGCTTTTGCGTGATAAATAGTTGTTTTAAATTCATGATATTACATTCCTTATAAAGTAACTGTGTAGGATATCTAAATTTTTTCTTGTACATAACTTTGAACTCAGTTTTTGGGTAATATTAAGTGGTTCTATTACAGACTTCAGGCAGGAACCCCAGCACACTATATTATACGAAAGTAGAAACTGAATTATAGCAAAATAAACTGTTTTAATTGTTCCTTGTCTAGTACATGTCGGAGATCTATAAAAGTGTAAATTATTAATATTGTAGGTTATCTGCGATTGGCCGATGGTCCGTGTAAGACTGAGCATCCGGGGGATGTGGAGCGACAGCCCCATGGAGCAGAATAAGCCAGTTGTGCAGCCGCAGAACAGGACCCAGTGGCTGAGGGTGCACAGTGAACAGGTAAAATCCTACTCCACAACCATCCCGACAAGTCACTTTTGATGGGAAACTTGAGAATTCTAAAATAAATTATGTGATCTAATACAGTAGAAAATCAGTGAACAGTATATAGACCAAGCATCCAAAAAAACCATGAACCTAAAAAGCCGTGGACAGAGCATTAGTGCCATTTTGTATGAGCGGCATTAAAACCAAATCTAGGGTGTGGGGAAATTCCCTGGCAGCCATCTTGTATGACAAATTTTTGAAATGATTTGTATGCAAAGTGGTATATAATGAACTATTTTATTTTTGTATTGTTAATGCAATTACAAAAGCTTATGTTTTTTTTTGGGTATATTTGATGAGACAGAGAATGAGATGTCATTAAAAAATTTAAGTAGATTTTGGCAAGTTCAGCCTTTTTAAAAAAAGGTTTCCGGAGCATCGGCATCATATCGGTATCACTATCGGCACTCCAGTTGCTAAAGTATGTCACAAAATACAGTAGAACCCCGTTAATTCGAACCCCGATAATTCGAAAAAACGCGTAATTCGAAATTTTCGCCAAAAAATTTTCCGCAGAAAAATTTTTTCATACAAAATTTTTTTTAATTCGAAATTTGTTAATTCGTAATTCGAAATTTATTTCTGTCCGCGCACAAAAATTTGTTCGTGTAATTCGAAAAAATTTGATTTTTGCGAAAATAAATCATAATATTTCGTAAATCTGAATCTAAAAGTCAGCCGTGGCGGTAAAACGCCGAAAAATGTATTTTTACGTGGTTATACATCGTCCTAATTAGTATTATTATTTTGTAAATCTGAATCGATTTACACTGGAATGTCGTACTTTTTCAAATTTATTTCGAATATCCGAGTTTGAAGGGCCGAGAAAATACGTTTTACGCGGATATATGTCGTAGTTTTACTAGTTTACACCAAATATCTGAATTTAAAGGGTCGGCCGCGACGAGACACGGCCGCTAACTTTCGATTTACGCGTAAATGTATCGTATATTTACGAATTTATTTCGAATATTTGAATTTAAATGGCCCGCTGCGATGGAAATCAGCCGCGAAATCTCGATTTACGCGTAATTATATCGTATTTTTACGAATTTATTTTGAATATCTGAATTTTAAAGGGCCCGCCGCGACGGAAATCAGACGCGAAATTTCAATTTTTCGCGGAAATATATCGTATTTTTACTAACTTTACTTTATTTATTTATTTATTTATTTATATATATAATTTGTACATTTATTTATAACAATTACAGGTAATAAAGCCTAAGACGTTATAATTGTACCATTTATGCAGTGTATATGCAATGCCAAAAATCTTGCAAATGCGCTATAGGACACAAAAAATAAATCTAATTTTTTATCTACCGCATTCAAAAAGCACGTAGCTCTCCCCACAGGTGAGTTCATTAATAAATTAGTGCGGCTTGCTTTACTATATAGAAGATTGTGATGACGTCCTCGAGAGTGAGACTCTGGTACAAAAAAATTTAATTGGGCCAGTATCTCATTATTAGAAAAGTGACCGTTTATTAGTTGGAAAAAATATTTAAGCAAAGCAATACCTCTACGTGTCTCTAGGGAGTGGTAATTGGTCATGCCTAATATATAAATCGATGGGTAAAGCCAAGGGTAACGTCCATAGAGCCGCGAGAATAAAAACCTTAAAAATTTTTTATGGACTCTTTCAATGCGTAAAGTGTATGTTAATTCATGTGGAGCCCAGATGATCGAGTTTGATTCAAGTACACTTAGGACTAGTGTGTTATATAATAACGTCAGTGTTTTTGTGTTACGAAACGGATATGAGTTTCTAATTACGAAGCCGAGAAGCCTGTATCCTCTGCTTATTAAATCATCGATGTGTTGGTGAAAAGTTAGTTTGCTGTCGTAAATAACTCCTAGATCTTTGATTTGGTTTAGGTGTTGGAGAATAATTTCGTTGATTGTATATTCAAATACATGCGGTTTCTTTGATCTTGTATACGAGACGATATTGCACTTGGGTGTACTGAAGTTCAAGCCATTTATTTTGGCCCAGTTTGAGACGCAGTCAATGTCACGTTGAAGGAGAATACAGTCAAGATGGTTTTTTATTGAGCGATATAGTTTCAAGTCATCTGCAAATAGTAAATACAGCGAATGTGTGATGACTGAACCAATATCGTTGATAAAAATCAGAAACAGAATTGGTCCAAGGATAGACCCCTGAGGAACTCCAGAAAAAACTATGAATTCCGATGAACTGGAACCCTTATAATAAACAAACTGTCTACGATTTCGAAAATATGAAGCAAAAAAACAGAGAAGTCTTTTGGAAAAACCAAATGAAGCTAGCTTATTTAGAAGAATGTCGATGTCAACCTTGTCGAATGCTTTTTCCAGGTCGAAATAAGCAACATCCACCTGTCCCCGATTGTCGAGAGTTTGTGATAAGAAATCTGAGATGCATAAGAGGTTTGATGTTACTGACATCTGGGGTCTAAAACCATATTGACGGTCATCAAGAATTGGATTAACGTGATTAAGTATATATTTATGTAGAATTTTCTCGAATATTTTCATGATGGAACATAGAACGGCAACTGGTCGATAATATTTATAATATTTTTTAACTTCGAATATCCGAGTTAAAAAATACGGCGCGACGGAAATCGGCCGAAAAATTTCGATTCACGCCGAAATATGACATATTTTTACGAACTTACTTCAAATATCTGAACTTAAAAGGCCGGCCGCGACGAAAAACTGCCGATAAAATTCGATTTACGCGGAAATATATCATATTTTTACGATTTTACATCAAATATCTGAATTTAAAGAGCCGGCCGCGACGGAATACGGCCGCGAATTCTCATTTTACGCGGAAATATATCGTATTTTTGCGAATTTATTTCTCATATCTGAATTTAAAGAGCCGGCCGCGACGGAATACGGCCGCGAATTCTCGTTTTACGCGGAAATATATCGTATTTTTACGAATTTAAATTCAGATATTTGAAATAAAGGGCCGGCCGCAACGGAAAATAACCGCGAAATCTCGATTTACGCGGAAATATATCGTATTTTTACGAATATCTCAATTTAAAGGGTAGGCCGCGACCGAAATCGGCAGCGAACTCTCGATTTACGCGTAAATATATAGCATTTTTACGAATTTATTGCGAATATCTGAATTTAAAGGGCCCGCCGCTACGGTAATTGGCCGCGAAAATAAAGAAATAATTGGTATTAATACGAATTTACAACTAAAATACCATCCGGATTTGAAGAGGCGGCCGAGAAAATCGATTTTCGTCGTATTTTTTTTTCATAAAATTTCGAATTACGTGGGAATTCGTTAATTCGAAATTTGATTTTTTATGTCCCGTGGATTTCGAATTAACGAGGTTCTACTGTAGTTATTAAGCTGTCCCCATGACTTGTATATTTCTGCTTTGTTACGTTTTTCTATCAACCTTTTCTAGTTATGTTCAATCATAACACTATATTAGAAAAATTCCCACAAAAAAACTCAACACATAAACACGCTACAAGGTTCTCAGAAAACCTAATAATCCCAAAAGCAAACAAAACTCTTTTTCAAAAAGGACCACACTACATGGCCATTAAAGTATATAACAACCTTCCACGTAGCATCAAACAAATAACCGACACACTTAAATTTAAATCAACACTAAAAACATTTCTTTTAAACAAATGTCACTACACCTTAAATGAATACCTTACATGAATTAAATACCTCTGTTTTTTTAAATTTTTTTTTATTTACTGTTATTTATTTGTTAACATGTAATTGTTGGGTTATGTAATATAATGTGTATTTGTTGGGTTAGCTGGAAGAAATAGGATGTAACCTATAAGCTATACCCTTTGTACTCTTTTTGTTCAATAAATATTTTTTTGAATTTGAATTTATATGTAATAACATTTCTTGTTTCAAATTATCATGTATTTGATATTTTTGTTAATCATTTATATACAATACATACATATCGAGCCATAATCGGCAGAACAGCGTAAGCGACGTTTTTTGTCAAATTACGATTTTTAACGAAAGCCGTTCAATAATACCTTACACGTGTGCGACAAAAATATAACAGTTCTATCTTATACGCCTGACGCTTTTTTGGTACCTGTGCCTTTTAGCGTATGAACTTCCTTACAAATCTTGTAGGCGAGCAAAACAGCGCAACCGACGTCATTTGATAGCGTAAGCGACAATATGGTCGGTTACGTTCTTACGCCGAACGGTAGAGAATGTTCCAGTTTTGTCAGTTAGCGTCCATCGGATGACCAGTGCGAACGTGTGCGAATGTATTGACGAGGAGCCCCATAATCAGAAAATAGATGTTTGTGATGGGAACACTTCAGCAACAGCACATTTAAGTCCAATTGTTCAATTCTCCGATACTGAATTATGTTTAGATTTCGAACCATCTGAAGAGTCTTGGAAGCCTGATTCAGATGATGCAGATGCAGAAATGAGCGATGAAAGCTTACTTATTGGCAGTGTTAGTGATCCACATTTATCTGTTGGATATGCTGGGTTAAGGAAATCAAAATTAGTCCCAAAGAGAGTGCGAAGGAGAGGAGAAAAATGTACTGGACAGCACAAAAGTGTTAAACCAAATCCGTGTCTAAATAAAAAATGTGGCAGCAATTGTGCCATTCAATTCAGTGAAGAAGATCGCCTTAACATACATGCATTTTATTGGGGCATGGCCAGCAACCAGCGGCAGAGGGACTGGCTTCTTTTGTGTATAAACAAACAGCCAATCAAAAGAAAAAGGGCTAAATATGATAGCAGAAGAAACACATCATATAAATATTTCATAAATTGGAACAGGAAAAGAGTTCAAGTCTGTCAGCAATTTATTTTGAAAACTCTTGACATCGGGCAAATGACTATCACGCATGCGTGCAATAATATTTTAGAAAATAATTTTTCTAAAGCCGATATGAGAGGAAAGCACGAACCATCCAATAAAACGGACCAAGAAAAAAAGGACATGGTAATAAAGTTTATTACACAATTGCCCGCTGTTCCATCTCACTACTGTCGAAATAAATCTTCGAAAAGATATCTTCCTGCCGATTTGAGTAATGTGAAAACTGTGCATAAAATATACATTGAAAATGTTAATTCATTAGATGAATCTGGGCATAGTAACATTGTGAGTCTGAATATTTTTAGAAAAATATTTAATACGAATTTCAACTTGGGTTTTCATTTACCTAAAAAGGACAAGTGTTCTTTATGTGAGAAAGTGAAAAATTTGTCCGGTGACGAGAAGCTTCAGCAAACTGAAATGGATATTTACAAAAGTCACCTCAGCGAAAAGGAAAAATGCAAAGAGATCTTCATTAATGATCAGGCTAAAAGCAAAAATGATAATGATATTTTGTGCGCAAGTTTTGACCTCGAGAAGGTGCTAACCACTCCCCATGGAGAAAGCGTAAATACGGAGATCAAGTATAGGGATCTTAGAGGTCTCTCCGAGAAAGGTATTATTCCTGAGAGGATGAGGCATCAATTTTTGGAACTGCCACATGGATCCACAGTGGAAAATACCTTACCTGAATCCGACCAGGAAGACATGTGAATAGTTTTGAAAAATGTGGCTCAAACCAACAAAGTTTTGAAAAATTGCCGATATAAGTGCAATTATTAAAAAAATATATACGTTGTATCTATTATGTTTATTATTTGTTAAAATATTTTTGTTTTATTTTTATTGTTTTGGAAATAACATTTTTATTTTTATTGTTTTTAGAAAATAACATTTTTTCTTAATTTTCCCTGTAAAGTACAAGCAAGATAATTAAAAATATATTACTTTAAAAATATATATATGTTTTTTATTAGTGGTTACTTATGGCCTATTGCATGATAAAAAATTTAAAAAAATCTACTCCAAATAGCGTAAGCGACATTTCAGAGGGAAAAAAATCTGTTAGGGTTACAGGCAAAACAGCGTTACCGCCACTATCTCGACAACTGGAGGCATTCAAATAAAAAGTATTTTCATTTCATACAGGCAGTAACCAAAGATTATTAATCTTGATTAACCTAAATTCTTTTTGGAATCAATTAAGAAAGTTAATTAAAAAAAACCTTCTCCTGTATAATTTACAAATTGTCGCTTACGCTGTTCTGCCGATTATGGCTCGATATATACACATCTTACGTATCTGCTTCTAACATTTGCTACTGTGTATGTATTTTTTTTTTTATCATTTCCCCTTTAATGTATTTTTTTGTTGTTCTACACCTGAAATCTCTGTAATATTTTGGTGAATGAAGGACTCAGGTCTTTTAAATAGTACATAGTACTAATAGGAAAGTAGTTCAAACCCAAATAGATGTTTTGCTGCCTGAGGTAAACGCCCGGTCCTTCTCAAAGGACTAATTTATTAAAAGCTTCTCATTTCCAGGTGAGAAAACAAAAAAAATTCTTCGTCTGGGTCTGAAAGAAAAATGCAGCAATGCAATGTGGGCGTCTTTTGTAATCCAAAATTTTGACCAACCGGGCATTAAATTTCCAATACAAAGCTGTGTTACACCATGATTATGAAATTCAAATGTGATAGCGATATGTCAGACGTAAGAGTGACGGAGCATGCTAAATGGTCTAGAACTAAAAGATACTAACTCAGTGGCGACTCTGATTTCTATTCAAATAGACATGGAAGGCATTTCTGGTGTTCTTCTTTATTTTATGGTCTGAAATTATGTATTTTTCTATTTACACAAGTCCCATGGGTAATACAATTTGGAAATCTTAGGCCTAAAGCCTTAGACACGTTACGCTATATTATGCGCTCATAAATTGGGGGTGGCATGTACGTATTTTATGTTGGGCCGACACACTACGCCAAGAGAGGGGGTCAGATCAATTGGGAAACTGCTGAGGAATATCATTTCTTTGTATGGAACCTGTCACCTTGACAGATGACAGCCGCGTAATTTCAGCACTCCGTAAATTGTTCCGACCCCTTCTCCTGCCGTAGGTAGGAGAGGGGGTCGCATAATTTTCAAATGTAGCCTGGCCAGCAGATCACAGCGCATATCATCCCTGTGCCCACACTTACAGCACATCATCTTTTTAGGTGTGACATGTCTATATGGGATTGTATGGTGAGCAATATGGAGTTATAGCATAATCTGTCACCCCCTTTAAAAGGATATGATAAATAATAATAAATATATAATTTTTTCTTCCTCTTAGCTAATCAATGTATTTTATCTCTTCAGGACTACACGCTAATAGTGGAGATGAATCGCAGTGGCGGGAAACCGTCCGCAGTACACTGTCCCAAGTTCCCCCGAGGTAAAGACGAGGGCTGGTTCCTGACTCTTGGCTCGCTGGAGTACAAGGAGGTGCTGGCGCTGAAAAGGGCCGGCAGTCGGGGGGCACAGTCCAAGCAGCACATCAGCTTCTTTACACCTTTCAAGCAAGGTGAGCTTGTTGATCGATACAACACCCATAGATAATAGAAACAAAGTAGATGGACAATGAATCATTATTAGTATGAAACCACGCATATAAAAGTGTTGCCAATATCGTTAACCCATACAACTGCAAATCGTACATACACCGTACGCATAACTTTCACCGCACCACTTTGATATTCCGTGCAGTTTGGTCGCAGCTAAGCGGCAGTTAGCACGCTTCCCCATTCCAATCACCCTTTGTTTCTATATTTATTAAATTAACATTTAAAAGCCTTTAACGGACATATATAAATAAATTATCAACATTACCTACCTTGCCTACACTATGTAAATATTCCGCTTAGATAGCAGATTTTCACAGTAAATGTTCTTTCCAGGTCGCACAACTTTGACCTTGTACATGATGAGTGATTGCTACCTCGGATTCGACCAGCAGTACAACATCCAGCTGGATGTGGTGGAACCGCTTCCGGGCGAAGGCACCTTCGACAACATGGTCTTGCCAGCAGAAAAATAATTCCCAACTTAACGCCATTGTTCCATGTCGTTTATTTATAAGCTAAGGTTGTGTAAGTTTGTAGTTTATACAAAATAATTTATTTTATGTAGGGGGAAAAGTGTTACACATATTTATATATTATTAAAATTTATCTTAGTATTATTTATGCTTCCAACATACAAGCAAATTTAGTAAACACATTAAAATGTAATAGTGGTTATAATTTAATTTATGAAGAAGAAAAAACTGATCTTATTGGGTAATTTCTTGGGAATATTATTATTTATTTATTTCTTGGAAATATTAAATTATTTGATAAGACCAGGAATCGTGGAGCAGTTTTTCGTTTTACAGATTGTACAAGATAGAGTACAAATAATCAATTTGCCATTAAATGGCAAATGAATTAATTATTTTTTTATGTTTGATAATGCATAAAAGTACACATCCAGCCAAATAGAAAAAAAACTTTAAATACATAATTTTATGTAACACACTAAATAAACAGTTGTAAAAATATTAAATACTTTTTTATAAGTTGGCATTATTATTGTGTTGGGTTAGCAGATCTGAATGTTGAAATACATACTCCACCAACCATCCCCTTTCCTTCTTTTTTTGACTCTATTACAGCCGCTATTTTTTTATTATTAACTATTTGTACCCTGCCACGCGTTGCTTTGGCTCAGTCTGTCTGTGCAGATAGATAAACCATAGCGCATGTTGCTGTTACGTCTAACAGATGGCGCTGTTTTTTAAAACCTGTTTACCTGTCACAGGTGACATCTATATAAAAACACACATTCTAATGCAACGTCGTGTCAAAATTTTAAAGCAATCGGCGAAGAACTTTTGGAGATTTAAGATTTTGAACAAATGAATCCCGTGTAAATCGAATTTTGGCAGCCGATTACCGCCGCGGTCAGCCCTTGCAAGTTCAGTTAGTCAAAGTAAATTTCATAAAAATACCACACATAACCGCGTAAATCAATTTTTCGCGGCTGACCCTTTAAATTCAGATATTTGGTGTAAAGTCGTAAAAATATGACATATTTCCTCGTAAAACGATTTTTCTCGGCCCTTCAAACTCAGATATTCTAAATAAATTCGAAAAAATACGACATTCCAGTTTAAGTTGATACTGGTATACAAAATAATAATACTGATTAGGGCGATGAACGAGAACGATGACGAGAACGATGTATACCCACGTAAAACTACATTTTTGGTGTTTTACCGCCACGGCGGTCTTTCAGATTCAGAATTACAAAATTTTATGATTTATTATCGCAAAAATTAAATTTTTTAGAATTATTTGAATTCTGATTACCAAACAAATTTTCATGCGCGGAAAAAAATAAATACTGAAATATGAATTAACGAATTACGAATTAAAAAACTGTTTTGTATTTTCTGGGGAAATTTTTTTGCAAAAATCTCAAATTGCGAGTTTTTTTGAATTATCACGGTTCGAATTAAAGGGGTTCTACTGTATATGTCTTTTAAGCCATCATACTTTTCACTCAAGTTCCTTATTGTACCAATCTGAGAGGTTTCTTCATTTTAACATTCGCTACTTCTTCGTTGATGATCTTTCCATCCATTTTCAGCATTGGTTGTCATATTATCCACATTTCATCCAGTTTTTGAATGGTTGCCATACCGTATAATATAACCACACAATTCACTTTCTCAGTTAATGGACAATTCTCTATTTCATTCTGGCCTCATTGCCAAGAAGAAGCTCCTTTCTTATAGGACTAAAATTCAAATAATATGTTGATAAATAAATAAATTAATTTAGGCAATTGACATTACAAACTACGGGAGATATGTTGTAGAGATCTCAATAGTGGCAAGCGAAAAATTTTGTACTTAACTGACACGTGTCGCTTAAGGTTGCGTGCTATCTCTAACAAGATTGCATAAAGAGTGCCAAAGTGCCCTCGTGTTTTCTGAGAAATTGTTTGCTATAAAAAGCCAAGGAATATCATTTCATTCATAAATACACACAAAACATTATTATTTAAAAAAATACAATTATTTCGATCGTTTCCTAAAGATTTTCAGCACCATTAGAAAAAGTGAGATGACGAACGAAGCAACACGTAAGTATAAGAATGACAACCTACTGGCAGTAGGTCGTCTATTACGGCGTTCCGTATTCGTCTTAGGGTAAGCGTGTCTTGTCATTTCACCCGCAACCGTGATGTAGAATGTAGTATTCGCCGCAGCTTTGAAGTATACTTTTTTTTTTTTTTTATATTTACTCCACACAGGAGGCCCTGAAGAAAATAATTTCCCTCAGGGCCTATGTCATCTTTGGGGATGCTGTGTGGAGGGTCTTTTTGTGGAGAGGAAGGAGTGAACATGGGTCTTGAAGAGTCCCATGTTGTAGGAGGGAGGAAACACAGAGGCCGGCAGTTCGTTCCACAGCCGAGCTGTTGAACTTAAGAACGAATCGTAGAAGCGACCCGTTCTCATGTGACAAGTGTCAACTGTGTACTAGAGGTGAGTCCTGTGAGTACTTTCCGATATTGGATACAATGAGTACACGTACAAAAAAATACCTGGTAAAAATACCCGGTACAAAATACTTCCAAATATTTTATACCTACTTTGAGTATCTGGGTACTGGGGACGGAGAGTGACGGGGACCTGAGGCGTGCTGAAGTACAAAATATTCTTAAATATTTTATACCTACCATGGGTATCTGGGGACGGTGAGTCACGGGGACCTTAGGCGTGCTGGGCACTGAGAAGGGAAGTTGAGGGGAAGGGAGGGGAGGAACAAGAAGGAATAATATTACTTACAGGTGTTCAAAATAAACAATGTTTGCAAGTTTTGTTATATGATTTTTATTTTTGTACATTCGTAGCGTAATGTTGTAAGGCGTATTACACTGCCTAGAAATTATTTATTAAGCATGAAACACTAACATCATTTTAACAAAACATATATTATATGGTCATGATAAATTAACACGTTTTCCTATATTGCTGTCTGTAATATCATCTCTATAGGTAACTTACTGTTAACTCAAAACCTGTTTAAAACGCCTCGACATCGGTAGCAGAATTTGGATTTTCTGGTTCATTCCAATCAACGCTAATACTCATTCCTATTCTTCCTGAAAGCATTAAAGCAATGAATTAATATATTTATTGGTTTTGCCAATGTTTTCTTTTCAATTGATCGATTCATAACACTTTTTCAACACAGGCAATTGGCCGGTGACATTGAATGAATTACACATGAATTACATGTAAAATAACAAGTTTTCTCTTCTACTAACCATTCTGCGTTGCCCTGAATACATCTTCGTAAAGATGGTAGACCCTGGTGTGAGATTTGATCAGAGTATGTGCGCACAAGTAGTCAGCAATACCTAGGAAATTACCAGAACACATCATAACCTCACAAAGATCTGTATTTTATTTTCAAGACATAAGATTCTTGTTATTGAAGGTTTATGTTGATTTTTTACCTGATAAATTCAATGCAGAAGCCTTTCCGTCACCTCTACCGCCGTATTATTCCTGGAATACTACGGAAGGTTCATCAAAAATCAACTATTTCGTGACTTTATCTTCGAATGCGAATCGAAGTATTTTTCAATAGTGGAGTTCGGCCACCCTCCACTATCTTGTAGCGGATGTGGAAGATCCCAGTGGTACAAAGCCATCTCGCTAATATCGGATAAACAATTTATTAAAATCTGCCAATAAAATCTCCACAACGGCGCAGTAACTACACAAAGTTCAAGATGTGAAAATGTCAAACACCATGCCATAGACACTCAGCTGTCAACAGTTTTTCCATAGACACTCAGCTGTCAACAGTTTTTCCATAGACATTCACCATCAGACAATGAAGATTACCGTGGCTAAATACTCATAACTATCCTTTTTCCTCGTACACCTTTCTAATAGGAACGAGCGAAAAGGCATCTGTATTTTACAGTGCCGAAAGCAAAAATATTTCTTTGTCCCTTTTCCTCATATAACTTTCTAACCGACGAGAGTGAGAAGTCAGTAATATTTTAAAGGACGAAGTACTTCAAGACCTGTGGTACAAATATTAAAACAAATATTTTGGAACCAGGTATTTTGGAGATTTGTCACAAGTACAAAGTACGGCATGAATATACCCGGTACTTTTACTGGGTACGATAAATACGCCTCTCCTCTACTGTGTACAAATGTTGGGCACGCGTTTGGCGTGTATCCCGACTACGCACCGGTGCCGAAGGGATCAATGACGCTAGTTCCTCAGAGCATCTTCCATTGTAATACCGATAGAACAAGGACAGCATACCTACCTGACGCCTGTGCTCTAAAGATTGCAGTCCGTTTGTTAAGATTGGGGAATCTATCAAACGGACCGCCCGTTTCTGCACAGAGTCAAGGGTTTTTTTCAGGTATTTTGGGGCTCCAGACCAGAGATGGCTGCCAAATTCGACAGTAGGGCGCACTTGCGATTTGTACAGGGTGAGCAGTTGTGTACTATTAAAGTATCTGCGGGCCCTGTACAGTACGCCCAGCTTCTGAGAGGCCAACTTTACTCTGGCTTCGATGGAGCCCCCGTACCTGAGCTGGTCACTTATAGTTACACCAAGCATATCAATGGAAGGCCTGTTTGGAAGATTGCTTCCGTTGAAGGAGACTAGATTATCATTTGGATCCCTTTTAGACGTAATCAGACAGGATTGGGTCTTTGAAACATTAAATTCGACGAGATTATTTTTACCCCAGGAGGAAATACTCTCGAGATAACCGTCCATTCTCTGCTTCAAAGCCCTCCGAGCCGTTGGAGTTTGTGTGCCCTTTGGGGGCTTGTCAAACAAAAAGCTATCATGAACTGTACTGTCATCCGCGTAACAATGAATCGGTGCACATGTCAAAAGGTCATTGATGTGCAACAAAAACAAAGTCGGAGACAGAACCGATCCCTGTGGGACGCCAGCATTTATGGAGTGCGAGGAAGAGGTGAAACCGTCAGCAACCGCCTGAATCGACCTATCCCTTAAAAAGTCAGCAATCCACGTACACAGGGATGCGGGAAGTCCGTAAGAATGCAATTTGTTGACAAGTCCTCGGTGCCAGACCGGGTCAAAGGCCTTGGATATGTCTAGTGCGACCGTTTGGGTCTCACCGTGACGTTCCAGGCACCGCCCCCAAACATGCGTCACATACGCGAGAAGATCACCGCACGAGCGGTTCCGCCGGAATCCGTATTGACGGTCGTTGATAATTTTGTTCTTCTCGAGGTATGTGAGCAGTTTGTCGTTGATCACACGTTCCATCACTTTGGACAGAACTGATGTGATCGCTATGGGGCGGTAGTTGGCCGGGTTGGAGCGGTCACCTTTCTTGGGAATAGGATGAATTACCGCTTTTTTCCAACCAGAGGGCACAGTGCCACACTTCAGGGACATTTTGAAGAGCTTTGTCAAAACTGGAACTATTTCCGCAGCACACCTCTGCAATACCAGGGCAGGTATTCCATCAGGTCCACTAGCTTTGTTTACATCGAGCCCCCGTATGACGTGGAGTACATCCCGATGCCGGATCCTCAGCTTTTTCATATAGAAGCCGCAGTGAGGAACCGACGGCGGAACAGCACCCCCGTCGTCGAGGGTCGAGTTTTCCGCAAACATTTTCCCTAAAAGGTTTGCCTTTTCGGTGGCGGTGTTTGCTAGTGAGCCGTCAGGTCTGGTAAGAGGTGGCAAACTGGGTTTGCAAAAATTTCGACCTATTGAGCCCGCAAGCGACCAGAATGCTCTGCTGCCATGCGGGCAGGCAGCCAGCTTTTTGCTGATCTGCAGGTCGTGTTCGAATTTTGATCTATTGATGATTCTCTTGCATTCCTTTGCCGATTTGTTGTATGCTGATCTGCTTTCGGGCGTTGTTGTAGGCTCGGTAAGCCGCGTTTTTTCGTCGAACTGCTTCGGAGCATTGTCGACTGAACCACGGCTTTGAGCCCACACCAGTTTCTTTAGTAGTCGATTGTATGAAGCCATCCATCGCCGATTTGATGACTTCACCAATCTCCTGGGCACATCTTGAAGGGTCCGAAGTCCGAAAACAAACAGCTGACCACGGAAAAGCATTGAAATGGGCCCGCATACCGAACCAATCTGCTGACCTATAGCGCATACTTAAACACTTCCTGGCTTTATATCTTTTTCTTTCATACAAACATATTATTTGAATGTCTATCTTTGTCATATACAAACAACGTTTTAATTAAGAATTTACTGAAAACATAAGAGTGTTTCCTACTTTCCACTTTTTATCTTAATTTTGTGAGACAATAACGAGTATAATGAATTGTAATGTCATCGAATCTAGGACATAAAATTATCATTGTTGCTTTGGACAAATTCAGAAAATGAAAATAAATAATTATATTTAAAAAAAATTTATTATGTACAGATGGCATGAATAACAAACTTAAAAACAATTCTTATAACAAACTCAGTAAAAGCAAAATGCGGCAATAAATACACAAAAATTGTCACTCAAATCTTATATATAATAATTATAATAGGTTATTTTGCACAACCCAACAGCAATCAGAATGTATGTAACAATGAGAAAAATGAAACTTTTTTTTTTCTTTTTTGGTTTTTGTTATGTAATTATGTACATTTCAGTAATAATATGAACTAAACATGTCAATTTGTCTGTCCTAGAACGGGAAACTTTCCTAGTTGGACAGGCAAAGCATCCAATATGTAATATGTACTTTCTTTTGATAAATAAATAAATAAATAAAATAAAATAAATAAATAAATTTCAATATTTTTGGGGGTGGGCCATCACTGATGTTAAGGGGTTAGTTCCCACAGTAGATAATATTAATTTCATATTTATTTACTGCTTTACAACCAAAATTATACTTCCAGGTTTTATAAAACTTCATAAAAAACACACACATGACAGCAAAAATTCCAAAAGACGGACAAAATTTATAGATTGGAATTTAAGTGAACTTTTTATTTATACGAAATATTAATTCACAGAAAATCAAGCAAATGCAATTTTCATTACAAAGTAAGAAATATGTTTTACTGACTAAAATACTACAAAAAATAAAAAATATCTACACAAGTTTTTATTTTTTTTTTCTTGCAATCTTCCTACATAAGATACAAGAAATAATAATCAGTTTAATAGCTACTTTTGTAGAAATTTGGTAATCACAATATTCTTTAGTCAAAAATCTAATTTTATTATTCCATAAGTCAAATTATTTAAATCCAAAGATGACTTTCAATTTGAACTACTATCTATTTATATGGAAGATGGTGTAATTATCATCAAGCAGACTCAATAATATTGTAAATTTACAATCATTAGGAATATTTTAAAATTAATATATAAATAATTTATCTTCTGAAAACAATACAAATCTCTAAAACCCAATCATTGGCATGATCTGGTTGATCTTTTGACAGTTGTTGTAACCTTTACAGCGCTGGCCTTTTCAATGAAATAATAATCATAATTGGATATTTTGTATAGCGCCGTTTTTGTGAAAAATCACCTTAAGGGCGCTGCAATCTATCCCATCATCCAGCATTTTTGGACACATAATGTATGTGATTTAGTGAAACTTCATGGATTACATATGCAACATCTGCATATGGGGATAGCTGCCGGTGGATCGCATGTTCGACAGTCGCGCAAATAAGATTAATCAAATAGAGGTATGTTTACGAGTATTTTAATGGTAAAACTTGAAAGAAATGCAACAAAAAATATGTATAATTTGATACACAAAAAAGGGAATGATTAATACATAAATTGATTTATTGGGCTATGTTATGATTATAGAGCATGATCTATCTTAGTATTGGTCCTGTTTTGAGGAATCTGGTGTTGTAAGAAATATTTAGGAAAGGGGAGACATCCAAATATTATTTTTAAAATGACTATGTACTTGTACATTCAGGTGAATTTGCAGTCTGAGAAATTAAAATCAATTTCATCACAGTTTCTTATTTATAAAAATACAATTTAAATTTATAAGAATATATCATCAGGATCATATTAAAAATGTCAAAAAGCACACTGGGAAAAAAGATTAACATTTGGCATTTGTAGGTACTATATATTAAAAAAAAAAACCAGTACAGTAAGTTATGGAACTGAGTTAAATTGCATAAATCATTATGTTTGAAAAGCTGCTGCCATTTTCTGACATATTGAAGTGTTCACAACAATCTCATGCTTTGGTTTTTTCATCCGTCATCTGTACTGGAAAAAGATTCACTCGACTATTCTAGTTGGTGTTATTTACACTTAAATCAAACTAAAAATGTGTAAAAGAGTATGCTTAAAATTATTGGTTCTTTGTATCCTTCTTCCCGAGTTTGGCAGCGGACAAACACTGCTGCTGTCGCTTGAGGATACCATCTAGCTGGTCTGTGAACGCGTCAAAGGAGAACTTCATCTCAAATCTCTTTCTGCCCGCCTCTCCCATCCGCTCCCGGAGATCAGCATCGGAGACGAGCTTCTTGATGGCATTGGCAAAGATAACGGGCTCCGCTTCACACAGGAATCCCGTCACCTGCTGTACCACAGTCTCCGTGGGGCCTCCAGAGTTAACGGCCACCACCGGCTTGGCGAAGTACATGGCTTCTAAAGGCACGATTCCAAAATGCTCATTTGAGGGAGTATAAATAAGCATATTGCAATAATGAAGCAGTGACATTTTATCTGTATCTGAAGGCGATTTTAAAAAGGTAACCTTATTATTTAATTCTAGCTCGCAAGCTAAATTGTACAATTCTTCATAGTGCTCCAGGTTTTCATTGTTAATTGGGTCGTATCCACCGGCCATTATTAGATGCACTCTATTCCACTCGTCTTCCGAAACCACTTCTTTCAGGGAATGCAAGGAATGCAGCGCGAGAGCGAGGTTCTTTTTGCGTTCATATCTGTTAATAGAAAGCAGCAATATAGCATTAGGCTGAACGTCTATGACTTCTTCAATTTTTTTCAAAGTAGAAAAATTTTTACTGAAGAATTCTGTATTAATAGAGGGGTAGCAGATATCTGGAACTTCGGCAATCTGCTTGAAGGCCTCGCTGTACACCCGGGCGGTGTATTTGCTATTCACGAGCACCTTATCGGCTTTAGAAGTACTCAGCTCCTCTAACCAATTCAGTGGCATTCTATAGAGTTGCTTCAAGTATCCGCCTTTTGCTGTTAAAAGCTTATCAGGATGGTGACAGTAAAACACAACTCTAAAATTGCCTTTTGCCCACTTTAATAAAGGTATACATAAAGATATTAGATCGCAGAATATCAAGCTGGGTTCTTCAATTGGAATAACGTACCAAGCTAAATATATCGCGGCGTATACCATCCTGGTGTAGGCGCACACGGCCTGAAATCTTCCCAATATGGATCTGGGAAGCCAATCTCCGACTACTGTGACGGGAAATGTACCATCTCTAGTTTCAGCAAAGCAGTGACCACTGTCATGGTGATTAGTATAAAAGCTGACTTCATGCCCCTTCTTCTTAAAGGCGAGTGCTGCGTCTACTACCAGCCTTTCAGCTCCTCCTATACCGAGATCGGGATGGAGAAATATTATCTTCACCATTATAAGATTTCACAAACACAACACAAAAATGCGCTCTTATTTCATGTCCTTTAGGAATTACGATTAGAGAACTTCACTAAATGCCGTTTTCACGTAATTAACACCTTATTAAATTGATGTAAATTTTTATAGTTAAAATTCGTAACGTCAGCATTGGTCAGCTTCACATCCTTGTTTTGAAAAATATTTAGAAACGTCAAGGAAGTAAACGTCAAAGGTAATTTTTATAATGTTGCTTGATGAAAAATATTACGACAACAGTTAAGGTGCCTGTAAACGATCAAATTTGTTTGTCAAATTTTACGTTTGCTCGTCACGTGTTTGATGAGCAAGGCCTGGCAAGGCCGCAAACGTTCAAATGAAGTTTGTCAAATATTAGTTCATTTATTTACAGCTTTCGCCGGGAATTGTCTTTTGACGTTTATTGTATCCGGTCTGAAATGGGGTGAATAGCGAAATATTTTGTGTTGTTAAAAATGACGGATGCGGACAAAGCATTTCTTGCGTTGACATTAGCTCTGTGTCTTAAAAAGAAAAAAAGAAGGTGTTGGTCTAGAGAATGGCTAAAATTAAGAGCTAAATATACCCATGAAAATTTGCTTAGGGATATATTACGTACAGAACCAGAAGATTATGGTAAATGAAATAAAAGTAAAATGTAATAAAAAGTCTCTTTCACTTATAACATTCGATGACCCAGCACTCTCCATTTGATGGCAACACGAAACTGACGTTTGTTTGATAAACACCCCCGCAAACGTTCAAACATGTTGTCAAATATCGTTCAAACTTTCCGTCAATCAGAATTTCTGACAAACACGTCAAACACGTAGTTTGTTTGACAAGCACATCAAACAAGGCCGCAGACGTTCAAATAATTTGACAAATACGTAAATTTGACAAACAAATTTGATCGTTTACAGGCACCTTTAGTCTATGGAACATGGACCATCATGTGATTTTTCAACACATATTATTATTAGAACTTTTCCCATTTCTCGGGAATTGTTATTTTCTTCTCCTCAATCTGGGGTAATCTGGGGATTTTGAGCTCCTATTGTGGATATTTTTGAAAGGTAGGCAACCCTACCGGTAAGGTTCGAAATTAAAAAAGGGAAGGGGAGTAAGATTTATGCTGTTAGCTACCAGCAATGATATATAACACCCATAGTGGACTAGATAGCCAACCTGGCGGCCATTGCCGTAGGAATTTGAAGCCATCTTGAAAGAGTCAGATCACGGCGGGAATTCAAAATACATGCATTTTTTTTTTTTTTTTTTTTTTTTTTTTATTGAATAAATAGTTAATACATAATATCAACAAACAAGTCCTGCTAAGCCGATTGAATTGGCTTGTCAACAGGTGCTTAAAGTTAGTTTCAAATACATTTTTTAAAGTTATAATTTACATCTTATATCTACAGAATTAACAATTTTTCATACAATTTTTCATACATATTAAAATAAATATTTTTTTTATTTTTTTTTTTATTTATATTCTATCGTACATTAAGAACATATTTGTTTAAACACCTCTTTATGAAATGTATACTATATTTCTATTTAAATATTGAGTAAATGATTAGTAAATAAATAAATGGAATGGAAATATCGTCGGTCTCGCTATCCTTCCCTAATTTATAGGGATATTTAATATATTCCGCCGTCAAAAGTACACGTAAATGTGCCTTATTGTCTGTCAGTTACGTAAGTGCAGTTATAATAATGTTACAGTGACAGGTTTGGAAGAATGACGAGTTTTAAGAATAATTAGCAAGATTGTTTATCCCAAGGGATAGTGAAAATGTAGTGTTAGTGAGCCCGAGTCCGGATTTTTTTACCAGATGTAGACATCTCATCGGCGGTCGCAGCAACCTACCCGTGTCTCTCGCCACCCCGTACCGATATGTCAACCCCCGGTGCCGCAAAAAAATGCAGTGTCAGTGTGCCCAAGTTTGGCATTTGATAATTTTTACCAGATGTGGAGACCTCATCGGCCGTCGCATACCGATATTTCAACCCCCGCTGCCGCCACCATGCTCACCGTTAGCTTCACTGGGGCCGTTATAGACGTCTGTCGGCCATATGACCTGTCCGTGGTTCGGTCACTGAACCGCCCTTACAAGATGCAACGTACAAGACAATCATCTGGCGATTTCTACACCCCCGTTGCACCGCCCCCGTGCCCCTACGCCCTAGGAAGGACGAAATCGAAATGAAGCCGCGTCTTTTGTCTTCTGCCAATATGAACTATTACAAACAATTATGCAGTGAATAGTTTATTGTTATAGTGATACTTTTTGTTTTAGAATTAAGTTTTTTCATTTGGACATCTGGAACAGTTTTGATGGCGTTAGGATTAAGTTAAATATTATGTTAATTTGTATGTTAGTGATTTATACCTAAGTATCAGTATGTTAGACTAGATAAGCAGTTCGTAGAAGGGTATGGCCGACACAGGTGTCGATGAGGCTCGCTATCCATCACATCGCCAACCCTTCGGTGGCGCAAAGAGGAGGAAGGAACTCGAACAATGTCGAATTGGCACGTGGAATATTAGAGGAGGTATGGAAAGAAAGATGAATGAATTGTGTGAGACAATGGTTAGCAAATGTTTGGACATACTTTGTGTAACAGAGAGTATGAAAAAAGGGAGCGGTACAATGCAGCATAATGATAGGCTCCTCATTTGGTCTGGGAGACCAGATACGGAGAGGGCGTGTCAAGGTGTTGCAGCACCACTGTCTCCCAGAATGATTGAATGTATGTTACAGTATGAATGTGTAAGTCCGAGAATAATGTGGATCAGGTTCAAAATCGGTTTGACAAGGGTGTTTCTTGTTGTTTGTTATGCCCCTGTCAATTCTGAGAGTGACGAAGAGAAAGATGATTTTTGGACTGGTGTGAATGATGTGATGAGACTGAAAAATATTAATGAAAGGATTATAATGGCAGGCGATTTGAATGGGTGGGTAGGAATTAGACGTGATGGATTTGAATCGGCCTTAGGTATGTTTGGGGACAAAAGAACGAATGACAACGGGAACAGAATACTTGAAGTATGTTTAGAGTGGAACCTGTTTGTGTCCAATACTTTTTTCGATCATAAAGGTATCCACCAATATGCGTGGGAAAGAGGAAATGAGAGGTCAATTATCGATTTTGTAGTAATTGACTCTAGGTTGAGAGCTGTTACCGAGGACACGAGAGTTTTCAGAGGGGCAGAGGTTGAAACTGACCACTTTTTGGTGGTGTCGAGAGTAAACCTCTTTCGCGGTTGGCGCTCTAAAGTGAAAACGGTGCTAACTCCAACAAAAATCAAAATAGAAAAACTACAAAACGATAACGAGAGAAGTAAGTATGTGAATTGTGCAGAGATGAGATTGAATGAGAAGAAAATGGACGGTCTAAGCATAGACGAAACATGGAACCACATAAAAGTGAGTCTTTGTGAATCTGCTAGAGAGGTTTGTGGAATAAGTACGCAAGGTAGGAAGAAAGGTGATGCATGGTGGGGTGATGAGATTAAAGCACTGGTCTCAGAGAAGAAGAAAGCATGGTTATGTCTGATTGCGGCTGGCAGTGCTTCCAGCGAAGAGAAGGATCGAGCGAAAGAAGTAAGAGTTGGGGTGAAAGAACGAAAGAAACGCCTGGAAGAGGAAGAAGGAATGAAAATGACAAACCATTTCCAAGAAAACATTAAGTTATTTTGGAAGGAAGTCAAAAGATCCCGGTGTGGCCCTGAAACCGGAAGCATGAAAGTGATAAAATCGAAAGATGGAAAAATGTTGACGAATGAGGAAAAAATAAAAGAGAGATGGATGAAGTATTTCGAGGAAGTCTTTGAAAGCGAAGTGAGTGACAGTGATTCTAGCGGCGAATCAGATATGAATGATGATGGACTGAATGTTACCGAAATTAGCATGGATGAGATAGAAAGATCAATTAAGTGTATGAAGAATGGTAAGGCTGTCGGTTTCGACAATATTGCTGCTGAATATTTTAAAGGAGGTAGCCGTATAATTCTCACATGGTTGTGCAATCTTTTTAACCAATCTTTAATGGAAGGTTACACGCCTTTAGATTGGAGAAGGGCAGTGATCATGCCATTATACAAAGGTAAAGGGTCACGTATGGAATGTGGGAATCATAGGGCTATTAGCCTGCTAAGTTCAGTTGGCAAGCTGTATGGTAGAATTTTGATTGAAAGGGTAAGAAAGGAAACAAAGGATAAAATATGGGATGTGCAAGGTGCTTTTATGAGTGGAAGGGGGTGCATGGACCAGATCTTCTCATTGCGTATGCTCACCGAGAAGTTTCTGGCAAAAAACCAGAAACTTTTCTGTGCCTTTGTAGATCTACAAAAAGCATACGACCGAGTCGACAGGAAAAAGCTATGGAAGGTGTTGTCCAAGTATGGAGTGAATGCGAATCTGACTCAGGCAATTGCGTCTCTATATGAGGGAAGCGTTGCATGTGTTAGGGTGAACGGTGGTTTTACGGGGTGGTTTGATATCACAAAAGGTGTTAAACAAGGCTGCGTAATGTCACCGTGGTTATTCAATCTATACATGGATAATTGTATGCAAGAATTGAAAGAGGTGGGATTGGGCGCGAATTTGAGTAATCTGAAAGTATGTTGCCTGTTGTACGCTGATGATGCGGTGCTGATTGCTAATAGTATGGATGATCTGCAGTCTCTCGTGTCTAGGATGAACGAAGTATGCATGAAGAATGAGTTAATGATGAATGTAAGTAAGTCTAAAGTAATGGTGTTTGAAAGAGAAAGTGCGAAAACAGTGTGCAATATAGCTGTGAATGAGGAATACTTGGAGCAGGTGGATGAATTTGTGTATTTAGGAAGCATGTTTACGAGAGATGGGAAGGCTGACAGAGATATTGAAAGAAGAGTAAATGCAGGTAACTCCATTAATGGAGGACTGAACGCAGTTGGCGCTAACAAAAAATTGTCAAAAGAAGCGAAGTTAGCAGTCCACAATGGAGTGCTGGTACCTACCCTGATGTATGGAAGTGAGGCATGGAACTGGCAAAGAAAGGATGAAAGTAGATTGAATGCTATTGAAATGAGATCCCTGAGGCGTATGTGTGGTAAAACCATGTATGATCGTGTGAGGAATGTGGATATCCGCAAAGAGTGCAAGGCTGATGTAAGCGTAATGAGTAAGATCAAGAAAGGGACGCTTAGATGGTTTGGGCATGTAGAGCGAATGAGCGAAGAAAGGAGTGTAAGGAGAATATACGATGCAAATGTGAATGGTAGCAGAAGTCGGGGACGCCCGAGGAAGACATGGCACGACCAAGTGAATCAGATACTTGAGTCGTGCCATGTCAAGAGTCAAAACAATAGAAGAGTATGTATGAGATGATGTATGAATGTGAATGAGGCAAGGAATGTGTGCCAAGACCGAGTTGTTTGGCGGTCCGTCCTCTCTGCCTACCCCTGCGGGGAAACGGCGTGATGGTTAGTTAGTTAGTTAGGATTATTAACCGACTCACGGAATGTGTGACAAAAGGCTTTTCTAATTATGGTTTTAATACATACCGCACCATCATTTTAGGACTCAACCTTTGCCAAATACAGGGTGTATCGGCACGTACCCGACAAAATTTAACCAGCTATTCCTTAGCACATTTGGAGTAAAAAATGTTATGGGCACTTTGCTGTCCGGTAACATTTTTTTTAATAAAAAATTTATTATTCATATTTTCACCACATGTCACCAATGTTTTATCCTTTGTCAAAGTTTGAAAACCCGTCTGGCGATATTTTGTTCGAGTTTCGTTGAATAATGTACGTACGTACCTACGTTGGCGCGCTTTTACAATCACAACGAAATGGCACAGCACCATTCGTCTCATTTTTAACTATTATTATTTAGTGTGTACGAAAGAGCGAGGACACTTTTTGACGCACTTGCTAATAACAGCTGTTGAACGCGAGAAACAAGGCAAATGACAGTGATGGAGTGTGGATTTTTTTTATTTATTTTTGTTTTTAATGGAAAAAAAATGTTACCTGACAGCAAAGCGCCCATAACATTTTATTATTTTATTTTACTCCAAATGTGCTGAGGAATAGCTGGTTAAAGTTTGTCGGGTACTTGCCGATACACCCTGTGTATTAAAATAAGTTATTGTGAAAGAAAAAGGACTGGATTTGACAAAAGTTTGATTGGGAATTGGGAAAAGAGAAAAAATGACGTATTATATTACAACAGGATAGGCTCCTGGGTTTTTATTAGAAACTAGAATATGTACACTCATTTTTCAAAGCAACACAACTAAGCATAACAAACACTGTTTTGAATGGTAACAATGTACTCGACTGTACTCAATGTACGTACTCGACTTAAATATATTTTTCCATGCCCAAAATTAAACACTTTCTTTGCACAAAATTATTACACTTACCGGGCAAGAATTTTTTTCAATCGACTACCTGAAGAAATTAGAAACATTAATGATAACATCCAAATAATAAACACTGTGAAAAAATATTTTAAAGACAAACTTACAAAAAATAAAAATGTTTCCAATTGAATTAATCTTAAGAATAACTCATCTCAATTAGTTTCCTTAAGTAACATTCCGTTCTTCAAATAAGTTTAAAATCATTTTATTTTTAATTACCTACATACTGTAATAAAACCATGTACACTCCATTTCCAGCCACAAGCTAATGCTTCTATGGAAGAGGGGTCTTGAAATATTTGATCATATATTGTAACAAATAAACAAAAATGTACTTATATAATTTAAAAAAAAAAAAAAAAAAAAAAAAAAATTTTATAAGCAATAATTATTAGCCTGAAACAATCATCCACATTGAAAAATCTCCTGATAAAAGATACATGACGCCAACGGGACATGTGTCCTTTCGATTTCCGGTCGACAGCTCCGACCACTGAGCTATGGCGGCTTATCTCTTATCCGCGAAATAATTCAATATATACTAGTGCTTCATTCAACAATTACTGCTTGTTATATTTTTTCACCTGAAAACAACCAACTTTATTTTATTTGTTGCGTTGGCGTCATGTATCTTTTATCAGGAGATTTTTCAATGTGGATGAGTGTTTCAGGCTAATAATTACTGCTTATAAAATAATTGTAACCCTTTGTGCTATGCATAAAAAATCTTGTCTTAAACATTAGTTTACCAAAAAAATACTGTTTTGAATGATTTCTGCTTTTACGTTGTACTTAGAAAGTTTACAATGGGATAAGACAATATGCTGCAATAACGTATATAGTCACATAAGACATAGGCCTAGTCATAGTCATATAGTTACAGGTTTAAGACTGGTAACGTAAATAAATCAGGATTTACAGATGTGTTGTAATAATTGATAGGGAGTGACTTTCTTAGGCAAACATAAGTTACCGCTCACATTAAATATTGGAATACCGGTAGGCCTGTATCAGTCTTTGCCTAAAATTAATGTAAATAAAACATTATACAGTACATATATATTTTTTTTATTTTTTTATAGTGAATACCTCACAAGAGTCCCAACTGCTCCCGTCTGGAGCCAGTGAGACTATGGCATCCCCAATTGGGGGATGTTGTGAGGCTGAAGGTAAGTGGGGAAGGGAAAGAGGAAGGTGGGGAAGTACCTGGCTATTCAGATCTAGTCACTAAACATGGCTAAAGCCATTTGGAGCAACGTTTCAATTCTGAATGGTGGTCTTACACCAGGGCGATACTGGTAGTATCTTCCACTCTGGAACGTGCCGCAAATATACTATATATTATTTTAATTAATTAATTGTGAAATAACACATATTAATCAAATAAAATTTATTTATTTTATATACACGGTGTCCGGAAACTGGAGAATCTACACTACACGGGGAACCCAAATAAACCTAAAGTTTTTTGATTTGAGCATTTTCACCAAAAAAAAAAAAAAATATTCGGTTATTTCAGGGTTATAATTTTTTCGTTATTCGATGTTACGACGTCGACGCATATGATAGGAATTATTATTTAGGTAGGTACTCACAATATGTAGCGATGAGCTCCAATTCAAAACACGTCACAAAAATTGTTCAAAATGTTCACCGTTAACTTCCAAGCACAGTTGGGTCCATCTGATGATGGACCTTGCACTCTTTGAATCATGTCTGGGTTAATTTATACTGGTTAATTTTTTTTATGTTTGTCTGGCTTGAGTCATCAGCCAGGCCCCGCTACTTTTGCCGGCCGGAGGAATCCCGCCGGCTCACTGAGCAGGCGCTCGCGCCCCCAACTGCCTTTATCAAGGCAACACTTTCACGCAGAAACACTCAACTAACGCAGATCCACGCTGGCCCCCACAAACCGCCCGCAAGCACCCGAGACGTGCTCCCTTTTTAAGAGGAGTCACCGCTCACAACAAGTTAAGATGTTCCCGACGAGGATGCTCCTCGCTGACCACGAGGACTCCCCGGTCGTGGTACCGCCCGGCGCCCATCAGATAGCGCTTCGAAGGAAGACAGGAACCATGCGCCTCACGGTCCCCGCACCACAGCCCCGCCCCGAGGACTCAAGGACCCGGAGACCATCCACCACCACGGCTACCACTACGCCCGACGCCACTGAGATGACGGAGCCTGTAGCAGGCCCCTCTTGGGCAACAGGACCCAGTCCAGCCCCCAGGCGCCCCCCGATAGGCCCAGCGTCGGCCTACGTGGCGCCCCCGAGACCGCAGCAGCCGATGGAAACGGCTGCCCCCCAGAATGGAGGCTGGACGAGGCCGTCCAATCCCGTAAAGAGGCCTGTGTCCCCACGAGGACCCCAACCGCTCCAGTGTGGCAATCGATTCCAAGAGTTGCCCGAGGTAAGCGAACGCACCGGCGCGCCGCGTATTAAGCGTGCCAACACTAATTCATCTTTCTCCCCCGCAGGTACCGGCAGGAGAAACCGCGTTCCCCCGGTGGTGATGACCCTGGGGAGCATGACGCATGCACAAATTACAGCCACGGTCCAAGGACATCTGGGGGCTGTCAAGCTTTTCACTTTTAAGTACAACAGGGGCGGCACGGCCAACATCTTCGTGCGCTCGATGGAGGACCATCGCGCCCTTACCAATGAGTAGAAGTGGAAGACATCGCGGCGGATCTGGAATCTCAGGGATTCCCAGCTGTGAAGGTGGTTAAGATGACCGCCTCAATTGAGTATCCTCTTTACCTAGCACACTTCAATAAGGAAGTTAACATGGGACAGCTGCGCGCGGCCGTCAAATACCTGTGCCACTGCCGCATTTGACTCCAGAAGCACAGGAGCAATCATCTACAGCACGGCACCCAGTGCTACAGGTGCCAAGACTTCGGGCATGGGTCCCGAAACTGTTCTCACACAGCAAGGTGTGTAAAATGCTTACTGGAGCATGCTTCGGCAGAATGCCCCAAAAAGACGAGAGACGAGCCCGCCGCATGCTGCAACTGCTCAGGCCCGCATCCCGCCAACTACCGAGGCTGCCCCAAGCGGGTAGCGTACGTCGCCTCTATACAGCAGCGACCTGCCATAAGGGCCCAACGCCCACCGGCAGAACAGAACCCGAGCAGGCCACCTCCTCAGCCGAGGACCGATGGACGCACATGGGCCAACGTAGCCGGAGGCTGCTCCCCGCTGACCACGAGGACTCCCCGGTCGTGGTACCGCCCGGCGCCCATCAGATAGCGCTTCGAAGGAAGACAGGAACCATGCGCCTCACGGTCCCCGCACCACAGCCACGCCCCCAGCCCCGCCCACAGCAGGAGCCCGTGCGCGCGTCTACCTCAGAGGACAACCTGGATATGATGGCCCTGCTCCAAGGCCTCCTGAGGATGCGATCGCAGCTCGCCCGCTGCACATCAAGGGCAGAAAAGCTCATCGTCCTGATGGAGCTTCTAGAGACCCTCGATGTCTAATACCGAGATGGTGAAAGTCCTCGTATGGAACGCATTTAGCGTGCGCTACAAGACAGACGAACTGCTCGCCTTGGCAAACGAATTAAACACCGACATTATTCTCTTATCAGAATCCCACTTGAATCCAAGCATACCGCTGAGAGTGCCAGGCTTCGAGATTTATCGAGACGACCGACAGGAAAGGTCAGGCGGAGGAACCGCAATATTCGTTCGACAATCTATGACATCAACAAGAATCCCCACTCCGAAGTTGAAGCACGCCGAAGCCACGATTATCGAAGTCACCATAGAGGGTAGAGCGCATACCATCATCGCCGTCTACTGCACTCAAAAAAATCTACTGAGAGAAGACCTAAATAAATTGCTCAATCTGGGACCAATTGTTGTGATCGGAGGCGATTTGAACGCCAAACACAACTACTGAAATAACTACAGAGGTAATGCGAACGGAAATACGCTCTTCACACACATGCAGACAAATACCTACTCGATAATGGCGCCCGACAGACCTACACACTATTCGCAGCGCTCTAGATATCCGAGTACATTGGATATCGTACTCGAGAAAAATGTAAAGACAATATCTCCACTGCGCACGCTAGACGAGCTGTCATCGGACCACCTGCCCGTGAGCTTTACTATAGGCGGCACAACTTCAAGGACCCCCAGAAAACAGCGCAATTATAAGGATGCAGACTGGGAAGGATTCAAAAAGGAAGTCAACGAACGAATTCATCTCACTTCGGGAACTCTGCGCTCGCCACAAGAAATCGACGCAGCTACAAGCACTCTCACGGAGATACTTCAAACAGCACAAGACGCACACATACCTCTAAAAGAAGTACACCCATACACGATCAAGCTTCCCGAGTATGTCTTATCGCTCATCAAGGAGAAAAATCGCCTGCGACGCATGTTTCGCCGCACGCGCGACGAATATTTCAAGACAGCGTACAACTGCCTGCAGAGGGAAATCAAGACCGAGATCGTAGAACTCAAGCGCGAACTTTGGAAGAAAAAAGTCGCGTCGCTCACGCCGAAGGATAATTTCCTATTGAAAATGGCTAGCGCACTGAGACATAAAGATTTCACAATCCCACCTCTAGAGAAATTGAACGGCTCGGGGACGGCATTGTCGCTGCAAGAAAAAGCTGACACACTCGCCGACGGGTTTGAGAGAGCCTACGCCGCTACAGAAGGCCTTTCCGACCCGGCTACGTACCGGATCGTAGCTGATTCTCTACGAGACTTGAGCGAAGCAGAGCAGACAAACGCTGAAGATATTAATTTTGCTACGCCGAGCGAGATTGCAGTCACATTCAGGCGATTGAGAACAAACAAGGCGCCGGGAAGCGATCAAATTCACAACATTTTACTCAAACATCTCCCTCAAAAAGCCATCATCTACACTACAAAATTGTTCAATGCCTGCCTCATGACCGGGCATTTTCCCCAGATTTGGAAATCGGCGACCGTGCTGCCCTTCGCAAAGCCGAATAAAGATAGAACGCAGCCGACAAGTTACCGGCCGATTAGCCTATTATCTACGTTGAGCAAGGTATTTGAACAAATTATACTCAACAGGCTTGTCCCACACCACGACGACAACAAGACTTTGCCAGACGAGCAGTTCGGCTTCAGAAAGAGGCACTCCACAACCCACCAATTAACCAGAGTAGCGGAATTTATCGTAAGAAAATTCAACGAACATCGCTTCACCGCCGCTGCGCTCATCGACCTAGAAAAGGCATTCAACACCGTTTGGATAGACGGGCTCGTGCACAAGCTGCACCGCACTAACACGCCCATATACCTAACGAGGCTGATACAGGAATACCTAAAGAATAGATCGTTCAGAGTGTTCATAAGGAACATGCTATCTTCAACGCGTGAGATTCCAAAAGGCGTGCCGCAAGGAAGTTTACTGGGACCATTCCTCTTCATTCTGTTCACCTACGACATCCCCCGAGACGAGAGATGCAATCTGTCTATCTACTCAGATGACGTCAAACTATACGATTCCTCGCTGAAAGCGAACATGGCCGCTATTTACCTACAGAGGGCGCTCGACGAGCTCGTAGAGTACTACAAAAAATGGCGCCTGAAACTGAACGAGGCGAAAACCGAAGCCATCATGTTCACGAGAAAACGTGTAAATAAAACACCTGACTTCAACATCGAAATGGGAGGACACAGCATTGAATGGAAAGATGAAGTGACATATTTCGGCCTGACCATAGACTCCCGCCTCAACTGGAAATCTCACCAAGCCAAGATGCACACGCGCACGCGACAAGCGATCGGCATGATGAAGCCATTTTTCAATAGACGGAGTATGCTACTTCCCAAAACCAAACTCCTCGTCTACTACTCGCTCATTCACCCGGTACTCTCTTATGCGATTCCCGTATGGAGCAGTATCTCACTCTCAGACCACAAGAAACTACAAACACTTCAAAATCTCTGCATTAAAATCACATACAACACGAGATTCAGAACAAACTTGAAAAGATCACACGAACGAGAATAAATTCCAACTCTATACGATTTCACACACAGACTGACTGAACGCTTTTACAATTCACTCAGACTTAGTAAAAATACACTCATACGAGACATAGGACAATACAATGCCCCGAGCGATTGACTTTCAGATATTCACACAGACTACCTAAACACATCCTCATGGACCATGACCACATATGGTACGAACCAGAATCAGACGCGGACGAATAGCGAGCAGTAGGTATTTCCTAAACTCATAAGTTTTTTCTTATAAGTTTGATTGCAGTTAGTTCTACCACATTTGCGTTGGTGTATTATAATGTTTAACTCTGGTTCTTATTTAAATTTATTGATTGAAAATGGGATAACTTTTGTTTTTTCTGTGTTTAAGGAGAGAAGATTTTTATCGAACCAATTTTTGAGTATATTAATATCAGCATTTGCCAAGTTATTAACAGTATTCCAATCCGTACCTTCGATTATTATGACAGTGTCATCAGCATACGGTATTATTTTCCCGTTTAGTTTTTGTATGAATATGTCAAAAACATAGATGATAAACAGTAACGGACCCAGGAGTGTACCTTGCGGTATGCCGAATTGACTCGTTTTTGGCAAACTAAACACATTGTTAATTTTTACGACTTGAGGTCGTTTGGAAAGGTAACTTTTTACCCATTCTAGAGCTGTACCATTTAATCCAATGTTTCTTAATTTTCTTATAAGTTTGTCATGTGATATGCTATCAAACGCTTTTTTGAGATCTATGAAAATTCCAAGGCATTTTAATGATTTATCTAAAGAATTATATACTAGGCTACTCAATTTTGCAATTGCATCCTGTGTGTTTCTCCCTTCCATAAAACCGAACTGGTTTTCATTAATTATATCATTGCATTTTATAAATTGGCTCATTCTTTTTTTAACTATTTTTTCAAAATTTTTTGCTATATTTGAGATGACTGATATGGGTCGGTAATTGTTTACTTCTTCTGGATTACCTGATTTAAATATTGGAGTTATGGTAGCTTGTTTGTAAACTGATGGGAATACTCCGCTTTGAAAACTTGTATTTATTATATGCATTAATGGTTTGGAAATTAGTTTTTTAATGTTTTTTAAAATATCAACTGTAATTGCATCAAAGCCCGGAGCAGAACCTCCTTTCATAGCAGTTATAATAGAAACTATTTCGTCCTCTGTGGTGATTTCAAATGTTGCCATTTTTTTCATCAGTATTACAGTCTGGAGATGTTATATTTGGGTCAATATGTATAAGATTGGCTAGATTTTTCCCTACGTTTGCAAAATAGGTGTTAAATATATTTGCAGCTTTTGATGGGTTTTCTTTACAACATGTTTTCGAGTTATCATGATTAATAGCACTGATTTCATTATTCCTGTATTTTTTTTGTCAATTATTTCATTTATCACCGTCCATACTATTTTACTATCATTTTCAGCCTGATTTAACTTATGTGTATAATAACTTTCTTTTGTATGTTTTATAATAAAAGAAAGTTTGTTTTTGTATGCTTTAAAATGATTGAGAAAATTTTTATTATTTGGTTGTTGAGTAGTTAATTTGTATAGAGCTTGCTTATGTCGTACAGATACTATTAAACCGTGAGTAATCTATGGTTTTATAGGTTTGAATTTAGATAGTTTGGATTTGGGTATTATATTATTTGATGAGTCATTTATGTATTTGGAAATTTTTTCTTCAAATATTTTACAACAAACATTGACATCATTACATTGAAATAATTCTATCCAATTTTCCGATTCTAATTTATTTTTTAATAAACGCTTTAGCGACAAACGCTGAAGATATTAATTTTGCTACGCCGAGCGAGATTGCAGTCACATTCAGGCGATTGAGAACAAACAAGGCGCCGGGAAGCGATCAAATTCACAACATTTTACTCAAACATCTCCCTCAAAAAGCCATCATCTACACTACAAAATTGTTCAATGCCTGCCTCATGACCGGGCATTTTCCCCAGATTTGGAAATCGGCGACCGTGCTGCCCTTCGCAAAGCCGAATAAAGATAGAACGCAGCCGACAAGTTACCGGCCGATTAGCCTATTATCTACGTTGAGCAAGGTATTTGAACAAATTATACTCAACAGGCTTGTCCCACACCACGACGACAACAAGACTTTGCCAGACGAGCAGTTCGGCTTCAGAAAGAGGCACTCCACAACCCACCAATTAACCAGAGTAGCGGAATTTATCGTAAGAAAATTCAACGAACATCGCTTCACCGCCGCTGCGCTCATCGACCTAGAAAAGGCATTCAACACCGTTTGGATAGACGGGCTCGTGCACAAGCTGCACCGCACTAACACGCCCATATACCTAACGAGGCTGATACAGGAATACCTAAAGAATAGATCGTTCAGAGTGTTCATAAGGAACGTGCTATCTTCAACGCGTGAGATTCCAAAAGGCGTGCCGCAAGGAAGTTTACTGGGACCATCCTCTTCATTCTGTTCACCTACGACATCCCCCGAGACGAGAGATGCAATCTGTCTATCTACTCAGATGACGTCAAACTATACGATTCCTCGCTGAAAGCGAACATGGCCGCTATTTACCTACAGAGGGCGCTCGACGAGCTCGTAGAGTACTACAAAAAATGGCGCCTGAAACTGAACGAGGCGAAAACCGAAGCCATCATGTTCACGAGAAAACGTGTAAATAAAACACCTGACTTCAACATCGAAATGGGAGGACACAGCATTGAATGGAAAGATGAAGTGACATATTTCGGCCTGACCATAGACTCCCGCCTCAACTGGAAATCTCACCAAGCCAAGATGCACACGCGCACGCGACAAGCGATCGGCATGATGAAGCCATTTTTCAATAGACGGAGTATGCTACTTCCCAAAACCAAACTCCTCGTCTACTACGTACCAATAACTAGAAAGTTGGTTACTAATTGTATTGTTGTCTTGTTTTGAGTTATTGTTTCGATTAAAAGTGTAAAAATGAGTGAATAGACAACAGCATTGAATTAAAAAAAAAAAACTTTAGCAACTTTGTTGTAAGTTAGTTAATTAAAAAATAATAATCCCTGCGTTCGGCATAAATTGAACAGAAGGTACTGCAAAAAAAAGGGGCCCTCCCTTGTGCTTTAGTTGGCCAGCTGGTCAGTACACAACAGTGATGCGTTTTTAGTGAATTTGTGAAATTTAGACGTTTTTTAACATTTATAACAACATTTTTTGGGTTTTTTAAACAGTGCGTGATTTTTGTATTACAATGGAATATACTAATGCAGAATACTACGATATGTTAATGTGTCTCGGACATGCCAGCGGCAATTCTACCAGTGCAGCAATCGAATATATGGAGAGATTTCCACATCGAAGGCATCCAAGACGATGAGTGATCGACGGATTAGCGAGACGTGTCCATCGTACTGGAAATGTTCGTTCAAATATGGCCGATACCGGTCGTCCAGCATTACGCAATCCTCGAATGGAAGAAAACATTTGAAATTGTTTTTTAGAACAGCCAGGACGTAGCCTTCGATCTGTTGGGAGGGAATTAAATATTCGACACCAGGTGGTCTGGGATACCCTCAAGGATGATGGTCAACACCCGTTCCATTACCGATGTGTTCAAGCGCTATTACCCATGGATTACATTAATAGACGAGCATATTGTCAATATTGGCTTATTGGCATCGAAAATATTTTGTGGACATATGAGAGCACATTCAGTAGAGACGGAATGTTCAATTCTCGCAATGAGCACCAGTGGTGACACGTCAACCCTCGAGCGAAGCGACCCAGACACTTTCAACATCGGTGGTCTCTCAATGTTTGGGCGGGGATCATTGGCAACAAGGTGCTGGGACCATGTTTTCTACCAGCAAGGTTGTCTTCACAACTTTACTTGCATTTCTTGCAGAATGACCTCCAGGAACTTCTTGAAGACATTCCTCTAATAACCATAAGTAATATGTGGTTTCAGCAAGACGGTGCTCCGCCTCGCTTTGGGCTACAAGTTCGAAGATTCCTCGGTGAAGATTTTTTTTTTTTTTTTTTGATTTTCTAGATTCTTATATTCCATGAAGTGGTGAATCATTTAAATTTACTGAATTTAAAGTTAACGTTCTTTATACAAATAGAACGGCGTCATATGCGCCTCACAATTTTTACCTCATATGGGTTTATTCAAATATTACCTGGCTTTTATAGACTTAGAGGCCTTGTATTTTCTCGGTAGGGAAAAAATTTGTTACCTAAAAACCCTACTAAAATTGCATGTTTTGTCCAGCATCAGCACCACCAGCGACCAACGGCGGCCATATACTACATACGTTTCTGTTTGTGTTGTGTTGGGATCGGGGGGGAAATTTGGCTGCGTCCTATTGTGGGAATCCTTCCGCATTTGCGTGATAGAGTAAGGGAAACTGCAGAAAACCTTACCCGGAAGGAGCGGCCGATAGTCAACTTGAAACATATACGGCCTTCAGTAACATCGGTATATGATGTTCTGCATTTTGTGGTGTGTGTGTGTGTGTGTGTGTCTGTTTTTATGTTAATATATACTTATGGGAAGATAGAAAATAAACATACATATATATACAAATTATAAAGTATTATATAAATAGATATATAAACATTATATATTTAGGAAGGAAGTCGGGAGTTTAGGAAATACCTACTGCTCGCTATTCGTCCGCGTCTGATTCTGGTTCGTACCATATGTGGTCATGGTCCATGAGGATGTGTTTAGGTAGTCTGTGTGAATATCTGAAAGTCAATCGCTCGGGGCATTGTATTGTCCTATGTCTCGTATGAGTGTATTTTTACTAAGTCTGAGTGAATTGTAAAAGCGTTCAGTCAGTCTGTGTGTGAAATCGTATAGAGTTGGAATTTATTCTCGTTCGTGTGATCTTTTCAAGTTTGTTTTGAATCTCGTGTTGTATGTGATTTTAATGCAGAGATTTTGAAGTGTTTGTAGTTTCTTGTGGTCTGAGTGTGAGATACTGCTCCATACGGGAATCGCATAAGAGAGTACCGGGTGAATGAGCGAGTAGTAGACGAGGAGTTTGGTTTTGGGAAGTAGCATACTCCGTCTATTGAAAAATGGCTTCATCATGCCGATCGCTTGTCGCGTGCGCGTGTGCATCTTGGCTTGGTGAGATTTCCAGTTGAGGCGGGAGTCTATGGTCAGGCCGAAATATGTCACTTCATCTTTCCATTCAATGCTGTGTCCTCCCATTTCGATGTTGAAGTCAGGTGTTTTATTTACACGTTTTCTCGTGAACATGATGGCTTCGGTTTTCGCCTCGTTCAGTTTCAGGCGCCATTTTTTGTAGTACTCTACGAGCTCGTCGAGCGCCCTCTGTAGGTAAATAGCGGCCATGTTCGCTTTCAGCGAGGAATCGTATAGTTTGACGTCATCTGAGTAGATAGACAGATTGCATCTCTCGTCTCGGGGGATGTCGTAGGTGAACAGAATGAAGAGGATGGTCCCAGTAAACTTCCTTGCGGCACGCCTTTTGGAATCTCACGCGTTGAAGATAGCACGTTCCTTATGAACACTCTGAACGATCTATTCTTTAGGTATTCCTGTATCAGCCTCGTTAGGTATATGGGCGTGTTAGTGCGGTGCAGCTTGTGCACGAGCCCGTCTATCCAAACGGTGTTGAATGCCTTTTCTAGGTCGATGAGCGCAGCGGCGGTGAAGCGATGTTCGTTGAATTTTCTTACGATAAATTCCGCTACTCTGGTTAATTGGTGGGTTGTGGAGTGCCTCTTTCTGAAGCCGAACTGCTCGTCTGGCAAAGTCTTGTTGTCGTCGTGGTGTGGGACAAGCCTGTTGAGTATAATTTGTTCAAATACCTTGCTCAACGTAGATAATAGGCTAATCGGCCGGTAACTTGTCGGCTGCGTTCTATCTTTATTCGGCTTTGCGAAGGGCAGCACGGTCGCCGATTTCCAAATCTGGGGAAAATGCCCGGTCATGAGGCAGGCATTGAACAATTTTGTAGTGTAGATGATGGCTTTTTGAGGGAGATGTTTGAGTAAAATGTTGTGAATTTGATCGCTTCCCGGCGCCTTGTTTGTTCTCAATCGCCTGAATGTGACTGCAATCTCGCTCGGCGTAGCAAAATTAATATCTTCAGCGTTTGTCGCTAAAGCGTTTATTAAAAAATAAATTAGAATCGGAAAATTGGATAGAATTATTTCAATGTAATGATGTCAATGTTTGTTGTAAAATATTTGAAGAAAAAATTTCCAAATACATAAATGACTCATCAAATAATATAATACCCAAATCCAAATTATCTAAATTCAAACCTATAAAACCATAGATTACTCACGGTTTAATAGTATCTGTACGACATAAGCAAGCTCTATACAAATTAACTACTCAACAACCAAATAATAAAAATTTTCTCAATCATTTTAAAGCATACAAAAACAAACTTTCTTTTATTATAAAACATACAAAAGAAAGTTATTATACACATAAGTTAAATCAGGCTGAAAATGATAGTAAAATAGTATGGACGGTGATAAATGAAATAATTGACAAAAAAAAATACAGGAATAATGAAATCAGTGCTATTAATCATGATAACTCGAAAACATGTTGTAAAGAAAACCCATCAAAAGCTGCAAATATATTTAACACCTATTTTGCAAACGTAGGGAAAAATCTAGCCAATCTTATACATATTGACCCAAATATAACATCTCCAGACTGTAATACTGATGAAAAAAATGGCAACATTTGAAATCACCACAGAGGACGAAATAGTTTCTATTATAACTGCTATGAAAGGAGGTTCTGCTCCGGGCTTTGATGCAATTACAGTTGATATTTTAAAAAACATTAAAAAACTAATTTCCAAACCATTAATGCATATAATAAATACAAGTTTTCAAAGCGGAGTATTCCCATCAGTTTACAAACAAGCTACCATAACTCCAATATTTAAATCAGGTAATCCAGAAGAAGTAAACAATTACCGACCCATATCAGTCATCTCAAATATAGCAAAAAATTTTGAAAAAATAGTTAAAAAAAGAATGAGCCAATTTATAAAATGCAATGATATAATTAATGAAAACCAGTTCGGTTTTATGGAAGGGAGAAACACACAGGATGCAATTGCAAAATTGAGTAGCCTAGTATATAATTCTTTAGATAAATCATTAAAATGCCTTGGAATTTTCATAGATCTCAAAAAAGCGTTTGATAGCATATCACATGACAAACTTATAAGAAAATTAAGAAACATTGGATTAAATGGTACAGCTCTAGAATGGGTAAAAAGTTACCTTTCCAAACGACCTCAAGTCGTAAAAATTAACAATGTGTTTAGTTTGCCAAAAACGAGTCAATTCGGCATACCGCAAGGTACACTCCTGGGTCCGTTACTGTTTATCATCTATGTTTTTGACATATTCATACAAAAACTAAACGGGAAAATAATACCGTATGCTGATGACACTGTCATAATAATCGAAGGTACGGATTGGAATACTGTTAATAACTTGGCAAATGCTGATATTAATATACTCAAAAATTGGTTCGATAAAAATCTTCTCTCCTTAAACACAGAAAAAACAAAAGTTATCCCATTTTCAATCAATAAATTTAAATAAGAACCAGAGTTAAACATTATAATACACCAACGCAAATGTGGTAGAACTAACTGCAATCAAACTTGTCCTATTCTTAGTCCAACATCCAAAATCAAATATCTTGGTGTATATATAGATCAACATTTTAAATGGAAAACACATATTTGTGAACTCGTCAAAAGGATTAGGAAATGTATTTATATATTTATAAGACTAATACGAAATATTCTTAGACTAGAAAACCTAAAAAGAGTGTACTATGCGATTGTTCAATCTATGTTACAATATGGTATTATTGGTTGGGGAGGAACATATAATACAATTTTGAACCCACTTAAAGTAGTTCAAAGATTGGTAATCAAAGTAATTTTGAAAATATCGTAAAAATTTTCTACTGAAATTCTATTTTCAATTTTCAAAGTACCTACAGTAGACAAAATGTATCAAAAATATTCAATACTTCAAATTTACAAAGAAATACAGTCAAATACTCATAACTTGCAATTCAATACATCAGCAAGATACCAGAAAACTATTAAAATCCCAAAATTTAACACTAAGCTCATTCAAAATACCTATCATTATCTAGGCATAATTTATTTTAATAACCTTCCATTAAATTTAAAAAATATCGAAAATATTCAGGAATTTCACCTTAAATTAAAAAATTACCTTAATCTATTATAAGTCCAAAATACGTTCACTACTTACATCTAGAAGTAATATTGTTTAAATCTTGTGTTGTTTCTTAATAATTTATTTACCTTAATACTAACATATATATATAATTGAACTAGAATTCCCTCACCAAACACAAGAGCATTGTCTCTTTATGGTGAGGAAAGACTACTTTAATTTCTATTGTTTTATATCTTGTTTATATCCTGTATACTTATCTATGTAAAAAAATATTTTTTTCAAATAACAATTACCACGTTACATGATATTGCGCAATCACTTGAAACGGCCTGTTTGGAGGCTATAACTTGCGTATAATTTATTTTATTAAATTACTACCTACTTGATTATTCAGTTTTATAAAAACATTAAATACTAATTTATGTTTTGTCTTTTAACTAGACTGTCTGATTTGAAATATCTAAGTCTTAGATGGTAGCAAATACCCTAGAATATTAATAATACCTTCAACTTCCGACATTTCCCATACGTTCTGATGGCAACATTCCGATGCTTTATTTAATTTTTAGTGGTATATCTTTAATTACGACGCAAGTGGTTTATTTATGATTATGACCAACTACGACCCTGTCTTGATATTTTAGAATTTTTGTTTTTTCTTCAAAATCTTCAAAACGTTCAACGTTCGTTATTTTGACGAGCAAAATAATTTAAATTTTCTTTAAGGCGAAGCCAAATCACTTTTTTGATTCATCTTTATAACGAATTGGTGTACATTATGAATACCAAAAATATGCTTTAGATAAGTAAGGTTTTCCTATCGTTTCGCTTAAGTAGAATACAAATAAAAAAATAAATTATCAAATAAAAAATATAAATGTACCTAAATTACTAAAAAAATATTTTTTCAATAGAAATGTATGAATGCATAAACGACACAACTTAAAAAAAAACAGTATTATAGTTAAGATTATCTGTGACAGTTTCACTTGATCAACTTTTTTGCTTTCTTATAAAATTATTTAAAAAATAAATAAAAACCAGTTTTGTGCTTGAAATCGAACGTTTCTAGGCTCCGTTTGTCAAGCAATTTTAATGCCTTTTACCCGCAATATAAGGTATACCAAGAATATTCATATTTTTGGCTTGTAGCTTCCTCTTAAGGACGTTTCATCAAAAACTAATGTTATTACTTTCTCCCCTGGACAAAGTTTTCCCGATTTTAATTTAAATAATTGCAAAATTGTTTCTTTTAAACCACGGAAAACATGTAAATTGATTATGGCGACACAAGACTCTAATAGCGGGGGTTTGCTATAGGCCCTTTTGATTACTTCTTCATGCCGCATTTTGTCAGACGGTTGGAGCATTTCAGCTTTGCAATTAAATCCAAATAAATAGAATATTTCTGAACGTATCCGAAAACTAAAAACTGTTTTTGAAATGTGATTAAATTTTTTATTAGAAATAATATATATTTTTTGAATGCCATTTGCATTTGCATCGTATATCCTCCTCACACTCCTATCTTAGCTCATTCGCTCTACATGCCCAAACCATCTAAGCGTTCCTTTCTTAATCTTACTAACGTTACGCATATAAAAACCTATAATAATGGCTCGCTTTACGTTTTATGTAACTAAAATTACTGATAACGAAAAAAATCACTTTTTTGACTCCATGTCGACTGTCCACAGAACTACTAGTATATGTTTTGGTTGCCTTTTATAGTACAGAAGTTAACTACGGAAGAATTAAAATAAGCACCTCTATGAACTAAGATTCCGATCGCAATTTGAGAAAAGATATGAAATGTGAATTTTTTATAAATTGTTTTTAAATAGTAACGACAATAAAGTGAGGTTCATAATACATATGTCTAACGGAATGTGTTTTTTAGTAGTTCGACAGGTGAGCCATGTTTTAAACTTGTTTGCATTCAAAATTTGAGTTTCAAAAATGACATGTTTATTTCTGATACAAGCATTTGAAATTTTCTTTCATCACCTTTAAAATAGTGATGAAATGAAAACAATTCGTTCAGAATATTCAATTTATTCGGATTTCATTGAAATGCTGAAATATTCTCAAATTCTCCGTCCTTTAAGAAATAATACGGTCAGTATGCCAGAGGCCTGAGGGATTAAATAAGTACCTATATTCAACCGTTTGGAAATCTGTAAAATATCAGTTTGTAGGAACTCACAATGTACAACAACATGCAACCATTGATGTAATTTAGTCAATAGTTGCAACTATTTATTTTAGTTCAATATCAAAGTAAATATATTGCACCTTGGATTTCAGAATAAGTTTTTTGTTAGAAAGGTTTATAAAAGTTTTTCGCGTCATTTTGTGTTACGTGGGTCATGAATTAATTTAGATTTTCTCAAAAAATATAATTTACCTTCTCCAAATAGTATAAAACAATGTCGCTATCCACGTCTCTATCTGTTTGTGCGCTTAGTTCTTTTAAACTACACAACGGATTTTGGTAGGCGTTTCACTATCATTTAGAGAATTTATTCCGGAAGATTTATAATATATACATAACACATGCATATTATATTTAAAGAAAGTATGTAGTGTAAGATCCGAAGTCTCCTGTCTAGGATAAACGAAGTATTTATAAAGAGTATGTTAATGATGAATATAAGTTTGAAGTCACGGTGTATGAGAGAGAGAGTACGAAAACAGTGTGTCATATAGTTGTGAACAGAGATGTACAAAATGGGTACCCAAAACCATTTGAAATGCAAAATGGAAATGGGTCAAAAATTTTCCATTTTAAAATGCAAAATGCAAAATGGTTTTTAGAAAAGCATTTCAAATGCAAAATACCTATTTTCAAAATGCATTGAAAATGCAAAATGGTTTCTCAGGTCAAACAATCAAAATAATTATAGAATTTTTAACCAATTTTGTCATTTAATAATGGACATCAATGTAGAACAAACATATTACATGATGGTAAATCCAAAAACACCACGACTACAGATTATAAAACCACAAAAAATTTGCGCGAGACTAATGTTGCCAACGTAAAAACATAGAAACTGCTATCTAACATTTAATATTACAGCGTCATGGATCCAAGTTCAGTATTTTTTGTAATGGTATCATTGCCAGGGCTCCTACCAGGGAGCAACATGACAAATGGAAATTATCTCTCATAGCGAGGTTGAGGAACGACTGATATTTGGGGCTAATGAAAAAAAAATGAGTGGAGATAGTAGGAAGAATGTTGCAAAAAAGCATTTAAAATGGAAAATGCATTGAGAAAAGCATTTAAAATGCAAAATGGAAAATACCCATTTTGCATTTCCATTTAAAATGGATTTATTTGAAATAAAACACTACATCTACAAGAGCGCTGAAACAATAAAAGAACTCATACCCAAATTCAAACCTATGCCAAATCCTGAGACAACTATAATGAAAAATATTCGTAAAAAATTAGCCGATGAAGATTTGATCCTGACTAACACGAAATGTATATAATTAAAAAGTGAAAGACTTCATTAATAGTGATAATTTTGTAATTCTGAATAAAGACCCCACTAACAAGTACCTAGAAAATGTTAAACAAACACTGAATGTAAAACTAAAAAATTCCAAGATGATTCATATCACCAAGTAAAATTTTTCACTAAAAACCCCAAATCTCCAAAATTATATGGTTTTATTAAAATTCATAAAATTGACAACCCAATTAGACCAGTAGTATCATGTTGTAATGTCCCAAATTTTATAATATCGTCATTTATTACTAAAGTGTTTAATAATACCAATGTTTTCACTCCTAAATACACAATTAAAAAATCATTTGCAATTAGTAGAAGAATTAAAAGATTTGATTCTCCCTAATAATTGTTAACTCATTTCGTTTGACGTGGTGAATTTGTTTCCTAATGTTCCCATTGGGGAAAGTAAAAGTTTAATATCAGACTTATTAAATACTTCTAATTTATCCAAAGACTTCATAAATGATCTCACGTCGTTATTTAATATGTGCCTAAGTCAAAACTATTTCCAATTTAATAATGTAATATATCAGCAAAAGGAAGGTTTACCTATGGGTGCTCCCACTAGCCCCTTGATTGCCGATATATTCATGAATAACTTGGAGAGTAAAATACTAGCCGGTAACCCACCACTTATAAAAAACGTCTTTCTGTGGAAAAGATATGTCGATGACATTTTTTGTATATGGACAGGAACGTCAACTAAATTCCTTCCTCAACCTTATAAATTCTTATCATAAACATATTAAATTTACATTAGAGATAGGCATTAATTCATCCTTAAACTTCCTAGACCTATCTTTATCTCTCATAAATAATAAAATCGATTTTAACATCTTTCGGAAACCTACCTACACCGATATTGTCATACATAATACATCCAATCATCCTTTTTCACACAAACACTCAGCATTTCACTCAATGGTCCATCGCTTGGTCACGATTCCATTAACTAATATTAATTTCTCTAACGAATTATCAATAATTAAAAAAATAGCGTCTAATAATGGATACGATCCAGATTTTATTGATAGAATTTTAAGTAAAAAACTAAAACAATTAGCAGTTAAAAACTTCTTATTCGCGAGTCCACATAATATTAATAATAATAATCTTCCTTTCCAATGGCGCCGTATTCTATTCATTAATAATTTTTCTTCCTGCAGTATAGTTAACCTTCCTTCTGAAGTCAAACCGGCGTTTTATACCAACAAAAATTTAGGTAAATTTTTAGTCAATTCTAAAGATAAAGATGACACACTTAGTCATGCAGGAATTTATAAATTAAATTGTAACAATTGTCCAGCGTTTTATATCGGGAAGACAACGCGCAATGTCAACATTAGGATTAAAGAACATCTTAGATGCCTAAATAGCAATTGCTTTTCAGAGTTCTGTAATTCTGTAGATATAAGATGTAAATTATAACTTTAAAAAATGTATTTGAAACTAAATTTAAGCACCTGTTGACAAGCCAATTCAATCGGCTTAGCAGGACTTTTGTTGATATTATGTATTAACTATTTATTCAATAAAAAAAAAAAAAAAAAAAATAAATAAATAAATAAAAAAAAAAAAAAAATAAATAAAAAAAAAGTTTGCCAATCATCTTATTGAAAAAGATCATACCTTCAATAAAAGCACCGGTGCTAAGATTCTCCATAAAAAAGACCATAGTAACAAATTGAATAACCTAGAAGCGCTAGAAATAAAGAAAGCCATTAAAACCAAAAGTTTAATTCTCAATAATCAATTAGATTTGTCAAAAAGCTCAATACTGGGAATATTCCCTGTAAACTGTAAAATTCCCAGTATCCCTTAATCACCTTACAATTATTAATGCCTATTCTCTATTATTATAATATTTATATACACTAATCGTTTTCTTGTAATATATTGTTGTTTCATTTTGGTTTTACTTTCTCTCTCCCTCTGTATGTATATATAATGACACATTTTGTATTATTGATTAGTTTAATTTTGTACCCTGACGATGCTCGAGTGAAGCGAAACCGGTCGGTCTTAAAATTAATAAAAATTCGTGGTTTTAAACAAAAAATATTGTTTTTATTTCATTAAAATGTTAAACCACAAAGTGATTGCTTTCTACGAAAATATAATTAAAAAAAAAAACTATCAATTTACATAACATTGAATCTTAACAATTGCTCTACATTCTGTTCTATATAATTTATCATATCGGATTATATGTATTTCATGACTCGCATTATCTTGTACTTTTTGGTGGTCTAAGAAAATTGCAATGATATAGTTTACGTTATCTGTGCTGGGTTATAAGCAGAGATGTGCTTTATTTCAAATAAATCCATTTCAAATGGAAATGCAAAATGCAAAATGGGTATTTTCCAATTTGCATTTTAAATGCTTTTCTAAAAACCATTTTGCATTTTAAATGCTTTTTTCAATGTGTACCGGACAGCAGATGGATATACCTAAATAATTATAAAATAATCAAGAAAATTAATATTTGTCTGATGTCACGCATTTTACGATGCCGACTCCTTGGAGGCTTGTCTCGTACGATGATAAGATTTTTAATCGAACCACGTGTCATATCGCCAGTTCAAGGATGAATTAGTCGCACGACAAACCGTGGGACCTTAGTATATGTTTAGATTTAAGAATAATTGCTCCACATTAACACGTGTAGAAATTATTGAATTTGAACCCAATAAATACGCCAACAACTGGCTCAACCAGTCAGTTGTCCGACGACTTTCGCAAGTTGTGTTTCTATTCAAATCCTTACCCAAGGTACCCCCAGAGGAAAACGGCATTTACAGTCAATGTCACTGGCGTAGGTGTCCAGTACACAATGCATTTTCCATTTTAAATGCTTTTTTGCAACATTCTTCCTACCATCTCCACTCATCTTTTTTTCATAAGCCCCAAATATCAGTCGGTCCTCAACCTCGCTATGAGAGATAATTTCCATTTGTCAAGTTGCTCCCTGGTAGGAGCCCTGGCAATTGAGTGATACCATTACAAAAAATACTGATTCAAATACTGAACATGGAGCCATGACGCTGTAATATTTAATGTTAGATAGCAGTTTCTATGTTTTTACGTTGGCAACATTAGTACCGCGCAAATTTTTCGTGGTTTCATAATCTGTAGTCGTGGTGTTTAAGGATTTACCATCATGTAATATGTTTGTTCTACATTGATGTCCATTATTAAATGGCAAAATTGTTTAAAAATTCTATATTTATTTTAATTGTTTGACCTGAGAAACCATTTTGCATTTTCAATGCATTTTGAAAATGGGTATTTTGCATTTTGCATTTGAAATGCTTTTCTAAAAACCATTTTGCATTTTGCATTTCAAATGGTTTTGGGTACCCATTTTGCACATCTCTGGTTATAAGTGAGTTTTATTTATTTATTTAAAGATAGATACAGAAAATGGGTATTTTGCATTTTGAATTTGAAATGCTTTTCTAAAAACCATTTTGCATTTTCAAATGGAAAAGTTCTGACCCATTTCCATTTTGCATTTCAAATGGTTTTGGGTACCCATTTTGCACATCTCTGGTTATAAGTGAGTTTTATTTATTTATTTAAAGATAGATACAAAAGAATGTACTAATTACATATTAGGAAGCTTTGCCACTAGAGTGTTACATTTTTTTCTAAATCGTACTGTTTAGAATATCAAAATGTTTTTTTTTGAGAAGGCTGTTCAGCCTATCGTATATTATTATCCTTTCGTATGTATATCTTTGATAAAATCGGTAGGACAGAGATGGGCCTGTAGTTGGAAGTTTGAGTTTTTGAGCCATCTTTATTATATATTGGGATAACCCTTGCGAGCTTGCAACTGTCCGGAGATTGACATTCTTTCAAGCCCAGTGATAGAAGCAGGGCAAGTCATTGTACTGTTGTGCATTTGTCCAGCGCTCGTGTTAGATTTTAAGTATTTTATTATGTCTACATAATCTCGTCTGTTTGTGCGCTTAATTCTTCAAAACTACTCAATGGATTTTGATAGGATTTTAGCTATCATTTACAGAATTTCTTTAGGAAGTTTAAAAAGATTTTAAACATATATTAAAATATGTTTAAAATCCTATAATGCATTGAGCTAACGTTGGTTCTAACCTGCCACACTGTAACACGTTGGTTGGTCAAAACCTCCTAGATCGCGATGCCGGGACACTGAATCAAATCAAAACGTTAAGAAATCCATTTTTATTAAATTTTTTAAATTAACTAAAACATTTTAAGACGTTTTAATAAATAAATAAAAAATTAAAACGAATATGTTTGTAAAATCCCATACAGTTATGAGGCTGCTTTGAATGAGTTTCCCGGCCTTGTGATCTAGGAGGTTTTGCGTTGGCCCGAAGTGAACCCCGGGTTTGCGCCAACGTTGGTCCGATGCGTTGGGCCAATGTGGACTAGAGGCAGAGATGTGCTTTATTTCAAATAATTCCATTTCAAATGGAAATGCAAAATGGGTATTTTCCATTTTGCATTTTAAATGCTTTTCTAAAAACCATTTTGCATTTTAAATGCTTTTCTCAATGCATTTTCCATTTTAAATGCTTTTTTGCAACATTCTTCCTACTATCTCCACTCATCTTTTTTTCATAAGCCCCAAATATCAGTCGTTCCTCAACCTCGCTATGAGAGATAATTTCCATTTGTCAAGTTGCTCCCTGGTAGGAGCACTGGCAATTGAGTGATACCATTACAAAAAATACTGATTCAAATACTGAACATCGAGCAATGACGCTGTAATATTAAATGTTAGATAGCAGTTTCTATGTTTTTACGTTGGCAAATTTTTTGTGGTTTCATAATTTGTAGTCGTGGTGTTTTTGGATTTACCATCATGTAATATGATTGTTCTACATTGATGTCCATTATTAAATGAAAAAATTGTTTAAAAATTCTATAATTATTTTGATTGCTTGAACTGAGAAACCATTTTGCATTTTCAATGCATTTTGAAAACAGGTAGGTATTTTGCATTTTGCATTTGAAATGCTTTTCTAAAAACCATTTTGCATTTTCAAACGGAAAAGTTTTGACCCATTTCCACTTTGCATTTCAAATGGTTTTGGGTACCCATTTTGCACATCTCTGACTAGAAGCAATACATTATAATGACTTGTTGTGTTTTTCAGGTTGGATCTGTCATGGCATCTCTGCGCTCCCAACAGTCTAGTTCTAACACACTCCGTGGGAACGGGATTAATTGCACTTCCGGGAAACTGATTCGCCAACGCACCTGAGGGGATATATAGGGGATGCTCTAGCTTTAAGACTGGCTGTAATTTATATTTTATGTTAAGGCGAAATAAGACTACAAAAAAATATCAGTTATGGGCGTGAACGCGCTTTAAGTGGGCGAAGCCAAAGAAGTTTCACCTGCGCGCCGCATCGAAACAAATATTATAATATTTCGGGGTGGAGAGGAATGAAGTAAGTTGGAACGGGGAACACGCCACGTTGAGTTGACCAAGCGCGGTCAACTCAGTTCGAAGTCAGAGCAGCGATGAAATCCACTAGATGGTACCCATGAGTAAGGTTTGAACATGAAATGCTTAATAATGGGCGTCTTTCAAACTATGTGAATAGTAATATTAAGTTGAATGTGCATGTTTTAGGTAAATTTCGATAGAAACGTTACCTATTGCAGAAGGAGCTCATGATTTTATGATTCTTATCAGATTTCTGTCAAACTTGTTTGATGAATTAGTCGATACCATCAACCATACTGCTAGATGGTAGGCAGTAACTTATGACTCGTAACCGACATGTTCTTCATTGATACGTGTTCTTCATTGATATCAAAGCAATACGGTATTCAATCACGAATCATTTTCATAATATCTGATCACAATTATATCTGAATATATTGACAAGATAAATAAAATATCAGTCATTTTCAATATTTATTATTATCGTTTACAAAAAGTTACATAAAACAAATAATTATGTAATGTAAAAAGCGTAAGATGCAACTTTTTTGTATAAAGGCCATCATTTATTATAATATAAGTTAGAAATAGTAAAAATAATTTTATATAAAAAACGAAAATAATTATTCAATAAACTAGCATTTCGTCGAAATCTAAAGACGCTTTCCAAATTGCCGTTCTTTACATACAATATCTAAGATATGTGGAGGATCACGAACATTCATAGACCTTGTGACTCCAGGATCGATAAGCTCGACAAGAATGCAATACATTTAAAAATTAGTTAATTTAATAAGCATTTTTTCTTCCCAGAACTTGTCATCTTGAAGTATACGCTCAACTATCTCTAAGTTAGATAATTACAATCATAAAGAGAGTCGTGCTGCGAAATTCTATTTAATACATTTAAAGAAAAAATATGTCTTCTATTCTCCTTCCTTCCAGAATAATGGGTTTCTTCTTTTCCTGGGTAAACAAAACTTTTACTTTATTTACGTCAATTGAAAACAATATGTATGGGAAATATGTATTTGAAAATTTTTTAAGACTTCAATACGTTCATAATAAAATTATATTTTTTCTTCATATGAAGCGGTTACTTTGTGATGTGACATTATAATTTAAAATTAAACAGTAACTTTGTAAACATCACTTATAGGTAAATACTTAATGCCGACCGGGTTTCGCTACAACCGTAGCCTCATCAGGGCAGTATAATACTAAAAATCTAAAAATTAAATTAAATTAACATGTATAGATATTACCGTAGGTGGACAGTCAGAGCTACAGTGAAAGAGGTAGGGATAGGTGGGAGATTGAGAGGCGAGTGCTCTTTGTCAATAGGGAACAATCTGAGTATAGGGCTTTTATTTAGGTTTATTTGGTTGTTGATGACTTTGCTATTGACGTTTTTGGCTTTCCTTAACTCTAAGGACGGGTTGTTTCGGAGAACTTGAACATTTCTTCAAATTTCAAAGTTAATTTTCAAGTTCTGTGAAAGATATTTTTAAGTTCTGTTTTATTTCAGTTCTGTCAAGCAACTAGCCTATAATGATATAATAACAGAATTTGAATAGGACTTTCACAGAACCCGTAAATGAACGTTGAAATTTGATGAATTGTTCAAATTCTCCGAAACAACCCGTCCTAACGCTTCTAAGTTATCCAACCTAAGACCTATTCCGTTTTTATGTAATAGACTGACGCCAGTATTTTTGTCGAACGTATGGTTGGTTGCTATGAGGTGATTTGCAAATTCGGAGAATCCATTACTGTTTAAGCATCTTAGGTGTTCTTTGACTCGCGTTTTGATATTACGCGCTGTTTTGCCTATGTAAAACGCGGGACAGTCACTACATTGCAGTGAGTAAATACCTGAGTGATTTAACCGATGTTCTTTGTCCTTAACGTTCATCAAAAATTTACCTATACTATTGTTAGTGTAAAAAGCTGGTTTGATATCTGGTGGGAGGTTTTTTATGCTTTTTTGAGAGAAATTATCGATGTACAAAATTCTACGCCATTGTTGAGGTTGATTATTATTAGTTGATATATTATTATTATGAGGGGAGCTGTTAAATAGAAATTTACTTGTCGATAATCTTTTTAATTTCTTGTTTAGGATGTTATTGACCATATTTGCATTATAGCCATTATTAATCGCGATTTGTTTAATCGTCGCTAATTCTAATAAGAAGTTGGAATTTGATAACGGGACGGTAACTAATCTATGGATCATGGAATGGAAAGCAGAATGTTTGTGGGAGATGGGATGGTTAGATGAATTATTAATAGTTGTATCAGTGTAAGTGGGTTTACGATAGATTTTAAATTGTATTTTATTGTTAATGATTGATAGGGTGAGATCTAAAAAGTTTAAGCTAGAATTTGTTCCTATTTCTATTGTGAATTTAATTTTTGTATGAAAAGAGTTTATTGGTTTTAGGAAGGAATCAAGTTGGCGCTCAGTACCTGTCCAAATACAGAAAACATCATCGACATATCTCTTCCACAATAACACATTCTTTAATAATGGCGATTTACAGTTAAAAATGTTATTCTCTAGATTGTCCATAAATATGTCGGCGATGAGGGGAGAAGTCGGAGCTCCCATCGCCAGGCCATCTGTTTGTTGATAAAAAAGTTCATTGTATTGGAAATAATTTTGACTTAGACAAACATTAAATAGGTCAGAAAGTTCCTTAGAGAAATTATTTGTTAGTTTTGAATTTTGTAATAATTTGAACAATATGCTTTTACTTTCATCTACGGGAATATTTGGAAATAAGTTAACAACATCAAATGAGACTAATTTTGAATTATTCGGAATATGTAGATTTTTCAGTTCATCAATCAAAGCGAATGAATTCTTAATGGTGAATTTCGGAGCAAACACTTTACAATTATTAAATACTTCAGTTATAAATGAAGCTGTTTTGAAATTCGGAGAATTACAACTTGACACGACCGGCCTAATAGGTTTGTCATTTTTATGGATTTTTAAGAAACCATATAATTTAGGGGCCAATGGATTTTTGTTAGAAATTTTACTTGTTGGCATGAATTGTCTTGAAAGATTGGGGATTTGCATGAATTCAAAGCACTTTTAATGTTATCTAGGTATTTGGTAGTGGGGTCTTTAGGTAGAATGTCAAATTTGTCCGTCTTAATAAAGTCTTGCACTTTGGAATTATAGTCATTTTTATTCATTATAATTATTGTTGTCTTTATCAGCCTTTGTTAAAATTAATTGTTCATCCTTTAATTTCTTCCTGATGTTCAGCATAATGGATGTTTCACGATTATAGTTGACTTTATGTGTAGGAACGAGCTTTTTTATTGTTTCTGCACTTTTGTATAGATGATATCTACACATGTTAATTTAATTTAATTTGTAGATTTTTAGTATTATACTGCCCTGATGAGGCTACGGTTGTAGCGAAACCCGGTCGGCATTAAGTATTTACCTATAAGTGATGTTTACAAAGATACTGTTTAATTAAAAAAAATAAAATTATATGTTTAAATCAGTTATTACTTGCTCAGAATTTTTCTCCGGTGAAATCGGTCCTTTCGACATCGGATTATTGATATATTAAGTATTTTCGTGATGAAATAAAAACAATATTAGAAAAATTATTACACAAATGAAAGAATATCTTAGTTTTAAGCCACTTTATTACATTTATATACGTCGACCGGTTTCGGTTGAACTCAACCTTCATCAGGACAGTACAAATATAAACTAAAATATAATACAGAGGAAGATTATTAAGTAAACAATAAAGAAAGAGAAAGTATATAAATGTGAGGGAGAGAGCATCAAGGCAGCGGAGTAGGTAGTGTGGTCGGGGAGGGGTGGGGATTACCCAGGGAGAAAGGAAACATCTTTAAAATAGGGCTTTTAGTAAGTTCTATCTGTTTGTTTAAAATTGGGTAATTATTTTTATTTTTATTTTTGTAAATATTCGAGTAAAAGAACATGTCAGGTGTTTAACTAATACCGGTTTTTCAGAATTTGCCGAACACCTAATTAATACTAATCATACATTTAATAGAACGACAGGAGTTCAAATACTACATAAAAATAAAATAGGAATACGTCTCAATAATTTAGAATCATTGGAAATCTCAAAAGCAAATAAAAATAAAAATAATTACCCAATTTTAAACAAACAGATAGAACTTACTAAAAGCCCTATTTTAAAGATGTTTCCTTTCTCCCTGGGTAATCCCCACCCCTCCCCGACCACACTACCTACTCCGCTGCCTTGATGCTCTCTCCCTCACATTTATATACTTTCTCTTTCTTTATTGTTTACTTAATAATCTTCCTCTGTATTATATTTTAGTTTATATTTGTACTGTCCTGATGAAGGTTGAGTTCAACCGAAACCGGTCGACGTATATAAATGTAATAAAGTGGCTTAAAACTAAGATATTCTTTCATTTGTGTAATAATGTCAAGCCACAAAGTGTTTGCTTCCTTCGATAATTTAGAAAAATTATGTTAATTCACTTTTCAATCAAATTTTGGCTTATACACACGAGCGTATAAGTACGTATAGACGGGTATATACAAGTGTATAAATTAACTGCTGTAATATAGATAGAGGTGGTATATCGCTGAGTCTAGAAGCAAGCATTAATTGCACATTTTTTTTGTGTTCTTTATTCTGCCTTTGATTTTTTTCACCCTGCTTACTAGCGGATACCTGTTCTTTTTTTCTTTATTGCCATATGCCTTTGCCTTTGTTGTTATATGATATTGGTCGGTTTTTGTATTGATTTGTTGATGATAAACGTACCTACATGTTATCTGGGTTATAAATTTGAGAATGTTGTCGATATATTTGGGGATTCCGTATTATAGGCCAGTACACTTAGCGCCAAAAAGGGGGTTGCGATCGTAATTATTCCGGTAGTCCCAATTTTTTTAAATGTTTTATAAACTGATCCCATGATGTATAATCTGAATTTCCGACCTTGGCACACCTGTGCTCGCGCCGCCATTTTGAAAAAAAACCGGCCGAAATCGCGCCAAAATCTAGTTTTTCCAAAATATCTCATTCCCAATGCAAATTTCGGCTAAATTAGCTTAACAATTAAAGTAGAACATAAAATTACTTACAACTTTTGTGGAAAAAATTTTCTTCAATCTCTAATAGGTACCGAGGTAGAAAGTCGTAAAGGTGCGTATATTTTTGAAAAAAACAAGTTTTTTGCGCGACTAGGTTTGGTTTTTTGTAAATATCTCGTTTCCAGTACAATTTTGTGAAAAAATTATTGATACTAATTTTGTAGAAAATAAAATTTCATAAAATAAATTTATGTGTTTTAACTCTAATACGTATCCAAGCTCTAATCCACCAAAACCAGGCCAAAAATTGAAACAGAGGTAAAGTGTTTTAAATTTCATTCCTTAATTTTATTTTCTTCAACAATTATTGTTGTGAGAACATATACGTTGACAACAATCGTCATGCCTATGTCAGACCTAGCTATAAATATAGTAGATGGCCTATTTCAGCATATCGGTCGCCATACATTCCCAATGGGAAGATCACTAAAATAGGCCAAGCCACTACATTTATACTCGCAGCTAGGTCTGACATGCCCATCAACGTAATCACAACATAAATTTAAGATTATTAATATAATTAAGATTATAAGGTACATAAAAAAGTTTGAACCAGTTTATAAAACATTTAAAAAAATTGGGACTACCGGAATAATTACGATCGCGAATCGCTAATTGCCCTGGAGTATTAGTAATGAAACGAACTCTTCACAAACACTTTAATGAAATATAAGAGAATACCACTCCTTAGTAAAAAACTCCCTTTATTTTACCATAATTTATTAGATATATCATTGTTACAACTAACATGACTGTATAATTAGAAATTTATGTAAAAGCCTTACTAGGAAAACGATTCTAGTGAAGGGGCACTCTATAACATTCTGTGCCGCTGGTTGTCAGCCAGCTTGCAAGTGTCATAAAAAAAGGGATTAATAGTAAAAAAGTCTACTTGGGCTAGAAATGATACATAATACTATAACGACAATACTTTAGTGTCATCTTTTTTCTCAAGTGCCTACACATTTACGCATTTAATTTTTTGTTATAATATTATATTAGGTATTTATAGCATTTATTTATTCTTCACAATCAGTTCCAATTTTTCCGTGCCCAAAAATTGGAGTGACTGAAAGCCAAATAATATAATTTATATGTAAAAAGAAACTAAATTGTTTATGATTATTATATTTGAAATACTTTTTATATGAAATAAATTTTACTTGATAATCATTTTTAGGCGTGACAATTACAAATAAAAATCACTCATAACAGCGGAAGTTTTTATTGAAAAAAATATTTAAGGTAATATTAATATTTGACTATTAAAATAAAGAAACTTAAGAATTATAAAAACTTCTACTAAATAAAATGTTTTCATATTTTTTTAACAATGTCCAAATTTATCTGAAACATGACCACTGTACACATTTTAAGAATAAACAATTGAAAAAAATAATGTATTCTTTTATATTGGTGAAACATACAAAAAGCCTTAACTCACTTGAGGAAGAAGTTAAATTATAAAAAACAGAAAATTTCACTAATAGATTTCAAAGTAATCGTTTGATTAAATAAAAAAAATACGTAAAAGAAATAACCGGAGCGACGGGCCGAGTGACAGACAACCTTATAGGCCGGAACTTTGGCGGCGTCTGAAGCAGTACGTAGTAACTCCTTGCCGACGCGCACACAAATATACAACGCACAATCCAGAGTTTTGAAGTAACTGGCGGTCGACTTTGGTTTATCTGCCCAGAAATTGAATTTTTGCGAGTGTTTTTATTTTAATTAATTCTTATGAATACATTAATAAAATCTCTGACCTTTTTTGAGGGATTCGTCGGGAAGTTACTAATTCATCGTCAAAAATAAAATCTGGCACTTGCCGCTTATCTTACAACATTTTACATTTAATAAAATGTACTTATCGTTTTACATAATATATTTAATGGTAAGGTCCCGTTTTTATTAATCTTAAATATAAATAACTTGCATCCCTTCAAATCCCTCTAGAAACATTTAAGATTTTAGTAATAAGCTCATCAGAAATAATTAAAATGTGAGCATCGGGGCAAATCCCCGTTATCAGGGTATTGTGTCACCTTAAGAGGAATCCCGGTAATTCAGAAACTTATTTAATAGGTATTTAGCCCAATTATTGCTATTCCGCTCTGTGCTACGGTCAGTCATCGTGCTGTAGATGTGTGAGTGTGCGAAGCTCTTATGCGCGTTGGTGGCGCACTCCGCCGAGAAAGCCCGCCAAATAATTATTCCTTTGCTACTTCGCTTTGTGGTATCATATTACATCGATGTTTGCCGGCCGGCGCGGCTAGTCGCAAGTCACAAGTCGCTACAGGACTATCTGCATGTGTGTGGAGACAAGAATAACAATCAATTTCTTGTGACGGGACGTTCCATCCTTAGCCACCTAAATAAGCTATTATATACATATTGTCTTTGCACGCACAAAATATCACGCAAGAAATAAAAGCGGAGATACATGAGCCTCAGATGACATTTTTTAATAATTGTTCCAAATCTATTCTGCCTAATCTAAAAACCAGTTTTCTACTGAAGGAACTAAATAGGTACATTTTCGTAATAAAATAGGAGACCTAGGTACATTATTTCAAAATTTATTGTATTGCTCTTACTTACTTGACCGGTCAGTGGCTGAGTGGGCATCGCGTTTGGGTCCCACCCGGGCGTCCCATGTTTGATTCCTCGGCTGGCTAAGTTCTCCATCACAACACAAGCAATATCTCCCGCTTAGTGTTGTGGTAGTAGGAGTTTTTCAAATGTTAGGTTATTCGTAACCCGGGAATGTTTGTCTTTCTTTTAAAAATTAAAAAAAAATCTTACTACCCATATAGGTACACCTACTAAAATATGTAGGTGCGTACATTTGAACTGCCTCCGTGGTTGAAGGGTAAGGCTCTTGGCTACGAATCCGCAGGTCGCGGCGTGCGCAAGTAAATTTTATTAAATTAATTTGTGTCATTTTGCTAAATTAATCAATTAAAAATAATATAAAATACTTGTTTGGACAGATAGTTATCTTTTTTGTTTATCAAAACTTAACTAAACCATTCAAGTTGTTTGAGACAGGGAAAAGTATTAAAATAAAATATTTATTTTTTATTTTAGTAAAATTCCTGAAATCAACAGGTTTTAATTCCCTTGCGATGTTTATTTGGCCAAAATGACCAATTTTTACCACAAGTGACCAATTTTCGATATAATATTGCAATTTTTTGTTCACTATTTTGTTTTACTATTTTATTTTTATTTTTATTATTGTGTTTTGTTAATAGAGCCAACGCCAATGCCATTCGTTGAAATTTTGAAAATGACACGAAAGCCATAACACCCTTGCCAATCACCACACTGCAAATCGGATTATTTTATTATTTATTATTATTATTTTATCTGTATAAACATTGTAATTATTATAATAAAACAAATAATATTATATAAACATTGTAATTAAATAAATGTGGTTAGCTGGAAGAAATGGGGTCTACCCATAAGCTACACCTTTTGTAATTTGTATTTTACAATAAATAATTTTTTATTTGATTTGATTTGATTTGATGGTGTGGAGGAAACCTCCATTTTTTCCACTCTACCTCCAGACATGTCGGGGTTCTGAAAATCGGATCATGAGTAAAAATGAACTATTATTTAAATATCCATGTAACTCGAAAATAATAGAAAATGTCATGACTAAACGGCGCAACTTTTCGTACTGTGTTTTGTTATAACAGATCACCACGCAAATGGCATCTTTTAAAAAATATATATTTAAAAAAAAATTAGTAGCGAACCACTTGAGGTGACCTATGACAGAGGTTATCCAATAAATGGTTCCCGGGCGGCGGTACCCATAACCACCTCCCAAATAGAAAATTATTATAGTACTTGACGTATACAAATTGAATTTGGTCCAATTTTAGTAAGATCGGCAAGTATGGTATACTCGAAATAAGTCACTAAACCAAAAAAAAACTAATAAAATATATCAATAACTCGGGAAAAGACAACACTAGTGCACCGACACAATTCGATATACTACGCTACATCACTTTGCTGTATATTTATTTGTCGAAATAGAAGTTAAATAAATAAAATAACAATATACATTATAGGTTATTGAAGAATTATAATATTATGCTAGTTACCCAAAAGTTATTTTTAAAAAAATTATCCATTTGAGTGTTTTGTACCCATATTGGCAATACGGAACGAAATCACCTCGGAGTTGGTCTGGCCGTAACGGATGTTTTTTTTACAGATTTTATTTAACGTAAACATATGAAATTAAAGTAAGAATATCGGAATACTTCACCAAACAAACACAAAAGTGACCAAACGGAAAAAAAATAATAAAAAAACATCGATAACTCGGGACAACACAACACTAGAATATCGAATATCGATTTATGACTACGTGACATCACTTCGCACAAATACATACGTATTTATCTAAACCCTGTCCCCCGACCATTACCTCCCGAATACTGAGCGAAAGGGACACATGCAGCTCGGGCTACAAATACCTAAATGACATCTTCAAAATCGAGGTTGTGTATTCCCCATTTTTCTCCTCCAAAAGTTAACCGATTTTCAATTTTTTTTTACCTACTACATAAAAAGAAACTATTCTATGTCGAACCGTTTTGCTTTTTTTCAAAATATATTGTCTAGTTTGTAGACTGAACGTCTTTTGACTGCGTTTAAATCAGGCAATTTTATTGATTTTTGGAAGGTCATAACTTCTATAAGAAGCAATTTATCAAAAAAAAACAAAACGTACCGACACGCAAGTCGCCGATATCTATTTTATGTTAAAAAAATATTTAATCTAGGGTTAAAATCCAGAAAGATAAATGGGGACTACGTTTGTATGGAAAAATCAACGCCCGGTTACGTCTTAAGCAGGGTACTCACCTAACCGTGTAACCTGTAACGTATCTGATACTGTATCAAGTGAGTACGTAGGCACGAATCTACTGCGAGCCGCTCGCGGGTGGAGCGCAGTGTGCTCGCAGTGACCCGCCGACGGCGGTTTCACCGCGAGCACCATAGCGAACACTAAAGGCGGATCCGGGAGGTCGTAGCTGGATACGCGGTTACCGTGGACGAGCCGTACCCACTTGCAGATTGATACAGTATCAGATACATTACATGCTACACTCTAGGTGAGTACCCTGCTTTAGGTTTAAGTTTTATTTTATCTGAGCGTAGTCGTTTAAGGTTGAAACTGGTGGCTTTAATAATGGCTTCCACGAATCATTATAATTAAGTTTAAAGTAAATTGAAATCGAACTATAATTAACATCGTCATAATTCAAAAAACATTCGCAACTTAAATACTGAACTATAAAGGGTTGAGAAATTCTACCATCTCTGAATACTCCCACATAATCGGTTGGGAAGTAGATTTCCTTATTTTCAAGTTTTCGTTCAATTGAACTATGGCAACTATCTACGTCCATTTGGGTATGACGCTTTTCTAAATAGTTATGCACTATTTCTATATTAATGTGAGTTAAACTTAATGTAAGTAGTGCGTTTTGTGTTTTTTTTTGATAACCACAATCATCTGTGTACAAAAAATTTTTTGTTTGTTTTTTTGCTGCTATGTATTATTCTAAAAATTAATTGTAAAAGTAAGTATTCTAAATGTATTGTAGAAAATAAATTGGCAGTCAAACCCCCTTCACACTCATCCCATAGGTAGCAATAGCAATCCTTTGGATCATGTTATAAATCAGGGGTCCCAAAAGTGGTCTAAATGGTCCCCCAGTGGTCGATATCGGCTTGCTGGGGGTGTATGTCAGCGAGAAAATTTGGGGGTCTACGAGATTCAAATGGGGGTACATATGAGCGGACCCCCATTACCTCAACTCAATATTTAGGAGTTCCGTAAATGACACAATACACCTAACAAAAATAACACAGTTTACGTAATACTAATAATAGACTGAGAAATTACTTATTTCATATTTGTATATTTATATTTCGTGAAGTTGTTTATTGAGATATATAAACAGAGTTATACGTTCCTTTTCTGGCCAGAATTAATATATTGAAGCAAAACATTGCACATCGGAAGACGCGAATTTAACTTGTTTGAAAAACGTCCAGGGTAATAATGACGTTCAACATTTAGATGCACTTCACACAGACTTCAAAACTAAGTTTGAGGACATTTTGACTGTGGAAATGGAATGTTGAAGAATCGGATATCATGTGACAAGAAGAACTAATCGGAATAAGCGCTAACGAAGAAACTTAAGGGGGCAGTTCTGTAGGGCCAGCTACAGAAAGAAATTCCCGTTGCTTAGCCTGCTCCATTTTAATTTGGTGTAATACCTGTGATGAAAGGCTTCAATCAACAGTGAAAACTGATAAACCGTAGCTCCTACCTTACGAATTAAAAATATATCAATTATTTATAAAAACGGACATCCTAGCGACATCTGTTGAATTAAAGTTGATCGAGGTTTGTTTGCGGTAGACATCTGTAAGAGTTAGACTTATATCGAGATTCTAGAACGTAAACACAGAGGTCGTTAAAATCGTCTAGGATATGGAGAATTCCCCTTGTTTAGGCCTGAAAATAAACATTGAATCTTGACAACCAATTAGATTTAAACAAAAACTATAATGTTTTGAGTAATCAATCAGTGAACGTAGAGGCGTGCGTCAATTAGAGACAAAGGAATGAACTTTGGACCCGACTATTAAAGAGATAATTAATGACCTTTTCATTCCCACAGAAATTAGAGGTGAAGGCACTTTAATACAAACATCGAATGGTTCAAGGTTTTAGTATAACAAATCCTAGGGAATGTTTTGAATAACTGATGCATTCGTGGGATAACGAACCATAGGGGACGAGGGCTTTGGGGCCTTTTCATGTTGAAAAAAACACACGCGAAAATACAATGGAAAATTTGTAACTGAAATATAGTATAAAAAAGGGCGGAAAAGCGAAGGAAAATTACTGGTAGGATTTTCAACCGTCGTGCAATTACTTATGAGAGCGGGAGGGTGTCAAGTTCGATGAAAATCGTAATAAAGAAAGACGAAAGTGTTGGGGACGTTGAGAACTAATCGTTATCAATTTAAGATGAAGCGGACATATTGGAAAAACGATTTGGAAGTAAAATTTCGCGGAAAAATTGACATTTTAGAAAGAGTGCAGCGACTGAACGAAGGAATATTCAGAGATTTCGGGCTACTACAAAGGTCCTAGGAACATGATAATAGAGTACCAAAGGAAGGCAATAATACTAAACATATAGCGATAGATTTAATTCAGGAAAAGTAGGCATTTTACATAATTATCAGGGTAGATAGATCTTAGAGTTGCACGAGACTACAGAAGAAATGGGACGAGATAAAAGGTTGGCGGTCTCATGTGTATTTTAGGATATAACAATCAAAATTCGAACATGGTTCTTGTTTACGTTAGAGTAATAAGCAATTAGGAAAGCAATTAAATTTAACATATGGCATATGGGACTGTTTATATAAAACCAAAAACATTAAATTGACAGGCAGACACATTAGCTAGAATTGATGGCTGAGGTACAAAGATTTCATAATAATGACTCCATATAAATCAAAAAATTAATGACTATTTTTCAGAGAACAAGATGCAATACGGGTAACACCTTAATATTAAATTACTTTACAGTGGCGAACCGGTGAAAAGGGGCAAAAATGATGTTCATTTCAGGTCTAATGACATTAAGGTGGATAAAGACTTGAGATATTTAGAAGTACTGCCTTGTACGCTTAAACTGAGATAGTGCGTAAGGATATAAATGAAAACATTTGAGCTCTGTTTTCCAAGTGAAATTTAAATAGAAAGTTTGGTCTTGGAAGAAACGACGCATACAGACCGACAGATTGGCAAGAACTGGAATATACACGAAAATAGCAGCATTATGAAGTTGGTTTCGGCTGGATACGACAAGGATGCAGTGATGGGAGGATTTTCGCACATCATATGAGCGTGGAGACGAATTTAAAGTGCCATAATAACCAGAGGAAGGATGAAATAAAGGTAAACACTAATAAACATGATTGGATTGGGGGAATCCAGTGCGAACATGAACTTGCCTGCTAAGACAGGAACAATAGTGACTGAATTATGAAACGCAATCCCGAAAGGAACAAAAATTAGAGGGAAAATTCTTTAGAAAATAAAGAATTAGATAAGAAACGTTGAATGTGAAGTGTGCTTAGGGAGTACTGTAATGGACTGATTATATTCCCAGAAAAATAAACGAAATTAAGCACAGCTAGAAAAACACATTTAACCTTACGACGAACTCTTTGAAAACAATTAAAGGATGCTGATCCAGCCCTGCAACTACAGAGGACAAAGACAGGAAATTTGGGGGCGTCCTCGAGATATGACTGTGTCGTCCGAATAAGTGACTAGATTTAAATAATCGAAATTAGTGGCAGATATGTTCAAAATTACGAGTTGATTGATGATCTAATTGCCTGAAGGATGAAATCGACTTAAGTCATTTTGGTATTGAAGACAGTATAAAAGCGAGCGCACAGCAGTATTCAGGACAGTTTTTCGGGAGTTTTGTGGAGCTTGGAAGTGCTAAAGATACGGTTAAGCGTGAGTGTAATTAATCAAGTCCCTGGATTTAGAGAATTTTGTGAAAAGTACAAGTACAAAATTCCGTGTTAAAATCTCTTGGGAAAAAAAATCAATTCAGTGTAATTTTAATAAGTCAGTTTTAATTTAATTAACCAATGAAAATAAAATAGAGTCTAAACTCAGTGCTTAAGAGTGTTAAATGAAAAGTGCTAAACAGTGAATGGTGGATTGTCTAAATTTTAAAATAATTATTTCATTCAAAGTGAAAAACATTCAAATTCAATTTGAGAGTTTTATCGGAAATCTAAAGTGAACGTGAACGCGAATTAATATTTAAAAATAGATTATAATTTAGTTTCGATTTTGTTTAAAAATATTAATAGTAAATACTTACGTCTTAGTTTAAAAAGGGACACAATTTAGACAGTTCGAAAAGAAATAAAAATAAATACTCAAACCCTTGTTCTAAAAGTAACAGTTCGAAAAAAAATTAATTGTGGATAGTTTAAAATATTGGTGAAAACAGTGCAATTTGGGAGAAAGTTTTAACAGATATTTAATTTATTAAGAATCGAGTTAATTAAAAGTTTGCGCAATTCGGAATAAATTTTCTTATAAATTTATATTAAAAAAAAAGAATTTTAGAATCAATAAATTGATCAATTATAATCCATCGTGCGTATAGCGACAGTGTTAAAAGTGTTTGTCGATTTAACCAGAATTTTAACATCAATCTACCATTTCGAAAAGAATTTTGAAACAGCTATCATTCGAAAGTTCAAACTAGAAAAGCGTTATTAAATCAACGGGTTTTCTGGATTAGGATTTCGTCCAGAAGAAAAAAAATTTAAATACCAGCTAATTTATATGAATCAAGCAAGAATAAAATATTAAATAGGAATAAATAGTCGAAAGGATTTATTTTGAAATTAGTTGGAAAATACAGTTAATTAGATAGGATTTCTTCGGCAAGGTTGTTGTGTAGAACCCAACCGGAAAAACCTTGGTGGGGTGAGTTTTCCTTTTTATAAATAATTTTCAGGCCCTAGGAGTGAGATTGAGTGTGCTGCTGATTATGGTATTTCAATTAAATTATTAAAACAACCAAAAGAATTACACATTAATATATGTATATTGTGTATTTATATATATATATATATAGGTCCCACAACATTTATTGCGTCCGTGCGTAAATCCGTCTTTGGGCGTCCAGCACTTCTAGTTCTTTTTTTTAGATTGTTTTTGTGAATATTGCACTATGTTTTACTCACAATAATTGCTAATATCATATTTTTTTAATGTTCATAATAATGCAGGTTTTTATGTTTATTACACTTTCATACATTTCTAGCGTCACGTACATACTCACGTCCGGGTGTATATTTTTTGTATATTGAAGGTTCCTTTTCAGAGATGTGCAAAATGGGTACCCAAAACCATTTGAAATGCAAAATGGAAATGGGTCAAAACTTTTCCATTTGAAAATGCAAAATGCAAAAAGGTTTTTAGAAAAGCATTTCAAATGAAAAATGCAAAATACCTATTTTCAAAATGCATTGAAAATGCAAAATGGTTTCTCAGGTCAAACAATCAAAATAATTATAGAATTTTTAAACAATTTTGTCATTTAATAATGGACATTTATTTATTAATTTATGTATTATTTATTAACGCCGATTATAGCGGCTTTTACAAAAGAATAACAATTGTTTACATATGGATACAGAATATACCTAGATAAAAAAATATATAAATATAAAATACACAAAAGAGAACAATAGAAAGTATCAACATAAAACAACATGAATAGTAGTATCAACATAAAAAAGTACAATGAGTAGGTTATTATAAATACAATAAAACATATTATAAATCCCGGATATTATGTACATATTGAGTGTTAGGAAATTAATACTTTAAAACTGTATTTGATTATAGTCAATCTGATAAGCGCTGACAGACAGTTTTAATTAAGTAGTGTTTGTATGAGGTTAAACTAGCAATGTTTATAGGTTCATCCAAAACATATTTATTTCCAAGTACATGTAGGCGATTCATTATGGAGTTGAGTTCAGCATATTACATGATGGTAAATCCAAAAACACCACGACTACGGATTATGAAACCACAAAAAATTTGCGCGGGACTAATGTTGCCAACGTAAAAACATAGAAACTGCTATATAACATTTAATATTACAGCGTCATGGACCCATGTTCAGTATTCTCACTACTACTCAATTGCCAGGGCTCCTACCAGGGAGCAACTTGACAAATGTAAATTATCTCTCATAGCGAGGTTGAGGACCGACTGATATTTGGGGCTTATCAAAAAAAAATGAGTGGAGATAGTAGGAAGAATGTTGCAAAAAAGCATTTAAAATGGAAAATGCATTGAAAAAAGCATTTAAAATGCAAAATGCAAAATGGTTTTTAGAAAAGCATTTAAAATGGAAAATACCCATTTTGCATTTTGCATTTCCATTTGAAATGGATTTATTTGAAATAAAGCACATCTCTGTTCCTTTTAATATAGGTTTCACGACCGTTCACTCTAATTCAATTATTACGTCTTCCGTATATTGCTGACTATTCTAATAAAGGTTTTACGTCCATACTGAATAATTTATTCTGGCGTCCGAGTGTATATTATTTGTTTGTTACATGGCGTTTTGAAGGTCGATTTAATTTTTACGTCTTCCGTATATAAGGCCCTTAAGACTCATGGATTTGTTTTGAGAGTTTCAAAAGGTACATTTAGGCCGTTGTTGTGCCCCTTATATTATAAAACCCCTTAGGATTACATGACTTATTCTGATATGGGATATATATTTCACCTTAAAAATAATCAATATAAATATTGTTTATTTTAATTCTTTTATATATCGTGACAAATAGACATCTATAATTTTTGCAAACTTTTGTTTATTTTGAATATCTACTTATGTGAGACTTCTAATCATTTTTACCAATGTATCTTATTTTATTATACGCTTTTGTTGTAACATTTTATATTTTTTCATTGTATTTTGTTTTCTCTATTGTTTTAATTTTGAAGAATTTATAATAACTGCGATACTCAACTATTAAACTAGAATGCAAAAGTCTATTAGGTGTAATAAATAAATGAACAAATAAATAATGGAAGAAGGGCGAAATGTAATGATTAATTTTTTTAAAGATCTACCGAAGCTTCCGTCACATTATTGCAGGGCGAGCTCTAAAGCTGCGTTCACACCAAAGTCTTCCATTAAGTTTTCCACAAGTTGCGGCAATTTGTTGCTTTTTCTACAAAATACAGCAACTTTTTCTGTCTTCCACTTGTGGAGAGACAAATCTTCCACTAAATTTTGGTTTTCCGCGGAGTGTCGGTAAAGATCAAAGGAAGTTGACAACTAAAAGTGGAAGATTTGTTGCTGCGCGCTTTGCGCTAGTAACTTGTAGGAAACTAGTGGAGAACTGTTCCCCCTCCCCACAAACTTCAACAACAAACAGTGAAATGGTTGATTTAGCGATTTTAAACAAATAACCGAGACTTGTGTACGAATCACCAGTAGCCAAAAAAAGTTATGTAACTGCTAGCTTTTCTTGGACAGGTACTGCTTTCCTGTAGTTTGTGTCACGTTTCTTGATTTTATGTCCGATCATTGAAATCAAATACTCAAAGTCACTACTAGTCATTCTCAGAAAGTTTATGACACTCCCGTCGCACCTCAGCTCACCACTCAACGGATTGACGTCATCTTCTCGGAGAATTTGATAAGAGCAACTTTTAGTTGAGAACTTTTTGATAACTAAAAACTTTATCAACTTTGTTGAGAGAAGGTTCGCACTTGTGAAGCATATTGTACTTGTCATCATAATATGCCTTCAAGTGCAGAGTTGATTAACTAAAGTTGAAACGCATGAACCAGCTATTCGGGTTCACAATGTCTCTCTATCTAATTATTAACTTTGTTATGAAATAACGGTATAAATTAAACGAACATTAAAAAAGCGTCTCCAGCGATTGTTTCCACAACATTACTTTAGACATTACAACAAACATTGCCTCAAACATTTGTTTTGGAAGGCGGCGTGCCCTTCCACATTTTTGTTCGAAAATGCAATGTTCATAAATTTTATTTTATTTTATTTTATTTGGGATACCAACAGTTTACATCAATAACAGCATAATAATAATTAGTTACAGTAAATAAACCATTTACAGGTTTCCACATAGGTATTATATACAAGTAAATAAACCACTCTCGCAATGTTCGTGTTTTCCGTGGTCGATAGAAAACATTGTCCGCGCATTGGAAACGGGGGAGGCAAGGTAGGGGATTATTTCATTTTTGGACAGCCACCGCGCGGTGCGAGTGGTATATCTATGGTGCGGTCAGTCGTGGAACTCATGGAGCATAAATCGTACGAGTCTTTAAGGTTATATGCACTAAGCGAGCACAATAATGATGAATTTAATGCATTGTAAATAAATACTGTCATATGTTTGTTTGATATCGTCTATGGTCTCTTATGAGTTCGTCTGACGTTTTGTCAAATGTTCGCGCAAATTTATAAAAAAAAACAAGTAAAATTCAAAATTGAACGCATGTACCGGAGTGCTGACGCGACCAAACACAATTTCGCTTTATTTACGCTGTGTAAATCGTATACTCTAAATGATATTGTGTCAAAAAGTGATGTTTTTGTTTTTGTGATTTGAGGTTAGGTATCAATTAGGTACCAAGCGAATAGCTGACGCATCTCTTTATAAACTTTTATTTCTTATTGTAATTCGATATTAATAAGCCATGTAAATTCAATAACCACTCGTCCGAACGAGTGAACGGAACTAAATATGGAGGAATTAATAGAAAACATAAGAATCGATATTAATAAAATAACAACTGTAAAAGACTCGAAAATAAAACAAAGTTTGGAAAACAATATTAAAAAGGTGGAAGAAGCAATAAAATGTGAACAATTAAAACTACAAAATAAAATAATTCAATTGCAAGACCAAATAATTATTAATAATGAAAACTACAGTCAAAAATTAGAAAAAATAATCACAACAAATCAAAACTTAGAAAAATATCAAAATCTCGAAAATAAAACAACTACGAGAAGTTACGCTAACATCACAAGTGGAAAATACACGACACCTAAAATTCCAGTATTCCCCGTTATAATAAAAACTAAAAACGAAAATGAAGACATAAAAGAAACAATCATGAAGAATGTAAAAATATCTAAACTAGGAATCGGAGTAAGTAGCATCAGAAAGACATCAAAAAATGAATTAATAATCAATTTACAAAAAGCAGATGATATGGCCAACATCAAAAATGAAATCACAAAATTAAAACTTGAAGGAATACAAATTGAAAGCATTGATAAAAAAGACCGTGCATGATATTTAAAGGAATCGACGAAAAATACACACATGAAGAATTTATATCGGATCTAATTCTGCAAAATGAAGATATAAAAATAATATATGAAAAGGATCCAAATAAAATAAAATATAAAGGAACCATACCAATTAAAAAATTTCTACAAAAAAATATCATCCTCGAAACCAGTGGAGATTTGAGAAATCTGCTAATTACGAAAAAAAAAGTTAACCTTGGTTTTTACCAAATAAAAGTTGAAGATTGCAACCCTCTAATGCAGTGTTACCATTGCCAAAAATATGGGCACACAGCAATGCGTTGTCTTCAACTTCCCACCAAACCAAAATGCCTTCATTGTGCGGGTGAGCACAACATTAAAGACTGCAACAGTAAAAACGAAACACCAAAATGCATAAATTGCACAGAACTTAATTTAAAATTCAAAACCACAAATCCAACAGACCACAAATCAAATAGCGAAAAATGTAAACACAGGATGAAAATGCTTGCCTTCGCTCAAGAAAAAATTGATTACAATTAAAAATGGCCGAATTTATAATAAAAAAAATTGACGAAAAATACAAAATAACCGAAGAAATATGTCAAAATATTACGGAAGTCAATAAATGGTGTATTACAAACAATAACCCATTCTTAATATTACATATGAACATCCGAGGCATAGCAAAAAACCTAGATGAATTCTTGATAAATATTAATGATCTGCATACATCACCCACCTGCATAGTGTTAACGGAAACGCACTGCAATGACAATCAATACATAAATGCGCTACCAAACTACAAAGGCATCGCTACAACAAGACCGATTAACAAAAATAGTGGATTAATTATATTTGTTAATGATGAGTGTGAAATTACTGACATTGAAGAAATTTATATACAATATGTAAACTGTCTAAAAATAGATATAAAATTAAAAAATAAATTATACAGAATTTTAACAGTGTACAGAACGCACAAATCAAACATAATTAACTTTACATACGAACTATATGAATATCTTAGCAAATTACCGAAAATACTTACTTTTGTTTGTGGTGATTTCAATATAAATATTTCTGCAAACCATCACTCCATTGAAAAAAATAATTTCATAAACATGATGACGCACCTCAATTTTAAATCTTTTATCAATAATAACACTAGACAAATTAAAAACCAAACACCATCATGCATAGATCACATCTGGTGTAATATACATTTAAATGAAATAAAAAATATTAAATCTACTGTGTGGAAAACTAATATAACTGATCACTACGCGTGTCTTATACTACATGATACAAATAGAAAACTAAATACAAAACCCAAATTAAATCTTCCATGTTCTCAAATAGACTACAAATTATTAGAAAAATCACTAAAAACTGAAAAATGGGAAGAAATTTTAATAAATAAATGCGCCAACCAAAGTGCATTACTGTTTGAAAACACTTTAAATAAACACGTTTTAGAATCAACAAAAAAAAACAAATCGTCCCCAACTCAAAAACAAAAAAAATTAAACCTTGGATTACTCTAGGATTAATAAAAGCCACTAGGAAAAAAAATAAACTTTATAAAATAACACAAAGGCCACTAGTTAACAATAAAATTGTATTATATTATAAAAAGTATAAAAATATACTAACTACACTAATAAGGAAAACGAAAAACGACTATTACTCAAAAATTATAACAGAAGCTAAAGACAATAATAAAAAAATATGGTCAGCAATAAATGAAATAATAAATAAAAAGAAAAAATATAAGCACATATCAGAAATCTCAGATGGAGAAATAATATATAACGTACAAAATGACACAAAAAATGTTGTAATATTTTAAATAACTAATTTAATAACGTGGGAAAAAACCTAGCAAAATTCATAAATAAGACCAATATATCTAATCCACAACAAATAACACAATGTCAAATTAATAAATTTCACCCAGTCACAGAAATCGACATTGACAGAACTATTTCGAAACTAAAAGGAGATTCTGCCCCCGGCTTTGATAACATAGATACTAAAACAATAAAATCGATGAAAGAATACTTAATTCACCCCATAACACATATAATAAACCTAAGTCTAGCAAATGGCGAATTTCCCAATAACTATAAAAGAGCAATTATAACCCCCATTTATAAAACAGACTGTCGTAAAGATCCACAAAATTATCGCCCGATTTCACTTCTCTCGAATATATCAAAAATATATGAAAAAATTGTAAAAAACAAATTTGGACATTCTTAGAAGAAAATAAAATAATTAATTATAACCAATTCGGATTCAAAAAAAATACAAGTACTCACGACGCGATAGCAAAAATAACCAACTATTTATATACGGCCCTAGATTCCGATAAAAAATGTCTTGGCATATTTATAGACCTCAAAAAAGCTTTCGACAGCATATCACATAAAAAATTAATAAGTAAATTAAAATCAGTAGGGATTAGTGGAAAAGTCTTAGCATGGATAACTAGTTATTTATATAAAAGACCTCAACAAGTAAAATTACTCAATCAAGTCAGCGATTCAAAATATAGTGACTTTTCAATACCCCAAGGCACGGTTTTGGGACCATTGTTATTTATTATATATGTCAATGATATATTCAATATTTCCAAATATGGAGACATTGTCTCTTACGCTGACGATACAGTCCTACTACTAAAAGCAAACACCTGGTCAGAACTAAATAACATGGCAAATACAGATATCAATGAACTAAAATTATGGTTTGATGAAAACCTGTTGACTTTAAATTCTAAAAAAACTTATTATTTACCATTTTTCATTAAAAAACAAGAAACACCTAAAGAAATAAACATAATTATCCACTCTGTGAAAAATACAGAAAACCACAAATGCAATATGTTATGCACAAACATAGAAAGCAAGACCGATATTAAGTACCTAGGCATAACAATAGACCAGCGTTTAAAATGGTCCCCACATATAAATATTCTGAACAACAGAATAAGGAAACTAACATATATATTTAGATGTTTAAGAGATATTTTAAACGAAAAATTACTTAGAACCACATACTTCGCTTTCTGTCAATCAATTATACAATACGGCATTATAGGCTGGGGCGGTACATATAAAAATCAAACTCAAACAATTTACATATCACAAAAACTAATAATAAAAACCATATTAAAAAAACCCTATTCATATTCGTCCGAACTTTTATTCAAACAATTTAAGGTCAGAAAATTAAGTGCATTATACTTCTACCATGCAACATTACAAATTTATAAAAACTATATTCAAAATAAAATTACACCCTTTAAAAATAACAGAATTCTTAGACAAACGTCAATACTTCCTACTCCTAAATGTAAAAAAACAATAGGACAGTTCAACCATGAATATCTCGGAGTTAAATTTTTTAACTCATTACCAGAAAAAATTAGAAACATTAATGCAAATATAAACGAATTCAAAAGCCACCTTAAAAAGTATTCCGAACAGTTGAACTGAATCGTACCAAATATAAACCAATATAACAACACCCCCATACACACAAGCCCTGCTTATTTATGGGGGTACATCAAATACTTATATTATGTAATTAATAACCGTACTATATTGTGTAATTATATTATGTAATTGTTATATTATGTAATTCGTGTATCTTTTTTTTACTAATAAAAAAAAAAAAAAAAAAAAGTTTATATCACGAATTCGCCTTAAAATAAAGTCTTTTAAATCTCTTTTAGAGGAAACATAACCAAACCTATTCAAATCCTAACCAAACCTAACCTAACCAAACCTAATCTATACTAACCTATACTGACCTAACCTAACCTAAATTAACCTAGCTTTGAGATAAATACCTATTACAAAAATATGCCTACCTATATTTTATTTCGACAGTATATTGGAAACATGAAAAGGAAAAAACACGAGGAAAGGCTATATTGATTTTACATTATAATACTTTATAACATTTAATATTTGTATATTCATTGTAAAAAAATACAAATCGTAATAAAAAAAAATGATCAAGGAAGCAGCTACAATCAAAAGAATAGACCAATGCATTACGGATGTAGACGTGAAATTAAATTTAACTAAATTGATTGAATTTGAATTAAACAAAATGATTACATTTGTTAAGTAATACATTTTTATAAAATGGTAGAACCTGCAGACAAGCTGCTTTGTGTCAGTGACTACTCTTTTGTTGTTGTTAATATTAAAATTGTAGTAATGTCAATGTTTTTTTTTAAATAGTAAATAAAACAAATAAATGTTTATATTTCATGTAATGTGAAACGTGACCGACTGGAATTGCATGATCCTTCCAGTCATGAAGGATTAAAAACTTATATGAATAAATAAATCATAAAATATCATGTAACTATTAGTTACCCATACTAACTAGGTACTGGAAAAATAATTTGAGTTCAAAAATATTTTTTTTTTCAATAAAGTAATGTTACATCATTTACAAAAAAGTAACAATGTTGTAATAATTTTTAAAAATAATATGATGTAGGTACCTCATAATTAAGCTGAGCTTGTGTATATGGGAATAATATTTTTAGAGTTGAATTGGGAGAAATTCTTCTCCCTCATCTTGTGGATCTGAATAAAATTAGAATGCTTTTTATTTTACTTTTTTAATGCTTAATTTAAAATGGAGTTTTTCAAAAAACTGTGACAGCAATAACTAACTAACTAACCACCACGTCGTTTCCCCGCAAGGGTAGGCAAAGAGGACGGACCGCCAAACAACTCGGTCTTGGCACACACTTCTTGCCTCATTCACATTTGGCCCGACTCAAGTATCTGATTCACTTGATCGTGCCATGTCTTCCTCGGGCCTCGCCGACTTCTGCTACCAATATCATTTGCGTCATATATTCTCCGCATATTGTGTCATATGTTTGTACGTGTGTTTTATTTAAAAAAAAAACATAATTTTTAGTTATTTAAAGGAAAATTATAAAACTGTAGGTATATTTTATAATTTACTTAGGAACCGTTGTTTCGCTAAATCAATTTTCAATAAAAAGCTTACATAAAGTATGTTTTTTATCCATTAAAACAAGGTTTTTTACCCCAGAAACATGGTTTTTAATTTTTGTGATATGGCACCACTGGTGTCAGTTTCCCAGTTTCCCGCGATAGATTTTCATCCCTGGGACACGGACGGGGCGTAGTGCGGAAAGTGGCGCCTGCCGCCTGTTTTATGTTATTATGCAAAGACTTCCGTATAACATAGAACATTATGACACATTACATGCACAGAACACAGTGATAACGTACAAAGCGATGTGTTATAAAATAGTAAACGAATCGTGAATCGATTCCTATCCCCGTCCTTTTCCTCCCAGTTTGACAAAATGTCAACGGGTTGCTCCGATCTTTCGCGGGAAAGGGTGAACGCGTTATTTCTCTCTTCGCTTCAGTTTGCTATATTTACCCGAACTAGTATCTAGGATTACACACGATTGAACATAATATTGACTTTTGCTGTGTAAACACGGCGTTTCATAGAATAAATGCGGTAGCGCCGCGGTGTTAGTGCTTGCGAAGCTTCATCTATTTTATTTTCCTGGTCCACTGCCGGGTGGCTGTTACATAAATGCAGGGAAGCTTCAAGATTCAGCTCATCAACATGGGCACGAGAGCGGCTGCATGTGAGTGCTTCGCCTATTTGATTATATTACTTCACTCGGCTACTACATATAATTTGACACCACAAATCAACTAATTTGAAAACATTTATTTGAATTTTGATTACAAATTGTCCTTTTTAAATAATATAAAATTTTCATCAATGAAAAATAGAAATAATTTATCTGTGCAACTTACGTTTCCAAGGTTGGCCGATCAGCTGAAAACCAATACTTCATTTTCATTGTGTATCCTTATTAGTTATTACTGTGCCATCTTTTCGCGATTACGCCGGTTACCGAAACGGTTTTCTCATTTAGCTTTATTGTTGAAATATTATTATCTCATAATGGATTTAATATGTGCTCGTCCTGGATTGAATATTGCAGTCACAGCCAAGATCAGGAGTCTACACGACTGTCAGCTGAGGCTTTTGCATGGAATTCAGCCTCTTCCATCAGGGATTGACATCGCCAACACTGTCAAATATTTCTCCCAGACGCTTTTGAGTTAGTACATCTTTAAATTATCATTGTTATTGCGTTTTCTCCTTAATTTTATCCCCTAACTAAGCATAATATCAATTTATTATCTAATACATTAAATTATTATACAATCAATGGCCATTTGTTAAAATTATTGTAAACCTTTTTTCGTTGGTGGTTTTCGTAAGATAAATCAAACCATTGATTGCAAGAAACTTTAATTTTATTATAAATACATTATTTATCATAAATTTGCTTGAACCCGGCCCACAAGTAATGTTTTCCTAGTTTAATTTACATTTCTTGTCATGTGAGGCCATTTATCTCAATATTGTACATATATGTATATATTTTTTTATTGCAATTTTTTTTTTGCATTCCTCACATTTTGTGAATACAGCCAGTGAGACTATGTCATCCCCAATTTGGTTATGTTATGAGGAAAAAAGGAGATGGGAAAGAGGAAGGGGGAAAGGGGGGAAGTACCTGGCTATTCAGATCTGGTCACCAAACATACTAAAGCCATTTAAAGTGATGTTTCAATTCTGAATGGTGGTCTTAAACCAGTTCAATACTGAGAGTATCTTTCACTCTACAACATGCTGAAAATTTACTATGTATTATTATGAAAAAATTCTGAAATAACACAAATTAATTCAATAAAATTTACTTGCACTTGTGGCCAAGAGCTTTGTATTTTTAGTTTAAATTTGTTTGTATGTTCAGTGGCTGGTCAATCCTGTCAAAATGGTAGCCGTGTTTGATAGTACCTTTTTATTCCGCTAGAGCGCAAGAGCGTTGCAACTGTTGCAACATTTCAAGTTGGACTTCATTAACATTAAGTCTACAGTTATATTATTCTGTACTGTTATATTATAAGTACATTCAGTTTTCATAACAGCTCTCGAACTGCTTAAGCAACCAATGATATTCCCCCCAATCAATTGAGATTTGCAGCCTATTTACGATAAATTGTTTTGTTTAACTTTGTTTGTTAACGATAAATTGTTTTGTTTAAGTTTGTTTGTTTACGGTTGATTGTTTTGTTTAGCTTTGTTTGTTTACAATTTTTTTGTTTATGATTAATTGTTTTGTTCAATTTTGTTTATGATTAATTGTTTTGTTTAACTTTGTTTGTTTACGATAAATTGTTTGTTTTTGATTTTAGCCGTGTTGAAGGATGTTCCCAGCTCCCCACTAGAAATGCTCAGGGATCCAGAGAATGATCAAGTCCGGATGAATTTGTATCCCAATTTAGATTACAAAGGATTGTACAATGCCATTTCTCAGTTGGTGGATGTGGCTTCCCTTGTCCAGTACGGAGTCCAAGGTATTATTATACATAATTACTTAATTAAAACTTATAGCAATGTGTTATTTACACCATCACTTTACCATACAGACGTGTTGTCTTTACTCAATGGTACATTTAACAAAGTATCTGAACATTTTTATTACAGACGACCTCTGTGCAACCACAGAAGTCGATTGAGAGGTCGGTTACGATCATTGATTACCAATTTGGAGGTTGTGAGTTCAAATCCTGGCATGCGGAGATAAATTTCATTTGATTAATTTGTGTTATTTCACAATTTAGTCATTTAAAATAATATAGTGTATCATCATCATCATCACTTTTGGCTCTACAACCCCTGGTGGGTCTTGGCCTCCTCAAGAGTCTTCCTCCACTCATCTCGGTCCCGCGCCATAGTGTATATGTATTTGCAAAACTTTCAGATTATTAGATACTTTGTATCACCCTGGTGAAAAATCACCATTCAGAATCGAAACCTTGCTTGAAATGGCTTTGGCCATGTTTGGTGACTAAATTTGAATAGCCATATTCTTCCCCTCCCCACTACCTTCAGCCTCACAACATACCCTAATAATTAGGGTTTTCATAGTCTTACTGGCTCCAGACGGTTGGGAGCTGTTGGGACTCTTATGCTGTATGGTACTCACATTGGTAAGATATGATATGGTAGGTGTGTAGGAGTGATCAGTGAGTGGTAGAGGTAGGTACCCTCTAGAAAAGACAACATGTCTGTAAGGTAAGACATTCCCTTAGTGCGCATACGCACTTGGCGCTGATAGTGTGTACAGATGTGCAAATCTCATACATCTCACGATATGCGGTAGGCTGAGTGATTGTGTTAGTTGTTACTATGTCACATTACAACACCCCGTTGCTAAAAATGTTTATGGTATAATTATTTATATGTTTCAGCTTTCGGGCAGTCCATCCTCCAATGTTTGGGTTGCCTATTGCCTTTCCTGGAGTACGATATGATCGACAATCTGCCCTACCTGGCCGCCTCATGTGTCGGGGTATTTCCCGTGTCACTTCATCAGGAAATAATTAACCTCCTGTGTTTCTACATTCTTCCCTTCACAATAAGTAAGTACCCTATTCGTTGTGATATACTGATTAAATAATAAATTAATGTCATCTTCGGAAGTCCCTGCCTCATTACCGAGGATCATGACTCTCTCTCCAATTACCCTAATAAACTAGACTGCTCCACTCCTCACAGTCTTGCGTCACATGGAGAGCCGCTGACTCGACCCGACGTTCCGGATGCGTGTGTTATTAAATCATCGGTGAACTTCCTCTGCTTCTCCTGCCTTGCACTTTTACAGTTACCACGAGTTTTTTAAGGTTATTAATTTACCAGTAAAATATAAATCCATGTATTTTTAAAAATATCAATGTTTTCCCCATTACATAATTTTTAACAACTTATGTCACTAATCAATAATAACAACAAATTATGGATTAGCCTGGGGCACATTGTGTAGAAAACCAACCCATAGGAATCAGTATTCGCATGCTGATTTGTATCACCATCCAGTGCAGAAAAGAATACTAATTAATAAGTTAGTGACCCAAGCAACCAAAATGTGCAAAGAACCGGTGAAACAACGACAAGATATTATTTTGTCTGGGCCGGAGATGATAGTTGGGACATCATATTTTATTTATTTATAAGTACATGTTACATGATTAATACATTTATTTAGAGAAGATACATTAGAGCACCATACTAGTCAGCTGCCTGTTTCATGGTGCCCAATGAGGGAATGGTTAGTTTGAATTTAAGTCTAGTGTAAACATATTTTGGTAGAATTATAAAAAAATTTTGAAAATTAGTAAAACATGTTTTCAATAACTCACAAAAATTGCCAAAGTTTTCTATAAAATAAACACAAATATATAAAGTAGTACACATATGTACACATACACATGCACACGCAAGTATATATACATACATACATGCATATATGCATATACATATACATACATACACACAACATACATATACTTACATACATGTATCTTCTACCTCACACATGTAAACAATATAATATATACCTCTGAGTACGAGAAGCAGGTTACCGACACTATCCCACTCACTAATCAAGAAATCCCCAAGCGCTTTCCTGAAACTGATTATAGATTAATTAAATAATAGTACAAAAACCTCCAATCTTAATCAGATGACGAGAAGTGACAAATACAAGTTTACCCAACATCAGTTATGATAGGTCTGTCCATAAATAAACCACTCACTAGATCAATATCTTCGGGCTTTTTGTATGAAACAAATAGATCCTAAAAAACCAGAGAAATTGCGATAAGTGTTCCTCGGGGGTCCCCGACTTCTTTTACCATTCGAACCACTCCTACAGCACTAATAAGAACAAACTTTGAAGTTTTCAGCGATATCAGTCGACTGCTTTTCGAGTTTTGCAAGCATAAACATACGCAAGCAAATTTTTTTTATAAATTAAGACTAGCTGACGTGGCTAGTGTTTTTGAGTAGAATTATGGAATTAACTGGTGATTGTTCCGATTCAAGCTCGTCGCTATGAAGGAGAGGAAGAAGACAGCCAGGCTTCGCACTCCGTGGCGGCTGTCATCATGATGGTTTTTCAGTATTCAAACAACCCAGGTAAATAGGTATTTTGTTTCAATTAATTATGTTATGGATTCCAACTATCAATATTTATTTCAAATGTTGCTCTGCCCTTCTAGTTGATTGTTTCATTAATCAAACCTAATTCACGATTTTCGAATCAACCCAAACTAAGGTGACAAACCTGATACTGCCGCCTTGTGACTAGCAAGTTTTTATAAACTATTTTGTTTCAAAAAAGAAAGACAAACACACGAACAAGGCTCTTCGTCCACAGGGTTAAGCAAGTATCCAATACTTATGTTGTGTTCTTACTTCGCAAACAACTTGTTGCGCACAATCCGTACACGTCACTACTGAAATCACGAGTCCCACGTCGCCACCAATCAATGATGAATTCTCAAAACTTGAATTTTTTCATAACCTCACTTACAACCAAACAGTAGTTGCAGCTATCATTTTTATATCCTGTCATTCTTTGTTGACTGTTTAGTTTCTAGCGTTAATCTAAAGCACTTGCATTATTACAAAGTTCTTGATGATGTGATTTTGCCCAGCTGGTCGCGGGAGACTAGCGTCGTCGACGAATTTGCTATATATTGGCAACGTGTATCAGTGTATGAACCTCTGCGCAGATATATGCCGGTAGTAGCCAAGATATTTGAAATTGTCGAGTATAGGATACTAATAGCTGTGGACGAAGGGCTTGACGATATTTGAATTCCTCCTACTTTCATCACCATTACTAGAATATTATGTTTATACAATAATGAAGTACTTAGCTAGCAGATGATTGAACTCGCAATGTCTGTGTAGGAACCCGAAGCTTTGGATCACCAACCTATTTATACTTATTACTAAATAAGAAGTTATTGTTTGGTGCGCAATATTATTTAAATATAATTATCTTCCAGCCCATCACTGCCAGCTGTTGGAGTGCCTGATGACCATGAAGCAAACTGTGGTGAAGGATGTTCTGTGCGTGATAGCGTACGGCACGGCTGGGGCGCGTGCCTCCGCTGCCAAACTACTCTTCTACCACTGGCCCGCCTTCAACCAGAACCTCTTTGATAGGAAGGGGCTACTCTGCAAGTTTTCAAGTGGGTTTTGTTCTATTTATATTTTTTGTTATGACTGGTTCTTCTCGGAAACTTATGTAAAATGTATAAAGAATCCCAACCGCTCCCATCTGTCTGAAGCCAGTGGGACTCTAACATCCCAAATTGGGGTATGGTGAGGCTGAAGGGAGTGGGGACAGTAAGGTGATGGGGGAGAATCTGGGTTAATATGCAGAGGTGCGCCTAATCCTTAAGATGCACAAATTGTTTTAATATCAGTTTAATTCCAATGAGGATCAACTATTTCGGTCCTAAGTAAAATAAGTAAGTTAAGTCGGTTTAAGCAAAATTTCATTAATATTTGACAAATTCTTTGTGTTCACGTGTAAAGTGTGAAGAAAAGTGGGTTTTTAGCTTAGTTTTTTAATTTTATTTTTAAGTAAAAACCTATGAACCTATTTTGTAAAGTAGTTTTTTGTAAAGTAGTTTTTTGTTTTATTTTTTAATAATTTCTGCATAATGGGCGATTTTAAAATTCTTACGGCAACGGCATGATAAAAGGAAAAATTCAATCATTCTAATACAACTCCCTCACTCGTATTAAAGAAATGCAACACAGTTGCAGCCATTGGATGAAGCACAGCTCTCCACTTTTACCCAGATCCGGTCACGAATCACGGCTAAAACCATTTCAAACAATGTTTTGATTCTGAATGGTGATGTTTTGCCAGGGCGATAATGAGAGAATCTACTCACGGCAATACTGTTTAACAGGCTCTTTTGTGGAGTATATTTCAGGAAAGAATTGTGCGTGGCATTTTATCCTCTCTCCTTGTCCCTACCATTAGAGTGATTGTTAATAATGTTTTGTGTTAACCAGATGATCTGATGCCATTCGTCTGCCAGCGCGATATGTGCCCCAATGCTGGCAACGCGGAGGCAGCCAAGGTGTGCTACGACCACTGCATCAGCGTGACCTTCGCTTCCGACTCGCCGCCTCCGCTGTACCTCTGCATCGAGTGCGCTAACGAGATCCATCGGGAGCACCCCAACCAGCGCTTCTTTGACATATTGCACCCCATGCAGCAGATTTCTATGGTTTGTGAGAATAAGGTTAGTGTGTTTGTTATTTATTTATATTTTATGTGATACCTCACAAGGGCGCCCTAGTCTGGACAGTGTAAAGACAGGGGAACTATGTCACCACCCGGTTGGATGGCGGTGTGAGGCGGTTTAGGGTACAGGCTGTAGGAAGGGATTTATTAAAGCGGATCTTGAGGAGGCCTGGATTATATGAAGGAGGAAAAACGAATGCCGGTAGCTCTTTCCACATATAAGCCCACTTACACTAAAACGACCCGTTCTCATGAAGTCAACATCAACTGTGAATGGGCATTCCGCTTGTGTCTGCCGAGTTTCACGCATGTGCATCGGTGCACTGTGGAACAGTGCTGCTAGCTCCTTAGAGTAGGCCTTATTTAGTTCTAATTCACATCAGGTGTCGTACTGTAGATTTTGTGGACACTAAATATTGAAAGATTTGTAAAATTGTTCATTTATTTATTATTATTATTTTTTTGTTCCTCCGCTGCTCATCTCACTAGGAAATTCTTGTGTCGAAATGAGCAGCTTTACAATTATATTTAATCAAATAAGTAAAGTACATAATACATACGTAGATGGATTCAATCGAATATGGGGTTTCTAAGGTGAAGTATGACAGAAGCTACGACATGGGTAATCCAAAATCCACTGACGGCTAGTACGGAATTTTTGGCCATTTTCTTGAATAGATTTAATGAACCTATAGTTTTTATATTTTCACCAAGCAACGGAGCTTTATAAGAAAAAATCCTATGTCCAAAAGATGTTCTGGTATTCACCTTCTGATACATTAAAGAAGAATCCAATCTAGTGTTGCGCACTTGTTGTGATCTTTCGTTAGTACCTCCTTCGACCGCCTGTGAAGATCAAGTGTGTCCAAATGTACATATAATATAATGTACAATCTTAAATAAAAAAAAATTATATTGTACTTGTAATTGAAAAAATTTAACAAATCGTCGCGTCTTGTCCAATTTTTTATAGATATTTCAAAGCTACATAGCTCATGACAGAAATGGAGTTGCGAACTGAGAACAATTGTATTAACCTAGAAATCGCAGACACGACAATCTTTCTAATGACGCCAGAGTAGGAAAGAGATTTTTTGGTTACGGGATTAAGATAAAAATATTCCATTAGCCCCAAAAAGGACATAATATATAGCGCATTCTAATAAAGTGGCCAGTTAAGTATCTTTATATTTAATGAAAAATTTTGCTTCAGAACTGCCGCGCCACCGACAAGTCAGCATTCTCCATCTGCTTCTCCAACGAGTGCGCCAGCTACAACGGCAACCACCCCATAAGGTACTGCCAGCAGTGTCACGCCAACCGGCACAACAGTCGGCGCGGCGGGGATCACGTGGTCCACCGCAGTCTTCCTCCGGCGTGGCAGATGGACAGCGAGATGCAGACGCACTTAGTGGAAGCGGTTGTTAGGTAGTTATATTTAAAATTGTAAATGAATTGAAAAAAAATTTTGTTCGTGTTGCCAGTTTATTAATTTAATTTAAAACATTATATTATCTTTCTGCACTTTGCTAGGTTATAAAATGGGGGCCCACAAGGGAAGGCACGTGCCTACTGGTATCGAACCAGGGGCACTTGTGTAGCTCAGTAACGGAGGCGATGAGGTCCTTGTCTGCAGGTAGTGGGGGACTTCTTTGTTCTCCTCAAGCTCTCCAAGGTCAGCACAGATAAGGTTTATATCACAAGTCAGGGGTGCTGTAAAAAAAGGGTTTATTTCAATAGTTTACAACGGGGTGTACACTGGGTCGCCGGAGCTACTGAAGTTACGAAGTGAACACAAGACAAGGGGGGTTTTAGGTTGAAGATGGCTTACGAAATCGTCAGGTCGTGATGCAGGCGGAGGCGTTTGGTGTGTACGCGCCGGCTGGCCATGTCTCTCGTGCTGTCCACGGCCTAGAGTTGAGTCGGTACACACGCGGATTCAATACTAGGTTGACTCCCAGGACCCAATTACAATGGTCCTGGTACATGGTCTAAGGAGACACGGAAGTATTACCGTTCCCAAAAGATCGATATGCGACGTGGATTCGACCGCGTTGTTTGTGGTTTTGGCGCACCACCACCGCGGTGGTAACGTGTTCGCTAGAGCGGTGCCTGCGTTCAACTGGCGAAGCGCCCGCCTGCTTCGCGGTGTATAGGTGTGCGGCTGTTTTGTGTAGCTTTGAAGATTTAGGATGGCTGGAATTTGTATTGCGTTAATGTCTCTTAGAGTGGACCGTGTTTCGTAACAACTTACATAGATAATAATATTAGAGTAATTTCTTGGTAATGTGTTGACGGTTCCCTGATATTTTATCAAAATGAAAATTCAACACACCTTTAAAAAGTGATATAGAGTCATTAAAAGTGATGAAAAGTGAAGTGCAGGGCAACCATGTGATTTTACGTGATAAAATTTAGTGAAATTTTGAAATTTTTTAATCTACACTTATTTTTAACCTTTTTTTTTATTTTTCAGCAAATTAATAAACTTAACAGTAAAATATCTATTCATATGTTTTCAGCCTTCTAAAAGAAGCCAAACCTCTCAATGTGGAAGCTGGCCCCAAGGAGGTCAGTGAGTCTCCGAAGCCATCTATCAACATAAACCTTCCCACGGACAACATCTCCGTGGAGGAGCGGCAACTCCTGGGACGCTACGGAGTTTGGCTGCTGGTGGGGCTGTGCACCCCCACTCAGGACACGCCCATAGACATACTCGGCAGACTTATATCCATGCTGTTCCATTGGTTTCATGTGACAGCTTACTCCTATGATGGTAAAAATTACATACATTTATAATTTTATTCTTTGACTCTCTCGACGGTCTGAGAGAATAAATGGCACTTTTCAAAAGGATATAAGTGGACATTCTTTCTATTAGTTACTTCATCAATTCAAGAACCTCATTAACAAAATTACAGAACATCATATCCCTATTATGATTTTAATAACTATACAGTACAATAACAACATTTTCTGCATTTAATGATTATAGTAAGAAATGTCCTAAATTTACCAGGTTATTCGTAACCCGGGAATTTTTGTCTTCCTTTATACATAATACACAAATTATACATGTAAAAAAAACAAATTGCCATGATGTATTAACACAGAAAATGGAAATTTATAGCTTCAAAAAAAATACATAGTAGTCACCACACCCCAACTTTAAAAGTACTGTCTGAAATTAAAGCTTACTTTGTAATACAACCCCATAAACTGATGTTAAAGTCAGTTTTGTGCCATTTAGTAACGTTTTATGTATAAAAAATGTATATATTTTACAAAATTACAAAAAATTTGTTTTTGACTTTTGCATAAATTTAAAAAAAATAACGATTTCTGCAACTCTCCAATGCTATAATTTGATGATTTATAACCCATTCTACTGGTTTAGTATAGTTTCCTTTTGGTTAAATTATTCTTCTGCACGAGATACAAGAAGATAAGAAAATTGGAAACTTGTATCACATTGCTTGTACATATTTATAGTTGGTACTCTTACAAAAAGATTGTAATACAATATTCATATAGAATTATCGGACAGCAATGCCTTTATGGCTATTTGAGCAGGACCAGCGTAAAAGGTAGAAATACCCTTCCTGCCGGACGTATGTTAACAAATAATAAACATGTATTATTTAGCCCTTTACCCTCTAAGCATATCAGGGACACCAAAAAAACTAATATTTTAAATTTTGTAGGGCAAACAGAGAGCACAATTGAGAAGTTAAAATCGGAGCATGTTTGTGTGTGGCTTCATGAGATATGCAAGACACACTACAAGGTGCTGGTCTCCTGTCTGCTTCCTCATCCACCAGAGTACGCTCGGGTGGGCGGGCATTGGGACACTCTGGCATCCAGGACTTCACACCTCAAGGATGGATTAAATAGGCAAGAATATTAAATTAACATTCCCGTTACATTTGACTTCGATACCTGACACCATTTTGAAATTTTCGACATTTGCTACATTAAAAATAATGGTCCCGGTTAATCACTGATTCTAATTTTTGATCAGCTTTTGATAACCATTCCAAAATTGGAACAAACGCTGACAGGTCAATATTTCAAGTAGCAATATTTAAAAAAAAACAAATAGTTTTAAAAAATAAGACCGTCCACATTTTTAATAACTTTCATAGGAAAAGTTTTTAGCAATTTTCACGGCTTCTCTCTTGTATTATAATTAAATTATATTTCTTTACTATTTCACTAAACCTTTTTACATTTTTAGGCTATTCTGCCTTGTCCCCTATGAGATAATCTCAACGGAAATCTGGGACTACATAATGCCCCACTGGATGGAGGCCATTACCAATGATGTCCCAGAAAAGGAGCTGCCAGAACTTAAAATAATCCTGAGTAAAATATTGGACCCGGATATGAGTCCCCTTGGATTTGATGTGAAAAAGATGTACAATTTTGTTGCTATGAGGTTCGAAAAGACGACAGCGAGGGTACAATTACAGGCATTACACTGGTTGCAAGTAAGTAATTGATAAGTTATGTCCATGTGTGGATTTATCCTATGCTATAAAAAAAATTACTTCTTGATTGGAAATTTCCTTAAAAGTTACATTTATATATATGTCCTCACCCTTCATACCTTTTTCCTTCCTAGAACTTCCTTTTCCTTCCTAGAACTTCCTCTCCTCCTCTGATCTAATCTTCATACAGACCCCAGACAGATGGATGAAATTTATTATCATTTGAATTTCGGTATTTGTAAAGGTTCAATCAATTTTACCTGAAGTAAGAATAAAGAATAAAATTATGTAACTTTTCTTGTACACCTCATTTTTATATTTACCTCACTAAAAACCATATTATGTAGGTACCTAGGCATATTTGAAACACAGAATAGAATTAAAATAATTGTCTGCTAAAATATAGCGTCGGCAAATATCTGAATTTTAAAAGATTCTTTATAAATTTTTCTCCACAGATCAATCTGTTCCAATTTTGAAAGGTTCACAGAAGTAAGTAGGTACTCACAAGGAAATTATGTTTTTTAATTCATAATGTTAACACACTTCAAGCAGGCGAAAACAATGGTCCTATTTCTTGAAACTGGATTTTGTTTAAAACAGCTATATTTTGAAAAACAATGCATATATTTAATTGAAATTTTTTACACAGTACATACTCACCACACCACAACTATAAAATAATTGTCTGAAATTAAAGCCTGCTTTTGTAATACTACTCCATAAACTGAAGTTAAAGTCAGTTGTGATGTTTTATTTGTAAAAAATGCATGTATTTTATAATTTCGTTTTCGCACAAATCATTACAAAAAAAACAAAAAACTTCCGCATCTCCAGTGCGATAACTGTAACTGTTATACGGGTTTAAATATAGTTTCCTTTTGATAAAATATTCTTCCACACAAAAGACTAGATGATTAGATGATGGGAAGACTTGGTTCACATTTTTAAATACATATACATATAGTTGGGACCATTACAAAGAGATTGATATATAATTATTGGACATCAATGCCTTTTCCGCCATTCAAGTAGGACTGATGTAAAAGGTAAAACTACCCTTCCCGCCGGAAGTATGTAAATACACTGGTTAATTTGTAGATTCTGTCCATGCTGGAGATTCTGATCCCCCAGTCCCAGCTATTTGACATGTTCAATGATGGGGTTCGGATGATGAAGGCGGGTTCCGGAGAGGAGAGGCCACGCTCAGGAAAGCATCCCACCAAGAACGGCACCGACATGCACCGGGGAGGCTCTATCTGTGAGTATTTTTATTTCACTTTCAGTGTTACCTTTCCAGGCAATGACATTACAAACTATAGAATAGCAAAAGAGAAGCAGAGACCTTTATATGTGTAACGTTTAAGGCATAACTAATTTATACACCTAGCGGCGAATAGGTTAAAATTGCTCATACTCTAAAAATATTATTATCTCTCTGTCTTTTTTAATACACAAATTTTAAGCTTAAGAAAAATTTTCACTCATAAGAAAAATTTACGACTTTCGTAAGTTTTTGATTTTGAAGTTACTCACAGGAGCGTTTACATCCAACTTATGGTAATTAATACTCACGGAAGTTTTTCGAAAGTTTAACTCACATAAGTGCTCACAGCGACGGCTACACCTGTAATTTTAATTGTGGTTAGATGGCTTCCTGTAAACAACGATTTACTGCTGTCAACCATCATGCCGTTTCCCCGCAGGGGTAGGCAGAGAGGACGGACCGCCAAACAACTCGGTCTTGGCACATACTTCTTGCCTCATTCACATTCATACATCGTCTCATACATACTCTTCTATTATTCTTGACATGGCTCGACTCGAGTATCTGATTCACTTGATCGTGCCATGTCTTCCTTGTGCGTCCCCGACTTCTGCTACCATTCGCATTTGCATCATATATTCTCCTTACACTCCTATCTTCGCTCATTCGCTCTACATGCCCAAACCATCTAAGCGTCCCTTTCTTAATCTTACTCATTACACTTACATCAGCCTTGCACTCTTTGCGGATCTCCACATTCCTCACAAGATCAAACATTATTTTTTTTTTTAAATTTATTGACAAAAGTCAATAATGTCGAAAAGGCCCAAATAAATTGTTGGGATAGAATTTGGCTTGAGAGAAACAATTCTCCATGTGCTTTTGTTCCGTTAATGGCGGAATTGATTGGAATTCTTTAATTTTATCCGATGACAGCTAGAGACAGCAACCGATTTAGAATTCAAATACATAATGTTATAAACAGAAACGTTGAGATTAGAAAGGATTGGACCGATAATCAAAAACAAGGATGCTCATTCTCAGAAAGCTTTTTTCCATCTGATCAATAAATGATATCTCTTCGCTTTTCGGAATCAAAAAATTTCTTTCCGTTAACATTGGTTTTCGTAGTGCTTATTTGAGTTCTGTCTAGTGTTATTTTTTGTGTTCGTGAGCTAATAAGGTACTTATCCACTTATCCTAATCAGATTTTTATATGTATAATAAAAAAATTGTTTTTATAGGAAAATAATCCTACGAAAACCTGTCTTTTAATTTTTGACATTTCGAATTGGCGAGTTTATTTACCATTTATTATGGTAAGTGTCTTAACTGATTTCATAAGCTGTGAGAAGGCTGTAAGTTCAAGCAGACGCGATTAGACCCATCAAAAATTTACGCCTCTTACGACTTCTGTAACTTGCTATGAATTACATTGTTTACATTGGTAATTTTTCCATAAGTCACTTACTAGACAAGCGATTAACCAGAAAAAACTTACGAGTGTAAAGGCAGCCTAACAGCTGGATACTTTCCATTGAACATTCTTTTAATGACAAATATTTTGTATTTCAGCTCCTGTTGTGGAAGATGAGTCCAATACATCCGGTCTGTCAGATAATGAAGCTCCCACATCTCGGCAAAACACTTCAGACTTTGAAACTGATGGAGAACACAATCTATCTTGCTGCATTCTGATGCTGGATGTCCTCCTCAAACAGGTTACAATATCAAGTTGACTACTAACCTAATCTAAGTTTACACCTCCCAACACTCCTTCTTTCTGTTGGCTTATTACAAAAAGACTACATTAGAGATTGCTATGGTTGGGTTTGCCCAACACCTGGAGTCGAACCAGGGTTATAAAATTGGTTAGCTCAGTAAAAGGGTAAGCAGATGAAACTCGTATTCGATCAGGGGTGGGGAATTTCTTAATTCATTACTTCGTTCATCGGTCAGGGATTGGAAGGGCCAGCACAAAATAATAACACAGTAGTAATAGTCACAAGGTATATTAGGCATCTTCTAAAGAAACACAGGGTTTAATTAGAAATCTCTACTCTCTCTCTCTAGGACGACCGGGTGAAAAGGGGATATTACATGAAGTTAACGATTTGAACACAATAAAAGGGTAGGCCGAAGAAGCTTACATGGTTTCCAGGTTCTGATGAGGGGTTGGCATGACGTGACGAGCTGGAAATAGCCCGCGCTCGAAAGGGCGGCGGTAGCTTTGGTATTGAGACGCACTAGGAATTTACCGGAAGCGAGACTCCATTGAGTAAGGTTTGAGTTGCCGTGTCGAAAAATGTTTGGTGAATTGGCTTCGCGAAACATTTAGTTATATCCAAGAAAGGAGATCGTTTCTAATATCGCGTAATTTGCGCGCCATGTTTGCGAGCGTAGCAGTTTGCTCCGCGAGGGACACTGTTGTTGCAACCGAGGTCGGGTTTTGACTGTGTGACTGACGAGCGCGGCGGGAGTGTGAGAGCGGCTGGCGGTTGTCACGTGATTTGACCATCTGGTCGCGTGGTCTGCCAGAGTGGGGTGACCAAGCCCTTTTTAATGTAGGGTGACCATATTACGTAACACATTCCCCTCCGCCAGTAAAAGGCGACGTGGTAATGAAGCTTTAGGCGCTAAAAATCCTCTTCACCTTGTCGTGAGGGAAGTAGAGAGAGAAAAACAGTGTTGATTTGAGAGAAAAAATTACATGGTTATGCAATGATGAAAAGAACAACATACAAGGTTATGCAATGATGAAAAGAACAACATACAGTAGAACCCCGTTAATTCGAACCCCGATAATTCGAAAAAACGCGTAATTCGAAATTTTCGCCAAAAAAATTTCCGCAGAAAAATTTTTTCATACAAAAATTTTTTTAATTCGAAATTCGTTAATTCGTAATTCGAAATTTATTTTTGTCCGCGCACGAAAATTTGTTCGTGTAATTCGAAAAAATTTGATTTTTGCGAAAATAAATCATAATATTTCGTTAATCTGAATCTAAAAGTCAGCCGTGGCGGTAAAACGCCGAAAAATGTATTTTTACGTGGTTATACATCGTCCTAATAAGTATTATTATTTTGTAAATCTGAATCGATTTTCACTGGAATGTCGTACTTTTTCAAATTTATTTCGAATATCTGAGTTTGAAGGGCCGAGAAAATACGTTTTACGCGGATATATGTCGTAGTTTTACGAGTTTACACCAAATATCTGAATTTAAAGGGTCGGCCGCGACGAAACTTGGCCGCGAAATTTCGATTTACGCGTAAATGTATCGTATATTTACGAATTTATTTCGAACATTTGAATTTAAATGGCCCGCTGCGACGGAAATCGGCAGCGAAATCTCGATTTACACGTAGATATATCGTATTTTTACGAATTTATTTCGAATATCTGAATTTCAAAGGGCCCGTCGCGACGGAAATCGGACGCGAAATTTCAATTTACGCCGAAATATATCGTATTTTTATTAACTTTACTTCGAATATCCGAGTTAAAAAATACGGCGCGACGGAAATCGGCCGAAAAATTTCGATTTACGCCGAAATATGACATATTTTTACGAATTTACTTCAAATATCTGAACTTAAAAGGCCGGCCGCGACGAAAAACTGCCGATAAAATTCGATTTACGCGGACATATATCATATTTTTACGAATTTACATCAAATATCTGAATTTAAAGGGTCGGCCGCGACGGAAATCGGCCGCGCATTCTCGATTTACACGGAAATATATCGTATTTTTGCGAATTTATTTCGAATATCTGAATTTAAAGAGCCGGCCGCGACGGAATACGGCCGCGAATTCTCGTTTTACGCGGAAATATATCGTATTTTTACGAATTTAAATTCAGATATTTGAAATAAAGGGCCGGCCGCGACGGAAAATTACCGCGAAATCTCGATTTACGCGGAAATATATCGTATTTTTACGAATATCTCAATTTAAAGGGTAGGCCGCGACCGAAATCGGCAGCGAAATCTCGATTTACGCGTAAATATATAGAATTTTTACGAATTTATTGCGAATATCTGAATTTAAAGGGCCTGCCCCTACGGTAATCGGCCGCGAAAATAAAGAGATAATTGGTATTAATACGAATTTACAAGTAAAATACCACCCGGATTTGAAGAGGCGGCCGAGAAAATCGATTTTCGGCGTTTTTTTTTTTCATAAAATTTCGAATTACGTGGGAATTCGTTAATTCGAAATTTGATTTTTGATGTCCCGTGGATTTCGAATTAACGAGGTTCTACTGTACAAGGTTATGCAGTGATGAAAAGAACAACATACAAGGTTATGCAATGATGAAAAGAACAACATACAAGGTTATGCAGTGATGAAAAGAACAACATACAAGGTTATGCAATGATGAAAAGAACAACATACAAGGTTATGCAGTGATGAAAAGAACAACATACAAGGTTATGCAATGATGAAAAGAACAACATACAAGGTTATGCAGTGATGAACAGAACAAAAAGGACTCTAAAATTTCATTGGTCTGTAAGCTAAGTTTGAAGAGCGTAGTGTTTTCGTAGAGTACCAAGTAGACGTAATTTCACTGAAGTTATTAAAGTTACATTTTCACTGTAACTTGACCCATTTGAGATTGCACTCAAGTATCACTAGGGCCTTAGAAATTGAACTGTGCTTCTTGGTTGTGGTTGAGAGATGATGAAGCGGAGGGCAAGAAGTATCCGGGTTTTGTTGTCGTACCAGCGTGAATTCCATTATGCTGATGTGGTGGAGCAGTGGTTGTCAAGGTGAAATGAAGTTGGTAATAACATGGAGTAATACCAGTAAGTTGATTGATGGTTGATGCGTGTAATGGCTATTATGTTGAGTTTGCGCATCGGCAAGTGGTTGATTTGTACAAATGGCAAGTGGTTGATTGCACAATGGCAAGTAGTTGATTTGCACAAACGGCAAGTGGTTGATTTGTACGACGGCCAGTAGTTGATTTGCACAAACGGCAAGTAGTTGATTTGCGCAACGGCCAGTAGTTGATTTGCACAAACGGCAAGTAGTTGATTTGCTCAACGGCCAGTAGTTGATTGCACAATGGCAAGTGGTTGATTGCACAATGGCAAGTAGTTGATTTGCACAAACGGCAAGTAGTTGATATGCAGGAACATAACTAACCTTGAGCTGGCATGCTCTGAGGTTGGTTCTTTTGAATGTGGTTTGAATGATGAGACAACTTGATTTGCTACTGCACGCACGACTCACACCTAATTTGGGTGCGGTCGGGTGTTTTTGGTACGCAGAGATTGGAGAGATGTCAGTGATGGAAGTGAAGGCGGCAATGAAGTGAAGCTCAGCTTGCAGGTGATGAGGAGGGCTGCTGGTCTTCTTTTTAATCCAGGGACAGGTTATTATTAGAGCCAAAATTCTTGAAGTTTACCTGCCTAGTAGACCAATGATGCAAAACGTTTGGAGAGAAACAAATTGTGTTCAAGAGAAAAGACAAAAAGACAAAAAAACGTAGTTGGTTAGAGAGGAGAGAGAGTAGAGAGATATCCTATGCTGATTATGCCATGAGTATCCCGAGATTGGGGAGACAAAAAGTATCACGACTGGCGTGAGGTTACCTATTTGATATACAAGGTATAGGTAGGTGGTTGTACAGTAGTAACACCAAGTTTCTGAAAGAAGTTGGCCTTCCATGGCCGGTGTTAGCGCTTGAGCGATAGCAACTTACGACTTTCAAAATTACAAGAAATGTGTTGATTACCTAGGAATGGGGTGAAAAGGAGAGATTATTTTGAAGCAAATTTCATGGATAAAGATTGTCTTATAGACAGACGATACGCTATGTGCGTAGGGTACACCTTCCAGATTCATGAAATTAACCTCAAGGGTAATGAGGGATGAGAAAAAAAAAATGGGGTTGAGCGAGGAGGTCTGTTGGTGATGGGGCTGATTCCCCATTCGATCTTTTTCAGAGAACGAAATGTGGTCAACCAGCAGATTTCCTAGCTTCTTACAAATGTACATGAGTTTGATGGAAGGGTGAAGGATGGAGGGTTGAGTAGCGAAAATTGATAGTGACTGAGCTAATTCTCAATTCGATCTCTATGTGAGGACGAAATATATCAACCAGCAAATCTCCTAACTCTTTACAAATATACATGAATTTGATGAAAAGGTGAAGGAGAATACACAGTAATAACAATCTAATCTTTCACGTGTATTTGGTGAAAGATTAGGGGTCGTATTTAATCTTCTACAGTTTGTGAGAACATGACAGACCCTTGCTCAAATTTCACAAACCTGGGAGTTTTTCTTATTCGTCTCCCAGACAACGAGTTAGGTGGTTTTGTGTCACTGTCTCGATTAACTCCCACGACACGATACCTCATAACCAAAAGTGAAGCTGATGGCTAGTCCATGGTCAATGGATAGTGGATGGTTCTTGGGTCCGCTGACAAGAAGTCCACAGGTATCAGTTCCTGAAAAAATTGCTGAATGCACAGCTTCATGTTTGTTTGAATAGAACAAAAATTCTCACTACAGTGAAGGACATTTCCCTCGGTGTCATGAGTTATACAAAAGGGTCCCAACAAAGGGTGACGAGTCAGGGTAAAATGATCTACGTCCGGTAGAACAAGTACATAGTGTCAACTTATTTAAAGAAAACAACAACAAGATATTGTATCGTTCGCACGACTCATGGTAAGTATTATAACGTCTCCACGTCTCATGTAGAAATTGAACGAATTACGAAAGAACCCTAGTATTGAAAGGACGGTACAACATAGATATTTATAACCATTTAAAGGAACAAATTATCTCTTTCGCCACAGTGTATGTTAGCCAGTAAAAAGTAATTATAACGAGCTTCTCGTATCATGGTAGATATTATAACATTCTCATGTACAGTGTTAGATTTTATAACGATCCCTCGTCTCATGGTGGATATTGTAACATTCTCATGTATCATGAAAATAACATATCAACGTTCAATAATAAAAGTACCATTTCAATACCGGAAAAAAGATACATACACAATGTCAAAAACAATCAAGTAGTGGCTATTGGTATTATCAAAAAGGATGATGGCATAACCTTTGGTTGGGTTTATGCGTTAAGTTGGCAATAATACAAGACATATGCCTAAGGATGTCTTGAACAAGACACAAATATAGCAAAAGAGACCTATTTGGTTTTACTAACTCTTTGCTTACAAAATGTTGTGATGGCATAACCTTTGGTTGGGTTTATGCTTTAAGTTGGCAATAATACAAAACATATGCCTATAAGGATGTCTTACACAAGACACACATATATCAAAAGAGACCTACTTGGTTTTACTTACTCTTTGCTTACAAAAAAGGTTTGTAATGGTTTATTTAAGACCTGTTAGGGTTTTACTTACTTAAAATGACCAAACAAAAACGGGAAACACACTTGGTATTGCCAAGATTGCCACAAACACGAATGTTGTGAACTTTATGTTATAAATTTAATACAAAAAGGCACCTAGAGACACAGGATGACTTGATATGAGTGACCTGGCTCGGTGTATTTGACAAGGCAAATTAATGCTATTCAAGTCAAAATATAGTACATAATATAACAAATTGGGGTCAGGAAGTTGAGATCTTAAGATTTTACATACTCAATGTGACCGAAAGGTGTTATATATGATACAATGTTATTGATGAGGAGGACAAATCGGAGTTTGTTCTCCTTTACAACAACCTTTTTCAGAATTGACGTGTCAATATCAAATTCTGAAAAAAAAACAAAATTAGAGCAAATGGGAATGTTGAGCGCCATTCAATTTTTTAGAAAAAACTGAAAAAACTTTAAAACAAGGTAATTGTAACTTTTATTTGTTACACCTGTGTAATTTGAATCAAATGACGATACCGAACTGGAATTTACACACGCAATATGATTACAAATTACAGGGGTAGAATATTCACCTCAATTGGGTGTATGTTGCAAAGGGCCATTGTTTTATTTACGATGGAACCCATTGGAACAAATGTGATGAACAAATGTGAAAGAACAATGTGAAGAACAAATGTGAAGAACAAATGTGTAGAACAAATGTGAAGAACAAATGTGAAGAACAAATGTGAAGAACATGAGAGAAAAAAAAAAAATTTACAAAACAATGTTGTACGTGACTTTTTGTGGTAGTTATGACAAAAAATAGTTATGTATTTAGTGTCGTAAGTGTCAGAATGGTGACGACTAACAATTGATGTCCAGGGTCGTGACTCCGGGAGCAACAATCGTTTGGGAGGCGGAAAAAAGTCTCTTTACTGGAATGATCAGTTCCAGAGAAGATACGTACAAAATATGAGTATAATTTAAATACATTACACGGTGAGGTGTGACAAAGAAACAAAAATAACAAAGGGTTTATACAAAAGAGCATAGTTGTACAAGTATGGGTGAGAAATGATTTAAAACCACAGTTGACACTTCTGTGTTATAGAAAAAAAAAAGGTTACCTTGCAGAGGTCGAAAATGCTTTAGAGTTTTTATATGAAACTAACGCGTTAAGACATGCTGTTTGTCTGCACGAGGGCCAAATCTCGTGAGACAAAGGTAGAGCCAAAAGTTTGTTAGTTATGTGTGTGGTGACCTAGTGAAGGTGGTGTCTATTGTGTCCACACTTCCTAGTTTGACAATATCTTTCACGTGATAGTTGCCGATGTGTTTACCAGAGGCATCCGATAGGGTGTATACTACATCTGAGATTTTTCTCAGGACTTTTGCTTTAACAAAGCGAGGAGCTAGTTTTGCAGAGAAATACAGAGCACCTTGTGAGAGTGTGTTATTGCGTCTCCAAACTATGTCGTTTTCCTTAAAGGTAACATGTTTCCTGCGTAAATTGTATCTGTTTGCACTCCTTTTGTGAGCAAGTATCAACGCATCTGTGACTTCGCTGTAAATAGCGGAAAGTTCTTCAAGACGGTGAGCGTAGTTCTCTGATGGGTTATCAGTAGAAGGAGAAGATGATGGGAGGCTAGCGTCCCAATGCAAGGAGCCATGGACAATTTGTTCCATACCATGTTTGAGGAAGAAAGGGGTGTACCCAGTAGTGAGGTTCACTGTATTGTTTAGTGCAGCTTGAATTTTTTCTAGATTTTTGCACCATGTTCGTTGATCTTTGTCAACCAGGATTGCCAGAGCTGTGTTGATGGTCTGGTTGTATCGCTCTACCGTATTATTTTGAGGCGTGTAAAGGGTATTATAAAAAATATCTTTTATGCCATATTTGGCCAGAAATTCCTTGAATTCCAGAGCTATGAATTGTTTTCCATTGTCGCAAATGATGGTGCGAGGAGTGCCGTAGGGGATAAAAATGTTTTTTTCTAACAAGTTTATGATTGCAGAGGCTGTGGCTCTTTTTAATGGGAAGATCCAACAGAACTTGGTGAATACATCCACTATGCTAAGTATATGCATATTTCCGGCGTAGCTTCTGGGAAAAGGGCCGATGAGATCCATAGAGAATGATTGTAATGGCCTGTCTGCTCGTTTGGGGTTATTCATGAGACCAGATGGGGGTGCAGTACTATGTTTGTATGCTTTGCAAGTGTCGCACTTAGAGATGTAGTTGCGGACTTGCTTAAACAGGCCTGGCCAGTAATACCTTAAGGCTATCTTCTTATAGGTTTTGAAAGTTCCTGGGTGTATGGATCCGGGGCCGCTGTGATTGTCGATGATAATTTCCTGTGTGTCTTCTGAGGGAATGACTAGCTTCCAAGCATAGTCCTCGAGTATAGACAGTGGTGGTTTGCAGTTACGATATAACCGACCTTCTTTTATAATAAAGTTGGGAAATTTTTGCGGGTTGTTCCTGCATTCCTCGTAGGTTTTTAAATACCAAGTGTCTTTGGTGGTAGGAGTTGGTGTTGCTTCTTCGGAGGTCAGAGTGGCGAGTTCTATTCTTGAGAGGGCGTCTGGGACAATATTGTCTGCGCCTTTACGATGGATGACATCAAAGGTGTATTGTGATAGGCGAGACGACCAGCGGGCCAATCTACCACATGGGTTGCTTAATGATACCAACCATTTTAGGCTACTGTGATCGGTGATGACTGAGAACTTACTGCCTTCGATATAGCCGCGGAAATGGTGGATAGAGTCCATGACTGCGAGTAGTTCCTTTTCAGTTATCCCATAGTTTTTTTCGTGTTTGTTTAGACTACGAGAGAAGTATGCCACTGGGTGTTCGCCGTCGGGGAATTCTTGTGTTAGGACTCCGCCGATTCCAACATTGGAGGCGTCTGTATGCAGGGTGAAAGGCAGATTGAAATCTGGACAGTTTAGTACCGGTGCAGATTGCAGTGCTGTTTTTAGAGAGGTGAAAGCCTTTTCAGTTTCGGCAGACCAAGCGAAGTTACTGACACCTTTACGGGTACCGGTAATTTTATTAAGGGGGGCCGCTATTGTGGAGAAATCCCTTATGAATCTTCTGTAGTATCCGGCGAGACCAAGGAAACCTTTAACTTCTTTAGCATTCTTTGGCCTGGGAAAGTTTGTCATAGCTTCGACTTTGGCAGGGTCGGTCCTTAGACCTTTTTCGTCTATCACAAAGCCGAGGTAGCGTAGGCGTGATTTGCAAAATTCGGATTTCTTTAGGTTGATTTTTAATCCGGCGAACTTGAGTTGTTGGAATACTTTTTCTAGGGTGGTGATGTGTTTTTCGAACGTGTCGCTGATGATTATTAGGTCGTCCAGGTAGCAGAACAAATTATTGTTGGATTCGGGGCCGAACAGTCTGTCCATCAGTCTTTGTAGCTCAGCAGGGCTGTTTTTTAAACCGAAAGGGAGTCTCTTGAAGTGGAACATTCCTCTGCCGGGCACTACAAATGCTGTTTTTTCACATGAAACATCATCCAGAGGTATTTGCCAGAATGCTTTGGACAGATCTATTGAAGAGATGAATTTTGCATTGCGTAGCCTATCCAGGATTGCGTGGACAAGGGGAAGTGGGTACGCGTCAGCCTCAGTACAGGCATTAAGTCTTCTGCTGTCGAGGCAGAATCGGGCGGAACCGTCTTTTTTGGATACCAAGAGTGTGGGGTTGGTCCAGGGGCTTCTGCTGGGAACCACAATGCCCATATTTAGCATATCATCCAGTTCTTTCTCCAACAGTTTTAGTTTCTGGGGAGCCAAATTGTAGTATCTTTGTTTGATTGGTGGGCCATTTGTCTTGATGTGATGTTTGACTAAATTTGTCAAACCAAGTCCACACTTTTCGAACGAGATTGACTCAAATTTCTTGATCATGTCTTTCAGTAGTTCGGCCTGTGGTGGGCAAAGGTTCTCGTAAGGAATTATTGAACGGATTTCGTTGACTGAGGTGGTGGGTGTGGTGTTGTTGCACGGGTTGAAAACCTGAGGTGCAATGTTGAAGGCTTTCCAAAAATCGACTCCAAGAATAAATTTCTGGGTGATGGTTGGTACGATTAGAAAATTTATTGGAAATGATTTGCTTCCACACTTGACAGGTAGGACAATTGCTCCTGTGACTTTTTGCGTGTTGTTATCTGCAGTGGTGACGAAAGCGGGGTGTTTGTTGATTGTGAATCCATTGTTGACAAAGGTAATGTGGGCGTTACCGCCGAGGCAGCTAACTGAAGCTCCACTATCCAGTAGTCCAGAGAAGACAACGTCATTAACAGAAAAAATGCGCGTATGGGCGACCATCTTTAGCTTGAGTGCAGCTCACTGTAGAAAGTTGTAAGGCCTCTTTGAAATATGCAATGTGTTTCAACCACTCGGTCCATTCAGTAGGCCTAGATATTGAATGAACTTCGGAGGGGTTGAATCTTAGTTTTTTGGAGTTCTCTTGGACCAATTCGGCGGAGGTTTAGAGAAATCTGTGGGTGGTCTTGCAATTACATTGTTAGGAGGGTGTATTCTTTCAAGATTATTTCGTGATCTTTTGAAGATTTCTCTCAAGTTATCATGTTGAGGAGAATGGTCACGGGGGCGCTTTTGGTGGCCTCTGTTATCTTGGGTATACGAAAGTTTTGCTTTTCTGTAGCAAGATGATTGTGAGTGTCCGGTTCTTTTGCAGAAGGTGCAAAACTTCTTCTCGTTAAACTCTGGTTTGATTTGATTGGTTGACCGAGAGGCGAGGCTTGGTAGAAGGGGCTCGTTAGAAGGCTTGGTGTTTCTTCTTTTATCTTGATAGTTTTCTAGTAGAAGACAGACATCTTTGAGTTGTTCTACTGAGGATATTTTTTGAGAGGTTATTATGTTCTCATATCTTGCTAGGAGGCCATCAGTCAAGATAGGGACTAGCTCTGTTTCAGGGACTGGGGTTGTCAGTTTGATGTTTAGAAGATCTGCTCTCTGGGTGTATTGTGCTACTGTTTCGTTGGCGAATTGTTTGATGGCAAACAGAGTAGACTTAATCCTATGCTGTGTTTCTTTTGGAGCGAAACTTTTCAGGAGTGCAGCCTTGAGTTCGGGCCAGGAGTTTACTTTTTTCTTGTGGATTCTGTGCCAGGAGAGTAGTTCGTGCGAGATGAGATCTATGAAGTTACGGTGTAGTATCTCAGTAGGAATGTTGCGTATCGCGGCTGTTTCTTCAATTCGGTCGATGAAGTCTTCTACGTTAGTACTGCCGTTGTACTTAATTTTCCATCCAGTTAGGTCGAAGGGTTTTGTGGTTTCCTTGATGGGTGTAACTGGTGGTTTAATTTCTGTGCAAGTAGGTATGCTTGTGTCATAGATTGTTATACTGCCGGGTTGAAATTGCAGTCTCCTAATATATTTCCTGTTGTAATATGTTGCGTATTTCATCAGGACGTTTTTGGTTTTGTTGAAAGGAGAAATATTCCTGTCTTTTAATTCTTTTTCTAGGCTTTGAGAACTTTGAGAGCAGATGTTGGCTATTATGCCTAAGGTGTTGTTTTGAGAATTCATTTTGTGGCTAGTTGAGTTAGACATTGTGAGAAGAAAAAAGAATTGTCAGAGTGTTGTGGCTGAGTTATTTAAAAAAAAAGGAATTTGCTTGAGATGGTGGGTGAAGTCCTAATATGGAAAAAAAATGACCAGCGGTTCCCTTGTATTTTTAATACAAAAATCCTTGAGATGCGTGTTTCGAAAAAAAATTTCCGAAAAAATTTCAAAGTCCTTGATTTGTGAAAAAAACGGCCAGGGGTTACCATGGGTTTTTAGTGAAAAAGTTCCTGAGATGCGCGTTTTTGAAAAAAAATTTCCGAAAAAATTTCAAAGTCGAATTTGAAATTTGTGAAAAAAATTTTCGAAAAAAAAAAATTTCAAAGTACAGATTTCGAGGGAGTATTGTTTGTTCTTTCAACAAGTTTTTGGGAGGTTGTGGTGATTCGTGACAAATTTGTCTGAGTTTAGGCAGAACCAGTTTTTGGTTAATTATCCGCAAGCTTCCCTTCACTTTGCTAAGGCGTGTTTTTAGGCACATTTTTCATTTTTCATTTGTGAAAAAAATTTTCGAAAAAAAAAAATTTCAAAGTACAGATTTCGAGGGAGTATTGTTTGTTCTTTCAACAAGTTTTTGGGAGGTTGTGGTGATTCGTGACAAATTTGTCTGAGTTTAGGCAGAACCAGTTTTTGGTTATTTATCCGCAAGCTTCCCTTCACTTTGCTAAGGCGTGTTTTTAGGCACAGAATTGGCAAATGTCGGGGATTTACGTCAACGCGAATCTCAATTATATGTAAAGAGTAGGTCGGCTTTCTATTTTTAAAAAGGAAAAACTCGACCCGCCTTCATTACATACAAAAAGGATTATCAAATGGTAGAAAGGCTTTAATTTTCCTTGGTTGTGTTCATGTGCAGACAAGCTGACTTATAACTTCCACAAACAAGAAATTTATTTTGTATCATGTACAAGATTTGAAATTGTTGAATTGTAGTTTATTGTAGTTCGTTCCCACTAATAGTTGTACTTGGAAAGTAAACCTTTATGGTTTTTGATCACTATGTGATGTTTAAGATGTCCGAAAAGAAGTAAACATCGATTGCGCACTTTGTGATAGAATACCGGTGCTTGAATTATTGTCGAGTGACGATTCTTAAAAGTTGTAATTTAACACAGAACAGATCTAATGTGACACGGTTGTTTTAGATTTGACGCGATGGTTTGTAGAACAGCTATGATTAATTGGAAGAAAACATAGTATTCAATGGTTATTACAAAACAAGACATAAAACACAGTGAAAGAGTACAAAGTTACTTCCAATTTGACCTCTTGATGGACGATTAATAAACTGAAAGAAAACCCACGTTGAAGCCAGTGCTATGGTTGGGTTAAGCCCAACACCTGGAGTCGAACCAGGGTTATAAAATTGGTTAGCTCAGTAAAAGGGTAAGCAGATGAAACTCGTATTCGATCAGGGGTGGGGAATTTCTTAATTCATTACTTCGTTCATCGGTCAGGGATTGGAAAGGCCAGCACAAAATAATAACACAGTAGTAATAGTCACAAGGTATATTAGACATCTTCTAAAGAAACACAGGGTTGAATTAGAAATCTCTACTCTCTCTCTCTAGGACGACCGGGTGAAACGGGGATATTACATGAAGTTAACGATTTGAACACAATAAAAGGGTAGGCCGAAGAAGCTTACATGGTTTCCAGGTTCTGATGAGGGGTTGGCATGACGTGACGAGCTGGAAATAGCCCGCGCTCGAAAGGGCGGCGGTAGCTTTGGTATTGAGACGCACTAGGAATTTACCGGAAGCGAGACTCCATTGAGTAAGGTTTGAGTTGCCGTGTCGAAAAATGTTTGGTGAATTGGCTTCGCGAAACATTTAGTTATATCCAAGAAAGGAGATCGTTTCTAATATCGCGTAATTTGCGCGCCATGTTTGCGAGCGTAGCAGTTTGCTCCGCGAGGGACACTGTTGTTGCAACCGAGGTCGGGTTTTGACTGTGTGACTGACGAGCGCGGCGGGAGTGTGAGAGCGGCTGGCGGTTGTCACGTGATAAGACCATCTGGTCGCGTGGTCTGCCAGAGTGGGGTGACCAAGCCCTTTTTAATGTAGGGTGACAATATTACGTAACAAGATCTTCAATTCTTTTAACGTGTCCTGCCCACCAGAACTTTCAAAGATAAATAAAACACAATATTAAATGAAGGTTTGAAACACAGATGGAGCTCCAATGGACAGAAGGCGGCGTGACAGGCTATGTCGCATCCTCCGCCACGCAGCTGCTGGGCCGCATGCTGGGTGCCCTGCGCGTGGGTGCTCGCATGGCGCAATGCCGCTGCCCCGCCCCCGACTGCTCGGCCTGCGAGGCCAGTGTCATGTGGCACCAGCTGGCTGTCCGCATTGTCAAGATGATGGCCCCCGACAAACCGGCACACCCTCCTGACGTGAGTTTTAGAACATAATGACACATGCAAATGACAAAAAGCACAGTTAGCTGTTGAGTAACTACTATTTTCATATTTGGTATTTTGCTCTTCTTTCTATTTGTCTCTAATTCCTCTCTTTTAACTCCATGGAACCAATACCACTCCCAAACCAGGATTCTACATCTCCGACCATATTTTTTCTTTATTTACCCTTAGACAAGTTTTTAACCTATAATCAGTTAACTTACATATTCTTTGGTCTCTGTGCACACAACGTAAAAACAAGCTCTGAAAAGATTATCATTTGTAGTCATGTAGATCTACAGACATTTTTGATACATTCTTTCACACTGTTTCCCATTTTCCTATGAACCCAAATGAAAGAACATTAGCTGTACATGGCTGTAACTGATATTGTCAACTACTGTGAGACGAAATAGCTGATTAAAACCCTCCCTATTCAATTTTTGAAAACTGTGAACTAACGCTTTTTGCCATACAAAATTTTTGGAAGCCGTTTTATACATAGTAAGTACAAATATTAGTTATTATTTTTTTTGGTAAACTAATGTTTAAGACAAGATTTTTTATGCATAGCACAAAGGGTAACAATTATTTTACAAGCAATAATTATTCGCCTGAAACAATCATCCACATTGAAAAATTTTTTAAACATCTTTTATCAGGAGATTTTTCAATGTGGATGAGTGTTTCAGGCGAATAATTATTGCTTGTAAAATAATTGTTACAAATATTAGTGATTGACCGAAGTTTTTGTTTAGGCCAATAAACGAGTTTTGGTCGCTAGACTGATTTGTTTACTATAGTTAGTAGTTTTAAGATCTTTTGTTCTTTTATAATTTCTTTAGAGTTACCTATAGCGAACACTGAAGAACTATTACATACATAAAAATAAATCAATTCTCTCATTAAATTGATGTATTATTTCTAAATGCATTTTACTTACTTTAAAGAACTCTTCCAAGTTAAACAAAAAAGCCCCTAATTTCGGGGTGTAGAGTGATTCTTACTTATTTAAATAAGTTTCGGTTGGGCCAAACTAGAACAAATGCCAAAATTCCGTTCGATTTTGGCTTGGCTGAAAAATCTAGATTCGGTCAGTCACTAACAAATATGTCGTCTTCGATATCATGTGTGTTATGTTTTATTACAGGAAATGAGTAGGTACTTAAAATTAACATACAAAATTACTTCATCATTTGATTATGGTGTGCAAGCGAAAGATCACAATTACAAATCAATGTGAGTTTGTTTCAGAAGTGTGAGTAAGCAATATTTGAAAAGTTAAAGGTATGAATACTTATATGAATATGTAGGTATATGTATATATTTTCCATTGTATTACAGCCATTTTACACCACTGAATAAAAATAAACAATCGCAAATATTTATGTACCCAAGTACGTACGTAATATGTGTGTAACTTTTTTTATAGTTTTTACACATAATCTCTTTTGGTTAACAACCTTCTTATTGAGACCATGATAAATAAATAATGAGACATTTAATTTAATTTATATACATAGTTTAAAGGTATGTATTACACTAAAAAGTGCTATGTACAACATACAATAATTTTTAATTTTTATATATTAAAGTATCAACCTTTATTTGCTTCAACGGATTGTTCTAATGAATTTGATTCCCATTTGACAGCATTTGTCAATTAAGGGTTATAAGCTCGTAGAGACGAGCCGCACAGTGATTGTGAGCAGCTCCCAACTTACAAATAAATAATTAAGCAGTTTAACCTCTGGAAAACCGTTCATGCACCAGTGACAAGAATTTTTTCCCGCCGACAAACTGTTCATGCGCTGCTGTCATTGGAATTTCGACCTAGCTGGAATTTTTTGATATGGGATTTAAATCTGTATGCCATGAGAAAGTGCATAAAATTTTTGAACAGAATCGCTTGCATTTGAAACACTTTAGAGTTCATTTTTGATTCCATTATTGATTTCCCTTAAAAAGGGACTGGTTTTCCACAGGTTAAAGGGCAATACAAACTGTAATAGTGTATTCGAGCCTTCCCTGATGGGAAGTATTCAAGTATTTATTAACTTACTTGCTAGTTGTGAGTGGCTGAAGTGCTTGTGCTGCCCGTCTGTATGAAGCTATTGAATTCACGAGGGGCAAACTAAATAGGTACTCTTGTATGTGAAATCACCGTGCACCTAATTATTGTGACTTTTAATGTGGGCATGACCTTGAATGCATCGAATGGACATGCAACAATGTTACAGAGCATGTCAGTGTAATGAAAAATGTCTAAAAACTAATTTAAAACACCTTTACTTTCTCAATCTACTCTCACAATGAATAATCTCCCTACTATGTTGCAATAGATAAGTTTTTCTATCGCTCGTTTTCCCTTTCCTGAAATTAATTAATAATGCATATTTTAAATGACATGAGCTGTCTGAATTATTAGTAGTAACTATGATTTGGAAAATTTTCACACCCTTCGAATAGTCAAGCATATAGTCTGTCTATAATATATAAGAACTATTCAAAATACTTTGATGTAAACATCACTTTGGAATACAAGGATATCTCATCAAAATAGCAAACATCGAAGATTATTATAAAAGAAAAATATTTATTGTTTTGGAAAATAAAATTTCTTCATTAAGCTTATCAATCTAATTGAGAGGTGAAGTAATTATTAACAACATGAATTTATACATAGAATATAGAATAACACTAAAATGGCCTTCCATACAAATCTGAATGGAAACAACATTTAGCCCAATAGCCCTGTGCTCAGTCTCTCTTACACTTGCGTGACATTGTAGATCTCCATTCCATCTGAATTTCTTAAGCACAGTTTTGTATTGGAATTTTAAGTCTCGATTAGGCAAAAATTTGGATCATGAAAAACGTCCTCAAGGTAATTCTTGTTTTCTTGTTCTTTATTCTATGAATTTATAATATGATCTTTTGGTAGGTAACATATTTCACATAAAACAAAAGGAATTTTATTTGTCTATAACAATAGGTATTCTTCCTTTCTTGAGCATGATTTCTGGTGAAGGATGTAATTTTTTAATACTTCCTGGAAAACTTTTCAAATGCATTATGCAATTTAAATAAAATTATTAACCCATTGACTGTAGAACATGTAACATAAAATATTAAAAAAAGTTTTGAAAAAATTTATGTTACAATCATATATCAAGAATATGTAGTACAGAACACGTTTTACCAATGCATGAATTTATTATGTTTTAACCAAATACAGTATTTCACCACACTGTTTTCTTTTTTCTTGAAAATATTCAACTTGACATCTGGAAATCTGCAGCGATGGTAATACATACAGCCATATTCCGTCATATATGCAGTCACAGGGTTAAGTTTGTAAGATCCATTGAAAAGTTTACCGATACCGTAACCTTACTTTGCCCCTTTGATAAAAATTATTTTGTATTATCGAAAAATACTTTTTGTATTTCTATTTTTAATACTGACGATTCGTGGTGGAATTCCATTATAATGATATATTAAAACAATTTTGAACTTTTTAAATTGTTGACTGTTACCGGTTTCAGCATATCATGGCCATCTTCAGATTGGTACAATTCTTCCTTAAACCATGTGAGTATAAAAACAACATTTGGGGGAGGGGGATATCATGGGTTACCACCCAATGATTTTATTCAACCACAACAAACAGCAATGAAGATGGGAAATGGAAATTCAATCAATCTAAATCTAACCTAAATCATTGTATACCCCCTCTACTCCTGAACCACCTCTCCCCTAAATGCTGTGTACATATATACCATTGTTTAAGAAATATTTGTACCAGTCTGAAGATGGCCATGATAGGCTGGCTGATCAGGTAAATTGTAAATAAAAAATGTGTAAAAAAGTTTTGACATGTTTCAATATATCATTAATACTTGTGATGTCGTTCCCGAAAACAGATTATTCTACACATAAAAAACAACCAGCACAGCTGACGAGGTTCGCTAGAAAGTTATTTAGCAAAGCATGTACATATCACTTCATGTTATATTATAGTAAATAAAATTTCAAATAATACAGTAAATATAAAGATTACAAGATAATGAAAGATTTTCAAAACTTCATGTAGGGCAAAGTGAGGTTCTTGAACGGTATTCGATGTTTATGCTATCTATAATATATCTTCCAACCCGGGGTGGTAGTATTGATATGTGTTGATGGCGGTGTTTGGCAGCCGCCCATGGAGGAAAGCCCCCCCGAGGGCGCGGCGGGGGCCCGGCGGAGCCCTGCGGAGGGCCGCGGGGGCCCCGACTCGCTGCTCAACGTGTCACTCCCTCTGCCCATACCTGAGATACACTCTGTGGGCGGGGTGCTGGTTCACATGCCACACGTATGTTTATGTATTATATACACATTACATTCGTCGTCTAAGGCGCTAATCCCATAAGCAAACTGTGTCAGCAATCACTTGTATCTAATAACGAACAAGTTAACGTGTATTATTATAGTTTTGTTCTTCTTCGCAGTACTGTATTCGTTGAATGCCGGCGACGGAACAATGAGCTGTGAATAAAGCTTACGAAGATCTGGCCACATTCAAAAACCTTTCAGTTAAATTTTGTCCCTACATACCTAGAACTTTATAATTTTTTCTCAAAAACTGGTTAGGATTTTATTTCTTTCGTCACTGTTTTACCGTTTACAGTATCAATTTGAGTTAAGACCACAAAATGTAAATAAAAATCTCGGCATCTCAACATTATATAAACATTTGTTCAAAACCTACGACATAATTCTACATACATGAACATTATAATATGTAGTGTTTAATATACATTTAATGCAATCACTGTAATTTACTAGGTTGTAAAAATGGGCAAACTCCAAACCTCCAATCCATGCACTTTGCACAAATATGTACATGTAATTATGGTTTTGGATTAGTTTACAATTCAATTCATAAACTAATAAACTTAGGAAGGTTTTACTAGATGAAAAACTGTAATTAAAACCATATCCCATAGGGAAGGCCATGCAATTGACCGAATTAGTAGAACTGCACAAGTACCTGGGAATGCCAGCAGCACATGAAACTGATCCAAATTAATCTTAAATAATGTAAACCCCCGACCTTTTAGCTGTTAGAGTTTATAAATATTTTACCCATAGTTTTGATTTATGACGAATTTGCTTGGATATTATCCAATATTCACACTCCTTTCATCCCGCAAACAAGACACAACCACTTTTTCACTTTCATATACACATTCTTGGAGATAAAATGCTTTCAATTAATATAATAATTGTTAGACTCAGATAGCAGCACATTGAAGTTCATTCCGAATCAAGTTGTACAGACCTGTATTTTGCATCTATATATTAAGAAATTTAATTGAACTCAATCCGCTTTGATTATAGAAAGATTCTCCGGTCACTTTTAAAAATGTATAAAATATTTTGCCTCTTACCTCTGTATTCTTCATTTCTGAATACATATTATGTAAGCTGCATATCTTTAAATCAATTGTAATTATCTTTGGAAATGTTTCTGGGGTGCAAAATGACTTGAAAAACCCAGAAACTGAAACGTCATATACAGGGTTTTCCAATGAGAGGTGTTATTTTGATATTCAATCGTAAAAGATCAATGGTTTCGTTGCTTGTGTGGCACGTAGCGCCGTCTTGTTGAAAGTAAACGTTGTCCAGATCAATACCATCCAATTCTGGCCATAAAAAATCATTAATCATCTCTTGATAGCGCAATCCATTCACTGTAACTGTTGCTCCAGCCTCATTTTCGAAAAAGTAAGGTCCAATGACTCCGCCGGACCATAAACCGCACCAAACAGTCACATGTTGAGGATAGAGAGGCTTTTCAACAATAACTCTTGGGTTTTCCGAGCCCCAGATGCGACAATTTTGCTTGATGACGAAGCCACCGAGGTGGAAATGGGCCTCATTACTTAAGATGATTTGCATTTGATTCACTCAAGTGAATTTTAATAATTTCAATGCTTTGTTGAAGCGTGTATCGTTCCTTTTTTATTAATGGCGTAGTTTCTACTTGTCAAATGTCAAAAAATGACAGCTTCAAAAGTAACATCTGCCGAAATAGCGGGCTATTTAAAATAACACCTCTTATTGGAAAACCCTGTATTATCATCATCCGTTCATATGAGCTTGATGGAATTTAATGTCCAATTGCAAGTCCAAACAGAATTACATATTAAAACCCTTACATCTCATAACTAATTTACTTGAACATACATCGTATCCGGAAACTCGTAGTACCAGCGGAAAACTGGTGAAAAGAACCCAAAAAACTTCAGACTCAATTGAGTAGAAAAAGAAAGCTCAAATAATAAAAAGTTATACCACTTAACCGACTTCAAATGTGATGTAGATTAATCAGTTTCCCGCTTGTGTTACGAGTTTCCGGCCATTGTGTAACACATACATTTTGGAGAATATCTACCACATTGCCTTACATACTCATAAATCATAAATTATGACTCATAATATGTAACACAATCATAAATCAAAAAGAAAACATTTTTTTTGCGATTCATAATGATTTTGAAATAACTTTAAAAAAGAGAAATATTAAGATTTGCAAATCAATGTTTCCTTTTGCAATACCTACAAATCTCATTCATTTTAATCACCACAATAATACATTTTACATAATATATCTACATAAATATGATTATAGAATTCTGATAACATAAAAAAATAATAAAATATCAAGAAATAATGTAGTCCCAAAATAATTAAAAATAAACATTTAATCTTTTCACACAGCACTAATAAATGAAAAAATAAAATTTTATTCTAAACCAATAGTTTTGAACTATTCAATAGATTAATGTTGATCATAATAACAGCAACAATAAATTCATGGATTTAATTTTTTTTTATTAAATGCAGGCCCCAGGGTTAATCACTGGTCGGTCCATGAAAGTATTCAAAGCACTGCTTTCCTACCGTCATCAATTTTGATGGTTTAATTTCATAAAAAATGTTCAAGCTGGTAGGTCTACCCCTGACCTTCCACTACTTACATTTACTAGGGGAACAAACATTTTACTGCCTAGTTCAGAAACTCTCCGCCACAGACAAACACAAAAATATTGAATTTATAAAAAAAAATGTTTGTGAACATTTCAAATAGAATCATTTTTACAATTCATTACTCTAATTGAAAGAATGACACTACAAAACTTATAGATATAGAAATCTCAAAGTAGCCAGCAAAATACACAATAATTGCTGCCCTTTTGGTTTGTATTGTATTAAACTGTCTCGCTTCATACCAGGGTGTTTGTTATATCTAACCAAATGGCGTAAATCAAAATGCCCTTGAGTGCGATGAGAAAGTGTTTCCATTACATGGCAAACATTAGTAAAATATGCACAAATTACTTACTACATATTATAAATAGTACAATTTTTTCCCGAAGATTTTAAGTGCCGTTAGAAAGTGAGATAGCGAGCAAAGCAACACATAAGTATGGGGACAACCTACTGGCAGTAGGTCGTGTCGTACAGTGTTCCGTATTCGCTTAGTATAAGTGAGTGCGTTGCCATCTCAATCACACCCGTGAAGTAGAATGTAGTATTCAATGCAACTTTTAAGTACATAAACGCTGACCGGTCCTATTCGTTCATACACACATATTCTTTGAATGTCTATCCTTATCATACACGAATGAACAATTGAATTAGTAATTTAGTTACTTGCCACATTTTGTGAGACAATAACGTGTCTATCCGTCTTACTAGATTCTTATGCGTCAGTATGGTAAAGCCAGCCTTAAGCCTGGTTTAACGCCGTTTTAACCATACACACGCTGTGGTAAGTATAGTTTTCACTGTTCCAACCTTATTTACGCCGCGATTATAAGTATATGTATATGTTTGTAATGTCATTGAATTGAAGTGATATCGATTTTGTTAAGTTCCAAAATTATTTGGATGTAAATTTTTTCCGATTGCCATAAAAAAGAGTTTCAATTACTGAATTTCCCTGATATTGTTGTCGGCATTTCTATTGAATATGTTCAATAAATAAATGAAAATAAATAAATTCCTACAAATCCTTGGAGCATGCTTTTGACTGGAGTAAGTGTGCTTTGATCTGACAAACTTTTCATGTCACTTAAACTTACATTTGAACGCTATGTTTATGTTTTTTATACTTCTTGTTCATCTTCTATGCAATTGAATCTAGTTACTTCCTTGGCAATAAATGGGGTCTACTGAAATGTTGATTGTAATGTTGTTTTCATATTTATTCTATTTCATGCTTCCACAGATACTTCAAGTATGTCTGTAATATGTTTTATGTAGCCATAGTTTAAAATGTTAACCTGTATATTATGTATTTTGTGTACTAAACTGTAGATATTTTCCTAGCTCTTCTATTCAATCTTCTGTTCATCTGTGCTGTTGAAACCTCTTGATTATAAATGAAATACAAAATGATTAATTAATTGCTATCTTTTCACAATAAATAAGACAATATTAAAACCAAGATATCAAAAAAAATGTTAAGTTGAATTTGTACCTAAAAATTTTAGAAACACTTTAAACAATTTTAGAAGCGCTATATTTGTTTCTGATATATAATTATTAACTTTGCACGAAAACATGTTTTCATTTAGATTATTGTAATTTGTTAATGTCCAAGCAATACGAAATTACGCAGGTTCTGCTTTAAAATTTAGTAAATAATTAATGTTTAATAATTCAAAACGTTTTAATGGCGCAGGGCAAACCTCCTTTTTATAATAGTACCTTCTACGTAATGTGCATGATAGCTAATGTAGAAAATACTGTGTTATTCTAGAAAGCATTGTGTGTAAATACCGGCAAACAAAAAACTGGGTGCTATAGTTATCATGGCTCGTGCTTTTACTTGACTAGATTGAATAATATGTAGCAATATAGTCACAATTTATAAACTGTACACGATACCAAATAAATATTACTACAAGCAATACTTGCACAAATTACTGAACGAACAACCAAACAATACATGATATGTATTCACATTATTATAATAGTGAAAAGAATTATATAACCTAAAATTCTTCTGAGCTTCGCTTTGTAAGTAACTTTGTAAGTAAGACGATGAAGATTAAGTGTTGAAGAAATGATCATTTTGGTGCAATTGTTACTTCATAATTCATCTCATCAACTTTGTATGCAATGTTCAGAACGGAGCTGTACCATGTCTTACTAACTCAAGTTTAGCAGCGTAACAATAATTAATAATGTAAAAATGAACAGTTTTTGATAGAACTTTATGCTTGTGAAAGAAGACATTTGTTGGTACAGTCCTGTTTCCTAGAGTAACGAAACCTAAATATTTTATAATATTAGGTTCTTGAGTTAGCATGCTAGAAGTAGGAAAATCATGAATCTTTTGGTCAAATGCGAATGGAAAAGTATAGGTGCCACTATCACTGAAATCAGTTCAGTTTTTAAACCGAGAAATGATTTTTTAGCAGTTGTTATTTCGTTTAATTATCATGCATTTTCGACATAAATGCACAATTCTTTCCTTAAATTGATATTGATGCAATCAGTCAACTTTTCAAGCTAAGTGATATTTTAAACTTTACTTCTTTAGACTTTTGTGAAGTCCAAATAAAAGTCAGATTCAATAACATGAAAAACAAAACATTCTTCATAACCTTATGTTGTACAAAACAAATACAATATAATTATTGTTACGCAAGGTAATTCTCCCACCTTCCTCTACCCCACTACCATCAGCTTCACAACCCCAATATGGGTTGCCATAGTCTTACTGGCTCCAGACGGTTGGAGTAGTTGGGTTGTCGGTATTCACATATAAAAATATATCATTCTCATAAAAACCCATATATTTTTTTTGTTCGATTTTCTTAATGTGTTTTATATTAATGATTAGTGAAACTGAGAAATTAAAACAAACGTCTTTTCCATCCGTGTTTGGCCAAGGCCCATTCATTGACCACTCCACCCACCGGCATAATAGAGGCACTCACATATTTTCACCCACACATTTGTAACAGATAATGACTGCCACGGTTGAGACCGTCTCTGAACAGTTGGACCTGGCAGCCATCATGCCGGCGGAGAAGGTGGTGTCCGCCGTGGCACGGGCCGTCACTCTGTCCGAAGCCGATGTCGCCACAGCAACCGTGCAGGTCAGCAAGGCCAACGTGGTCGGGGAGAATGACGGGCCAGTTGAGCCCGGGCCCGATGACGATCTGTCTGACTTCTGGCACACCTCCGTCGGCAAGTTCAGGTTCACCATCGATGAGCTGCCGCAGCATTTGCAGTATATTCATCAACTTCTACAGGTGATTTATCTATTACATGTGTACACAATGCCATCAGTGATGGATTTAGCAGTAAGCTGGGTCTAAATGAGAAGGTCCCAATACAGAAAACAGTACTTATTTTCAGGCTTTGTAGAACTTTTAAGGTGTAGGTTGTAGGTTAAAGTGAAGTGAATCTGGCACTGATTGTCAAAATAATAATTATTGCTTTTTTGCAGTCTAGTCTATTGCAATAAGATCACAAAGGGTCAATTAATCAATTATTATTTATTATTAGTCATTCCCCTGTTAGTAGTTGAAACAAATTAAATTTTGTTAATTGTTGTGTGAAGACCTCGGGTTGTTGTAATAAAGAAAATTAATCAGAGGTCATTACAATAATAAATATTGATTCCTTATTAATTTTCTCCAGGAATTACCAGTGGCAGACAAACCTGATATGATGTACTACATGTTGCAATGTCTCCACATCCTGGTATTACATGGAGATGCATTTACTAAAGCTTCGAAGGAACATCGAGGCTTCTTTATCTGGTGTCAGGAGAACTTACTAATCAGGAAGTAAGTTTTACAATATTTTATTTACGCAGAGAAATGAAGTTCCTTATCATCATGGCAGTCAAAGAAAAAAGAAAAAAACAAGAAATGTGTTTCATGATATTTGTCCAATGGGGCCTTAAATTTCCAATGCAAAACTGTATTTACGCAATTCAAATGGGATGGAGATCAATGTCAGGCAAGTTTAAGTGAGACAGAGAGCTGGGTTAATGAATGAACCAGTATTAAAGTGTTCTTATCCTGCTCTTTAATTTTCTTCCAAGCAGTCAGTTCACCTCTTCTTCTATCTGCATCTATGGCACCCACTTGGTTATGAAATTTCCTCTATATTTATAATTCATTTGTACATAACACATTTGGTATATCTTTTAGCCTTTGGAATGTGTGCAACGCACGGCACTCCCACATTGCTGAAGTTGCTGTACCGATACTGCTCCACTGCATTACCCTGCCCGGAGGAGCCGATGTGTTCTGGAGGCTCATTCAAGAAGAGTTCCACCACGCTGATTGGAGGATTCGTTTCACAGCTGTTGAGAGAGTCACTATTCTCACAAGGTATAAAGCACCTCCATACTTCTCTAAATTGATAATAATCTTGGTAAACTATTTTAATATGTTTATGAGAGTACTTAAGATAATAATATATTTAGCTGTTCGTCTGCAATAAAGGTTGTTGATTTTTTCATTTCCTGTTAGCAGCAACTTAATTTTAATGATATATTGAAACAAATTTAACACTTTTTTCCACTTACTAAATAAGTGGAAAAAATTTTTAAATTTGTTTCAATGTATCATTATATCATTATATTAAAAACTTAATTTTATTTTTTTCAGATTTATGGATTCTACTCCATTGAAGAGTGTGCTTCCACTGCAAACAGCCTTGGCCACAGCTTTTTGTTACCTGGTGTCCAGTATGGATGACCCCAATGTCTACGTGGCTCAGAGGGCTACTCTCTATCTGGGAACTATTCATGATCATGCTATCAAGGTAAATTCTTTGAAATTCCAAGCATTTGACACCTAAAAGACCTGTTTTCTTATGCATACTTATTTATGGTAAAAAAAGATCTAATAATTTATAAATTTACATAAGCTTCAAGTAGAAGTCCGTATTACTTTCCTGTCGATGAACTTTTATTTTACAGTGAATAAGCATTACAATATTTTACAGTGTTTGATAATGTGCCTGGAGACTCAGTTCGACTTGGTGATAGTGGACCGTCCCATGGTCCTTCAGTCCCTTTACCAGCTGCACAATTCCCTCAGTGACAGGAAGATCCTCACCTGGGACTTCTTCCTTAACAGATTTGATGCCCTGTTCTTAGAGTCACAGATACACATGGAGAGGAATGGAGATATCTCGTATTTGAGAGGTAATTAATCTTTGCACCTTTTTATGATGACTGTGTTTTTGTTAGTGGAAAGTACAATAAATTATAGATTGTGAGACGGTAAGTATATTATGTATAAAGTACATCTGGTATGACAGTCAAAATGAAGAGAGCTATTGCATGATTTTGCATATATGATTCATGAAGTTTCAATAAAACACATACATATGTCTAAATATGCAGCATGATGGGGTAAAGTGCATTGAAAAGGTTAAATGTTAATTTATAAAAAACTTATGACAATATTGTGGCGTTGAGAGAACAATCCAGAATTGTCTTATTAATAATAAACAGCTCGACCTACTTAGGTACTTTCAAATTACTACCAAGAATTGATCGTAAAAAACGCGACCTACCTACGACAATACGTTGCGAGCAAGTCTGGCACATCACGCCAACTCGCTAGAAGGTTCGAGCCTATCGCCTATGCATAATTGCAGCGCCCCCGTAAGTTCCCGAAAGGCCCAGTCTGAGCGAGTGGCTCCGATTTATTTGCGAATTCATCTACCTACTGTTGCCGTCGGCTGTACAGTATAAATAAGCCCGACGCAGCGAGCAGTAGTCAGTCATCAATCTGCCGTCAACAATTTACAAGTCTCGCGAGTGATAACCCGCGAACTTTGTTTGCGCGAAGGACAATATTCCCGGCTTCGCCCGTGCTCAACTATGGACTCCATCGGGACATCATTATAGCGCCTTGGCCCCGGCCGCCGTCCCTGGCCAGCGCTACAACGGATTACAGCACCCTGGTTCCAATGCCTCTGACCAGCGCTTCATCCACGCACCATGACCACCACGAGGACACGCAGCATCCTCACTGGTCTACGCAGCTCCCGCTCAACCGCCTACAAGGTCCACCGCACCTTCGGCCTTCCCGTCAGCACTGGAGTACTGATTCCCAAGATCGCCAGTGCCAATGCATAGTTTCTCCACTCATTCTTGTGTAAAATGGTATAATTAATATGGAATGCACTATCTGTATTCGTCTTTCCTATCATACTTATTATTAACCCGTTTAACTAATGCGGGGGCAATGTGGAGGGCCAGATATTTACATTGTGACGGTGCATTTTTTAAGCGATACTTCATCGATTATTAGTAATATATATGTTAAATATTACAAATAATTTTTCAACTCAAACTTTATCTCAAAGATAATCATATCAAGATAATCTCAAACTTTCCAGTTCAATTCCTTTTATAATATTAAAACACAAGGACGCCTCGGTCACAAGATGTTTATTGCAAAGTTAAAAATTTGAAGAGAGATAATTGTGGATAATTGAAACAGAAAACAAAAGAACACTGATTGTCATGGTAACATAGGAATCTACTAAATTGACAAGTATATAAATTGGTTGCTATGGTAAAATTAAAGTGACATCTGTTGACAATATTATATATCATTAAAATTAAACAATAATCATAGCACTCTCTTTAGGGTGAATTGCCTAATACAAAAAAAAAAATACTTATAGCTACAAAACTAGTTATAATAGTTAAAATATATTACAATGTTACTCTATCGAGTGTACAGTTTCCCTGGTACATAATCAGTGGTGGTACGTGGTCTTTTTAACTGACGGTTCAGAAATTCAAGAGAAGATATATTTAATCAAAATGTACTGTTATTGTCCTTCATCGAATCTTCAAATACAACGGCAGTCACTTAATTTAAGTCAAGTTGGTGAGAGGGGTACCTATTATGGGGAAATTATTTTTTATGTACACAACACTATATTCCGCCATTGTGAACACAGTTATGACAAGAATTTCGCGACAATCAATAAACACAACTGCTTTCAATTTCAAAGCCAAAACAATACTGGAGAAAGCATATATATATAAATATATATATAGGTTTATGTTACGGCATTTAGTGGCTCAATGCGTCATTTAATTACCGGAACTTCCTGATCATTTCGACTTAGTGGCTCATTTGGGCACTTTGTGGCTCGTCGTTTTTTTTTTTTTAAGTCCATCATATCAAACTCGATGAGACGAGTCGAACGGTGTAAAAAAATTTTTTGAGTGAATAAGTGACATTTTTACATGGACTGTTAATGCTCCGATATGCTTTTTTATCAGTAAACACTCATCCATTCTCAGCACATCAATTTACATATATTTTTAATCGCATCTACAACCATCATCGCATGCAACGTTGCCGGACTTTCTCGTCATACAATATCATTCGAACTCCAAGTCGTTTATCAATGCTTTGCTATATTGAACTCAATAGTTAAATTCCTCAGAACCTATTATCGCGTGTCATTCCTATGTCAGATTGAATCTTTTTGCGATATGTTTGCCGGTATGTTATATGTTGTATTACATATCTACATAGGTATAGATAGCCAGACTGTCAAGCGCTCGCTGTGGGCTGTGAAGCTTGAACAGACATTATATTATAATATTTTGTGAAATCCAAGCGGTTATTCGCGCGCTTTTTTAAAATTGAAGATTCATTTACGAATTGCTTTTTTTAATATCGTTATTAATTTTGTGTTTTAAATTGTTTTTGTTTTTATTATAAGGTTTATATTATTACGTAATACACATTTATGTAGTTTTTTTTTTAATAAATAAAATATTTGCTACGTACCTAATTATTTGTCTTTTGCGTTCCGAAAGCATAGTCCGTTGTAATAATGTAATGATATCTATATAGGGTTTTCTAAAAATTTCAGAAATATATTAGGTAATCATGTAATATGTTTTTTCGTGTTTACATACAGTTTTATTATTTTTTTAAAGTTATATGGATTATATCATCATATTAAATAAATCTAATAAGTTTTTCATATTTAAAAATGCTCTGTACCTAGGTAATTATTTTGACGCGTGACTATTTTTCAAAGCATAGTCTCTAGTTGTATTATAATAATAAAAAGATGTTTAATTGTTGTTTTGGTGTATTTTATTAAAAAAAGTTGTGAACAAAAATAAACACTAATTTAAAAATAAATTACAATATACGGCCTACATAGTCCAGGGGTAAGACCCTTGACTCACAATCCGCAGGTGCCAAATTTTATTTTATTAATTTGTGTTACTTCACAATTAATTCATTTAAAATAATATATAGTATATTTGCGGCACGTTCCAGAGTGGAAGATACTATCAGTATCGCCCTGGTGTAAGACCACGATTCAGAATTGAAACGTTGCTTGAAAATGGCTTTAGCCGTGTTTAGTGACCAGATCCGAATAGCCAGGTACTTCCCCACCTCCCATAGTCACACTGGCTCCAGACGGGAACAGTTGGGACTCTTGTGCGGTATTCACTGTAAAAAAATAATAGTTAGGTATTAACTTACTTGCATTATACGTTGGTTTTCTGGTGGTTTGAACCAAAAAAGTACTCGCCAGGAAATAAAACACAAAATGGATTTAGACATATCTCGAGACTCGAGATCTACTAATGTAACAAAAATATTTTGAGCAGTTTTGTGTCGTCAGTGGCAATGTTGTTTATGTTTATTGGATTTTAAACACACGTACGCGTCTAATGAATACTATAAACTCTTTTCGATTAATAATCTCGTTTAACTGAACAATGAAATTAAATTATATTGCAAAAAAAAAAGGTGGTTTCCTCGAGTCTCGAACTTGCGTAGTGCATGACGAAATTCTATCGCTCTCAAACGGCACCACGGAACTTTCTTGGTCAGGCGACGTGAAATACCTTACCTAGGCTTATTTACTGAACTGTCTGCTTCAGCGGGAATTTCGGCCAAATTCAAACTATCATAATTGAAAAACGCAGATTATAACGTTATTACTAATAGTCCGCGTTAAATTTTACCGTTAGTCGCAGGTAGGAGGTCATACGTGACGTATTTATGAAATTTTTCCCTATAGATTTCATTTTTTCAAAAGATCTATCATATTTTAACTGTCCAGTACCAAGATGAACATTGAATTTTCAAAAAATTTCTCAATTCGTAATAATTTGCCAAAAATAGTGTTTTAAGTTAGAATTATAGTAAATTATGACTCTACCTTGATTTCTCATCGTTATATACACATTGTATTATACACATATTTTGGATTATAGCCACATTTAGTAGTTTTCTGATGGGTAACGGTTCCACAATTTGTGAATTGGTCAAAATAAAGTTGGCAACACTGTCTCGGTGATTTTGTCGAAACTTGAGCCAACTTGAGCCGTCATTCGCGTGTGCACGTGTGAATCCTTTCTTTACGCATTTTATAAAATGTCACGCTGGCAAAGGATTAATACAATTATTGCCATGTCAATGGATTCTTCAATTAACGGTAAGATTTTATCATATAACCTAAATTATTGTGTTGCATAATAAATTATTACAATGAATGACATAATAAAAGTGTTTTTTTAGGAAAAATTACGTTATAATGCGTTATGCGTTGCTTTTTTGGGTTATGGTCTCCATAAAAACGCTTTTCACTGTTATTTTAATAATAATACATGTTGATTTTCATACAAGTATGATAATTATGCTGATTGTTTTATTATGTTTATGATTTTTAATGTGTTTTGTTATTTTGTAGATAAAAATATATCCAGTACAAGTGAAGGCTCGCCAATGACGCCAATTACCGAACGTAAGAGGGCCGTTATTAATGAAATGGAGGAAAAACTGAATGATCTATTTGCAAACCCTTCAGATTCAGGTAGATATATATATTGTGATAAATTATTACTATCAATGACACAATAAAAGTGTTTTTATGTAAAATTACGTTATAATGTGTTGCATTTTTAGGTTATGGTCTCTATGAAAACGCTTTGCACTGTTATTTTAATAATAATGCTTGTTGATTTTCACATGAGTATAATAATTATGCTTATTGTTTAATTATGTTTATGATTTTTAATGTGTTTTGTTATTTTGTAGATAAAAATATATCCAGTACAAGTGAAGACTCGCCAATTTCTGAACGTAAGAGGGCCGTTATTAATGAAATGGAGGAAAAACTGAATGATCTATTTGCAAACCCTTCAGATTCAGGTAGATATATATATTGTGATAAATTATTACTATCAATGACACAATAAAAGTGTTTTTATGTAAAATTACGTTATAATGTGTTGCATTTTTAGGTTATGGTCACTATGAAAACGCTTTGCACTGTTATTTTAATAATAATGCTTGTTGATTTTCACATGAGTATAATAATTATGCTTATTGTTTTAGTATGTTTATGATTTTTAATGTGTTTTGTTATTTTGTAGATAAAAATATATCCAGTACAAGTGAAGGCTCGCCAATTACTGAACGTAAGAGGGCCGTTATTAATGAAATGGAGGAAAAACTGAATGATCTATTTGCAAACCCTTCAGATTCAGGTAGATATATATATTGTGATAAATTATTACTATCAATGACACAATAAAAGTGTTTTTATGTAAAATTACGTTATAATGTGTTGCATTTTTAGGTTATGGTCACTATGAAAACGCTTTGCACTGTTATTTTAATAATAATGCTTGTTGATTTTCACATGAGTATAATAATTATGCTTATTGTTTTAGTATGTTTATGATTTTTAATGTGTTTTGTTATTTTGTAGATAAAAATATATCCAGTACAAGTGAAGGCTCGCCAATTACTGAACGTAAGAGGGCCGTTATTAATGAAATGGAGGAAAAACTGAATGATCTATTTGCAAACCCTTCAGATTCAGGTAGATATATATATTGTGATAAATTATTACTATCAATGACACAATAAAAGTGTTTTTATGTAAAATTACGTTATAATGTGTTGCATTTTTAGGTTATGGTCACTATGAAAACGCTTTGCACTGTTATTTTAATAATAATGCTTGTTGATTTTCACATGAGTATAATAATTATGCTTATTGTTTTAGTATGTTTATGATTTTTAATGTGTTTTGTTATTTTGTAGATAAAAATATATCCAGTACAAGTGAAGGCTCGCCAATTACTGAACGTAAGAGGGCCGTTATTAATGAAATGGAGGAAAAACTGAATGATCTATTTGCAAACCCTTCAGATTCAGGTAGCTACATAATAATTACTGATAATATACAATAATCTTTTTTTTTTTTCATTACACACCAACATTACGTTACTTATTATTGTGAAATGTTTTAGCAATTAACGGTAGTGATGATTAGTTTTGGAATATTACATTACCTACTATGAATTGTTTTATTTCGAATATTACATTATTATGCTTTATTTTAGCAGCAAGTGTGACGTCCGGCAGTGATGACTTATTCAAGTTACCCTCGAGAATTTCGTCTGATTCTGGTAAGAAGAGGTACCTACTTAATATTGACAGAATATACAGAGTGTATCAGCAGTTAGCCGACAAACGTTAACCAATGATTCCTGACCATATATGTGATAAGCGCATGGTAAACGCTCGTTTCAAATTTCCAACTTGGTAATGTAAACGCTATGCTGTAGCGCAGGGGTTCCCAACCTTTTTGTACTCTAGAGCACATTATACAATATCGGTAGGGTGGCGGACACCACCTATTTTTAATCGACAAACTCCTCCCACAACTTCTCATTTTCCCATAATTTATTTTCTTATATTCATAATTTATTAATATATAATAATAAAAAATGTTTCATAATAATAAAATTATTATTCAAATTGCATACGCACAGAAAAATGTATTAAATGTATTATTACGTCTAAAAGGGATCGCAATGAAAATCTCGTCTCCTTCAACGGAAGCAACCTTCCGAACAGGCCCTCCATTGATATGCTCGGTGTAACTCTAAGTGACCAGCTCAGATATGGGGGCTCCATCGAAGCCAGAGTAAAGCTAGCCTCTCAATATCTGGGCGTACTGTACAAGGCCCGCAGATACTTTAATAGTACACAACTGCTAGCCTTGTACAAATCGCAAGTCCGCCCCATAGTTGAATTTGGCAGCCACCTCTGGTCTGGAGCTCCAAAATATCTGAAAAATACCCTCGACTCTGTGCAGAAACGGGCGATCCGTTTGATAATTTCTCCCATTTCAACAGACAAATTGCAATCTTTAGAGCACAGGCGTCGGGTGGGAATGCTATCCTTGTTTTACCGGTATTTCAATGGAAGATGTTCCGAGGAACTAGCATCATTGATCCCTTCGGCACCGGTGCATAGTCGGGAAACACGCCAAACGCGTGCCCAACATATCTACACGGTTGACATTAGTCACATGAGAACTGGTCGCTTCTTCGACTCGTTCTTGTGCTCAACAGCTGGGCTATGGAACGATTTGCCGGCCTCTGTGTTTCCCCCTTCCTACAACATGGGTCTCTTGAAGACAAATGTTAACTCCCTCTTCTCCTCAAAAAGACCCTCCACACAGCATCTTAGACGACATAGGCCTTAAGGGAAATCGTTTTCCTCAGGGCCTCCTGTGTGGAGTTTTTTTTTTTTTTTTTACAGTGAATACCGCACAAGAAACTCAACTGCTCCCGTCTGGAGCCAGTGAGACTATGGCACACCCAATTGGGGTATGTTGTAAGGCTGAAGGTAGTGGGGAGGGGAAGGAGGTGGGTCAGAGGAAGGTTGGGAAGTACCTGAATATTCAGATCTGGTCACCAAACACGGCTAAAGCCATTTTCAATCAACATTCAATTTTGAATGGTGGTCTTACACCAGGGCAATACTGACTGTCACACCACATATGCTCAGGAATCGCTGGTTTAAGTTTGTGTGGTAACTGATGATACACTCTGTATAATTTTCCACACAAATTTAATTTATTAAATATGTTATAAAATGTTAATGCATTTTTTAATTTTAGATTCATATACCAGCGATCATCCAGGGAAGCAGAAGAAAACGGACTGCTTTGTGTCATCGACTTCAAAACAATGTACATCTGATTTAGCTAGTAAAAAACCAAGAGTTTATGACCGTAAAAACTTTTGTCCATACTGCTTCAAGCTGATAACCAACTTTGTACGCCACATTACAACCCAACATCCCTTAGAGGCAGAAGTAATTGAATATAACAAAATTTTAGATCCCGATTTGCGCGAACGAAAAAAAAAGCGAGAATTAATTTCGAAGAAAATAAGAAATAGAGGCAATTATCTATACAATCAGGACGCAATAAATAGGGTTGATGGAATATTACTACCGAATCGCCGTCCAAGAACGACTGCGACAGCTAAGGATTATGCTGTTTGCATAGAATGCTGTGGCACATTCAAAAGAAGTTTACTCTATAGACACCTGAAAAAATGTTCAAATAGAAAAAATTCACCCGAAGGAAATCCACTAAAACGCTGCAGAGTGTTAAAATCATCCGCTATTTTATTATCCCCAGACAATTCTGAGATCACAGAATCTTTAAGATCTCAGATATTTCCTGTGTTCAAAAATGATCCTATTGCAAGAATTGCAAAGTCTGAGCCATTAATTTGTTCATATGGTTCCCTACTATTAAGCAATCATAAAGAACATCATTTGAAAACACACATTACATCCAAGATGAGAGATCTCGCTAGACTGTTCATGGTCATCAAAGAAAAAAATCCTGCAATTTCCTCATTTGAAATTGCATTTGACCCTATACATTTTAATGTTTTTATGGACGCTGTCAAAATAAATAGTGGTTACGATTACAGGTTCAGGTACAGGTTCAGGTTCATACGAAGTACAGGTTCTGTAAAAATTCCTAGCATGCCTCAACGACTTTGTACAGCTATAAAAGATTGTGCTGATATTTTGATACGTAAAACAATACAGAATCCTGTGCTGACCACTTCATCCAAAGAAGTTATAAAAAACAAGTTGTCTGAATTTAAAATAATATTTGGTCACGCTTGGAAATTCGAAATTTCTACTAACGCTGAAAAATCAAGGAAAACTCAAAAAATGCTGAAAGCTGATGTCATGCCTTTAACTACTGATATAAAAAAAATATGCACGGAAGTTATGAAACTAGAAGTGAACATAGCTCAACGATTTGAATGTGAAAAGTCTTATATCGCCTATGAGGAGCTATGTAAAATAACAATTGCTCATATTATAATTTTTAATAGGAGGAGAGCAGGAGAAGTTGCAAGGGCTCCATTAGAAAATTATATAGCCAGCCAAAGTGAAAAACAAGACATTCCTAAAGAAATATTGGAAATCATGAGTTCTGAGGAACAAAATGCTATACATACATTATATTGCTTCCATATCCCAGGAAAAAGGGGGAGAACAGTTCCAATACTTCTTCGAAATCAGATGAAAAAAAATGTAGACACTATATTTGCATACAGAAATTTAGTTGGAATTCCAAATGAAAACAAATATTTATTCCCAAAACTGGGAGGTGAACCTTATTTTTGTGGCACGCAAATTTTAAGGGAACTAAGACACAAGTTTTCCTTTGTGAATTCAGATCATATAACTTCAACTGGACTGCGACACCATGTTGCAACTATGAGCCAAGTAGCTGGAAAGAATAATGCTTATGTAAACGCTTTGTCTCATTTCTTAGGGCATACACCAGGTACACATAAAGGGAATTACATGATACCACAACTGGCTCTTGAGAAAGGTAAAGTTGGATTGAATTTACTGCAATTAGCTGAGGGAAAAATATCTTCCCGATCACAGTCAGATAATGGAGTAAACATTACAGCAACTTTACAAAATGAAATAGATTCCGTCCTTCAACCTGAAGAATCACATAAAGAAAATGTGGATCATGTTACGTTGGATAATAGTTTAGAAAATGACCAAGAGCCTTTACTAAGTAATTTACTTGATGGGAATATTGCAAAAAAAAGGAAAATATAGTTAGAAGGAGGTGGCTTAATCAAGAAAAAGATGAACTTTATAAAAACTTTGCAAATTATTTCATCGAAGGAAGAGATCCAGGAGCTGCAAAAATAAACGAAATAAAAAAAACAAACAGGAATATTGTCAATGAGGTCATGGAAGCAAATTAATACATTATGTAGCATAGGCTTTATTTAAAACCTATAAAGTGAGATAAACATTACCATTTTGCAGCCAAATCGACGTTTCTTACCAATTTCGTGTGTAATTCTTAGTTTAAATCTCCCGCCAATGTCACCTGCTAGTTCCAAATGCATCCTTGAGGCGGCGCCAGTAGTGGGACGCCACTAGTGACGCTATAATTTCAAGCTTCATTAGCATTTATTTTGCGAAGGTCAAACACGTTTGGTTTGTTTACAAACATCAAATACCGTAAAATAACCTGTTTTTCAGTATTTGCGCAAAATTTACATATTTTTTTCGAGGTTATTAACAGTGTGACTGTTCGAACTCCGTAAAATTGCGATTTATAGAGTTTCGTGTGTTTTTGTTTAGTGTTTTTTGTATTTTCGTGATTATGTCGGATTCCGAACGTTCCGAGAGCGGGGAAGCCGAATTTTCGAGGGCGGAAGTCATGAAGGTGATTCACACGGACACGCGGGGGAAGCGTCCGAGGGTCTACGGCGAAGGCAAAGCCAAGAGGCAGAGGGTTTGTGAATTAGCTCCCGCCGACCCGCGAATTGACGTATTAACGCAGCAGATGTCCCAGATGCAGGAAATGTTGCGTCTGCTGCTGGAAAAGCGTTCGGAGGCTCCCGTCCGTGGCGCCTCGGATGACGATGACGAGGACAGCATCTCCCTGGACACCCCTGCGTCGCTTCGGGAGGAATTGGCAGGAGATTTGGGAATGGGACTCGTCCATCCGAATAAGCCGTCTCGTGACTTGGATCTCGGGGAGTGGACAACTGACCTAAAGCAGCCGAAGATACCATCGGCCGACCCAGGGAGGGTGAAAAAAGTGGAGCTCCTTCAGCATCTGGGGACGGCCAACTGGAACAATGTCCGCTACCTCGAGATCCAGAAGTCGTATGCCGCAACCCCTCTCTTCTCAATGTTGGCATTGAACCCTGAATTGAAGCGCCTAGCTCAGGAGGAATCGGCCAGTACGTCAACGGACTCCTTCTGCGGCTCCCTGACCAATGCTCTTTCCCTGCAGGCTGATCTCCTGAAGGCCTCCTTGCAGGAGCTGGTCAACTGGAGTGCGGAACCGGGCACGAAGCTGAGCACTTCCACTCTCTTCGAGAAGGTGCAGTCTCTCTTCGCGGCGGGGTCTGAGTCCCAGAAGGTGTCCAAAGACATCATGCAGATGGTCTGCGGAAAACGGGCTAGCCACATTGAGTATCGACGAGAGGGGGCATTGCGAGGCATCAGTGACGGATACGTCCGAGATGCCTTACGGAAGATTCCGCCCACATCGGAATATCTCTTTGACCCGAACCTCCTGTCGGCCCAGCTGGATAAGTTGGGGGGAGTGAAGAAGTGCCTCGCTCCTCAGCCTAGCACGTCGCGACCAGCTCCACCCGTTAAACCTGTGACTGTGCAGAGCTCGCAGCCCTTTCGTCCTAGAGTACAGCAGGGAAGAACCATCGCGAGAAGGGAGCACCCTGAGAGTCGAGGTCCGGAACCAGCCCGTAGAGCCGCTAAAGCTTTCCCTCCCCGAGGTAGGTTCCGGCCCAAGGAAAGAGCAGGGAAGCCAGACCGTAAGAGGTTTTAACAGTGGGCCCTCTTTTCAAGGGGGTCAGTTGCGCTCATTCGCAGGTAAGTGGAGGAACCTTGGCGCCCCTACTATCATCCTTAAGATGTTAGATGGCTACCGAATTCCATTTTCATCAAAACCTCCACTAAATAATAATATTGATTTATTTAACTCCCCTTTCACCACTAAGACTTCTGTGGCAATGACAGAACAAATAGAAAAACTCAAAGCCCTTAAGGTTTTAGAGTCGGCACCTGCCACTCCCTCATTTATTTCTAACATGTTTCTGGTCCCCAAATCAGATGGCTCAAAGAGGCCGGTCTTTAACTTAAAGTATTTAAACAATTTTCTGACTGTCAGTAAATTTCGTCTGGTAAACGTTTATCGAGTTCCTACTTTTCTACAACCGAATGACTGGATGGTTAAAGTGGACCTCACACATGCTTACTTTCATGTACCTGTGAGTGAGCAGCATAGATGTTTCCTTAGACTTATCTATAGGAATGAACTCTTGCAGATGACATCCCTCCCCTTTGGCTTGGCCACCGCACCTAAGGCATTCGCAACCTTCACTAACTGGGTAGCGCAGGAACTGCGGAAGAGAGGGATGAGAATTCTAGTGTATCTGGATGATTTTTTATTAGTAAACCAATGCCTGCCTACTTTAAAACAGCAGGCTATTGAAATGGTGGAGTTTTTGCAAGGCTTGGGATGGCATATACAATTTGATAAGTCAATATTAGAACCATCACAACAAGTTCAATTTCTTGGTATCAGCTGGAATACTCTAACTAATGAAAAGTCTCTCCCTCAGAACAAGGTTTCAGCCCTATCTTATTTGTTAAAGGGTTTTATTCAGACAGGTAGGTGGTCACTAGATAAGGGGCGCAGCCTCTTGGGCTCTTTAAACTTTGCTAGTTTTGCAGTTCCAAGAGGCAGGCTCAACAGCCGGCACATACAGAAAGGGTGCTTAGGACTCAGACACTACCACCCTTGGGAGTCATCACCAATTCCGGCAGCTACCGCTCGGGAATTGAGATGGTGGGTTCGATCGCTCACCCTGACGTCACCTATACATCTGCCGCTGTTTGAGCATTACCTAACAACCGATGAAAAGCTTCTCAGCGGTGTGTGGGCTGATGACCAGCTGAATCTTCACTCCAATGTAAAGGAGATGCTCGCCGTGTTGGCTGCCTTGTCTCCTCACGTGCTTGAGCTATCTGGCTCGGGTCTTCTGATCCAGTCGGATAACAGGTCTGTCGTATCTTATCTCCGCAAGGAGGGTGGTACCAGATCAACTCAACTCCTGAGCTGTACTCGACTAGTGCTAGATGTTTTGGATAAACACTGTGTCTCCATGACAGCACAATACTTACCCGGTCGTTTCAATGAAGTAGCGGACTGTCTATCTCGTCATCGTGCTATACCCGAATGGCACTTGCTACCCTCGTTCACAGAGGTAGCATTCAGGAAATGGGGACGACCCGAAATAGACCTATTTGGCTCTAGGACAGCGCATGTGGTTCAAAGGTATGTTTCTCTTGATTTTCAGGACGACGAGGCAGACTACCACAATGCTTGGAGCAGGGACTGGGACCATCAGCTGGCTTGGATCTTCCCTCCCCCGTGCCTCATGCCGAGGGTTCTTTGCCACCTGAACAGAGCAAGGGGATTATACTTGGTAGTGGCTCCTCGTTGGGAAAGGGCATTTTGGAGAGCGGATCTGAAGTGTCGGGCCTTGGGTCCACCTCTTACGATTCACAATCTAGGAGAAGCACTGATAGACACCAGGACCAACAAACCCCCTCCTCAAGTAGAGTCCTTCACTCTGGAGATTTGGCTTTGTGGGGGTGGGACAAAAACCTAACAAGATGGTCAAGTCAGCAGAAGGAACTTCTTAGATCCGGGTGGAGAAGTTCTACCCTTCGCACTTATGCTCCGGCATGGCGGAGGTGGCAGCGCTGGGCGTCAGAGAATCAGCTTGATGCCACGCGTCCCAAAGCTGAAGACTTAGCCAGGTTCCTAGCCGATCTACACATCAGAGAAAAGCTATCGCTGAGTACCATTTTAGTTCACAAGTCAGTGGTGTGTACCTTAGGCTCTCCCGAAGACAATAGAGAGCTGAGCTCCAATCCGATAGTGAAGAAGATATTAAAAGGGATATCTTTAGCTAGACTAAGGCCTTCAAAACCCCCCATTTGGGACCCGAGGGTTGTATCATCATGGCTGGAGAAGAATTTGCCTCAACATATTACTCTCTTTGAAGCATCAAGGAGAGCAGCCACCATCCTGCTTTTGGCATCAGGGCGCCGAGTCCACGATCTCACATTGCTCCATTGCACAGCTGAAAGATTGTCAGTGGACAGTGAAGGCATCTCCATTTGGCCAGTGTTTGGTGGCAAGACAGATTCGGCAGACTGGCAACAATCAGGGTGGAGACTGGCTCGCTCGGAGTCTAGGAACATAGACCCTGTCTATTGGACGGAGAAGGTCATAGAACTGTCTAAGGAACGGAGAGCGCAGGCGATACTACCTAGCCTATTTATTACAACTTGTGGGACAGTGAAAGCGGCCTCCAGGGCAGTAATTGCAGGTTGGATTAGGGCAGTCCTCAGGGATGCTGGTGTAGAGGATCCACCTGGCAGCATCCGTTCAGCAGTGGCATCTCTGAACTGGCTGCAGAAATATAAGCTGGACGATATACTGTCGCGTGGTAACTGGAGAAGTCCCAATACCTTTGCCAAGTTCTATAGAAGGGAAATTGCAGAATCGGCTGGCCGAGTCAACACCGACCCATCTGTTGCTGACCTTTTTCAACCTCTGTAACTGGTTAGCTGATTTCTGGAAATCTTGCCCCTATTTTCTTTTTAGCAAATAAATTTAAATATTATATTTGATTCACATTAGCATAATGTCACCAGGCGATAACAAACAATATCTCACTTTATAGGTTTTAAATAAAGCCTATGCTACATAATGAAAAAGTTTTACCTTACAATAAAACTTATATTATGTACTTAGCTTTATTTAAAACCTAGGCAAGGGCTGCCTGATGAGATCTAATGAAGCTTGAAATTATAGCGTCACTAGTGGCGTCCCACTACTGGCGCCGCCTCAAGGATGCATTTGGAACTAGCAGGTGACATTGGCGGGAGATTTAAACTAAGAATTACACACGAAATTGGTAAGAAACGTCGATTTGGCTGCAAAATGGTAATGTTTATCTCACTTTATAGGTTTTAAATAAAGCTAAGTACATAATATAAGTTTTATTGTAAGGTAAAACTTTTTCATTTATTAATAATCACCGTGTCAAGAAATTGCCCTTACCTAAGGATTTGCAGAAAAAAAGAGAATTCTACCTACAGGATGCTTAACTTGAATTCAAATGAATTGCATTGGTTAAGAGGCCGCTATGACGGCTTCAACGATTGAACGATCCAAAGTTATCGACTCCGATTCAACTACAGCTGATATAAAGCGTCAAGCAATCGTAAAGTAGCTGTTGGCTTGTTCCATCATTTGATCATTGGCAGTCGTTATAGCTGTTCCATATACATATTTTATCTTTTATAATCTGGCATACAGAGTACTGGGCCAATAAGGCCCCTTTCTCTTTCATCATGATATTGGTAGTGAAGGGTTAAGGGAATACAAAGTTATTAGGTTATAATTATTTTTTTATTGTACATATTATGCTATAAATATATATATATATAAAATGATTACACACTTTTATTACTATGTATAGCAAAATTTTTTGTTCTTAAAAATTCAAAATAAAGAGTTTTTTTTTTAAAATGAGCGTTTTTATTTTATCTGAACCCTTGAAATGTTGAAAGGTACGTTTGAGACCCGTATTGTAGGAGGGAGGACACACAGAGGCAGGCAAAAATGAGTCGTAGAAATGACCCGTTCTTATGTGAACAATGTCAACCGTCTACAAATGTTGGGTACACATTTGACGTGTTACCCGACATGCACCGGTGCCAAAGGGATCAATGACGCTAGTTCCTCGGAGCATCTTCCATTGAAATACCAGTAGAACAAGGACAGCTTTCGCACCAGACGCCTGTGCTCTAATACACACACACACCGACGGGCATATGGGTCTATCCCTTCTACTGCGGTGCAAGGTGATGAGTCGAGAGAGCCAGGCTGAAGAGGTCAAAAGGTCTCCCTCAACCACCCTCTCCCAGATGCGACACCTGGACAAACCATTTGGGGCGGCCTATTGTAGAGACGTTGGTTGTACAATGTATACTATCGAAAATAATAAAATTAGAATATGTGTATGTGACATACAACTGGAGACAATGCTTACACGCGTAAAAATAATTATAGAGTAAGATAAGATAAGTAGGTATAACATGAAAATATAATACATTATTAAAATGACATTTAACACACATTCGAATAAAACTGTATGTAAACATGAAATTAATAAACATATTAAAAATTATAATTTGCAAACCAACCTACAACTTAAAGAAACGCACGAATCAATGAACAAAGTAAATTATGTATAACACTAATATGTATTTAAATACATAATTTTATTTATGATAATAATAAAATAAACCTTAACATAAAAAAAAACAACCGTAAACACCAAATAAATAACAATATTAATTAGCAAATCATACTCCAATTTTAAAAAATGCGCCAATAATCAAAAACGGCGGCTAGAAATAATAAATGGTGAATGATCATATCCGAGTAGGAAGGTATAATCGTCCTGTCAACCAACCTACATATGTGACTGTATTGGTGTGTAGTGTATAACATTAAACTTGGCAACGTAGCGTGAAGCGGTAAGTGCATTCTTAAAATAGATGAACGAATGCACGTTATTTAAAGATAATTTTTTATAATATATAAACATTACTTTTGATTACATATTATAGCTGACCATATTTTAAACAAAATTTAAAAGACAGCATGTTGGTACTTCATCTACGTAAGTATATATTACATGCGAAAGATTGAGGTACTAAAGTGGGTTCTTCTAAGATGAGCTACAAAATGTGGTATGACATAAATATATATATATATATATATATATAAATAGCATATAATTGCATAACTAGCGACTTACATAATACGGAATTTACCAAAACTTTCTTAAAAGTACCTAAGAAATATATTGAATTTTAAATATGAAAACATAAGTATGAATTTATTAAAATCTGCTCATTTTACTAGTAGATTTACAGATGCCATTAACCTTTTCACCGCGATCAAATGTACCGAAAATTACACTCGTACGTACTCACTTTGAAAATCAAAACCTACCACTTTAAACAGCTATAAATCTCTTATTTCTTGACAGATTTATGATTTGCTTATCTTAAAAGCTTTATTAATGCTCTTGAAGTTTGTTCAAACACATAAATAAACAATAAACCACAGGATACAGATATAATATTATAAACAGTGACGCATTACAAGAAATCAACAAGAACTGTCACCATCGCATGCACACTGCTATATTGTTTATAGTAATTACTTACCCGGTCTGATGGGATTTGGACCACTGCGCCGATATCATCAAAACACAATTATTTTTATTATTTTATCTACTAACAAATAAAGTTTTAATAAAAAGTTAACACGAGGAGAAATATTTACAAATTTTTTTTTCATGGTAGTTTCTAAAACATGGCCATACACACAATGTCACATCACACTCTGGGCATTTTTACTGGGACATTTTCCTTTTTTTAGAAATGGCGCATACTCGGCAGGCTCGGTGTAGTTTTTGAGAATAATTTCCCTTTATTGGGTGGGGCATATGTTTTGCTAATGCCTTAGCAGTTAGTCTCAGAGGTAGATCGTGTGAAGAGCAAGAATGAGGCTCAGATCGGGAAGTTTCATGATATTTTTGCAACAATTGTCGTATTACGGCTAATTGGAAATCTGCTAAACTAATATTTTTATTTGTAATTGATTTAAAAGCTATATGAGAGTTCAATAAATATAGATCAATAATATGGAAGGCCACTTTTTTATAGCACTTAATTGTTTTTTCGCAGGCAATTAATACTACTTAACATCAAGTCCACTTTGTCAACAGAACCCATACACTTATTATAGTCTAGAACGCACTTGGGTTTCATAATTGGTTGACGAGTTTTCCAATCAACTTTTCCCGTCATGTCCATGGAGTCGTCATGTAAGGTTGTAAGCATGTGAACTTCTCTTTTATCGCACCACTTTAAAGCCAACAGAGGTCCACGATGTTGTGCTTTCATTTCACCCTTTTTAAGTTTATTAAATTTTGCCATGCCTTTTCGTGTCTTCCGCACCGTACCACATGCATTGGTTTTGTTCGCATGGAGAAAATCATATAGTTGAGGGCTACTGTACCAATTATCAATAAAAAGATTATGTCCTTTATTTAAATAATCTTGAAGTAGTGTCGTTACTACAGCCCCCGAAACCCCGAGACATTCAGAGTCAGTTATGTCAGTCCCTTCGCCACAATAAATAATGAAGTCTAATATAAAACCCGTCTTCACGTCACACAATACAAACATTTTAATTCCAAACCGGTGACGTTTGGATGGTAAATATTGTTTGAAAATTAAACGCCCTTTGAAAACAATTATGCTCTCATCGATGCATAAATTTTCATAAGGTATCAAAGTTTTTTTGAACAATTTTCGGGTATGGTCAATTAGGATTTTAATTTTGTAAAGTCGGTCACCAGGAATTTGTGTGTCGGGGTTTGAGAAGTGTAACATTCGCAATATAATTTCGTAACGATCCCTAGACATGGTTTTTCCGAAAATTGTACTAGCGAGCAATGGGTCAGTGGACCAGTGTTCTTCGATAGTAAGATGTCGGTTTCTAGTCATTAACATTAACAGTGCAAAAAAAATGTACATTTCTTCGACAGATGTGTCAACCCATTTACGAAGTCTGGATTTTTGGGAAGGTTCTTCTTTTGATATGGTGGCTATATAATATCGATTAGTTTCGATCACTATTTTTGTCACTATTTCTTTGTTCAAGAAGTATTCAAAAAAGTCAATTTCCGATGAATTACCAGAAAATAAAGTGGATGGATCAAAACCTGACACAAAATCATCAAATTCATGAACTATTGGAATAAATGGACCAGAGGTCCAAGAAGAAAAGCAGTCTGCATTTACGGTACAGTCTAAGTTAGGTGTACGAGAGTCATGATCTTGGCTTGTCCCGGGGGCGTTTATTTCACTGTCACTAACTTCTTCATTAATTGGTATATATTGATCATCTTCACTTATTTCTAAATCAGAGTCAATGTCTAAAAATGTTTCATAAATTTCGTCTTCAGTAAGATTGCGGTTTGCCATTTTTAAGGGAGTTCAATTTTGATATATAAAAGGTAAGCCCATAAATATAGACAGATATATTACAATTTAGGTTGTCCACAAAATTTAGAAATAAAATCACAAAAGAAAGTCAATCAAAAAGTCTTGAGTAAAATAACTATTTTTAAAACACGTCACGTCACTTAAGTTCACAAACAAACTAATGTACCACAGAAAAATTAATTACTCAAAAAGATTCGCAAAATAGAAATCGGTCAATATTTTACATCGACGCATAAGTCCATCAAAGCAGACTGGATCACCTTGGAAATACTATGGATGACACAACGGTTCAGTGGCGCGACATTCAAATGACTGAATGAAGATTTAACGAATCATCGCCTTCACAATGTTTTATGTAAACAATTTATTATATTTTAACCAGCAAACGTCAGATGTCAGTAAGATAAAGGATTGAACTATTTTTTGGTTCAGTCATCTGCTAAATTCGTCGCATATTTACGTAGTATACAGCCGCCAAAGTAAAACGCATCATATGATGCGCGTAGCGGTGGGGGCACGAATTATTTTCGCATGAATTGATGCGCGTAGCGGCGAAAATGTTAAGCAAACAGTTGGAGAAATGCAGGAAAAAGAAAATAAAAAATGTACAAAAATTTTCTACAACTACTCTATAGTAGTTGTAATAAATTTAAATTTAAAAAACTATCTACAAATATAGTTAAATACCATAACATAACATAATATTGCATCGTTAGTGTGCAAAAACTAGCTGGCCGCGCCGCGACAGATCTCAGTCAATCTCGGTGACATCGTCAATCTCCAGAGGAAGATTTCCGCCGCACTGGGCTAGTCTTAATGTGGCTCAGGTTTGCGATAACACCATCAGGGCGATTGTGTTGTTTTGATTTTTTTGTGCTGATTCTATAAAGCACCACAACGTGGGAATATCGGGATATTCTATATATATAAATATATATTATAATAGCGTGAATTTTAAAGGCAGAATTTTAATGGCGTGCTGTTTGTGCTGATATTATTATAATGCAAGTTTCTCTTAAATAAATAATTCTCATATGTTTGGCGGGGGTTCACCGAACTTTAGAGAAAACCACTAAAAAACATATTAGGACAAACAAATACTGAATCGGCAGGTTTATTTTGCACCCTTTTTACTCTAATAATCTATTTTATCCTTTAGATTTACGTAACAATGAAACCAACAGTGAAGTATTCATCCACAAGCTGAAGCGTGCACAGGACGCTCTGTCGCACTCAGACGGCTCTTCCTCCGGGACAATAGTGAAGACATTGAGTGCTTCCTTCGGCACCAAGTGGCCATACAAGAGGACCATGTCCGCCCCGGCTACTATGCTGCCGAGGCAAGACACTAAGCTAGGTATCCTTCACTTCATCCCACTATTATAATATTTTATCCCCTCTTTTATAATGAATTTTCACAAATAACGATTTTCTATTAGGTAGGTACTTACCTAGCTGTATAATTTAACCCTTTTTTGTGTAAATGGAAAGTGATTTATTATTTTTGCAAAAATATTATTTCTTACCATATCCGGTAGCTTTCAAGTTGGGCTAAGGACGAACTTAAAAGTCAAAGCTTTCTTTTGAACACATAATTTTATCCCAAAAATAACCTAAAAAAATCTTACTTATGCTATTTGTATAAAATTATACTCTATAATATTGTAAAAAGTTCATATTTTCCAACATCCAGAAAGTTTCATAATAATGCCACATAACCCAATATGTATTACCAAAGCTCCCAAAATATTAAATTGCCTTATGAGATAATGAATGCTACGTTTGTAAAGATATTTGTATTGTCCTGCATATTGGAGTGTTCTCGCATGGTGATGTTGTACAGTGCTTCCAATTGATTTTCAAAATACCGAATATAATAAATTCACTTTCCTGACTTTGAACTAACCCCTTAAGTTAAAGTTTTAATTCCAAATAAAGGAAACCATATTTTTTATCGCTGGCAACAAATATGGCCTATGTTCCCTCCAACTTTTGACATATTTTGGATGTTTTGGATCAAAGCATCTTATCTAAGATTGGTGGATTGGTCTGACCATCTTATGCTCTTAACTTTGTTTGTAATAAATTAGAGAATACTATTTGTAGCCTTTTGAAAATCAAATAAATTGTAAATAATCTCATAAACATTGTTGTCATTGCTGGGTTTGTGGCATTTCTGTTTGGCTTTGCGCCCGGGGGAGCAGAGAAAGAAAAGGTCTACAGCCGGCAGTACTCGGCGCCCATCCTCAAGAGGAAGAGCTCCCGCTTCGGGCTCGGTCAGTTACTGGGCGGAGGGGGCGGGAGCGCTGCGGCCTCCACCGCCGGGGGGCCAGTTCCCCCTGCGCCGCCCCCCACCTGCCCATCTAATAGTGCATCCAGTAGTGTAGGCCATAGCGCCAGCCATACGCAAGGTAGAGTAGTTTTGGCTTTTGCTGCGTAGTTTATAGTTCAACAAAAGAATATTATCCAAAATTAGTATTACCATTTTATATACTATGTACAGAGATGTGCTTTATTTCAAATAAATCCATTTCAAATAGAAATGCAAAATGGGTATTTTCCATTTTCCATTTTAAATGCTTTTTTGCAACATTCTTCCTACTATCTCCACTCATCTTTTTTTCATAAGCCCCAAATATCAGTCGGTCCTCAACCTCGCTATGAGAGATAATTTACATTTGTCAAGTTGCTCCCTGGTAGGAGCCCTGGCAATTGAGTGATACCATTACAAAAAATACTGATTCAAATACTGAACATGGGGCCATGACGCTGTAATATTGAATGTTAGATAGCAGTTTCTATGTTTTTACGTTGGCAACATTAGTCCCGCGCAAATTTTTTGTGGTTTCATAATCTGTAGTCACATGAAACACCATGTTTTTGGATTTACCATCATGTAATATGTTTGTTCTACATTGATGTCCATTATTAAATGACAAAATTGTTTAAAAATTCTATAATTATTTTGATTGTTTGACCCGAGAAACCATTTTGCATTTTCAATGCATTTTGAAAATAGGTATTTTGCATTTTGCATTTGAAATGCTTTTCTAAAAACCATTTTGCATTTTGCATTTTCAAATGGAAAAGTTTTAACCCATTTCCATTTTGCATTTCAAATGGTTTTGGGTACCCATTTTGCACATCTCTGACTATGTATATGGTCCTATAGCCGATAGCTTCATTGTAACCTCTCTTTTTGTTACTGGGGGCCTACTTTGTATCTTTCGGGTTAACAAACCAGTAAGTTCGTGATTTAACCTTTCCCTGCCGGTGCTGTCAACTGAGTGAACATTGTCTCTAGTTAATAAAATATCTCTGTAAATATACTAACCACAGAGTTCAAATATTAGGTATTAATCTACATTACATTTATGTATTACATTAAGTAATTATAATATATAAATATTTACCAAATGTATAACACTGGAGGATGAAGAATTTTTGAACACCGTAAGGGAAGGGTTAATACGGGTTGACGTGGCTAAACCGGCTGCAGAAAAGTTTTGAAAGATACAGAGTAAGCCCCCTGGTCTCGTTTTTTAGAATGAGAGAGAGTTTACAGTGCAGTTCTCAAGGTCATGCCAATACTTATAGTTTCCCAGTGACGTAATGTCATAAGCACAGCCTATGTAGCCAGTTTGCAGATTTGTCTTTGAATATTATTATAGATCTTGTGGGTTCGATTCCCACCAAATATATTTAAAAGGATTTTTTTCATTTTGTAGGTGGATGCTGCCAAATGGGGTGTGTAATGTCAATCTTTAAGTTAGATAGACCATACAAAAATGAATTTACTATAATGTAGTATTAATGTACTATCATAAGTAAGAAGAAATGTTAATAAATCTCTTTTTGTTTGTGTGCATTAATTCTATTATGGAAACCTGTATTTTATTATGTAAGGTTTCCAGGTTCCAGATACTTTTTCAATGGATTACTGAACGAATACAAACGCAATATAATCCATGACAGACTATAACTACATATTATTATTACAAAGAAACTAGATTTAGTGAATAAATAATCAATGTTTAATAAGTTCATAAAATTTTCCAGCAAAATCAGTAATTTTTATTGAATGCGGATGATAAGGATACTAATGACACTCTTTGCATTTTTCCATTATTTCTAAAATGTGCTTGTAAGACAAATAATATATATTATTTATTTTTATAAAATCTCTTTCAATTTTTAAAATGCATGATCAGATATTTTGATAGGTATACCTTTAATGGTAAGGTTTTTTTAGATTATTGGTCTATAAATCTCGCCCAAACTTATTTTTAGTGCATGCATGAAATAATATCAACATAATATATTTAGAATTTTCAATATTTTTATTTACGCCCTTAGGGCTTTTACAAAAAACAAATTTAGTCTTAGTTATATTAGTGTATTAAAATTTAAATAATAAGTATTTAAAAAATTATAGATATACATATATACATGAAATAAATGTTATCAGAGTATTTATTATGCTAAGTCGTAGGATATATGTATTATGTCGAGAAGCATATCATATAATCACATTAATTCGGGGTGCAGATCTGTGCTCAACACCGTACAGGCGGAGGCTTCTGGGTGACATAAGTCGGGCTCAGACGGCTGCCCCGTGGCACGAGTAGCGATTGTAGAGTGAGTAATAGTAATAAATTGACAAGCTGGCGCGGCGCGCAGTGTTTACATAGGCATGTGCCTTGCGGAGCGGTCCTGACTGTTCTAGAAGTCGTGGAATTGAATTTATTTCCAAGTCCGTGTAGCCTTTGGACTAATAAAACAGCACTTGTACAATACGGTAACCGGATAAATCATCACATCTTAAGTTATATAAAGTCATGGAAAGTGATGAAACAAAAACTTTATTAACTGGGTTATGTAGGTTAGGTTAGGTTAGGTTAAAAAAAAAATATATATTCATCGTTTCTAATGACTTTATATCACTTGTGTTGTGTGTTGAATTGTCACTGTGTTATCATGGAACCGTACAATACATACATGGTCAAAAACCGTCTTCTTTGTTGAAAATCATTTGATTTTTGGGCTGAATTTTTATATATGTAAACCAATTTACAAACAAAAGATTGGACAGTATTTAGAACTGGTTGAATTTAATTTACACAAAAAAACATTAATTATATTATAATTTAAGCAATACAGATAAATAAAAATACCGAAGATCAATATACATGCAAAACATACATAATATTCTTACCTAAATATTCATGGGTATAAAATATACACTGTATTAAAATACCTACATGATATAGTTTTGTAATCTAATAATTCAAATAGTTTTAAAATACCTTCAAATTCGGTTTGACTATTTTTTGCCTTTCACAATGGTTAAAAATTAAGTATTATTTTGTGCATCAGTTACCACTAAATATTTACAAACTTTCTTCTCTATTTAATTTAATTTATAATATTAGAATATTATTTGTACAGATTTAAACTCCTTATGTTATAAAAGTAAGTATGTAAAAAAAAAATTATAATAGAAACTCAAGAGGATTTCTCTAGCTTGCCATAATACTATCTAATTTGTTGTATCTACAGATATAGTTATACCTCAGCCACTGTAGTTTTGTCGATTAGGTCTCCATTAGCATTTATTGGTAATATAAAATTATTTAAAACTTGCATGAGTTTCCGGTGGTCGGAGTATAACTGCAATTCTTTTAATTTGCATGCATTTCCTATTGTTTCTACACTTTTGGTGATGTAAATAGAGTTACTTTTAATTTCTACTAGAACATACATTTATACAAATTACAGATGGCACTTGTTGGTCAAACTCTGATCAATTTTAATTCTAGATTATTAATTTAATTTTATTGATTTTAGAGTGACCTTAACTGTAAATTATGTATATTAACTCTTGGTGTTATACTCTGCCTAGGAAATTCTGGATATCAGAAATACAACACAGTAAAACCCAGGTGTAAAGTTCTCTTGTGAGCAGTTTGACCTTGAGAGCAGTTTGACCTTGAGAGCAGTTTGACCTTGAGAGCTTAATTGGATCCCATTTATTCGGTTTTCATAAGAAGTTGTATTTTCGGTTTGAGGCTTGAGAAGAGTATTTCACTGTTTTGTATTTTTATTATTAACCAATAATCAATGTCTGCTGTTGTTTACTTTAAAACGGGGGAGCAAATTAGATATTAAACTTCACAAGCTAGTTGTAGAACTAAGACAGCAAAGTTTCAAGTTACTGAACAGACGACTAACAAACCTCTTTAAATCCAGATGGCCAGCTCCACTCTTTGCTGGGTGGAGGGGGAGCGGCTGACGATGCAACCCTGGCCACCTTACTTCCCCGGATCCTGGATATGGAAGACGCGGACAAGGAGACTACGCACCTCCTCGTGTTCCTGCTGATGCAGTTCCTCTCGCGCTCTGACCAGGCCAGCCCCACGGATGAGAAGTACATCAAGGCGCAGACCATCGTGTTGAAGCATCTATATCTGCTGTTAGGGTTTAATCAGACTGAGAGGACATTTCATATTCCACCATATAGGCTTAGGTATGAATAAAGTTGTTATCTATGATTATAATTTTTTTGACTGATAAACAGATGTTTTACATCATTGTAGTATGACCGGAACCAATACATTAGATATCTGTATCGGAAACTACTTTTAGATTAGCATAACTTGTAACTCATAACTCACAAGACAAACTGGAAATTTGAAAATTTGAAATTTTTTAGTAGAGCCAGAAAAGTGTTTTTTTTTTCGTTGTATTCTTATACATTTTATTAAATGTTTCTCTAATGGGGTTAAAAAAATGCTTAGTTGAAATCCCATTAGCCCATTAATAAAATGTATAAGAATCCGGAATTAAGAAGTTCTCAAAAGCCTTATACAAGTGATGATTGCCTCCATTCAAAGCTCTGGTAAACTATTCCTGAACATGTGGGCATCGTGGGTAATGATATGCGGATTCCTTGGCAAAACAAGAAGCATCTAACCATATTGTTACCCTCGTAAACCGCATTCCCCTCTCTGACATTTTTTCCACCCTCAAAGATAGATCCCGCTATGCTTGGTCAGAGTAATGGCACATTGCTAGTCAATCCAATGGGAGCCTGCTATGCCTCAATACAAAGGACTATCCCATCAAAACCATGATTTCAACAATACCACATTTCTTCAAAAAAGAAATTCTTCACTTATTTGAATGAGGATTGGACATTGTTCTGTTCCTTCTCACCTTTTTAAAATTCACGTGCTTGCTTCTGATTGTACATTCTGTGGTCTAGATGTGCGAACTTTATATCACACATTTTTTGGTTAAACAAATATCCTCTCTTCTATCAAGCCTTATTTAAAATTGCCTCCCCTCCATTCAACATCTCATCTTTTCTAAGTCTGAATTCTACTCCAATCTTCCATATAATTTTGAAATTTGCCAATTTTAACAAAATTAGTATTTATACCCATCTTCCTACTCTCCATAATTTAAAATGATGGCCTAGAACACCCTTGAAGGGTGAAAGCCAGAAACATTTGAAAAAAAAAAGTTTGTTGACCCTCCTAAAAGAATTCCAAGTATGAGATAAGCCTGTTCATATTGTGGGCGACGAATTATATGACACCCTCCATAATAGATTAGTAAGCTCCCTAACTCTTAACTCAGAAGTCGCGGGTTCAATTTCAATAATTTTTTCTCATTATGTTTGCACCTCATTCCAAAGTGGATGATTTTATCAGTATCACTCTAGTGAAATTCAGAATCAAAGCATTGCTTGAAATATCTTTAGCTGTGTCCATCAACGAGATTTGAATGGCCAGGTACAACTTTCCTCTTCTCCTTCTACTCCCCCTATCCACTTCCATCAAGCATCATAATATTCTATATTATACTATAGTGACACTGACTCCAGGCTGATGATGAGGCGGCATCACATACATTTGTGAAATCTCTGAAAAACCAGAAGTGTGAACTAAATATTTCTAACCATTATCATTTTATTACATCCAATGCTTTCCACTAGACATCTTCCTTCATGAACAACATTCAAACAATCATTGTAATTTCTTTCAGACAATCAGCAGTGTTCAACGTGTTCCTGGCGAACCTTCCGCAGATCCTGGACCAGAACCATGTGATGGGCTGGTCCCTCATCAGCTCTGTGATCTCGCTGCTGCTCTATAGTCCCTGCCCCTCCAACTCCATTCCGTCGTCGCTCTCACTATCGCAGCTGCAGCCTTCATTCTCACTCTGGCAGCTGGAGACACACTCCAGGAGGTGCTGGCTGATGTCCCTGCTTGTTTTACTGTACAAGGTAATTTTTTATTTAGTACTGCTTAGACGCGCTACACAGTGGTCGAAACGAGGCAGCGCTACTAGAAATCCGAAAACACTCTCGTCCAGGCTGTAGTCCAGTGATAGAGCGCGCACCTACATCTTAGATGGAGAGTTTTCCTCAAGCTACCGTATTACAAGTGCTAAATGTACATATTTATTCCTAAATGTACTCATAAATATTATTTTGTGTAATACTATTTTCGGTTACCATATTAAAAATAATAATTTCAGTAGTGTGTTTTTTGTGTAACACCGGTTCAATGAACTCTAGAAGGGGAATTTTCAAAATTGGAACTGATTGTCGGAACAATTCAAACAAGCAACAAAGTAGGTACAAAAATAATTTTTTAAATTAATAATTCTGTATTTGAATTGTATATTTATTTAATTTAATTTTTTGACAGATATTGTAATTTTTCAAGTTTTCTAACGGTGTTTATTCGAAATGTAAATTTCTAATCGTCTTTTAAAAGACAACAATCCTGAGGCAAATATTTATTTTAAAAATTCTTTTAGGATCACAAATCTTACAATTAAAATACTGCCTAATTTTTCACAGGTCTGCTCTAGTTTATATATATTTTTTTCTGGTGAAGCTGGTAGTTCTATTTAGGATGTAGGAATACCAAGGGTAAATGAGCAGAGTTTATAATTGTATTGTGGGGCGAAATTATTGCATCACAAATAAATTGCCGGCTAATTCAACGTGCAAAAAACCACAGAGAATATGTGAATTGTGAAAATTTTTTGACGAACACCTACTTCACTAAATATTGTTCAAAGCTTACTTACTCTACAACCATTTCGTATGGTCCAAGTCAAACAAAAGTGTCTTTGGCGCTAATATTATGGTATTTCTTAGTACCAATACGCCCAGCAGCCAATCTGTGGACAGTTGCAGTCCCTGGTGAAGATCGTAATCAACACGCTGGATGCTCAGCATCATGAGTGCAAGAGGATTCCGCCCATGGTCATCATGGCACAGTCTACTAGGTCGAGAGGTAAACAATATCCGTCCACATTACTAAGAAAACAATGATATTATGCAACATGAATGTTCACTATAATTAATGTTTGAACACGAAAACATATCCAGGGGCTAAAACAAAACAAACAAAGTTTAAAATCAGATCTTCAAATACTACGAAAAAGAAAGGTAAGTATTCGGACTTGCCTAAATAATGTGAATTTTCGTATTTTTCACACAATATTCTTTTTCTTCATCTCCTTCCCCTCCCACTCCCCCAGCCTCACAATTTATCCCATTTAGGGGTGCCATTGTCCGGCACAGGATCCGGACCGTTGGGAGCAATTGGTATTCTTGTATTACTCTGTATTTTATTCGAATTTCAAAATGAATACAGAAATAAACCAATATGCGCCAAGACCCCTTAAATTTCGTTTCATCATTATTTTTCAAAGAGAAATCAATTGTTTACATTCGGCTCATTTAGGCGAGGATTTCTCGGGGTGACAGAGCTTTCAAAGCTTCGTATCATCTGCTCCGAAGTTTCATAATGTCGGTTTCATGTCGCGCTGTAGCCGACCAAGCAGATAATTAATCTTTGTTTAAAGCTTTTTCGCAAAGTTTTGCGAATATTAACAATATTTCAATTTTTGAAACTGACAGTTCATGGTGGAATTCCATTATAATATATTATAATAAAACAAGTATAAAACTTTTTTCCACTTTAATTTTATTGACTCTAACCAGTTTCAGCTCCTTAAAGCCATCTTCAGACTGGTACAAATTATTCTTAGTCTTCAGTTTACATACATAACATATGGGGGAGGGGGAGAGGGGTGTTCTACAAGTTTTAATCAATTATATTAATTACGTTTGTTACTAAGTCGTTTTAGACTGTCAAATTTCTAATTATTTTCGTAATTCCCGTAGGCTAATCACCTTGGGTTTGTAGCTCACTTCAATATTGTTCAGGGAAAAACGTTACAAGTAATATGAATTATTAATGACCTAATTTTATTGTCACAACGTTATTATATTATTTGGGATTGTTTTTTTATATATATTTTTTATTGTTTTTTTAAGGGATGCATGTTTTTGTTGGAGTAGGAATGGTCATTATATAAACTAAATACATATTTTAATTTCGAAATTATTATGAAAATTACAGTGGATACGGCGACTTAGCAATTGATTCTAATTGCTTATTCATTACAAAGTTAGGGTCTATTTTTTTTAGTTAAGAGGGGAAATTCTAAAGATTCAGGTCTATCTAGTTTATGACCTTTATTTGTCTCTGTCTTCGAACGGGTGTTTGTTTTCCGATAAGTGTGATGCTACATTTGACAATTCGAATTTGTCATTCACCCAGTTTGTAAAGTGCTAAAGTTTTATATTTATTTTATTTTAATATAGAATATTAAAAAAATGAATATTTAATTACAAATTTAAAAGGCTTTATTTTTCTCTATATTTTTATGCATTCTAATTATTTCTATTAGTTAGTTTTGACAAGCTTGAATAACCGTGAAATGGAATGCAGTTTAATGTCGAAAATGCCGCACACTGAGTAAAAATTCATTTTCAACAGCGTTCTTCCAATTTTTTTCTGTAAAATATGTACCAAACAGTTAACATTATCATTACTTTTGTTGCAAAATACCACAATTTCATTTGTTGTAAAATAACACTGCTTTCACCAAAAATAATGCAAATTTTGCCAAAAAATAGTGTAAATTTATCCAAAATTTTTATTTTTGGATAAATTTACACTATGAATTTACTACTATAAAATTAAATTAAATTAATAAAATTACATTAAATTAAATTAATAAAATTACTACTATAAAAACTAAAATTTACACTATAAATTTACTACTATTAAAACAATAATGCGAAAATTTGCAGGTCCTTGTACAACTGTCAATTACCATTGTTTAAAACCTATTCAGGCCCGCTAGACCTAGTTCAGTGAACTCTGTAAAAGAAGCAATTAACATGTTGTATTCAGATAAAATTTTAAGGTGATGTTTCTTTAATCCATACAAATCCAAAATCAAATATATTACAGTAGTACAACTTAAATACACGGTTATTGACTGAGCTTGGCGTGAGTCCTATTTTAATTCGACCGTTTGGCATTTCATCTGTCTGTAAATTTGTTTGTAAATGTGTTCCTTTTCCGAAAATCTGCTGCATCCATTTTATATTCTAGTCATAAGTCTTACTTTGACTAGATGGCTAACTCTGACTAGGTGGTTAACTTTGACTGAGATCTTCAATATTATGGTACCTACCTGCCTGAAGAAAGTTTGAAAAAGAATTGTCATTGAGATAGTGACATTTCTTTCGACAAATTGTATAATTGAAAATTAAAAAATGTTTGTTACTATTAGCTCAGTTGGTAGAGCGGTGCACCGGCAAGGCAAGGGTCCTTGGTTCAAGATGTGACCGTATCTTTTTCTGATTTTTCTGTTTCAAATTTTTGTATACGAATCGCTAATATTGTATTCAATAAAATAAAAAAATGTTACGTAAAATATTATATTATGATTTATTATTAAGTGGGTTGGTATTTAAGTACCTACTTAGAAATCTTATGATTATATATACAGGGTGTATCGGCACTAACCCGAAAAACTTTAACCAGCTATTCCTTAGCACATTTGGAGTAAAAAATGTTATGTGCACTTTGCTGTCCGGTAACGTTTTTTTTTAATAAAAAATTAATTAAACATATTTTCACCACATATCACCACTGTTTTATCCTTTGTCAAAGTTTGAAAGCAACGTCGCAACCAACTCGGCACTAACCCGAAAAACTTTAACCAGCTATTCCTAGGCACTAACCCGAAAAACTTTAACCAGCTATTCCTTAGCACATTTGGAGTAAAAAATGTTATGTGCACTTTGCTGTCCGGTAACGTTTTTTTTTAATAAAAAATTAATTAAACATATTTTCACCACATATCACCACTGTTTTATCCTTTGTCAAAGTTTGAAAGCAACGTCGCAACCAACTCGCGTGTCGCTGCGAACGAAGCCCGTATTACATAATCCAGTACCAGAAAATAAATATTTTATTTAACAATAATGATTATGTACTGCCGTTCCTCATCCAGAACATATATATTATGTGAGAGACGACATGTCGATTCTTGTCATAGTGGTCTGATCCTACTTCCTTTTTCCTGTTTTGGTAATCCTGGGATGACATCATCTACTCGCTCTGTGATTGGTTGTTTGTTTTGTCACCGGCAGTTGGCGTCTCGCGTCGTTTCATTTGTCAATTGACATCGAAATTCTTTCGAATGTGGTCGAATTATCTCGCGCTAAGTTTTTTCAAATACATAAGTGCTGAGATAACTAAAAACGAGTGAAATAACTTCCTTGAGAGTGTTTCCTTTTCGTGAAAAGAAAAAATAGTGCTTTGTGTAGATTACGCGTTGTGCATTTGGCGGGAAGAACGCAGTATAACGGTCAGATTTGTTGCGTCATAATGTCTACCGTAGTTCCGACGAAATCTACGCACAAACGCCGTAGCGAGGATATCGATTCCTCCTCTACACACAGACGTCGCAGCGAGAATTCGGATTCGTCTTCGAGTTCGGGTTGTTCGCGGCCTAAAAACAAAAGGCGCAAAAAGAGATCGCAAAAGAAGATGCTCAAGAAATTGACGCGCCAGTTAAGCGATCTGCAGCGTTTCGTGTTTAGGCGAGATGCCGCGGCCGCCGGCAATTCTGACGCAAGTGAGTTTGAGGGTTCCGAAATTGACGGCGAGTCTTTGTCAAACCCTATAGACGCGCCAGGCACCAGTGCTTGTGGTACATCCGCTGCTCCGATTTTTCGTGTGCCGGATCCCACAGTTGCATTAAAGGAACCGTTAATGGGAGCACCGACAGATGCTATGTTAAAGATGGTGGAGCGCCTTCAAAATTTTGATACTCCCGGTTGGTGTAACGTACGCTACGCAAAGGCATTAAAAGAATATGCAGCAGACCCGGGATTCAAAGAGTTGGAAGTAAATTGCGAGCTCAATTCCCTCACGCCGGCATGTGCTCAACTCACAGGAATGGAAAGGGCCTTTGCAGCAATCACTCACGTGGCGCTCCAACAAAGGCAGGTCATCCAGGACTCTATACAGAGCATCCTAACCTGGAGCTGTCAGCCTGACACCGAACTTTCGCCGAAGACCCTAGCGGAGAAATTTCAGGATGTCCTTGGGGGAAGTATTGCAAAAAACGATGCAATCCTTCAGATAGCTTGTGGGAAGCGGGCGGAAATCGTTGAGCGGCGACGCCATCGTATCCTGGAGTTGTGCAAAACTCCATCGGAGAAATCAGCCCTGGATAAAATTCCTCCAACGGTATCGCACCTTTTTAATGAAGACAAGCTTGTCTCCCAGTTGCAGAGACTTGGTGGGGCAAGCAAAGTCTTCAGGGCTCAGATCTCGCAGACCCCAAGGGTTGCGAGATCTGACTTGGAATCTGTGTCAAGGCCAAAAAACAGAACACAGACTCAATGTGCTTCTGCAGGAAATCTGGGTTCCACCCAATTTCCATATCAGTACCGGCGGGCAGACCCCGGTCACCACTCTGGCCCTTCCTCCTCTTCCAGCAGAGGACGGAAATTTCGGAGGCCGACGGGGCGTGGGCAGACCTCGCACCGTCGTCCCCGAAACAATTGACAATCAGCCCAGGCGATTTCAGGGAGGGCAATTGCGAAGTTCTTTAGAACAATGGCGTATCGCAAATGCCCCCGACTTCGCCCTAAAAATCCTCAATGGCTATCGGATCCCATTTTGGTTGAGACCTCCATTGTCCAGACCCACTCAGGTGAGGTTGCACAATTTCACCACAAAACACACACCCGAAATGGACATACAAATAAAGGAGTTGCTGAAGATGGGAGTGCTGGAACCAGCACCCATGAATCGGGGTTTTCTCTCCCAGATGTTTCTGGTGCAGAAGAGCGACGGGACCAATCGTCCCATCATCAATCTGAAAGTGTTGAACGATTTTGTGCGAGGGAAAAAGTTTTCCCTGATCTCCCACTTCAAAGTACCCGACTTTTTGCAACCCGGAGACTATATGACAAAAGTAGATCTGGCGCATGCGTACTTTCATATACCAGTGGCAAAGACCCATCGACGTTTTCTGCGTGTCGTGTACAGAGGTCAATGTCTGCAGATGACATGTTTGCCCCAGGGCTTGAGCAGTTCCCCTCAAATTTTCGCAGCAATAACCAATTGGATCGCAGAGATCCTTCGAAAAAAGGGCATTCGAGTTATTGTGTACTTGGACGATTTTCTCCTGGCTCATCAGAGTCAAGAAACTCTCCGACTGCAGACACTAGTAGCGTTGGATTTCTTACAGTCGCTCGGCTGGACCATCAACATAAAGAAATGTGTTCACCTACCGACACAGGCGATAGAATATCTGGGAGTGTTATGGAACACTGGTCTCAATCAGAAGATGCTAACCAGGAACAAGTGCCGGACAATATGGAAGTCGTTGCAAAAGATTACGACAAGGAAGGAATGGTCCCTGAGGGAGGCGCAGAGCATCCTAGGACAGCTGAACTTTGCAGCGTTTGTGGTTCCCAGGGGTCGCTTGCACTGCAGGCAGATGCAGCTCCAGTCACTTGCCATGACAAAGCTCCCACTCCGGAAGAAGGTACCTGTAAACCTTGCAGTACTGGAGGATCTAGATTGGTGGAGGCACAACGTGAGTACGCATTCCCTTATCCATTTCCCCAAAGCATGCCACTTCATTGCGACAGACGCAGCAGACAGCGGGTGGGGGGCGCAGGTAGACGACATCCCACTCTCAGGCTGTTGGACACAACAACAAACCAAATGGCACAGCAACCTAAAAGAAATGTTTGCTATTCTCCATGCATTGAAGTACCAGAGAGCCAGTTTGAGCAATTCTACTTGTCTCATTCAATCGGACAACAGAACGGTACTAGCATATCTACGCAACGAAGGAGGTACGAAATCAGTGAACCTCCTTCAGTTAACGTATCAGATTCTGGAAGTAGCGGACGCGCACAACATAAGGATGGAAGTGTATTACCTCCCGGGACGATACAATGGACTCGCCGATCATCTTTCCCGAGGGACCTTGTTACCAGAATGGCACCTTCTACCTACAGCGACCGACCAGATATTCTGCCTTTGGGGCAGACCCATGGTGGACCTATTTGCATCCAAGAGAGCTCATGTTGTAAACAGTTATGTATGCATAGACCCCACCGACACAGCAGCCCTATATCACAATGCTTTCAGCAGGATTTGGTGCTTCCCACTGGCATGGGTATTTCCACCGCCCTGCTTGATACCGAGAGTCCTGGAACATCTAAACAAGTGTGTCGGTATTTACCTATTGGTAGTACCGAGGTGGCCCAAGGTGTTCTGGCTGCCAGATCTCCAGTCGAGAGCACTAGCTCCACCTTTACAAATAACCAACCTACTCGACAACCTGGTGGATATCTCGACAGGTCTTCATCCTCCTCAGATTCAAAAACTGGAGATGGAAGTATGGAAGATTGGGGGTGGAGAGGAGCGCTCAATGAATGGTCAGAACACGAGAGAGGCCTCCTCAATGCTGGATGGCGATCTTCAACGGTCACCGCATATAAATTAGCATGGAAGAGGTGGGGCCATTGGTGTGTCAAGAATAAGGTGGATATAGCTGATCCTTCAGGTTCCCAGTTGGCAAGATTTTTAGCCAATTTAAAACTTAAAGAAGGCTTGGCTCCTAGTACCATTGCTCTTCATAAGTCAGCCATTTCAACATTAACCAACCCAGAGTGTGAATCGCTAAGCAGCCATACCTTAGTTAAACAAGTGATGAAAGGTATAGTTAATACTTCTAGAAAGAAGAAAGCATTGCCTATCTGGGACCCTAGACAAGTTACTGTATGGTTGAAAGAAAACCTTACAGAAACAGTTACTCTGTTTGAGGCTTCTCGAAGATGCGCTGTCATTCTTTTACTCGCATCTGGACGAAGAGTGCACGATCTTACTCTGTTACGATACACACCAGACAGTTTCGTGGACAATGGGGACCATATTATACTTTGGCCAGCTTTTGGATCTAAAACTGATTCTACTACTCGTCAGCAGTCGGGATGGAAGCTTAAAGCTTCCTCAGACCGAGCTACAGATCCAGTATATTGGCTCCGTAAAGTATGCACCTTATCTAGAGTAAGAAGACAAGAATCAAATTCCATACCAAATTTATTTATTTCAACGACGGGCCCGCCAAAACCTGCCTCAAGAACAATAATTGGAGGATGGGTGAAAACAGTACTAAAAAGTGCTGGCATTGATAAATCAGCAGGGAGTACAAGGTCTGCTGTAGCGTCACTGAGCTGGTTAGAAAATTGCCCCATTGAAAAGATCCTGGAAAGAGGAAATTGGAAGAGCGAGAACACTTTTGCAAAACATTACAGAAGGGAGGTAATGGAGGGAGGTAACTCTTTGACATTGCCATCTCTCACAAATCTATTTGAACCTATAACCTCTCACAATTGACATCAGTTCTGTCACCAAGGCGATAACAAACACTTCTCACATAATATATATGTTCTGGATGAGGAACGGCAGTACATAATGATGGAGTTTTACCTACCATTAAAACTCTTATTATGTTGCCTTCCTCATCCAGAACATATATTTAATCACTGCTTGGTGAGATTATAATTGACAAATGAAACGACGCGAGACGCCAACTGCCGGTGACAAAACAAACAACCAATCACAGAGCGAGTAGATGATGTCATCCCAGGATTACCAAAACAGGAAAAAGGAAGTAGGATCAGACCACTATGACAAGAATCGACATGTCGTCTCTCACATAATATATATGTTCTGGATGAGGAAGGCAACATAATAAGAGTTTTAATGGTAGGTAAAACTCCATCATTATTCACATTTTTCGTATGCGAATCACTGATTGTCTTCTTGTATTGTACACATCAGTTTTATTTTGTATCTAAATTGTTTCACCTCTGGAATGCTCTGGTTTCACCTCTTACGCGTTTCACGTATTAAATAGTCTAATTTTGAAACTAAGAAACTAATTAGTAGGTTTCCTGAATTTATAATCGAAGTCCAATAATTCTGAGCACTTTTAAAAACAATTTTCCTCACTTAGGTACTTATCAATAATAATAATTGGATTATTTGAACAGCGCCGTTGTTTTTTAAATCACCGTAAGTGCTCTGTCAAAATGTTACTTGCTAGGCTATCCTACAACGTATATTTTTTAATAAATTTAGTTATTTACAACTTCGCGGAATGTGATTTATGAATATTATTGCTTATGTTAAAAGCCTTCCAGAATTACCGGAACATAACGAGCAGCTTGACACACTTAAGTTTATTTCCACTAATTTGAAGGTACAAAGAATGTATAGTTTTAAAAACAATCCTGATGAATCAAAAAACGGTTCATATAAAACTGCTGCGCAACACACTCACACAAAGGAAAGCACTCACACAAACGTCATGACTACATTGGATGGACCATCTGGCAAATGAATGCTGCCAGATTGCTAAGTTATTTACATAATAATTATTAAATTTTATTTAAAACATCGCAAATTTTTTAAAAACTCAACAATAAATTACAACTATAATTTAAAAAAATATTCTTAACCCCACGCTTTTTCGTAATTGATTAATTAATTCAGAATTTAAACGTTGCTTGAAATGACTAGCCGTATGTGGTGACCAGATCTGAATATCCAGGTACTTCCTCACCTTCCACTCCTTTCCTTAGCCATAAAACTTTCCCCAATTCAACATAAAAATTGTGTAGATATATCGGATGTAATGAAATGCATGATAATTAGACCCCAAAATACTTAATTATTCAGGGAAATAAACCCCTGAGTCATCAGTTGGAAATAACAACGACATTAAGTGAAATTTTAAACAATGCAATAATAGGAATTAGCAAATAATAATTTACGACAATTTACTCGGAAATCAATAAAGCCAGGATAATAAAAATAGAAAGTTATCACTTACGTTGTCTGTAAGTGGCTACACCACAGTTTGATAATGCCGTCAGAAGGTGGAACAGCTGTCACGCGTAATAATAATTACAACTAGCAGAACTTGTTTATAAACACACTGTTTTTATAAATTTAATAATAAGACTGTTAAAAATTTAAAAAAATCTCTAAATTGAAATGGAGTTCTACAAACAAAACTTAAAATCAAATAAATTTATTGCGAAGGTTCAAAGTACTGTACTGTAATATTATATTAAATAATACTTGGAAATATTTTAATAAATTTTTACGTGTTTAATTATTGTTTGAAGTCAGATTAAAGCGATTAAAAAACCCACCTGGCAATTCTTATTCGAGTTTCGTTGTATACTTACCTATTGGCGCGCTTTTACAATAACAATGGTATGGCATCATTCGTCTCATTTTTAACTATTATTATTTAGTGTGTAGGAAAGAGCGAAGATGGTTTTCGACACACTTGCTTATAATAGCCCACACGGGACTTGAGACAGAATACGTGTGAAAGAGATGACAGTAGCGCGGCGTTGCCAAGTACTTTACCCCTATACTGGGGGCAGTAACGGAGTGTGGAAATTTTATTTATTTTTTTTTTTTAAAAGAAAAAAAATGTTACCGGACAGCAAAGTGCCGATAACATTTTTTACTCCAAATGTGCTAAGGAATAGCTGGTTAAAGTTTGTCGGGTACGTGCCGATACACCCTGTATAATAGAAAATTAGAAACATACTTTTTTGAACGCAAGGTCTAATGTTATACTACTAGTATATTTATAGTTTTGGTGATAGTAAATTTCTGATCCAGATATAAGCCAGCCATCTCTGGGTGCCGAGGCAGAGCACCAGCCGCTTCCCGACCGCTTCGAGACCCCGCCCCTGTCCCCCATGTACTCTGCGGAGGTGCCCAAGCCCCTGGTGGTGAAGGTGGGCATGCACCACCAGAAGTCTCCGGGGCCTGGCATGGAGACACACTGGGAGGAGAGCGTCAAGCCCAGGAAATACCACCACTGGAGCCTCGACCAGGAGAGCATTGAGTCGGAGCTGGTGGCCATACCGGAGACGAGTGATAAGTCGGAGAGCACGGTGCATGGGAGCACTGCTCAGGTTAATACATTCATTTTACCAACTAACCATCACGCCATTTTTCCAAGAGTTGTCCGTGGACTGTGGCTCACGTGCGGCTCTTTACAAAGGCATGGATGGAACGGCCGAACGAACATTACCTCGAACAGCATCAGTGTTGTCAACTCGCACTTTTGGTGCTAGATTTAGTTCTAAATATAGGTGATCATTTCCAAAAAAATGTTTTAGCTTTTCTGATATTCCAACCCTTAATTTGTGCTTGGCTCCCCAGATTGTACCTTCTGTAGTAACTAACTTTAGATCACATTTTTTGGTTATCCCTCTCTAAACAAATCTCCATTCAACATCTCATCTCTTCTAAGTCTGAATTCGGTTCCAATCTTCCATATAATTTTGAAACTTGCCAATTAAAACAAAATTAATATATAAATTCACCTTCCCTCTCTCCATAATTTGAAATGATTGCCTTGAAGGGTGAAAGCCTCATTTGAATAAAAAACTCTTTATTTTCTTAAAAATAACCCCAAATAAAGAACACTGGGCTATTGGGCGGTGAAAAAAGGCCATAATAACCCCTACCTAAAAAGCCCTGGACGGAGCTATTCGAGAACAATTTGAAGCCACAGGGTGAAAGGGAATATGTATTAAAAATGACAAAACGTCCTTAAAATTTTCAATGGTATATCCAATTCCTTGTCTCAAAATAAAAATATAATAGTTTGTAATGCACCACATTGCATACAAACCATTTCAAAAGATTGTCATACCATGGCAGGCAATTTCCTTTTACCCTAGATTTGGCTTCAATGCCATTCATACAAAATCACACTAATGCTCTGTCCAGGGCTTTTAGGTCCATGTTTTTTCTTTCATTAATAAATAATGTGAAATGCCCTTCATTATAAATTCAGATCTAGTTTGAAACGAAAACGCCAGCGATGAAATTTAAAAAGCTAATGAGGAAGAATGCCGTAAACAAAATATAGATGGGTGGCATTTTACTTTTGATGTGGTAATTTAAATCTTATCTTCGGACAATCTGGTGACCACTTGTTCTGATAGGGTACTAAAAATGAGTGGGAAAGGCCAACGCGAAAAGAAATTTGAGAATGCTTCTGTCAAAAGGTTTTAAAACAATGACGGTTTAGGCTACATAATAGGAGTTTTATTGGTAGGTATCTTATTAGATTCCCAAGTAATATAAAGTTTTCATGCTTAAGATTTTTGTTTTTTATATCCATGGAATACTAACACAAGGTCTTTTTTCTCACAATTTCATTGTAATTTGTTTAACTGTATTTTGATCCAGGGTTCCTTCGACGAGACCAGTCACTACGAGGAGCTGCTGAGCAAGCAGGAAGGGGCACGCGGCAACACCATCTCGCAGGCGGCCGCCATGCTGGAGGGCCCCCGTGCCAGCCGAGGCGTGGAAGGAAAGCAGGAGAAGAAACACTCCGATAAGTTCATGGGCATGAAGCCACTTTGGTTCCTGGCCAGTGATGAAGATTCTTCCGTAAGAAAAGATTATTTTTTATGTTTATGTAATGTCGTAGCCCTTTACATACATAGTGGCCTTTTATTGACGTGATATTGGAATGGTAGAATAATGGTCAAAAAGCTGGTAATAATGACCAGCTGGAGGCAAACCATGTGACCATTTTTTTGGCACCAGGAGGGTTCAAGAACACTTTGATTAAACTACGACATCAGTCATACATTGACTGCTGAAGAGCGTACATTGAGATATCGCAGAAAAGTAAATTTCGCTAAAGTAAGGTAACGGTTTGCAGCGTAGACCATTGTGGGACTTTTCTGTGCAGGGCCGGAATGTTTGTTTTTAACCGAACCTTCTATAAATCTGGTTGCGTACACAAAAAAATGGGTGCACTGAGTAAATTACAACACACCTGTAAAAGTGACCAACTAAATAGTATAACAAATTTTTCGATTTTGAAAACAAGCCCAAACTTTTTTTTACCCAATTTGGGATTTGCAGTTAAGGTGTTTATGCAACCAGTAATTTATTCGTAAGCAAATTTTACTTTCGAAGACTACATACTAATAAGACAATGCGAGTTGCCTGTATACTGTCACATTCATTTATTGACAAATCACTTAAAAGGGAAACGGTCACACCTCTTCCCCGCTCTGCGCCAGTTGGTTTGTTCCCCTTTCCGTCATGGGCAGGTCTATTGTTTTATATATCAATTAATGGAATACATCTTGATCAATCCCTTGAAATTGTCCATTTTTTGTTCTTGAATGTGGTGTTCTATTTTACATTTCTGTCAATTGAAACTCATTGTGTTTAATTTTAGGGTCAAGAATCTTCTTCGTGAGCCTTCTGACGTTCTGCTTCTGTCATAGGCCCCCCTCAAATGTCTCTTTGGTGACTTTTCAACTTTTTTCAAATCTCGCCCATCTAAAGCCAGAAATTCTTTTCAGATAGTCCATCTCATATCTAGGCAACTCTTTCTTCTCTTTCCAAACGATTCCATTCAGTGATATTGGATTTGCAATGGTCATCAATAATATATCATATCTTATAAAATTGTATCGGTTATAATTTACCTTTCTGCTCTCTTTGAGGCTTTTAAATATAACTTTGCTTAATAAATTTCAGAGTGAAAGCCATAAATGGGGCGTGAAAGAAGGCGTCCGCATGATGGTCACTTCCAGCCTTATGTCTGCCACGGACCAGCAGCAGCTGAAGCACATTGCCACAGCGCAGATCGCCACTTCGAAGGGTACTCCAGCCCAGGTAGTAGCTGCCAACGCCATCAATGTCAACGACAAGAAAAACGTTCCGATTGCGGCGGGCAGGATTGTTTCTGGCATGTCTAATCAGGTAAATATAGTAATGTATACATTAATTGGTCAGTTGCTGATAACACAATGGGCTTATGGCGTGACTTAAGTCCCTTTTTTTCAGGTTATGGTTTCAACTGTCTAGTCTTTTGTGTAATGTTCCAGGAACTCTACTCTTGGGTCTTCAAAGTAATGGATTCTAGGAGTCACATCTGAATTCAAAATGTGTTAGGGAATGCTGGGACCAAAGGAAATCGTCTCAGAATATAGTTGTTCTACGAAAACATTTGGATAGACAAAATAATCAATGTGCTTGAACTATTTTTATTCATTTTAAGGTTACTAGATAGCAACTTTTTAGGGTAATTTCTTGCTGGCGAAGTATTGCCGTCAAGAGTTGCTTGTTAACCAGAGCTTTTAGTGGGTTTGTTAACAATTTTCAAATAACATAATTCCCAAAGTTTCTATCTAACTTTCTCCACATAACACAACACGGTTTATTTGTGGTATCTCAATCGCATCTCGAGATTTTCAGGTCTTTTCTCTGTAAAATAAAACTCTTCCTGCCGACATGCATATTGATAAAAATTACTTTAGTTTCAACAACCACATAATGTTCATAAATAGAAAAGCCATGAATATGAAGATAAATACAAACAATTATAGAAAAAAATCAGGAAAAATTACAAACCTGACGTAATACATTCATATTTTATACACAGGTGCCGAAGATAGTTCCTGCTAAATCCATCACAGAATCCGAGCACCCCAAGGCCGTATTCCCCAACAAGCAGGACCCCACCAAGGCAACACATTCAATCCAAGTCATCAGGGGCAGCGCCACGGGACAGGTTCATTGCAACCAGGTCACCATCCGCCAGTCCGGGAACAGCAAGGAGATCATGGCCAAGTGAGTCAAAATCATACCCCAAGGACTTATTCCTTTACAAGCAGGACTGCACTAAGGCATCATATTCTATCTAAGTAATCGGGGGCAGCACCACAGGTAGGTACAATGCAACCAGGTCACCGTCCACAAGTCCGGGAACAGCACGGAGGTCATGGCCAAGTGAGTCTAAGTTACAGAATTGTTGATATCAGAACTGAACAAGACCTAATTACCCTCCTAACGGGACTATTGTTTCTATTTTTCCTAAAAATTCTTGAAAGAACTACGGAAAAAGCTATTTCCCTAAGATTTATGATACAGACCTGTTCACTAAGCATAACTTGTATTGACAACTGAGTATGTCGATACCCTCTGCGTGTATCGAGCTTGACCCATCTGATTACTAACCGAGTCCTTCCCATCCATAGAATAAAGAAGAACACAAGAAATGCGATATATATTCGAGATCCAAAAGTCTGGCCAGGGGGGTATTGAGCAGCGTCCTCGCGTGGAGTCCGGAAGCCTCCAGTCAGTTTGTAAGGCTGATCGGCTTGTGTAGGCTTCTTTTGTTTCACACCAAGGATTGGCTTGCCGTTGAGATAGATGGAGGTTCGCTTCTCATTAAAAACACTTCTGTTTTTGTTGATATGTTTAATATGTAACACAGAAGAGGGTAGACATTAAACCGAGAGAGAGAAGCGAGAGTTGGATGATACTGGTCATGTAAAATTGAATGCTAATAAGAATAGAACAAAAGATCTCGATCACAACAAACTATATAAAACAAAACACCAATATTTGACGTGAATACAGACAAAAAGATTTAATATAAAAGGTGGCACAGACAGAAAAAGATAATGTAAAAGGCTCTACACATCGAGATTATAAAATGAAAAAGTGAAAGAGTTTAGGCTTGAATAAAGTTAAATAAAAAAGGACAATCACAAGATACGACACGCAACAGGTATAACTCCGAGAAAAAAAGTGGGTCAGAAAAAAAGACACGGTAATCTCTATGGCTGACGTGTGACGTATATTTTCCACAAACCAGTGCGCACTTCATGCATGTTTATAGGCCGCTGTCATTGGCCGATTTTAGGCTAGCGAATGGGGTTGGCTCCGAATGAGAATTATATTGTCTATGGTTACGCCTTTTTTATAGTTTCTATCCTAGTCGATGGTGAGTATGTCGTGTAGTGACGTATATTTTTCAGGAACAGACTTTTATCTATGGCAAACTTTAGGACCCATGGGCTCAGTACGAAAAACCCGAAGATATTGATCTAGTGAGTGGTTCATTTATGAGTCTGGCCAATCGGGCCTTAAATTTCTAATACAAAACTATGCTTCACTATATGAAATTCAAATGAGATGGTGTTATACGATGACAGGCAAGTGTAAGAGCGACAGACTTGGTTTCCATAAAGACGTTTCTAGTGTTTATTATCTATTCAGTCTACCCACCAGACTTTTGACTACCATTTGTATCTTGACTGTTGTTTACATAGTAGATAATGAGAACTCAGGGTATATAATATTAATATTTGAATGATTTGTATAGTGCTGTTTTTGTGAAAAATGCTTTTGTGAAGAGTGCTGTACAAATATCTCCTTTTTTCCCAAGTCATAAGTATTTATTTATGTTTGGACGCAGCAAACCTAAAGTGATCTCTGATAAATTGCCAGAAAAATCTCACGGATCACCAAAGTCTCTCGGCAGGCAGAAATGTCTACCAGGTATTGTATTATCTGCTTATTTTATTCTCATTATAGAAATGACGTTGGGAAAAAAATTAGAACAATCAAACTAGAAATTTCCTTGCTCATTATGAAAATAGTCTCGTTTGATTTCCACCTGACTTTACTTAACTGAAATTTCTCATAGAAAAATAATTCTGTGCAAATTTCATTATGCTCTTCGCGATCTTTCAGTGAGACACACAAAGAGATATGACATGCAATATTTTCTCTGAATAAATAATACTTGGCAGTCAACAGTCTTTTACTCTACTAACATTGAAGAAACACACGGAAGAACGGACGTAATGGCCCAGCATAGCATGACAAGAGGTATGGTGCTGCTAAATGATACCTCTAGGTCTCTTGACATTTTCAACGTTGGCCTTGAAGATTTCAAAAGTCATTTTAGGCAAGAACTCTAAAATATCGGTTATTGCTTTGTATATTTTTGTTATTTTCACGTGTATTGTAATAGGATTGCATCAATCTGTAATGCACAAAAAAAAAATATATATATATTTATGGACCTAAATACGTATATATATATATTTTAAAAAAAAAAGAACGACAAACATTCCTGGGTTATGAATAAAATGAACAACAAATGAATGTCGTTATGGAGCCAACTCAGCCACTGACCGGTAGTAGTAATGTGAATCATAAAATGCTTTCCAGGTTACGCCGAGTCCTCGGTGACATCTCCCGTGACGGGGGACAGTTCATCACCCGACACGGCCCCCTCCTCTAACGGGATCAACGGTGATGGTCACTTTGCGCCCTGGCACATGGACATCAGAAACTCCACCAAACCCCTCACCGCCCCCAATGTGGAGAGGCTGTTACCCATTGGCTCTGCCACCAGAATGTGTAAGTTACGATTATGTTTGTATTTGCTATATCTACATAGTGTATATCTATTCTAAAACTACTATAATAATTTTTTTATTACACACATACTAATATTTGGACTTAGTCTGCTAATATATAATAAATAATAACACAAGATATGCCTTGTGGGCACGTTTCATTATCCAAATTTTTTGCCCAATCGAGACTTCAATTTCCAATACAAAGATGTGTTTACAAAATACAAATAGAATGGTGATCTTAGGCGAGTGTAAGGGAGACAGAGTATTTATTTCCATTCAAATTTATATCGAAAGCACTTCTAGTCTTTTCTTTATTCTATGAAAATAGGCAAAATGATAAATTGGAACTGAAAAGTTGAGATATAATAACCAAAACAGTCGTTGCGGGTTCAATTCTACGCTTGCTTAGTCCTCCATCATTGCAGATGCAATATTTTGCACTTATAATGATGTAGTAGAAGGAATAAAAATATTTATTGTCGGGTTATTCATAACCGGGATGTTTGTTTTTCTTTGAAAATATATGTGAGAGATGTAGGAAGGAACACTTATAGTACACAAAAATGAAAAAGTTTTACCTTACAATAAAACTTATATTATGTACTTAGCTTTATTTAAAACCTATAAAGTGGGAGATAAACATTACCATTTTGCAGCCAAATCGACGTTTCTTACCAATTTCGTGTGTAATTCTTAGTTTAAATCTCCCGCCAATGTCACCTGCTAGTTCCAAATGCATCCTTGAGGCGGCGCCAGTAGTGGGACGCCACTAGTGACGCTATAATTTCAAGCTTCATTAGATCTCATCAGGCAGCCCTTGCCTAGGTTTTAAATAAAGCTAAGTACATAATATAAGTTTTATTGTAAGGTAAAACTTTTTCATTATGTAGCATAGGCTTTATTTAAAACCTATAAAGTGAGATATTGTTTGTTATCGCCTGGTGACATTATGCTAATGTGAATCAAATATAATATTTAAATTTATTTGCTAAAAAGAAAATAGGGGCAAGATTTCCAGAAATCAGCTAACCAGTTACAGAGGTTGAAAAAGGTCAGCAACAGATGGGTCGGTGTTGACTCGGCCAGCCGATTCTGCAATTTCCCTTCTATAGAACTTGGCAAAGGTATTGGGACTTCTCCAGTTACCACGCGACAGTATATCGTCCAGCTTATATTTCTGCAGCCAGTTCAGAGATGCCACTGCTGAACGGATGCTGCCAGGTGGATCCTCTACACCAGCATCCCTGAGGACTGCCCTAATCCAACCTGCAATTACTGCCCTGGAGGCCGCTTTCACTGTCCCACAAGTTGTAATAAATAGGCTAGGTAGTATCGCCTGCGCTCTCCGTTCCTTAGACAGTTCTATGACCTTCTCCGTCCAATAGACAGGGTCTATGTTCCTAGACTCCGAGCGAGCCAGTCTCCACCCTGATTGTTGCCAGTCTGCCGAATCTGTCTTGCCACCAAACACTGGCCAAATGGAGATGCCTTCACTGTCCACTGACAATCTTTCAGCTGTGCAATGGAGCAATGTGAGATCGTGGACTCGGCGCCCTGATGCCAAAAGCAGGATGGTGGCTGCTCTCCTTGATGCTTCAAAGAGAGTAATATGTTGAGGCAAATTCTTCTCCAGCCATGATGATACAACCCTCGGGTCCCAAATGGGGGGTTTTGAAGGCCTTAGTCTAGCTAAAGATATCCCTTTTAATATCTTCTTCACTATCGGATTGGAGCTCAGCTCTCTATTGTCTTCGGGAGAGCCTAAGGTACACACCACTGACTTGTGAACTAAAATGGTACTCAGCGATAGCTTTTCTCTGATGTGTAGATCGGCTAGGAACCTGGCTAAGTCTTCAGCTTTGGGACGCGTGGCATCAAGCTGATTCTCTGACGCCCAGCGCTGCCACCTCCGCCATGCCGGAGCATAAGTGCGAAGGGTAGAACTTCTCCACCCGGATCTAAGAAGTTCCTTCTGCTGACTTGACCATCTTGTTAGGTTTTTGTCCCACCCCCACAAAGCCAAATCTCCAGAGTGAAGGACTCTACTTGAGGAGGGGGTTTGTTGGTCCTGGTGTCTATCAGTGCTTCTCCTAGATTGTGAATCGTAAGAGGTGGACCCAAGGCCCGACACTTCAGATCCGCTCTCCAAAATGCCCTTTCCCAACGAGGAGCCACTACCAAGTATAATCCCCTTGCTCTGTTCAGGTGGCAAAGAACCCTCGGCATGAGGCACGGGGGAGGGAAGATCCAAGCCAGCTGATGGTCCCAGTCCCTGCTCCAAGCATTGTGGTAATCTGCCTCGTCGTCCTGAAAATCAAGAGAAACATACCTTTGAACCACATGCGCTGTCCTAGAGCCAAATAGGTCTATTTCGGGTCGTCCCCATTTCCTGAATGCTACCTCTGTGAACGAGGGTAGCAAGTGCCATTCGGGTATAGCACGATGACGAGATAGACAGTCCGCTACTTCATTGAAACGACCGGGTAAGTATTGTGCTGTCATGGAGACACAGTGTTTATCCAAAACATCTAGCACTAGTCGAGTACAGCTCAGGAGTTGAGTTGATCTGGTACCACCCTCCTTGCGGAGATAAGATACGACAGACCTGTTATCCGACTGGATCAGAAGACCCGAGCCAGATAGCTCAAGCACGTGAGGAGACAAGGCAGCCAACACGGCGAGCATCTCCTTTACATTGGAGTGAAGATTCAGCTGGTCATCAGCCCACACACCGCTGAGAAGCTTTTCGTCCAGCTGGGCACCCCAACCCTGATCAGAGGCATCGGTTGTTAGGTAATGCTCAAACAGCGGCAGATGTATAGGTGACGTCAGGGTGAGCGATCGAACCCACCATCTCAATTCCCGAGCGGTAGCTGCCGGAATTGGTGATGACTCCCAAGGGTGGTAGTGTCTGAGTCCTAAGCACCCTTTCTGTATGTGCTGGCTGTTGAGCCTGCCTCTTGGAACTGCAAAACTAGCAAAGTTTAAAGAGCCCAAGAGGCTGCGCCCCTTATCTAGTGACCACCTACCTGTCTGAATAAAACCCTTTAACAAATAAGATAGGGCTGAAACCTTGTTCTGAGGGAGAGACTTTTCATTAGTTAGAGTATTCCAGCTGATACCAAGAAATTGAACTTGTTGTGATGGTTCTAATATTGACTTATCAAATTGTATATGCCATCCCAAGCCTTGCAAAAACTCCACCATTTCAATAGCCTGCTGTTTTAAAGTAGGCAGGCATTGGTTTACTAATAAAAAATCATCCAGATACACTAGAATTCTCATCCCTCTCTTCCGCAGTTCCTGCGCTACCCAGTTAGTGAAGGTTGCGAATGCCTTAGGTGCGGTGGCCAAGCCAAAGGGGAGGGATGTCATCTGCAAGAGTTCATTCCTATAGATAAGTCTAAGGAAACATCTATGCTGCTCACTCACAGGTACATGAAAGTAAGCATGTGTGAGGTCCACTTTAACCATCCAGTCATTCGGTTGTAGAAAAGTAGGAACTCGATAAACGTTTACCAGACGAAATTTACTGACAGTCAGAAAATTGTTTAAATACTTTAAGTTAAAGACCGGCCTCTTTGAGCCATCTGATTTGGGGACCAGAAACATGTTAGAAATAAATGAGGGAGTGGCAGGTGCCGACTCTAAAACCTTAAGGGCTTTGAGTTTTTCTATTTGTTCTGTCATTGCCACAGAAGTCTTAGTGGTGAAAGGGGAGTTAAATAAATCAATATTATTATTTAGTGGAGGTTTTGATGAAAATGGAATTCGGTAGCCATCTAACATCTTAAGGATGATAGTAGGGGCGCCAAGGTTCCTCCACTTACCTGCGAATGAGCGCAACTGACCCCCTTGAAAAGAGGGCCCACTGTTAAAACCTCTTACGGTCTGGCTTCCCTGCTCTTTCCTTGGGCCGGAACCTACCTCGGGGAGGGAAAGCTTTAGCGGCTCTACGGGCTGGTTCCGGACCTCGACTCTCAGGGTGCTCCCTTCTCGCGATGGTTCTTCCCTGCTGTACTCTAGGACGAAAGGGCTGCGAGCTCTGCACAGTCACAGGTTTAACGGGTGGAGCTGGTCGCGACGTGCTAGGCTGAGGAGCGAGGCACTTCTTCACTCCCCCCAACTTATCCAGCTGGGCCGACAGGAGGTTCGGGTCAAAGAGATATTCCGATGTGGGCGGAATCTTCCGTAAGGCATCTCGGACGTATCCGTCACTGATGCCTCGCAATGCCCCCTCTCGTCGATACTCAATGTGGCTAGCCCGTTTTCCGCAGACCATCTGCATGATGTCTTTGGACACCTTCTGGGACTCAGACCCCGCCGCGAAGAGAGACTGCACCTTCTCGAAGAGAGTGGAAGTGCTCAGCTTCGTGCCCGGTTCCGCACTCCAGTTGACCAGCTCCTGCAAGGAGGCCTTCAGGAGATCAGCCTGCAGGGAAAGAGCATTGGTCAGGGAGCCGCAGAAGGAGTCCGTTGACGTACTGGCCGATTCCTCCTGAGCTAGGCGCTTCAATTCAGGGTTCAATGCCAACATTGAGAAGAGAGGGGTTGCGGCATACGACTTCTGGATCTCGAGGTAGCGGACATTGTTCCAGTTGGCCGTCCCCAGATGCTGAAGGAGCTCCACTTTTTTCACCCTCCCTGGGTCGGCCGATGGTATCTTCGGCTGCTTTAGGTCAGTTGTCCACTCCCCGAGATCCAAGTCACGAGACGGCTTATTCGGATGGACGAGTCCCATTCCCAAATCTCCTGCCAATTCCTCCCGAAGCGACGCAGGGGTGTCCAGGGAGATGCTGTCCTCGTCATCGTCATCCGAGGCGCCACGGACGGGAGCCTCCGAACGCTTTTCCAGCAGCAGACGCAACATTTCCTGCATCTGGGACATCTGCTGCGTTAATACGTCAATTCGCGGGTCGGCGGGAGCTAATTCACAAACCCTCTGCCTCTTGGCTTTGCCTTCGCCGTAGACCCTCGGACGCTTCCCCCGCGTGTCCGTGTGAATCACCTTCATGACTTCCGCCCTCGAAAATTCGGCTTCCCCGCTCTCGGAACGTTCGGAATCCGACATAATCACGAAAATACAAAAAACACTAAACAAAAACACACGAAACTCTATAAATCGCAATTTTACGGAGTTCGAACAGTCACACTGTTAATAACCTCGAAAAAAATATGTAAATTTTGCGCAAATACTGAAAAACAGGTTATTTTACGGTATTTGATGTTTGTAAACAAACCAAACGTGTTTGACCTTCGCAAAATAAATGCTAATGAAGCTTGAAATTATAGCGTCACTAGTGGCGTCCCACTACTGGCGCCGCCTCAAGGATGCATTTGGAACTAGCAGGTGACATTGGCGGGAGATTTAAACTAAGAATTACACACGAAATTGGTAAGAAACGTCGATTTGGCTGCAAAATGGTAATGTTTATCTCCCACTTTATAGGTTTTAAATAAAGCCTATGCTACATAATAGCTGTATTTAATCAGCTTACAAGATATTTACAAATAAAGTATATTTTATTTTTGAAATTTTTTTGTAGCTTGACCATGTAGAATGTATGAATTAACTATTACGCAATGTGAGGTATCATTAATTACTTCGACCGATGTGTTTTCCCGACAGCGTCGACAAACATCCGCAGTAACCCACTTAAATATGAATACAACATTGTAGCTGCATACGCATCCCCCGAGTCGCCCCTCTCCAAGATGGAGGTGCTCTCTTGCGGCTCCAGCGAGCCCCCGTCTAGTGACGGAGGGGAGGCCACATCCCCTCAGCCGGTTCCCACACACCCGAGAGGTCACCACTTTGATATTCCTGCCCCCGAGAGACTTCTGCATATTGGACAGTATTCGCCTAGCAGCAAGGATGGTGGTCCTGCTTTCAATATGCTGGTGGATAGAGTTAGAGAGGCTCTGTGTATGCCGTCAGGTAATATTATACTAATATTAATGACTCTCAAACGAAAAATGTGAAATAGAAAAGACAAAAAAGATTCAATCGCATCTAAGAATTGAACTCAGGACCTCTTCCTTGCCGGAGAAGTGCTCTGATTACTGAGCTAATTCAACCATATTAACATTTTTAACTATATCATGGTTGCTATCTTCATTTATGATTCCAAGATTCTACCTGAATTAAATTGCAATCTAGAAAGTGTCTTAAAGATAATGTTGATACCTCACAGTCAAAGTATGATAAGCGTTCCCCTTTAAAATGTCACAAAATAAACCTTTCCTTCCAATGTGGTAGTAAAAATCCGAGCGCCGATAGCGCTAAGGTAAAATTTTACAAAACAACATATCCAATGATAAAAAACATACATACTTTCGAGTGTTTACAGAATATGCAAACATTCTCATAAAATTTTGTGAGCGATATAGAAAATGAACTACTGCTCTGAATACAGGTACAAGTCGCTCTGAATTTGTTACACACGCATATATAGATATCTATTGTTATGCGTTATATTATAACCGAATCGAATTTCCTGTTGTGACGAGGCACGTTAGATTTTGTAGGTTCGAATTGGTCGAAATTCAGGGAGTGCGTAGCTCCTTCGCTCCGCAAGTACGAGAAAATATTTCCATTTAAAAATTTCATTGACATTATTGTAATATGTTTCAGATACTATTGGCAAAAAGGATCGCTCAAGAGTAGATGCTCCGATGTTGAAGCAAGACACTCTAGCTCGACAATCTTCAGGAGAAGGTTCTTCTAGGTACATTGATTTTATCAATCTTCTTACCCAACCATTTGTGTACTCGTATATTATGATAGTGGTTCAAATTGGTTCAAATAGTTTGGAACACCCGCCCGTAGTCCCTTCTTATCCCACAGTAGTCCTACGATAAAATATACCACTACAAGCAAGCATCTCTTTAAAATGATTAACTGTACGTTTGATCAAGATACAATCGAAAAATTTTTTTTGAAATTGCAAGCGAAATCCATTCACAAGAAGTCACCAAATCACATTAAACATTTTTGAGATACAGCAATTTTAAAGCTAAAATATGTTGCATTAACTTGTAAAAATATGGTTTTTATCTACCTGCATAAAAATAGAAAAAAATTAATAGCATTCGAATAAGATTATTTGGATATTTCTAAACTTGTGTGTTGGTGGCTTTTGTCTGAACGGTGACGGGATTAAGGACAGGATGTTTCACAGAATTTGAACAATTCATCAAATTTCAAAGTTGATTTTCAAGTTCTGTGAAGGTTCTATTCAAGTTCTGTTGCGATTTCAGTTTTGTGAAGTAACTGGCCATAATATAATGATATAATGATAGAACTTGAATAGAACCTTCACAGAATTTGCAAATCAACTTTGAAATTTGATGAATTGTTCAAATTCTGTGAAACAACCCGTCCCAAGTAATTAACAGAGTAATTGATTGATTGTTACATTTCCAGATCCCGTGGCACAAGTCCTCGAAGGTTGACAAAGCAAGTGGCCCTCCTGGAGTCACCGCCTACCGCCACTCATGCTGGCTCTATGGAGAGTGTGAAGACTCCACTGTCAGCACCTCCGCTGTCTGCTACAAGTGGTAATACTTTTGTTAATCTTTTGGTCCCTGAGCAAGTGCAAGAATGATAAATCTCATGCAAATTTTAACATTAAGCAATTTTGTGCATACCTTTGAAATTTAAACTTTTAAAGAGAATCGATTCTTTAATTTTAAAAGTATTTGAAAGTAATGAAGATTTCCCAACCTTCCGTTACAATTCTCCCCCTTTTTCTTCTTCTCTTCCCCTTCCTCAATTCAGCTTCACAAACTGACGGCAGTTAGAAATCTTCTACGATAACACTTGTGTTAAGATCTGTTATTCAATCATTTTAATTTTAGTGGCCATCTTCAAATCATGTCAAATTAAAAATATTTCATCATTATAGGGTTACTGTCAGATGCTAATTGTCTTTTTTTATTGCCGAAGCTTAGACCCCACTCAAATAATTTCAGAACAAAATGTAAAAATATTTTTATATTTTAAAGTAACAATGCTCAAATCCATAAACTTACTTTGATTTGGGTTTTCTATGTGATGCAGATAGTCACATTTTTATGCTGTACCACAAGTTTTCAGATACCGTTTATAATATATTTTAAATTGTTTACTTAGGTCCATACCGCGAAGACGGCAACATGTGGCAGCGCCACCGCACCCGCGTGACAGAAAAGGGTACAGGCCCAGGCGAGGGGGGCCGCGGCGCGGGGGGCTCCGGGGGCCACGGGGGCCCGGGCTTCATGTGGCAGGGGGGCCTTAATAAGGACTCAGCAGCCCACCACATGGACGGTCAAACGCAGAAGGCGTGCCACGCCCAACCCGATATTCGACAGAGCGGGAAGAGGATTGGAGATGATTGCATGGTAGAACGATGTAAGTGGTATCAAGTGAATTGTAAAGCTTTTATAGAGATTTGTGTAAATTAAAAAATATTTCGGAAATTAGCAATTTAGTGATAAAGTAAAATAAAATAAATTGTTTTGGCACAACCACTGTTACGTTAAGTTACGGCGTTTCCTTTAATTTTTTTTAATAAACCTCCACATATTCTTCAGGTGGTCCCATTTTCATAGAATGTTGGTGAACATTCGATCAAACTTTTTACTCTGCTTTTTCTGTAAAATGCAGTGGTATCAAATTTTGCTTTCTGTACTGCTGCTGCAAAACTATCACTGAAATAATTGTTAAATGGTAAATCACAAAATGCCCCACTAATATAACAATTCTGTTAAATTATCAAAGAAAGCAAACACTTTGTGGTTTGACATTATGTAAATGATTTTTTTTTAACCACTTTATTGAGTTATATAGGTCGACCGGTTTCGGTTGCACTGAACCTTCTTCAAAAGGTCCTTTTGTTTACCTTGTGATTGTCCTCTGTATTTAATTTAGGTTATATTTCCATTGTCTTGAAGAAGGTTGAGTGCAACCGAAACCAGACTACCTATATAACTCAATAAAGTGGTTTAAAATAAAGTTTAAAAAATATTTCATTTATACAATTCTGTTACTTTATTCTGTCAAATAAACTCAAATTAGCTACCTATAATAATTAAATAGGTAGTAGGCATTATTAATATTTCTACGAATGTACGTGTTAATATAACTGATTTCAGGTGCCGAGTGTGGAACTGTAATGGAAGAATACAGCGACGAGGAGTTGGGACTCTGCATCATAGTCCTGGCCACATTTGTACATCGTGAGCCTGCCGCTGCTGCCCCGCTCCTTCCTGAAATACTTACAGTCGTATCCAAGTAAGACATACATTATATTCTAATCATTTTTGACCCTTTCTCTGCCGTAAGGTATTTGGTGTGGATGTACCGGCAGGCCGCGAAATCGAATCGTCATATGGAACAGCGTTTTAACACGCTAATTTTATGTGGTCGGCCTTGTGAGCACGGCTACCTAGAGCGCGTATACACACTTAAGGCACACAACCGGTTAAGTGTAACGAGGCCCAGGCATTTTTTTAACAGTAACAATGTGGTATACTTTGCGATACTAAATGATGTGAATGATTCTCATCCATTAGAACTTTTGCTCTCGGATCTATAATTTATTCGTCTTATACCATTACGCTTTCTTTTTACCATTCTACACTAGTTTCAAAGAATTAGTGTCTCATAAATAGTAATGTAGTTGTGTGACATAACTGTATCGAGTACGCGGAAGGGTCCCGTCCAAGAAAATTGATTTTATTTTAAATCGCTATATCTTTGACAAAAATACATATATTTTAATGATTTTTTCATGCATAGTACTCACCACAACCCAACCATAAAAGTATGGTCTGAAATTAAAGCCTACTTTGTAATACGACTCCATAAACTGATGTTAAAGTCAGTTTTGGGATGTTTAGTAATGATTTATGAGTAAAAAATATACTATTTTATTACACAAATCACAAAAAAAAAATATTTCTGCTTCTCCATTGCCATAAGTGTAAGGATTTGTTACCCGCTCTACGTGTTAGTTTTCTTTTGATAAAATATTTTTCCACACAAAAGTCAAAAAGAAAAGAAGATGGGAAAGACATGTATAACATTTTTTAATGATTGTGTTATGTTTATTTTTCTTTATGTTGTATGTATAATCATTTGTATATTTATATACTCCCAATTGCTGTATTTGTTTAAAAGTTTGTCTATTTCATAATTCTGTTTAAAAAAAATATATTATACTTAATATTATACTATTGTTCCTATTTTTATAATTTTGTATGTTATGTTTGTGTTAGGTTTATATATGTTACGTTATGTTATGTTTATGTTGTATAATCATCTGTATATTTATATTCTGTCATTTGTTGTATTTGTTTATAAGAAAAAAATGTAAATTGTATATGGCCAAGATCACCCTTAATATGTGAAAGCCAAAATAAATACATATACCTTACAAAGATATTGGTATATATTATTCATATAAATATATCCGACAGCACTGTCTTTCCCGCCTTTCAAGTAGGACCGGCGTAAAAGGTACAACTACCCTTCCCATAGGAAGTGTGTTAATATATATTGTGAATAAGATCAATTCATCACATGTAAGCTTCGTGTCCAGGATAGCCCAGCTGGCCATGTACCCCTGGCAGAGCGAGGCCAATGTCCACCTCCCGGGTGGGGCTGTTAGTGTTGCGCACCAGTTCCTGCGCTGCGTGCTGCACCAGCTGGCCCCCAATGCCGTCTTCGTTCAGATCTTCCAGACGAGGGCGCCAGGTTGACCATTCAAATTACTCCCCATAATTCTACACTAAAAATTAATCTGCTACAGAGATATTAAAATACAAGTACAAACTACATTACCAACGCTTCTCTAATTTGTAGGATTCAACGAAGTGCTGGTATAGATTACGCTTAGTTCTATAAATGGAGTCAATAAATACATCAATAGTACCCCCATACTTGTTGCCCAGATCATGCATCCTATTAGATGCTTGGAGTAAGTATATCAGACCAGCTCAAGTATCGGGGCTATTTAGAAGCCCAAATAAATCAGGCTTCTGGGAAACTGGGCGTCTTGTATAGGGCTAGCAGATTTTACTATCCAAATCTCAAGTATGCCCAACAGTCAAATTTGTGAGCCACCTCTGGGCTGGAGCCCCACAATACTTGATAAACCTACTTGATTCTGTGATAGACCTCTATCCTTTGCACAGAATCAGTCTGATTGACAATCCATTGTTAACAGACCGATTGCCATCTCTAATGCACAGACGTAGTGTGGGCTTGCTGAGTCTGTTCTACAGGTATTTTATTGGGGCTTGCTCCAAGGAGCTAGCAGCATTGATCCCCGGTGCACGTGCGTGAAAAGCGACGGACATGAGAACGAATCGTTTTTGTGTAAGATGGCTCGTATGTGGAACGAGCTACCGGCATCTGTTTTTCCTCCTTCAAATAATACGGGTCTCTTCAAGACCCACATTAACCAGTGGACTGCTGATGGGTCTCTGGAGAACATGCAAGCATTCTAATATGATCCTTGTTAGAATAATTTGCGATGCAAATAATAATAATAATAATACCTTAACGCTTCGAAAAATGTATGAAAAACAAAATCAGCTTCGTTTGGGCTAATAAAACTTTAGGTTCCACTAATATTTGACTGTTTTATGGTCCGGCCTTCAACAGGTTAATAAATCCCTTCCTACAGCTCCTACCTTAACCTGCCTCATGACGCTCCTAACCGGATGGCGAAATGGTTCTCCTGCCTTTACACTGTTCGGACAGAGGTGCTTTTGTCAGGTGTCACATAAAAATAAATTAAAATAAAATAGTTTTACCTACCAATAAAACTTATATTATGTACCTAACCTCATTTAAAACCTTTATTGAAAGAAGCATTCTCAAATTCCCTTTCGCGTGGCACTTTCCCGCTCTTTTTCAGCACCTTGTGTTGGTCAAGTGGTCACCAGATGCTACACAAAAGTAAAGCGTCCCTATGCGACTTTTGTTTACGGCATTCTTTCTCATTAGTTCTCACCAGGCAGTGATTGCCTAGGTTTTAAATGAGGTTAGGTACATAATATAAGTTTTATTGGTAGGTAAAACTATTTTATTATGTAGCCTGAACCGTCATTTAAAACCTTTATTGAGATCTGTTTGTTATCGACTGGTGACCACTAACGCTAATGTGATACTATTATAATAAGTCAAAAAAAAAAAAAAAAAAAAAAAAACTGGAATACCTACTCACGTGTTACAGTGGGTGGAATAGGGAGGCTACAGACAATGCCCTATTTACCTCTAGGGGAGTGTTAACTTCCCTTCTGTAGAATTTGGCAAAGGTGTCCCGGCTCCTCCAGTTCCCTCGAGCCAGGATGTCATCCAGTCTAAAATTATCCAGCCAGTTAAGTGACGCCACTGCTGCCCGTACACTTCCCGGGGCAGCTGTGATCTTAGCTTCTTCTAGAATTGTTTTGACCCAACGGGCGATGACTGTTCTTGAAGCTGCCTTAACTGTTCCCGATGTAGTGATGAAGAGTTCTGTTAAATTCTGCTTTGTTTCCCTCCGTTCTTTGGAGGTTTCAATCAGTTTCTTAATCCAGTATGCTGGGTCTATATTTGGCTGATTTCCGCTTCTCAACCTCCAACCTGACTGTTGGTATGTAGCAGAGTCTGTTTTGGATCCGAAAACTGGCCATAACGAGACCCCTTCCTCATTTATGGATAGTTTGTCTGGCGAACACTGTAACAAGGTCAGGTCATGCACTCTTCGTCCCGAAGCTAACAAAAGTAAAGTCGCTGCCCTTCTCGAGACTTCAAAGAGACTCAACTTTTTGGGTGGGTTAGCTTCTAACCAGGTCAACACCATTCTGGGATCCCAGATAGGAGGCTTAGATAGTTTAGGATGCTTTAATGCTGCGGCTTTGAGAACTTGTCTGACTAGAGGGTGTGAGCTTAGGTTTTCTTCTTCAGGGCTACTGAAAGTTGTTACTACTGATTTATGGAGTCGAATTGTGCTGGGAGAGAAATTGTCTTCTAAACTAAGATCTGTTAAAAATCTTGCCAGGTTACTTCCTGTAGGGACATTCGGGTTTACCCCATGATTTAATGCCCACTTTTGCCACCTAAGCCATGCCGGTTTATATGTTTTAAGTGTGGATTCTCTCCAACCTGACTTTAAAAATTCTTTCTGTTTGTCCGACCAATCTGTTAATGACTGACTCCACCCCGGCACTTCCACACCTCCAAAATAAAATCCTCTACTTGTGGAGGAGGTTTCAAGGTTCTGGTGTCTATCAGCACTTCTGTCAGGTTCATTATGGTGAAAGGAGGGCTCGTCGCTCGACTTTTCAAGTCTGGTCTCCAGAATACTTTCTTCCATCTCGGGGCTACAATCAGGTATAGGCCCTTGGCCCGGTTGAGGTGTGCGAGAACTCTCGGCATGAGGCACGGAGGGGGGAACACCCAAGCTAGAGGAAAATCCCACTCTCGAGTCCAAGCATTGACAAAACTTGCCTCTTTGTCGAATGCATTTAGGGACACATAATCTTCTACAACGTGAGCTGTCTCCGATGCAAACAGGTCTATAGTTGGTCTCCCCCATTTTGCAAAAATCAATTTTGTTGCTGCTGGTAAAAGATGCCACTCCGGAGGTTCGCGTTTTCTGGAGAGTTGATCTGCCACCTCGTTGAACCTTCCTGGTAGGTAGTGAGCAGACAGTGAAATGTGATACGTGTCTGTCATCTGAAGGACTTGACGAGTCGCTTCGAGCAATGTCTTGGATCGTGTGCCGCCTTCGTTGCGAAGGTACGCGACCACCGATTTGTTGTCTGACTGGATCAGGAGACCCGAGTCTGACAGCTCTGGCCCGTGAGGAGTAAGTGCTGCCAGCACGGCGAGCATTTCCTTGACATTGCTGTGGAGAGGTTGCTGTGTTTGGGACCAAGCTCCACTCAATCTGAGGTCGTCTAGCTGCGCACCCCATCCCCAGTCCGAGGCGTCGGTCGTGAGGGTGTGACGAATCACTGCTTGATGCATTGGTGACCACGTCTGCAGGGACCTGCTCCACCATCTCAGCTCCTCTATCGCTGTTCGAGGAATGGGATGGAGTCGTCTCGGTTTGAATGCAGGCAGCTTGCGACTGGCACACTGTAACATGCGAAGGTTAAGCCTGCCTCTATGAATGGCGAAACTAGCAAAATTGAGGGTACCCAAGAGGCTCTGGGCCTGCTCAAGTGACCACCTTCCTAGATTAATGTATTGTTTCAGTAAATTTGTTATTTTCGCTATTTTAGTTTCCCGGAGGCCTTTTAAGTCGTCCCTTGAATTCCATGAAATTCCCAAATATTCAATTTTCTGAACTGGACACAGAGTGGATTTACTGAATTGTATTATCCACCCAAGAGTTTGTAACATTGAAATAGTTTCGAATGTATGCATTTTCAATATATTTTCATTTTGATGTACTATCAAAAAATCATCTAAGTAAACAATTATTCTGAGACCTTTGTCTCTTAATTTTTGCGCTATCCAATTGGTAAGTGAAGCAAAAACCTTTGGAGCTGAGGCTAGTCCAAAAGGCAAACATGTCATTTGAAGCAGTTCTCCATTAAAAATCAGTCTCAAAAAACGGCGATGATTCTCATGAATTGGAAGATGAAAGTAGGCTTGAGAAAGGTCCACTTTAACCATCCAGTCGCCTGGTTGAATAAATGTTGCAACCTTATTAACATTAATAAGTCTGAATTTGCTAATAGCTAAGAAATTGTTCAAACGACGAAGGTTGAAGACCGGCCTAAATGACCCGTCTTGCTTCGGTATGAGAAACATCCGTGACAGAAAGGAAGGCGATATTGAAGCTGATTCTAATATCTTTTCCTTTTTCATTTTGTTTATTTGTCGTGTCATTTCGTCTGTGATTTGAGTTTTATAAGTTGAGCTTACCGTGTCTGCCACTATACTTAGAGGGGGTTTCTGCCGAAAGGGTAGCTTGTACCCTCGCAAAATGGTTAGCAGTGTTGGTGGTGCTTCTAATTCTTCCCATTTGCTTATAAAGTGCTGTAATTGCCCCCCCTGAAACGCCTTCTCCGGATAGTCATAGCCTATCCTTGTTGCCAAAATTCCTTCTTGGTTTGGCTGGTCCCCTCTTGTCTGCACCTCTTGCATCTTGATAAGATCGCCCTCCGCGGGGGGCTTTGTTGTCTCGGAAGGGCTTGTTGTCCCGAAACGTCCTGCTTTCCCGAAAGGGCCTGCTCTCACGAAAAGGCTTCCTCACTGGCACTTTCTTGGGCATCTGCGAGCTGGTTGATGGCTGAGGGTCGAAGCTTGAATGTGGGAAGCATTTATCAAGTCCTCCCATCCGCTGAATCTGGGATTCTAGCTTCATTGGTTCAAAAAGATAACCCGCTGCTGGAGGAATATTTTTGACTGCCTCCCGTACGTAACGGCTCTTTATTTCGTTAAGGATTGCGTCCCTACGATGCTGGATCGCATTTGCTCTCCTTCCACAGACCATCTGCAGGACATCTTTGGTCACTGTCTGATATTGCGTATCCGGGGCAAATAGCGACTCCACTTTCTTGAAGAGGGAACCTGCTGACAATTCCTTGCCTTCCTCTGCACCCCAGTTTACCAGTTCCTGAAGAGATTTCTTGAGGCACTCATTTTGCTGCAACAGGGCATGGCTTAGTGACCCGCAAAATTTGTCAAGTGACCCCGCGTATTGCTCTGCCTTATTCAAATGCAGAAACTCTCCATTAACCTCCAACTGGTTGAACATGGGGTTGGCCAGGTATTTTCTTACGACCTCCCCATACCTTACTTCGTTCCATTCAGGCGAACCGAAGTGTTGTAAATCTTCGATTTTCTTTACGCGGTTTGCGTCAGCCTTAGGAACTGTAGGTTCCTTACACGTGGTTTCCGCCATCGATAGGTTTAATTCCTTGAATTCATGATTAGGATTTACTAATCCCATCCCTAGCGAAGATGGTGAATTTCTCTCCACGTGTATCTCTTGATCTTCCGATGATGCGTCCTCGTCGGAATCCAAGTTTCTCCTATCTTCGTATGTTTTAGACGCCATGAAGTCCTGAATAAACGAGCTAATGTGCTCCACTTGAGCCGTGAGTTTATCAATGCGATGTTTTTTCGTAGATTTCGTCGATTTCGGCGACTTTCGTTTCGGCTCATTTTGTTTTGGCAAAATAATATTGTTCACTTCTTCTACCGTCATCTCTACCGAATCGGATGATGACATCTCGGAGCCACTCATTGTTAATTGGACAAGAAACCAAAACACAAAACAAAAGGTACACAAAACACAATGTAAATAAGCAAACAACACAAAATGGCCGACGAACTGACGAACTTTTCCGTCGTGTTTACCACGTGTTTTATCCGTTTTTAAACAGTTAAAAATTTAAAAAATACTTCGAACAGCCTCGCTGTTATAATATAATGTATTATCTTGAAATAATTATACACTTAAAATAATTATATACGGGAAAAATCGTTATAAATTCGGAGCTACTTCGCAACGACAACGCCAGCGACGGAATTTAAAACGCTAAATGAGAAAGAATGCCGTAAACAAAAGTCGCATAGGGACGCTTTACTTTTGTGTAGCATCTGGTGACCACTTGACCAACACAAAGTGCTGAAAAAGAGCGGAAAAGTGCCACGCGAAAGGGAATTTGAGAATGCTTCTCTCAATAAAGGTTTTAAATGACGGTTCAGGCTACATAATAACCATATTTGTGACATCTATCCTGATGATAAACACTACAAGGTTTTACGAAATGTTGACTCCAGAAGGAGGAGATCAGCAACGTAAATATCACAAAAACAGCGAATAACATAAAGCTTCAACCATCTTTACAATAAGATGAAGGGTCTAGAACAGAGGTTTCCAAACTTTTTTGCCCCGTAGACCACTTGCCAAATATTTTTTTTCCGTAGACCTCCTGCCTGCCGAATATTGAATTTTCCTAAAACTGTTAACGTCCCATGTGATAATCATTTATTTTTTTAGTAAAAATATTCCCTTCCCTTGCCTGCCCTACAACCGGGTGGCGGTATAGTTGTCTCTGTCTTTGCATTGTGCAGACAGGGGCACCCTTGTGAGGTATTACACCAAATGAAAATGAAGCAAGATAAGCAACGGGAATTTCTTTCTGTAGCTAGCCCTACAGAACTGCCCCTTAAGTTCTTTGTCAGTGCTTATTCCGATCAGTTCTTCTTGTCACATGATATCCGATTCTTCAACGTTGCATTTCCATAGTTAAAATGTCCTCAAACTTAGTTTTGAAGTCTGTGTGAAGTGCATTTAAATGTTGAACGTCATTATTACCCTGGACGTTTTTCAAAAACAAGTTGGGGAACTAGGAAATGTGCAATGTTTTGCTTGAATATATTAATTCTGACGAGAAAAGGAACTTAGACTCTATTTATATACCTCAATTAACAACTTTACGAAATATAAAAATACAAATATCAAATAAGTAATTTTCAGTCTATTATATTTATTTTAGGTCTATTGTGTCATTTACGGAACTCCTAAATGTTGACTTAAGGTAAATGGGGGTCCGCTCGTATGTACCCCCATTTGAATCTCGTGGACCCACAAATTTTTTTCTGGCTGACATAGATCCCCAGCATGCCGATATCAACTCCTGGGGGTCCATATAGACCACTTTGGGAACCTCTGGTCTAGAATTTCCATTAATTCTTTAATTCATTTGTGGGTTGGATTTTTTGAACTTCAAAAATTAACAGTCCAGCATAATTAAAAAGTATCTATTAAGTTCAGTATTCACATGCGGGGCTTTACATTTCTCATAAATTAGACTTAAAATTGTAATAATAGTTTCATAAAATATTTTTGTACAGAAAAACAGAAGATGCTATTCTTCAAGAGCATAGCGCAAGCCCTCATTGACTTCAACGAGTTGAACCCGACCGGGCCCCTTCAACTCCTCACAGAGTTCCTGAACTCCCGCAAGACCCTGCCTATGGAGCAGCTGCCCATCATCGTGGAGAACATGGCCTGCTATATGGACTGCCTGCCCCTGGAGGCGCTGGGCCCCGGCTCCTCCATGGGGGCACTCATGACGCAGCTTGACACTCTGTTCCGCAGGATAGTGCTGGTGCTGAACGTGTTTGAGGATATCATCCCCTTGCTGAGGATAATGGTGTCAATCTTGAAGGTTCCAGCGATTAATCAATTCAAGGTTAGAACTTTCTTTCTCTCGTAAATCATTGTCACAATTATAAAATATGTTGTTTGGATTAGATGCAGTGATATCGAAAGGGTTTTTATTGATAGCAGCTCAATTTAAAATATTACATGCATTACGTGCACCGCCTTAACACATCAGCTGAAGTCCCCGGTGTTGCCCGGGCTTTATGCAGAGTTTTTCCAAATCAGATGTAGACAGTGACCTTTTTATTATTTTGGTCAAGTGTGAAAAAATTTCTTCAATCTCCGAATAAAACTGTAAATTTATATCAAATCTACGCCGCCTGCCCGGTGTCCGCTCGCCCGCCACTGATACTTTTCTTTATATAAATAGATTTAAAACTATTAGCCATCTAATATCATTGAATTGTGAGGACGCACATTTTTATTTTTTATTATTTATTAACTTCTCATATGCCGGGACCGCACGGGCGCGGCCCATACAACTTTCAAAAACAAAAAAAAAAAAAAAAAAATTTGTGCGATTTTGACCCTTATGTACAAAGAATTTGTATGGAGAACAAGGTCTCAATCGCTTGGGCTATTCTCGTTCTTTAAGCATCATATTCTGGAAAGACTTGTAGCCCCTTCCACATCTTAATTTAAATTTTTCTGTGGGGCGCGACACAAAAAATTTTAACAGTCAAAGTGTCACATCGCGGTTGTATTTTAAAGTGCCAAAACGAAGTAATTCATCAATAAAACGTAAGTAATGTTTTTTTTATACATAGTTTATCGTTCACGGCATGTGTTTCGGCAAATTTAAAATACGAAAACTCAAAATAACCGACAAAATATTACGTCAAAGTATACGCCATGTTTTCGTGATAAAAATTTTCGTTTTATTTCTAGCTATGTCTCATCATATATTGTGTGATTTGCTTTGTTTCGTATCTCATTTTGCAGATAAATCAATTGAGAACACATACCACAGCCTTCGGTTTGTCCATATTTAGTTAATATTTTACAAAAAATAATATTCTAATGTCCCCCGCGCTAAAAAACTGTCCGAGAAATAATTTGACGTTTCTCCATCGATATTCACGTAAATATTGCCCAATCTCATAAGGATTGTACATCATTATGTAAAGAAAACTATTGAGATTGTGTATAAAAGCCCTAGTTTCGTCAATATTTAGTTAATATTTTTTAATTAAATAAATTCCAAACATCGGAAACCTGCACAAATACACGTGAACTGTTTATATGTATGTGTGAGAGGCCATCTTGAAATAATATCCGCGCATGCGTAAAATGCACGTAAAACTGCGCGCGCAGATATCAACGTTTTTTACAAATTCAAATTTTGTATGGGAGATATAGGGTTCTTACAAAATACATTATTTATTAGAAATATTTATTTCTAATAATATTTATTAGAAATATTATTTTTTATTTATAAAAATGGTAATAAATATCACAAAATTAGATCAGTTATATAGGGTGTGCAAAAAAGTACCAACAAACTTTTTTTTTGTTTAGCTATAAAATATTTATACGCGTATTGATGATTATATTATAATACATGATTGTTTCTATTGTTATAGAATGGAGATTCCAAGCGTGTCAACGGAGGAAGACACCACAGAAGAAAGATTTGCAGTCATTGCGACGGTATGTTGTGTATTAGTAGTAGTTCTGTAGTGGTTGTACGCTTCATCCTTTCCAAAATTGAAAGAAATTCGTGTAACAATTAATGTTTACAGTTTCAGATTCCGGGATGGCAGGCTGACCCGAGACCATCAACATCCTCTACGCATCGGGCTCCAAATACTCAGGTAATTATAATAACACTTGGCTAACTTTTACAGCGCCATTTTTGTCTTGTATTACCTCAAGGACGCTTTACATAGCTGTATATATATTTTTTTTCTTTTCTTTCTGTCTATAGGAAACCGACCACGTCGTTGCGGAGTTCTACGGATTCACTGATAGCGAGGATGAATCCCTCGCCGGTGATGTAGAACTTCCGTCAATGGTGGATATGGATGTTCCTGAGGATGAGTTGGAGCCTTTGGAGGAGGGGGAGGAGGAGAATCCAGAGGAGCAGACCTTCACCTGGTCCGAGGATTTCTCCACCTTCACATTTATAATTTTTTTTTCAAATCGTTTTTTTCCATTTAGATTCTTTTTTTTATACAAAATTTTAAAAATTGCCATGAAGAGGAAATTCATCATACCTAATAGTGGCAGTCCCATAATTACAGTTCAGGAATTGTGTCGCTATTTCTTGCATTAGTGTTGTTGTTTGTTATAATGTTATTGTTTGTTATAATGTTATTGTTTGTTATAATGTTATTGTTTGTTATAATGTTATTGTTTGTTATAATGTTATTGTTTGTTATAATGTTATTGTTTGTTATAATGTTATTGTTTGTTATAATGTTATTGTTTGTCATAATGTTATTGTTTGTTATAATGTTATTGTTCTTTGAATGTTGGTTGCGGTTGTTATTTGTTGAATGTGTGTTATCATTTGTTACTTGGATTTTGTTATCTGTGATTGTAATTTGGCACTGGTTGTTGTTATTTATGGTTTTAATTATTTATTGAATGGGTGTATTTGTGCATTATTTGAATAAAAATGTTTACTGAAACAAGTGCATTGTGCATCTTTGCATTGTTTGAATTTTCGTTTCCATTCATTGTATCTTCCACTTTTGAGGAGGACAGAAACAGTGTCTAAAAATTTGAATATTATAATAATAAATTTATGTATGAGACTGCGAAAAAATGATTTTTTTCGCAGTCTCTCGACCAAAGATTAAAAAAACGTGTTTCATGTACCTGTTCTAAAACTGAAATAAATATGATGAAATTTTTTTCTTATTTATTTTTGAACCACACAGTATTTGAATTTAAAAAAACGTATTTAAATAAATAAATAAATATTAATAAAAATATATTAGAAAATTTTTATTTTTATTCCCCGAGTCATGATTTTTTTGTCACCCTGTTCTTTCGAACACATCTGTACACGCAGTCGGCGGCCATTTGTCAAGGACGCTAGTGCAAAAACATCGCGAATTCTCATAAGGTAACCTCTTACTTCTTTCATTATTTTTGATATAAATTGATTGTGGAAATAATAGATTTGAGGTATCATCAGAAAGATAGTTTTATCTACATTATTTTGATGTAATTTTTATAATATTTCACCCAAGAAAAGTGATGAAAATTTACTTCGTAAGAAATGTCAAAATTTTTACGTCCTAATGAATAATTTTATTATTAGTATTATTTATTTACAGGTTTCTTGTACAAAATAATATTATTAGTAACAACAGTTGTATAAACTACCGAAATCTGGAAGAATTGTTATCATATACTTATAAAATACGACACAAAAAAATTTTAAGTGGACACTTGACGTTTGATTTTTTTTTTGAATAAATGAAAATATTTTACATTTTCAAAGAAGTGTCAATGGCATTACTTCTTCGAAAAAACCTTTGGATTATTTTTTTTCACGAGGGGTGTCTATTCAGGTTTGTGTAGAAATAAAAAATCAGTTAATTTTCTTATGAATATATTTTTTTTACATTTGTTTGCCGAATGGGAAAATTTTTACACATTTTTTTTGTTAAAGTTAGCTATTCTGGGAAAACTTGTAACAATATTATCATGTAATATATATGAATAATAAGATACATTATCTGATAAACAGAAAACAATCGCAAAATAAACAATTTCTTTGTTTTTAAACGGATGTTTGACCAAAAGGCAGGAGAGTAATTTGCGCGTGGTTTTTTTCAAAAAAGCTTGGAATTTCCGGGCATATGACAGGTTAACCAATAAATTAACATACATTTTTTTTTGGTATAATCCACCTCACTAGGCTGAGCCTGTTCTGAGGTGGTGCGAGTTTGATTTAGTTTTAGATAATGCGAATTTACATAGAATCAAAGATATAAATAAAAAGATATATATAAAATATAAATAAAAAAAGATATATAATAATTAGAAAGATAATAATTTTAAAAAGAAAAGCATAAGAAATAATGAAAATACAAATAAATGAGTGAGAACAGAAGAGAAAAATTCAGGCGTGGAGTGTGCTATAATTTATGGAATTGTAGATGTTATCTGTCCGCAGTATATGTACAATGCCTTTATTGACTATCCATGTGTGGATTTTGTGTCTTATATTTACACTTGTTGCCAGGTCTTTAATATCTTTTTCCATTAAATTGAAAATTTTTGGGGCCAGATTATGAAAATGTCTTTGTCCATAGGTGGTATTTATCTTCGGGGTCATGTGTTGATGTCTGTTTCTTGTTTCGTAATTGTGTTGTATAGTATGATGGTTAAGTTTGTCTTTTTGGTAATATAGAGTTATAATTTTTAATTTATAACATTTAAGACCTTTGAGATATATAGTAATTTTAACTTGAGAATTTTAACTTTAACTTTTAACACAAAAAGATTAAATACTCTCTGTACAATGACAAAGATTTACTCCCAATTCCTGTAATGCATACCAGTTTCGATAAGTGAAACTTTAGGTATCTTGCAACAAGATTTTATTCTTCCAGATAGATCCACTGGAGAGCTTTGCGACAATTTTTTGCAAGTATTGCGCAATATCTTAGTAGTACCTGTAGGTACATCCTAAAGTACTTATTGAGTCTAAAAATATGGAATAAACTGTGAAATCTAGGTGGATTCACTGGCTATAAACCGCAGTAATCATTTCATATTGTTTCTTTACTAATATTTTGAGGAATGATGTTAATTGTATCGAATGGCTGAATTGATTGCGCAACACGAAGCGCTCCAGTGGTTATAAAGATGTGATACACAAAAAATTACACAATAATCTGAATCAAAAGTAACGATAAGGCTTTTACGGGTGCACTCACCCAAATTAGAAATTAATGATTTAACTAAAATATTGTAATATACTTACCAGAAACGGGCTACCAGAAACCTAAAATTATTTATGCATTCACATCTATTTGTTACATACCTACCTACCTACTTTTTATATACTTTCCTAATATACCCTATAATTTCTATTGTTAATTTTATTTATTTACCTAATTTTTAAACAAATGTACACTATGCATACCCTTTAGTACATTCAACACATTTGTTCAGTTTGTAATATTTAAAAATGTGAGTATTTCAAATGCGCCATTCACATCTTATTTTTTTAATTAAATTTCCAGTGAATGCATTTAAAATTAAATTAATATTTCTAAATAATAAAATTTTAATATAAAACTTGAAAAATATTGTCAAAAACGCTAACCACATATAATAAAAAATAAGAAAATATTTTTAAAGTTAACCCGATTGTTACGATAGCGACGCGAAATATGAATTATTCATTTTGGCTAGTTTTAGGATTTTATCAATGGCATCCAGTATAAATATTTGAGACAACCAGGAAAGAATTATTATTTTAGTAGAAAAAAAGATGTACGCCCGGTCATATATAACCCTAAAACACTGCAGGGGTTAACATGTGTTTTTTCTAGTTGTAAATTTCTTACAATAAATATAAATTGTTATTATTATTTGACGCTTCAAAAAGACCTATGAAATGAATAACTAAAAGTAACATTTAAAATACTATAATAACTTATATATATTACCCACGCACAGGCTGCGCCTTAGTGGGTTCCCATTATTCGTATTGATTTATATAATATTGTATGTAATTAATGTAAAAATTGGGAAAAAATAAAATTAAAAAAAAAAAAATTTTCTTTACCTGTATTGTGCCTTGTTTCTTCATACCAGGAGGATAAAAGTTCATTCATTGAACATTAAAAAAATTATGCACTGTTAATGTGACGCTAAGGTTACGCTGGTAAGGTTATGCTTTCTTAATCTTTCAGGAATTCAGTTCAACTCAAGCACAACAGATATAACTACTACTACAGGGTGGCCACAGACCTGGAAAACCGGGAAAACCGGGAATTATCAGGGAATTTTACCGAACCGGGAATTATCAGGGAAATGTCAGGGAATTTTAAAATATTCTTAAAATATCAGGGAATTCCAAAAATAAAACGAAATTCGTTATTTACGATTTGTTAAGTCCCAAAGTTGTGTTTTATTACTTTTACTTGCGGCGTGTGTAACAAAAGATATGCCGACAAAGACAAACTAGATAAGTAGGTATTTTTTTTATTATTATTTTCGTAAATAGCCCTTGCAACACAATCATGTCGTAAACCACCCGCCTTGGTTTTTCCCCTATACTATGTAGGTGCGAAATCTGTAAAGAAAAAGCTAGCAAAGTTACAACAAAGTGTCAAAAGGGTCGGACACCCAGTACGGTCGTAATAAAATTTAAAGATCATTATTATCAACATTTTTACAAAGTGTCAATACAGTAGAACCTCGTTCATTCGAAATCCACGGGACATCAAAAATCAAATTTCGAATTAACGAATTCCCACGTAATTCGAATTTTTATGAAAAAAAAAAAATACGCTGAAAATCGATTTTCTCGGCCGCTTCTTCAAATCCGGGTGGTATTTTAGTTGTAAATTCGTATTAATACCAGTTATTTCTTTATTTTCGCAGCCGATCACCGTAGCGGCGGGCCCTTTAAATTCAGGTATTCGCAATAAATTCGTAAAAATGCTATATATTTACGCGTAAATCGAGATTTCGCTGCCGATTTCGGTCGCGGCCTACCCTTTAAATTGAGATATTCGTTAAAATACGATATATTTCCGCGTAAATCGAGATTTCGCGGTAATTTTCCGTCGCAGCCGGCCCATTATTTCAAATATTTGAATTAAAATTCGCAAACATACGATATATTTCCTTGTAAATCGAGATTTTGCGGTAATTTTCCGTCGCAGCCGGCCTATTATTTCAAATATCTGAATTAAAATTCGCAAAAATACGATATATTTCCGTGTAAATCGAGAATGCGCGGCCGATTTCCGTCGCGGCCGACCCTTTAAATTAAGATATTTGATGTAAATTTTTAATATAATATATAATATAATATTTCAATCGAATGTAAATCGAATTTTATCGACAGTTTTTCGTCGCGGCCGGCCTTTTAAGTTCAGATATTTGAAGTAAATTCGTAAAAATATGTCATATTTCGGCGTGAATCGAAATTTTTCGGCCGATTTCCGTCGCGCCGTATTTTTTAACTCGGATATTCGAAATAAAGTTAGTAAAAATACGATATATTTCCGCGTAAATTGAAATTTCGCGTCCGATTTCCGTCGCGGCGGGTCCTTTAAAATTCAGATATTCGAAATAAATTCGTAAAAATACGATATATTTACGCGTAAATCGAGATTTCGCGGCCGATTTCCGTCGCAGCGGGCCATTTAAATTCAAATATTCGAAATAAATTCGTAAATATACGATACATTTACGCGTAAATCGAAATTTCGCGACCGAGTTTCGTCGCGGCCGACCCTTTAAATACAGATATTTGGTGTAAACTCGTAAAACTACGACATATATCCGCGTAAAACGTATTTTCTCGGCCCTTCAAACTCGGATATTCGAAATAAATTTGAAAAAATACAACATTCCAGTGTAAATCGATTCAGATTTACAAAATAATAATACTAATTAGGACGATGTATAACCACGTAAAGATACATTTTTCGGCGTTTTACCGCCACGGCTGACTTTTAGATTCAGATTTACGAAATATTATGATTTATTTTGGCAAAAATCAAATTTTTTCGAATTTCACGAACAAATTTTCGTGCGCGGACAAAAATAAATTTCGAATTACGAATTAACGAATTTCGAATCAAAAAAATTTTTGTATGAAAAAATTTTTCTGCGGAAATTTTTTTGGCGAAAATTTCGAATTACGCGTTTTTTCGAATTATCGGGGTTCTACTGTACTTACTTTTGTTTATTTGTCTATTTTTGTCTGGTCTTTTCATTTGTACACAAATTGTCTTCAGGCGAAATATCATAAATTTGTAATAAGTGTATTTTGTTTTGAATAGATCATTGTGGTGCAAGGAAATAATAAATGCTTTAGATGACGGAATTCCCTTTATTTATGTATCTGTTCTAATTTTCTGGCGTAGATGAAAATCGTGTTTCAAAATTAAAATTTTGAACGATATGTCCATATACCAAATAAAACATATCAGGGAAAAATATAGAAACTGCCCTGGAAAACCTGGAATTATCAGGGAATTTTGAAATCCGTTTTTTGTGGCCACCCTGTACGATACACATATGAAATTTCATCTTATCATTCCAAGACAGGAGGGAAATTACTAATGCCTGAATTACACCTACCGAGTGATCGGCCAAGACAGGGCATTCGTCCGAGTGCTCAATAATGTGATCAGTACAGTCAGTACTCGGCGTAGTAGTGGGCGAGTGATCCAGGCGAGACAGTGGATAGAAGCAAGGCCCAATGACTCACTCTAGTAGGTACCCCCACCACCTGCGTACTCAACCTGGCGCTTTTCTCACTCTCCACTTGGTCAGTGCGATCAACCGAGTGAGTCAGTGAAAGAGAGAAAATTCACAATTTTAAATATATAAATTTTTTTGGGAGTGTTTGTTTCAGTATAAATCTCTTCATTTTTGTCTTTTCCGTCCATCGCAAAACCACGTTAACAATGTTTTAAACTAATCTCAATGAACTGACTCGCCCACTGTCTCTTCTACATGTGATCACCTCTGCTCTCCGATAAGTTGCTCAACCGAGTAACAAAGTGAGTGACTTGGCCACTGTCTCTTCTACATGTGATCACCTCTGCTCTCCGTGAGTGAGAACAAAGTGAGTGACTTGGCCAAGCACTCGGCAGGTGTAATTCAGCCTTAAACAATGACATGAAAGTGTCTACAGTATTAAATTTATCAATGTTTTGATTCCAGGGCTTATTGGATCCATTCTCAAAGATCATCAGCTACGCCATTCAGAACTACGTGCTGCAGTACAACTACCTGCTGGAGCTCAGTTTCCTCTGCAATCGCAGCTTCTCCAAGGAGCGGGACAAGCTGATGATGTGCCGAATGATCATCTATGAACTGGTGCAGGCCTTGAAGTTCAAGACTACCATTCCTGATGAGAACTTTCTCATGCTGATTAGCTTTGTTCTTCAAGGTAATACTATGTATATTATGAATATAATATATTCTACTAATAATACTATATTATGAACTTTACAATATCCGATCGATAGGCTGAGCATGGTCGGGCTGACGATAGCCAGGGAGATATTGATAATGAAAAATACAAGAAATCGTAGTACTCTGGCAACACTGGAGGTATTGTCTGATTGTATGATTTGACATTCCGAAATGTCAAACGTCAAGCAGCTACGTAAAAATATGAATAAATTGACAATGTTAAATTGAAATAAAAGTGATTTTTACTGGAAAGGGCTACAATAATAATATATATTTGAGTTATGCTCGATTTTGTAATATCTATTACCGTTTCGCATTACTCAATGACTTGACTGCTGGGCGAAGATGGGCTTTGTCCCGTTAAACTTGTGGGTATAAAAAAAATAGTAACTAATATCAGAGTAAAGGGCAAAAATAGTACAATTAAGAAACGATCGCTCCTCGATATATGGGGGACCCCCTTTCGGGTATATTTTTTGTTTTTGATTTGTACCTCCTTGTATGAAAAGGTAAAGTAGCAAATGTAGCAAAAAGAATAAGACATAATAGTGGCTGAGTGGACAAATGCATCCGGTTCCCACCGGGACGTCGTATGTTCAATTCCTCCATCATTGCAAAAGCAACACTTTCCGCTTATAATGATGACAGTAGGAGTTTTTAAAATATTGTGAGGTTATATATTAATATTCTTATGCAGATGCAGGTGGATCGCTACCTCTGACGTCGGCACTGGAAGACTGCCTGAAGCTGAACGGCCCCTACAACCGAGAATACAGCACAGGGGCCTCCGACTGTATGAGGCAGTACATCGGAGATGTTCTTGAGTTTCTTGCTGACTTCCATACCCTCACTAAAATTAAGGTTAGAAAATGTAATTGTTTGATTCGTTGACACCTTATTTCCGCACAAGAACATAATGTATGTTCTCACAGGAATATATAATTGTTTTATGTCTACATTGTAAACATGACTTCTTACTAGCACTATCAACTACCACCCAGAAATATACAAGATTTTTTTCCATTTATAAACATTTAATATAGAAAAAGCTGTGTAAATTTCAAGATGCCAAAAAACTTATCTCTTTTGCTTATTTTATATGAGGAAGACAAATTTCCTACAGAATGTTTAAAGAATACGCCTCAATCATTACCTTATTTTTCCAGAGCTACAGCAAAGGCTCGTCAGTAGGCCTGAACGAAGACACCCTCGGCGGGGTGCTGAAGAGTGGAATGGCCCAGTTTGTTGCACTGGAGATCACCCGAGGAAACAACCGGGACAACAGAGCCATCGCTCGCTATATGCCGTGGCTATATAACGCACCCTCAGCATTGCAACAGGGGTAAGTTGTCAATCAATAGTGAAAATGTAAGTAGTAGTCATCTAAAATGTTCAGGGTTGAAACAGTATTAAGCGTGCTTGCAATACCTACTGCTCCTGGTAGACAAAACTTAAAACAGGGTTAATATTGATTCACTCTGCCTAATTGCTTTCCATGTACACACCAACTAGAACTACTCAAATCAAAAATTCTTTTTATTTGTGACAAAATATCAGCACCGAGTCAGTAGTAAGACTATCGCAGAAATAGTAGATGTGTTCAACTTGTAGCACTATTATTTTGCTGTGTGCAAACATTATAGTATTTTATTAAATGTATGAGGTTATTTAAAATTGTATTTGCCTGTAAAGTACAGATATTCTCCTATCAGGGTGGCCACAGACCTGGAAAACCGGGAAAACCGGGAATTGTCAGGGAATTTTACCGAACCGGGAATTATCAGGGAAATGTCAGGGAATTTTAAAATATTCTTAAAATATCAGGGAATTCCAAAAATAAAACGAAATTCGTTATTTACGATTTGTGAAGTCCCAAAGTTGTGTTTTATTACTTTTACTTGCGGCGTGTGTAACAAAAGATACGCCGACAAAGACAAACTAGATAAGTAGGTATTTTTTTATTATTATTTTCGTAAATAGCCCTTGCAACACAATCATGTCGTAAACCACCCTCCTTGGTTTTTCCCCTATACTATGTAGGTGCGAAATCTGTAAAGAAAAAGCTAGCAAAGTTACAACAAAGTGTCAAAAGGGTCGGACACCCAGTACGGTCGTAATAAAATTTAAAGATCATCATTATCAACATTTTTACCGTTACCATTACCGTAGCGGCGGGCCCTTTAAATTCAGATATTCGCAATAAATTCGTAAAAATGCTATATTTTTACGCGTAAATCGAGATTTCGCTTCCGATTTCGGTCGCAGCCTACCCTTTAAATTGAGATATTCGTAAAAATACGATATATTTCCGCGTAAATCGAGATTTCGCGGTAATTTTCCGTCGCAGCCGGCCCATTATTTCAAATATCTGAATTTAAATTCGTAAAAATGATATATTTCCGTTAAACGAGAATTCGCGGCCGTATTCCGTCGCGGCCGGCTCTTAAAATTCAGATTCGAAATAAATTCGCAAAAATACGATATATTTCCGTGTAAATCGAGAATGCGCGGCCGATTTCCGTCGCGGCCGACCCTTTAAATTAAGATATTTGATGTAAATTCGTAAAAATATGAAATATTTCCGCGTAAGTCGAATTTTATCAGCAGTTTTTCGTCGCGGCCGGCCTTTTAAGTTCAGATATTTGAAGTAAATTCGTAAAAATATGTCATATTTCGGCGTGAATCGAAATTTTTCGGCCGATTTCCGTCAAGCCGTATTTTTTAACTCGGATATTCGAAGTAAAGTTAGTAAAAATACGATATATTTCCGCGTAAATTGAAATTTCGCGTCCGATTTCCGTCGCGGCGGGCCCTTTAAAATTAGAATATTCGAAATAAATTCGTAAAAATACGATATATTTACGCGTAAATCGTATTTTGCGGCCGATTTCGTCGCAGCGTGCCATTTAAATTCAAATATTCGAAATAAATTCGTAAATATACGATACATTTACGCGTAAATCGAAATTTCGCGGCGGAGTTTCGTCGCGGCCGACCCTTTAAATACAGATATTTGGTGTAAACTCGTAAAACTACGACATATATCCGCGTAAAACGTATTTTCTCGGCCCTTCAAACTCGGATATTCGAAATAAATTTGAAAAAATACAACATTCCAGTGTAAATCGATTCAGATTTACAAAATAATAATACTAATTAGGACGATGTATAACCACGTAAAAATACATTTTTCGGCGTTTTACCGCCACGGCTGACTTTTAGATTCAGATTTACGAAATATTATGATTTATTTTCGCAAAAATTAAATTTTTTCGAATTTCACGAACAAATTTTCGTGCGCGGACAAAAATAAATTTCGAATTATGAATTAACGAATTTCGAATTAAAAAAAATTTTGTATGAAAAAATTTTTCTGCGGAAATTTTTTTGGCGAAAATTTGGCGAAAATTTTGGCGAAAATTCGAATTATCGGGGTTCTACTGTACTTACTTTTGTTTATTTGTCTATTTTTGTCTGGTATTTTCATTTGTACACAAATTGTCTTCAGGCGAAATATCATAAATTTGTAATAAGTGTATTTTGTTTTGAATTGATCATTGTGATGCAAGGAAATAATAAATGCTTTAGATGACGGAATTCCCTTTATTTATGTATCTGTTCTAATTTTCTGGCGTAGATGAAAATCGTGTTTCAAAAATAAAATTTTGAACGATATGTCCTTATACCAAATAAAACATATCAGGGAAAAATATAGAAACTGCCCTGGAAAACCTGGAATTATCAGGGAATTTTGAAATCCGTTTTTTGTGGCCACCCTGCCTATGCACACTACATCATGTATCACTTTTATGTAAAAGCCTTTTTAAGCGTATATATAAATAAAGAAAAATGTGTGGTGAAAAGTTTTTTTTTTTCAAAGTGAAAGCTCCATTAAATACGATAGTCTATTTATTATTCAAATTTACAACTCTCCAGCATAATGAGACTAAACCATATGAGAAGTCTCTGGGTGTGACTAACCTCAAAGAAAAGTTAGTTGGTTATCGTAAATATGCAAGTAATGGTGATTTTAATGAATAATGTAGGTAGAACAATCAGGATGAAAACCATTGCTAATCATGTAAAACATTAATCTATAATGGGCACCAGTTTCTTACTCATTATTAGAAACTAATTTATATTAATCAGTAAACCAATTTAAAAAGAAAGAAATATAGATCAGTGCAATAATCCACATACCTAAGCCGTTCACCAAACTGTTGAGTTCCTCGCCACCATGTGCTGTCTCTACCGCTGTCCCCGGAATACTGTCGGGCCTCTCGGGCAACTAAATGCTCCCCATGCATTTAGTTGTATTATTATTATATTTCTCTATGTCGAGAACCAGACGCTAGTGAAAAGTCAGGTCTTGCTCTATCTTAAATATTTATAACGGGGTATGTAGTTTCAATCCGTCATAAACCGCATGGAATATAGTTACAAGAAGGCTATTATAACAAACCTCTTAAATGAATACTAATGTAAACATGTAACTACTATTATTAGTTTTCTGTATCACTTATTGGTTCTACATAATTGCATTAGGTAAATATACTCCATGTTAAATGTTTCACTACATTATTATGTATATCATATGTATGTAAAAGATATAAAAATTTCACTATTAAAAATTAAATAAGTATTTGGAAACTATGGGTACATGAGGATCATGGCGAATTTGGAGATTGCCGTGATAACTTGGAGGTTTAGAGCAGTTGCCAGATTTTTGGAAAATCCCAGTTGCAGCAATTTCTATCATCTGATTTTCTAATATTTTGCTTGATAAATGATTACATATTGCTTCAATAAATGTCTCTGTTTACTATATTTGAGATATTCTTCTTCCCATTTTGTTACTTTATCTCAACCCATTTTTCCTATGATTTTAGTCCCAGAGAGTTTACGGAGTGTGTGTCCCACATCCGTATGCTTTCGTGGCTGCTGGTGGGGTCCCTGAGCCACTATGCGCTACACCCGCACCCCTACACGGGGCAGGGGGCCTTCGGGAGTTCTCCGCATGCACAACCCGTGCCGCAGGAGGCCAGTTGCCATATTGCCGATCACATACAGGTAACCTAATCAATTCCGTTGTTTCTTCTTCTTCGCATACTTGGTGGAGGTCAAAGATGGATGCTGAGATTATCCAGCCGGTCACTTGGTTCAGTATAAATGTGCCTCCGGGGAACTGATGAAGGGGACATTCTTCTGTTGTTTGAATATGTCCACATTCACCCAATTCAGTATCCTTTCACTTCCGAAGTCTGCCACTGAGTTCGCTACGACTCTTCAGGGGAGTGTCATGATAGAAGCAGAGTTTCGCCTTCAGTCCAGAAGGTTCTCGTGGACGTGAGACCGCTGGCTGGGAGATATGTAAGGTCATTATTAAAGTGGAATGTTACTATTTGAGGCCTTTTTGTATGCACTGAGGGTTGCTGTCTCTATTATCTTATATTCGAGAGGACAGGGAGCCATTTTAGTGGGGTGGAGGAAAGTGTTCCACTCATTGTGAGCATAGCATATTCTGTTATTTATCTTTTCCCTCTGACGCACAATATTCCCAGTAAAAAAAATGACGAAACCTTCTCTTGTATCCATACTTGCTGTTAGTTACACCAATTATTCTTTCAAGAGCTCTCAATAACAAGATTTCATGTAACTGAAAGCTACAGAAAGGTCACAGAAGACACTTTTTTTAGATTGAGCTTACAGGATTGTTAGGAGGCTAAAATTTAGGTCTGGTTTGAAATAAGGAGTAGAGGAAGAAGTATGTTTTCTAGAGGCGTCAGGGACTTTCCAAAGGGTGTTGTAGTGTCAATGATGATGATCATAACTTATTCGCTGTTGTGTTTAATGAACTTTGTCTAGCTCATTAAAATTTCAACTGAAATAAGTTTCCTGAAAAAACCCAGTGTTTTGGAATTGGAATGGAAGTTGTCAAGCTTATTTTGAAAACAGTATCTCGATTAACTTCTCAAGCGTAAGCGTAAAAGTACCCATTGAACGTGAAAATTTGTATCTGTTGAGCGGCGGTGTATCCAGTTGGTAATCTGAAAACAGTGCTTGCTGTTTATAGGATTTTTACCCTTGGCACACCACAGAGACCGCGGGAGCTCAGCATTTCGAAGGTTAAAAGAGATGTCTCGGAGATTGCTGAATAGAAAGTGGATTAGATGAAAATCTGTTGGAGTACGAGAGAATAAGCTCCTAACCCAACTCTTAAATAGCTGTTTTTGAAGTATTAGCGGCCCAATTGAATGAATGAATGATAACTTCTACTAAATCTCCCATTCTCTTCAGGTGATAATGGCGGGCTTCGCGGAGCAGTCCAAGGCCTCTGTGCTGCACATGAGCTCCCTGTTCCACGCTTTCATCCTTTGCCAGCTGTGGACCGTGTACCTTGAGCAGGGCTCGTGTAGCCACCCGCCCAGCTCCGAGGCCTACTACCTCACAATGAGCATCCTCTTTGACTTCTGGGGCAAGGTCACCCCCTGCATCCTGCAGCTGGTCTCGCACTCCAAAGTGGTAAGTCTTCATCCATTGCAATTATCTGGGCAATCTTACTGCAGGATGCAGCCCAGACCAAATCATTCTCTACTTCCATCAATTTTCCCCCGGATTACCAGATGGGTAGTCTTATATTTTTTGGTCCCAAGATGAGACAAAATATTGGGGCTTTCTTTTTTGTATATCTGGTACCTACAATTTTACAATATTAATTTCTTGCTATTTTCCAGAATGCAATCATTTATGTATTTTTTTATCATTCTAATGTGTATTGTAATTACTACAGGATCTCTTTGTTTGCTTTGTTATTTACATTAATTCTTAACTTCTATTTACTATTCATTTGTTGTTTTACACTCAAGGGCTCTTTATTACTTACGCAATTCTCATTACTCATATTATAGTTTGTCTTATGCTATAAGTTGTATTATGTAAAAGTCGAAAAGCGTTAATGATATAAATAAATTTGAAATATTATGGTCACAAAAAATGAACAGTGAAACTAGCTTAAAAAGTTTGGTGTTTTCGGTCCCTTGAAGACTGTGGCCACATAACAATATGTGGTATAATATAAAAAAATATATGATGGCCTTAATCATCACATGTACATTTATGCTCGACGGTTTGGATGGAACGAACATTATGACTGGAACCATGTTCGTTGTTGCGTTCACATACTCGAACAGCTCGACACGTGACACCATAAATATACCACCAAGGCGCTCAATTGTAAATCGTAAATTTCTTTCGAACATCGAGCAGGAATTACGGCCCTTGAATCTTCTTCGCATCGACCGGTTCACTCGAAATCAAACAAAAAAAGCAACAAGCTAGTATGGGTTTTCCTTAAAAACTTTATATTATAACTTTCTAAAAGTACTCCAGTCCTTTCTAAAAAATTTTAAGAGAAACACTGGACTTCCCAACCTTCCATCTCCTCATCTCCTTCCCCACCCCACGCATTTCAGCCTCCCTTTATATTATAGCTTTTTTTTTCAGTCCATTGTAAAAATTCTTAAGAAAATTTCACTGTACCTCCCAACCTTCATCCTCTCATCTCCTTCCCCACCCCATGCATTTTAGCCTCCTAACATATCCCATTGTCTCACCGGCCACACAACTATGTCAGATAATAGGTTAATTGAGTTTTATTTGTACTTTACAGCTGGCTGAGACTGTCAACCTGCATTTCCTCAGTCTGCTGGAGGCCCTACTGGAGTGCAATTCTATGGCCCTCAGCAAACTCCTTCCTTTATGGAGCCCTGTTCTCTACTCGCATCATATTCAGGTGAGACTGGTTAATCTGGCTTCTAAGAAACAATGAATCTTGTACAGGGCTAGCAGATTCTTCAATAATGACCAGCTGCTAACACTGTACAAATCTCAAGTACGTTCAACAATTATTGAATTCGTGAGCCACCTCTGGGCTGGAACCCCAAAATACTTGATTCTGTGCAAAGGAGGATGATCCGTCTGATTAACAATCTGTTGATAACAGTCCAATTGCCATCTCTAATGCACAGATTCAATGTAAGCATGCTGAGTCTGTTATACAGGTATTTCAATGGAGCCTGCTCTAAGGAGCTAGCAGCATTGATTCACATTGCACCAGTGCACATATGCAAAACTTGACGGACACAAACACCCGTTCACATTTGATGTGAGAATGGGTCATTTATTCGACTCGTTTTTGTGTAAGTCGGCTCGTATGTGGAACAAGCTACCCGGCATCTGTTTTTCTCCTTCATATAATCCGGGTGTCTTCAAGATTTGCATTAATAAATCCATTCCTACAGCCCCTATCTTAACCTGCCTCACAACGCTGCCAAAACTGGGTGGCAAAATAAAATACATATACCGTCCTGAATTGTCATGGAACCACAAAATATATTATTATTCTAATACCCGCATGAATCATTAAAAATGATGTATAATTTCCAGCTACCCGGTCACCTGCAGATGCGCCTCCAGACCTGTCGCAATTTTCCCCCGGCGCCCTCCCCACCCCCCGCCCCCCTGGCGGCCCCGGCCCCTGGGCAGAGCACCCACTTGCCCCCCTCACCGCCCCCCCACCTCGCCCTGTTGCTGCGCTGGCTGCAACGATTGCAGTTCAAGATGGCACAGATAGAGCTACAGAGTTCCAACGTGACGCAGTTCTACTTTGTTTAAAACCTGCACATTTAATACTCAATAAATTTACAAACCACAAACGAAAGAGGCAACTGCTCAAAATGGATAGAATCTTCACCGAGGTAGCTAGGCATAGGACACTTCTAGCCACCTCAGGAGATACATGCAACCAACAGCCGGTTAGTAACTGCTTGATGGTTGACCAACTGCTCCCTGAAGCCAGTGAGATTATGGCATTCCCAATTGGGTATGTTGTAAGGAGCTATGAGATCAACAACTCCATGCTAAAGTTGTGAATCTGCAAAAAGTCAATGTCTGATTCAGAAGGCGTTTGCAATCAATTTTATTGATAATTCTTATGTGAAATTAATGTGAAAGATAAGCTCATGTGACAAGATGCCAGATGACAGGCCCCCTTTCATATTAGGCCCAGTCACTCTAAGCACAGCCTCTGAAGTTGGTTCTCCCAACTTTGCCATACTTGACCAAGTCTCTTTAATTGCGACTTCTATGAATAGGGGAACGTCGTAAAGCCTGTCTGATGGTCGAGCATCTTATTCAATCCCAGGAGGTACCTGTACATAATTAGTATTTCTCTAATCCTTTGATAATTTACTTTGTAGTCTCAATGTTTTTAATGATTCACTAGTTAGTAATCTTTAAAGATTAATGTCTATACTTAATATAATTTAACCCTTTCAGACCGGGTGTATATTTGAAAAAAATATTGATTTCAGAAATTTTTCCTCACTACTTAGAGCGAATAAAAATTGTTAGTTTTCTTTTTCCAATTGCTGGTATGACTGGCTTTGCGCTCTATTTTTTTTTATTGAATTTTAGCTACTAGTTTAGATTGTAACCATTTTTTACATTTTGAAAGATGATTTTTGTATAAAATCCCAACATATTTTTCTCCCGATTTTTTTGATTGAAGGTAATTTTTCAATATTTACTTTTTATGTAATTTTTTTTTCTTGAAGAGAATGTTATTTTTATGAGTAAGATTTGTCGTTTTATGTGAAACACATCCTCTAAAACCCAATGTTCTTTAAAAAAAAAGTAACAATAACTAAAAGCAAAAATTTTCAAGTAACCAATAAGGAACTCGAGTAAAAATATGATGGCTTAAAAACATATGTTCATATAGATCAACAAATAATGCTGATTCTGAATATATAAGTTTTATTATATATAATTATAGTTAGAATTATTAAACAGTAATTTTAAAACGGTAAGAGACTTAAACGCCCTGCGATTGGTCGGAGATCACTTTGAAAATTATGTTAATTATGAAATTGACATTTGTACAAAAATGGATATTTATTATATGTTATTTAAGTTAGAGGGTGAACTTTCATAAAAAAATTTGACTGCTATTCCTTATTGTCATCAAGCAACAAATATGTTCTACCACTGCCGGTTTTAGTTCAGGTCTGAAAGGGTTAACAGGGTGGTAGTAAAAGATTGTATAATCGCAATGAAAGTGCCAAAGCTAAAAAGATACAGGTATATCTAGAACTCCAATCTAAAGAATCGAACATTTGGAAGAAGAACCATCAAAGAAATAATATTTTTTATGTTTTTTACATTAGCTCCATATAGGAGGTCCTGAGGAAAATAATTCCCCTTAGGGCCTATGTCAAAGCGGAATGGGAGAAAGTTCTGGGAAGTAAAAAGGTATGAGGATTGAGTAGGAATTGGTGTCCAGGAATGACGGATGCATGAATCCATCCCTTTCACTCGCTGCAAGATGATGTTCTGGGAGTCCTGCTGGAGAGGTCATAAAGTCTCCCTCAACCAGTTTCTCCCGTTCCGGCCTGCCATGCAGTTTCTGGGCGGACGCATCTGTCGCCAAGACCCGGGCACCCCTGCTAAGTCACCAAAAGTAGCGAACCACTTTGGGTGACCTACGGCAGAGGTGTTGGTTATCCAATAAATTATTCCGGGGCAGTAGTACCCATAGAGAATATAATATAAAGCAAGAATTAATTTTCGGAGTATCCAATATTTGTTATAAATGTGAACCGAATAAAAAATACTGTTGATATATTATACATAAATATACTAGGGTTTGAGAAATCCATTTTGTTAGTGTCTTTAAAGTTAAGGAACTCACCATATGATTTGAGTTTTTCATGGCCAAAAGTATTATCGTAATTTAATTTAATGCCACATTATGCTTCCTTATTCTTTAGCCGACGTTTCGGACTGCATTACAGTGTCCATCGTCATCATCATCATTAATTATAATTTTTCAATTAAACGTCTTGTCGATTTGTGGTCTGAAAATTTATCAAGAAATTATAAACAATTTCACCTTTCATATTTTGCCTTTAGGACCTTTGAACGATGAAACGAAAACAATAGTTAAAATGTGATTTCCAAAATGATGCTAACAAAATATATTTGTCCATTTAAAACTAAAAAAAAATTGGTAAATTTTCATTCATGTTGGATTAAAATTCACTATATTGGGTTTAAAATTTTTTTAATATGTAATATTAGACGTCTGTCCTGATGATGGACACCGTGACGCTGTCCGAAATGTTGTCTAAGGAACGAGGAAGCGCGACACGGCCATAATACCCCAAAAATAAATCACGCCAATAAAGAAATTTAGATCAATTAATTATACAAATATTTAAAAGTATGTTAAGTTTGATAAATGGAATTGATGTGTTTTACTATTACGGTTTTTAAATGTGTAGTTAGTGTTGAGAGATATTTACATATATATATAGAAATAAAAATAATGAGTTTAAAAACAAACTAAGTTGTTTTAATAATATATAATCCAACCCTGTTATCCTATCCTGAACTGTGCAATAAATAACCCACCAGTGTCTCTAAATAGTATAAAATCAAGTCGCTATCCGCGTCTGTCTGTTTGTGCGCTTAGTTCTTCCAAACTATGCAACGGAGTTTGATAGGGTTTTCACTATGTATCATTTAGAGAATTTCTTCCAGAAGGTTTATATGTAGCGATTGATACTGCTAGAGTGTTCCAGAAAGACAACCGGTTTACAATGCATGGGCTACGAAATTTCGAGACATTTTGATAGGCACAATTAATTGCGCAAGGTAAACAATACAAGCTACCTATCTACGAGCTACCTACTAGCGAAGTCCAAGCAAGCTACCTACGATAATACTTTGCGAATTGGACTAGTACATTACACCCATTCGCTAGAAAGTTCTAGCCAACTGCCTAGGCGTACTCCCAGCACTATCGAACTATCCAGAAGAATCACGCTGAAGCGAGTGACCCGCAGTTTACCAGCTGTCTCGCGTACTTACTACCGCCACCGGCTGGGCTATATAAATAAGCCCGACGCAGCGAGTATTCAGTAAACTCGCTCGTAACCTTGACCCAGATAATCACTCGCATTCCACGCTAAATATTATATATAGTGCCTCCTCGTATTTATCCCGTAAAATAAACTCGTTATTGTGTAGTAATTGCTATTTGTGCATTCTTAAATAAACTCTCCAACTAAATAAACCGAGACTTTTATTTTAGTACACCAAGATAACCACATATATATAATACTATATTTATAGAAAGCAGAGAAAAGTCTCCGAGCAACGCCGGGTACACGTCAGCTAGTGTTAAATATAAAGCAGCAAAACTTCACTGGCATCATGACATTTGCACAGAATTTTCTGAATGCAATTTCTAGGACAATGCACCGTCAGTTTCATCATGAGCTATGAAGCTTTTAAATGTACATTTGACCGTTAATCATCATAACATGGTAAGAAGAATGGAGCTATTGAATTAAATGAAAAAAATATGTGAATGTTTGTTCGATAGCCGAAAGTATCAATTTTTATTGATACTTTAAAATTAGGTACTTATATTTATGTACCTATTCAATTTAATTTTTCTTTCTTGTACAATACTAAAATTAAACATGTTTATGTCAGTCAACACTTATCTACTGCACTTTTATGAGTACCTATATTATATAAATTATGTAAATGTAAGCCTTAACAGGTGTAAAAAAATAAATAAAATTTATAATACGGTAAATAATATCTTTAACCTGTGGAACACCAGACCCTTTTTGAGGGAAATCAAATATGAACTCTAAGGACGGGTTGTTTCGGAGAATTTGAACAATTCATCATAGTTCAACGTTCATTTACGGGTTCTGTGAAAGTCCTATTCAAATTCTGTTATTATATCATTATATGCTAGTTGCTTGACAGAACTGAAATAAAAACAGAACTTAAAAATATCTTTCACAGAACTTGAAAATTAACTTTGAAATTTGAAGAATTGTTCAAGTTCTCCGAAACAACCCGTCCTAAGTGTTTCAGTGCAAGCGATTCTGTTAAAAAAATGTATACACTTTCTCATAGCATATAGGTTTAAATCGCATATCAAAAAATTCCAGCTAGGGCGAAATTCCTATGCCAGCAACGCATGGATGGTTTGTCGGCGGGAAAAAATTCTTGTCTCTGGTGCATGAATGGTTTTCCAGAGGTTAAATAACCTTTTTTTTGTATCTATCTTCCCAAATGTAAAATAATAAATCTTTTACAGTAAATGGGTGATTAATCTGTTGTACAATAATAATATTTTGATTTATTTTTTGTAAAACACCGTTTTATGCTGCATTGACATTGTACGTAAACAATACCATTAATAAACATTTAGAATACGGCAATACATAATTTTTAAATTCTAAAATGTAAAAAAATTTGTAATGTTGCTCTAATAACGTTATTTATTTCTATGTAAGTATACAAGAGTATTAATGATACAACATGTATTTTATTACAACACCGATTTAACATTGAGAAGTTGAACACCAATATGAAAAAATAAATATGAATACACAACCATTATTTGTAAGAGAACAGTTTCATCGTTTGTGAACGACACATTTAGGTTAAAATTGTTATTTTATAAGAACACCAATAAGATATCATAAAATATTGAACTTTAATAAATTTATAATAACACGAGAGATTTTATGACTGAGATATGTATGAGCAGATGTATGACTATATTACAGTAAAACCCTCATATAAGGTTCCCACATAAGAAGTTTTGTTTTTCGGTCCCTTAAAAAACTAACATTTAAAAATTGTGTAATTCAAAACCCAAATCTCTTGAAAACCTTATAAAAGAGTTTCACTTATTGAATTCTGTAACACAGATAATCAGGATGGATTGTTTAAAAAAATTTGAACAATTCATTAAATTTCCAAGATGATTTTCAAGTTCTTTGAAGGTTCTATTCAGGTTCTGTTATTATATCATTACTGACCAGTTGTTTCACAAAACTGAAATAATAACAGAACTCGAATAGAACCTTCACAGAACTTGAAAATCATCTTTGAAATTTTATGAATTGTTCAAATTCTGTGAAAAATCCCGTCCTAAGATTTCAACTTCTGTACCTACAGAAATAAAGTTAGGTCATTAATACAATAATATCCATTTAAGTTTTGATTTGAAATTATGACATCGATAGAATTAACAACACAGGGCACCATTTTTTTCATTATTTCAATAAAAATATGATTATTTCATTTCTGCTGTTATGTGGAAAGTAAAACTACCAACAAGAACTTAAAAACTCTGATCTGATTGGAGTTCTACAAAATAAACATACAAACAAACAAAAATTTATTATAAGATATGGTAAAGAAAATAAACTAGGATATTTAAAAAAGGAAAATTGTATCAAACAACAGACCAACATCGCGCTTTCCACACTCTAATGCCAAAACATGACCTAAAATTATAACTTAAGTACTCAGCCTTTTGAGGAATAAAAAATACAAAACAAATCGGTAAAAAAAACATACACATAACAAACAATAACAGAGAATTTATTAAACATTTATCTTTATATTAATAGCTACTTAAATGCAGTACTTCCAGAAAACATTATAGCCCATATATTATGAAAGGGTAAATCTTTAAGGCTTTCACTTTAAATTTTCATATAGTTTCGTAGTACTTGTGGCTTATTGAAGGAATTCTGAGACCCAGGGAGTTTTGTCTGAAGTGTATGGAATAGGGGGCAGGTCATATACAACTGGAAGTCGATCAGGGTCACTGAGCATCACAGAAAAGAACTTCTGCTTTGTCTGAAAGAGAAACCAAGAAAAAATGACATTATAAAATGTAGGGGGTGTGTTTTTTTACGTTACATCTAAAACTTATTCTTTATAGCATTTAGGCATAACCCACGAAAAGCAGCAAGGCTTTTAGCTTCTTTAATATCTGTTGGTAGTTCATTGAAAATCTTAAATCCTCAAAAAAGAGATTATTTTGGGTTTCTGCCAAATTTGTCTAAAATGTCCACAGTTTCTCGTAAGGTGTTGCCATAAACCTTGGCCTTACTATACAGAAGGGTTAAGGTTATATGTATGTAATAATAATCGGATAACTTGTATAGTATATTCAGCACAAATTTCTTAAGTACGTAAATTTTAAGCTCGGAATTCCTATTGATTACATTAATTATGTCAGTTTGATGAATCAATTGCATCTAATAACACTGTCTGACAGGAGAATTATTTCAGACCTGGTTGTGTTACACAGAGTCATTAACAACTTAATTGATAGTCCTGCCATCCTTTCCACCATTAAACTACAAGTGCCGACTAGGAATACAAGACAAAATATAACATTCTTCTGTAATACATACTCGACCAACTATCAGACACACTCACTGACCAATAGGATGCATGATCTGGGCAACAAGTATGGGGGTGCTATTGATTTATTTATTGACTCCATATATAGAATTAAGCATAATCTACACCAACACTTTGTTGATTCCTACAAATTAGAGTAGCGTTGGTAAATTAGTTTTAATGATTTGTCTTATATTTAGTGTTGTTGTAATTTCTTTTTTACTTTATGTTACTCTTACGTTTTACTAATATTGCTTCATATTTTTTAATATTTTCTCATTATACTTGTAATCACAATTTTACAAGTGTGTATTTTTTACCTTCTTTAAAATGGATTACATCTATTTACTGTCAATATCTCCTGTATAATACATATTCTCTTATTGTACTGCATCATGTATCACTTCTATGTAAAAGCCTTTTTAGGCGTATATATATATAAATAAATAAATAAATAGCGCTGTTTTTGTGAAAAATCACCTTTATTTATTTATTTATTTATTTACGGACAAATAGTCCATTAACAACATATTAATTACACGAATAAGTTTTATAAACAGAGATGACAGTGAAAGGAGAGCATATATAAATGAGGAGCGAAGACAATAATAATGACAATAATAATATAAAAGTAAGAATGGGAGATAATAATAAGTCAAAGCATGAAGATGGTTCAAAGGGCATTAGAAATTAGACATTGCGTATTGACTGTCGAAAGTCATTTAGGCATATACCACAAAATTCAATGCTTTGACTTGACAGTGAGTTGACAAGTCTCGACATTCTGGACAAAGGAGAATGGTATCCATAATTGGTAGAATGTTGATTGACGAACAGCAATTCATTATTTCGGAGTCTACGGGAAGGGATGTTGAATTGGATAAGTTGCAACAAAGCAGGTGAGTCTGTAATACCATTGATAATCTTAAATATGCAAATCAGATCAGTGTCCCTTCTACGTTTCTCCAAAGAAGAAATGTTTAAAGTTTGTTCAACTTCATCATATGAGTACTCTCCTCTTTCAAGACCCAACCTCCAAGCGATTCCTCGTAGGAAGCGATGTTGTACGGATTCTATGTGACAAATGTGGACAGCATAGAAAGGAGACCAAATAACACTAGCGTATTCAAGGTGAGGGCGAACTAACGAGCAGTAAAGAGTTTTAAGGGTACTTATATGTTTAAAGTCAGAGGTTATTCTATGAACGAAGCCGAGTAGTTTAAGTGATTTGTTAACAATGTTGTTAATGTGCTCACTGAAAGAAAGTTTGCAGTCTAGAGTGACCCCAAGATCCTTGATAGATGTTACAGTAGATAAAAAAACATTGTTTAATTTATAATCAAACTGAATAGGTTTTTTGGTTCTATAAAAGGACAAAATTTTACATTTATCAACATTAAGTTCCATGCAGTTTATTTTGCACCAATTATTAAACGAGTCAATATCACGTTGAAAATGTAAGCAGTCAAGGTAGGATTTAATTATCTGAAGAATCTTATTATCATCCGCAAAAAGCCAGAAGCGTGTATGAGAAAAAACTTTGGTGATATCGTTAATAAAAAGGTTGAAGAGAAGCGGGGCCAAATGAGCTCCTTGGGGAACGCCGGACGTTACGTCAATGTTAAAGGATTCAAAGTTGTTTATTTTAACCCTTTGTTTTCTATCGCTCAAGTAAGAGCGAAGGAATGATAACAACGGGTTTCTAATGCCTATAGCATAAAGTTTGGCCATGAGAATCGAGTGATTTACTTTATCAAAGGCTTTGGAGAAATCAGTATAGAGTACGTCAACCTGAGTGTTGTCTTCCAAGGCTTTAACAATGGTATTTGTAAAGGACAATAAATTAGTTGTTGTAGATTTCGCCGATCTAAATCCATGCTGTTCATCAATCAGAACATTTTTGAATATAGGAGTGATTATCTTTGTAATTATCGACTCAAATATTTTTGGAATACAAGATGTAATTGATATTGGTCTGTAATTTTCAATGTTTGACTTGTTCCCGGATTTAAAAATGGGTCGAATATATGAAATTTTCCATGAATCAGCAAATGTTCCAGATGAGAGTGATAAGTTGTACAACATACAAATTGGGATAGATAATGAATATTTACATTCTTTTAGCAAGATTTCTGGAATGCCATCAGGTCCGGTACTTTTTTTGTTAGAAAGTTTACTTAAAGATTGGTATACCTCTACAAGTGAGATTTGGCAATCATTCAAGTCAATGTTGTAGTCATAGTTGAGTGGAGGGATGTTGCATGAGGCACCAGAATATACAGAGGAGAAGTGTTTAGCAAAAAGGTTGGCGATGTCAAGACCGTTAGTAGCATGAGTTTCATTATAGTGCATACTAGAAGGAAGATCATTATCAGTACGCTTTTGCGCAACAAATTGCCAAAATTGTTTAGGGTTTTGCATTAATTTTGACTCAGTAACTTCTACATAAGATTTATAGCATTTGGCTGATTCGATTTTGGACAGTTCCCTTAAATGAGAAAATTTTCGATACAATTTTAAGTTGCCAGTGTCTTTAAATAGCTTATGAGTTTTCTTTTTTTCAATTATTAACTGTTTGAGTTTTGAGCTAAACCAATTTGGAAACTTGGGTTGATAGTAACATCCCTTAGGAACAAACAAATCTATAGCGCGTGAGACGCATTCATTAAATTTAAATACAGCGTCATTAATATCAGATTTTAAAAATAGTACTGACCAATTAATCTGGGAAAGAAATTTGTTCATATTAGAGTAGTCACCATTAAGATATTTGTAGTGATAAGAGGCACTTGGTTTCAGAGAATCTAATTGGAAGAAATTAGTGATGTTAATAGAGAGAGGTGGATGATATTTATCTATAGGTAACAAAGAGACATCAGCTTCATATACTATGATATTTGGTATGCTAGAAAAAATTAAATCTAGGCAAGAACCTAGATAGTTAGTGACTGGATTTACTTGAAACAGATTCAAGTAGGCAAAAAAATTTACAATTTCAGTAGCTTGTGGGGAAAGATTTCTAGTAGGAGTTTTGACACCTTGATTGTCGTTCAGCCACAATATTTTAGGTAAATTATAATCGCCACAAATAAATAAGGAATCAGCGTTTCTAGAAACATGTTCAGTTAAAACAGTATGTGACTTATAGACTTCTATCGACGAGGATGGAGGAATGTAAACACAACCGAGTACAAGTTTTTTGTTACCTAATAGAACACATAGAAACAATTGATCAGACACATTGTTAGATGACTCTAGAATATAGCAATGGTATTTCTTGTTTACACATATCATCACTCCACCACCTTTACATTTCGCAGAAGAAGTAGAACGGTCACTACGAAAAATGTTATAGTCAAAAAATCCCATCTCAGCAGATGAGATATTATCGGAGAGCCATGTTTCAGTAAAAAATATAAAGTCATATTGACACACACTGACGTTACAGCGAATGGTGTTCAGTTTTGTGTTTAGGCCACGAACATTTTGATAGTACATTGAGAAGGAATTATTCACAGAACGATTGATCAGGTTCAACCTAAAAAATTAATCCGAGAGAGTTCACGTCTTTCAGCAGCCTGACGGGCGGGGCAGTCCTGAGCTCCAGTATTGTGAGAAGCCGGTTTCCTGAAGAAGGTGCAGGTGGCGCATACTGGTGATTTCACCTTATTGGGGCAGGCATCACGGTTGTGGCCAACTTTGGCACAGTGGGGACAGGTAGGTAAGTCAGTTTGGCACTTTGAAGCTGTGTGACCATATAATTGACAGTGGCCACACTTTAAACTGTCTACCCAGTCTCTTACTCGGTGTAGTTGCCAGTCTATGGCAAGTTTAGTTCGCGATATTAAAGAGTGACGCACAGATGGAGGGACTCTAAAAATGTGGATGCAGTTTCCAGTGCGAGGGCCAGATTTATGGGAAAAAGACATGGTCAATTTTAAGTTCTCCAAAGATAGACCAGTGTCGTTGGAAGATTGAAGATGAACGGCACTTATAATTTCCTCTGCCGAAATGTCTTGAGGGAGGTTGTGGATGGCGATGCGAGGGAGGCGATTTGGGGCAATGGTTGCTTTTAATCCCGCTTCGTTAAGCGCCGGAGCGTTCGCGAGTTTATCTGCCTCAGCAGAAGTGCTGGGGTGTATTAACACCCCACCATTTTTTAGTTCTCGCATTCCAGTGACTCGGATGCCCAGTTTACTGGGATTGATAGCATTTTTCAGCGATTTTAGGGTCGACTCGGAATTGTCTGTTGACTGGTGAATTATTACCGAAGGTCTGGCAGGTCCTGGAGGAGCATTATTTCTGGTTATAGGTGGTAGTTGGGGAAAATTTTCCAGTTCAGCTCTCGATTGATGCTCTACAGTTGAGATTTGAACACGATTGTTTATCTTCCTTAAAATTCTATTTTCACCGGAAATTTCAGCCATTTTTGCCGCCATTTCGCTAATTACACCTAATATAGTTATAGTCTTAGGATTCAATTTACTCATTTGTTCTTTGCTCAGTTTCGTTGTAGCATCATTTATACAGTTTTGCATCTGTTTTACCGCTTCCGTAGCTTTGGATATGTATATCTGGGGATCCATCTTGAGTTTTGATTGTAAATAAGAATTTACGAAAAATTTATTTATCACAGCTTGAATCACCGTCTACTTCAAAAAGTGTCTATGGTTAACTCAACTGTCAAAATCACTTTTAGAACTTGAAATTCACGTAGATTATTAAGATAGCGAAAAACTAATTTTCGCAGGAGAATAAACGAATATTTCTCCACAAAATGATGTATCACATATATAAGATATCACTCTTTTACTGCACTTTTTCACGTAAGAAGAACAGCTAACAGTAAGTAAATGCGCTTAGAAGTATTGTTGCGATCACCAGTAGAAGATAAACAAACTATATATTATTATATAAATAAAAATGTTAATGTTCGTTTGTTCAAAATCTTACATCTCCGAAAGTTCTTCACTGATTAAAAAAATCTAATAATGGTGTATACTTACAACGAAGGCGGGCAGGAACAGAACACCCGCCTCAAAGGAGTTGATGCGTAGCGCCCCGTTGCCCTTGTTGAAGACGCCCCAGGCGGACTTGGACACGTTGGCTGAGGTCAGCAGGAAGAAGGCGGCCATGGAGGAGTCAGGCGACAGGCGAAGGTAACTCTTGATGTGCGGCATGGCACGGTGCCTGCCCGAGTGGCGGGCGCTCCATTCACTGGAATATTCACGCTAATTTAGTAAAATATTCACAAACCCGGTGCCACTCCCCGTGTAAATTTGTAGTTCCCATACTTAATACTATTATTTCTGCAAAAAGTAGTAGACCTCACGTCCAAAAAAGTGTGAATCTAATTTTCTCTTATTTAATAAATCAATATAATGATCTTAGTAAGTAGGTACCTACCTACTTAATTATAAAACATACATATTTTACTTAACATTTAAAAAAAACATTTAAATAAGGAATTGTATAATTATTTTACAAGCAATAATTGTTCGCCTGAAACACTCATCCACATTGAAAAATCTCCTGATAAAAGATACATGACGCCAACGGGACTCGAACCCGTGTCCCTTCGATTTCCGGTCGACAGCTCTGACCACTGAGCTATGGCGGCTTATCTCTTACCCGCGAAATTATTCAATATATACTAGTGTTTCATTCAACAATTACTGCTTGTTACATTTTTCACCTGAAAATAACCAACTTTATTTTATATGAGAAAGGCATTGTAAGTGCTAACTCTCTCACTAGATGGCATCGAGACAAATTGTCTACATTTTTAGGCGAAATACTTGAACTTGTCAAATACTAATTATTATTTTTTGGTAAACTAATGTTTTTAAGACAAGATTTTTTATGCATAGCACAAAGGGTAACAATTATTTTACAAGCAATAATTGTTCGCCTGAAACACTCATCCACATTGAAAAATCTCCTGATAAAAGATACATGACGCCAACGGGACTCGAACCCGTGTCCCTTCGATTTCCGGTCGACAGCTCTGACCACTGAGCTATGGCGGCTTATCTCTTACCCGCGAAATTATTCAATATATACTACCACCCTGATAAATCGGCAATCGCCGAACACTTAATTGAAACCGGCCATTACTTTGGATTTGCTCCCGAGGTCCTGGGAAGACCCAAAACTTATAGATCACGCCTGATTATGGAGGCAATTGAAATCTACAAAAATCCATTTAATATCAATAGAGACGACGGAGCTAAGCTCAACAGCTCTTGGTATCCGGTAATTGACGGCTACACCAAAGCTAAACGCAAATAACATGTCTAAGTATACTCCAATACCATATAATAATACAATATAAAACCATTGCATTTAAACCTTGATACTGGGTACATCTACTCTAACCTCTGTCAATCGGTTTTCTAATTCTAGAATTCGCCACAAGATGGCGCCACTTCCGTTGGCATTTCACACTTGGATGGGCCCCAGGCTAACATAAATACTGTGCTTTCACAATTCGCCACAAGATGTCGCCACTTCCGTTTGCATTTCGCACTTGGACGGGCCCAGGCCACAAATAAATAAGCACAAACTCGACAACCAAAAATTACACATCTTCGGATCTACCGGATCTGCCCTGATGATGGACACTGCAACGCTGTCCGAAACGTCGGCTAAAGAAGGAGTTAGCGCAACACGGCATAACACCCCAAAAACAAACAACAAAAATATATACTAGTGTTTCAAAAAATGTAACAAGCAGTAATTGTTGAATGAAACACTAGTATATATTGAATAATTTCGCGGGTAAGAGATAAGCCGCCATAGCTCAGTGGTCAGAGCTGTCGACCGGAAATCGAAGGGACACGGGTTCGAGTCCCGTTGGCGTCATGTATCTTTTATCAGGAGATTTTTCAATGTGGATGAGTGTTTCAGGCGAACAATTATTGCTTGTAAAATAATTGTTACCCTTTGTGCTATGCATAAAAAATCTTGTCTTAAAAACATTAAATTTCGCGGGTAAGAGATAAGCCGCCATAGCTCAGTGGTCAGAGCTGTCGACCGGAAATCGAAGGGACACGGGTTCGAGTCCCGTTGGCGTCATGTATCTTTTATCAGGAGATTTTTCAATGTGGATGAGTGTTTCAGGCGAACAATTATTGCTTGTAAAATAATTGTTACCCTTTGTGCTATGCATAAAAAATCTTGTCTTAAAAACATTAGTTTACCAAAAAATAATAATTGTATAATTATTCCAAAGAAATGTTACCATTTTAATTCTTTTTTTTTAAAACAATCTTCAGGCCGGTAGGTACCATAATATTGATTATTCCGATTTGACAGCTCGAGTAGGAACCACGATCATGCAAACTCTGACAGGATAAAAAGGTAGTATCCAACACGGCCACCATCTTGAACCGGAATGTAACAAACCAATTAACATACAGCTGAAATGCCAAATGAGTTAAAACAGGACTTCGCTACTCTCAGTCAAATATGACATCAACTTGTGGTATGAACTGTCTTGAATGTCAGAGTTAAAATAGAAGATGTTATGAATCTTTCTGCAAATCTAGGGTTGACCAAAGGCTGACAAAGGCCGAGGGATCGACAGTAAACAATAAATATCAAAATGAAATATCCGATTTTTGGCAATGTCAATAAATTGTGACGAGTTCATAAAACTATGTTGCGAACAGAGATGTGCAAAATGGGTACCCAAAACCATTTGAAATGTAAAATGGAAATGGGTCAAAACTTTTCCATTTGAAAATGCAAAATGCAAAATGGTTTTTAGAAAAGCATTTAAAATGCAAAATACCTACCTATTTTCAAAATCCATTGAAAATGCAAAATGGTTTCTCAGGTCAAACAATTAAAATAATTATAGAATTTTTAAACAATTTTGTCATTTAATAATGGACATCAATGTAGAACAAACATATTAAATGATGGTAAATCCAAAAACACCATGACTACAGATTATGAAACCACAAAAAATTTGCGCGGGACTAATATTGCCAACTTAAAAACATAGAAACTGCTATCTAACATTTAATATTACAGCGTCATGTCCCTATGTTCAGTATTTTTTGTAATGGTATCACTCAATTGCCAGGGCTCCTACCAGGGAGCAACTTGACAAACGTAAATTATCTCTCATAGCGAGGTTGAGGACCGACTGATATTTGGGGCTTATGAAAAAAAAGATGAGTGGAGATAGTAGGAAGAATGTTGCAAAAAAGCATTTAAAATGGAAAATGAATTGAGAAAAGCATTTAAAATGCAAAATGGTTTTTAGAAAAGCATTTAAAATGGAAAATACCCATTTTGCATTTTGCATTTCCATTTGAAATGGATTTATTTGAAATAAAGCACATCTCTGGTTGCGAAGGTACCATTTTCTTAATTTTTCACAAAAATGCCGGTAAGTAGGTAACTGTGCAATATTTGCACAATTTGCAGGCCAATACTTGAAGTATTGGCCAGCAAATTATAGAATTAACACTCTAAAGTTTTTTAAAGTGTTGCACTTACTGCATGAAGCCATTAAGCCACGTCTGCTTGACGTGCACGGTGTTGGAGTACGGCAGGCAGCCCCCGCCCAGTAGGTTATCGTGCGAGTGCTTGACCGCCTTCAGCGAAGGGTAGATGAAGCGCAGCGGGGGACGCCGAGTCATCAGCGGTGCCAGCTGAGAGCTGCGGCACATCTGGTTCTGGAAGTCTCCTGTTAGCCATAACTAGAAAAAAAATAGGTTACTTTCATACTACAGATCTTTTATATCTATCTTATCTTTTAATTTTTCCTTTGGCAGCAATTTTTTATTTTAGAGATTTTATTGTTATTATTATAAATACGCTGTAAAATATTGAATACATTGTTTTTATCACAGCCCCATGTTTTTTATGTAGCAGTTATAACAAATACAACCAACTAGGAAGTGGCGACACGGCGTGCCAACTCTGGACTAGATACAAAAGATAAAGACTTCCTGTACGCACTCTTCATTCTACTGAAAGGGACGAGATATCTCGCTACCAGGATAAGGTATTCGATCGGCTCGGGATCTCTGCTCATTCAAGGCCGTGCGTCCGCTTATACAGGCCGTCCGTGGTGCATAACTTGTTACAGTGCATAGAAACACAGACAGTTTCAGGTAATTGTTGGCAAAAAAACATCAAAACTTTGGTCCATGACTGTTGACTCAAAATAGAAAATAAAACAAAATACAATTGAAAATAAAATGTTTTTGCGTTGCTGTATCAACATGCTCATGATTTCAATTTCTGAGATTGCTCTACATGAGGGTGTATAGCTACTAGTTATTTTCTTTTTGGGTATGCTCGGATGAACCATCTACGGATCAGAAGGGATGTAGACATTGCTAAATATTTCTTCAGACTGATTTGTGTATGTTTTGAAAAATCAGCTATCATGGAGAGCGTTCATTTCTATGTTCCAGATGGTTATCTACGTCACCGAGAGAATAGACTGTTCTATCTACCAACTTGCCAATCGTCATACCTATGTGAAGAGCAATCTTGTTGTTGAAAAGAATCAATTCGGATATCGTTATATTATATCTGACGGCCTCTGTGGTCAAGGGGTAAGGCTCTCGACTAGCAAGATAGAGGTCGCAGGTTCAAATCCAGAAGTGCGCATTAAATTTTACTAGATTAATTTGTGTTGTTTTACAATTTACTCATTTAAAAAATAATATATATAGTATATTTGGATATAGTACAGAGTGGAAGATACTCTGAGTATCGCCCTGGTGTAAGACCATCATTCAGAATTGAAACGTTGCTTGAAATGGTTTATGCCATGTTTGGTGACCAAATCTGAATAGCCAGGTACACCCCCACCGTCCTCTTCCATATCTCCTCCCTCCCCCTACTACCTTCGGCCTCACAACATACCCCAACTGGGCATGTCATAGTCTCACTGGCTCCAGACGGTTGGGAGCAGTTGGGACTCTTGTGCTGTATTCACATAAAAATATATATTTAGCATCAATCAAACTCTGTTACTACAAGTTTTGATATACCCACTGTTTATATTTATATAACTCTCCTTTACAAATGTATTTAAAAACACGCTAAAATGAACAATTTTATTATGTTAATTGAATTGAATATACACGGTGTCCGGAAACTCATAGTACAAGCGAGAAACTGGAGAATCTACACCACATGGGGAACCCAAATAAACATAAAGTTTTTTGATTTGAGCATTTTCAGCCAAAAAAAAAAAAAAACCAAAAAAAAAAAATTTTCCGCTATTTCAAGGTTAAAATTTTTTTGTCATTCGATCTGAGACGCCGACGCAACGGATAGGAATTGTTATTAGCATAGGTAGATACTCACAATATGTAGCGATGTTCCGTTCTCCGATGTTCTGTTTTGTTCAAAACACAAACACGTCACATAAATTATTTTAAATGTTCACCGTTAACTTCCAAGCACAGTTAGGTCCGTCTGATGATTGATTATTGCACTATTTGAATCATGTCGGAGTTCATTTTTACCTCGTCGAAGGCATCGATGATAAGTCTCAAAATCAAAACATTAAACGTACAACTGTTTTCAAACACGTCGAACGCATCGATGATAAATCTTAAAGTATCACTATCAAAAAAATAATAACGCGTATTAAACACACAAATTTCGACCACAATTCGCTTTTATGTTTAAATTAACGAGAAAACTTCTTAAAGCAAAATGCAATGTAAACAATGTAAACAATCACATAAATGAGGCCATCTGCGGCGACCCATAAACCAAAACTGACCTACTTACGATTTAACAGAAATGTGACATCTGCTTATCGTGCATCTCTTTCCTTCATATGTTAGTTGAACCCAGCATACTTGAGAAAGCTATATTTTGCGAATATGTCAGAGATAGGTATGAATTTTAGAACAACAGATGTTTTAACCCTGCAGAGCAGAAATATTTTATGATTACACCGGATTAAATGAAGGGTGATTTCAAAATAATGCTTTAAATCCGGGTTTCTTTATTTGTTTTACTTTTAAATAGTTTTGATTAGTTGGGTACTTTGATCTTCAGTAATAATTTATAAGAATTTGATCAAAAAAAAAATCAACTTCTGACTCGATTTACTCGAAAACGAAAGCTCAAATCAAAAAAAATTATACTACAAAATCGACTCCAAATGTGATGTAGATTCACCAGTTTCCCGCTTGTACTACGAGTTTCCGGACATGTATAAACATATTGTTCATGGTCCTCTTCACCTAACCTAACCTAATAGTGTTCCTCTTGACCCATTTGGCTAATCTCCACATACGCTCTAGCTGTTGGGTTAGGTTAGGTTGAGGCGCATGCGCAATGTGATTATGAGCATGTCACTACAGCCCCCAAAAACATTTTTAACTGTATTTATCACATAGTTTTCAATTGTATTACAATCATGTGGCAAAACTTTAAATTGAATTTTTTACATAATCATTCATAAATTATAAAACATCACCTGTATTATTTACAACAACTATAATATTATTTTGCATGATTTAATTTTCTAAGATGTTCGTTATTTCACACTGACTCATCTGTTTTAGTTACAAACATTGCAACACTATCTTTTTTTAAAAATGCAATATGAACATAATATAATGTGAATATGAAAAATGTCAAATTGACATATTTATAAAAAGGGTTTTTTTTTGCAACACTTCCCAACAGTGTTTTCTGTAGAGTGTAAAGATAGGGGAACTATATCGCCCCCCGATTGGGCAGCATTGTGAGGCGGTTTAAAGTAGGGGCTGTAGGAAGGAATTTATTAATTGGGTCTTGAAGGGGCACGGATTACATAAATGCGATTATATGAAAGCGGAGAAACAGATGCCGATAGATTGTTCCACATATGAGCCAACTTATACAAAAACGAGTTGAAGAAATGACCCGTTCTCATGAAGCCAACATCGACTGTGAACAGGTGTTCCGCTCGTGTCTGTCGAGTTTCGCGTACATGCACCAGTCCACAAGGGAGCAATGCTGATAGCTCCTTAGAGTAGGCTCCATTGAAACACCTGTAGAACAGACTCAGCATACCTACATTGGTCGGTCTGTTGACAACGGATTGTCAATCAGATTTCTTTGCACAGAATCAAGTATTAGAGGTGGCTCCCATATTCAATTGTTAGATGTACGTGAGATTTGTACAGGGTTAGTAGCTGGTCACTATTGAAGAATCTACTAGTCCTATACCAGTTTCTTGGAAACCATAGTTACTAGGGATTTTATGGAGCCTCCATATCTTTGATAATATTCCACCACAAAATAAAAATATACATAAATTTATATAGTTTTCTTAAATAATAGTTGTTACTTTTGGCTCCTTGCCATAGCTGCCGATACTAGAAGCCTGTACGATGAGGTCCCACTTGTCGGACTCTTCGGAGGGGATCTGACAGTACTTGGAGAGCAGCGTGCCCATACGGCCCAGGCCCCACTGGTAATCTGTATGGCCTCCCGGAATCGATGACACGAAAAACACGCTGAAATTAAACATCAAAGTAGAATTGAATCAATTCACATCAATTAATTGCTTCGAATTCGAATATCTTCAGATTATTTGTAATCCGGGAGTAAATAAAGTCTTAAATAATATTTATAAACAAGAATAATCTTGGTTATAAATCTTCAATGGTGAGTTTCGCCATCATGAAATTAGCAGTGTCTGGAATTCCTTGGTCAATATAGCTAATTTTAGCCCGAAACGTCACTTGTATTCATAGATGAATTAATAGAGCGAAGATACATTACTGAGATAATGTGCATGTTTTCACTGAACTAGGTCCATTGGACATACTTTAGTGTGCCATTCACATAGTTACTTTTTTTTGTTCCATTATTATGAATATAACGAACGTGCATTGTATTTTTATAATGTTATTGCTTGATTTGTATTCTATGAAATAATATTCAGTTAATGGTCAAAATAAGTCAACACACCAAATTGTTTGTTTCATTTATGTTTTCTGCTCCCAATCGTCTGGAGCCACTGAGACTATGGTATACCCAATTGGGGTATGTTGTAAGGCTGAAGGGGAGGGGAAGGAGATGGGGAAGAAGAAGATGGGGAAGTACCTGGCTATTCATATCTTGTCACCAAACAACGCCAAAGCAACGTTTAAGTTCTGAATGGTAGTCTTACATCAGGGTGATACTGAAAGTATCTTCCACTCTGGAATGTACCACAAATATACTACATATATATTATTTTAAATGAGTAAATTGTGAAATAACACAAATTAATCAAAAAAAAAATTACTTGCGCACGTTTGGATTTGAGTCCGCGACCTCCTCAGGTGTTTAATTTTATTTTCAGTTTGCAATGTCATTTCCATGATAGGAAAAGCTGTGTAAATTTCATATCACGTCAGAGCTCATTATTTGGTGAGCACCAAGATTTATTCCAACATTTATGTATGTACCTACTTTTTGGCCAAATTTTAACAATTGAATTTGTAAAACTGCTATGTATATAATTTGCAATCAATGTAACAAGACAATAAAATTTTACATAAGTCAAAACACGGAAAACAGCTTACTTTATATCTGAGAAATCCGCCTGTTTCACAAAATCAATGTACTGGACAAGGCAGGCCATCGAGTATGAACTTAGGTAGTTGAGGAGAGATCTCTTGAATCCAGTGGGGGATTCTCCTTTTGTGAGATCGCTCGGGTCCGCCAGCTTGGGGCATGTGGGACTAAGCCATAAACTAAAAAAAAAATCATAACTTTAACCAGTCAAACACCATTATTATATATGTGAAATCAAAACCAAAATTTCCTACGCAGTTCGTTCGAGCAGTTTCGGGTATAATCATAGACGATAGACTTGCCCTTACATGAAATCTGGGTATTATTTCGAGTAGCTGGAAGCAATCCATGTGACCATACTTTTGGCACCAGGAGAGTTTGAGAATGCTTTGAATAAATTACGACATCAGTCGTAAATTGGCCGTCGAAGAGCGCACATTGAAATAACCAGACCCTGCGCAGATAAGTAAAGTTCGCTAAAGTAAGGTAAAGGTTTGCAGCGCAGTACATTGTGGGACCTTTCTATGCAGGATCCGAATATTTTAATCTGTTGTTTTTGAATGAACCGCCTGGCGTAGGAATGCTAAAAAATGAGTGAGGTGGGTAAATTATAACACATTTGTAAATTTTTTAACTAAATAGTGTAACAAACCACCATTATAAAAAGGACTAGTAATTCGAATGCAAATTTTATTTTCGAGGACTGAATAGTGATACAATTACAATGCGAGTTGCCTGTATACTATCAGATTCATTTATTTACAAATCACGGAAAGGGAGACGGTCAAACCGCCTCCAGCGCAACATGATTTTTCCCTTTTCCCCGATTGGCCGATTTATCAATTTGAATGTCTATGGGTGTAACACATAATATCATCGCTCCAAAAGCAAAAGGGCATTTGTGCAAAAATTGACTGAGAATGCCATATTTAACTGTTTGGGTAGTGAAAATAATAATTGTATACAAGCCATTTTTAATCATTTTGAAATGGTGTTTAGACTACATGTGACAAATTCCAAGATTGAAATACAATTTTCATACAAATCAATAAATGACAAACTAAACTGCATTCATAACTCCAAATTGTCATTGCACAAGTGCCCTTTTGCTTTTGGGAGACGATATGATTCAAGATATATTTACCCTTGTGTCCTATTTTCCCAGTCATCCAAATACAGGTTTGCCGTCGACACCACAACCCTTAAAGATCCATCGTCGTAAACCAGGATAGCCATTTTCCTAAAACAACAATAAATATGTTTTTACTTTATTTATTGGACAATTTGTATAGTGCCGCTTTTGTGAGATATCACCTTAGGGGCGCTTTACAGTTGATGCAGATATTGCAAAAAAATATAAATATTACAAAAATAGATTGAAATTAAGTTAAATAAAATGATGGTGGTGAGGAAACTGGACCAGCTGCTGCAGCGAAAGAGTGCACCGTGTCCACCAACAGTGCCAGCACGAGGTTCGTCATTCGTCCAGGTATGTGTCTGCTGCTAATTAAGCGCTGACACAGTATCCTCACATAGATAACAGATTTTGGCAGCACCGCTGTGACGTTCGGCAAGTCCATCAATCATCTCCATGTAATCTTGTTCCTGGTGATTGTGTTAGTGGTGCAATGTGCCCGCAATAAAAGGCGACGGTCGGGATAATAAATTACCCTGGGCACTTGTTAGGGCCTTCAGAGTTTCCAAGAATTCCGTTGAAAACATCTGGCGTACCTACAGTTACCGATTCTCGTCCCAAGTTCAACTTCAGCGAATTTCGAATATTTTTTAGCACAATTTTCGATTATTCATTTTTAACACACTGCACTCTAATCATATTACTATAAAGTTCTGATTACTAATTGGTAAGTTAATTTAAAATGTTGATTGACTGATTTTAAAAATAATTTCAAAGGGATGTTGCCTCATTCATCCCCTTGAAAATACTAAAAAAAACACAAAGCGGTTGGAGGACGGCATGACGCCTCTGGCTGCCACGAAAGGCGCTACAAAATTTCTCAGGTATTCAATCACCTTGTGGTTAGACAAAATTATAATTTGGAAAAAAAAATAATTAAAGTTTGAAAACCACTTTAAACACCAATCTGTTTCAATTAAAGCTAAACTTTCCTCAGGGCTGTCTGTATTTATACAGCCCCTAGGAAGGTTCAGGTTGTTGGTGTTTTATATATTCAATAAAGTGGTATATTAAAAATATATTTTAGTAGTAGTATTTTTTATCAAACTTACAACATATTTTTTTAACTACACATTTCACAATATAAATTACTTGATGGAAGTGTATGTAAAAAACTTACGTGTGATGCTTTCCAAATGCATTCTTCATGGGAACCATGTGAGCTCTTACGCTGGGCTTCTTGGTACCAATGGTTCGAAGGTCATCAGAGTCTTCTCCGTAAAGAATCGTCAGAGGTTTATCACTGTAAAAAAAAGGTACATGTATTTATTAGTTAAGTTTATTTGGTGTTGTTATAATGTAAACATCAATTTAGTTAGTACATGTAACATTTGAATATGTTTTATAGTATGTAGGTAATAATATCAATTATAAAGCAAGAAAATACTTTGTTTAAATTATGTACATATGTACATAAAAAAGAGAAAAATTATTGAAAATAAATAATAATTACTGAATTTGTTTCCAATGATCTACATAGATACATTTGGTAAAACATCTGGACTCAAACCATTCATTCTGTTTTTAATAAGATATAAATTTCACTTATTGTCAATAGAGGTCAGCTCTTTGCGCATTTTGCATTAGCTCCACGCAGGAGGCCCCGAGGAAAATAATTTCCCTCATTATTGGATATGCTGTGTGGAGGGTTTTTAAGAAAAGGAGGGAAAAAGGTATAGTAATATAGTGAGTAGGAATCTGGGGGGGGGTCAGTGAGTCCAAGAGTGACGGACGTTTGAATTCATCCCTCCCACTGCAGTGCCTTACAAGGAGAGAGTCCTGCCGGAAAGGAAAAAAGATCTCCCTCAACCAGTCTCTCTAAATCTGGCCTGCCACACGGTAGGTGGCAAGGTAAAAACACCTTAGTCCGAGATAGTGTGAGAACTAATTAAAATCAGTTGCGATAGGGTGCAATTTCTTTGTATTGTTAAACCGTGTAAATAAATTCTAAATTTTTTACTACAACGGAGTCTTATTAAAGAAGTCTATTAAGAGGCCAAATTTAAACAATACACATATTAAATCCATTACTGAGAAAACAATAAAAGGCCAAATTTAAACAATACATTATATTAAATCCATTACTGAGAAAACAATAAGAGGCCAAATTTAAACAATACAAATATTAAATTCGTTACTGAGAAAACAATAAGAGGCCAATTTTAAACAATACATATATTAAATCACAATAATAAACAAAGTTCATACTTGTAGCCAGCGAAATAATAATGTGCCAAAAGCCATCCTAGATCAACCATAAAGTTAATTTGCAGGGAACATTGGAGTGTTCCCAGACTGCGATCCAGAAGCTCTGAAAATGAAGGATTATAAATCAGTACATACAACAATAAGGAAATCCTTTATTAATTTTTCCTTTATATTTATTTTTTTATCAATAATTACATTTATGACCTTCTAACTTAATTACCAGTACATTTTATTAAATTTGTAAAGTTAGTTTTAATAGTTAAAATTTTTAGGGTCTCCCCAAATCTGTGGTTTCTCTGTGTGAGGTCACCAGCAAGGGGGTATATCTCCGATCGAAAATTGGAACCGTAGAAAAGACACGATAATTTCCATGGATTGTGATGTCATATTGTTGCCTAACTATATCCACCAATGAAAAACTCTGAATGTCTTTGGAAAAAGCTATTGACAACTAAGTACTGGCTGAGTGGTATATCTATGGTTGCTTGATATTTTTATCTCAAACTACGCCGTTGTCGTGTAGTTTTGGCGGATTTGAATATATTGTTTATCTAATATTAGCGTGATGTCCGTCAGTTTGTGGCTCTCATTTCTCAATCAGAAGCAAAAGGCCGAGTGGTCCGTTATGAAATTACGCGTTGCCAACGCTTGATCTAGTTAAAACTCTTAATGAAAAAACAGAGAGAGTGAGAATCTCTCTTTGTTTTGTTTTTAATATGCTAATTTGTTATAGCCTTAATTTAACTTCACCGCAGAAATGAATCTATTTTCTTTTCTAGACAGTATTACACCGTGTTCCTGCCAGGAATGTGCGTATTGTGAGGCCGTACTGGATTGTGGTTATATCATGCAAGGTAGAATTCCATCGCTCTACCTTATTCATTAATGATTTAACCTGCATCTATAATTTATTGTTTTGCTGAAATAAAAATGCTTAACATGTAACTGAGTTTTTCGTTTTCCTGTCGTGAGGTAATATTTTGATAATATTTTAGGCTAATAAGTAGGCTCCGATTGAGAATTATATTGTCAATGGTCGCACCTTTTTTTTGAGTTTCCTCTATCTTCATCGATGGTGTGTGACGTAGTATTGTCGCACGCATAAAATTTGTCTAAATTTTGGCATATCTATGGTTAAATAGAGGACCAATTTGTTTCATACAAAAATCCCGAAGATATCGATCTAGTGAGTGGTTTATTTCAGTTTATTTATGGTCAACAGTCACAAGGAGCCTATTTTTATTTCAACAGGCACTGTATTTTGTATGGTGGCGTCGAGACGCCATATTTTTATTCTTATGTTTAACTGCTTTTAATATTGAAGAACACTAGGTAAATGTCGGCAACTCATCACTACTGTTATTGTATTGTACGAAAGTGCAAAAAAAAATACATCTGATCATGACGACTGTATAATAATATGTTCGATGCTGAAATTCGTCGATGCTGAAACCAATTCGAATATACAAACAATATTATTGCTAAGAAAATGTCAAATATGACATGATCATAACCTCAAACAGTTTGAAACTTACGGTATATAATTAAAAATGTAATATGGATTCAATCTTTACTAGCAGACCTTGGAATGTAATGGACAGTGGCTGGGTGTGGGTCTGCGGGGAGTCGGTGATGGTAGTGTAGAAGATGTGGTAGGGGGCGGAGGCGGCAAGCTTGTCAGCCATCTGCCCCTTGGGGGCTACCACGGCGAAGAAATCTTCAATGTTCTTCTTCTCGCTGTTGGATGCTTTTGCTACTGGCGGTTTCGCTATTGATGGTGACGATTGCTGGCTTGATTCTGTAGACAGATATTATAGCACTTTTGTATGAAGCAATCGCAATATGCAACTAAAATACACATTATACTAACTATGTCTATCGAATTCACACAAAGAAAATGAAATTGACAGGAATGGTAAAGGTTTGCTAATATATATAAACAAGGAAGACAGCCTACCAGTGTCATAGCTATGGCATTCAACTTATTGCTAACATCACATTGATAAGAGATGGTGCAAATAACTTGTTGTAATTGTTTAATGTTTGAACCCCTTAAATACCCCACTTATATACGCCCTTGAGCCTTACTAATAAAAAAAACACTACACAAGCATTGAATGGTGTTTTACTTACACATTGACTAAAGACTGTATAAGTTGTATTTAGAAATCATTCTAATAAATACATTTTAGTGACTGTGTAGTTAAAACACAGTGTTAGCAATTTGTGGCCAGGCAACGTTGCTTCAGTCAAGTCTCAAAAATATTTTGAGACTTGACTGAGAGCCTGAGAGCTGTCAATGGTAAAGATAAACATGCGTCTTCTGTTGTGTAAGCAATGTATAACTTTCCGTGAACTTTACACGGCTGTTAGAAATCAGTTTAGTCTATGTAAAGTTTATTTTAGTAATGTTTTTACATTAACGAATGTTTATCATTTGTGTAAAATATAAAACAAGTTTATTCGTAAGAAAGACTGTTGCGGTGAAAAATAAAAATGGTGCGCGAAATACCTTGTGAATTTCCTTTGCTACTTTTGTTAGGAGATTCCTTTTCACTCGATTTTTCCTTTGATTTAGAGTGGTCTGAGTGAGTCTTGCTCGTACTCTGTGTTGAATGTCTGTCCCCTGAAGCCTCCCTCTTCTTTTCAACGGGAGATTTCTTCTCATCTTTCTTATCCTTCCCATCAAAACTTTTCACATCTTTACTCCGACCATCATCAGCCTTCTTGGGGGAAGATTCATCAGAATTTATTGGACACATGTTGCCTTCTTTCATAAGAGTCAGTTGTTGTTCAAGAATTTCTTTTTGAAACTTTAAATTAGCCGGTATACTGAAGGGTCCACTGCCCTTGTGTTCTGAGAGTATTTTTTCTACTGAAAAGAATAACTTTCTTTATAATAATACATATGCAATACTTGATGTGATGTAACACAAAACTGTGCTAAACAAATCTTATGTTATTATGTTATTATCGGTTGCAAACATGGTAAACAGGCTATAGTGTGCACGATAGGGATATTATGCAAGTTTCGGCTGGCCGCTCGGGAACGTAACGGTACTGCTCGTAGGTGCGTATGCAGATTTACAGGACAAAGAAGGACAGAACACAATCACGCACATCACTCAATCATCAATGTACCTATCACCGACAGCCGAAATTAGTATGTTTAATAAGCATGTATTAAAGAGGAATGGCTGCGCAGTATTTTTAATTCAAAACTTAATTTTGGATTTGAGGTAAAACACTCAATCAAAATGAACCAAAAAAAAATTAAATCAAAAGGTATAGCAAATGACTGGTACGGATGTAAACTATTTTATATATATTTATGTTTTAAATTATAAAATATAGGCCACTAAACAATTCGATTTTTCATGATTTTAGATTCAACTTCGACAATACGTAAAAGTTAATGACAATTATTCATAGTTATCTTCATTATCATTCAACTGTGCGTACACGCTAAAAATCGCTCTGCATAAATAATCAATATTTATAGTTAATTTATCGCAATAATCGAATAATAATGGTGAATTTATAACTGTGGAACAGTGGTGAACTTTTTATTGCTTACTCATATTAAAACGCCCTCGGATCAGTATCTTAAAGTGATTTTAAATTTGTGTAGTGCTTCAGTGAACGTGTTGTCGCATTTAAGCGCAAACAGAATACTGTACTGTCAGGCTGATATCACATATTAGTCCAATATTATCACGACTGTTGATAAATAGGCCGTGGCCTAGAGGATAGCAACTTTAGCGTCGTTCACTATTGTCGCGGAGGAGCCGAGTTCGCTCCTCAGTTAAAGCAACTCTTTTTTTTTTTGAAACTGTAATAATATAAATATAATATAAAACCATAATCGATCAAAATGGCTACTTCTAGTAAAGTGCAAACAAGATCAAAACCGACTGAGACACCACCACAAACTGAGGCAGGTGAAGAGCATTATGAAAAATTTATAAAATATGTTGACAAAAAAATGGATGAAATTAAACAACAACTATTCAAAAAAATAGAACAAGAGACATCAAATATAAAGAAAAATCTAGAATTTGAAATGATAGAATTGAAAAAAGGTGTTGACTTCATAAGCAGTCAATATGATGATATATAAAACAAGGTTGACAATATCCTTCAAATAAAAAAAAAGGTAGAAATCTTAGAAGAAGAAAACAACATCAAGGAAATAAGAATTAATAATCTAGAAACTCGACTGGCCAAAATTGAACAGGCTAGTTTGAGCTACAACTGGACGGAGCTTGCTGGGGTGATTACCTTGCCAAATGAAGAACCACTGGATACCGTACACAGAGTATTTAAGGAGATACAAGTAAATATCAAACCACAAAAAATAAAAAAAAATAATACGTTATCAAGATAGAACACAGAAAATAGAAGACCGAGCATACAGGTACAAAGTACAACTCCAAGATGAGGAAGCACAGCAAATAGTTTTGAACTCCCGCAAAAACGCAAGAGAGAACAACGTATTTGTAGGCGAACTCTTAACCCCTCACTTCAAAGAGCTATTATGGAAGAACAAGCTAAGAGCCAAAGAAAAAATTATCTTTATACGCGGTTTAAAAACAATAAAGTTCTCACTAAAAAAAATTCTGACATTAGTTCTAAAATAATAAACATTAAACACGTCGGCGATTTACATCGTATTATCTAATTGTTTACAATCTTTGTTACTGTCTACTATATATGTAACTCCATTTATTTCAAATGGACCCACTACTAAATATAGATTTTGAACCACCCAATATTGAAGAACATGTATTCAAAACTACACAAGATTTCAAAGTATTTCACACAAATAACTCGTTCAATATAATCTCCCAAAATATTAGGAGCATTCGTAAGAACTTCGACAGCTTTACAGTTCTTTTACAAGACCTCGACTCCCATTTTGACATTATAATTTTAAGTGAATGCTGGACAGACGACTCTTACACCGACATCAACTTACCTGCATATTCGACATTCCATACTACTACCAAACTAAACCAAAATGACGGGATAGTTATCTTCGTTACAGAATCGCTAGATCCCTTTATCTCTGAAATAAACCTAACAGAAGCAAATTGCATCAAAATTGCACTAGGATCTGATCTATCTGTTTTTGCTATTTATAGACCTCCATGCTTTAAAAACCTCACACCTTTCCTAACTTCCCTTCAAAAACTTCTGGATGATAATTTAAACACACAACAACTCATTTTAGCCAGAGATTTAAACATAAACATTCTCAATTGCAATCCGAAAACCAATGAATATCTTAGTCTCTTAAGTCATTATGGCCTCAAGTCAACTATAAATTCTGTCACAAGAACTTCCCTCGAGTCCAATTCAAGCATTGATCATATTTTTGCTAAAACCAAAAAAACAACCATTTCATCCATTATTTATACTACGGTCACCGATCACTACACTACATCAATCGGCATTCGATCTAACATTGAAAAAAAAACAAAAATGCCTATAAACACCACACACAACGTCATGGACTTCAAATCACTTAGGACAGAAATAAGTCATGAATCCTGGTTCACAACACTAAAAGAAAAAGACCCGAACAAAGCTCTTAATGCTTTCCTACTAACTATAGAAATATATATTACCAAACACACCACATCAAAAACTCACAAAACATTAAAACTTAGACCATGGATCACAGCAGGGCTAGTAAAGAGTCTTCACAATAGAAACACGATGCACATGAGAATAAACAAAAACCCATACGACAGTAAACTAAAACACGATTATTTATTATATAGAAATCTCTGTAACAAATTAATTAAGCAAGCTAAATTCAAATTTTACAGGAATGAAATAGAAAATGCCAGAAAGGATCCAAAAAAAAACTGGAAAGTCATTAATGAAGCAGCTTATTTAAAAACCAAAAAAAGTAACAATATTAATAAACTGTAATAATGGTGAAATACTTGAAACAAAAAACGATACACACAAAATGGCTAATTATATTAATTCTCATTTTTCCAACGTAGGCCCAAATCTAGCAAACAAAATCCTTATCAATAACCACACTACAGTACAACTATCATCCAATCACAGCCCTACTAAACAACCAATTTACTGGTTTAATATATATAAACTTATCTTATCTCTCAAACCACATTGCGCTCCGGGCCCTGACAAAACCTCAAACCAAATATTGATTAATCTGCATGAATATATTACCACACCTCTCCTACATATATTCAATCAAAGTTTCAGACAAGGGATTGTTCCGGATAAACTAAAAATTGCCATTATAACGCCAATCCACAAATCTGGGGACAAAACTCTAATTGCTAACTACAGACCGATCTCACTTTTAAATTCACTATCGAAAGTTCTGGAAAAAGCAATGAAAAAAAGACTTAATCTACCTTGATAAACATAACTTACTCTCAGATTGTCAATTCGGTTTTCGAGCTAAAATGAGTACGGAACAGGCTATCTCTGAATTAACTAATTACATCATTAAAAACACAGATGAAGGATCCAAGGTGATCGGAGTCTTTCTAGATCTTGCTAAGGCTTTTGATACTATCTCTCATGACATTCTGAATGAGAAACTAAAAAAAATTGGTATCAACGGACCGCCCCTCGACTGGTTCATTAGCTATACTAAAAACAGAAAGCAAATAGTAGAACTGAATAAATGCTACAGTGATCCGGAAGAAATCAAGTATGGTTTCCCTCAAGGTAGCGTCCTTGGTCCCCTTCTATTTCTCATTTACATAAACGAACTTACTGAGATGAAAATGGCATCTATCGACTATAAGATAATCAGTTACGCAGATGATACGGTAATTTTAGTCAAAGGTCCAAGTTGGGAAAAGGCCTTCAAAAATGCGGAAACCGGTATGTCAGAAATAAAAAATTGGCTAGACAAAAACTTACTTACCTTAAACATCTCCAAAACAAAATACCTAACTTTTAGCAAAACCATCACTGGGCAACCAAAAACCCTTCCGCCTTCATACCTACACCCATATACTCCCTCAAAATCCTCATACCACCTCTGCGAAAAAATAGAACATACTGACAACACCAAGTATCTAGGCTTAACAGTGGACCATAAATTAAACTGGGAAGTTCACATTAACTTCCTCATAAAGAAAATCCGTAAGCTATCATTTATTTTTAAAACGATAAGAAACATCATGTCACAAAAACAAATAAAAAATGTTTACTTCGCGCTATGTCAAAGCCTTTTAACGTACGATTTATCAGCCTGGGGGGGAGCCGCTGACAAGTTTTTTAAGCCCCTCAACACAACTCATACAACATTAATTAGGATTATGTACAAAAAACCATATATGCATCCAATGGAAAATCAAAATTCAAAATTCAAAAAATATTTATTGCACAAAAATAGTACAAAGGGTATAGCTTATAGGTTACATCCTATTTCTTCCAGCCAACCCAACAAATACACATTATATCATATAACCCAACAATTACATGTTAACAAATAAATAAAAAGAAATAACAGTAAATAAAAAATAAAAAACAGAGGTATTTAATTTATGTAAGGTATTCATTTAAAGTGTAGTGACATTTGTTTAAAAGAAATGTTTTCAGTGTTGATTTAAATTTAAGTGTGTCGGTTATTTGTTTGATGCTACGTGGAAGGTTGTTATATACTTTAATGGCCATGTAGTGCGGTCCTTTTTGAAAAATAGTTTTGTTTGCTTTAGGGATTAATAAATTTTCTGTGAACCTTGTGGCGTGTTTATGTGTTGAGTTTTTTTGTGTGAACTTTTCTGGAGATGATCGTACTAACAGGCATAACTCCATTATATATATGTCCGTCACTGTCAGAAGTCTAAGTTTTTTACTCCTTATTACAAATAATATACTAGATATTAGGAAACTATTCATTAAAAAGATCATTCAAATAAACTGCATAAAATCCTCACCATGCCACGTAACTCACCCACTTAAGGCCGAGTGTAGTTTTTTATTAATTTAAAATAATGATAATATTATTAAGCAAATCGATAATGATAGTGTTTTCAACAAGTAAATTTTTTTTTATACATTTTTTAAATTAACATAGGCTTAGTAATTATCAAAATCAAATCGAAAATATGACCTTTTTCAGACCGTAATACGCGCGTTTTAAAAAATACTATTAAAGGCTGAATATCGTCAAAAAATACCTGAAGGGGTTTTCTTTATGTACGAAAAAAAAAACAAAAAAATAAATAAAATAGGTTCGTAGTTTAATTTTTTCATAAACACTAATTGTACTTGTTTTTAAAATGCAGATTATAAAACTTTGGATACGTTTATTTAACAAAACTAAACGATAAATTATTGGTATTATATTTTTCCATTTTTTAAAGTTAATTTATTATTTTTTATACTACAATTTAAGAAAGAACACTTACATTTTTAAATTACTATTAATATAGGCCGTCCGATGGCGCCTATTTGAAATTTTTAATACGGTACAACAACGAACTAAAAGCTTCTTTTAAATATCCCAACAGATGGCGCTATCATGGTATCATCATTATATGATTATAATTATTATATGATAATTATTAAAATATATATTATAATTAAAATATTATTATTATTAAATTATATGATATTATACCATATTTAAAAAAATTAAATATTAATAGTATGATAAAATTTTGTAATCCTACATGTATTTAAAATGACTGACTTTTGCATTTTTATATATAAATTTTTTGATAGATCTAATACGCCTAAATTTTTTATAAGAGAGCTAGGTATAATGCCAGTAGCCGAAATTACAAATGGTAATATTTTTATAGTCTGAGAATGCCAAATTCTTTTGAACTCATTTTCTAAATCTGTGTATTTTCTTATTTTTTCAAAAACAGATTTTTCGATATTACAGGAATTTGTTTTTTTATATCAAAGTACTTAAATAAGTACAAAAAGAAAAAATCTAACCTATTAGGTATGTGAGTTTGTGTTAGCATGAGTTCGCTATCGACTCTTCCCATGTCCATAAGCCAATATTCAACGTATAAATCGGTTTCAGTTATTCAAGCCAAACGGCCACTGGCTTAGGTTATGCTATTCTGTACACTATACTGTAAAACTCTCGACTCGAAGTTTGCGGGATCGAATCCCGGAGTGGGCAAGTAAATTTTATTTGGTTAATTTGTGTTATTCACAATTAATGAATTAATATACGTATGGTATATTCGCGGTACGTTCCATAGTGAAAGATACTCTCAGTATCGCCTGGTGTAAGACCACCATTCAGAATTGTGACTAGATCTGAATAGCCAGGTACTTCCCCACCTTCCTCTTCCCCATCTCCTTCCCTTACCCACTTACCTTCATCCAAACAACATCACCTCTCAAAAAGTGTCGCTACGTTTGAATATATGGGTATAGGTTTTCAAGTTACAGCATAAATATGTTTTGTCAAAAAAAATAATAATTCAGAATTGATGGTGGTTTTTGGGATTTTTTTAATAATATTTTTTTTTAAGTGATAAAATGCTCTCGTGCTGCGACTTTTAGATATTTTGACTATATGATCTTTTGGTCGAATACGTAATAACCGCGGTCTAGAGGCAGAGCGTTCGACACTCGTTATGCAGGACCCGGGTTCGAATCCCATATTTTTATAACTTTTAATTTTTTTTTATCACATGCTACTTATAAATTAATATGTGAATTTATAAGTAGCAATTTAGTAGTAATTTATTTTTACTTGTGTCATGACATTGTTTTAGTGACATCTTACGAATTTCAACAGAACTTTTTTAGTACAGAACTGTCTTTAAATGGCTAGTAAAACCTAGTTCCTCCGCTGGGGGGCATTGTTGTAGTTTCGTTCTGAACAAGGTACCTATTACACTTGGCCATAACACAAGGGCAAAATCACAGAATCAACTTCAAGTGCCAAAAATTAATTCAACCTTTGCCAAAAATCATGAATCCTTCCTAGCACCTTTCATCTTCAACACCTTCCTAAAAGAAACCACTTACTGCAACACTCATAAACACCCAAACAGTTTACTCAAACATTTCAACACATGGTTACTACACAAAAAAAGGACATGCATCACCAAGTTACTAGCAATCCCTTCTTAGTCTAATAAGGAAGTTGAGTCCATTTTTTTTATTATTTTTTTTATCAATGTTCGCATTCAAACTTAAATACTAGTATTTTTTTTTTTTTTTATAAATTTTGTTTTCATAATTAAATTAATTCTCAAAGTTTAAATTTTATTAAGCCCGCCAAAACTAGCGGAATCCGAGCGGTAAGAGGCGGGGTGTGGGTGTGACGTCATTCAAACTGTGAGAACCACGTCGCTTAAGCATTTTGTATGGAAAAAAATATAATTCTTCAATAAGGAATTCCAGTAATTTTTTTACCAATGTTAACCGTCTATTAGAATTGATGTTATTAAAAAAAAAATAAAATTGATTAAGATTTCATAGTTAAATTAATATTTTAAGTTAGAATATTTGCTTCTCCCGCCCGGCACGGTATTGCCATCGCTATTTGTTGACGTGCCAATTCAGGACCGCCGTGCAGAAAAGTAAAGACCAAAAGTAAAATAACTGTTTACAGCCCAGTTCACTGTGAGACTTTTCTGCGCGGCGGCCTGAAGTGGCGCTATTGACAAAGGGGTTTCTCCGGGAATGCAGCTGGTTTTCAGCAGTGCCTTACTATATGGTAAACAAAAGATGAAATATTTAAAAGCCATCACCACATTGTAATATATATTATAATGAGTAGAGAATAATTATCATGTCATGCGAAATCAATAAATATACCTGCACAAAACTAGTGAGGTTATGGCGAAATGTCAGATGGGTAGAATACGCAATGATTATTATACTGTAAAAATGTATTATATTTATTGTAACGTACAAATGAACACAATTAATAATTTGATATACTTACTTGGAAGCTTTAACTCCACGAATTTCAGCACTAATGTAATCAGTATTATCTCTTAGATATCTTATGGATATCTTAGGCTGTGGCGGGCTGTGGTTTGACCCAAATAAACGTTTGGCCTATACACCTCTCTCATCTAAACCGACCACATCTCATGTAATAGAAAGAGATGCACCATAGACATTGCGGTGACCCGTTCTACGTACAAGCCACGATACATGTGACGTCAGAATTCTTTCAACCAATCGTGGAGCGTATTCAGTTTATTGCTAGTTAATGCTTTTTCAAGAACGTTTAACTAATTCTAAGAATAATAATATAGAAATATATTTATATATTTAGAATCGATATTTTTTGATCTACATGAACATATTTTTTATAAGTCAAAATATTTTTCACTCAACTTCCTTATTCTCATTCCTTATTTACATACATGTGTTAATTACATTTATAGTAATTTACTCTTTCTTATTAAAACGCATGCCTAGTTTATCAATACCTAATACTGTTGTTCAAACTATTTTTTGATATGTTATTATTATGAGATTTAGACGCTACCATTTTGTAAATTTAAAGTTCCTACTAAATTCCTGTTTTTACGTAACTATATATGGAATGCTCCATGTATATATTGATATATATTTGTATAAATGTATATGCATGTGTAAGCAAATATATGTACCCGCCTCAGAACAGAAATCTTCTAGTGAGGCGGGTTACTTTCATGTTTGTAATTTTGATCATGTTATTGCAATAAACGCCCGGGTTGCCGGCAATAAAAAAAGAAATAAAAAAAATTATCAAACAAAAAATCCCTGCCTAATATGATAAAATATAAAATAAAAATATTTAAAAAATCATTTTGATGGGCTTAAATTTAAATTACAAATGACCGATTTGCGTCAAAATATAACTAGCCGTTGAAAATAATAACTATATTCCTTCAATGCCAATGCAATTGAAAAAAAAATTGTCAATAATATACTTACATGCGAATATTATTCAACGCAGTCGACGATTTAACTGGATATGTATCTATTTTTATTGTATTGGTATGGCATCTAATAAATAAAAAGGGTTAACAGTTTACACTTTGTGATCATATTATGCGAAATTTGAAATGGTCTTTTCTTTACGCACCTTCTTAGTAGACGTTTTTTGGATTTTCCGATCTAATACGATCAATACATAGCGCTGAGGCGTCACACAAATCTATCGGTGGCAAGCAAAATTTTGCAGTAGGCTAAATTTCCAATACTAATATTTTCAAAGCCGGCCAACGGCTATTTACCTATTGTTTTAGCACTATTGACGCCTAATACATGAAAAGGTGTTACAGTTTAGTGTTTAGAAGATATTATGCATAATTTGGAAAGGTCTTTTGGCTATGCACCTTCCTACTAGACGTATTTTTGGTTTTTGCTAACCGATACGGCCGACACGTAATGCCAAATATATAATGGCAAGCAAAGAAGAGTAGTTGTTTTAGCGTAATAATGTTACTAATATTTTCCAACGCCTAATGTTTTCGACGGGTCCAACGGACTTCAACAGTTTAACTTTCAACGTTAAAACAGGATTATTATTACTCGTTTAGTTTGGTTTATTATTACTTGTCGCGCGTATATCAGTTTTTTGGTTTATTAATAATATTATTGTTATATATATATTTTTTAATGATAAAGTAACGTTTATAAGACAAGGTTTTATGCATTGCATAAAAGGTAACAAATAATTATAAGCAATAATAATTAGTCATCCGAAATACTAATACAAATTGAAAATATCTCCAGAGTAAAAATAAATGCCGCCAAGTATTTCAATTATAATAATAATAATAATAATTGGATAATTTGTAGAGCGCCGTTTTTGTGAAAAATCACCTCAAGGGTGATGAATTTTAATATTTCGGATGACTAATTATTGCTTATAATTATTTGTTATCCTTTATGCAATGCATAAAACCTTGTCTTATAAACGTTAGTTTATCATTAAAAAAAAAATAATAATAATATTTGACAAGTCTAAAATATTTCACCAATAAATGAAGATATCATATGTCTCGACGCCATCTAGTGAGAAATTTAGCACTAACAAAGCCTTTCCTACAAAAATAAAGTTGGTTGTTTACAGGTGAAAAAATATAATAAGCAGTAATTGTTGATTGAGGTACTAGTACATATTGAATCATTTGGCGGGTTGGAAATAAGCCGACATAGCTCAGTGGATACAGAGCACCTGACCGGACATCAGAAGGCACGGGTTCAATTCCCGTTGGCGGCATTTATTTTTACTCGGGAGATATTTTCAATTTGTATTAGTATTTCGGATGACTAATTATTGCTTATAATTATTTATAATATTATTGTTTTAATTTCGAAGTGCATGTACCATGAATGCAAATAATTGAACTAAATGTAAAATGCCATTTATTAATAATTTTAAGTTGGTTACAAATATTAATAGTTAGTGTTAGAAATGGAATATATTTTTCAGTGAACAATACAATGAAAAATATTAAGTTTACTACATAAATATTTTTTTTTACAGAATTACATTATTGGTGCGTATAATTATTGTTCTTAAAAAACACCTTATCTCATTTCAACACCGGATATTATTCTTACAAAAACGGTGAAATAAAATCAGAAGCGTCGAAATATTTAGACTTATATTTTACAGTGTTAATGCTTTACGATTATAAGATTAATGTATGTAGATAGTACCTGCTAGGCATATCTACACAATAATAATAAAAGAGAAAATGTTAAATATAGGGCAATAATAAAAGAATATAAATAAATCACTAGAAATAAAATAAAGTTGGTGTTATTTTCAACAGTTAAAAATCTCCAACGATATCAGTATTGGTGTTGAATGGAATTATCTTCAACGCTCAGTACTAATGTACTTTGGAACACAAATTTGTTGTACATGTAAGTTAAAATTTCGATCCAAAAAATGCCTTTTTTAGGATTATTTATTTTATATTTCATTAAATTAACGTAGGTACATTACTTACAAGATTTTATCCCACGAAATTCCCCACTTACATACTTTATTATATTTAAAGAATAAAATAATCATCTCTATATCAACCACGGGAAGATTATCATGAATGTCCTCAAATTTAACCAATTTCAGTCAATTTCTATCTGGGTTTTTAATTATTGATAGAATATCTGTATAAAACCACAACGAAATGTTGACTTGTGGACTGAGTTCTGTGAATGGTGACATCAACATCAACAGATTCAGTCGTATCAACCAATCAGTTTTAATCGTTTTTGTTAACAAAGAAATATAATTTATTATAAAGAAAATTGATAATATTTGTTTTTGAAACATATAAATACTTTCAGCTTCACAAATTGCACAATTATAATATCTTGTGATTATTCACGGGTCTGTGCTAGTACATAATATTTTACTTACGTCCGTGTGTCCATATGTACCTACTGTTGATAAAATGACTTACATCTATTTATATAAAGAAGTATGTCATTGACCTGTAGCGTGCGGGTGGCGTCGATTTGATTTGTATACAAATCTAGTTTTATTCAAAACGAGAGGAAGGTCACTGTCTATGTCTGATTTCGAAACGCACTGCGTAAAACCTGGGCAATGCCGGGGATTTCAACTAGTAAGTAATTAATGTTAACAAATTCATTTTTATACATCCTACTTAAAAATTACAAAATACAAAATGTGTACCCTGTGTACTGAGTATACAGCACCAAAACTCGAGGAATTTTAGCATAGTAAAGCTCGTGTTTCACATCACCATTCACGGCCGCTCCACGGCTCCACACCAGTCAGTCGAGCGCACTGATTTTACAGGGAAGTTGTCGTGGTGGCAGAGAAAATGAATATTTGAGAAGATGAATTTTAACTGGCAGCAGCAGCTGTTTTTATTTATATTAAGAAAAGAAAACAAGACAAAATGGACTAAAGGCTGGTTCTAAAATCAAAGTCAATAAACCTACTCAACGAGTTAACCCTAGAACCATCAGACTGGCGAAATTATTTAAGAATGGACTAATGTGCATATTTTCAATTATTAAATCTAGCGTAATTGTAACGCCTATTATAAACAACAAGATACTTTAAAACTACTGAAGTGATTTGGACATTTTTTGTTAGTCAGCAGGTTTAAATGACATTCAGAAGATAAATTAAAGAAAATAAATATTTATTCGTTTACATAGCAATATAAGAAGTATATAGAAATCATTATAAAAAATAAAATACGCAAATACAATGTGAAAAATAAACGACGATACGTCTAACGCAGAGGTTCCCAAACTTTTTTGCCCCGTAGATCACTTGCCTGCCGAATATTGAATTTTCCTAAAACTATTGACGTCCCATGTAATAATCATTTATTTTTTTCGCAAAAAGATTCCCTTGCCTGCCCTACAACTGGGTGGCGATATAGTTCCTCTGTTTTTACATTGTGCAGACAGGGGCGCCTTTGTGAGGTATTACACCAAATGAAAATGGAACAGTTTAAGCAACGGGAATTTCTTTCTGTAGCTGGCCCTACAGAACTGCCCCTTTAGTTCTTCGTTAGCGCTTATTCCGATCAATTCTTCTTGTCATATGATATCCGATTCTTCAACATTCCATTTCCACAGTCAAAATGTCCTCAAACTTAGTTTGAAGTAAATCTAAATGTTGAAAGTCATTATTACCCTGGACGTTTTTCAAAAACAAGTTGGGGAACTAGGAAAATTCGCGGCTTTCAATGTTCAATGTTTTGGTTCAATATATCAATTCTGATGAGAAAAGGAACGTAGACTCTATTTATATACCTCAATAAACAACTTTACAATATATAAACATACAAATATCAAATAAGTAATTTCTCAGTCTATTATTAGTATTACGTAAACTGTGTTATTTGTGTTAGGTGTATTGTGTCATTTACGGAACTCCTAAATATTGAGTTGAGGTCAATGGGGGTCCGCTCGTATGTACCCCCATTTGAATCTCGTGAACCCCAAGACATAGACCCCCAGCAAGCCGATATCGACCCCTGGGGGTCCATATAGACCACTTTGGGAACCTCTGGTCTAACGTATCCGAGAATATGCGAGAGACTGACGTATATTTGGAGTGCGATTTCAACATTCATGAAGAGATATTGGCGTGGAGCGGTCGGTGCGGATGATGATATTCATATTCACGGTAGGTGTGGAGCGGTTGCTTGGATTTTGGCGGCGCAGTCGGATATCCAACCCGATCGACTGCTGACGAGCCCCTCCAAATCGAGGATTGGAGCGGTCAAGAATGAGGGCCATAAGGGAAGGATTAAGCATGTTCATGAAATTTGAATTATTAAAATCTAGGTTAGTGCTAATTTGGCTAACTTATGTCAGAGCTGCAATCAAAATATATGTTTAACCCTTTAGGCGAGTCAATTGTTTTTTCATAGTTTCATAAGATCTGTCAAAAATCCACGGAAAAATAAACTAATAATATTTATTGTTTTTATGACAATAATTAAATTTGTAAACTATTGGTTGTTTATTTAGTAAATTCTAAATAAATAAATTTTATTCCCAATTTTTGAGTAGGTGACTGGGAGTACTGGGACAAGCTATAATTAAGTATGCAAGATGTTTTCAATGGCCCAGCCTATGTTATATCAACAAACCGCACTCAAGAGGCATAAATAGTTATGGCTATTGCCGATATATCGACATACCGCGCCTGAAGGGTTAAGCAGTAAAACTTCTTCATTTCGCTCACTATAATGTTACTGTGGCTCCATTTGGCCGCCCAAGCTAAGTTTGTTATCCATTTCATTGAGCGGAATATACATTTAAATTTCAATTGTGCTTGAAAATGGATAGATTTAGTAGAGCCAGGGAGTAAAATATATAAGAATCGATGTTTTTGGGTTATTTAATGCAAAAATTAGCGAAATTCATATTTTTTTACAAGTTTGTACAATCGAACTGCCAAACATTAAAATAACTTACAATGTTGGTGGGCGTAGTCCCTAAAGTGATCGGGATTCTTTCTATAGCAATTTTCGCCGTAGTTACATTCAGTCTTTGGCTTTTTATTCATTTTATTTTCTTCTGTAAAGTCACAATAAAAAATAAATAAATTTTAAGAAAACCAATAAACAAACATTGTAATAACTTTGGTAATTATCATATAACTTACTTTTATGAGCAGGCCTTTTGAGTGATTGCTTTTCCATGCTATAAAACAAATTATTAATCTCATTGATTTACTAAAACAGTTTTTCGAAATATTCATACGCGGCTGTCAGATTGACACTCCATATTCCACAGATAACAATAGTTCTAGACGGGAACGAGAGATTTCGATTATTGAATCATAGTTCAGTGGGAGCAATAGTTTCGGTCAGAGGCAGCATACAAAATATCTTTTAGCGAGGCTTCTCTAGTCCATAAAGAAGTCAATTTTCTGAAATGCTGACGTTTATTATATCCCTGATTTTGAACTATAATTTAATATTTTAAAATGCTCCTAGCTTACTAAAATACATTTTTCCTCTTGGCATGGAAACAATAAATATTAATATTATTCTAGATCGTCGTTTCGTAATTTCAAATACCTATATTTATAGTTTGTGATTAAAAATCTTGTCGTTCAATAAAAGTTTCGTGTCAAATGAAGTGATGGGCACGACCGAAACATTTACATTATCGAAATACCTTTTATTAAAACGTCAAATAAATCGAGTTAATTGCTCACAGTTCAGCAGGAGCAGTAGCTGCAGTCAGAGGCATTATTTTTTTATAAATGGTTTGATATAAAGGTACGGCCACATTTTGGTAAGTAGGTACTGCAAAACTGAATCAACTCTATATTACAATGATTTCTTTGTTTACTAGCAACATTAATATTATACCTGTTATCCACGAATTTCAAATTTTTATGCCTTTTACTAAATACCCTATAATATTAATAATACCCCCAACTCCAATTAAATAGTGTTTAAAAAAACCTTTTGATTCACCTTAATTACTATAAAAGAAAACGATCTGCATTTGGGAAAATTTTAATTTTACCATTCTAATTTTAAATTACGTAAAATGGACATTCGTTTTCCTGGGATGACAGCCATTTAAAATAATCTGTTGATGACATTTTCTTATGTTGGTATTACTGACACTATACGAGTAGCTAGAAGAGATGTTATTACCATTTACTCTATGCAAATTAGGTAGGTACTATTTTGACGAACTGTTAAAAAAATAAATAAATATCAGTGTGTAGGCATGTTTTTAGAGTAAAAAAATATTTAAATAAATGTTAGGTTAGTATATGCTGGGATAGGTTAGATTAGGTTAGTATAGGTTAGGTTAGGTTAATATATTTTAGGTTAGGTTAGTATTGGTTAGGTTAGGTTAATGTTGGATAGGTTAGGTTAATAACCCCATTTTTTCTATAATTTATTAAAGTAAGATGAAGAACATATTTCACATATTACGAAAATTAAGGCTCACACCTCATGCCGCAGGAGGCGCTAGTGTAGCATGTATGGAAAATGTCAGAAGATGAAGGTATTATTAATTTTATAGGGTATTTTTTTAAACCGCAGTTTAAACATTTTAATAACTGTATAAATGCAACTTCGAATAGAATTTAAAAGATTCGAACACTTTTTTACAGTTTTTTTGCATTTATTGAGAGCAGGTTTGTATCGAACTAGTATTTTAGGATTTGCATGTCATTATTTGCATTTAACTTAACAATATTTCAGTCCTGTCCCTTTACTACATACATGTAAACAAAAGAAGCCCCTTTTAGACCCATGCTTTACTACGTGTTGTCCGCGTAAGAAATTTCAGTGTCGCCCAAACCTCTAACGGTGTTGGACGCGAGTGAGCGCCGTAAGCGGTGAATAAATAAAATAACACCTTCAATCCAAGACAAATTATATAAATACATAAATTTACGGAAAATATATTTTTTTAACCTGAAAAAATGGAGGAAGCGGTTGATCCGCATGCCTTCATAACAAAGGCGAAACAAAACATAAGTGACTTACATACAATCATGGAAGAAAATAAACTTACCAAAGAAACCAAATCAAAAATGATGAAAGAAATAAATAACATCATGGAAATGATATCGCACATGGCAATAGAATTAGCTAAATTACAAGAAAAGTGTGATATTCAAGAAAAAAACCAAGCACAAAAATACCCATTTTCATACTCTTCTGCAGTAAAAAACTTAATATCAAAAACGCAAGAAAAACGATTTCCTATAATAATTAAAAGCTTAAAAGAAGAAGACACTGAAAAATTAAAAGAGAAAATACAAAAGATTAAAATATCGCAGTTGGGAATTCGAGTATGCGAAATTAAAAAAACAAAAAAAAACCTTATAATAACATGCCCAGAAAAAGAAGACGCAAAAAAATTAAAAGATAAGATAAATGAAGTCGACAAAACCATAATAGCGGAGGTACTTCTGAAAACGGATCCATGCGTAATATTCAAAGGTCTTGACAAAGACTATACCGAAAAAGAATTCTTAGAAGACATCATTGAACAAAACAACGACATCAAAATGATATGTGAAAAATACCAAGACAAAGAAATATTACAAGTTAAGGCCATCATTACAAACAAAAAAACTAACAGCAAAAACTTAATACTACAAACAAATCCCGAAATGAGACTACATCTTGTTAATAAAAAAAAAATTCATCTAGGATTCATGAGAATCTATGTAGAAGACTGCAGTCCTCTTACCCAATGTTTCCACTGTCAAAGATTTGGACACACAGCACAAAAATGCTACAATAGAATGAATAAACCAACATGCAAGCACTGTTCAGAAGATCATCCCATCTCCGAGTGTAAATCCCTGGAACTGCCACCCAAATGCGCTAACTGCAACTCAGCTAACAAGAAGAAAGAAATAAACTCCTTGAACAGTAAAATGAATGAAGTAGACCACCGAACAAACAGCGAAACATGTAAGTTCCGATCTTACATGCTTAAATTAGCCAAAGAAAGAATTAACTACGACATTGAATAAAAACCTTATAAATAATTTTGTAAAATACAACCGAAAATGCATTAAATGGATGATTTCTTAAGTAACGAATTAGAGTTAAATATTAAAATTCAAGAATATGAATGTATATGTACCGATTCGTGTAACAAAATTATTTCTAAAAACATCAATGATATAATTATTATGCACATAAACATCCGTAGCGTTCAAAAAAATTTAGATGAATTAATTCTAAAAATAAATAATTTAATTAAAAAACCGGACTTTATAGTGTTAACCGAAACATTTACGAACGCTGAGTCACCGTCTTACCACTTACCTGAGTACAACTATATTTCTACCAAAGTAGACATCAATAAAAATTCGGGAATAATAATATTTGCAAGCAATAAATTTAGTATTGTTAACATATTAGAACATCCAATACACTTAGTAAACTGCATCGAAGTACATTTCAAACTCGGCAAATCCATATACCATCTAATAGCTATCTATAGAACGCATGGCTCGAGTATTATTACATTTATTAATGACCTCAAATACATATTATTAAAATTAAAAAATAAACTTTGCTTCGTCGTAGGAGATTTTAACATTAATATTAATGAAAAAATAGAAAATAATAACAAAAATGAATACATCAATTGTATGACTGAACAAAATTTTATATCTTGCATAAATAAAAATACTAGGGAAATAAAAGAACATACTCCATCTTGTTTAGACCACATTTGGACAAATATAAACATTAAAGATCTTCACAAAATAAAATCAATTGTTTGGAAAACTAACATAACTGATCATCACTCATGCTTACTTCTGTATAATAATAATATTAAACATAAAAAACATAATTTATTAACCAAAAAATCAACAATAGATATGACTATTCTCTCTGAAAAATTAAAAAAGGAAGATTGGAATAATGTTTTAAACAGTGATGATACTGAAATTTGTTCGACTAACTTCGAAAATATTATGTCACAACACATTAAAAATTCGACAACTGAGATAACAACACACATAAAATCAAAATTAAGATGTTTAAAACCTTGGATTACCAAAGGACTTATTATATCTATCAGAAATAAAGAAAAACTTTACAAAATAACTTTAAAAAATCCCCAAGATGAAAAAGCATATATTTTCTATAAAAAATATAAAAATAAATTAACATCTTATATTAAAAAAAGTAAAGAAGAGTATTTTAAAAATAAAATATTATCTTCAGAAAATAACCATAAACAAATGTGGAAAACTGTTAATTTCGCCATAGAAAATACAAAAAAAACACAAAACATTAAGTACATTGAACATGATAAAAAAATTATAGATGCCAATATACAGCCTAAACAATGTGCAAACATATTTAATTCCTTCTTTGCAAATGTTGGGAAAAATCTTGCGAAAAATATTCATAAGCCTTCAAACCAAGAAAACCATAAAAATAAAAATATACAGAAACGTAATATACTTTCAATGTTTGAAACAACAACAGAATGTGAAATCTCGAAAATAATAGAAAATATGAAAGGAGGTTCGTCCCCCGGTTTTGATTCTATTACGACACACATGTTAAAAACTATGAAACCTCACTTAATAAAACCTATCACTCATTTAATAAACTTAAGTTTAACAAATGGAATTTTTCCAATGAACTACAAAACCACAATAATCTCACCTATTTACAAATCTGGAGATCCACATCAAGCAACGAATTATCGCCCAATATGTCTAATTTCTAATATAGGAAAGATCTTTGAAAAAATAGTTAAAAAACAATTGGTAAATTTTCTAGATAATAATAAAATATTACACAAAAACCAGTTTGGCTTTATAAAATCACTCAGCACACAAGATGCTATTGCTAACGTAACTTCATACATTTACGAATCACTAGATAAAAGTAAAAAATGTGCGGGTATATTTATTGACCTTAGAAAGGCATTCGATAGCATATCCCATGAGATGCTATTAAAAAAATTGAATAATATCGGCATAAAAGGCAACGCGATTAAATGGATCACCGACTACTTAAAAAACCGTCCTCAATTAGTAAAAATCAATGGTGTTAATAGTAATCAAGAGATTACAAGCTTTGGAATCCCCCAAGGTACAGTGCTTGGACCAATTCTATTTACTATATATGTAAACGATATTTTTTTTCAACCTTTACACGGTCAAATTACGTCATACGCCGATGATACAGTATTAATAATAAGTGATAAGACTTGGGAAAATGTAGAATTAAAGGCCACGGAAGACATCAACACGCTCAAGAATTTTTTCGACACTAATTTACTGTCACTTAATAATGAAAAGACATTTGTAATTCCATTTGCAATACATACAAATGATACTCCTAAAAATTTTAACATTGTCATACATAATAATACTAAAATTCACAGCCAAAACTATTGCAAATCAAACTGTACAGTACTAAAAACAACAAATAAAATTAAATATCTAGGAGTAATTATTGATAAAAATCTGAAATGGAAAGAACAAATAAGTCAAGTAGTAAACAAAATTAGAAAATTAATATATATATTTTTAAGAATTAGAAACTTTCTGTCGATAAAAAATCTATATTTAATTTACTATGCCTTAGTTCAATCCACTTTACAATACGCTATTATTAGTTGGGGATCCGCGTATAAATGTAACCTTCTTCCAATTGAAATTATACAAAGAACAATTATTAAAATTATATTAAAAAAATCCTTTGACTACCCAACAGAACGCCTGTTTGAAGAATTTCAAGTACCTACATTTAAAGACCTATATATTAAAAACTCATTAATCCAAATTATAAAAGAAAAAGATAAATATCAATTTTTAAATGAAAACAGAACGCGACTTAGACATGTTTTTCTATGCCCAAAACTAAATACGTCTTTTGCACAACATCATTATACTTACCAGGGAAGAACTTTTTTCAATCGTTTACCAGAAGAAATCAGAAGCATTAATGATAAAACCCGAATACTGCTCTCTGTCAAGAGACACTTTAAAAATATTCTGAAAAAAAAAAAAACTACTGTCACTTAATTAATCTCACAAATATCCTTAGTTTTCCATAGCTTCCTTTCTTTTTAAAAATTTAATAAATAATATATTATCCTTCACTACTTTCCAAAGAAATATTACAGCAAACATACATTTATGTACAATGAATTATTTAAGTACTAACTAACAACAACATTTATGTACACTCCCCTTCCATACACAAGCAAATGCTTTCAATGGAAGAGTAGTAAAAAACCAATGATGTAAAATGAATTATGTCCCATGTAAAACATATTATTAAAAATAAAAAATAATTATAAAAAAAAAAAAAAAAAAAAAATAACGTTTCCACTGAGTTTACACTATTGTTATTTTTAATCACTATTTTTATATTACACTAGCTGTACCTTTTGCTATGACTCAGTCTGTCTGTTCAGGTAGAGAAACAATAGCGCGTGCTGCTTTTACGTCCAACAGATGGAGATGTTTTTCGAAAAAAGCATGTTTGTCGTAGTAGAGATTTAAGATTATTATTTATATAGATAGATTGTGAGCTCCTGCTGACAAGATGTTTGCAGTAGGTTGGTACAAATTCTCACGAATAAAAGTTGGATAATTTATGTAGCACCGTTTTTGTGAAAAATCACTTCAAGGCATCTTCAAGGGCGCTGAAACTAAAAAATAATATCTTACAACATACAACCTCAAAATATAATTATGTAGGTTTTAGGCACCCATTAGAAACAAAAACCGAATTGTTACAATTTGAGGTTTTACTCGTCAAGTTATTCCAAAATTAAAATAATAATCCTAGCAGAAAACTCAATAGATGTCGCACATTAAAATAAAAATGGATATATTCATACAAGACCTTATCTAGATTGCATTTAGTCGTCGTCGTCTTTATGATGTTTATGGGATTTTTATGAATTTCAATTGCCTCCATAATAAGGCGTGCTATGTTGCGTGATTTGTTCCTGAAATTCTGGGAAGACCTAAAACACATAGAGCATATGAACATTAGTCCACAACCTAATTAAACATACAATGCCAGCGCCTTCGAACAATGCAAATATTCGCTATTCGTTATCTTAGATTGCCTGTATAAATATTTTTTGCACAAACATTTACAATGATTACGAGAAAACTGCACGAAATGAACTCGTTGAAATTTAATACGTGTTAGAATTAGAATGTAGGTACCTAGATATTCTGGTAGATAAGATACCGTCTGACATTATTTAATAGTAAAAAAAACACCGAGATGTTTCACACATATGTGAAAAAGAACAATGGGCCAGGCGGTCCAAGTACATGTTTTATACTCACGACCCAAACAATTTTCAGAAATTAATGATAAGTACCTACTTTATGAAAGGAGGTGAACATTCCACACATCGCATCGATGATGTTTTATTTTTATCGATGAGTTTACAGGGAAGGAGCAAGGAAGTAGTCAGAATAAACTAGAAACATTTACAAGGTGACGTGAAACCGGCGTCGCTCGTGGTTATGAACAGGACCGTTAAGGTGCCCATGGATATACTGAGTTTAGGTGCCCCCTTTGAAAGCCGTAAACCCACAGGAAAACAACAAACCACAATTTATTTCTATAATCTTACTGAAGGGGTTAGTACAAGACAAGTGCTATGGCCACCTAATCGTGATTTGGAGATATATGAGCATTTAAACGTTTAAAATTAATGAATAAAATTTAAAACCGCTATTATGAAATTTACCTATAAAAATATTATTTTACATTTGGACGAAACATTTTTATGTGTATATTACCTACATAGATAAAAAAAAATACCTTGAAAAGAATTGCGAATACCGCACAATAGTCCCAACTCCTCAACAACCTCGGAGTCTAAGGAACTATGGCACCCCCAACTGGAGTAATTAATGAGAGTGAAGGGAGTAGAAAACCAGTTTTAACATTCTCGAAAACACGGAAAAGCGCCGCAGGCGAAATAATCTCTAGGACGAAGCGCAAACCAATAAGTGCGCTCCATTTATATTTTTCGTAGATTCAGTGTTATATAAATATTTTAGTATTGTTTAAAACAGAAATCTTTAAAATATTGCAGCTTATCCGTGACCGTGTGGACAAATGCGTCAAATTTCCACCCACGAGTCGCGAGTTCTAGCTAAGTCCTCCATCATTGCACAAACAATATTTTTCGCTTCCATAAATATGTGAAACATTTTTTTTCGTACAAAAAAAATGTTTCACTTATTCATTCAAATTGTTGTATTTAGAAACATAAATCTCTTTCTTCTGATTCAGAAACTGAAAATAATGATCTTAACTTATTGTAATGTAGTTATTTAGTGGATGGAAGTGAGATATTAAATACTTCTTAGGCTAGTTTTAGTAGACGGATTGGAGATCCGTCATAGGGGAATGAATGGAAGACAAGACATAACTGTGAAGTTAATAATAATAATAGGATGTTTTGTATAGCGATGTTTTTGTGCAAAATCACCTTATAAGGGCGCTGTACATATATATAATACAATGATCAATGTTATTACTATATAAGGAGATAATAAATATACGGTACCATACTTACCTGGTCACTTAAGATTAACACTTATTGTACCATTTTCATTGCATCACCAAAGATGACATATTATGACTTAAGAAACTTAATTCCTGTACCTAAATGTAAAAAAAATAAAATAATAATCCGTCAACGGCCGGGGCCCTCCACCCGAGGCCCTAGGTCGGGACTTCTCGGGCCTAACCGGATATCCGTGACCGAGAGGTCTGTATTTTGAACTAATTTACTGTAAGTCACATTTATAATAAAAATAACAGATTTGTAGTTTTGGCGCCAGTTATAAACGTATTTTTTGTTAATCAACTTGTCTAGGGGGACCAATACCCCCCCAACCCCTGCTGACATTCATGATTCTACATCATATTATTTAGAGACAATTTTGTACTAAACAATAAATTATAAAATAAAACGAAATCTAATTCACAGATCAAAATTATAAAATTTAAGGAAACGTAACAGTGTTGTTTTCCCTTTGGACGTTGGTGTTTGTTTAACTCACGGGCTTTTTAGGTCTATGGTTTATTTTGTTTTTCTGTATTTTTTTTGATACATTTGCTTAACATTATTTCTACATACTTTAATTTTACATTACCTATACCTATACTTTTAATCACGTGTTAGTGTCAATCACTTACACACGCGCAAACATATACGTATTTCTCTGAAATTGGATGGCATTACAGTAGTTAATACACGAAATAAATGTCGGTCCTTAGCTTAGGAAGGAAGGTACAACCCTTAGTCAAAACAAAAAAGTTTTAAAATATATACATTTTTAAAACAGATGTATTGTAGTAAAAAAACTTTATCATTCGTTAGATTTTTTAGATTTTCTTTTTCTATCAATTCCACTTTATGTTTTCCTAATCATTAATGTTTTTTTATAATAATATAATATGTAGCTTATAGGGAAACTTCGCTGGCTCGTTCGGTGTGATTCTCGGCAATTCACCTCAAAAATTTGGACGTTCATTCCCCAGCGACACATCCCAAGTCCGCTGTTTGTACCTACTGACTGGGCTGCGAACACTGATCAGTACCTATCTAGAAACTACCTGCCCAAGAAACACCTGTCGATTGATTCTGAGATTTGGTACAGGATTTGGTAGAGGGGTTACCAAATCTTGTTGCTTGGCACATAATTAATGCTTTACTGTTATTTTATGCAAATCAGTATCTCTTTATAACAAACTATAAATAATTCATATCACGTTTTTATCAGTTAGTATGTAGGAATGTACCTACCATTTTAATTAAAATATTGCAATTACAACGTACTCAATAAAGATTATTTTATGGAAGGAAAAGTTTTCATTTAATAACAATCTATCCGCTTATAATAATAAGGAACTTCAATCAAATTTAATATATATGTATGAATATTTAATTTATAACTTAAATACCAGTCATTTTTATTACTTAATGTTGTTTTTATAGTTAAAATAATTACCCAAGTTTAATTTTTCAAAACCCGCTAAACGATCGAAATCTGGCGAGGTACGCGTGACGTACCACGGTAAGGCCATTTCCAAACTGATCGGTATGAAATTTAACTAACTAACTAACTAACCATCACGCCGTTTCCCCGCAGGGGTAGGCAGAGAGGACGGACCGCCAAACAACTCGGTCTTGGTACACACTTCTTGCCTCATTCACATTCATACATCGTCTCATACATACTCTTGAACTCATACATGAAATTTAAAAAAATCCGAAATAAACAATTAGCAAGAATACCAAAAACATTAATAGTTTTGAATTACTTTGTGGTGATCCGTGTTCAAGTCCAACCAAATTCTCCTAGATCAGAGGTTTTGGCCCAACACATTGCTTTTATACTTATACTTATAAACGTTTTATGTATCGATTTATTAATTCTACGCATACTTAATTATTGATGATCAATAAGAATTTATATTTTTTTAACCTGCAATAATTTTCACTTGAATTCCTATGAGAATATTTAGTTAAAGGTATGTATTTCTGGGGCAGACTTAAAACATCTTTGATATTTTCTCTTATGTCTTAATAAATGTTATAATTATATCTGGGGTAGATTTAAAACATATTTTTATTTTTGTGTATGCAGTATATTATATGTTATAGTAAGTAAGGTGGGTAGAAACGCACATATTACAATTATATTTTTTAAAAATTTAAATTTAAATTTATTAACTTTTAAAAATATAGTTTTTATTTAAAGTCCCGTTAAACTGATTGACTTCAGTTTGTCAACGGGTTCTATTAAGAATTTTTTTTTTGAAATACATATACTTATAATATTATCCACACACCGTAACCGAGGCAGTTCCCAAACACCAAATATATTTTTTGCCGTCAAAATGGCAAATGAAATTAATTGCGACCGTAATAATATTTAGGGCCTTTTGCATGCACTTGTCTAGGTCATATTGGACAGAGTTATTGGTCCACGTAGTCTATACCGTAGTTTCAGATGTCACCTCGGACTCTCTGCGGTGGCTATAATACCATACAGAATATAGGTAAGTAGGTACTATAAATACATTTCATAATTTTTCAGCATCAAACACGCAAAATTATTTTTCATCGTCAGCGATTAAAAATTGCATTTACGACGAAACGAAATCGGTTCGAATAATTATAATTTAATGATGTTATTGGATTATGCGTACACCCCTGCCGAAGGCCCCTGCTTGCTACCTGCTACCAGTTACCTGTTTCCTGGTCCCTGTTATGTATAACCAGAGGTCTGCTTTTGGTTTTGCATTTTGCAGGCTCCGCTGGTTCACGGGTAATTATGCTTTTTAAATTCACCGTTTGGTTTTCAGCTGGATTGCAAAAAGGCTCAAACCGAAACATCATCACTTCCGTGCCCTATTTTGGTGCGGTGATATTTTATTTAATCATTATAGCTTTAAATTACAAATATCTGTGTCAAATTGATTTTTTTACAAGTATGATTTAAATATTATCGAAGAATCGCGGAAACAAGCCGTTCGAACGAAGCCATGACTATTTAACCCCTCCAGCTTTTGAGGGTCATATATGACCGGGATTCCATATTTTATAAAAGTATTTTTCTATCAAGCGGAAATACTTAATTTTTGACGTTAATAAGAGAAATAATAATTCTTTCTAGTTTGCCTCAAATATTAATGGGAATCAATTAATTAAATTCTAAAAATAGCCAAAATGAATGATATTCATATTTGGCACCGCTATTGTAACAATCGGTTTAACTTTAAAAAATATTTTTTATTACATGAACGATATAAACGTGAAGGTAAAGTTTTCTTATAAATTCCCCAAACATCGAGTTCTCTCAATTATTCCATGATTGCAATAAAAATTTAAGTTAAAATATGGTCAGCGTTTTTGACAACATTTTCACGTTTGATATTAAAACTTTATTATTTAGATACAGTAATGTCTATTTTAAATGCATACACCGGAAAGATAATATTATCTACTTTCTAAAATAGTATTTGTTTTTGAAAATCAAAAAAATAAGATGTATATAGCGCATATGAAATACACAGAAAACATTGCAAACTGTACAAAAGTAATAAAAGTACTGAAGGGTTAAGGAGAAGCACCTCGTCCTGTATAATTCGGTATCGGGCAAAATCACGCACCCTTACGCAGATGGCGATAAGGTTGAACAGTTTTGATTTATGCAAAAAAACTCCGATGTGCAAGTTTTATTTTATTTTGTGAAGTTCAGGCAGAAAAAACATCCGAACATAATCTAAAGAACTTAATTTGTCACAATGATTCAATAAAACTATATCCCATAATGGGGGTTCGTAGGTAAGAGATTTTAAATTACGAAGCATTTTTTTTGGCCAGATATTTCTAAGGGGTTAATTCAAACAAAAAACATCACGATTTTTCAAAACTTTCATAATTTTCATAACATAACATTTAGGAAAGTGAATTCTGATCAAAACCTTGTACTGTAGTGCCGCCAGCATAAATTTGCTTTTCCTTTCCTAAACGCGCTCCTTAAAGAACATAGATATATGTATGTATATAGAATTTTCCAATAAGAGGTGTTATTTTGAATAGCCCGCTATTTCGGTAGATGTTACTTTTGAAGCTGTCATTTTTTGACATTTGACATGGAACGATACACGCTTCAACAACGCATTGAAATTATTAAAATTCACTTGAGTGAATCAAATGCAAATCATCTTGAGTGATGAGGCCCATTTCCACCCCGGTGGCTTCGTCAACAAGCAAAATTGTCGCATCTGGGGCTCGGAAAACCCAAGATTTATTGTTGAAAAGCCTCTCTATCCTAAACGTGTGACTGTTTGGTGCGGTTTATGGTCCGGTGGAGTCATTGGACCTTAATTTTTCGAAAATGAGGCTGGAGCAACAGTTACGGTGAATGGATTGCACTATCGAGAGATGATTAATGATGTTTTATGGCCGGAATTGGATGTTATTGATCTAGACAACGTTTACTTTCAACAAGACGGCGCTACAAGCCACACAAGCAACGAAACCATTGATCTTTTACGATTGAATATAAAAATAACACCTCTTATTGGAAAATCCTGTATATAAATACCGGAAAGTTATTTACACTAATAAGTTGAAAAAAATTATGTCAAATTTTCCAATTATGTCCTAAATCCTGTATCTGAATTTCGCTAATAAACAATTATTTAATGTTGAGTGTTAATCTAAAGTGACCTACCGGGGTATATATGGTACTGTAAATTATCTCTATATATACCTATGTAGTAATAACATAAATCATTGTAGACATGTATTATGTATTTGTACAGCGTCGTTGAGGTGATTTCGCACAAAAACGGCGCTATACAAATCATCCAAATATTATTATTATTAACTTCGCAGTTATGCCTTGCCTTCCATTCCCCTATGACGGATAGCCAATCCATCTATTAGAACTAGCCTAACAAGTATTTAATATCTCACTTCTATCCACTAAATAACCACATTACAATAAGGTAAGATCATTATTTTCAGTCTCTGAATCAGAAGAAAGAGATTTATGTTTCTAAATACAACAATTTGAAACGGAAAAGCAAGGTGGTGCACGTGTTATCCCGAAAAAAATATTCCAAACTCTTCAAAATTCTAAAGTAGTTAAAACCATCTCACCAAAAAATATAAACACAAATTCACTAGTTTTTCAAGGTTTTGAAGATGAGTCGGCTTTGTTACTGAGTGTCCTTTTCTGCCAGATGTTTTTGTAGTGCTTTTTTTGGAATAGCCCGGAGATACTAAACGCATCGAGATTTCGGACAAATTGCAGCTGTCGTTCCTTCGTTTGGGCAAAGATGCATTCTACTTCAGACAGCCTTTAGAGCACTCAGATCTGCGGGTATTTAAATATTCAAATAATGTTATAATGCACTCGGAAAGGTTTCTTTGTTTATTGAACTCTTGGTTGGTTATATTGACTATTTAGTTTTACTTATAGTAATATACTATAGTAATAGTCAATATTTAGTTTACCTATATAAAGCTTTGAAATTTACGTTAAACTGCCATCAATTCGAAAGTTAAATTCACTTTTAATATATTTTTTACATTAAATCCACACAGGATGCCCTGAGTAAAATTTTAAAATTTTCCTGAGTAAAGATTTCATGACCTTTGTCATCTGTTGGGATGCTGTGTGGAGGAGGGTCTTTTTGAGGAGAGAAGGTGTTAACATGAGTCTTGAAAAAACCCACGGTGGAGGAGGGAGAAAACATAGATACTGGAAAGTAGTTCCAAAGCCGAGCTATTAAACTCAAGAACAAGTCGAAGAAACGACCCATTCTCATGTGACAAATGTAAGACTTCCTATAAATGGCTTTCATTTCAAATCTTGGGTGAAGTCGGGTAGGTACCAAAACTAGTAGGTTTATAAGGATATTTTTACCTATGGGTGTACGACATACGAGTAATATGTAATCTAGGTACCTACTTACTGATCTAAAATCTCATGTGTGTATAAACGTCTAAAATATAATTATTCTCATGCATTTGCGCACCTTTTTACCCACTACGAAGGCATTTTATGGATGCTAAAAGAAGCCAATAATAATTATACGATATGCGGGGTTACCTTCACGGAAGATAAGAGATCTAATTTCGGATTTCGGAGTGGCATGTGGCTAGCCTTTAACGATTGGAATAAACTCCCTTCTGAACTAGATGATTAGTAAGCTTTAGGGATTTAGACTAAAAACTGAAAAGTACTCCTCAAAGTAACCACTACATCACCGGTAAGTGGGTGAGTTGGTTGTCCCACCAGAGTGCGTCGTGCTTAATATAGGACAAAATTTCCGCGAGCCCAGCCGCGAACTATGGGAAAGGAACGAAGTTAGGAACGAAAAAAGCCTAACATTTTGGCATTTCGTCATTATATGTTAATAATAATAATATTTGGATGATTTGTATAGCGTCGTTTTTGTGCAAAATCACCTCAAGGGCGCTGTTATTAAGAATTCCGATATTATTAAGAATTTACTACAAGTTTAGAAGGAAGCGGCCTGCAGTACCCTTTTTAACCGGATAACAAGTAGAGATTTTTAATAAATCAGCAATACTCATTTTTCTCCGTGCAGTAAGGAGAAAAAATAATTCACTTTTCAGATATCGTTTTTACTGTCAAACAAAGACCCAAAAATATATATTAGGAAAAAGTATCAAATTTCGCCCATTCAAACAAATCAAACCCTCAAATTCCGTAACATTTAGAATACGCACCGAGTTAATGCATAGTGTTTCCACTCTCATATGTCACTCTACCATTATTAATGCACTTATAATGGGAGTTGCCACTATACAATACGGACCCATTGAAATCCCAAATTGAATATTTAGCTACTTTTGGTACGTATTCACCACTAACGCAGGTATAAGAAACCTTTTTTTAAATCTAAATATAAAAATAACGCGATTTTCAACCAAAGTTTGTATATTACGCACGGTTCTATGACAAAACAGAACAGAGAAAAAATTAAATTAAAGAAAAGTGTTGGAAAAAACACTTGCATCTTACTTAACCCAACCAAACCTAAACAAAACTAACCTAAGTTTTTTGTCTTCTGTTTTGTTGTTGTTAATAATAATAATAACAAAGCATATTTATACAGCGCAGTTTAGTGTCATTTCTACCTCATTGCTCACTTAGATACCTACGTTCCAATACTGTTATGTTGTAATACAGAGTTGCATTTTTATTGTGACTCTGGGTTTGTGTCACAATTCTTTAAATAATACTCCTAGGTCAACAAAACACTTTGAAATATTCTGGGTTTCGACTTGCAGAGCGAGATTGAGATTGCAATATTAGTATTTTCGCCAGCTACGTGCCATCTATGGATATATTATCTGAAGAGGAAGCTACAAGCCAAAAATGTGTATATTATTGGTATACCTTATATTGTAGGTAATAAGCATTAAAATCGCTTGACAAACTTATTCTAGAAACGTTCGATTTCAAGCACAAGACTGGTTTTTATTTATTTTGTAAATAATTTTATAAGAAAGCAAAAAAGTTTATCAAGTGAAACTGTCATAGATAATCTTAGCTATAGTACTGTATTTTTTAAAAGTTGTTTCCTTTACGCGTTCATACATTTTTTTAGTATTTTACATTTATATTTTTTATTGAGTAAGTATTATATTATCTGTATTCTACTCAAGCAAAACGATAGGAAAACCTTCAATTTATCTAAAGCATATTTTTTGGTATTCATACACCAATTCGTTATAAAGATTAATCAAAACAGTGATTTAGCACTAAGCTTCGCCTTAAACTAATATCTGGTGCCATCTACGAGTAACCTCTTAAGCTACTCTCCAGATTATCACAATTTTGAAATCATGTAAGTAGGTAAGCACCTACATGTACAATTTTCGGGGAAAATAAACAGAAAACTTAAAATTAAAGTAAGTGTATACACCAATTGTTATAAAACAACTAGTTAATTATGCCAGTTAATTAATTAATTTTCAACTACTGATAGTTAATGTTTCATTAAAATAACTATCTAATTTTAACGTACGAATTTGTGTGAATTTGAAAGAAGCGATCGGCGAGAAACAAGTAAATAATAATTCGTCCAGTCTTGCAGAGAAGCAAGAACCATTTGTTCTTTATTATTAAGTTCGCTTACCAATGTTTGGGCTTCCCTGATCCACTGGGATCACGGCCATACTATTGGGTTATGGAGTCTGTATTGAAATGCATCACGGACGCTATTTAACAACACGACTGCATAATTATTGTATATTTGAAATCCTGTAAACGTGTAAGTAACCAATGACATTTAGTATTGTAATGTCATTGTTAGTAACTATTATATTATTGTTGAAAGCCCAGACATGCTCTCAGGGCCGGCCATGAACCAATGGGCGCCTGACAAGTAAGATTTTGTCACTCCTAGTGAAATAACACAAATTAATTAAATTAAATTTACTAGTCGACAGCCTCACCCCTAGACTATGGAGGCCTCTGCCTACCCCGCGAAAACGTCGCAGCGTGATTACTTAAATACATACTGTTATGTACTTAGATATACCTACGTATTAATAAATTAAGAATATTTTTCATTACTGGTAATTAATAGTTCATTTACTAAACTATAAAATAAAAACCGTGCTAAAAACTATGCTTACAGTACCTATATAAAAACAACACATTTTTCTATAAAACACTGATATGTATCGAACTGAAAAAAGCGTTTGAATTCAAAATTAGGAACAAAGTACAGTCGTATATCATAACAAATATTATACAAAATAATCACTGCTTTGTGGAAAACACCTACGCCATATTGAAAATAAAAAGGCGCGAAAAATGTTTAGATTCATTCATTTGTATATGTACCTTTCAAACGGATGTGTGAATGAAAACACCCACAAAATGAACATTCGTTCATGTGTATAGTGTTCACCAATTTTCTTTGTTTGGAAAATATTATTATCTAAATCTAAAACATAAACAAGATGAGAAAAAATAATACTAAATCCTTGACTAGCTTGGAGTGCGCTGATCTTTTTTTCAGCCCGAAATGGCAGACTCCACAAGTCGACATTTAAAACAAAGAGACAAACCCGAGCAACAAAACCGTGCACACTACTCCTTAAAGACATTCTTTAGATATGATTGCTTTTTATTTTTTGCCACGGGCTACATGTTTTGCTTGCCTAGTAAGCCCTTTGCGGTCGGTAAAATTAGAACGCGCATGGTCCTTTGGCGCCAGTACATTTTCCCGCATTCGCGGCTTGTTCGCCGGCCGGTGTGGGTTTATCTCAAGTGCGCGCGAAATTCAAATTTGAATTCCATATTCGAAATAATAAAACGTCCCGATTCTCACGAACGATTTTGACGGATTTGTAAAACGAACAATATTATTTTAAAATTGATGTTGTCTCAGTTTTAAATAGTTTTGTATATTTTATATCACTTTTTGGTGCAGTGTTTATTGTGGTGGTTTTGTTTATGGTGTGGAAAAGTGGTTTGTTTGTTATAATTTTTAATTGACTATTGTGAAAATCTGTAAACAATTTTTGTGTGTTTTAAAAACTTTGATGCCCATCAGTGAACTGTTCCGATGATGTAAGTTTTTATTTATTTATTTTCTCTACTAACTAACTTATTTTTTATTTTTATTTTTTCGTAGAAAGCAATCACTTTGTGGTTTAACATTTTAATGAAATAAAAACAAAAATAAAAAAAAAATAAAATAAAAAAAAACAATATTTTTTGTTTAAAACCACGAATTTTTATTAATTTTAAGACCGACCGGTTTCGCTACACTCGAGCATCGTCAGGGTACAAAATTAAAAAAACTGAAAAACTTCCAGTTTTTTTAATTTTGTACCCTGACGATGCTCGAGTGTAGCGAAACCGGTCGGTCTTAAAATTAATAAAAATTCGTGGTTTTAAACAAAAAATATTGTTTTTATTTCATTAACATATTTTTCTTTAATATTGGAGGTACTATTTACGTAGGTACCTTATTGAACAATTTGGAAGTGATATTATATACATTTTTGGTTGCTCTTCCTCCGTTTCTCTCTTAAAGGTTGTTTAATTTTTATCTTTTTTGTATTTTCTTTTGTTTTGATTTTTTTTATTTCATGAAAAAAAAAATTATACGTAAATACATTTTATTATTTTACCCTAGGAACGTCCTTGTGTTATGGCGGGTGAAATTTACATACGCATTTAATTGAATTTATTCACAATATGAATGATAATACATAATATTTATAAAATGTTTGATTTATAAATATTTTGTAAAATAATGAAATTAATTGAATCAAAATGCGAAATAAATCTCCATATTTACATTGGCATTTCCACGTAGGTAGGTACCGTACGCACCAATATCAATTAATGTTTGCTGTGTAAGTACTTTGCGAAAATGCCTTATGCATACATTACATTTGATTTTTGGGTAAGTACCTACCTACGTACGTTTTTAAAATTAAATTTTTCTTTATTCAGTGCATTGTTTATTACAGTCATTGAGAATGTTTCGACCACCAAGTATTTTAAGTATTTGAGTAAGTAGGTATTTTTTTATTCCTACTATTTTTAATTATCTGTCCACAAAATATAATTCGTAGTGAAATGGATTTATTCTCTGGATGGAGTCCCATTCTGGAGACGGACCATCGAATAATAACAATATCTTACATAAATTCTTGACATATTTAGTTATTGCTTTTGTTTTGTTTCATGTTTTCTTTATGTCCTTCTTTTTCTTTTGCGAATAATACCTACACTTCACTACTTCTGGAATTATTTTCAAGGTTTTTATCATCAAGGCGTAAATGTTTGTGAAGGGGCGAAGTTCTTACCTACCTAAATTTTGAAAATGCATAACATACCAATATTATCGGTCTGAATTAAATGTAGATACTGTGTCCAGGTACAGATTAATCAAATTTAAAAAAAAATAATTACATATTTCATAATCACGTTAAATATTACTATTTTATTTTTGTTTACTCCCCCTTTTCACCAGCTTACAAAAAACTAACCTAATTAGCACTCTTTTATCCTAACCGCGGGGGTAGGCAGATAGGACCGCCAAACAACTCGGTCTTAGCACACACTCCTTGCTTTATTCACATTTATATACCGTCTCATATATTCCATTTTGTTGTTCCGACTCTTGACATAGCCCGACTCAAGTTTCACTTGATCGTCCCTGCTCACCTCTGTATTTCTTTTAGTTATAATTGGTTTCATGTTTTTTTTATTTTTTGTATTACTTATAATATTTGTGTATCTACCTATCTATTAATATTAGCGCCCTTGAGGTGATTTCATCGCCCTTGAGGTGATTTCATCGCCCTTGAGGTGATTTCATCGCCCTTGAGGTGATTTCATCGCCCTTGAGGTGATTTTATCGCCCTTGAGGTGATTACAGCGCCCTTCAGGTGATTACAGCGCCCTTAAGGTGATTACAGCGCCCTTAAGGTGATTCAGGTGATTACAGCGCCCTTAAGGTGATTTTGCACAAAAACAGCGATATACAATTCCTCCAAATATTATTATTATTATTAACGTTCAAATCTTATATTCAAACCACAAAAAAAACTTTGTTGCGATTTCACATCAGGTTACCACGGCCAGGGTGGTCTATGGCACACCCAAATGGGGAAAGTATCTAGTTCCGAAGCGGAAGGAATTGGACATTGAAAAGAGTCAAGATGAAGATTGCGAAGTCCCCTAGTAGTTACTAGCTAAAGCGATTTCTTAGCCCGTTGTCCGACGGGTCGGCAAGCAATCGGCATAAACCGAATGCTGCAATACCGTGAGCAAAAAATGAAGTTCGCTATAGTAAGGTAACGGTCTGCAGCGGAGTTCAGTGTTGAACATTTCTTCGCGAGGTCTTACAGCATTCTAATTTCATTCAATAGCACCAACAGTGGTATTATACATATCACATTTGGATAATATTTGAGAAAAAAATCCACAGCTTAAACTTTTTTCTTCCTTATGTTTTGATCCCTCGACCCCTGCGCCTTGAACAACCGTTCTACCAGTTGTGCCAAAGAGATCATCGTTATTTGTGTGAATACACTAATACGGGAGGAACGCCGGGTGTCTCTAACTGCATTTAAGCTAACGTGGACTACAAAAATGCAGGAAATGCTCAAATAATAATATTTACCGAGGAACAGAAACTTGGGCTATTTTCAGAAGTCCTCCGGAAGCTATGAGATAATTTTCTGAACCGCTACGTACTGATGTCTTTCCTTTTACATAATGCATTAATTATTCTAACTCTTTCTTCTATTTTCCTTAATCTATTTGTTTTGTTTCCTTTCCAACACTAATCAAAAATAGATTAAACATGTTAAATTGATCGCCGCAAAAATAATATCAGTCGGTAAATAAATCCACTATCTGGCTATCGCAACACAAAGGTATCGAAATAATAGCGTTTTTCCTCTGAAATTGTATGAGGTTTATTTCTGATCCCTGCGGCACGCCATACTCGCGTTACGGCTGTTTTTGTTCCTTGAAACACGCCAACGCTAAGGCCAAGGTGAGAGTTCTCCGCGCATAACCACACATACAAAACAGATGCATAGTTAAATAACGTACTACTAACATCTACCTGCTTATGCGCTCCTGTTATATAATATTTTTTGTTCTCACTAAAAATTTTCTCTTTCTAATGTTGTGGTCCTTACTGCTAGATTTAGAAGTTTTAATTTGATACTCGTGTCCAGCTTTTAGTATATTTTTGTTACTTGTTTTTGGGGTGTTATGCCGTGTTGCGCTAACACCTTCTTTAGCCAACGTTTCGGACAACATTACAGTGTCCATCATCAGGACACTCACATATTTATCATGTCACATATTTTGGCCGTGAAAATCTTAAATCATAGCTTTTACTGTAGTTTAATTGCTTGTTTTGAAAATTTAGCAAGAACTGTCCGTAAGACATAATTAAATTCTGTGGTTGATCGTACGGCATTTGAGTGAGATAAAAATAGAATGTTAATATTAGTTGTAAGTTTCTACATATGTAAATATATATTTTATAAAGATAGTAGTCATAGGCCTAGTCGTAATACAGTAGTTATAGGCCTTAGTCGTAAGTCACTAGATAAGTCTTAGATGTAAGTCACTAGTTTTAAGTCAGTAGTTCTAGTGTAAATTAGTTAAGAAATATATTTGTACGGCTCTATATAAATTAGCCAAATATTATTATTATTTTTTTTCCATGAAATGCGTAAATGCGTCGATCTACCTCTATAAAAAAGTCTGAAACTTTTCACAATCCGTGACATTGTAATAACTAATAGATGTAAACAATTAGTAATAAAGTAATATACATGTAAATATATTTCTGAATCTATTCGATGTTAAGTAAAATTTGTACAACGCCCTTAAGGTGATAAGGGATATTCACAATAACACAATGCAGACCCGTGAAAAATCACGGAATTGTCAGAATTCTAGATAAATCAGTATCAATTTTGGAAATAGATAATAAAATAATTTTCTGTTAAAACTAATTATAATACTTTATCGTTTATCTGAATTCTTCAAACAATCTGTTCAAATTTTGAAAAAGACAATTCAAATCAAATTTGAGTTCATTAAACCAGATTTCACGTAGGACTAACATAACGCACAGCACAGACAACCGAAATTAGTTTGTTTGATGATTGATTGGACTGATTCCCGCGGTTTTCGGTTATTAAACTCTTTTAATTGGTCAACCCACAATATAAAAAATCAATTCGCATAACAAATGAACAAATTCTGTATCTCAAAAAGTCAACACGCATATAAAATAAGTAATATAGTAAGCAGTTAACAGTGACAATACGTCACCTCAGTGCTTAATTGTCCAAACGACCATTTGCAAATTTTACAGGAGGAGGTTTTCTTTGATTATTTCAATGAAATATTATGACAGGTGTTTAAGATGAAGATATTTCCGTCAAGCTAAAGGTCTGATCAGTTTAAGTAATTCTTTGTAAATTGACTAAGGATAGTTTTTGATACTTTTTTTTACCTTTTAAAATGGAGATTGAACAAAAACGCACCACCAGAATTTTGTAAAAGGAGATTGAACAAACTGGAATTGGAGATAGGGCAACTTTTGCGTAGAACTTTCCGTGCTTGTTTGTTCAAACGACCACCTTTAGTTATATACAGGATGAGTTTATTTTCAATATTTCGATTTTGGATACTGACAATTCGTGGTGGAATATATATATTTATAACAGTGATTTTTTCTTTGTTTGTTCCTTCTTATTCCCTATACCTTTTCTATACATTAAAGTGAGATCTGGCGTTATGAAATTTATATACAAATTCACATCTTATTTCCCATACCACTCTACCGACTGCGACAAAACTTTTTAACTTTGAGTTGTGCGCATGCCCTCGAAGGTTTCCCTATGTTATATTGAACTATGGCTTTGTGAAATTTGTATAAAGATTCTCTTATTATTTCCTATATCATTCATCCGATTGCGATGAAACTTTGGTGAGTTACTTTGCGCACGCCGGCGAAGGTTTCCATACATAAAGGTGAACTCTGGCGTTATGAAATTTGCATTCAGATTGTATAATAGGTGGCGATCGAGTTGTTATAAAAATGTGTGCATTATTTCTTGTAGCTTAGCAGTAGGGACTGAAAGAGGGAAGGGTGAGGGTAATCCGTGAGGGGGGAGGGTTCGTGGGATGCGGGACAAATCTTTCTTTGAGTGGCATTGAAACGCGTGCCAGGTACTCGACAGTTCCATTATAATAATTTACTTCCATGATAATAATATATTAAACAATGTCCAACTGTTTTTATGTCTGACCGTGACCGGGTTTAGCCTATCAACCATCTTTAGACTTCCATCTTCGTTGTTACGACATAGCAACGAAAATGTGATATCCATATAATTTGAATAAAATCATTTCATTCCACCCCTTTTAATCCCCCTCCCTAAATTTAATGTAAATATAGCACAGTTTAAGGAATATCTGTACCAGTCTGAAGATGACCGCAGTGGGCTGAATAATCTTACGATCAGATTTTTTTTTTATGTGACACCTCACAAGAGCGTCCCTGCCAGTGTACAGACAGGGGAACTATGTAACCACCCGGTTGGGCGGCGTTGTGAGGCGGGTTAAGGTAGGGGCTGTATGAAGGGATTTACTAATGCGGGTCTTGAAGAGGCTCGGATTATAGGAGAGAGATGCCGGTAGCTCGTTCCACATAAGAGCCGACTTACAAAAAACGAGTCGTACAAACGACCCGTTCTCATAAAGCTAACGTCAACCGTAAACGGCTGTTCCGCTCGTGTCCGTCGAGTTTCGCGCACGTGCACCGGTGCATCAGGGATCAATGCTGCTAGCTCCTTGGAGCAGGCCCATTGAAATACCTGTAGAACAGACACAGCATGCCCACATTGCGTCTATGCATTAGAGAAGGCAATCGGTCTGTTAACAACGGATTGTGACCAGCCCAGAGGTGGCTCCCAAATTCAACTGTCGGGCGGACTTGAGACTTGTACAGGGTCAGCAGCTGGTCACTGTTGAAGGATATCCTAGCGGTGTACAAGACGTCCAGCTTCTTGGAAGCGTGATTTACTCGGGCTTCTATGGATCCTCGATACTTGAGCCGGTCTGATATACTAACTCCAAGCATTTCAATGGAGTCTTTATTGGGGAGAGTGCTCCCATAGAATTGCGCCTAAACAGTACGCGTGGCCAAAAAACTAAATCACTTAAATTATATGAAATTTATGCAAATTATTTCAGTGAATAATATACCTGAACATGTTTTTTTGGCTAAAAATTAAAATCCTACCGTTTTTGTTGGTAATACTCGTAATCGTAATCAAAACCCCAAAACACACAAATGAGGAAAAAATCAGAATTATAATTTATTATATAACTATAATTTATTTCAACAAACTGCCTAATCCAAAGATATTAGAAGAACGAGATATGCTATGTTGGCCGCTGGACCGTAGCCGGAGTACTACCTAATTAGGGTACTTTGAACGGTATCGGGACGTGTACGCACAGAAATCTGTTCTATGTATTAGTGCGGATACCTTAGCGATGCCTTAGCGTAAGCGAAGGTGTGCAGTAGTATTGGTGAACAAAACCGGCGACACTCGGCAAAACAATTCCACTCAGTACGAACTGCGCATAGCACATCTCGTTCTTCTAATATCTTTGGCCTAATCACTATAGATCAATTTGTAAATCTCAAACGGCTACATACAAATACGGATATACTGAAAATTTTGAATCGAAATACTAATCTAACTAGGTAAGTTTTTTTTTTTTTTTTTCAACCAAAATTTACACATCTTCGGATCTACCGGATCTGCCCTGATGATGGACACTGCAACGCTGTCCGAAACGTCGGCTAAAGAAGGAGTTAGCGCAACACGGCATAACACCCCAAAAACAAACAACAAAAAAAACTAATCTAACTAGTTTAATATGAATCGTCAGTCAAAAAACCAATTTTGACAGCAAAAACTTGCAAAAAGTAGAGTCTGAGCGAAAACAGAAATGTGAACACGCTGTATTACAAAGTTCATTGCAATGTAAAAAACAAAACAAATTTGGTATTGATAGAGATCTCTAAAACTAACACTTACCGCTCTATTTCCGCACTGCTGCGTATGTATGCATTTTTGTAATTAGTAATTGACATTTTCCCGTTGATTTGTCAATCAAAAACTACTTGGTATATATTTAAATGCTTTTTTACTTCCGCGTAACACCAGAAAACAAACACCGTTGGAATGTAAAAACATAAGATGGTGACATCACGTGATCCTCGCATCGTGCTGTAATTGGTCAGTTGGTGGAGTTTGAACAAACTAGCACGCAATTTTAATTCTCGACTCTAGGAGGTTGGCCTAATAAGGAGATTGGCCAAACAAGGACTCACTTTTCGAATATTGTTGTGGACATTGACATTTTAAAATGCTTATAATTAATTGTAGCAGGCTGATAAAACTATTTTTTCTTCATCGAACGACGCGTAATTTGATCCTTAACAATATTGCGTTAAAAACTCATTTTCGCTAAAATGGTCGTTTGGACAATTAAGCACTGGGGCGACGAATAATCATACGAACTTTCCGGTGGTTTTATTAAAAACTGAGAATATTTGTATATTTCCCGTCTTCTCTTGTTTCATAAGTTGAATAAGGTAATACGATTTTCCAGTAAAGACATTCTTGTGGTTTTTAATTCTGAAGCACGTCGTTTATTTAAAATGTTAATTTTACAAAGTAAGCTATACCTTAGCTGTTGAAGGTTGGCTGCCAGCGAATACTCTGCGTTAATACGACCGGAAATATTTCAGCGCATTATTAAATTGTTTAAATATATTTTATGGTAGTTTTATACTCGAGGAACTGCCATAGGTGCAAATGGAACATAAACCAGGACGGAATCGTAAAATCACAACGATTCGCTTATCAAACGCGAAATGCATAAAATTTATTTGTTTATTGCAGCCATCTTCCAACACAAAGCATAAAGTTCTCGCGTTCGTTATATTTATCAACGTAATTTAAAATATAGGGGCGCATCTCGGAACCTCACAGACAGCGCCTCCCGTGAGTCAAAATAATGGACGCCTCGGTAGATGACTTGATTTGTATTTTTGTGTAGCGTCATTTTTATGAAAACTAATCGCAAGAAAGATGTGTTAGGTGCGCCTTGCCAATTCGGCGCCCGGAACGAACTGCTCCAATTGCACCCGCATAGGGCCTGCCCTGTACAGTTTGGCAAATCAAAGTTTGAAATCGTGACCCATTTTCGCTTTTTGTTTACTATTCAAATGAATGTACTGCTTGTCGAGGATAATAGCTTGGTCAAGCAGATGGCGATTTGAGCACACTTATGAATGAGTGTAATTTTTATGCAATTCCTACTTCTATGCATATGCAATTTAAATTTTACTATATTTAAATTTAATTAGTTGTGCTGACTATACCTATACCTACAAATAAATTTAGGTTGCAGTGGCTCGACAAAAAATGATCGTTTATGTAATTTTTTCGAAATGATTAAATCTTACGTTCTGAGAATGGGCCACTCGTGATTGTATTCATTAGTGAACAAAATGTTTTGTTGAAGAAGAAGAAAATACTAATAAATCTAAATGAAATATGAAACAGAACAAGACACATAAGAATAAACAAGTGACGGTCTCAACCGGGAATCCAACCCAGGGTTTCCGTCTTACCGGGACAACGCCTTTAACCAATAGGCTATTGGGACCTAATTATTTTACGTAATTTTAGTCGTTTTCTTATTTATGTTTTTATTCGTCATGTAAAATAATTAAGGCGAAGCTTAGTGCTAAATGACTATTTTGATTAATCTTTATAACGAATTGGTGTACATTATGAATACCAAAAAATATGTTTTAGATAAATTGAAGGTTTTCCTATAGTTTCGCTTGAGTAGAATACAAATAAAAAAATAAATTACTCGATATAAAATTATTTACAAAACAAATAAAAACCAGTTTTGTGCTTGAAATCGAACGTTTCTAGACTCCGTTTGTCAAGCGATTTTAATGCCTATTACCTACAATATAAGGTATACCAAGAATATACACATTTTTGGCTTGTAGCTTCCTTTTAAGTTCGAATGGCCGAGTGGTACGATATCGTTTGAGACCGTTACCATTTATTTTTCTATATCTTGTTGGGTTTCATGTTTCGTTTAGATTTATTAGTATTGTCTTCTTCTTCAATGATATATTACATTGATGGGTATAACCTTCTAAAGTTATCATAAAAACTATTTCCAGTAAAATAAAAATAGTTTTGTTTTACTTTCTGCGGGTGTAAAACATGGCTACCAATTGTAGGCATATCTGCCCCTCGCTCTACTGCCTTTTAATAAAATAATCCCCGTTCTACATAAGCGAGTAATGCTTTAAACAAGTACTGGTACTCCGACATATCGATTTAACCCGAGACTAGGTATTTCAACAAAGGAAACAATAGAGCAATACAAGGCACGAGCGAAGTATTTCCAGCTGTGAGCTTCAAGTCAGAGCTAATCTACATACGAGTCGTAACTCGCGCCAAGCTATTGTCAAGATTAATATCTTCATGTCACTGTATTTAATGACAGCTCTACGACATGCCGGGTTCTACTTCTGGGTAGGTACTTTTATCATTGATACATATTTGTGTTCAAGAAATACGTGTAAGTAGGGAAAAATAAACCGATGAAACTAATTCTTTTTAGTACTTATTGGTAGGAACTTAGATGCATATATGCATAGTAAATAACTAAATGTGTAAAATTGTAAATAACTAAGAATTTATAAGCTTTTTAAGGCCATTTTAAATAATTAACAGAAATATTAAAATATTAAAATACCAAATATTCAACAGCTGTGACGTACTAGATATACGCCAATTATACGTTAAAACACTACTAAACTACATTTTTCACAAAAAAAATAAATTTCAACATACACAAAATAACACTAACAGACCAGTTAGACAAGCGTACAAAGAAAACATAAAAACTCTGACAGTAAATTCAAGCTTTGGACAAAGACACTACCAATACCACGCAATAAAAGCTTTCAACAGTTTAAAACTTGATATTAAAATTGAGGAAAATAAAAATAAATTCACACACAAAATTACAAAATGGATTAAAGAACAAAAAAGACAATATTACCAAAATTTCATAGCATAAAATAAAAATAAAACCTACACGTAACACACAAAACCAATATAAACACACATAACTCACAAACACACAAGATTATTTTCAATGTACTATTTAAAAAAAAAAAATTAAATATATTATTATGTATTTTTAATTTTAAATGTATAATTTTTCTCATTAAATGTATTATGTAGTTTTTTTATATTATAAAATGAAGGCCTCAGCACGGGCAAGCCACCCAATGAGGCCTACATTACTGAAAACCTTGAATTGTAAAAAATATTGTACCTAATATAATAATAATAATAATAATTTTATAAAAAAATCTCTAGTCCTAAAGAGTCCTAAATTCTCCAATCTTTTAAAATAAATATCAACTCTACTTTTGCCACTAATCTTCTAATAAATATAATATCAATAGTAATGCAGGAGAAAATAGCAAAAGTAAAATCCTTTGCGTGCAAAGTCGTTAACTTTTTTAATAAAAAGTGTGTTTATCTGAAGTGACCTGCCATGAAAGTATGTTTTTCTGTGTCTGTTTGTAAATGATACGTAATATTAGTATGTTTTTCTGAATCTGTTTGTTTTGTCATAAAATCAAACAGATTCAGATACGGTTTAAAATTTTTCCTTTTATTATTATTATTAATAAAATACGTATATTAGCGAAATACTGTTGAAAAATAAAATATTTTCTAGGGGCCATTTTTTAGTGAATTCTCGGATATTCTCCATCAATGATATTATTTTTATATTTCAAACTTTCTTTGTTTTGTTTTAAATATTTTTGCACAGGCATTTGATTTTTCTATTTAAGCAATTCCTGTTCGTATATTAACGTTAAGGTTAGATTATGATTCACTACCAAGTAAAGTTTTTAAGGTCAAGGTAAGCAATGAACTTCATTCAATTATTTTCTCACATAACTTCCAAGAAATACATTGTTTCCTACGTAATTATGGGTTCGCAGAATTGTCCTTGTTTGACAGAATCCTATGATAGTTAACCTCCGATAAGAGAGGAATTAAGAATACTGAATATACGTACGTCACAAAGCAGTATAATTCTACACAGTATGCAATATAATAATGAATAATTGTAATAATTTTTCTTTTTTCTACGAATAAGTTTGAATAGAATGTCCTCCCAAATGATGGATTCGTATGAAGCTGAAGGAATATAACGTATTAATTAGTACGTTTAACAAAATTGTCTGAATGCTACGAACTCGCCAACTTATCGATAACCATGATAACACGTTATTAAGCATGTTTCTACATAATATTTTAGGCAATTTTTATAAATTACGTATTTACTTTACATTTACAGCGAACATTGAAAAAAATGTAAGTTCCGATATCGATTTTTTGTGGAAGAATAAACAAACTATGTTTCATTTCGTTGGAATAACTAATCGATAATGACGATCTACTGTCAATAACTCACCTGCCTGTGAAATAATTCTTGTTTTTACAAGAAAAGTGAAGGGTGATCGAAAATAAATTATAGATTAGAGTTTGATAAAAAAAGGCTTTGGGTAATAATTGATTGGTAAATATGTTGGTACAATTTCAACATTGACTGGTCTATTTTCGATACATTTTCCTATTTATCTATACAGGGTTGTCCAAAATATGTCACCACTTACACGGGATATAGTTTTATATTAATAACACACACTATGTTCAATTACTATTTAAAAATATGTAGTACCATATGAGTGGTATCATCTTTTTGGACAACCTGAATATATAAAAAAATGAACTTTTCTTTGTTTGTCCCCTGTAGATTCAAAAACTACTAAACCGATTCCTGTTTGTTCTTATTAGTGTAAGGAGTGTTTAGGGAGTGGTTTAAATGGTAGAAGTCGGGGACTAAACGCATTATCTATGCACTGGAATGAGATACGGAGTAGAATAAAATTCGACATAATGTATTATTCGACATAATTATTGGTTTCCTATTTATTATATATTTATTATTATTGTCTCTGCCATTGATTGCCGTAACCATAATTACTGCCGTTTATTGGTGGTAGTAGTAAATAAAATTTAAAATCTCAATTGGAATCAAAATTTTTTCTGCATATTATTTACTGGAGTTATTTTATCAACCATAAAGTAGTCATCTTGTAAACTATGTAATTTACATAATGAGCCATAAAGCTCTAAAATATATCTATAAGCCCCCGCATACCCGATTTATAACAAGTTTCTTGTTAACTCTTGAAGTTTTTAAGTTCAAATTTTTTAAAATTTTTTTATGCAGATATGAAATTCTCTCGATAGAAAAAAATCGCAAAGCAAGCTCCGAAAATAATTAAAAACACGTTTTGTTCTGTTATTTAATATGTTATAGGCATAAAAAAAATCACAGTGTATCTTTAAATGTAACTAAAGCATTTGTCGAGATCTTTGTGCTCTATTTCAAACGATTAGTTCTTCATGAAATATTTTCACCATTTTCACTTAATTATTATCGTTTTTTTAATATTAGCGCGCTCCCTCTGACATTCGTATTTACATAACTCCCTTTCAAAACATCTTTGAACGGGCGGCATTAAGCCGATTTGGAAAAAAATTCAACGACAGGGAGTTAAAATCTTGGACAATAGTAATTACGTATCCACTGACTGAGTAATTTTTTGTAATTTATGTACTTCTTAATTTGTATAATAAATATTAGAGTTTTATAACTAGATTATGTCGCTAAAGTGAGAAAATCTGTAAGAACTTGGTAATAACCCAGTAGAAATAAAGAAAATAATAATAATATAATATCTTTATGGTGTCAAATTTTCAAACTATAATAATAGAAATACATGAAAGACTGTTTTGTGTACATTGGTTTATAAATTAGATGAGTATATAATTTTATCAACGGAAAGTAATATATAAACAGTAGGTAAAATAAATGTAAATAATAGAAATGTTAATGTAGTTATGTGTTAAGGTTTATCGTAGCCCGCCTCACTAGGCTTAGCTACTAGGCTTAGGCTTATCGTGTCATACATAAGACTAGTAGCGGATACATGCTCGACGCTCACATTTTAATTATTTTTGATAAACGTATTACTAAAATCTCAATTGTTTGTAGAAAGATCCCTACCTATCTAAATTGTTAATTTTTAAGATTAATGAAAACAGGATCTTCCCATAAAAATAATTTAATTTTATAAAAAAATTTTCAACTAAGAAGTTAGCGGTAAGCACCAAATTTAATGGTGAATTAGTAACTTCCCGAGGGATCCATGGAAAGATCGATTTTCTAAGCCTGCTAGGACAAAGTCAACCGTAGGTCCGTCCATTACGCCGGGCCGCGCGCTGAATATTGTTTTACACGACTTCATCACTTATGTCGTTTAAGATTCCCACTTCATTTTAGAGATTTGAGAGAGAAATTTCAACCGCAGGTCTGTCCAATACACCAGAGCCGCGCGTCGCATATTTTTGTGCACGGCTGCTTCACTTACGTCGTTAAGATTCTGGGTTTATGTCTTTGCCGGTATATCTACGAGTATCTATTCACTTTATTCGTTTGGACGTACGTAACCGTAATCATATTTTGTAATAATTCATGGCTTAACACGCTCGGAAGAAATCAGTCAAGTTCCAACAATAAGTTTATGTATTAATTTCTATTCCATTACATACAGTTTACGTTATAAGTACCAAAGATGTTTATAATCAGTAACTGAATGGGTTAGTAGTAGTGTTCTCATGTTTTAGGTACTGTTATGTCATATTAAGTAAAAACACAGCATCGTCCATGAGATATTCAAGAAGGATATTATGGTGTATTAGGTTAGTAGCAGTTAGAGTAAATCATAATAATACATTGACAAAATATAGTAAATAAAGAAAATGATACTATATGAAATACATGATACTAAATTATTAAATAAATAATTTGTTAAAATTTGTTAATTTGATTAAAAAAGCATTCGTATCATACGTGTATTTACAAAAACAAACTACTTTTCAATCAATTGTTCCCATTTCCTTCCGTATGGTCTAAAGAAAAATGTGTCTCGAATTGAGAGAAAAAAACCGTTCGGTCAGTTCGTCTTATTGAATTAGGAAAAAGATCAGAATTTATTTTGGAATCAGGAAAGATCAGAGGGATGGCAATAAAATTTCGTGCTATTATTGTATGCTAAGATTGCCAAGGGTCTCTTTTTATATCCACCCTTGGGCAAAGTACAGTCAGCGTGATAAGACATTATTCTACAGAACTCGTAAACGTGATTCGATGTGCCCTTACGAAAACCAATGGCAAATAAGTACCGATTCGAATATTATTATAATTGATAGATATTTCCATCTAAATCTATAAGCGGTGAATTTTGTCTTCATTATAATTGATACATATATCCATCTATATCCATATTCTGTGGATTTTATCCTCATTATAATTGATAAATATATACATCTATATCCATATACGGTGAATTTTGTCCTCATTGTAATTGATACATATGGCCATATACTTTGGATTTTGCCCTCATTATAATTTATACATATATCCATATAATGTGGATTTTGTCCTCATTATAATTGATACATATATCCTTATACTGTGGATTTTGTCCTCATTATAATTGATACATATATCCATATACCGTGGATTTTGTCCTCATTATAATTGATACATATATCCATCTACATCCATATACCGTGGATTTTGTCCTCATTATAATTGATACATATATCCATCTATATCCATATACCGTGGATTTTGTCCTCATTATAATTGATACATATATCCATCTATATCCATATACTGTGAATTTTGCCTTCATTATACATTTCTCGATTATTGTATCTTAGTCTTCCCAATCTAGTAGGTACACAGAGAAAAATGTGCAATGCTGATTTATTAAAAATCTCTACAAATTAATGGTAATCCTGTTATAAACGGGACTGCAAGCCGCTTCCTGATAAAGTGTTAGAAAATTGTTATAATATCGGGACACCTGTTCATACGCCTGCGTTTGTCTTAATAATATAATCTTGATGAAATGCAAAAATGTTAGGATTTTTATGAACACGTGGTCGGACATCGCGACAAAACATTGGTATTTTACTTAATGTTTATCATGCTACCTATCAATTCATTCGTTAATGGCCTACAATCCTGTTTTTAACAGGAATACGAATAATTTGAAGTCATTCTTAATAAATTAGGAACATATTTTTATGAGGAAGTTATCTCCGTTTATATAATGAAATGAAGATAATAGAGTATTTTCATACTTGAAATAATTACGGTTTTTTCTGGTTTTGATTATTGTACCAAAAATGTGAAAATTTTAAGTTTTCATAAATATTTTTTTTATATCATTTCATTTCATATCATACGATAGACATATCATTTTAGCGGCAAATAAAAAATAACTTATTTTAAATAAAATTTGAAAATTAATAAAACATAATAAAAATGCTATACATTTTCGATAATAAACATAGTTAACATATCCTGTTCGATTTATTTCACTTATAACCACAATGACTACACTTTTTGCCATACAAGTAGGTAGATACCATAACTTTAGGAAGGTATTACAAAAGCTTTTGGTGTAATTTGTCAAATTCCCGTCACAACTGAGTGGTGCTTTACAGAATACGTTATCCGCATCTGAGAATCGATAAGTCACTTTTATTTGGAGTGGTTTTTATTTATTGCTTGAAAACGGTTTATAAATAGATGGATTTATGCAGTGGACGATAGTAGATAAAGTTATGCAAGATTATGAAAGTTTATGTCACATATTTATTTATACTGGGTTTTTACAGATTTTCTCACTTACGTGAGAACTATCCAGTTATAAAAACGCAAAAATCTACAAATTACATGCATACAGATGAAAATGCAATTAAATACAGGTTACGTACAATTAAAGAAACAAACAAATAATAATATAAAATTAAACATAAGTTCAGTAAAATGACAAACAATACTAGGAGAGACGAGAGACACGAGAATTACAGTGATACATAATATAATTATTTAAACATATTATTTAGCAGCAGCAGAACATTTTTTTTTTTGAATCTGTATAGATTATCGATAAAAATATCTGCTTCAGCACACTCAATCTATTATACAGTCGACACATTTGGGTCAGAGGGCTAAAATAGGCGATATTATTTTTGAATATATTCAGGTGAAAAATGCTATGGTGTCTTAAACAATGGGAATTGGGGACATTTATTTCAATATTGCTAAGTCATAATGAGGTAGTTATACCCGACGACCGAAAAAGCTGAAACTCGGCAGATAGACTCGTTGTTTTAGGCACTCACGCCTTTTTGACTGAGGATCGAACCGTCCTCTCCAGAGTCTCTCTCTTGTCTCTCTCTTAACTGCTGTGAACTTTTAAAATGTCTTTTAAAACCTAAAAAAAAAATAATTCGGTTTATCTGACTATTGAACGTTTCTACCCAGGTACTGGAGTCAACCAAGCTAACAACTGAGCCAAATCCCGGTTGCTAAGACCGGCACATATTTCGTATAGATGTCATCCAATTTCAGAAAAAATGCGCGTTTGCGTATGTATTATATTATATTGTATTATCATCGACAGCAAGTTTATCTGCCGATTTTCGGCTCAATCAGATGTCGGGAAGTGGGTTAATTTTCACTTCCAAGATTTCACTTCATTCATTCATTCACTCATTCCATCAAGAAAAACATAATCAAAAATCAAATAGATGCATTTAAAAGGCGCCAAAAACGCCAAGCTGCTCTAGGCGCCATTTGACTCGGGCAGCAGTGCAACAGAGTTAACATAAAACCAAACAATAGTTCATTGATCTCATTTCGAGAGGAAAAGGCAACAATCTTCATAGTACACCAAAATACTATCGCATTTCCGAATGCATTCTGAATCAATGTTTTCTTGTAGTAAAACAAGTTATGGTCCATTTCGTTGATGCTTACGCTCGTTAACCAATTTATTGTTGGCAGTTGAATTGAGCACACATGGGTTTAACAAGCTTTATCGTCTCTTATTCCCATAACTTATCCCAACCCCATGGAATACGAACCCATATCCATGTAAAAAAACGTATTTATAAGTACCAATGAATTGGTGCTAGAATCAAACAGGATCCTTTATTATTCATTGGTGTTTTCTAGACATTAAGTGATGTGAATTTTTGAAATATAATCCCTTGTTGATCGGATATAGTTGAGAACAAGACCAAACGAATCAATTTATTGTTTCTAAATCATCCCACGCAAAGCAAATAAAAATAAACTAAATAAAGGGAAAAACCAAGATTCGTCGAAGGTTAGGTTGAAGATTTGTGTTAGAGTTGCTCATTCATAAATATTTACTTTTTTTACCAGAGAAAAAAAAACGGAAAACTTTCATTTGCAACGAATTGAAATAAATTTGTAAATAAAATGTGGAAGCTACTTTAGAGGTTTTATCAATCAATAAATTAAAACGGATATGAAAAAAATCTGGTGGAAAATCGGTTAACATACTTAGGTATCTAATAGATAGTTACTATTTATGGATATTTTCTTCCCTTCGTGTTACTGAATGTTACTCGAGTTTGAATAATTTAAATGAGTTTATATCTCGATTTGAATCGAATTCATCAATTCAAGGATTCACGCAACGAGATTAAACGAATGAATCGTTCGGGTTAACAAGGTGTGTTTATAAATTTAAACGAATGAAGCAAATCAAATTAATGAATTTATTTGAACGGAAAAATCGAACCGAATATTAACACTTCTACTTACCTCTTACATAAAATGTTCGTTGCTCTACATACATGCAATGAAACTTTCAGATTTTTTAGATAATCTTAAAAGCCTTTGTTTGCCCTTTGAACTTATGTGACCTCACAAACAAACCCACAAAAAGCAAAATGGGAATCAATTAGTTTTGATCCTGATTTCTTTTCTCAAAGCAACTTCTTATCACCGATTTATATTTTATACCAATTTGGATGCGTCGTTATTTATATCCTTTCCCAACCAGACGACATAAGACTCCAATAACGTGGGTCTGCTCGACGCTCACATTTCAATTATGTCTGATGAATGTATTGCTGAAATCTCGAATGTTGCTTTTCAGCCTCTATGAACTACATGACACCGCTGTTTACTTATAAACGTATGAAGTATTAAGGTGACATTACAAATATTCTTGCATTTTATTGTTTATATCTACCTACTTATAAACGTTTGTATTCTTACCAAATTTATGCATAGAATAAAACCATTGATATTGAAAATACGATTCTAAATCAATGGAACAATTTACCTTTAACACAGTTGTACAGCAATATAAACATTGTAATGTACAGTGGTGTAGATAGATATACATTATGCGAGAATGGTGGTGGGGCTAACCGTTGATAATCATCGCATGTTTCCGACTCTATTGTTCCGCCTGGGTTTCATTTACCCTCCAATCTTAGCAGCTTATGTCGGGGATGTTTTTCACCAAAATGGTGCCGTGGAAATTATCATTGTAACTCAGTTATTGAAATTTGGGTACCAAGCTTACATACATTTGAAATACAAGTGTCAATTTTACCAAAAGTACTGCAAAAAAATAATAATTGTCAATTAACTTTGTGGCGTCATTTTGATTAAATGGAAATATATGTTTTTTTAAATTTCAAATTTATAAATAAATTATTCTTTTTATGTGATATTTTTAGATTTTTTTTAATAAAAAACGGATTAAAATTATTGCACACAAATATATAAATAAAGGGTTTACAATTTTAACATACAAATACAATGGGATTTCAATTAGATAAATTTGAAATTGTGAAAAGTGTTAATAATGAAGTAAATATTATTAACAAAAACTTTTTTTTAAATAGCCATCTCCTAAATTTATTTTCACATTAATACCTACATTCATTTTTTATTGTTGTTATTTAGACATCTTGGATTTTTTGTTTGAATTTTTTTTTGCTGTTATTAGTACAGTAATTAATTTATTTATTTTATATTATAACACACTGGCGTAAATAAATGTTCTTCTTTATTTTCACTTTGATTTATATGCTAACCTGATGAAGGAATATCTGGTTCAGAAATATCAGATAATGTTTATTGAAATACTGGTTTGAAAAAAGTTAATACAAATATTAAATCAAAATAAACTATGTTTAAATCACATAAAAATATGATTTTTTTTAAATTCACCACAGCCTTTAATAAAATAATTTTCTTCTAGTCCTATGTCATCTTTGGAGAAGCTGTGTGGAGGGTCCTTGAAGTGATTTTTATCAAAACCAACTGTTTCTTCGTTGGGATAGATTACGAAATAAACATTATATTGAGTATATATACTTTTCATCCTGACGAAGAAAACTTTGATACAGATGTTGAAGATTTTCATTAAATAGTTTAAAAAAGTTTGCTATTTTTATTTAATTTAAAATCATGCCACAATATGAATTAGGAATTATTGAAGAAAAGATAATTATTTTCATTTAAAAAATATATCTGTTTCAACCACTATTCTAAGCACATGCTTATGAACCAAAAGTTTCTGCATCTGGATACAAATAATACTAATTTGTTACCCATAGTAAAAAAATCTCTCTTTAAATATGATGTTGAATTTGGAGAAGTCGGGATTCTTGTGCAGTAAGTAATCATTTCAAAAAAACTCATCTGATATTCTATCTAGATATTGAAATCATCACTCAACATCATCACAATCCTTTCAGTCATCATTCTAATACATTATATCTCCATCATACTACATGAAAACTTAATCCATCTCTCCATACAAAACAAAACTACTTTGAAAGTTTTCATCTGTTCCCCGAAGCTGTAAGCTGAAACAGATAATTGGCCGTCAGACGAGCAATGCTTCGTTTGATTGTTGACACACCATCTACTCTTACAACCATGCACTTCCTAACTACAATACAAGTGAATACAAACCGAGCTACAGTCTATTTCCATCGAGCTTTTGCAGGCTGTGAAGTTACTTTTACCTTATTATGTCCGCTCGTTAAATTTATCTTCCTTTCAGAAGGGGTGTTGATATTAAATTATGAATTTGTTTGTCTTCGCATACTTAAGCGCTTCTGGGCTTCACCAAAGTTCATTATACCGTGAAAATCTTCTTTCAAAGTAAATTTGAACAGGTAGCTAATATTATTTGTTACAGTTTTGTCAATGAGATAAAGCATAAATAAAGTCCGTCTCTAAGTTTGCCATTGAAAGTTTCCCGTAGTTTTCACTCCTAGAAGTCAATATCAGTAAAGTTTCTACTACAGTTTAGATTGAACCTTACTTATCTCTAACTAATCATAATGACATTTATCAATAGGGGTAGGCAGATAAAATGAAACGCCACATACGGTCATGACACACATTAGTTACTTATTCACATTAATTTGAAAAATGAGTATTGCTAGTTTATTAAGAGTCTCTTCAAATTATTCGTAATCCGGTTAAAAACTAATGCAGACATTTATGAATGAATTCATGGGTTTCCTGATAAACTTTTAGTAAATTACGAATATATCACCCCGTTGTCAGAACACGTGTTCATGAAAATCTTAATATTTTCGCATTTAGTCGTTAAATATTATTAAGGCAAATGCACGTTCGAGTATTTGATTAACCCAGTATCATCCCGAGGGATCGGTGACTTGCATATATATTTACCATATTATTTAATTAATACAATTCCTCAAAATATTAATATGAAAACATATGAAACTGCTTACTGCGGTTTAAAGACAATATTACCAAAATGTCATAGCATAAAATAAAAATAAAACCTACACGCAACACACAAAACTAATATAAACACACATCACTCACAAACACACAAGATCATATTTTAAATGAATTATTTTCACTTTAAATGTATTATGTAGATTATATTTTCATATTATAAAATGAAGGCCTCAGCACGGGCAAGCCACCCAGTGAGGCCAACATTAGTGGAAAACTTTGAAATGTAAAAAATATTGTACCAAATAAAAAAAATAAATAAAAAAATGAATCCACCTAGATTTCACCGTGTATCCCATATTTTTAGGTTTAAATAGATCGCTGAAAACGTTTTTGCAAACTTGGTATAATAGGTCAAAAATTGCTCGAGTGGACATACTTCTACATGAGCATATTTTATATTTATACATAACTTCTCTAACTAATAATTTTTTTTTTAAATATCGCTGAAGTGCTTAAGCCCCCGTATGCCAAATTTCTACCGATTGATAACAAGTTTCTCGTTAATGCTCTAAGTTTTTAAGTACCAACAAAAGTATATGTTAATATTGAAGATAATATCTATACATTTGTTATGCCCAAACGTTAATTAGATATATGAAATTCCCACGATAGAAAAAAAAGCTCCAAACTAAGCTCCAAAATTAAAAAAAACCACTTTTTATTCTGTTATTTTATATGTCATAGGCATGAAAAATTCACTGTGTATCTTTAAATGAAACTAAAGAATTTTGGAGAGATTTTGCTCTATTTCAAACGAGTAAAATATTTTCACCATTTCGCTTAATTATTATCGTTTTTTAATATTAGCGCGCTCCCTCTAACATTCGTATTTACATATCTTCCTTTCAAACCATCTTCGAAGGCTTACTAGGGGTCCTTAAATTCTGCAGGATTAAACACCTTTCCTTAAAACCTATAGTTCAAACTGCACAAGCTCGTAATTTGCAGTCAGCTAAGCGAAAATTATCAAAAAGATCTCAAAGTTCAACTAGCTCAAATAGCGCTAGAGCTCCAAGAGTTACAAAAAGCTCAAAAAGATTTACAAACTTAAATAACTCAAAACCTTTAAACGGGAATAAACGTTCAGGTCGGTAAAGTATTCGTATTCGAGAACTTCTCAATGATATAGCTTAGATTATACGTTAAGTTATAGTAAATATATAATATTATGTAACTTGAGCTTTCAGTAGTACATAGGTAGTTGGATTTATTGATTCAAGATTCATCGCTTTAGATAAGTATTTGGATAAATTGGTTCGGGCCTAAACGAAAATCGATACATTTCAGCTCGAAACTTATGACAAAGCTGCGTTGCCAAAGTTAAATGAAGTGAAATAAATTTATTTAGGAACTAGTCGGGAACAATGGCATCAGTGTCTGAGGCTCATTTCTCGGTCGAATAATTATTATATTTGGGACAATTTCGGTCCTTATTATTTAATCAATATTAGATATTTACATTTGGATTTACATTTATATGGATTTATATTTGGCTAGCCACGAGTTTGAAATGTAAACCAATCTTTGTGGAACAACGTTTAAATTGCATTAGGTACTTACTAGTGGAACTCTTAATGAACAATTATTATAAACCAGATAATCAATTTATGCACGGAGAAAACTCACTGATTGATAATTTATTACAATCTCTTAAAATTATTTGTATTCCTATTAAAAACGGGACTGCAGGCCTTTAAAGAATTAATTGACAGATTACCTAATAAAATATCAGTAAAATAAAACACGAATGTGCTATGACGATGTCGTTATACGTCTTCATAAAAATTCTAATATTTTCGAATTTCGTCACTGTATAATAAACAGGATAATCGCAGCTGTATGAACACGTGTTCCGATATATTATTCTTCGTAATATATATAATAATATATATTACGAAGAACTAACAATCAAATAGGGCACGCTATCGCGTTATTAACAGGATTTTAATAAATCAGCAATATTCCTTTTTCTCCGTGTGTCCCACAAAAATCTCTCTATTTTCTGGTCACAGTGTTACGTGCAACATGAGTTACGTAGATTTTAAATATTTATTATTGATTTTTCAGTTATTATTGTTTGGTTCTGAAGGCCGGCAGTACCTAAATCTAGCAATATAAGATAATATTTTAATCTCAGGAAAAAATGAAAAGATTAATTATGCGAGATTTTCTTTACTCGCACAAATTGTAGAAAGCCTCTCACTATTAGGGAGATAAGCTTCAAGCACAGTTTTTTTAATCAAAAATGTTTTCCCATAAGAGAGTATCCGCATGATTTATTCAATCCCTGAGTAAAAACAGCAAATTAATTTTAATAACTCCAAATTCGACGGAAAACAGACAAGCACCTTCCAATATATATAACCCACCTAATTTCATTGCAAACCTGCAGGACTGAACTAAAACAGAATTGCGAAAACCTTTTTTTATTCTTCTGGTGCTCGCTCCCATTGGAGGTTGGCTATCTTCAGACAGTTTTCACCCTGCAGGCTGCATTCCGGAACTGTAATCGAACCAGTCAAGCAGGATTCAATGAGGAGTAACGTCTCCATTTATTAAGTTAATCAATCTACTCACAGGGCAATCTACTCATATAAAAGTATTATCTACTGCGGACAAATAATCAGAACTTCTACGAACAACGAACTTCACGCCTATATAATTTTAGTATTCAAATCATAGACATATGAATGATTCAAATTCAATTTATTTTCTAACACCTTGGAACAAGTCAAGCCTAGTAGGGTGGTTAATACCTAAATAGTATATTTATGTATTTTTTTCAAAAAAATACAAAAATTTTCTACATGGTTTCTATTCATGTAAATTTTTATTTTCCTGTAAAATTTTGTACAGTTAGCTTTTTACAGTTAACAGATAATATGACCGGTCGGTGGCCGAGTTGACATCGCGTTTGGGTCCCACCCAGGCGTAGTGTGTTCAATTCCTCGGCTGGCTAAGTCCTCCATCACAACACAAGCAACATTATCAACAAGCCAATATATTTTCTCTTCAGTAAAATGCGTGGTTAAGCTAATAATCACTCGATTGGTTGTATATGTATATGTACAATATTATTTAATCATTATCGTTTTTCAAAATATTAATATGGAAACATATGAACTGCGGCTTAAAGCCAATGAATCCACCTCGATGTAGCCGTCAATCCCATATCTTTATGTTTTTTTAAATATGGAATATTATGACAAGGGATCGCTCAAACGTTTTTAGCAAACTTGGCACAATATCCCCAAAATCGCTCAAGTGGATAACTTCAATAAAATTCATTTATTTAATGATTATGAACTGTCTCATACTCGAGGTAGGTAGGTACTAAAATATCCATCAAATTATCCCAAATAAAAACCATATGACTCATCTCTTATAACTGTGCCCTATCTCATAACAATAAGCATGCGTTTAACTCCCTTACTTTCAGTTGTGCGATCAATAAATCAAGGGGCATCCCCTACTGCCCCGAACTAAAAGCTCCCCTTATCTGACAGCCTCAAAAATTGTGGGGTACAATAAATAAATAAAACTGTATTAATGATCCTATCGGGGTGTGGAAATTTGTAGATTTAGCCTTCGGGTTTCACCCTTGTTCATTGTCTTCATGACGACAGTGGATTAATAACTAGAATGTTCCTTCTCACTTTTCTGTTTAATAACATTTTAGAATTAATTGATTTTACCCTCTATTCTATTAAAAATATTTGTAAACATTTGTTAATGGATATTGTGCACTTACTCCTATTTTTAATTAACAATTTTTAATATAACTTAAATGCTTATTATTATTATTTTTAAAGGCTGTCAGTTAATGCGATGTAGGAGAATTCTTCAATTAATGTTTTTTTTATGTTTATTATTGTCTGTATCTGTGTTTTCTCCACTAAAAAAAAAATAATTAGTTAATTCTAATTTTATTACTCAGCTTTGCTCGAGAAATAGGGAAAAATATATATTATGGCGTCTTGTCTTTTTTTTTCTTAATTACGAAAATTTGTCGAAGCTCTAAAACGAATGGTGGATATTGTATTGCGGACTGATAATAGTCTTGTTGACATAAAAATTTTAAACTGAGAAAATTGAGCACAGCTTTTTTTTATCAAGATACTGTTAAAAATGTGACTGCATGACCATTTCACAATAAAACATTAGTCATTAAGAATATATCTGAACACCTGTACAAAGCAGGTGGCCTGGTCCGAATAAATATAATGGACGAGATGAAAACATTTGAAGAACACGTTTTCGAAGTTCCTCTTAAGGCGAAGCTTAATGCTAAATCACTATTTTGATTAATCTTTATAACGAATTGGTAAACATTATGAATACCAAATAATATGCTTTAAATAAATTGAAGGTTTTCCTATCGTTTTTTTTAAGTACAATACAGATAAAAATAAATTACTCAATAAAAGATATAAATGTAAACTACAATGTATGAACGCATAAAGGAAACAACTTTAAAAAAATACAGTATTATAGCTAAGATTATCTGTGACAGTTTCACTTGATTAACTTTTTTGCTTTCTTATAAAATTATTTACAAAATAAATAAAAAACAGTTTTGTGCTTGAAATCGAACGTTTCTAGACTCCGTTTGTCAAGCGATTTTAATTTTAATAATTCTAATTTTTTATTACCTACGATATAAGGTATACCAAGAATATACACATTTTTGGCTTGTAGCTTCCTCTTAAGGCTATGCCCTACGTCGTTTAATATTTTGAATCGAGCCGCCATCAATCAAACTCCTTACGTAGATGGCGATAAGGCTTAAATTCCCGCTTAACACCATCCAGCTGTTTTGATTTAGGCGAGAAAAATACATGGCCAAAAAGTGCCTTTTATTTTATTTTTTGGATAATTATACATATATTATATATAATATATTTTAGGCATACATATTTATTTTTTTTCCGATTATTTTATAAATAACTTAATTTGCCACATTATAAAATAAAACCATAACCGAAAATGGGTTCGTAAGTAGGAAATTTTGAACTTTAAAGCAGTTTTCATAGGCCTTATAAATTATTTTTTTCTGGGCTTATAAAAAGATTTATGTAAAAAATAATGGATTATTTCAAAGGCCTAGATGTATTATACTCGCGGTATTTATTTAAAGCATCTGAAACATTTCTAGTCGACCAAATTTTCAAACCAAAAACACAACTCAACCGATTTGTTTTATCTTGCGTTGGACGTTATTTCAATTTACCTTACTGACAGATGACCAAATATTTCATTATCATTACTTTGACACTATTGTAATTTTTTTTTAAGCAAAATTATGAGCATGAACCACAAACTGTGGGACAATCAACCACTCTCACGCCCATCAATAATACTAATTGTATGTCGCGCATTGCACACAATCCATAGTGGACAAATGATAAACTCAACTGGACAAATAATCTCCACTTGCACAGCGACAGCCATTAATAATCCCTCAAGTGTCGTTGCATTGTCACGCCAAATATGCATGCATATCATACAATGGTTCATACTTAAGGGTCACTCTCGCTCGCCAGTTGCAGCGTGGATTGAACACTTTGGGGAGTATATGCGACACCAAGGGATGAAAGGATTACACGACTGGACAATGATAATTTTGATTTATCGTAAGGATATTTTTGTAAATTATCTATTATTTGTTTAGTACACCCGAGTCCTTTGAGGTTAAAGGGTAAAACGCAATAAAATACAGGGTAAGGTTTGCTAAAGGGTTGATATTATAAACAAACAAAAATGGATGTATATTTTTGATTCTGAGTTATGGTCGCACCAATGAAAACTCCGTTGTAATTCTCTTGCTGTTATATGCGTCGTTTACGACAAAGAGGGAGAGATAACAACGGATTTCAACCGCTGCCAGGTCACCCCATCAAAATATCGGATTTCAAAATAACTTTGAAACTGTAAATTATTAATGTGTTACCTACCCATAATACTTCTGAATCAATGAGTGGATGCTGTTCAGGAGAGGGGTGTATTTTAAACCCTAATATGAATGTATCTGTTATTATTTATTTTAATTTTTATTTAGGAAAAAACAGTCGTAAATTTAAGCATAAACAGTTATTATTGATATTTCTAGACCAATAAAGTTCCATTAAGTTTAGTAATTGATTTGGTATTTGTACCTTCACAGTATATTTATGAATGATAAAAAAATTACATTTTAAGGAATTACAAAATGTTATAAAACAAGTAAGGACAGTTAGTAGTAATTTTAGCATGATTATACTAAAAACAATAAAATAAATTACATATGACATAACTATATAAGCCATAACTTGATTAAAAATATATTTTTTTTATTTACTGGAAGTTATATGATCGAAGCATAGTTTTAAATTCTGTGTGATAATTAAAAATAATGAATGCGAAAAGAAATAAAAAAAAAAGATTATGTTTAAATAGTGTAAGTGAAATTATCAGAGTATTTTAAAGGAGTCATGCTATTTTTTTTATATCAGCCTCAGAGGAAATTCGAATAACATGAGAAGAAGAAGTTTTAAGTTCCCTGGCTTTCTTCTTAAGTAGCTAGTTAGAAGGCATGAGGTGGTCATTGAAGAATATACGACTTGCTACTCCTGGAAGGTGGATATTTGCTAAAGTCAAGGTCCGGTGGCGACGAACAGCTGCCAACAAAGCGTCCTTGCAATTTATAACTTCTTTCAAATGAATAACTTTGCATTGCATATAATCAATTTTAGCGATTTTACTGCTCAAAGCTAACATTTTGGTGTTTAAAGTTTCAATTTGTGAAGATAAAATTTTCATTGACTTTATAATAAGTTCTAATTGATCTGTAAAGTTGCTGAATCTTGCGTCTAGCTTACAAAAAATGTTTTTTTTTTCTTCTCCTTAAGTCTCTCATCAAAGGTTTTTGAGAACTGGTTAAGGATTTCATTTAAATTTATAGGATTATCGTCAGAACTTTGCTAGTTTGCCCTCGTATTATTTTTCATTTTGTTCTTCAAGTTGGAATATCACTTGTGTATTGAATAATAATAGCCAACGTGTTATGAATATATCTGTTACGAATGTTTCTGTTACAAATGTAACTCTTACGAATGTATCTTATGTGGATGTCTCGTTCTCAACGGAATTCTTTTAGTACTATGCAAAATTTTACCATTCTGACTAAGGAAAAAGGGAAAAGGTATGGGAAAAGCATACGGGAAGCTTTTAACTTCTAAAATATTATGAACAGAAAAAGACAGAAACGTTAATTTGTATTTCAATTGTGCCCTGGAAAATACATTTTAATGATATATTCCAATATACACTACTTTCACTTTTAGAGGAAGAATTTTCGTTTTTGTTAGGAAGCTGAAAACGTAACAAAAAACATATTTTTTCCCCGGGTTTCGATTTTTATGCAACGACGTAGAGGAGAGGACCGAACTTTTGACAGTTTCGCTAGGTCAATCGGTTCCTTGCTCATCTGTTAAAATATAAGTTTTCAACCAGTACGTATACAATATACTTTGAAAATCTCCTACTGCCATTACAATAAACAAAAATGTTGCTTGTTGCTTGATGGAGAACTTAGTCAGGTGAATTTAACTCACGACTCCTGGGTGGAAACCATACGCGGTGCCAACTCAGCTTCATTTTTTTATTGTACAATACGGAATAAATACCATGATGTCCAAATAAAATTTTTCGACAACTGAATTAACTGATTTTTTTAAAAGTTCCATTACTAAAAATCTAAATCACACTGTGAGCTTGAATTAGTTTCGTTGTCGAGAAGGTACGGATAAACAAAATGTGCAAATTTAATAATAATGATAATTTGATGTTTTTATAGCACCGTTTATGTGAAAAGTCAACTCAAGGGCGCTGAAAACTCCAGAGCTCGATGATTTTTCCTCTTTATACAGGTTTTTCCAATAAGAGGTGTTATTTTGAATAGCCCGCTATTTCGGTAGATGTTACTTTTGAAGCTGTCATTTTTTGACGTGTGACAAGTAAAAACTACGCCATTAATAAAAATGGAACGATACACGCTTCAACAATGCATTGAAATTATTAAAATTCACTTGAGTGAATCAAATGCAAATCATCTTGAGTGATGAGGCCCATTTCCACCTCGGTGGCTTCGTCAACAAGCAATATTGTCGCATCTGGGGCTCGGAAAACCCAAGAGTTATTATTGAAAAGCCTCGCTATCCTCAACGTGTGACTGTTTGGTGCGGTTTATGGTCCGGCGGAGTCATTGGACCTTACTTTTTTGAAAATGAGGCTGGAGCAACAGTTACGGTGAATGGATCGCTATCGAGAGATGATTAATGATTTTTTATGGCCGGAATTGGATGGTATTGATCTGGACAACGTTTACTTTCAACAAGACGGCGCTACATGCCACATAAGCAACGAAACCATTGATCTTTTACGATTGAATATCAAAATAACACCTCTTATTGGAGCTGTTCTGTCCAGTACACAATGACGAAACTAACAAACTAAGTAGTTTCCTCAATGAATCTTTGTTGCACCAGATTTAATTGTTTCGAAAGATCCATTTCACAAATGGGCTAGTTCTTAGAGTTTGAAACCTCCGGTCCCTTATCTCTTAATGTTATAATATGCTCCTCTAATGGCTGCCTGGCTGAACACATCATATCTGTGTTTGGTCAAATGATTCTCTCTGCTGTGCCATTAGAATTAGAACAGGAACAGAAATTCCGGCTTCTAACATGGCTAGAGCAGGAATGGACAATCTTTTATATTGTATAATAAAAGTTGTTACACAGAAATTACGCAAATGTAACATTATCATCAGGGTCCACGTATACATATACCTAGTTTGATTTGATGATAATGTTAAATTTGAATTTCTGTACGATACCCCAACCTAAGTCTGTACCTACACTAAATACAGTTTATGTAATAACGGACAATATAAGATAAATAATGTGCCGTGTTATCGGAGCCCGGTCAGTGCAGAATTGGAACGAGTAGGCAGGGCGTAAGTGGCCGGCAGTGATGCCAACATATTTTTATAGATGATAATGTTTCTATTGAATGAAACAAATTCTTAATTTTTTTTTATGTGAAACCGCACAGGAGTCCCAACTGCTCCCAACCATCTGGAGCCAGTGAGACTATGGCATCCCCAATTCTGGTATGTAGTGAGGCTGGAGGTAGTGGAAGGGGAAGATCATATTATATATTGTTTTAAAGTAGTAAATCGTGAAATAACACAAATTAATCAAATAAAATTTCCCTGCGCACGTCAGGATTTGAACCGACGACCTCCAGCTTGCTAGTCGAGAGCCTTACCCGTCCACCACGGAGGCCAATAATTGCTACTAATTCGCTACAATGCCTGGCATAAATATTCTTAAATGCAAATTCTGTACAAAGTCGCATAACGTCCCTGGATAGAGTATAATATATGGAGATTGGAGTTTCTTTTCTATTGTAGTAGAGTATATGTAGATTGGAGTTTCTTTTCTATTGGAACATAGTACTTGGAGCCTGGAGTTTCTTTTCTATTAGAACATAGTACATGGAGCCTGGAGTTTCTTTTCTATTAGAACATAGTACATGGAGACTGGAGTTTCTTTTCTATTGGAACATAGTACTTGGAGACTGGAGTTTCTTTACTATTGGAACATAGTACATGGAGCCTGGAGTTTCCTTTCTATTAGAACATAGTATATGGAGACTGGAGTTTCTTTTCTATTGGAACATAGTACTTGGAGACTGGAGTTTCTTTACTATTGGAACATGGTACATGGAGCATGGAGTTTCTTTTCTATTAGAACATAGTACTACCTGTTTCTGTCTAAATTCACAAATGACCATTCCCACGGAAATGCACATTAAGTCTTTCGAAGTCTGCCCTGATTGATGGACATTGTAACGCTGTCCGAAACCTTGGATAAATGAGAAAGCGCAACGCGGCATAGTAACCCAAAAATTGTACAATGATAACTCTAGGTTTTATGTTTAACTCGGCAGATACGGATAAGTTCCATATCTTCGTGTCAAATTCTGTATGTTTAGTTTACCAGGCCATGACTTACCAGAGTTTCATAGGCTCGCGTACCACTGTTTTAAATAGTGTTTACCAAAGTATGGGCTAAGTGTGGATGATTCATATTTATTACTCGCTCAAAGTGTCCATCTGTGAGGCATATTGCAACGTCCTTTGTGAATTAAATAGATTACTTCTCCCCATAAAGCCGAAACTTTCAAATACACATCTTAGAATTATTGAGTTATCTTTCGTCTTCAATTCCTCCATGTGTTGAGTTCAATTCGGTAACTGATGTGCGCTTTGTTTCCTTCAACCTTCCGATAGCTGATGACGCTGCTGACCTAAGTGTTGACTGTCGTGAATTGGTATATTCAGGAATGAAAAGTTTTTTTTGTGTGAATACCGTACATGAACCAAACCGCCTGGAGCCAGTTAGACTATGGCATCCCCAATTGGTGTATGTTGTGAGGCACTAACTTCAAGTGCGGAGGAGAAGAGGAAGGTGGGGAGATACCTGGCTATTCAGATCTGGTCACCAAACACGGCTAAAGTCATTTCAAGTAACATTTCAATTCTGATTGTTGGTCTTACACCAAGGCGATACTGATAATATTTTCCATTGTAACGTGCCGCAGATAAACCTTATGTGGTTTTATATGATTAACTTGTGAGATAACATAAATCAATCAAATAAAATTTACTTGCGCATGCCGGGATTTGAACCCGCGACCCACGGATTGCTAGTCGAGAGCCTTACCCCTCAACCATGATAAGTAAGTAGGTATGATTTAAAAAAAAACTTATTTCCATCCTAATTTCTTACGAATACAGGAAGTAATTAAATCGTATATATCCTTTGCTTGACTTTCTGAATCTGAGGTACAGATTTAGAGAGAGACGAATTCCAAAAACATTATTACAAAACGACTCTAAGCTCTAATAGATTCACACGATCGCCCAAGCACCACCGTCTCACGTTTACCAGACAAGATTAACGTAAGTACTACGTATTAGTACGTATAAGGCAGTACATTTCTACGTGTCTGCTGTACGATTTCAAGTAATGTATATAATAACGCGTAAGTCACGCTCGAATTTAACACACGGGGGGAATTTACTGAAAACACTGAACACATTACATAAATTAGTACTTACCTACATACATTACAATAAGAGGGAATTAATAATTCATTCACGATTTGAAAAGAAAGAAATAATATGTAAGCTTATTTTAAAAGTCAAATAAATAGGACTGTAAGCACCGGTTTTTTTCACCTAAGACAACTCAAGTCTGTCCGAAGAAACCTTCCTGCAGAAGCAACAAAACTACTTATCAACTCTTAGGACGGGTTGTTTCGGAGAATTTGAACAATTCATCAAATTTCAACGTTCATTTTCAAGTTCTGTGAAAGATTTTTTCAAGTTCTGTTTTTATTTCAGTTTTTTCAAGCAACTAGCCTACAATGATATAATAACAGAACTTGAATAAGACTTTCACAGAACCCGAAAATGAACGTTGAAATTTGATGAATTGTTCAAATTCTCCGAAACAACCCGTCCTAGTTTGGTGATCGCGCTTTCGGAGTATCTGGGCCGAAGGCTTGGAATAAACTTCCTCCGGATCCAACAGAATTCAGGTCTAAACTAAAAACTTACCTTTTTAAGCTATCGTACCCTTAAATTAAATATACTATTCCTGAGAGAAAGTCCAGTTATATTCAATTTTAAAATTATGTCCTAAATCCTGTATCTAAATTTCGATAATAAACAATTAGATAATGTTACTTAAGTGTTAATCTCAAGTGACCTACCAGGTAAGTATTGTACTGTATATTATCTACATAAATAGTTAAGTAATATCATAGATCACTGTAAAATGTATTATAAGTTTGTACAGCGCCCTTCAGGTGATTTTGCACAAAAACGGCGCTATACAAGTCAACCAATTATTATTATTATTTATTTATTATATTATCTTTTCTTCATTACTATTTTATGGAATTCCATATAATTTACAGCGTAAATAAAGTATCGCTTATTTTTGTCTTGATGTAGGTATTGCAAATCGAAAAAAGACGATTTGCAAAACATATGTGTGCGTTGACACCACAACATATTTTACTTTAAAGAGGTTTAGTTTCGGAGACAAGTTTGTTATATTAATCTGAATATTGTTTGTGTGTAGATCTTTTGAAGCCAGATTTAGATGTATAAATAGAATATAACTATTTTGATTTGCACTGATCGAGAAAAATATTGAATTAGGAGTTACGAATATTTGGTTTTCTGAAAATATGGAACTCGAATTTATTTTATACAAATAAATTCTAAAAAAATTTTTTTGTTTTTGTTTTAAACCACTCTATTTTTTATATATGTCGACCAGTTTCGGTTGTTCCTAACCTTCTTCAGGACAATAAATATATAAACTATTTATTTATTTATTGATTTTATTTTAGTAATTTGTACATTTAAGATTACAAATGACTAATTAATTATTACATTTAAATATACTATGTTTTTTTTTTCTTTCTTGATATGGCTCCTACACAACATCTTAAACTTTTCAATTGGGGCAGACTTAAGGTTTTCCGGCAGCGCGTTATAGTATTTCATCCCTTTATAAAATATACTATTCTGGGTATTCGCTTTGTCCTTCTTTGGTAGCCTGATTTCATTGCACGTCCTAGTTTTATGTTGGTGTATGTCCTTGTTGTATACAATTTGATTCGAAAAATATTTGGGTAGCAGGTTGTTTACTATTTTGTGTAAAAATATCATCGTGTTCAAGGTCAACATCTGTTTCACCGTTAGCCAATTTAGTTCGTTTAACATTTTATTTACTTTTGAATATCTATTTCGTCTGAGTATTGTTCTCATTGCCCTATTTTGGAGAATTTGAAATTTATTTTGCTCTCGGTCGTTACACAGGAAAAGGATAGTTGAGCAGTAATTAAAATGTGGAGCAATAATGGAGTTATAAATGGTGATTGCAGTTTTTTCGGACAGTTTTTGGCGAATTCTTCCCAAGAAAGATATCTTTTTTCCAATTTTCTTTTGGGTATATTCCGCATGTTTGTTAAAGTTGAGTTTGGAATCTATTATAACTCCTAAGTATTTTATATCGGTAACATTTTCAATAATTTCACCATCAATTTTGATTTTGCTTTCACTGGATGTCTTCTTATAACCAATTACCATACATTTTGTTTTTTTTGTATTTAATTTAAGCTTATTTATTTTTAGCCATCTTGATACATTATCTAGTTCATTATTTAAAATATTTATTAGTTCTTCATAGTTTTCTCCAATTATATATATAAGTGTATCATCGGCAAATAGTCGTACTTTGCATTTTGAAAATATTTTCACCATGTCATTAATATAGAGTATGAACAATAGAGGTCCAAGGACTGATCCCTGTGGTACTCCTAATTTATTTTCCATTGGTTTTGAAAATTGATTATTAATTTTTGTTACCTGTATTCGGTCTTTCAAATACTCTTTTATTAATTTAATGGCTAGAGTTGAGAAACCAATTTCTTTAAGCTTTCTTATCAATATTTCTCGATCTATGGTTTCGAATGCCCTTTGAAAATCCAAGAATATTGCTAAGATAAATTTATTACTATTCATTCCTTCTTTCCATTCTTCAACGATTACATTTAACGCTGTTTCACAAGAATTATTACATCTGAATCCCGATTGTTCTTGGTATAAAATATTGTGTTCATCTAAGTATTGCAATATTTGTTCTTTTATTATTACTTCAAGTATCTGTTCATATTTCGGTAAGGTGTTTATTGGTCGAAATTCTTCACATTTTCTGGTATTTTTAACCTTTGGGACCGGTATAATGGTAGATAGTTTCCATGACTGTGGAAATTTTCCCTCTTCAATTGTCTGATTAATAATATTTAATAGAGTAGATCCAATTACTGGAAAAGCATCTTTTATCACACTAATAGTTAATCCATCTGAACTGTTTTTTGATTTAATTTTCTTTAAAATGTTAAATAAATATTCTGCAGTTATTTTTCTGAAGACCAATAATTTTTTGTTTGAGTTGTTATTATCATTTGTGGGGTTGAAAACAATGTTAGGTATTAATTTGTTAATTTGAGTGATGCTTTCTATAAAATATTTATTAAAGCTATTAGCCATGTTTTCTTCGTTTATATCTTTTGGGAAGTTTACTATTTTTATGTCGTTTTTGTTATCGCCATGTACTAATTCTTTAATGCTTTTCCAAATTTTTTTGGGATCCCCTTCTTCCGATTTTATTTTATTTTTTATGTACTCATTATGCGTTCTTTTTATGTCTTTGGAGTATTTATTTCTCATTTTTTTGTAGTTATTCCAATCCATAGTATTATTAGTAAGGCGTGCTCTCTTGTAAAATGTATCTCTATCATGCTGCATTGTGCGTAGTTCTTTTGTGAACCATTTATTATTGTTTCCTTTACGTATCTTCTGTTCTGGAACTACTTCATCAATGGATTTTTTAATGTTTAATATCATCTGGTCAGCTTTTTTGTTATATTCCATTTGATTTATTTCATTCCAATCAATAGTCTCTAAGGTCTGAATGAAGAGTTCTTTATTGTATCTTTTGTAATTTTTAAATGTTATTACTTGTGTTTCTTTACTGGAGTTGTAGTTTTCTCTGTCATTTAATAGAATTTGAATCATATTATGGTCGGTAATTTTATGTTTATCTAATACATTAACACATAGGTTAAATTTATTTGAGATAACCAGATCAATCAATGTTTTAGAGGTATTAGTAATTCGTGTGAAATCTTTAACTAATTGTTTCATACCTGCAGTTTGAATAATAGATTTCAGTTTTTTTGTGTATATGTCTGCATTTGCTTTAACATTTATATTGAAATCTCCAACTATGATGTTAATATTTTCATCTTGCAAATTTTCCATGCTCCATCTTTGAAAATATGTTAAGAAGTCGCATTTACTCGTGTTTGGTGATCTATAAATAACAGTATATACTCCTTTCTTGATTCCTGATTTAATGCTGATGGCTAAAATCCAACAATGTTTTTCATGTTGGTGATTTGATATCACTTCATATGGAACTTTATTACTTAAGAGAATCATCACTCCTCCTGTATGTCTGCTATGCGAGTCACAACGGATGGTATTATAATCATCAAATATAATTTCACTATCTTGGATATCTTCAGTCACATGTGTTTCACTCATCATAAGCATAAAAGGTTTCTTCTCTTCTAAAAGTATTTTGACCTCTTCGTAATGTGCTATGATGCTTTGTATGTTCAAGTATATAATTTCATCTTTCTCGTAACTTTTGTTTATAAAAAAGAAATTATTATTATTAACTATTATAATAATAACTATTATTATAATAACTATTATTATTATTACTATATTGTCCTGAAGAAGATTGGGAACAACCGAAACCGGTCGACATATATAATAAAATAAAGTGGTTTAAAACAAAAAAACTTTTTCATTTTGTATAATGTCAAGCCACAAAGTGTTTGCTTTCGATAACAAATAAATTCTTTTAACAGTGTTCCGGGTTGATATTTTTTATCATAATATTCCCACAGAATGGAAAATATACCTTGACGTAACATGAATTACGCAGCTTAAGTCTTTTTTTGTTTCTTAAAATGTGTGGTTCATTCAATTAAAGCTGCCATTCAAGTTTAAATAATCTACCATTCATCGTTATTTAATTTAAGGAACTAAAAATAACCTCTCCCGGTCTATAATTGAATGGAGAACATTTTTCACTTTGATGATTTTCCATGTAAAAATAAGATTTCCTTGGAACAAAGGATTTCCTTAAAATAAATCCACTATTTTCAGCAAGCCAATTCTCATTCAGCCATGTAAAAATATGCCTTAATCTTGGTCTTAAATATTTGCACCAATTCGGTTGGAAAGGCATGACTTCCGAAGGCAATGCTTTTTGAATGAATAAAGGCTTTTTCTTCCTTTCTTGTATAAGGAAGTAGGCTTTTGATTACATCCATACGAAGCTACTTAGGTACTACGTGATAGCTTAAAGCACCCATTGTGTAGTTACATCATTATTCATTGAAATGTTTCATTTTAAATAATGCTAATCGCTGTAATTCCGTATTCCTGGAATTGGAATTTGCGAAGAAATGCGAAATTAACGCATCTAGAACTTGAGTCGATAAAACCTGGAATGTTTGAATTTGGTGAGAATTTCGAAGATAGTAAGTACTCACGTACGCAGAAAGAAATCATTTAAATAAACGTGTAATTTTTCTTCATGTGAATTTTATAACGAGTAAAAGTAATATTTATTTGTGTGTTGTGTTGAGTTGAAAAACCCTTTTCCAACATATTGGAAATAACAGGAATATGTGAGATTAAAAGTACACGTTAGTAAGGTATCGTAGTATTAGCAGATATGTCTGAAGGTCTTGAGATAAAAGAAATTCCACAAATTCTTTTCACGTCCATGTTTGAATGATGAAGATTTGGACCACATTGCTTCTACATTTGTGAGTTGGTTTATATTATGTGCTTCAGAATTTAACGATTCCTCGTCTGTTTTATATCGCCAGTATCTATTTTCTCAGTCAATAAATCAACTGAATCCTATTATGATTTTGTTGACCTCAGAGTTTGTAATAGAAATGGAATCTGTTTAGTCAACGTAACCAAGAAAAAAAACCTAAAAAATGAAATGAAGAAAAAGATAGCTTTAAATTCAGGAATTGTTTAAACTAAACATTTTATACCGTGTTTTTTAAACGAATCTTCAAAATACTCAACTTGAATAGATCTTAAAAAATTATTGACTTTTATTTTTTATTAATAAAAATATTCAACATTCAAACCGAATTTTTTTTAATAGATTATACCCAGGAGCGAAAAATGCGAATTTCACGTAAATGACAAGATACAAATTATCAATGCATAATTTTTGTAGTTTTTTTTACGTTAGCTCCAATCAAAGGCTCTGAGGAAAATAATTCTCCTCAGAGCCTCATATTTGGGGATGCTTTGTGGAGGGTCTTATTTAAGAAAGAAAGGAGCGGAAGTTCTGTTGAGGAAAAATGTATAAAGGGTGGGTACGAGTATTGGGTTCAGTATGTCCAGGAGTGCCAGCCGTATAAATTTATCTCTCCCACTGTGGTGCAAGGCGATGTTCGGAGAGAGACTTGTTGGAGAGGTCAAAAGACCTCCCTTAAACAGTCTCTCCCGATCTGGCCCGCCACGCTGTTGGTGGGCAGATGCATCACCCCATCCTCACCCCATGACCAAACGTCACCAAACGTAACGAATCACTTGAGGTGACCTAATGCAGATGTGTTTTTTAATCAAATAAATGGTTCCCGGAACAACGGTACTCATACCCGCCTCCCAAATAGTAGTAAGTAATTGTTATAAAAGGTGTCTTGTTGAATTGATAGTAATACTCTAAAACATTATTTCACAATCAAAACATCACAGAATTGGCAACGAAATATTGAAGTACCAACTTCACACCGCCAGTCACCGTAATTTGTAAAAGGCAATTCCTTTATCCATTTCGTAGGTTCAAGCTAATAATATATTATGTATTTGCGATTACTCCCTCTACAGACATCTCACGGTGACTTTCAAATAAGCTATCCCTATATTGATGCGACGCATATTTTCTAATAAAGCAATACTACTTTGTTGCACATGAAAAATTCACACAAACGTCTTTGTGTCTGGCGCGTGTCTTATTTTATCCCGGGATTAATGGGAAAATAGGGTGCCTTAAAGTAAATAGAGACGCAAGTTCAACTCTGGCGTCATCAATCTCTCCTCAACCGTCTTCTCAGAAGGGTGGAATGAGAACTTTCGGAGATTCAAGTTTTTCCACGCGTGACGAACGAAACGCTGACCTAAGTACCAACCATCGTTTGAAGTATTATAGAGGGGTGGTTATTTGATATGTTACCCAGCTTTCCATTTACAGTTAGTAATTTTATAATTACCGACCACCGTTTTATATCGTAGTGTGAAGTAAATACTAATGCTTTTATTTGCAAAAGTTTCCATAAATTTGACGATCTCCGTAGTTTAGTAGTTACTTATCCGGACGTCCCAAATCCCGTCGTGCACAAGTAAAATTTATTTTATTAATTTTTGTTATTTCACAACTTATTCATTTAAAATAATACAAATTATATTTGCGGTACATTCCAGAGTGATAGATACTATCAGTATCGCCCTGGTATATAACCACCATTCAGAGAAGAAACGTTTATTTTAAATTACTTTAGGCGTGCTTGGCGACACTTACCCACCTTCCTCCTCTACATCTCCTTACTCTCCCTACTACCTGGGAGCAATCGGGGCGCTTGGGTAGTACTTAGTAAGAGTTCCTACTGATAGAATGAGAAAAGTCAAATTTTATTCCCAAACATTATTTTTATCTTTTTCATACTATCCCTTTTTATTTTATTTTCATCTTCTCCATCCTATCCCTTTCTTATTTCATATCTTATTTTATTCTCAAACATTATTTTTTTCTTCTACATCCTATCCCTTTCTTATTTCTTATCATATTTTATTCCCAAACTTCATTTTCATCTTCTCCATCCTATCCTTTTTTTTTTTTACTTCCGCCTCAGAAAAATCCTCAAATGAGCATTACTTGCGTATTACTGTTTTATTGAAGCGATATTTCACTTAATTGACCGTTAAAAAGCATTATTTTTCATGCCTACTTCAAATCTGAGGTAAATGCTACCCACGTCCAAAATTTACGTAAGTGGAAAACGAGAGGAAACTCATTAGAAACATATTACATACAATAGTATTAACCAATTTCCAGAATCCATTGTTCTGGCTAAATCCCTTCATTTTTTCTTTAGTGTTAATTTATTTTTATAATAAAAACTAACTACGCCACAAAGAACTCAAGCTTCGTCGTGGAAAAGAATTTTGATGTCATAATACAGTTTAAGGTCTAAATCAACACAAAGAAACGGTCGTTTGGAAGATAATCTGTACTCGCTACTCGCACTGTATAATAATATTTTACGGCGTTACTCCAGGAAGTACAAAAGCTCTCGCTTTACCGGGAGCTTTATTTAAGGCGGAAAGTTCACAGACCACAAAGCTTTTGAATAGATTAGCCAAGCACAGTATATCGGTGTTTTATGTTTTTTTGCATCACTGAGCTTTGACTTGTTGTGCCGTGGCTGCCTTAGATAATGCCAACACAATCCGAGGAATGTTTTATTCCCTGAGAGGATTGCTGTAGCATGTAGTATGTCCTTTTGAGACTGGATTGAGAGTTGTTGAAAAGAATTTGAGAAAGCTTTCGGAAAGCTAAATATCTGTTCAACTTTTGTTCAATATTTTAATGTTAGAATTAGTATTCACAAATAATTAAATTATTCCGCCAGAGCGAGTTGTCAAGTCGGTCGAAGTGAATTACAATATTTTTGATACGTGCAGTTTTGTGTGACAAGAAACTATTTAAACCACTAAGTAAAACTGTCTATAATACAAATTAGCCACTATACAGGAATAGGCCATAGAAATAAAAATGTGAAAAGAAAGTCGTTAGAGAAAATGAGGTTGAATAATGATTCGAGGATGGACGAAGGAATGAGCTAGCGGGTAACTTGAATCTGATGGATGGACGCTGAAATAGCATTTTGATTTGTTGTATTGCTTTTATCTATGAAAAGGTATCACGCCATCACTACACAAGCAACAAATTAGACATAAATTTAATGTTTTTCCTCATAATAGGGTTTCAGTCCTACTTCTAAAGATTCCCTAATAAGCCGCTGCAGCGTTCGTATAGTTATACGAGGAAGAGGACCATATACTTGTCGGGTTAAATTAGACTCACTCTGTTCCAATTACGTGTTTTAAAAACCGCTTATTTTCGCATTTCGCGTTTTGTTGCTTCACGTTTCTTCTGAGGAAAATGGTAATGCCTGCTTTGTTGTCCCGGTCTGTTTTTATTTGCCTAGAAATCCGGCTAATTCGATTATGCGTCCCAAATGTGCGTTGATATAAATATTTATTTTTAAAATATCCCTGGGATGGAGATGCAAATGGGTATGACGTTTATTACATTTTTTGTATTAATTTGTAAATCTGAGAGCTAATAATAACTAATACGGCCGGTATACGCATCAGCAGCGATTATGAATAATGTTTTCCACAATCCCGACCTTATACGCTCGTATAATATTTACACCGCGATTATGAGTAAGACGATTTGTATTTTGCTATTCTGTTGGAAGCTGCGAATCTGTCCATGTACCTATGCTTAGTTAAAACGTGAGGCGCACAGTTTAAACCGCAACATCAGACGAATTTCCTACAAATAGTCATTAACTAAGTATGAGTACAGTTTCTCGTCCACTCCAATAAACCCGTGAGCTACAAATATCAGCTCTCTCGTTATAAATGGATATACAATTCTGGTAAACATTCTCGTATTAGATGAGTTATTTCTGTATCCCGTTGAACTGCAAATCCCTGTGCCCAGAATGAAGCGCTTGGTGGAGTAACCTCGTTGATCTAGAAATGATTGCTTTTAATTGTTCTGGGAAATCAATTCAAATTGGAGCATGTTTCAGTGGGTTCATTATTAAACTAACCGCTTGATTGGCGCTAGAATTCTATTTATCAATTGCAAGTAGGTACCAACGTTAATAAATTTATTTAAAAAGTCTGAAGTTTTTCAACAATCCGTGACATTATAACAACTAAGTGAATGCAAATAATTATTGATAATTTCAGGTTCAGTAACTTCCGGTACGTATGTTTTTGTATCTGTTTGTACAATGTACAAACTATATTTTTCACGAAAATGGCGATTTACAAATTATTAGATAAACGAGAGAACACGGAGGAAATTTTATGGTATAAAATATTGTTAATTTATTAAAAATTTCTTCAAATTATGCGTAATGTTAAAAACGGGACTGCAGGCCTTTGACGAACGAATTGACAGGTTTCCTAATAAACTATCAGTAAAACACGAATGTCATGTCATATGGCGATGTCGGAACAAGTGTTTATAAAACTTCTAATTATTTCGCATTTTTTCATTGAGTACTATCGGGACAACCGCAGGTGCATGAAGACGTGTTCCGATGTATAATGAATATACCAAAAGTTTATTAAGAAACGGCATGCTATCCTGTTTTTAAAAGGATTTTGATAAATTAGCAATACTCATTTTTCTCCGTGAAACATTATTAATAAAACGTAAAATTCTGAAACTTGAATACGTACGTGAATTACATTTACAATTTTTTAAAGTTGAATTTTAACTGAGAATAATTTTTTGAAATGCTACCTTTGCTCTAAAGGGCTTTTGCTATTTTTAGTTGCTAGCACTACATCCTTTCTTACTCATTTCGCAAACCGGCCTTTTGTGATATTCAAAACTAAAAACAAGAATTCCTTATTAAATATTCGGATATATTCTTCTTAGAGTTTGTTATAAACTATCTGTAGACGAACTCTCCGCAAACCTATTCTATTTCAAAGTCTGTGCCTGGTTGGCAAAACAATAAAGCTCATTTCAGTCGGGTTTTCGAACCAATGCGGCTAGGTGAGAACTGTTGACTTTCATATTTGCGAGCATTCACTTGTAACCAGGAAGTTAATAAAGCTTGAGTATGATTGACGTTTGGACGTACCGGTGCAGGTTGCTTTGGGAGCTTTAATCGGGCTTTCCGTGATCATACCAAACTGTTTACATCAGTGGAAATGTAAAAAAGAGATTCAGTTATTTAAATAAAGTTTATATGAATAATTACGTACGCACCTAGTAAAATTAAGAGAAATCTATTTATCTTGGACAAAGTATACTTACACAATCACAGCACACAACAATGCCAATAAACGGATTACAATCTTGAAATCTTTAAAGCATTGACGTCAGGTAGAAATGCTGTCTTTGTCCTATGGGTATTTCAATGGAAGATGCTCCGATGATCTACTGTCATTGATCTCTTCGGCAACTGAGTTTCCTCCCACCTATTTGGGTCTAATAAAGACCCAAATTCACTTCTTCCTTTCCTCAAAAAGTCCTTCCACACAGCATCTTCAAATATGACATACGCCAAGAGAGTTGTTTGGAATTCACTTTTTAGGGGTATTATGCCGTGTATTATACCTACTTCTTTAGGACATCATTACAGTGTCCATCATCGAGGCAGATGTATCACACGACATAAAACCCACAAAATAAATCACTGTAATACTTTTGGCCGTGAAAATCTCAAATCATATCTGGCTCTTAACCTGCTCTTAAACTGGCAACATTATTTATTCATATTAATATCTCGTTGTTATGTATTACATACACATTTTCAATGCATATTGTGTAATGGCGTTTTACATTAAGATTTTTGTGATATTGGGATGGCGTAATAATAGTCAATAGACTGCAATTAATACAGTGTTTATTTTGGATGACAGGTGATCATGAAGAGACACTAGACAACCAACACTGATTTCCTTTTTCTTGCTGTCTCTCTCGTTCATGAAGTCGTACGTTTGATACACATTATTTTCTGTTTTATGTCGCTTGTTGTCTACGTACAATAATGTTGTATGCTTAATCCTTTTCAAATGTTGCAAAATATCACCCTTAATAATTTTGAAATTAGATAAGTATAACAGCATAATGAATTCCTCAATTTTCGTTAGGTACATCACGTAAGGCTTTCATAATTTAAGGATGTTTTCGTTTCATCCCTGATTAGAATATTAATTGAATGTTGCTACTCTGGTTGAAGCCCCGATCTAGTTCAAATCACTCTGCCAACACATATTAAATTACACTCGATAAAATATATTTAGCTGGATACGAGTTAAATTAGTTTATTCCGCTTGTGATTTATTATCATATCAAAGTCATAAATCTGTTTAGTTAATTAAATAATAAAACCTCTAATTGAAATATTTAATAATCGAAGAAAATTATTGACTTGATGTGAAAAGACAGAAAAATATTCAGTCGCACCTAGTAATTGAATCCAGGACCTCTTCCTTGCCAAGAAAGTGCTCTGACCACTGAGCAAAGTCGACCATATCAACTTAAGTCATTTTTAACCGTTCCATTATTCGATTGAGAGATGTCTAATTTATAATGAAAATGGATGTATTTATTCAACACACTTTTTAAAACTGCATCCGGGAAGAATCTTGAATTCATACACGGAGAAAATAGGTACTGATGATTTATTAAAATCCTTTTAAGAACGTGATGGCAAGCCATTTCCCAACAAAATATCAGTTAATCCAGAATATATCGGAACACGTGTTCTTGGAGCTGCAGTTATGACTACATAGTTAGTGACGAAATTTTTTATTATATATATTATTTTTTTTAAATGTAGATAATTTTGTTAGTTCTCTATAGTAAGTAATTTTTAATTAATAATAATAATATTTGGCTAATTTGTATAGCGCCGTTTTCGTGAAAAATCACCTCAAGGACGCTGTGCAAATATATTTACTAAATAATAAATACAGCTGGCTTACAACTAGGATTCATAATAACTAGTGACTTACGACTAAGGCCTATAACTACTGTCATAATGACATATATATATTTACATAATGTAGAAACTTACCACTAGAATACATCAATAAATACTCTTTCTAATTTTACTAACGCCAGAAGAAGAAGGAAGTACTATAATATTAGGGTGTTTAGTAATTAATTTTAGAACACTGCTATTTTGCCTTCCTTGTCGAATTGTGGCCGATGTTAGGTTATGTATAGTTACATAATATTGTCCTTATACAGGATTTTCCAATAAGAGGTGTTATTTTGAATAGCCTGCTATTTCGGTAGATGTTACTTTTGAAGCTGTCATTTTTTGACATTTGACAAGTATAAACTACGCCATTAATAAAAATGGAACGATACACGCTTCAACAACGCATTGAAATTATTAAAATTCACTTGAGTGAATCAAATGCAAATCATCTTGAGTGATGAGGCCCATTTCCACCTCGGTGGCTTCGTTAACAAGCGAAATTGTCGCATCTGGGACTCGGAAAATCTAATAGTTATTGTTGAAAAGCCTCTCTATCCTCAACGTGTGACTGTTTGGTGCGGTTTATTGTCTGGCGGAGTCATTGGACCATACTTTTTCGAAAATGAGGCTGGAGCAACAGTTACGGTGAATGGATTGCGCTATCGAGAGATGATTAATGATTTTTTATGGCCGATTGAATTGGATGGTATTAATCTGGACAACGTTTGCTTTCAACAAGACGGCGCTACGTGCCACACAAGCAACGAAACCATTGATCTTTTACGATTGAATATCAAAATAACACCTCTTATTGGAAAACCCTGTTTAAGCACCATTTTTGGAGTAATTGTACAATTGTACATGTAAGAAAAGCGACCCCGAATAGATTACCTAAGTAGGTACATTTGTAGTTTTTAGGTTAAGCTATTAGAGTATAGTGTGATTGGAACGATGATCATTAAATTGCACTATATAAATTCACAAATTAAATTGAAAAATATTGACCAAACAACATGGCGCCTTGTTAAACAGATATAGGGATAGCATTTAATGTTGGAAATGATGCAATTAGCTGGATATAGCTTTTTAAACCTGGAAATTTCTCACACCAAATTTTTTTAAAATTTTATGAGGTCAGGACGCACCGTTCGACAGATTTTCTATCTTCATTGACAATTAACTTTAATTCATGTATGATATATAATATGTATCCTTTGTTTGAGTAGATTTTTTGATTGTATGTACTTATTTTGTGTATTAACTCAGTTTATAAAACTGGTTATTCTCACGTAAGCCATCTATAAAATCCCAGTAAAAAATACATAAACCAATAAATATACAGCTGTTTTGCCTTCTAAAAAGAAGTTTAGCGTTCAGCGTATGCTGAAAATATCTGTCTCTAAATAGTATAAAACAAAGTCGCTATCCGCGTCTGTCTGTTTGTGCGCTTAGTTCTTCTGAACTACACAACGGATTTTTGAGTTGTCACTATCATTTAGACAGTTTCTTCCGGGAGGTTTATATATATATAAAGTAGAGAAAAGTCTCCGAGCAACGCCGGGTACACGTCAGTTAGTGAAAGGTAAATTTATTTCCCGTAGATTTCTAACAATTTTTTCGCAGAATTTCTGTCAAAAAGTTTTATTATTAGTCCATTAGTCAAATAATAATAATAAATTTGTCAGTCTGGTGTCAGCACGTAAAGCGTTAAGTACACAACACCCCGCGGGGGTAGGGTGGGTCGCGTACAAGCTTTAATCCCCGTCGCTTATATTAAATTCCTCTTCCGCTCCTTTGTCTTCCCCGCCGATATTTACTCTACACTCCAATCCACGCTTTCGTCACATCGCGAATAGATGATGTAAATTGGATTCCCAGCATCTCTTTGATGACCCGCTCTCTACTTTGCCGCTCTGGACCCAGGAGATACTAACTCTAACCTGTACGTGTTTATTTGCTACGAACATTTCATGGTTATATTATGACTAGTGGTTACCACAGAGAACAGTGCTTTTCGAAATCTCTTTTCTTCTTCAGCAAAATAACTTATTTTAAGACTTTTGATATAAAGTTGATATTAAAAACCTACTTAGCTCACGAAGGAAAATTAGGCTAGTTTATTGATTATCATGTTACAGAACTCTCGATAACACTAGTTTTTCGACATCTTTATATCAATTTAGGTTGAAAACCAGCAATTTGGTATGTTGTCTTATTTTTTGACCTAAACATCGTAAAAAAATAAAAATTCTCGTTAAACGTTTAACCATTTTTACGAACACTCCGATCATGCGGAGAAATTCCCACAATGGACTACGGTGCAAACAGTTGTCTTATTTTAGCGGATTTTTACTTTTATGCGTACACTCCTGGTGCCAAAATATGGTAATGTGGTTTGCCTTCAGCTCGTTGAAATGATACCCGGATTTCATGTTTGGGCAAATCTATCGATTTGGATGTCTATGGTCCCTACCAATATGACAAAACTGAAGACCCCCAGTCTACAGTTATGATTATCCGTTGGATCAATTCGCCTTGTTTATTTTTGAATTGCTCTGTCTTTTTACCTTCCGTAATTTTAAAAGAAAATAATTATAGGTTATATCCAACATAAATATACCTACTATTGTTGAATCTTTATCACTGTGACATTATACACATTTCAATTAATGTTCTTAGATATTTAATGTTAGGAATAATTGGAATAATACGTATATTTATAATCCTGTATTGTTTTTAATGATAAATAAATTTAAAAATAACATTTAGTCTTTCCTCAGAATAAATAAAAAATTAAAAACAAATTAAAATTTTTTGAGAATTCTCAGGTAATGTTATTTGTGTAAATGCCTTATAATATTCCTATCATTTAATTGTAATTTGATGGCGTTTTCATAACATTCAGTTCAGTGAGTCATGTAACTTTTTTTTGTCGGTGCATGGGTGCATGATGTGATGTAGTGATATTCCTGCGTAATGCATACATCATTAAAGTTCCACCTTTAATTAAGAACTTTTAATTTTTAAATTTGGAACTGATAATTATAAATCATACCAGATAAGCGATTAAGTAAGTACCAAATTATTGTAATAATTAATCAACTTCGTGATACCTATACGCAATGCCACTTACTATTTGGCTGGACACTCACTTGCTGATACACCTGTACATAATGCCTACAGATGTGGATGAAATATTTATTTATAAATCAAGCCCCAACATCAAAAATTACTTAACCACCGACAACGAGTCTATCTACCGAGTTTCAGCTCGATCGGATGTTGGGAAATGGGTTAATTTCCACTTGCAAGATTTGCATTCATTCATTTATGAAAAAAAGTGAAATTCAAATAGATTTATTTAAAAAGTGAAACAATGCACACGTCTTTTAGATGATTCGTAATTACTGTTTAAAAATTAATTATATTATGTTAAAATCATTGAGCTATAATTAGAGGTGCTACTGCGTACTAATATCTCATCGAAATTTGTTCCACTATTAGGACGGATTGTTTCACAGAATTTGAACAATTTGTCAAATTTGAAAGTTGATTTTCAAGTTCTGTGAACGTACTATTCAAGTTCTGTTATTGTTTAAGTTGTTTGAAACAACTGGCCAATAATTATATAGTAATAGAACATGAATAGAACCTAGTAGTGCTGTGCTGCCAAGGTCTGGTATCTGTGAGAGGATATTGTGTCAGCGCTTTATTAGCAGCAGACACATACCTGGACGGATGACGAACCTCGTGCTGGCACTGTTGGTGGACGCGGTGGACTCTCTCGCTGCAGCAGCTGGTCCAGTTTCTTCACCAACTAGGATTCTTACTGCAGATCTTCTATCTCCGAGTCACCTGTTCATGTACTTCATTTTACTTAACTTAACTTCACTTTATTTTTGTAATACCTGCATCAACTGTAAAGCGCCCCTGAGGTGATATCTCACAAAGGCGGCGCTATACAAATTGTCCAATAAATAAATAGTAATATGGTAGTTTTAGTTAGAGCATTGGAGGTCAAAAAGCGGAACCTATTTTTTCGCTTCATGTCTCATCTAAAAATAATACATTAATGGTTAAAATTAATTCTTCTTCAATCTACAAGAGTTTTCAATATTTAGCGTGACGTACCACGCATGCTATATAATTATAATTTTATTCATAAGTAATTTGAGTACACCTTTAAAAAAACTAACGTACTTTCTTCGTGAAATTGTAACTTGAATCCTCATTAAATTTGAACTTGTGATGACCTTGCGATAAAGTACAGACGATTTTTAAAAGCCCAGACGCTATTGCCTGTGCAAAGAGATTAAAATCAGGAACACCTGAAGTGCAGGTTTGCCCCTCAATTACTGTACGCCATGCACATAGCATTACGTTCCAAAAACTCCCTAATTGTAATATTTTTGCATGAGCCATCCAATTTCCTCGAAGATCTCTGATATGCCGTGGCTAGTCCCTTATCTGAATGTCATGATCATTAAATTGGTTTGAAAATTTCGTGGCATGTAGTTAGTTACCTTGAAAATAACCATCAATTCCTTTTTACAGGGTTTTCCAATAAGAGGTGTTATTTTTAATAGCCCGCTATTTTGGTAGATGTTACTTTTGAAGCTGTCATTTTTTGACATTTTACAAGTAGAAACTACGCCATTAATAAAAATGGAACGATACATGCTTCAACAACCCATTGAAATTATTAAAATTCATTTGAGTGAATCAAATGCAAATCATCTTGAGTGATGAGGCCCATTTCCACCTCGGTGGCTTCGTCAACAAGCAAAATTGTCGCATCTGGGGCTCGGAAATCCCAAGAGTTATTGTTGAAAAGCCTCTCTATCCCCAACGTGTTACTGTTTGGTGCGGTTTATGGTCCGGCGGAGTCATTGTACCTTACTTTTTCGAAAATGAGGCTGGAGCAACAGTTACGGTGAATGGATTGCGCTATTGAGAGATGATTAATGATTTTTTATGGCCGGAATTGGATGGTATTGATCTGAACAACGTTTACTTTCAACAAGACGGCGCTACGTGCCACACAAGCAATGAAACCATTGATTTTTTACGATTAAATATCAAAATAACACCTCTTATTGGAAAACCCGTATTATTTTTCTACACTGTTTACTAACTCCTTACAAGTTTACAATGTCAGAGTAGCCATTTTGAAAAGAATTCCCAATGATTTTGAATTTACACACTATTATTTGTATAAGTGTTATTTTTATAATATTTTAAACGACAATTGAATAACCGCTGCTACTAGGTATGTACCTAACACCATTCTTATATTAAACGATCAAGTGATTTACGACGCAAAAAACTAAATCTGCATTGCAATTTTTTTTTTAAATTAGTATTTATTATTGTTTAAAACATTTTATGGTAAACTTGTCGAATTCCGCTACACGCAAAGGCCCTTTTAAAATAAAACACTTGATTTCAACTTAAATAACGAATGGAGACAACTATTTAAGTCTGGGGTTTAAGTAAACATGCATGAATTAGGTTTTTAGGGTTTAGTTTGGTTTATTTTAATAATTTATACGTATTTTCTAACCTTCAAAGTTAACTTTGATTGAGAAAAAAATGGATCTTTGATGTATATTTTACCATCTCCCACCACATAAATTGTTATTTCTTGTAGTAATTAAGTTGAAACCATATGCTATTTATATTGTTTGCTTATTAAGCGTGCAGCGGAATTCTACTACTTTATCCATGTTATTAATATTTTTATTTTATTTTACGTGTTGGGGACGGAAAAGCACCGTCGCACCGCGGAAATGCAATAGGAATGGGAAGTTCGGATATGCCGACTTACCTTTTTCTATTCTTCCACGTTTTCTATCCTTTGCGCTGGTTCATACACAAATCACTAATTTTTCACCAAAATGCGCGAGCTCACTATGGCTTTTAAGTTTCGACACGGTCGATAAGGGGGACTCCGTAATCAAATGTTGTTGACAGGACGATTTTTTCAACTCAACTAAAGTTCAACTAAGGCATAGGAGAGGTAGGAGTTGGGTTGATAGGCAACAATAATTTCATAAAGGAGATCAAAAGGAAAGGTGTAGGTAACACGATGCTTGGTGCCAACATTACGAAACCCAACGTTTCGCGCTACGAGCGTCAGAAGACGTCGAGTGTCGAAGCGTATACGGTTTCACTCCTCATAGAAATAATTATTTCCAATCAATGTCCACGTGCAATATATCCATCTATCAAGAAATCAGTTCCTCCGATCAGAAGTTTAAAACAGAAAATTTAGTTTTGTATCGTGCTAAAAGATTACGTTTTGAAATCACTACAATTCAATTGTTTTTTCTGGCTGACAATTTGTAGGTCAATACCATATACATAAGAAACAGTGTATACCTACCAGGTACATTAGATGACTTCATTTCGTTGGTTCCATGTTCTTCAACGGTTCAATAATAAAATGTGTGTTCAAAACTCAAGCGAAATCTGGTAGTGAAGCATGTTTCTGAAACGTGTGGTTTTCTGTGCATATTTTACTATGTTAGGCACCACCAGTTCTTGTAAAATCTTCGCTAGAATCCAACGTTCAAATAAAACTTGTGCATCCCTATTTCACACCCGAAACACGAAATACGAAACCTGAAACTCGAAATTGAACACGAAAACCTATGTACCGTGAACATTGCGAACACTGAGAACACTAACATCAGGTAATCACTCAAAAGATCCAACTTCCTTTAAGATTTGAGATTAGTCTTTCCTTACTATAATTTGCCAGGCAACCAGGTAGATACTTGCCAGTCCGAGGTACATTCCTGTTAGGGAGCTAGGTAGTTAGGTTAGGTAGGTAGTTAGTTAATAAGTAAGTAGGTACTATACGTCTCATTGCAAACTTCCTTCACCCCTCATCTCTCCTCCTACCTTCCCACGACAACTAACTAATTATATTAGTCCCGGTTTGAAACAAAGGGTGATAAAACAATACAGGGTGATTTAATCAATGTATAATTTATTTTAGAGTGAAATATTTCTTTGTTTGAAAATAAATTCTTAGAAACTTTATCTAAACTGAGTGAACTTTTGCTTATCTGCTCGATTGCAACCAATCACAATAATTCAACATTCAATAATAATTACATTGCCTTTATCCTTAACTTAATTGGGAGTATTATTTATTTAATTTATTTTCTTTATTGTATTTATTTGATTTATTATTCATTAACGCCCTATCGGGCTTTTACAGAGGAAATTGACAATTTATGTATGTAATTGTAACATAATACATGGATAATAGCATAACTATGTACAAAAAAAAGTTAAATGCTAATACTAAGATTTTATTAATTATTTCGTAGGCTACCTATTAATCGTCTAGTTAGTAAATATTTATTGGTTTCCACCAGCTATTTTACAATACTTGAAGTTAATCCAAAATTATGAAAATGCCAACTATTAAAATCAATGAGCTATATATTTACTACACTATTACATTACTTTGATTTAAAATATCTAGGCTAGCTGTCCACAGTGGTGTTCTGATACCATCACTGGTAGTACTGAGTATTTGACTTACTTTAACCCCTTCATCCCCAGTGTTAATTCAGTTTAACGTGAACTTTGTGAATTTTTTTTACCGTAACGGTAGCAATTTAGAAAAGCCATGTTTTGTTTTCTTATAGCTTGTAATTTTTCTGTGGCATCTATTTTATCCGCTCGGTTTAAATCCTTATTCCCGCCACAACAACAATAAATATTTTGACATCTGCTGATTGTGAGTTTCGTCGAATTTCTGCCGTCATTGATTACTTAATTTATGGTGAGAAATCAATATTTTCTACTCGAATTATAAATATTTAAACGCATTAAGATGTGTTCTATAATAATAACATCAGTTCAATTCACTGTTCACAGCCATTTGCCAGAATATTGTAAATGAATTACAATGTTCATTCAAATTAACACTGGTAGTGACGGACATGTTTACGACTAGTATGGCGAATTTTTAAAGATTTATTATCCTAGATTATTTCTTTATTTCTGAATGAATTTGAGTTAAAATGTTATTTGTTTGTACCTTAGAGATTATCATTACATTATAAATGTGCATTTTTGACATGAAACAGTTATTTTACCTTACTATTTATAAAATACCCTCTGACGTTCAATATTAGTCCAAATTAACATAGAATAATTTTAAAAAAAAAGAAATAAATTAAATACCAAATTTTTTCTGAGGTATTATCAAGCGTTACATATTTAATATATATCCAAACAATAATGCTGGTGTGAAAGGGTTAACCAGTGATTCCTGAATCCTGATATTACTTGGAATAAAAAATATTAACGAAATTTTGGTCCCTGACATTGATGTATTAGATGAGACACGAAGCGAAAAATTAGGTTCCACTTTTTTACCGGCCAATTTTTTGACCTCCAACGCTTTAACTAAAACTACCGAATCCGGTCTAAACGCACCGCTTATTGCGTTTTAATGTGGAACAAGTTTAGAAGAGATATTACTACGCTTAATAGCGCCTCTAATTGTATAGCGCTATGGGTCCCCGTGACTAATTTATGTTTATTTTTTTTTAAATGTCGTACTGGTCACTTATTGCCTAAAAGAAAGAGGTCGATTCCTGTGTTAAAATCATACTCACATTAACTTGCTTTTACAAAATTATACATCCTTATTTTCGAGAAACACCTTGTATGTGGCAAAGTAGGTGCTTTCTCTCTCTCTCTCTCTCTCTTTTTCTCTGTACTTTTGATCAAAAAAGAACAGAGAAATACTTCCCGAGCCGAGCTCAGGTGTTTCCCAGACGTGATTTAAATTATTAGTGTGCATTGTACAATTTGTCCGGCGAGCGACAATATCAGTAGGTACCAACCTCCGCAAGGCGTGCCTTTTGCCCGATTATCGCGCGAATAACGAAATACTTCGCACCGTGGCGGGAAATTATACGCATTACCAAGGTTGAAAAATTGTATACTATTACACAATAAAGCAATTATTTTGGGTAGATAAGATTTTTAATTAAAATTTGGCTTTTTTTCTCGTTGATGAATGGACGCAAAAAGCAAAATATATTAGAGTGGTATCACTGGCATTGGATAATTAGAACATATTGTTTATTTTAATTGGAGGGGGGCTTAGTGCGTTTTATTTGCATTACAACGAATCTTGTGATAATTAACGCAAAGAAGCAAATTTTGGGGTGATTTTGTCGTAAAATTATTATACAAAGAATTACGAAAATGTTAGTGTATTTCCTCTTTGTAGTTTTATTGAAACTGTATTTTTTTCATTCTTCTTTTACGATAAGTTGGAATTTTTAAATATCTAACCTGATTTTGATGATGTTGAATTTTAATACTCCGTTAATATACTAATAGAAAAAATACATAAAAATACAAAATACCCATTCAAAGGAATCATAATATCTACATACACATACAAAATTATATAAAAACTCACCTATATCGCAAATAATACAAAAAGAGGCAAAAAACAAAACATTAGGAGAAATCCATTTGAATCCGTTTAAATTGTCGACGAAAATGTCTACTTCAGCACACTATGGGAGTTTGTGAGGCAGGATTGGGTACCGCCGCCACGGAAACCCTTTTTTTTTTTTTAAGTTTTTTAATTCTATGAAATTATTAGTTACATGCATTGAGGAATTTCATTAGATAATGCAATGATAATGATGCATTATTAGATAATAAGCTCAACCGGCTTATTGCCAATCACCCCATGGGCGACCCAATCATATTTAAGGCGATGCACTACGTCGTGTAATATTTTAAATTGAGCCGCTATCAATAACAACCCTTACGTAGATGGCGATAAGGTTTAATTTCCCGCTTAACACCATCCGCCTGTTTTGATTTATGCAAGAAAAAAACATAACCAAAAAGTGCCTTTTAGTTTATTTTGTGGATGTTCAGGGATAAATATTTAATTTTTTTATAAATAACTTAATTTGACACATTATACAATAAAATCATAACCGAAAATGGGTTCGCAAGTAGGAGATTTTGAAATTTAAAGCAGTTTTCATAGGCCTATACATTATTTTTTTCTGGGCTTATAAAAAGACTTAAAAATACTCGATTATTTCTAAGGTCAAGATGTATTCTACTTGCAGTATTTAATTAAAGCATCTGAAAAATTTGTAGGCGACTAAATTTAAAAAAAAAAACACATGATTTTGCACTACTACGTATGGCATCGCTTTAATAGTTTTTTATACAAGTAATTTAATGGTGACAAAAGCTCCTGTTAGTGAATGTGTTAATAATGATAGGAACGCATCAATGACATGTTATGGTACATATACACTTGTGAACTGGAACGCGAGCAGAGCAACGAAATCGTGTAAATACGGGAGAGGAACGAAACAACTACAAGTGTTTGCTTCGTTCCTTTCCCATAAGTTGAGGTTCAGCTTGGCAGTTCGGCTCGCGTACACGTAGCATAAGAGCTTTATTGCCAAAGTTTGGCCGGAACTCAATTATGTACTAAAAGCTTTACTATGAGCCTAGCCAAGTTGTCACAACACAATTATAACTTTAACAAGAGAATTTGGCAATTGAAGTCGATATTAGATGTTTTAACTGATTGTGTTAGAGGTGTTCGTAATTGAATATTGGCCCCTTTATTCGAGTCAAAAGTTTCTAATTTTATCGAAACATGTTCATTCACAAAGGAAGAACAACATATTGTAGGCTGTTGTTTCGATCGTGTTCATAAAATAACAGTAATTGATGTCAACATTGGTCAACATGGCTTTGTTTGAATGTCATATTACTTATGTTTCGCACGATTCATGTAATTTTTTCGCCTCAAATATTTTCTCCCAATTATTATCATCGTCAGTACTACCCCCTCTATTTAGAAGGTTCCAAAAATGTTTACGAATAAATGTATGAAAAATACAGACTCCACATGCATACATCCCCACTACTAAGGTGGACAATATTGGTCGGACTTCTCAGGAGGTACTTAAAATGTTTCGAATAAATTAATTGATAGTTTCGAAATGAGTATCAAATTTATTCCCATCACTACTGCGGTTTACGTAACTGCCATCATACGTATAAATACATGTACGTATACTGCACAAATAAAGGTTTCTTTAGCGTTAGCTCCGGTTGCAAACAAAGCCTTAACCCGATCGAAAGGCTACGTTTTAAAGCAAATAAAGTATCAGGCTCACATGAAACAGAAACGGTGTCGCATATATTTAATTTATTCAGGCTATTTTTAGTAACGTTGGTACTCTTTAAACATGTTTAACAATGAGGATGTCAGGTAATTTATGTGTGTATACGTAGAGATTAAACATTGTCACCATTATGCATATTTACTTAAGTCTTTGTTAAGTACGTACCTCTTCGGTTTGAAGGATTTGTTTAGTATTTAAATGGCTATATACATTTCTCAGTGTTTCAATAATGCGATACGTAAATGTGACTCTGTGTAAATGATGAAATTGATAATGGAAGTGATTAATTCAAAGGTGCGGTGTTCTATTCTCTCTTTGACGTTTATGGCTGTATACCTGAATGATTTTGTATGAATTTAGAACATTTTTGATGTTTGATTACGTTTATAGGAACAATTAACTTTAAAATTTGATTTAAAATTAAACAATAACTTTGTAAACATCACTTATAGTATTAAAATTTGAGATATTATGCAACATTGATTGAAAACGTCAATTTTTCCATAGAGAAATAACTATAACTGCGTTGATTCCCATTTTGCCGTACTGCAAATGGATTCAAGACTTGGTACGATCAAATAAATTAAATACTTTAGGCAAGGAATGTCAACAGAAGAGTATTTAGGAGATGATGATGAGTGTCTGCCAGGACATAGGTTTGTGGCATTCCATCCTCTGTGTAAGAATACAAGTTGATTTTTCTGATTTTGATCATTGTACTAAAAAAGTGTACTTTTAATATTTGCTTTAATAATTGAATGCTTCCCCGGATCAACATAGCATATTGGGTCAAAAAGCGTTCACTTTATGGAATATTGATCAATGTAGCATTAGTGATGTACTGGACATTAAGTATATAGTTTTTTTGGAAACAAAAATATCTGTGGTTGCTTTTTTTTCTTGGCGTATAATGATCTATATTATCCAAGATGGTGGACCATCTCAAGGTCGAACTTTCTTCTCTGGCTATTATAGGCCTAAAGAAAGGGAATATCAGAGGAATTATTGGGAAGAATATGTAAGCAGGAAAGGTGTTATTAACGGTAAAATCGCTCATAAATTGGTTAATGGAATGATGCTATATATTATACATATCTAGTATGCTAAATATGTAAATACTCGTATATATGTCTTTAAGATAGTAGTTATAGGCCTTAGTCGTAAGTCACTAGATATAAGTAGTTCTATTAACTCTTTAAGAAATATATTTGTACAGCGCCCTTGAGGTGATTTCTCACGAAAACAGCGCTATATAAATTAGCCAAATATTATTATTATTATTATGCACATTTTATCTGACATTATTTTTAAAATCGGGAATACTTTGTATAATAATGTGTTGTGCCTTGTTTATTTTCAGTATCGTATCTGAGATGTAAAATATTGTGAGGGATAGTATTGCTCTTACATCAGATGTATATAAATGTGATGTAAGAGAAATACTTTATATACATGTCATGTAATAAAGTATTGCTCTTACATCACATGTATATAAATATGATAAAAGAGAAACAGTTCATATAATGTGATGTGATAAAGTATTGCTCTTAAATCACATTTATATAAATGTGATGTAACATATACATCGTTATTCCACCATGTAGCATATACGTATTTCTCCACAAACTCTAATGTTATTAATTTTTTCTTGCTTAAATATCCGAATTTTTTTAAATAAATATGTTTTAGTTAATTATATTTCCGTTGTTATTTTCATACTATTTTTTTATTTTATTTTATTTATTTAGTAAAAGATTATACATTTATATACATTATTTAAGAAATGTTTTGACTGCCCAACTAGGAGGATTCCCGTTTTAGGACAGTCAAATTAGGATGAGTATTAACATTTTGATAAGTTGTTTGATAAGTGTAGTATTAAAATAATACGTATTTGTACTTTTAACTGGTGCCTAAGCCTACTAAAATGTTTGTATAAATATGAATAACAAAGAGAAGAAATACCATAAAATAAAATATTACATTAAACATAAGATTAACTGCTGCTTGGGTAGCATTCTAATTTAAAAGTATTAGGTAGGTACATATATATACATATAATGATAAAGATTATAACATAAAGGTATCTTTTACTGTTTTGTTAATATGAACATGTGATTCTGTTTTTCTCTCTGACCGTAAACCGTTCATTCCGAAAAGGTTCTAACTGGCAACGCCTTTGGCTGGTAAAACAGCTGTCACTTAAGGCGGCGATACACATGCCTGTAAAATGGAACAGTAGCTTGCATGCAAGTTAATGGCATGTGCAAGCTACTGGCGCAATGAGAATACACATGCAAGTTAAACTTGCATGCAAGTTGCGTCCTTGCTACTAACAACAGGTCAGCTACTGGCATGCCCGTACCTGTCGCGACGTTCACACATGCCGGTTTCATAGCCCCCTCGTCCCCTCCCTCAACTTGCATGCCAGTAAATCAAATGTTGTACAATCTACTTGCAAGGCAGGTACAGGCATGCAAGTTAGCGTATACACATGATAGTAGCTGGCATGTGCAAGGAGCTTGCATGCAAGTGTGCCAGCTATAGGCATGTGTATTCCCGGCTTAACGCTGCCCGGCATGACGTCAACACAGCGGAATTCAAATAAATTCTGTCGTAAATTATTGTTGAGGTTAAAAAAAAAACTACACGCGAAACATATGAAATGTGCCATATTTCGGTACAAGAACCCCTTGAGGTGATTTTTTCCACGAGAAAACGGCGCTGTAAAAATGATCCAAACATTATTATTACTAAGAATGTGTGCTCGCTTGTTTTGTGTCAGTTTGCGGTCTTTGGAAGCCAAGCGTGGTAGTTTATTGCACACAAAAGCCAAAGGCAATTTTACTGAAGAACATTTACAAAATAGTTGGTACCACAGTATGGTACTTGCTTCGGCAAAACTTGGTTTTTATGGTTCAATTTGTCAGTGGTTGAGAAACGATATCTTTTAGAGTTGATTTGTATATGACCCAACAACGCTCCGATGTTGTATTATCCATAGCTTCCTCGGGAGTCCCTGACTTCTTCTATAGTTCAAACTTCTCTCTAAACACTCCTGGCACTAATAAGCACAAACTAATAAGCCAAAATCTACGAGTCTTATGAACATTTCATTTTATTTGTGTAGATTTTCGCAAAAAACGGCCTTATACAAATTATCCAATTATTACTATTATTGTTATAATTAGATAGAGTAGAAAAATAAGATAGATATAAGTAAATGTTTTATTATCTTCAAAACGAGGTTAGCCTACCTGAGTAAACCTTTATCCTTCCAACACGTGGACAATAAAAATCACGAATTTTATTTAATATTATTTTAACGACATGTGGTCTATGGGTTCGGGGTCTGAAAGGTCTTCCAAAACAAAGGCAGATGTTCCTCAAGCGGAAAAAAAGTTTGTACCCAATTTGGTATCTAATTTGGGAATACTAGCCGGGCAGCGAAGCGCATCACTATTCCTCGCAAACCTGATTTATTCCACTTAAATGCGCCGTTTGTGCTTATTTTATTATGGATCTTGCGTTTTGTGGAAAGACCATGAAAATGCGTTTTGTTTTCGTATATGGAACAGGTCCTTTAAAAAAAGTGATTACCGCACCGATGTGAGTCCCGACTGCTCTCAACTGTTCGGAATCAGTGGGCTATGCCATCTCCGTTTGGGATACATTATGAGGCTGAAGGGAGTATGGAGGGGAAGGAGATGGGAGAATATGAAGTAAGGGAGCATCATAAATCAAGGAAGAGTAAAAGTGAAATAGGGTTAGTGAAGACTACTTCTGTTCCTTCTTCGACAGTAGCGGCAATCCCAGAAACCAATGCAGACAGATCGTTCTTTGAAAGCGTTCTTCCGTCCATCAGTGGCTTTACACAAGACCAGAAAATAGAGTTTCGATGTGAAATTCTAAACATCGTCAAACGGATGAGGTCGAATCAGCCAATTTTACAAATCAAAAAGAAAGAAAGTTGAAAAAAGAATAATTAAAAAAAAAACTGATTTCTATTGATAAAATAAATGATTATCAATCAATAAATATTGAAGCAAAACTTAACTATTTTTTAATTGAACCTATTGATTTGTGTATCAATGCGTATTTTATGGAGGACGTATTCTAAACGAATATTGCAAAATGTGCTCGAGGTTCAAATCAACCATAAAAATACCCCAATATTTTGTTTGTAGCTAGTTCGCCTACCTGAGACGTTATCTCATTTTAGGTCTACAAAGTCTAATAATAAGATTTAGGGCAGACAAGAGCTGTTGTTGGGTTTCGGAAAGGAATGCACGCCATATGTGTGCCATACGCCATACCCCACGCCCTTAAGTCGTCATGCATTCAAGGGTTTTTTGCAGTCCTTCCCTTTAGCGGGGATTACAATTTTAATCCGCAGCTTTGGGAATTTTGGCAGAGATGTCGCCCGATCTCGAAATGTGTCAAAATAACAACATGTCGTGCTCTTCAGAGTGGAGTTATTCTTCATCCAAGGCATTAAGTACTTTTAATCTGACGTGTAATATTTCCACTTGTATTGAATTTAATTTATTATACTTTCGTGACTCTTAATCTGTCTAGGTATTGTGGATACGCTATACAGACACGGTGATGAATTATTCATGTTTCAATGGGAAGACTGATTTGAAAACCTAATGAAAATATGTAATTAATTTTGTTAAAACAACTATTTTGATAAAAAAATTATTTACCTGTAAAATAGTAGTAAGCAAAGTAATTTTTTTATCTAATTAAAATGATGTGATAAAGTGAATTTACAATAATTACCTATTGAAGGAGTGATTTGTAAAAATTTAGCAATAGGTATTTATAATATTTGTGATGTTTGCGGCTTATTTTTTTTTGTAAAATGGCACCCCAATATCCTTTTAAAAATCAGGTTGGCATTCATTATAGTTAACTTAAAGTTGTAGTTAATTTACACGTTAATCTAATAATATTATGTAGTTCATGGAATAAACGAAGATGTTAAATTTAGTGTTAGCAAATGCCGTGGGTTGTTTAATTTAGTGTTTGCAAATGCCGTGGGTTGTTAAATTTAGTATTTGCAAATGCAGTGGGCTGTTTAATTTAGTGTTTGCAATTGCCGTGGGTTGTTAAATTTAGTATTTGCAAATGCAGTGGGTTGTTTAATTTAGTGTTTGGAAATGACGTGGGTTGTTTAATTTAGTGTTTGCAAATGCCTTGGGTTGTTTAATTTAGTGTTTGCAATTGCCGTGGGTTGTTAAATTTAGTATTTGCAAATGCAGTGGGTTGTTTAATTTAGTGTTTGGAAATGACGTGGGTTGTTTAATTTAGTGTTTGCAAATGCCTTGGGTTGTTTAATTTAGTGTTTGCAATTGCCGTGGGTTGTTAAATTTAGTATTTGCAAATGCAGTGGGTTGTTTAATTTAGTGTTTGGAAATGACGTGGGTTGTTTAATTTAGTGTTTGCAAATGCCTTGGGTTGTTTAATTTAGTGTTTGCAATTGCCGTGCGTTGTTAAATTTAGTATTTGTAAATGCAGTGGGTTGTTTAATTTAGTGTTTGGAAATGACGTGGGTTGTTTAATTTAGTGTTTGCAAATGCCTTGGGTTGTTTAATTTAGTGTTTGCAATTGCCGTGCGTTGTTAAATTTAGTATTTGTAAATGCAGTGGGTTGTTTAATTTAGTGTTTGGAAATGACGTGGGTTGTTTAATTTAGTGTTTGCAAATGCCTTGGGTTGTTTAATTTAGTGTTTGCAAATGCCGCGGGTTGTTTAATGTAAGAGTTTGACTTTCTGGCTCTTTCCCTCTTCTTTCCTACAGTTTTGTTGGGAAATAATAATAATTTTATAAAAATATTGCCACAGGGATCGAACAGTTAAAAATTTTCCGACCCATGAAAGTCTATCTTCCACACGGAGAAAAATTAGTATGGTTGATTTATTGAACCCTTTTAAAAACGTGATTGCAATCCATTTCCTAATAAAATATTAGTCTATTCAGAATATATCAAAACACATGTTCATGCAGGTGTCCTTTTTCTGATAAATATAACGACGAAATGTTACAATATTAGACTTTTTATGAGTCTTAATAACATATTCGTGTTTTACAGACCGATTGTTAGGAAACCTGTCAATTCATGCGTTGAAGGCCTGCAGTCCTGTTTTCAACAGGAATATGAATAATTTGACCAGATTTTTGATAAATTAGCAATGTATAATATTTTATAAGTAAGTTTTCTCCGTATAGACCGCCACTCTGGCAGCTCTTGACTAAGATCTATTATATTATTTCCTCTCCTACCTTCATTGTATTCGATAAAACAAGAAATCAAAGGGAACCGCAAAGGACCCTCGCTTATTTTTCTCCTTATTTGCTTTTCGTTTTCCTATCCCCTCGCCTGAGAATATCCCATATAATTTCAGTCCGTCGGTAATAAAGATAACATCCAATAATGATAACGCCCGCGCAGAAAGCCACTTGAGTTTCCTTTGAGGGACTTGAGGAAGTTCAATTTCTATTTTTTTCAAAATGTTTACCTCCTCATTACACTCCACTGCAATAACTGAAGAAGGAATTATTATTTGCCTTTTTAAAAAAATACCAATTTCAGAGACTTTTCAATAACGTGGCTATTGAATATCCAAGCCAATTTACTAAGTGCATTAACAACAGACAGCATTATAAGGCCATTTATTTTATTATGCAATTTTATTTATCCTTCTTCGCAATATAAAATCCTCATTTTTATAGTGGTTTAGTGAGCCTGGAATATGTGCTAATTGGAATCATTTTGCCTCTTTTCAAACCAATACAACTTGCAAAATTTAACAGCGCTATTTATTATATTTACCTGAAATATCACCTAATGAGAGCCTAAAAAGTTATATTATAACTTTATACACGTGATTAATCTTAATTTGCATTAATATTTACATTATTTTCCTTTGCTGTTATTATATTTGCAAATGTTGCGGGTTATGAAAAGGCAGATTTATGGAATAACTGCCTAAAAGTGTGAAACAAATATACAACACTCAGTTAGAGAGTTATTAATTATTAACGTCTGTAAATACCTATACATGTATTAGGTATTTACCCTGTTATACTTACACAATACATGTTACTATGCCTTGTAAAAGCCCGATAGGTAGTCAATAAATACATTCCTTATTTTTAATAAAGAACTAATTTTTTTTATTTTTTATTGATTTTTTATTTTATTTTTTATTTATTTTATTTAAGTACATAAAACAGGCATGGTGCCCAAGAATTTACATACATGGATGTTTAAATACACAATAATAACAAAAATAGTAACAAAATGAATAAACTGAATAATGCAGAAGTAAATAACAAATAAGAATGGGTAAAAGGTAAATACAAATATGTTCATAAACGATTTGTTATTGTCACTAACTAATGTTTCAGAGACAAGGTATATATAGCACGAAAGATGACGCAGCGCAATTGGTAGAGCACCTGGCCGGAAGGCTGCGGGTTCAATTCTCTTCGGCGGCATGTATTTTTTCTCGGAAGATTTTTTCAATTTATATAGGTTTCATGCTAATAATCAGTGCTTCAAAATATATACGTATAAAAAGATGGGCATATAGTTTTTATGCAATACGTGGTTCCCAATGATTCTAATTTCAAATGTAACATTATCATTCATTTGTTGATATGATTTATTCCTAACCTAACATCATGACCTATTTTATTATTAATGACATTTACCCGGCGTTGCTGGGGCTTATCTTTAGGAGACAACAATATACCATCGTGGACACTTCTGTAGGCCTTTTAAGATTTATAATTCCGTTGCACATTATCTTGATGAATCCCATAAGGCTTAGCCAGCGTTTGAAATGTAAGCCCCCGAAAATATTTTTTTTACCACTTGATTACAAAAAATTGACTATACTATTCTTTCTAAAAATATAATATGCATGTATAATATACATAAACCTTCCGGAAAAAAATCTAAAAATGATAGTAGAAACCCCATCAAAATCCGTTGTGTAGTTTAGAAAAACTAAGCGCACAAACAGACAGACGCGGATAGCGACTTTGTTTTGTACTATTTAGAGTTATATAAAATTCCAATTTTTTTGTTAAATAAATTGCATATTTCAAAATAAATATTGCTTAATAGCATTTACAAAGAAGTCATTGCAAATTATCATAAGACGTCAATCATCAATTTTCTGTTATTTTATGATAAATTTGCCTCAAATCATTCGAAATGTATTTAAGTAATTTATAATTTCAAGAGACTTCATTATCAGTCTGAAAGAGGGGATGATTTTCAGGAAATGTAGGATGTAGGTACGTCAGTGACGATACTATCCCTGGAAGATCTAAGAAAGACTTCGCCTCGGGGGTTGGAGGGTGCTGTAGCATCCAGCATCCTCCAGGGGGTAGGTGAGAGTATTTGCATTCCTAAATAATTGCACGTTATTGGACATTTATAAACCGTTTGATGTCTATTATGGAGGTTGGGTTTGAATCTATCGCAACTTGTATCTGGCAACTGTTTAGTGCGCTGAGAAATTTAATAACTTTATGTAAGTATTGTGATTTGCGTGCATTTCTCTCTCCGAAATTTAATAATAATAACTGTGCATATTTTGAAACTCACTTTTAAAAGGATAAAATAAGTGTTAAAACCGGGTAGTAACTATTAAATCACTTTCGAAACATTTTCAAAGAATTTCGCCTTTTACTGAGTAAAATATTTATCAACCAATATGCAATATCAGACCATGTTTTTGTGTGAGTACCGTACAAGAGTCCCAACTGCTCTCAACCATGCTCCCAGCCTGTGAGATTATGGCATTCCCACTTAGGTTGTGTTGTTAGGCTGAAGGCAGTTGGGAGGGAAACAAAGATATTAGAAGAACGAGATGTGCTATGAGCAGTTCATACTGTGTGGAATTGTTTTGCCGAGTGTCGCCGGTTTTGTTCACCAATACTACTGCACACCTTCGCTTACGCTAAGGTAACAACACTAATACATAGAACAGATTTCTGTGCGTACACGTCGCGATACCGTTCAAAGTACCCTAATTAGGTAGTACTCCGCCTACGGTCCGGCGGCCAACATAGCATATCTCGTTCTTCTAATATCTTTGGAGGGAAATAATGTGGAGATACACGGGTAAACTCATTTCAATCAACGTTTCGATTCGAACAGTGGTCTCTCAGCGAGCGATTCAGAAAGCATCTATCACTCTGGATCTTCCCGCAAATACAGGTACCTACTATGGGTATATTATTTTTAATGAATAATTTATTTTTCAATAACACAAATAAAATATCCTTGTACATGCCGGTATTTGAACCCAAGACCTCCGGATTCGTCCCCAAGGATAGTAACCACTCAACCATGAAGGCCACAAAATTTACTATTTTTAATCGATGTCTTCTTTCAAACTCATTGTGTTGCTTTTATTTCCGGCCAAATATCACAGTGGTACCTAAATACCTAGATTATTTCCCTGTACTTTTATTAAATTATTCGAGTTTACCTTTTTTAATTGCATTCAATAATGCTTATCTTATTAATAAGAGCTGTTAGAATCACCATATTATAATTTGCCTTTATTTGAGGCTATTTCCAAATGTGTTCTGTATGCTAATTAAATCTTTCCCATTGGTTTACCTATGCTGATCATATAGATGCAATCATATATTTGTTTATTTATTGGACAATTTGTATAGCGCCGCTTTTGTGAGTTATCACCTCAGGGGCGCATTCTACTGTTGATCATCAGCGGCATGCCTATAGATAGCAGAAACATGGGATTATGTCCACTGTGGTTGAGGGGTAAGGCTCTCGACTACGTATCCGGAGGGTCACGGGTTCACATCCCGGCGTGCGAGAGTAAATTTTATTTAATTATTTTTTTATATTCGATTTAAATTAATTCATAAAAAATAATTATACTACAAATTTTTGCGATATCTCAAAAAGAGGAAGATACTATCGTTGGTGAAAACTTTAATTGAAACGTTGCTTGGAATAGCTTTGCTGAATAGATCTGAATAAATTAACATAATCTCACTGGCTCCAGACGGTTGGGAGTAGTTGGTACTCTTGTGTGGTATTGCCATAAAAAAATAAAATAAATTAGTGGCTGGCATGACGAACCGCGAACCTGACTAAGTTTCTCCTTTAATAATAATAATGATTGGATTATTTGTATAGCGCCGTTTTCGTGAGAAAATCACCTCAAGGGCGCTTAACATCTTAATTTACGCATTTAATCTATTCATGTCAGAGAATTTGGAAAATTCTTCAAATTTCATTTTCAAATTCTGTAAATGTTCTTTTCAAGTTCTTTTATTATTTCAGTTCTGTCAAGTATAACATCCTTGCAGTATATCGTCCGCCGAGCAGCAACAAGAATATATATCTGAAGGAACTAAAGCAAATATTACAAATGACCTCATCTGATTCAAATTACTTGTACTGTGGTGACATTAACTTGAACTTATTGGATACCAAAAATAGTGTAATTACAGAATATCAAAATCTACTCAGTGAAAATGGTTTAGAAAGTGTAATATTAGATGTGACCCGGGATGAAATATTAAACGGTAAAAATGTTTATTCATGTATCGACCATATTGCAATACGTAACCGTTGTAACACTGTATTTTCATGTATTGTAACTAACAAAATATCCGACCATTATATAACAGGAGTAGCAATCGGGAAAGAGGTACTTACAAAGGATTTAAATAAAAAAGGGAAATCATTGATAGTAAAATGGTATATTCTAAATTAAAACTAGTAAATTGGGAAAACTATTACAAACTGAATGTCCCTCAGAACTGTACTATAGTTTGAAAAATATATTTGATAATATTTATTCGTCCTCGAAGAAAGAAATATCATTTGAAAATAATCTTAGGCACAGCAATCCGTGGGTTACTGAAGAAATTAAGAACATGATTAAAAAAAGAGATTATCTTTACCGAAAATGTAAGAATAGCCCAAATAACCCGGTATTTCGTTTAGAATATACTAGACATAGAAACAAAACAAACAAACATATTAATATTACTAAAAACGCATTCCACAAAAATGTAATAAATAGCTTAAACGGAAACCCGAGGAAACTCTGGGACGAAATAAACAACCTAATAGGAAAACCTAAACAAAATTTAGATAAAATAATCCTTCAACATATGGGAAATCAAGGAGACACAAAATTTTTATGCGATAAATTTGCTACAACATTCGTAAATGAAATAAAAGACATTAGACACAATTGTACTACAAAATTCTTAGATCGTAACATGTATACAACTCCTGCTATTATGTCAATGAAATTTAGACCTGTAACAGAAAAAGATATAAAAAAAATAATTAATGATATGGATGTTAAAAAGTCAGAAGGCAACGACCAAATAAGAATTAAAGACCTGAAGTTAATTGCTGATAATATAATTCCAGTCCTTACTAAATTAATTAACCTTTGTGTAAATAAAAGCATCATGCCTGACGAACTTAAAACATCCATCATCAGACCTATTTATAAATCAGGAAATCACAAAGATTTCACAAACTATCGACCAATTGCGATTCTCTCGTATATTGATAAAATTATTGAAAGAGCTATTTTTAACCAAATACAATTTTTTATAGAAAAAAACAGAATCATAAATCCCATACAGTACGGATTTCAAAAAGAAAAAAGTACTACACAATTACTTTCTAATTTCACTGACCACATAAATTGTCATTTAAATGAAAAATATTACGTTGGTATAATTTTTATAGACTTTAAAAAGGCCTTTGACACATTGGACCATCAAACATTACTAAAGGCAATGGAAGAATGTGGTATTAGAGGTCCTTTAAATAAAATGTTTAAAAATTATCTGTTAAATAGAAAAATTAAAGTTAAAATTGACGGAATTTTTAGTGATGAAATGTTAACAGACACTGGAGTAGCAACAGGGTCGATATCGGGACCTACGTGTTATTTAATGCAAGTAAACAGTTTACCTAACGTAATAAAACGTTGTAAATGTTACATGTTTGCAGATGATACTTGCATCATATGTGCTGACAGAAATCTACAGAAAATTGAGGAATTTTTACAAACAGACCTAAATAACATAATTAAATGGTCCCACGACAATGGAATTATTATTAACGCAAAAAAAAACAAAATATATGCTTATACACTCTCCATATGCAAGTTGTCAGGATAAAGAACTGCATATAAAAAGTCATTCATACGATTGTTTTCACACAAAAAACCAATCTCTGCCATGTAAATGCCCAAACATAGAAAAAGTTTACCAATATACATACCTTGGTCTTACAATAGATGTCAATTTTAACTGGTCAAATCACATTGAAAATGTATGTAATAGATTAAGATCCATATTAGGGAAATTTTATCACCTAAAAAACTTTGTCAATAAAAATATATTATACTGTATATATAATGCATTAGCGGAATCAATTATAGGATACGGAGTAAATAGTTACGGATTAACGTATAAAACGTACTTAAATAAAATAGAACAATTACAAATCCGTTTCCTAAAATTGATATCAGGCAAAAAAAAAAATACAATTATGTGAAGGCGATTATAAAAAAATGTTTTCCTTGTGTAATGTGCTCTCTATACATAGTAGGATAGATTACCAAATAACGCTAGATGAATTCTGGAACACAGAATTCAAAAAACCTGTAAACCATAACTACCCTACTAGGCATAGAGAAGCACAAATGTTTATTATTAAAATATCGCAAAATGTATACGGAGATAGAACAAAAAGACATAAAATTCCGGAATTGTTTAACTCATTACCAGAAGATATTAAAAATGAGACATGTCATTCAAAAATAAAAACGAAAATTAGATCGTTCTACCTCCGTCAAACATAAAAACAATTAATATTGTGGTACCAAGATATCAAGTTGAAATTAAATATATTGTTATAAGCTAATAGATAGAAAAAGTGAGAGATTTCTTACAATTAAACTGATTGATCAGTTTTGTAAGATCTAAGTAAGAGAAAATAATGTAAAAAAAAAAAAAAAAAAATAAAAAAAAAAAAAAATAAAAAAAGTAACTACCCTATAATGATATAATAACAGAACTTGAATAGGAAATTCACAGAAATTCACCCATCCTTAGACTTTTAACTATTGCTATCTACACGTCAAAACGTATAACTTTCGTTGGCTTCTCTTTGACAGTTCGTGCAGTTTGGTCGTAGTTTTGCGACTGCCGGCACATGTCCATGCCATATCTCCCATGTTGTTCTTTCATCTATGGTTGTGACTTGTGATGTTTAAAGGTTCCGTATTAATTAAAGGTTTGTCGAGTTAATTTGATTATTCGTAAAACGAGTAGCAAAAAGCTTCTGGCGCGTAACACGGGGAGTATATTAAGTTCTTCGGCCGATTCAGGAATAAAATATAATAACCCGGTTCCATTTTCAAACGAGATTAATATTATTTTTGGGAGATCACCTGCTCGGTAGGTACCAACAGGTGTGGTCGGAACCACGCTGGGCTGACCCGTTAGATGTTGGACGGTGTTGCCATGTAAATCTGGTTTAAGAATATGTTGCCAAATAAATAATTATTTAAATTGCCTATACGCTTTAATTGTATTTAATTAAAATATGTAAAACTATTTTTTACGGCTAAAAGAATTATCTTAATTCATTTTTGGGGTATTATCACACTAAAACGTTGTCTCAATGAGAAGACACAACACGTCATAGTAACCCAAAATTAATCACAATAATATCTAAAACCGCTATAAAAACTCTTTCCTTCGATTTTTAATGACTTCCGTGGTTTGGCGGTTGATCCTGGACAACGATATCAAAGGTCATGGGTTCGAATCTCAGCGTGCAAAAAAGACAAAGTAAACATATTATTTTTTTATAATGATAAACTAATGTTTATAAGACAAGGTTTTTTATGCATAGCACAAAGGATAACAAATTATTATAAGCAATAATTAGTCTCCTGAAATATCCATACAAATATCTCCCGAGTAAAAATAAATGCCGCCGACGGGAATTGAACCCGCACCTTCTGATGTCCGGTTAGGTGCTCTGGACCACTGAGCTACGTCGGCTTATTTCCATTAAAAACAAATCTTTTAGCCGTGTTTGGTCAGATCTGAATAGCCAGGTAATTTCCCACCTTCCTTTTAAAATTAAATTTAATTTCCTTTACTCTTCCTTTAGTCTCACAACATATCTTAAATGGGCATACCATAATTCCCCTGGCTCCGGATAATTGGGAGTAGTTGGGAACTCTTGGAAAAGTAATGAAAAAAAATTGTGCTACATAGTGAAAATGGCAAAAAAATAAATAATTTATCACTTACAGTGTTCTGCTATTATTAAAGAAGAAAAATAATTGTTGTTATACTATATCATCCTAGTCGATCCTGAAATGCTTCTCTAATGCTAATGTCTTCTCGGGTGTCTCTGACTTCTTCCACTATTCACTACTGCAGTGCTCCGCAACCTTTTCTCACCTACGACACACCAAATTTCTTCATAGAATTCCGCGGCACACCAAAAGCTAAAATATATAGATATTAAATTGATACAAAAATTTTACAATAATTTCTTGTTTTTTATTTGAAAAGTATACATACATACATATAACTGTAACATATTTATTTTTACGCAATCTTAATAATTATTATAAAATAATAATAAATTAATGAGCGATTAATTGTTAAATTAACCTGCGCTTGTTTCAATGACCACAAAAGTTTTATATTCGGCTCGATTTTTCACAGCGCAACCCGAAGTTCTTGGAACCTTTTAAGCATGACCGCTTATCATTTTTAATTAATACAAGCGTTGAAAAACTTTGCTCACATAAATATGTCCTTGAAAATGGAAGTAGTGTTAAGAATGCTTTGACGGAAATGTGAGGATATTCTTTTTTAACGTAAATCCAGAAAACGTCTAATTGATCTTCGGAGAAGTGAAGTTTTAATGTCATGTCATTATTTAAATCTGTAAATTCCACTCGAATTTGCAGAGGCAGTGCTTCCGTTGCTGGAAAATAGACAATATTATGAAAAATATTTTGTCATTGTGCATTAAATACATAATGAAATATTGTGAAATGTCAAATACATTGAATTTGACCGCGGCACACCTGTGTCCGGCTCACGGCACACCAGTTTCGGAGCACTGCACTACTGTATAGTACAATGTTACTATTAAAAAAAGTGGGTGTGTCAAGCCTACGCAAGACAGAAGTGAAACTTCTAGTATTCCTCTCTCTCTATTTTCATTTCATCATCTCTATTTTCTCTCTTAGGTTAGTTTGAAAATTAGAGGTTAAAATGAAATTCTGTACCAAACCGTATGAACCACAATCAATTACGTATTTCACTCGTATTACACTCACGACGCAGTATACTAACCAAGCAGCTGATGCTTGGCGTGGCGCAGTTCGCTGGTGTCTGAGAGAGAGGAAAGAAGAGAAGAGAGAGAACGTTCGTGAGCGGCTCCCCCACCTCAACAAGCGCATATGGTGAGAGAGGGACAGTGAACGGTGAGCGGTGGTGGGGGTACCCGCATTTTCGTGTCGATCCTGACTCGGTTTTACTCCGTCCCCGAAAATCCATTACGCGCCTAAAGAAGTTTCACTTCAACAATATTTATATACTGGAATACGAATGGAACGGCAAAGCGCGCGACGCGAGCGCTCTCGACGGACGACTAAACCAGACTGAACGGCGGACGGACGGTACAGGAAAGCCCTGTCCACGTCTGTACCACAGCTAAGGCATGCGCCAAACAAAATTATACTACCGAGTAAAAAAGTACTTAAATAAAACACATAAAAACTTTTATGCGCATGCTAATGATTTGTTGCTTTTACTGAAAACAGTGAACGGTGAACGGTGAGCGGTGGTGGGGGTACCCGCATTTTCGTGTCGATCCTGACTCGGTTTTACTCCGTCCCCGAAAATCCATTACGCGCCTAAAGAAGTTTCACTTCAAAAACTACATTACATCAACTTTAATTCGACTCCGTATCTCATTCTGGTGCAGAGATATTGCGTTAAGTATTCTTCGGGTGTTCCCGACTTCTTCTACCATCCAAACTCACACTCACACACTCCTGGCACTAATAAGAACAAACTTTGAAATTTTCAGCGATATCAGTTGACTGCTTTTGGAGTTTTTAGAGTACAAACGTACGCAAGCTGAATTTTTACATATTGAGATTATTCATTTTTGCAAGTCCAGAAAAATCAGTCAAGTAAATATACCGTATTTTCATTAACAACCATCCAATACAGCATACGGGATGAGAGGCAACGCGCTTATTACGCATTCAACCCACGCCAGACAGGTGGCATCCCCTATATAACAAATTATTTATAATTATAACATTATTGCCTTCATCGCGTAAGAAAACAAAACATCAAAAAATCTGTCCCGTATCCCCAATGACTAAATAACGTATTCTGCAATCCGCGTATCGATGGCGCTGGCTATTTTGGCGATCTTTCACCTGCCGTATCGATGTGTCTACCGTTTATGCAAGAATGTTTTTTTTTACTTACCCGTTTTTATATTGTGTGTACTTAGTTAAAATTCTGCAGCATAAAAAGATTTAAGGCGACCTAACTACTTTGAGGTTATTTTGTGTATACACCGTGTTATGCGCTGAAACTTTGGTTTTCATTAGCGACCAAATAAAAAAGTTATAATAATTTAATTTAAATAAAAAAAAAATATTAAATTGTTTTTGTCTACTCGGTCAGCTAGTCTATTTAAGATTTTTTAAATGTGGATGGTTTAATTGATATCCGAACACGTCCATTACTTGCTAAATTACAATAGAGCATTAATTAATCATTGGTATTATTGATTCACCTACTCTACTGCAACTCATTCCCTTCAATATCCCCTCGCACAGACTCAGAAAATAATGAACTGCTCTTCCTCAACCATCATTCGACAAACTTTGGATATTATTCACCATTGTCCAGAATGTGTAGACTGGTCAACTCAAGTCAAATACCTTAACTTTTTTGGGATAAGTCTGAATGATTTTTGCCGGTCGCTAAACAAGTGACGGAATATTATAAGTGTCCCGTGGTCTTGACCCACGGCGTAGTCTTGACTTGATTCGACTTGTCACTTTATTTTCTTATATTATATCTGCCTTATGTCTTTGCTTTCATGTACCTTTGTCTACTCCTGTATTTTTCATTTTACTGTATTCGTGTAATTATTTTGTAATTTGGACGATGTCTGTCAATAAATAAATAAATAAATTAGATAAAATAACATTTAGATGATCTGAGAGCGCCCCTGAGGTGATCTCTCACAAAAGCGGCGCTATATAAATTATCCAAGAATAAATAAATCTGTGTAGAGCTGTTTTTGTGCAAAATCACTACAAGGGTGCTGTATAAATATATGACATATTTCTACAATAATCTATTCTTATTTCTAACTATAGCCTAGTCGAACTATTATCACTTAATGAATAACAGATTTCGTCCATCGGTTTGTCGAACGCTAATCCAAAGCTATATGTACAATGCATTTGAATAATGAACGTGATGCTAGAATGTACATATGTTATTATAATTATTTATTTATATTTTGGTACAGGAAGATAGTATAATGGTGTATAACTGTTTTATGGAGAACATGAATAAATAATATACAGGATCATACTTATGCATATCCACTTCGACTAGTGATGGGCAATATCGAAATATTTTAATGATCGAATTGTATTTTTTTGTCAAGTTAAAATAAATATATTTTTTATCAAAGCATACCATGATTTAAGATTTTCATGGCCAAAAGTATTTTTGTTATTTGTTTTTGGGGTGTTATGCCGTGTTGAGCTAAGTCCTTCTTTAGCCAACGTTACAGTCTCTATCAACAGGGTAGATATGTCACACATTTATGCTAGCAGCAAGGCTATTCGCATATATAGCGTTTTGAATTTTTGTCAGTTTATGATGTGTCTGGAATTTAGGTAAACGCCAATATTTTCAACCCCCAAGGCCATTTCCACCCAATATCATAGAAAAAATAACCTAAGACGTAATGTTTGACCAGATTTCTAGAAAAAGATTGAAATCTTTGACTGAAATGTTCATTATAAAAAAAACTTTGTTTTATAAACCACTTTATTGAGTATACTCGTATATGAACAAATGTACTTACACTGATTTTGATTCAAACTGATCCTCAGGACAAATATAGTACACTAAAATCAACACAGAATTGCAGAAGATTAGAAAAATGGGAGTAAAAAGATGAATAAATAATGTTTCGAAATCATTCGCCGTGTCAGGACCTAAAGCCTGGAATGGACTGCCACATGATTTGAGAATGATCGCAGACTCGACAGAATTTAGGTCTAAACTTAAAACACACCTTTTCAGACAGTCGTATCCATAATTTCAGAAACCTCCACTTTCACAGTCGACGGCAATTTAAATTAACAAAATGTAAAAAAATACTAAAAATAAAATAAAATAAATAAAAATAATAATTAAAAATAAATAAATAAAAATGATAACAACTAACAATTTGTAGGCTTTTTAAGACAGTTAAATTAAAATAAAAACTATAGCAGACTTAAGGTCATGCGATGACCAGTGTTTTTTGATATAGTGTCCTCTGCGTGCAGTTTTATCTTTTATAAGCATAAACTTTTTAATATAATTGTGTTTGTCGGAAGTGACTTGCCAGGTAAGTATGTTTTGGTATATTTTCTAAATAACAAATGTAGATCCTAGGAAATAAATTGTACAGCGCCCTTGAGGTGATTTTTCACAAAAACGGCGCTCTACAAATTATCCAATTATTATTAAAATTATATATTAAAAACTTCTCAAATATTTGGGTAGCCTCTTGTAGGTACTAACAGTGGTTATTGTAAACACAGTTTTACGTTCTGTGAATGTAATAATTTACTTTTAACGCGTTGTTAATAGTTAGGGCGTTATTATTTATTTACGCCGGTAAATCCTTTATTCCGGTTAGAATGAATAAATAACGCGCGGGCTTACAATAACAGAGTTTCTTTTACAGGGTTTCGCTTTGTACTGCCCAGTTTATTAGCCCACGAGATAGATAGGGATTATTATTTTGAAGTTGCAAGTTGCAAGCACTTTTTGTTATTTATGGATAATGGATTTATGGATACAATTCATAATGAATCTCGTTTGAATTAGAAGTTTTGTAAATTGTACAATAACGCAAAGTAACTGAATACCAGAATTAATTAAACTTACCTTTTTAAGCTGTCATACCCTTAAATTAAATATACCATTCCTAAGAGAAAGTCCAGTTATATTCAATTTTCCAACTATGTCCTAAATCCTGTATCTAAATTTCATTAAGTGTTAATCTCAAGTGACCTACCAGGTAAGTATTGTACTGTATATTATCTCCATAAATAGTTAGTAATAACATAGATCACCGTTGAAATGTATTATAAATTTGTACAGCGCCCTTGAGGTGATTTTGCACAAAAACGGCGCTATACAAGTCATGCAATTATTATTATTATTAACAATGGCATTTCCAATTACATGGGTTCCAATTATATCCTCTGCGTGCAAACTGTATCTAAATTTCTCTAATATTCAATTAACAGTGTTAATCTCAAGTGACCTCCCAGGAAAGTATGGTTCTTTATTTTATCTGCCTGTACAGAATATACATAAACAATTATATATGTACGAGTACATTCTAACGCAGCATCATGTTAATTGGTCAAATGCATTGTACTACATATAGTTATGTATTGGCGATCGACGAACCAGTGGATGCAATCTGCTATCTATACGTTGATAATAGTTTGTCTAGTCTATAGTTCGTAAACTAAAAATATGTTTCATATTCGTACAGCGTCCTTGAGGTAGTTTTTCACAAAAACGGCGTTGTACAAATCATCCAAATATCATTATTATATTGATGTCGATCTAATAAATGGACCCCCGAAACAATACAAGTGAGGTACTATCAGTTTAGGAAGTCCACATTGAATTTTTGACCAAATTATTTTGAGTTTCCTAAATATTTTTCAGTAGCCAATTTCGAAGCTTTTTGTGTTGTTTTTGGTTGTGAACGTAACATTATCTTAAGTAGTTTTATGTATTTTTCTGTGTAGTGTGTTCGCATTAGTATTCGGCACTTTTCTCGGTTGTTGGAGTGCTCTTATCTTCGAACCGAGACAAAGCGAACGTGATGCAATTTAAAAAAATGTCTGCTTTTCGGGATGGCCCGTTAGGTTTCTGATTGTAAGTATAAATATATTTCTCTAAATTTGAAGCTGTTTTATCGCAGAGGAAGTTTAAAGTAATGTATTTACTTAGATTGGGCAATAAAGTTGGTAATGCTTGTAAATATACGTGAATACATTTTGTTTCGACGAAATAACACCAGATACAGTTTAATGGCGGCTTTCTCCAAACAGACTGAGCAACCGCTAAGTTTAAATGAAACTCAATCGCACAATTTCGGTGTCAACGATCGACTGCGTGTAATTTGGCTATAGTACTTAAAATCAAGACTATTTACAAAGCACTTTTATAGTTTTTTAGTGTTGAAATCATTATTTTGCTGACAAATACATATATTGATACATTTATATAAATATAAAGTTTGTCCTTATTAGTGCCAGTGTTTGAAATATAAAAGAAGTCGGGGACGTTCGAGGAAGACTTAAAGCATTATCTCTGCACTGTAATGAGATACTGAGTCGAATAAAAGTCGAATGTAATTAAGTTTTTTAAAAGTGATACATTAGTGATTAGTAGACAAAGTCGCAGACACCCGAATGAGACATGGCACGATCAAATGAATCAAATACTTAAGTGTGGTAAAATGTGGTGTATGTGATGAAGAATGAAAGGGGTGTAAAGAGAATGTATGACGCGAACTTGAAAGGTAGAAAAAGTCGAGGGCGCTCAAAGCAGAAATGGCACGATCAAGCGAAACATCTACTCTCAAAAAGTAAGCTTTTTTAATTGTTACGATAATATTATTGGTACCTTAAAAATGTACCCTGTTTGTCAGTTGCACTAGAATTCAAAACACAAAATTTTATTACAAAACATTCACAGACCCGAACATAAATATACGTCAGGGTATAAATCCAGCTAGTATTTCATTAAAAAAATGATTTTTGAATTCTAAGATGAAAATAAATAATTTTTTTCAGTATAAGATCAAATGAGTTTATTTTCTTCCGAGATAATTAAATGTTTTACTTTCGCTAAATTTACGATGTTTATTATTAGATTTGGTCGAACGCTCATTACTATACTAATTCACCTATAATTCGCTAAGTTGTTTGCTGAAAACGATTTTCAACTTATCTTAGTGTTCCATTAATTATAATTTATGAAACCATCCGTTAGTGATGCATCCGCTACCCTTAGGAAGTTGTTTCTTACTACAGACACTGAGATATAATTAGGAAGTTAACGTTTTAGTAGGATACCGCTCGCAATCTCTAAGATATAAGCTCTTTGTTCAAAACATACCAACATATATAATATTATAAGTTAAACATCTCCTTTGGAACACCTGTCTGGAGCCTGGAGGCTGTAAGCAGTTGGGAGGGTGCCATCATTATTTGGTAACGAGTTGATAAATATAATTATACTGTCTGAAATTTGCATTAAGAGGAAGCTACAAGCCAAAAATGTGTATATTCTTGGTATACCTTATATTGTAGGTAAAAGACATTAAAATCGCTTGACAAACGGAGTCTAGAAACGTTCGATTTCAACCACAAAACTGGTTTTTATTTATTTTTAAAATAATTTTATAAGAAAGCAAAAAAGTTAATCATGTGAAACTGTCACAGATAATCTTAGCTATAATACTGTATTTTTAAAAGTGGTTTACTTTACGCGTTCATACATTTATTTTTTATTTTTTGAGTAATTTATTTTTTAATTTGTATTCCACTCAAGCGAAAGGATAAGAAAACCTTCAATTTATCTAAAGCATATTTTTTGGTATTCATAATGAACACCAAATCGTTATGGATATTAATCAAAATAGTGATTTAGCATTAAGCTTCGCCTTATGTTTGACTATCCCAGTGTCAACAGATACACTATTTACTTTTTAACAAAAGCTCGCAGGCCTTAATATCAATATTTATAGATTAAATAGGAATATTATAGTTTATTTAACTTTGATGAAATTGATATTATGATTCGATCTTCATTTCGTATTGATGTAAGTTAGTAAATTAAGTCCACAATCAAAAATGTCGGAAAATTATTTACCGACTGAACAAAGCGTAGTCTTGAAATTTCCTCAACCGGTTTACATTTCGTTTGTCCGTAAATATGTTTGTACGTTCCGTTTCCGGTTCAAGATGGTGACAGATTTGAAGCTTCGGAAAATATTACTTTTAAATATTAAGTTGTCGTATTTATTTGACTTATTTTTTTTTTTTTTCATTATTACTGTACTTTCCTAACTTCGTTGAATGTTTGAAAGAATTATCATTGAGATTGTGGTTTATAATTAAGTTGGTGTGTATTTAAGTACTTACCTACATATAAAATCTGATGATTTCAGAGAAAATTTTGGTTGTGATTTATTAAATAAGAGAAAATTAGAAATATACTTTTTTGGATGCGAGGTTTACAAACTATTAACAGAAATACTAGATTATTATACCTACATTAAAACGTGGCATTCGCTAAAGTAATTGCAACAATAATTCTAAACCAGACTAGCGTAATAAAACTTTCAGATGCGGCTTTAATCCACTGAAGAAATGTATTTGACAGAAGACCTTTCGACTACTAGACCCTAAACATTTCAATGACTTTGATTTTCAGTTCAAGAAATAATTTTGACAGTTGAATAATATGTTTTATCAATTTCAACTGAAGCAAGATACAATTGACTCCACTTCGGGCACAGAAACATGCTCCCAAGGCAATTCTATCGTTTTATTTCTTCAATGAAAAACTGTGAACTTGCTTAACACCCATTTTTACAAATTTCTGTTGTTCACATGCTACCTTCTGTCACCCCTTCCACCCTTTTTGTAGGTTGTTTTGAAGGCTTTTTATAAATAAGCCTATTTTATGACAATCTTACATCCTTGCTACATTTCCTGCTCAGAAGAGCAGTCTCAGTTCCATAAATCATGTGAACCTACTACTTGGTGGTACTTTGGTCGCCAGATATAATTTTCATACCTACTGTAGTATCTATTTATATTAATAAATGCTTACATAAATGTTGAAAAGTCTATCCCGATAGACATAAATGCTTTGTTGAGACAGAATTATCTGGCGTTCTATCCCCTTTGCCTACCCTTCCTAGGAACCACCGAGATAGTTAGAAAGTTAGTTATGCTTAGCACAAACAATACAACACGTATGCCCGGGTTACAGAAATTTAAATGGATTCATATGCTACGAAACAAACAGAATCGTACATACTTATAAACGTAATGTATGGAATTAAGTTATTCCCTGTTCATGTCCGCGTTAATACCACGTTAGTGCTTATTGGTTAAAAGGTGCAGTTTATTTGTGTTACGTGCAACGCCTTTCAAATTATTTAACCTTATCTCTTTCCAATACCTATGCAAATGTGCCAGTCCCATATAAAGCTCTGTACTCCTGGTAGCATAAAACTAATTAGATTTTGTTTTGCAACAAAATATCTTTTCTTATCCCAAATAAAGATATTTTTTTACCACCTTTTCATTGTAAGTTAGTACATTCTGTGTTCGTGAGTAAAAATTAATTAAAACTAAATTAAATTGTTTGGAGAGTGCTTTGATGAGTTTTTAAGATGGAAGATACGAAATACCAAAACTTAATAAAAAAGTTCAGCAGGCTTTCAGAACTTTGAGATTTACAAACTACGATTTTCTCCCAGAACTTGCGAGATTTTCGTTGAAGTGGTACGCTTAAGGAAAGTTTATTTTTCATTCATTCAAATGTAAAGTTGAATGGAGTGAATAATTTAAAATTAGAAAACCTTTGCAGACGAATCACTAACGTCATGGAAATACACCAGTATGTCTTTGATTTGATACATTAATTACGTATTTAAATTCCAACAAATCATTCACAAAATATCATAATCAATTTTTCATTCGCAATTAAAAAATTGAGAAAGTTAATTTCCCTGGATAATAATGTTATGAATAACTCAAGATGTATGATTGAATGTTACCTATTTCTCACACTGAAAGAAAATATTCTTTTTGACGGATATAATGAAACTTCCAAGCAAGCAATACATTATATTATTGAAATCGGACCTATGAAAAAAACTCTGCTGTGAGGTCGTAAACATTTCGAAGAGAAACTAAAAAAAACACAGTTTTTTTTTTACTATGTGTTGTTTTCTTTTAATACTGACTGACTGACTGCTTATAAATATAACAATTGGATTTGTAAAACACGGTCGTTCCCAGTTTTTTATTTTCTGAGTTAAAAATTTTTTTAATTTGATTCAATGTTTGGTAGAGATAAATTCCATTAAAAAATACGCTCCGGGACCATTGCACGATCTCTCAGCCAGCCTCTTCAACTCTCAAAGAGAGATTTTCAAAATGTTATCTCCGTTGAGGGTGTGATTTGAATACGACGTGTCTCAGAAACTTGAGAAAATGACAACTTTTCACATAACGCATAATGCGAGAGCAATCTTTTTTATCTCTGTTCCCCAATTTCCTAAGTTTCAGCAGTTCTACTGGTGAAATTATAGCATAATATTATCATGTTAAAATACAGAAAAAAGATTTTACGTATAACAGAGACATCATAAGGTCTATTATAACAAGTGAAATGTTACACAATTGGAGTGAGGTATATCAAATAGGCTTTTTGTAAAAATAACCATGATTGATGATTTACTGCCATTAATTTTTCCGATTAGTTCCACATCATTTTCCACCATTTTAGAAGGTTTTTTGTCAGGTATTTTTTGCTGGTTCCTAACGTGCTTTTAAAAGAGCACCTGCGTTCTTTTGGCGACAACTTGCTGATTTACGTTCTGCTATAAAATCATTTTGAACACGAATGCGAATATAAATAAAGTGGCCAAATAATTTTATTATGTACAAATTCTTATTTACCCAATGTATGTACCACGTGCTGAAGATATAAAAATGGGAAGTGTATTTTATTACGTATTTATTGGCAATTAATTAAAAATGTTATTATTGTAACGATTTTAACGTTCGTTTCCTTCTTTAACACCCGTTTCGCAATCGAGTTATTCCAGTTCTGATATTTGCACGTATGGTAATAAATTAATGTACTTTGTAAATATATGAAGTTAACGGTACTCAGTCGTAAGACCTCCTCTGATCAGTATTAAGCTCAGTGGAGAGAGTTATGTTATTATATTGTCGATATCTTAAAAGCAGCTGCAAACGTGGAGAGCGACATGTGACGATGCTGTAATATAAATCAGTTTAAACTCTCCAAATGAAGATTATTTTTTTTATATGTTCAATATTATTATATTTAACACATTATTTGCACTCGTCAGCTGGAGGCTGTTGTTTAATGACCTACCTGATGCTTTTAGTCTTGTGAAGAGGTGATTTGGAATCAGTTTTCTGACTGTCTTAAAGCCATAATATGCAAGGATGCAAATGTACATATCTTTAAATTAAAAAGTTTTTTGTTGAAAAGTATTTTTATTTTCGTTTTTACTTGGTCCAGATTCAAAGAGCTTAAAGCTTACTGCTGCCATTCTCTCTTCGTGTATTATTAATGGAATACTTACTAATACAAAGTTACTATCGTTATTTTCGCCCAGTTTCTCCTAGAAAGACATGAATATGAATTCAGTTAGGTCTGCAACGAGCAGATACCTTTGTCGCCTTTGTAAAGACAAAGGCTCGAAAAAGCAATTTTGTCTTATTTTTTTGACAGCGACATATTTGTGAGCTTCGCCCGGGGCTGCGAATTACTAGGTGCTTTCGTTTGAATTACCTATTTTAATTTACTTCACGGAACACGGGAGTAATTAATAATTTTTTCAGTCTGATAATCTTTCCGTCATTTTTATTGGCTTTATTATGTACGTTTTTCAAAGCCATAACTTATGTTATGCGTATATGTTATTTGTTATGCGAATGGAAAGCAAATTAAATTCAAGTAATATTTCATGCCAAAGCGCAAAAAACGCATTTTTTTCACCTTTGCATTAAGTTTAGTATGAATTAATTCTAACTTCTGATAACTAACCATCACGCCGTTCCCCCACAGGGGTAGGAAGAAAGGACGAACCGCCAAACAACTCGATCTTGGCACACACTTCTTGCCTCATTCACATTCATACATCGTCTCATACATACTCTCTTATTATTCTGACTCTTGACATGGCCCGACTCAAGTATCTGATTCGTGCCATGTCTTCCTTGGGCATCCCAGACTTCTGCTACCATTCAAATTTTACGTCATATATTCTCCTTACACTCCTTTCTTAGCTCAGTCGCTCTACAAGCCCAAACCATCTAAGCGTCCCTTTCTTAATCTTACGCATTAAGCTTACATCAGCCTTGCCACATGATCATACATGGTTTTACCACACATAGGCCTCAGGGATCTCATTTCAACAGCATTCAGTCTTCTGCCATATATACAAAAGAATAAAGTTGTAAAAAAAAAAAAATTAAATTATTTTTCTTTTCATACTTTTTATACCTACAATTTGTCCTTTGTTTGTTGAAGTCCCGTTTATTGGATGTAGTTTTAGAGTTTTTAATAGGGCAAGATAAACTACGCAAATAATGAAATTATTACACATATGCAGTACTAAGAAACCCATTTGCAGTTTGTCCTCTGCAAAATAAATTGAACGTCATTAAAATTCCCTGCCAAATTAAAATTTCGTCAAGAATTTCCGACCCAGTGGTCGCGTGCAAAAAGATTCGTATAATAATTTGAAGAATTACGCCTTGCAGATACGATCTTCTTGTGTATTCCATGATACCCGTAGCCAATGATGGGATGTTAAAGCGACGAGCGAACCAAAACAAGAATAAAAACAAGTTCCTACCTATTTGGCTGCCACGATCCATCACTTGGTAGCACCTGGCGTCTGGTTTACTTTGACCATTAGAATTGTTTTCAGTCTAATGGTAGATTTTTTCTTCTTGATTATGTTGTGATACAAGGTCTGGGCGGCGATTAAAATTGTTTCAACGTAATGATCGGAATAATTAATGACGCACTTACTATGAAAATATGTAGTCTTAGTAGTCTTTACAGCTGTCATGATTACTGATATACTAGAAATGACAGACATGTTTGTAAATAATTTCATATTCATTGTAATTTTATTTTTATTGTTTCCTTTTCATGTTCATTTTTTTCTTACGTTAAAGGTGAACTCCCCCGAAAAATATTAAATTATGAAAAGACTGTACATGTAGAAAGTTGTACTTCCCCCGTTAGATAAATTAAATATATATATATTGTGTGTTGATTTACTATGTTTTATACTGAACAAAATAGTAGTCATGTAAAGATGAAACGCAAGAAATACTGGCAAGCTATATAATATAGAATGGTTCCATGATAACTCAACACAGTGACAATTCAACACACTTTTAAAAAGTAATATTAAGTCATTAAAAACGATGAAATTTTTTTTAACCTAAACTAACCTAACCTAACCCACTTAACCCAGTTAATAAAGTTTTTGTTTAACCACTTTCCATGACTTTATATATAACTTTTTAAAGATGTGATGAATTATCATTGTGATGATTTATCCGGTCACCATATAGAATATATATAAAATATGGACTAGGGACACTGATATGATATTACCGAAAATAGTTGCAATTTCAGATGTGCTCAAGTGCACGGAATATAGTACAAGAAGGCTATAATAACACACCTCAATAGTCATAGTTAATTTTTGTTTATTTGAAGCAGATACAGTGATGTGACATTATAATTTAAAATAAAACAAAAACCCGAATTCCCGTCGGCGGCATTTATCTTTACTCTGGAGATATTTTCAATTTGTATGGACATTTCAGGCGAGTAATTAATGCCTATAATAATTTGTTATAGAGTGGTTATTAGCTAGGTTTTTGTTTACACAATATTATGAAAGTGACAGATAAAATAAAATCAGTTTAATTTTTAACTATACAATTCAAGTGTGAATGTAAAAGATTTAGACGAAGCGAGAATAATTGGTTACGTATAATAGCAAATTTTACTGTTCCTAATGTTAATAATGTTTATAAAAGACAGTATGGGCGTATAATATAAATAAATAAATTGACCTGCCAAAAGCTATCGCTATTTAAGTTTATAAGGTGAGGCTAGGTTAGGTTAGGTTCAGTGGAGTTCTTATACCAATCCTCATATTTTTCAGAGGCTTGGTTCATACAGAGAGAGTTTATTATTGAAAATGTGTTTTATTTATTTATTTACGTGTTAAAATTGAGAGTATTTTCTACTACTAAAATCATAAAATTTTCCAAACATTACCTACTGAGAATGTCCCTTTATCACTACATTGTGAACGTGTGGTTGGGAATTTCACTACATAAATAATATCGTGTAACAAAATTGACCCCTTTCCTTCGGCTATAAAGTTTTAAAGGGTTAGCCCCATAATCCCAGGAATTCAGAAAGCGACACGGCAAGTTCTTCTGAAAGGTTTTACACGTCACGAAGTGTCCCACATCGGGTCGGACATCCCCTGTGACGAGGGGTAGGAAACGATGACCATTCGGAGCCTTAATGAGCGTCGCTCTGGGTTGTTTTCAAATTTAATGCTGGCCATCGACGCTGATGTATTAAGTGATTACATTTGGTCAATTCATTCGTAACGAATATCCGGCGATTTGAAGTGTGATAAAAAGATAACGGAAGTATTAAAAAAATAATAAGTAACGCCATTTTACTGTCTACGAGTAGTTTTGTTGATGTTCCTTTCATTTTTTTGGAAAATGTGTTGACTGTTACTTTACGCCTCAGTCGATGTAATATTAATCTGTAAAACTTAAACGAAGAGGGGTTTGCTTATTAAAACAAAAATACAGTGATGCTGTATTAGTATGTACGTATAAAATATATAAATTTCTACATAGATAAACAGTAAATACAAAAACATCACTTCGGGGAAAACCAGCGGAAGGTACCCACGTTCTATAATATAGTATTTTCTTGTTTAACCGTTTGGAATTCATATTTTTATTTAATAACAATAATATTTGGCTAATTTATATACCGCCGTTTTCGTGAGAAATCACCTCAAGGGCGCTTTGTCTTATTATCGTTTATGCTAGAAATGTCGTATCAATTATTAATAATATAATATTTTATAATAATAATCTGTAATAATAATTATGCTTACATAATGCACTTGCATAATGTGGATTGACTAGATGATCATTTGTGGAAAAGTGTGTGGAAGGGTTTAGTTTTTCCTATGAGGAAGATTTAACTCGGACATAAAATCGGAAAAGAAAATATGACAATAATAATCCCAAATAGAATTATTTGCCAACTATGCCAAACTCCAAAAAAATATTGTGTGGAGTTAATATTAAAAAAAATAAAAAAAAACAACAAATTAAAAAAACTTATTTGTTTTCGATAAACGAAATAACTCGATTTTTGTGTTCAATATTTAATCTTGTCTTAAAATTAACCCTTAGTTGCGGTTCCATTAATCACAGAATGTGCTTCGACTGTGAGGGTAGTCGCGGTTGGGGTGTTTTCTACACTTTTCCTAGAGGGGTAGTTTCCAGCCTTCCAAGCCGCAGGAGTTGGGTAGGAATGGGGATCGTGGGTGGGTAGAACCGGCTGATCAGTCGGGATCTGATTACATTTACTTATTTAATAACATCCATCCCTTGGCCATTGATTCTACTTACAGTGGAAAAGTATAATTAATCTTTGTTTACTCAGCGGCAAGGGTACATCTGAAATCTGTGTATATTTTCATTCGGATGTATCTACTAAATCTCTTATTACCCCAGAAACACTTTTATGTATTATTATTTTAGGAATTAGGCTAATACTAATGTATTATTTCTCTTCATGTTTAAGGCGATGCACCACTTCGTTTAACATTTGGAATCGGCCGCTAACAATACCACTCCTTATGTAGATGGCGATAAGGTTTAAATTCCCGATAAATACCAAGATATAGAATAAAATATCGCCAAAAAGAGTGTGTTATTTGATTTGGCGTAGTTTACGCACACATATTGAAATATTTTACGATCATTTTCTACAATAACCGAATAGGGGTTCGTTAGTAGATTTTGAACCTCAAAGCAGTTTTTTAGGCTTGATATTTTATTTTGTTCTGGGCTCATAAAATACTTAAAAAAAGTTTAATTAATTAAATGCTCTACTCTCAATATCTATTTAAAGAATTTAAAATATTTCTAAGCGAACAAATGTTCAATCAACAAACAGATGATTTTGTATTACTTAGTAATGCTTTGCCTTAAGGTTTTTTCGATAAACATACATTTAAAATATTGAGATCTAAAAATCGTATTTATTTATTTATATAAAATTATATATATTTTCAAATTATCTAATGAACCCCGCATGTTGTAAATTAAAGATTAAGTACAATGTCGATGGGTACTTAACCATTAACGTAAACATTGCTTTATTAAAAATATTACATAAAAAGTTTCTCCTCGTTTCCCGAGCCCACAATTACATTAGATTACATTTTCAATTTGCACTAAATTACATACTTTAATAATCGCAATTTCCAAAAAGCGTTTCCACTTGAGATAGATGTGAAGTATGTTATTAAAAAAACCGAGATATTTTCTCCTCGTTTCTAGCAAGCGCAAAGATCGCGTGGAAGACATTTTCACTCCGCGAAATCACGCACTTAAATCTCGCCAATTTTCCACAATTATTCCCACTTTAAATAGCAGGTGTCCTGTCTCTCTTAAGCCCACATTATTTGAAAAAGCCCACCCTAATGCTTAACAATATGAAATCATTCCGCACGATAGCACAGAACCATTCACCATTCTCCCTTCTCTCCCACCCACAGAAGGACAGAGATCGCCAACAATAATAATAATACCGTTTGGATTATTTCTAAAGCGCCGTATTCGTGAGACAATCACCTCAAGGGCGCTTTACAACTTAATTTATACAATATATAACCTGTTCCCTATCATTTAGACTTATAAGATCTAGTGTCTAGTGGATTACAACTAGTGACTTACAACTAAGATTTATAACTACACGTATTTATGACCGAGTGGGTATTAATACACAAAACTGCTTTAATATTACTTACATATATGACTTATGACTAACATACTTATTTACATTTAGATATACATATTGGTATGATTACTGCCTGCTGTTACTGTTTAAGCGTTTTGTAGAACTGTTTGAATTTAATTTAATTTTGTGGCCCTTGACCAAAAAGTTAAGTATTCAATTAAAAAAGAAAATGATGAGATTATGTAAAGGATAAGTAATTTCTATCGCGCCAAAAACTGTAAATAACGTACTTATTAAATGCCATAAAAATTTCGATATTTTAAACTATTCTGCAAATTTGTATCTATTACGCATTCCTAATCAATGAATTATTTATTGAAGAAGATAATACTAATAAATATATTCAAACACGAAACAGAACAAGACACAGAAAAAACAAAAAAGATAACGGTCTCAACTGGGAATCGAATACAGAATATCTGTCTTACCGGAAGAACGCCTCAACCAACTCGGTCATTGGGACCTAATTATTTTACGTCATTTTTGGCGATCTCATATTTCAAATTCAGAATAAAAAATTTTATCTTCAGCTATTTTTTTTTACATATGTTTGGCTAGTATCTTTTTGAATGATTACAAAGTTCGAACGAATTTATTTGTAATTTATATAGTGTCTTGGATAAATATATCCGATTTTTATTTATATCGACCACCTATTGAGTTTTTCTAAAAGTACAAATAAATATTAATTTTTATTAATATTTTAAAAAAATTTTGAAAGTCATAATCATCATGACGTATAATTGAAGAAGAAGATAATACGTATAAATCCAAACTAAAAATGACACAGAACAAAAAATAAACAAATAACAAGTAACAGTTAATGATTCTTGACATTTTATCCGACATATCTAACCTAATTTACATACGTCAGCGTCATGTTCTGTAAATTAAACAGTTTTGTCGATATTTTCCCAAAAAAAGTGTTATAAAAAATGAGTGTTACTATTATTTAGGTTTTAGGTTGTTTACAACTCTAGTTCTGGAATAGTGGTTTTATTTGATTTCTGAATAATTTCAAAATCTATGTTTACAACCCCTAACGATACGGGGGGATGGGGAGGAGGTTGTAGCTTCTTCCAGAAGTTCCATTATTTTGCTTATTACGTCTTTGGAAGGTGCCGCTTCTTGCGGCTACAGACGGGGGTAGGTGCCTTGTACTCGCCGACACTTCAAACTCTTCAGAGAAACGGGAGACAGCGAAGTTTTGGCACACGACAAATATATGAATTCTTAAAACGTTGTCACCCTTAGGGGTTTAAGACCCCAAAAGTATCTTGTAATTTAAAAAAAATAATAATATTAAAAGTTTAGCAGAATTAAAAAATATATCCAACTGTCTTTGCGTTTTGTATGATGGCCTTTTCCGTGATCTGTCAGTAGCTAAGTTTGCGACGCGTCGGGTTCTCAGGACGTCATAAGTTAAATTCCTGTAATACATCACGACACGTGCAAAATTTCTGCTTAGTGTGATGGTAGTAGGAGATTTTCAAATCTTGTTCAGTTATTCGTAGATGTATTCTAGGAATGTTTGTACTTCAATAAAAATTATAGTTTTCTTCTGTGATATAGGGATGGTGAAATATCAGTCAATAAACTGTTACACACTGTATTATCTCAGATGATAGGTGATGATGAAGACGTATTGGACAACCTCTTAGGATTGGACAACGCGAACCGAGCCACGAATTACAGGAAAGGGACGAAGCAACTTAGAGCGGCGTTTCGCGTCATTTGCGGTTTCTTAGTTTCTTTCCCATAAATTGAGGCTCGCGTATGTACACGTAGCATTATATTATACCTCCTGATGATGGACACTGTAAGGCTTCCGATACGTTGGCTAAAAGAGAAGGAAGCGCATCATGACATAATACCCCAAAAATCGAACACGATAATACCTACATTGTTGTCCCTCTTTCATACTATCTCTCTTATACAAGACGTTAGTCGCACATCCTTTATATCTAGAGATTTAAAAAAAAATCAAAAATATATAAAAGATATCTCTGATTATCTATCTCCAACAAATGCAATCTGAACATCATATTTCCAACGATCATATGTTTGTTGTCCTACGTGTTCCATTTAACAAAAACTCTGCATCGTGTGTAGTTTTTCAAATATTCTTTTTTTTGTTCCTGTTCACACTGTATTGAAAAACATGGTGTCCCATAACCTCAGTTCAAAGATGCGGTATATATTCAAAAGATGTCTCCCCGTGCGGCACGAAAAAACTCAAGTGCTTCGAGATAGTTTTCCGTTCTAGTTCTTCGCCACTTCGGTTGGAATTGGCAGATGGCCCTTTGATTGAAATTATATTACAGATTAATTTTACTATTTCTGTATTTGATTTTTTTTGGTCGTGGTGGCTAACTGATTGAAAGAAGTATATTTAAAAAGAGTATTTGTAGGCATTAAATAACTCTGTTCTTCTTTTTTATGGCTCCGTACTAAAAGTGAAATATGTTTTAAGACATTCACTGTCTTATTTAGTTGTTTTTTGGAGTGTTAAATTGTATCTGCTCTGATTGTGGACACTGCAAGCATTTTAAACGCGTCGGCTCAAGCAAACAATTATCAATCGGTTAGTGCACATGCTTGAGTCAAACTCCTCTGCCACGAAAGTTCGCCATGTTTTTAAGAAATATTTTTTAAATGCTTATTGTATTTAACTACTTTCGGTTGTATTTCCATCTGACTGTCTGTAACTTCGGTTCAATGAACTCTAGAACTTTTGATTTGAATTTGTGCTTTTATTTTAAGTGTTATTATTTACAATATTGGAAGAGTTAGTTTGGAGAAGAGAAATACCTATTATATGGAATATCATGTTTTTTCACAAATGTGTCATATTAATTAGGGCATGCTGATATTAGACTTTTTTGAATTTTTGGAAAATATCATTAATGTTGATAATTGCGGCCCGCCGAAAAGCTTGTTTTATCACGATACTGCAGTACCACCATTCGAATTTTAAATTGTACTCAATCGTGTATACTGAGACGCCATTACATATGTTCTAATAATATGGCTTGGAATAAACTCCCTCCAGAACTAAGATCCATAACAAGTCCAACAGAATTCAGGTCTAAGCTAAAAACTTACCTTTTTAAGCTGTCGTACCCTTAAATTAAATATACCAATCCTAAGAGAAAAACCAGTTATATTCAATTTTTCAATTAAGTCCTAAATCCTGTATCTAAATTTCGCCAATAAACAATTAGATAATGTTAATTAAGTGTTTATCTCAAGTGACCTACCAGGTAAGTATTGTACTGTATATTTTCTCCATAAATAGTTAAGTAATAACATAGATCACTGTAGAAATGTATTATAAGTTTGTACAGCGCCCTTGAGGTGTTTTTGCACAAAAACGGCGCTATACAAGTCATCCAAGTATTATTATTATTATTATTACTCTACCCAAGTTCACTACGAAAGCTCAAGATCATTACTTCGTCACTTTTGGAGATATAGAAAAATATCTTTTCTAGTTTATTCTAATTTTATTTCAAACTGTAATGCACCGATTTTCAATAGCTTCTCATCCAATCAATTTGTATTATCAAATTAGTATGTCACGGATACTAGCGTCGCCGCACCGTAGACCTATTATGCAAATTTGAAAGAACTTTTTAGCTGAACAGAACAGAAGTGAACAGAATGGGCCAGCGACGATAACGATTAGCTAATGCAATTGCAGTTTACCGGAATAGTATGATGGCTTTTTTGGTTTAAACTGCCACGGATTAAAGCACGTGCATATTCAGGCACGAATATAATTCCTTTGTATTAGTGACGGCGAAAATTTAATCTGTTTAAGCTCCTGAATAGACCTCGCTCACAATGATCGAGCTTTCGTATGGCTAGCTCGGCCATGCATAAAATTTAATAACATTTCTCTATTGCATATTCAATATTTTGCTTAAATGAATGGGCCTTTAAATCAAGTTATTTGAATCCTACTGCAATGAAAAACAAATATCATTTGTGATTTGTAAGCGTCGATATTATAATAACTTCGTTGATTTTCCCCTCGACCATTTTGCCAGGGGAAAAATCAACAAAGTTTTCAATTCAATATAAAAATATTTACAAAATTTCTCTTGTCTTCAGTTCTAGTTGTTTTTATGCAGTTCATTGCTGGGTTTTTATTTATATTGTATTCACGTATGTATCTTTTTTTATAGGATGAACCATTTTTCTTACACTATTCAAATATTTTTGAAAAAACGTTAATATGCACGTTAATTCAATGAATTTTTAATATTAAAAAATTGAAATCATTAGTTATGAAGTAGGTACCGAAATTAATTTAGTAATTAAGAAATCTTTATTCGAAAGGTGTGTTTTGTTTAAATATTTAACAGATGATTATGTAAATAAATTAACCCCTCCAGCGTTTGAGGTTAATATTTGACCGGGCGTCCATATTTTATAAAAGTATTTTTATATTTTTTTCTATCATGCGGAAATACAATATTTCTTTGACGTTAGAAAGAGAAATAATAATTCTTTCCAGTTTGCCTCAAATACGGTTATGGAAATCATTAATAAAATCCTAAAAATATCCAAAATAAACTCTTCATATTTCGCGCCACTTTTGTAAAAATCGGTATAACTTTAAAAATTAGATATATTTTTTTAATCATACGAACGAGATAAAAGTGAAGGTACAGTTTTCTTACAAATTCCCCAAACAAAACGAAACAGAACGAAATAACGAGTTATCTTAATTTTTCTATGATTGGAGTAAAAAACTAAATAAAAATGTGACTAGCGTTTTTGACAACATTTTTCACGTTCGATTTTAAAAATTTTATTATCTAGAAATATTAATGATTATTTTAAATGCATACACCGGAACAATAATTTTATCTAATATCTAAAACAATTTTTTTTTACAGAAAATTAAAAAATAAGATGTATAATAAATAATATAGCGCATTTGAAATACACAGAAAACATTACACACTGAACAAATGCGATGAAAGTAATGAAGGGTTAACAAGTGAAGGTACTTCACTGAGTGTTTCGCTGAACTAGATCCAGTGTAAATACTTAGGTATTACATAAATACGTCTTTTTTTATATTAGTATGAATATAAGCGTCTTGTATTTTAAAACCTCATTGGACAATATTGTCGTAATTTTTTAACCTTACAATATTCGATTGGTTCATTTCTTCTATTGAAAAGCAATGATCATGAGGCAAATATTTTTTTGCTATACTTTCAGCATCACAAAATCTACAATTATACTAATTTATAATTTACCTCTTGTTATATTTTGACACGCTTACAAAAATTGACGTACTAATAAAACTTTACAAAATTTTTAATTCACACAAATGACCGTGTACAATGTGATCTGAGAACGGGGTACCCCAATAAGGTTACATTGTTTTCAACAATTGTTAAAAAAAAAAAAATAGATATAAATACATATAGAGTTATAGAAGGAAAAAAAATATAAATCCCATGATTTTTCATGTGTTTTATAAGTAAACATTTAACACCTGTTTTTTTTCTATTTATTATTATTACACTTCCTGCGTTTGAAAAAAAAATTTTTTTGTTAATAATTACTGTGAAATGTTCGGTTGATTATTATTGATATTTTCAATTTAACTGTTAGATTGCTTATATTATGTAAAACCACTATAAGGGTAGTTTCGCTTTAAAAAATGCATGTGTTTCATTTTCCTGTAAAAAGCTTCGTATTTAAATTAAGATTAACGGTGATCGGATAAATCATCACAATGATAATTCATCAGATCTTTAAAAAGTTATATTAAGTCATGGAAAGTGATGAAACAAAAACTTTATTAACTGGGTTAAGTAGGTTAGGTTAGGTAAGGTTAGGTTAATTTTTTTTTCATCGTTTCTTATGACTTTATATCACTTTTTCAAAGTGTGTTGAATTGTCACTGTGTTGAGTTATCTAAATAACTATTTTTCAGAATTCCGTTGTTTTTTCCACATTCAAATATATTTTTCCAAAGAAGAGTATTATTTTTTCAATGCAAACAATTCAACTTTTTAAGCTAAAACTACCTTAAAACGTTGGAAATTCGAAAAAAAGTTTATTTTTTTTTACCCGCACTATCATGTAGAATAACTTCGCAAAGTTTGTGCATTTTACATGTATATAATTTATTAATACTTTTTCCGAAGGAATTAACTTCAAATATATTACATTTCACAGCAGTAAAAGCAGAATGTTATTTCGCTTTGATCTTAGAGCGGAGACAGCAATTCAACGGTCGTTTTCAGCACCAGCATAATATTATAAAACTTCCCATACTTGATGCAAGTCCCATCGGCAGATAAATCAGGGCGGCGGAGATGCACCTGTCTCAGGTTCTGAGGTACCTCCCCCTTAATCGGCGTACCGACCCGAGGGCCCATTCAATTTTAAACCTTTTTGGTGTTGCTTTAATGATTACAAGTACAAAACATAATTATTTCTGCAGTATTTTGTATTTACAAGGAATTACTTATTCCCTGTGTAGACCAATGTACCTATCAATTATATCTACTAAAAAAATGATTTTGCGGATTTGTGTCTAAATAAGGTTTGTAACTGCGTCAAAATATTTAACATAATACGTATACTGGAGACCTACGCCAGTGACATCGACTGTAAAATGCCGGTTTCCTCTCGGGGGTACCTCGGGTAAGGATTTGCAATGAAACACAACTTCGCGAATGTCGTCGAACAACTGACTGGTTGGGCCAGTTGTTTGCGTATTTATTGGGTTAAAATACAGTTTCTACACGTGTTAATGCGGAGCAATTATTCTTATATCTAAAGAGAAATATTATAAGGCGTCATACCGCCGATAATTAATTACTAAGGTCCCACAGTTTTGTCGTGCGAGTAATTCATCCTTGAACTGGCGAAATGACACGTTTACGGTGATTTAAAATGTTATCATCGTGCGAGATAAGCCTCAAAGGAGTCGGCATCGTAAAATGTGTGATATCAGAATATTCATTTTCTTAATTATTTAGGTACATCCATCTCCTGTCCGGTACAATACGTTTTTTCGTTCTAAATTGGAATGGTTTATAGTTATATAATATTTGGGATTCGATTTTATAACACCATTTAGTAAAAATTCACCGCGAGTTAATAACACTAATACTAACAATAGGTCAATGAGCCAAACGGCGCCCATGTAGTATGTCGGTGATCACTGTAATCAATTATATTTGTATGATTGGATAAAATATTTCAAGGGTGATGTGTTAGGTGTTAGGTATTATCAGCGCCTTGGCGTCTTGGAAATTTGGCGCACGGAGCGGACTGCTCCAATTGCACCCGCGTAGTGCCGGCCCTGCACGTAGTAGATGCAGATAAATGGATTAAAAATACTGAAGAAAGTATGTGGCACTCAAGTAGAGGCGCTATTGAGTACTAATATCTCATCGAAACTTGTTCTACTTTTAGATAGTTATCGCGTGGACCTGATTCGATAGTTATAGTTTGAGGTCAGTTGGAGGTAAAAAAGCGGAACCTATTTTTGGCTTCGTGTCTCATCTAAATATAATACATCAATAAAGTCAGTTTACCTAAGACAACTGTGAAGATAATTCTTACCTACATTGTTGCAGTATCCTATACCAAACAATCGGTGATAGTTTTTCCTGCGCCGGTTTGAACTCCATCCTTTGAGCTCAAAGTTAAATGCGTCAAGTAAATATTACGCTACAGAAACTTATTTCCTAAATGCTTTAGGCGCTTGGGCAGACACTGCAGACGTATTTCCGTGTTTCTTAACTGTATATACGATATTTTATTCATAGCGTTTCCAATCCGGTATAAAACAGAACGTCATTAATCATAGAGGATGGATTGAAAGCAAATTAGTTTACTAGCTCGACTAAGCGTAGGATAAATCCTCAGCCTGTACCGTTTAACACCTGGCCCTTATTCAAATCGCCTTTGGGGAGATATATTATTAAACTCTGAACAACCCGTAGGTAATTTGGGCATAATTTTCCATTTAGCAGACAGCTTTTTATATAGATAGCAAAAGGTACGAGGGAGGATAGTTGCGCTCATTATTGGATCTAAAGTAAAATTGAATTTCGAATCTGATAAGCTGAAATAATTAAAGAGGCTAGTATTCTGATTAGAATCTAAAATGAAAAACAATTTGAAAACATTTTGATTAAAAATTATTTTGGGTAAAATCTTCAGCAACGCCATCAGGTATCGGATGGTTGAAGTCATTATAAATTTGATCTTATCATGCTTTATTTTCGGGGTACTAAGCCGTGTTGCGTTTTTTTCCTTATTAGCCATCAGTTTACATCTGCTCTGATAATGGATAATAATAATATTTCGTTAATTTATATAGCGCCGTTTTCGTGCAAAATCACTTCAAGGGCGCTGTACAAATATATTTATTAAATAATAAATACAGCTGGCTTACAACTAGGATTCATTATAACTACTGACTTACATATGTATTAGACTTATTTCTAGTGACTTACGACTAAGACCTATAACTGCTGCCATGACATATATATTTACATATGTATAAACTTACAACTAACATACTTACATTTAAAAATACACATTGTAACGGTATCCGAAATGTTGGCTAAATTAGGTGGAAGGGCAACATGGCACATTATCCCAAAAAATAAATCGCTTTACTACTTTTTTAGTAATTTCAAATCATATCAGTTCTCAAGAAAGAATTAAATTTATTAAAACTCTCAGATCGATTATCCGACATGATCAAAACTGTAAATAGTAGTATAGACAGCCCTAATTTAATTAACGTCATCGAATTTCATATTCTTACGAGAGCTAGTCGTTTCAAAATCATGTTTAAATGTAATAATACCAGCACAGGATTTCAAACACTCGCTTGTACCTAGATTATATGAAGTTAGTAATAGATACGCATCTATTTAATTGCACAGAATTTAGGCATAAGGAGGCCATACAGTTCAATCAATATTAATTTTAAAAAAGTCAACTTATAAGCTTTATATGTAACTTTTAAAATTATCCTTCTAGATTTTCTGCTATAATATTTGGATCATTTGTATGGCGCCGTTTTTGTTCAAAATCACCTGAAGGGCGCTGTACAAATATACAATACATTTATACAATGATCTTTGTTATTACTAGTCAAACTATTATCAATTTATGTCAACAGATTGCATCCACCGGTTCGTCGATCACTAATAAAAAGCTATATGTACATTGCATTTGATTGATGAACGTGATGCTAGAATGTACACATGTTATTATTTTTATTTATTTATATTTTATGCAGGCAGATAATATACATTACCATACTTACCTGGTAGGTCATTGATGTCAATGTATATGATTTATTTAAACATAAACATAATTCTTGCTGCGGAGTCTCCATCTTCTATATTCATCGAACGTCACAGCGGTGCTGCCAAGGTCTGGTATCTATGTGAGGATATTGTGTCAGCGCTTTATTAGCAGCAGAAACATAACTGAACGGATGACGAACCTCGTGCTGGCGCTGTTGGTGGACGCGGTGGACTCTCTCGCTGTAGCAGCTGGTCCAGTTACTTCACCACCTAGGATTCTTGCTGCAGTCTCCATCTTCTATCTTCGTGCCACCTGTTCCTGTACTTCATTTTAGTTAACTTAGCTTCTTCTTTTGTAATATTTATATTTTTTGTAATACCTGCATCAACTGTAAAGCGCCCCTGAGGTGATCTCTCACAAAAGCGGCGCTATATAAATTATCCAAGAATAAATAAATAAACAGTTGATATCAAACAAATCTCACCTCATTATTTGATCAATTCAATTTACTGTAAATAATTTTAAAAAATGCCAATGAAATTTTAATACATCCTTCATAATTTGTGTCTCTCTGTCTGTGCCAGTTGTAACAGCTTGTGTTGGGTTAATTAAAATCAAGGTTTCTGCAATAAATAAATGCGTTATTTCACAAGCTTTAGCAAATTAATTCTTGCACGTGTTAGCTACCGTTTAAAGCATACATGTTAATGTTAACATACCGTACTAACCCTGAGACAGGTAAAATTCTTTTTGTAAGTATTAATGACTAATGGAACAGTGTCACGAATGGCTCATTTTTTACTCCATTCTAATTGACTTTGGTAATAAATTTAATTGTAGACACTTCGAAGTTTTCTGGGTTAATTTTGATTAATTACTATGTTCGTTGGTTCAAATATCTTTATTTTGTGAGCTATTCAACTTAACCGAATACTTTCTACCTATGTTTTTCAATATTTCAAATATTTCTCTATCATAAATCTAGTAGGCACACTTTTATTTTTATCTTAAGTGAAATTGGTAGTTTTAAAAGTAGGCTATACAGATCCAGTTAAACTAACTAAAACTATATATCTACCACTAAAAATTATTCAATCCAATCAATTATTATTTGCCCTTCGCCAGATTTACAGATATATGAATTCTGTTGCTGTACCGCGAAGCTTCTAGATTGTGATCTTATTTAGGATTTTGGTGCATAATACTGTAAATATACAGAAAATAGGGACACGGTTGATATACAATTTTTTTTATAAAAAACCACACTGTCAGTTAGATAACAATGAGAAGTAAGTATTTTAGTTTCCAGAAATGGAAAACATTGCATTTTAAGAGCTATTTAGTTAAAAAAACGAATACTTTTATATCTTTTCTTCACACCATGTTTTAAAATAACCAAATAAATAACTAACCATCGCGCCATTTCCCCGCAGGGGTAGGCATAAAGGACGGACTTCCAAACAACTCGGTCTTGGCACACACTCCTTGCCTCATTCAAAATTAAAATCGTTTTTTATTATTTTTAATTAAACCCAAACTACGAACCTAAGAACCTATTTTAGAATCATATTTCGGGTTAAATAAGATAATAAAATAAATTAACATCAATAATAATGGCCGCCGAGAGAAATTCGATTTTAATTTTAACGACACTATTATAATGCATTATTTTGCATTTCCAGAAACTCAAATTCTTTTCTTCATTATATAAATAAAATAAAATATTTTTTATTCTTTTAAAAGTACGTTTTAACCGTGTCCCTATTTGCTGTATATGTTCTGCAAAATCAGTGAAGACATGCTTATTATTAATCCAAAAACCAAGAAATTCATAAAAAATTGTATTTAAAATTTTATTCTCTTCTTTGTTGCAGATAACACGCTCAGCAGTCCGATCGGTAAGCACCAACCAATTTAACACAGCCTCCGGGGTCCACCCCCCTCCACCCCTGCCCTGCCATGGCCGAGATTCGAAGGGTAAGGCGGGTACCTACCGCAGGAGCAGGTAGTTACTTGCCAGCGCAGCACACCTGTCGTTCTGACCTTTTTTTTATTTTGCCAATGTACAAAAAATACACCTACACGCGTATTATAACATACTCGCAATCAAAATTCATGCGTACTAAACACGCGAATTTTGATAGGGTTGACCCAAAAATAAGCGTTATTTTGGAAATAAAATTTTATTCTTTATTGTTATATTCATTTTCGTGAATACAAATGAGTGTTCTGTGGAATTCAGATTCGAATTATTTTGGATGTAATTTACACTGTTCTGAATTTATTAACTTTTTTCTTACTGAATAATAATATCTATCTGTATTGTAAAATTTTGTCTCAAGGCTGCTTTTTTTTATTTTTTATATTAACTCCACACAGGAGGCCCCGAAGAAAATAATTTCCCTCAGGGCCTATGTCATCTGTGGGGATGCTGTGTGGAGGGTCTTTTTGTGGAGAGGAAGGAGTGAACATGGGTCTTGAAGAGTCCCATGTTGTAGGAGGGAGGAAACACAGAGGCCGGAAGTTCGTTCCACAGCCGAGCTGTTGAACTTAAGAACGAATCGTAGAAGCGACCCGTTCTCATGTGACAAATGTCAACCGTGTACAAATTTTGGGCGCGCGTTTGGCGTGTATCCCGACTACGCACCGGTGCCGAAGGGATCAATGACGCTAGTTCCTCAGAGCATCTGCCATTGTAATACCGATAGAACAAGGACAGCATACCTACCTGACGCCTGTACTCTAAAGATTGCAGTCCGTTTGAAGATTGGGGAATCTATCAAACGGACCGCCCGTTTTTGCACAGAGTCAAGGGTTTTTTTCAGGTATTTAGGGGCTCCGGACCAGAGATGGCTGCCAAATTCGACAGTAGGGCGCACTTGCGATTTGTACAGGGTCAGCAGTTGTGTACTATTGCTTAACAAAACTAGAAAATAATTTAAAACTAAAAGCAAAATAACGTGAAATTAATGTATTATAAATAAGTGTTCTATTCTTTAATTTTAATCTAAAAAATATTTCAACTTGTCTGCTTAAAGGAATTCCAGTTGTACACACATGTCTATGCTATTCTAAGGGGCTTCGATACCTTCGGTTCTTTGGTGTGTGGACAAAATTATCTATGGTTTTACGTAACTAACAAACTAACCAACCGTTACTAACTTATTCTGACCCGAATTAAGTATCCGATTTACTTGATCGTGCAATGTCTTCTTCGGGCATTCATGACTTCTTTCGTGTCTTAACTATTAATTTTAACCATACATTGAGATAAGTTAGATCCATACGGAATTCAATATTTGAAAAGGCCAAAATTAACTCAATTTATTGCTTCAGATTTTCTACGGAATAAGTTTACTTAGATCAGCAGATTTTTTTAATGCTGTAACGTACTGTCAACTTGTTTTAACTTGACATAAAGCTCTCAATGGCTTTACATTACTGGACAACTATTTTAATTATTTTGCCAGATAGAAATTCATTATGAAATTAATGAACATATTTAAAAATTCTTCATCGTGATAACCCTGCTTAGAATATTCAATACTCATACATATTTCAGATGGAAGCCACGTGGAGGCCAGATTACGTGGTTTTTAAGGGTTTTACTGCTGGTTTTGCGTTGAATTTATTCGAAGAATAATAGAATAACTTTATAAAGCACTTTTGAATAATTATTTGCCCTGAACAGGGATACATCATCTCAATGCTCAAAGGGATTTAAATTTGAACACAGAGGTACAGTGATGCGAATATAAATAATAAAATTTATAAAGCGCGAGATGCACCTACCTACCTTTACGTGTATGTAAATTTTTAACCCAATACTTGAAATACAAAGGCCTCAAAGCGGTAAGGTTCTCGACTAGTAATAATACGAGAGATCGCCGATTCAAATCCCGGCGTGCTTCGCGATGCCATACGTAGTAATGCAAAATCATGTGTTTTTGGTTTGAAAATTTGGTAGCCTAGAAATGTTTCAGATGCTTTAATTAAATACTGCGAGTAGAATACATCCTGGCCTTTGAAACAATCGAGTATTTTTTAGATAAGTCTTTTTATAAGCCCAGAAAAAAATAATGTATAGGCCTATGAAAACTGCTTTAATGTTCAAAATCTCCTACTTACGAACCCATTTTCGGTTATGATTTTATTGTATAGTGTGGAAAATTAAGTTATTTATAAAATGATCGGAAAAAAATTAAATATTTGTGCCTGAACATCCACAAAATAAAATAAAAGGCACTTTTTGGCCATGTTTTTTTCTTGCATAAATGAAAACAGGCGGATGATGTTAAGCGGGAATTTGAACCTTATCGCCATCTACGTAAGGGTTGTTATTGATAGCGACACAATTTAAAATATTACACAACGGAGTGCATCGCCTTAAGTATTTTTTTTACTACAAATTTGTATTTTTTTTACAATTAATTCAAATACTAGTGTGGAAGATACTCGCAGCATCGCCATAAATAAATGATATGTAAACTAAAAATCAAATTGTGATATTTTCATTGGATGTTTTGAACTAAACATAAAAATATAGTACCTGTTGGAGCGTGTAAATATCCCCAACAAAAACGGACTTTATACCCAAGAAATAACTGAAAAATTATTCTCACCCAAAGATTATGGTCAAGAATTGCCTAAACGTATAATAAAAACGTACACTAACCTGTTGTAGATCCCTTCCTGCAATCGTAAGATTTCGTCTGGCCCATGCAATATGCGCAGCAGATCAGGTGGCACGTTTATCAACTTGACAATAGACACCGAAAAAGCACAATGACAAGTAGTTCTATTTTTGAAGCATAGACTAAAACCATTTGTCATGCATTGGAGTAAGTACTTATCATATTAGTATATATTATAAATATGTAGAGGCATGAAACACAATCTTTGAGGTACTTATTTAAATATTAGTTAATTACAAACTAACCGAATCAAAAATAAATTATATTATGGTGCTTAACCAGTACCTAAAATGCAATGGGAATGAACTTTTTACCATTTTTTATAGTACATAGTATCGCGATTAAATTTATAGTGAAATATTTCATTCCCAATTTAAAAAAAAACTGAAGTTTTTCCCGTTCGAGGGTTTTTTGGCATACAAGTTTAAAAACGTGTTGAGCGATCGCTTGCCGTAATGTGCCAAATTTATAGAACCTAAAAATATCGAATAAACGCGGAATCTAGGTGGATTCATTGGCTTTAAAGCGCAGAAAGCAGTTTTACATATTTTCTTATATATATGTATATTTAGGAAATTTATTTTTTATAGGATTGGTATTAACTAAATTTATTTTTATTTATTTATTAATTTTCGGGAAATCGACAGTTTACATTTAATCAGTTTGTATATAAGTATTATATAGTAAAATAAAACCAATAATGGATTTCCTCCTTGTGATTTTACCTCTACTGAGACAGCATAATATGGAAGTAAATTAAATTTGTTAGAAAGGAATATGAATAAAAAAATTTAAACAAAACAAAAGATTATATAAAACGAAAAATTTACAAAACAATACATTTATAGCCATGGAGAGAGGTTGTAGATACAAATCAAATCATAATAGAGATATAAACATTAAAGACATAAACATTATTCACAAACCATCAAAGAAATATTCTTTTATGGACCTCTTGTATTTGGTAAGTTCGCAACTGAAAATATCAACCTTGGATAATACGCTATTGTAATTATTGCATATCCTGTTCATGCGAGAATTCTGCTTAGAGTTCGTTTTGCTTTGATCAACCCTGAACAGGACACAAGAGCGTGTTTAAATAATATGATAAATGTATACACATGACACCAAACGCTCGAATGGTTATTGAGAATCTACAGATTTAAATAGCATTTTATTATAATATTAAATCAAACATCACGTACTGCATTAACGTTAAAACATACCATAAAATATCTCACCGTAATATAACACTATCATTCAAGTATCGAGACTTCTACCTCCAAGGTGTTTTATTGCATCAACGTAATAAAATTCTCGATATTAATTTTTCATTCCTTCCGGTGCGCGCGTATGATTATTTTCATAGTGCAACAATCTAATGTAGAAATCAAAACGATCTATGTTTGATTCGGTTCCATGATAATTCAACACATTGACTATTCAACACACCTTTAAAAAGTGATATAAAGTCAGAAAAAACGATGAAAATAAAAATTTAAACCTAACCTAACCTACTTAACCCAGTCAATAAATTTTTTGTTTCATCACTTTCCATGAATTTATATAACTTTTTGAATATGTGTTGAATTATCTACGATGAATTAACCGTAATTAATGTGCGAATGAAAACTGACGTATAAAAATTTAATTATATTCATCACGTTTATTTTATATATTTTTATTATCTTGTATTTAATATCTAAGTATCTTTTTTTGACACATGTTTTAATGCTTTAATACCTAGAAGTATGCAATGTACAGAACAATAACCAGTCTATCGATCTTGCTTGTTTATATGTACCTACTTAAACAGCTTCATAAATAATTTCACCTTCCAAATTATTTTGTTTTTGTTAATTCTGTTGTGCGAATTGTTGATTATTGTTTTCTCTTTAAATTATTCACTATTTACAGCTTATTCCACAAATGTAATAATTTCCATAAGCCATGGCATGGTTAGTGAATATGTCCTATAAGGCGAAGCACCATGAAGTAATGCAAAATCGTGTGTTTTCGGTTTGAAAGCTTCGGCTTCGGCTTGATCGCTTAGAAATATTTTAGAAGCTTTAATTAAATACTGCGAGTAGAACACATCTTGGCCGTTGAATTGACCAAGCAATTTTTCTAGAAATTTTGCCCTAATGTTCAAAATCTCTAACGTAAGAACCACTTTCCGGTTATGGTTTTATTGTGTGCTTATCTTGTTGAATTCCGCTGCACGCTTCATACAAACAAATATAAACAGCACTTCAATTTGATTACTTCAACAAATAATTATTTATGTGGTAGGAGATGGTAAAAGATGCGTTAAAGTTCCTTTTCAATCAACGTTAAGTCTGAAGGTTAGAAAATGCTCACAAATTATTAAAAGAACCCAAACTAAACTCTTTAGACTAATTTTGTGCATGTTTACTCAAACCCCCGACTTAAATAGTTGTCTCCATTTTTTTTTTCATTTTCTGTTTTTATTTTTACATAATAATAAGTACTAACATAAAAGAAGTATTAAAATCTTAAGAAATATTACGATTACTTTTGAAAATTATGGAGAAAAATTATATTCATATCTATTTAAGGCGATGCCATACGTGGTAATGCAAAATCATGTGTTTTTGGTTTGAAAGTTTGGTCGCCTAGAAATGTTTCAAATGCTTTAATTAAATACTGGGAGTAGAATACATCTTGGCCTTTAAAATAATCGAGTATTTTTTAGATAAGTATTTTTATAAGCCCAGAAAAAAATTATGTATAAGGCCTATGAAAACTGCTTTAAAGTTCAAAATCTCCTACTTACGAACCCATTTTCGGTTAAGATTTTATTGTATAATGTGGAAAATTAAGTTATTTATAAAATGATCGAAAAAAATTTAAATATTTATGCCTGAACATCCACAAAATAAAATAAAAGGCACATTTTGGCCATGTTTTTTTCTTGCATAAATCAAAACAGGCGGATGGTGTTAAGCGGGAATTTCAACCTTATCGCCATCTACGTAAGGGTTGTTATTGATAGCGGCTCAATTTAAAATATTTATATACGACGTAGTGCATCGCCTTAATTTATAAACTCGAAGATATCGTTATTGTAAATTTATTAATTAAACTCATTAGTAAATTTAAGATATATTTTAATTAACGAACTTTTTGTTTGAATCGAATGGGTTATTTGAAGAACATAAAAACCAATCAAGTGGAAATATAACCAATTATTATAAGCATTAATTACTCGCCTGAAATATCCATACAAATTGAAAATATCTCCCGAGTAAAAATAAATGACGCCGACGGGAATTGAACCCGCACCTTCTGATGTCCGGTCAGGTGCTCTGGACCACTTAGCTACGTCTATTATAAACATTAGTTTATCATTAAACAATCATCATTAAAGATGCATCGTTCGAATGGATGCAAGCGAGCATTCCTCTGCCATTCAAACTTGGTTCGGAAACTTTTGGCTCGAGATATCATAATACTGATGTAAGGAACGTTACTGAAATTAAAGTTTTGGCAATGAAAGTAATACCCATATGTATTGGGCCAGTTCATGTGGCTTTAATGATGCAGTTAAACATCCGTTAACTCTCGCGAAGATGGTCATACTTGTTTCTTGCTCCGATGCAGGGGTTCGTAAACATCTTTGCAAGTATATTACGTTTTTTATTATTTTTAATGTTAGTACATCACTAGAATCCTTACTGATCCCACCGATCCGAAACCAGTGAGAATGGTATCCCCAATCGGGGTATGAGGTTGTGAGACTGGAGGATTGGGGAAGGAAAAAAGATGGGAAAGATGAAGATTGGGAAATACCCGACTATTCAAATTTGGTCTTCCACCCTGGCGATAATTGTATATAACAACTCTGGAGTAACGTGGTTTTATTAATTCAAAAAAAACAGTGTTGATCTCAAGTGACCTACCACGTAAGTATGGTACTGTATATTCTCTGCCTGTACAAAAAATTTGTAGAAATATAGTACACAATTGTACAGCGCCCTTGAGGTGATTTTGCACAAAAACGGCGCTACACAAATCATCCAAATATTAATATATGCAAATTCTAGCATCACGTTCATCAATTAAATACATTGTACATATAGCTTTGTAATAGTGATCGACGAACCGGTAGATGTTTGACTAGTCTATAGTTACTAGTAACATAGATCATTGTATAAACGTATTATATATTTGTACAGCGCCCTTGAAGTGATTTTGCACAAAAACGACGTTATACAAAACATTTAAATATTTTTCTTATTTATAAAACTTACAAATTATAAACCATGACCATACTGATTAATTAATTAGAGCAATAAAAGCGTTATTATTTGATAAAAAAAATCGATCGATTCGATCCCCAACCTTTCTGGCTAAAAGTCAAATTCGTAGACAAATAAGCTATAGAGGTTGTCACATTTTCTCGATTTAATGGTTTGCCCTTATCAATGTCCTTCCCAGCCTTCCTGTCTGCCGCGAACATACTCAAACTAAGTAGGTTTACAAACTTCACTTTTCCTATTGCTCCAAGCATTTGTCGTTACCGACTACATTTTCAACACCGCCGCAAGACTTATCACCGGCGTATCTCTATATTCCCACATTTCAAAGCATCTCAAAAAACTTTACTGACTCAAATGTCCTGAAAGGATTCAGTCAAGATCTGCTGGATGGTATTTAAGTCACTTGCTCCGGCTTACTTATCGGAAATGTGTATTCCGGAAAATGCCAATTCACGACAGTCAACCCTTAAGTTAGCAGGGTCATCAGCTATCGGAAAGTTGAATGAACCCAAGACGCACACCAGATACTAAGTTCGGTGATCGTGCTTTCGGAGTGTCAAGACCTAAAGCCGGGAAAGGACTGCCACCTGATTTAAGAATGAATTAGAGCTTATCTTAAAACTCGCTTTTTTGATAGTCATATCTATAAGTCAGAAACCTTTCACCCACACAGTCTGTGATATTGTACAAAACTTGATGTGTAAAATAAGCTTATTAAGGTCATTTCATAAAAAAAATTGTCCTAAAGAATCCTAAATTCTCCAGTCTTTTAAAATAAATGTCAAGTATACTTACATACACTAATTTACACCAATTTTCTTACAATGTAATATCAATAATAATGTAGGGTAAAATGGCAAATGTAAGTAACCTGGCATGTTTTCTATATCTGTTTGTAAATAATAACATTAGATAGAAACTACGAACTCATAATAAGTTGTACATCGCCCCCGAGGTGATTTTTCACAAAAGGCTTTACAAATTATCCAATTATTATCATTACATTATGTTATACCTACAGTATTTTCGTCTTGCTTTCAAATGCCGGCATAGTCCAGTGGTAACGCATTGGACTGCCATTCCGAAGGTCGCGGGTTCGAACCCGGCGTGCGCAAATAAATTTTATTTGATTAATTTGTGTTATTTCACAATTAATTAATTAAAATAATGTATAGTATATTTGCGGCACGTTCCAGAGTGGAAGATACTACCTACAGTATCGCCCTGGTGTAAGACCACCATTCAGAATTGAAACGTTGCTCCAAATGGCTTTAGCCGTGTTTAGTGACTAGATCTGAATAGCCAGGTACTTCCCCACCTTCCTCTTTCCCTTCCCCACTTACCTTCAGCCTCACAACATCCCCCAATTGGGGATGCCATAGTCTCACTGGCTCCAGACGGGAGCAGTTGGGACTCTTGTGAGGTACTCACTATAAAAAAAAAAAAAAAAAAAAAATTTGGACTTACTAACATTGATAATTAAATCACTTAGCATTCATTCTGCGGTCTTACTAAACAAGAATAATCGCAGATCTTCCATTCTGTTAGAAATAAGCGTTGCATCATTAGATTTTACCATTAAATTCGTGCATATATCATCCTTGTAAAAATTGAATAAGCACGGTGACATCACACGGCCTTGCTGAAAAGAATTTAGAATACCAACCACTCCACCGATCACCCTAAACATTAGCAATTACACCATATTTTGCATTATTTATAAATTGTAAATATTGAAAGCTCGCAAGCCACTAAAAAGTCACATGCTTACCACTGTACAACTTGTTTGTGCAACACAGTATGAATACATTTCTGCCTGGAGGTTTTCGTTAAGACAAGTTATTGTAATTATTACTTCAGTAAAACTAGGTCGGCTCGTTTTTTTAAAACTTTTTTTATAATTCCACGTCAACCATTCTGGTAGTTATGACATATCAAATAATGGGTGCTGATTGGATAAGGAATGTCTTTTATTTAAGCACCCGTATCCCCAATTTCTACCGATTTATAACAAGTTTACAGGATAACTCTTTATTTTTTTAATTTCCAAAATAAATTAATCTTATTTTTGAAGATAATATCCATACATGACCGGTCGGTGGCCGAGTTGACATCGCGCTTGGGTCTCACTCGGGCGTAGTGTGTTCAATTCCTCGGCTGGCTAAGTCCTCCATCACAACACAAGCAACATTTTCAGCTTACTGTGGTGGTAGTAGGAGATTTTCAAATATTGTCAGGTTATTCGTAACCCGGGAATGTTTGTCTTTCTTTTTAAAAAAAAAAAAAAAAAACATTTATAATTATTTTACTATTTAATATGTTGTAGGCGTGAAAAAAATCACAATGTATCTTTAAATGCAACTAAATTTGCTCTATTTCAAACGAGTTGTGTTTTATTCAATATTTTCACAATTTTCGCTTAATAATTATCGTTTTTTTAATATTAGCGCGCTCCTTCTAACTTTCATATTTACATATCTCCCTTTCCAACCATCTTTGAACGTTACTACGGGGCCTTAATAGTCGGAACGATTCTTCACCCTCCAGACCAAATTTTATTTTTCCCAAATATAAATATATATATCTTGGTAAATATTTTATAATACATAAACTTTTTTGCCATAAACTTCTGTGGCAAAATTCTATTAGTATAGTTGTCAAAGAAAGATTTCCATAAAAAGGAGAAATTATCTTGCGCGAGCAGCTTTCCTAGCCTTTTGAGGGTTTATTGAATAATCTTGTCGCAAATCTCCTAAGAAGGTAGTCAGGAAAACATTTTTTTTTCTTTGAACTATTTTTCTTTTTGGATTGTCATGAAAATACATAAAGACATTTCAGACCAAATAATTTTGTGAATGGTATTGCAAATTCGTTAGTTACAAGACATTCTAGACAATGACTTTTTTGTTTAACAATAACAATTTTAATGAATATCTCAATCGAGTAATTTATTAAAAATATAAATATATTCTTTGAAAACGTTTTTGATATAAATTTGTAAGATATTTTACATGTAAAAAATATGTTTGTTGCACGTATTACAAATTTACAAATCGTGCAATTTGAAGTGATGAAATGTATGTTTTGGAGGTATTGGAAGAAGTCAAGCGAAAATGTTCTAGAACAGAGAAATGAAACGTTACATCCTCTTTGGATCCATCTTATTCGGAGAACTGGCATAACAGCAATTAACGAATCTAGCTTCAACTATTTCTATAATTTGAAGTGATATTTTGACGACAGTTGACAGTTGACAGCGCCATGCGCGGCATTTAGAATATTGATGTTTGATACGGCTGTATGAAATTAAATATCATTAGTATGAGCAACCTGTCGCTTTTGATTATGAATAATCAGTTCTTGTAATGTGACAAGCTTTGGTACTATAAGTGACACGTGACAGAATGCCGAATTCTTATTTTATTGCTCGTGTTAAACCTGATATTTCAAGAGGTGTCAGATGATTCCAGTGATCATAATATTTCATATTATTATCACGTTGCGTCAAAACAATATCTAATTACATGTTTAAAAAAATGTCTCAGTCTCTTTTTAGTTAAATATTTAAATAATTACGAATAACCTTTGCATTTCGAGACAGATATTTAGTGATTTTTTTTGTGACTTGACATTTTAGATAAATGAAACAAAAATACTTGGTTTTAAGTGACTTTATTGATATATTTTCACTGTCTACCTGTTTCGGTACCTCCATACCATCATCTGGACTCTTATAAAAATAATGCTATCAAATTTAGTTTACTTAAACATTTCAACACATGGCTACTACACAAAAAAGGGCATGCATCAGCAAGTTACTAGCAATCCCTTCTTAGTATAATTCTCATTCCTTATTTACATACATGTGTTATTTACATTTATAGAGATTTACTCTTTCTTACTAAAACTGCTTATGTTTTACGCATGCATAGGTTAACAATACCTAATACTGTTGTTTAAACTATTTTTGATATGTTATTATTATGAGATTTAGACGCTACCATTTATGTAAATTTAAAGTTCCTACGAAATTCCTGTTTTTATGTAACTATATATGTATGTAACTATGTATGGAATGCTCCATGTATATACAGTCGACTCTCGTTAATTCAAACCTGCGATAATTCGAACCTCTCTATAATTCAAAGTTATCACGAGTTCCCTACGAAATCTCTTTATATTTCGAACTAAATCCATACATTTTTGTACACTTGGTAATTCAAACGAAAAAATCATTGCTATATAACAAAACGACGCGTTAATTCGAACTCATCGGCGTTCAACATTCGACAATTCAAAGTTGCAGAGAGAAAGAGGCGGAAAGATTGTTACACACACGTTAGTACAAATACAATTTTGCGTCAAGTTCAAACGTTTATTGAATTGGAACTCTACTTCTTTCCGCCAAATACAACTTCCAAATTGCAACCATTGGACCAAGGGATCATCCATAATTTTAAGACGTTCTATCGCAAAGAAATTGTTAAGCTCGTTTTAGAATCTCTCGACAAGCAGCTAACTGCAAATATCACTGTTCTGACAGCTATTTTACTGATTGACAAGGCATGGAGAGCTGTAACACCCCTAACGATTCTCAACTGCTTCAAAAAATCTGGTTTCTTTAAAGAAGATCAGGAAAATCTTCCAATACTTATGGATGATGAAGAACCAGCAATAGAACCATTAATTGACATCAGCGATGTGAGTTTTCTTGACTTTGTTCAAGTGGATGAAGATGTTGCTGTCTCAGGTTCACTAACCGATGGCGAAATTTTATCTGCGACAGATACTAATGAAAAAAGTAACGATGAAGATGAGGACGATACATCAGAACCTTTGGCAGAAGTGTCAGTTAAGGAAGCAAGATCCTCATTCGATACCTTACAAACCTTCTGTCTACAAAACGAAAGTGATGAAAAAGCATTTCAGGCACTTTTTCTATAAAAAAAAAATTATTGAGAAGTCTGAGCAGCAGCAATGTGCTTTGAAGCAAACCAATATAACAGAGTTCTTTCTTTCGAAAGATTAATTAATTCACATTATGATTACATATATGTACACGAATGTACCTATAAACTTTTGTCATTGTTATAGAATAGGAGTTAATAAATAATAATTGATCAACACTTAAGAATTCGAAGTTTTATTTATTTACTCTCACAAATTTCGAACCATTTGATATTTCAAACACTCGATAATTCGTAATATTTTAAGAGTCCCTCGAGTTTCGAATTATCGAGAGTCGACTGTATTGATATATATATATATACTTGTATATATGTATGTGTATGTGTAAGCATATATATGTACCCGCCTCAGAACAGAAATCTTCTAGTGAGGCGGGTTACTTTCATGTTTGTAATTTTGATATGTTATTGCAATAAACGCCCGGGTTGCCGGCAATTAAAATAAAAATTTAAAACAAAATACAGAAGTACATATATATATATATATATATACACATATTATCAAGAAAGAAAGGGACAGTATACTAGAATGGGACAGCGCGTCAGTTGTGTGAGTAGAGTGGGGGATAAGTGAAGTAATGGGGAAAATACTTAGAATTGGGCTGACAGTTAAATTTAATTGGTTATTAATGATTTCAACCTTTGAAGTTGCGATTTTTTTTATTTCCAAAGCTTCCAAATTGATATCTTATTGATATTTAGTGTTTACGATTATTTCGTTTTTACACCCATCTTTATACTGAGCGTTTTTGCTTACAACATTTTAACATAACAACTAATATGTGTCATTTTTACTCGTGGTAAGTATTTCTTTAACTAAACCCTCCACTAAAATATCCCGAAAAATGACTTAGACCTAGAGGGAAATTATTTTTCTAGGAGATTTTAAAATTTATTTTTATTTTTATGTTTTAAACCGCACAAAAGTGTCAACTGGTCCTAACCGTCTGGACTTAGTACGACTATGGCAACCCCAATTGGGGTATGTTGTGAGGCTGAAGGTGGTGGAAAGGAGATGAGGAAAAGGAAGGTGGGGAAGTACTTGGGAATTCATATTTGGCCATCAATGGTGGTCTTGTACCAGGGTGATACTGGGAGTATTGCTCTGGAACGTGCCGCAAATATGGTATATATTATTTTAAATAAATAAATTGTGAAACAACAAAAAATTATCAAAAAAAAAATTACTTGTGCACTTCGGGATTTGAACCAGCGACATACGACTTGCTAGTCGAGAGAAATAATTAATGAAAAAAAAAGTAATTTGTGAATGCAGTAATTCGCAGGTAACTAAAACACTCAGAAGTAGGTACATAATTCCTACTGACACATCGTACATTGCTAAACAATCATTTTCTGAAAATCATAATAAAATGTAATACACTTTCATTTATCCCTTTCTTCCCTGTATCACACACATACACACTCATGAAGTTCACACATAACCACGAAAGCAAAAATAATTGTTGTACTGACTTGTTTTTTTTTAGTAAATACTGAAAACCATTACGGTACATGTTTAGCTTACGTATGATCTTAATGTCCTGATATTAGCGAAAAGATAACGTTTACACAGTCGTATAAAACTGAATGTTCCAGATCACAAATTACAAAATGCCGATGATTTATTTATTCGAGTAGATGACGTGATAAGCAGAAAAGAACTAATCAATCTACATAGTTAGGTACCTATCTCTAGCTTCTTTTCTTATTAAAATGCATGTAATAAGCTCTAATAATAAATTAATATAAAGAAAATAATAAAAAAATTATTACAACACGATTGCTTGTTTCAGGGACGTCGTTCGTTTGTAAATTATTATAATATGGTTTTAGCTTATATGTACGCAATCGAAACCACAATGAATACCAAACCACAGCGCAGGTGATAAACAAGACAATACAATGATCAATGATCCATCATGCTATCGGCTTTGGTTTTATATCTACGCCAGGTGTTTGGTGGTTTGTTGAAGGCAGGTTGCAAGTAAATCAATAATTCCTACGTGTTTTTTAAAATCCAACGATTGAATGAATTTCAAAATAGATAAATAATTTTCAACATTGTTGATTTTTGGGTTGTTTTTCACTTCCTCTTCCTTTAGTCAACTTTTAGAGAGTACATCATCAGCGCATAATATCGTAATCAAATCGTCATTGATGTGGACACATAATACAACCATTTGTCCATAATTACCAACTTTACGCGAAATCATGATTTAAGGGTTTATATAAAGTTATTCTACATATAATAAACACTCCTCACACGACAACACTAAACCAGTCTTTAATTCCGACATACACCAGTACAAAACACGATCACAAAAACAAATACACTTATCGTCCTCTACTTATACGACTAAATTTGGAATTAACTCCTTGCAATACAACGCATTACCTAGTAACCTAAAACATGCAGTAACGAACAAAAAAACATTGACAATAGCTCTTAAAGGCTATTTTTTCAGCAGTTTTATTAATGAGTCACATTCTTTCTTTGGAACTCTCTAACTTCTGTTTATAATTCTTTTAATATACTTATGAAATATTTTCCACTTAACTGTTTTTTTTTTTTTTTTTTTTTTATAGTGAATACCTCACAAGAGTCCCAACTGCTCCCGTCTGGAGCCAGTGAGACTATGGCATCCCCAATTGGGGGATGTTGTGAGGCTGAAGGTAAGTGGGGAAGGGAAAGAGGAAGGTGGGGAAGTACCTGGCTATTCAGATCTAGTCACTAAACACGGCTAAAGCCATTTGGAGCAACGTTTCAATTCTGAATGGTGGTCTTACACCAGGGCGATACTGGTAGTATCTTCCACTCTGGAACGTGCCGCAAATATACTATATATTATTTTAATTAATTAATTGTGAAATAACACAAATTAATCAAATAAAATTTATTTGCGCACGCCGGGTTCGAACCCGCGACCTTCGGAATGGCAGTCCAATGCGTTACCACTGGACTATGCCGGCCGTCAGAAGTTAAGTCTGTCTAGTCTGTTTTAAAATCTATGTAAACTATTCATTGAACTTACTTTAAAATTAGTTTTGTTATGTAGAAATGAGTTCGTTTTATGTTATTAATGTTGTCTTTCCCGAAATGAGTTTTTTTTAATCTTAATGGGTATAATATATGATAAAAATTATTTTGTAATGTTAATACAAAAAAGTAATATAAAGTGGAAGCTAGAGAAGTAACAGCAAATACAGAGATGGTCAAGGGGCTTCAAATAAATGATTTCATCGTAGGGTTAGTGACGTTTTGAAATATTAAAAAAAATTTAACAACATTTCTAATTTTCAAATATATTTAATGTGTTCTTAGTCCTTTTCATGGTAGGTCCTGAATCCTTGATATGATTTGATTTTTTTTGTTGATATGTGTAAATGTACTCGTATGTAGTTTTGAAATATTTTTAATTAATCCCATTAAAGTACTTACTTCCAGCATGCTTTGAAATAATAAATTGTACTAAACAATATTTAATTTATGAAACTGCTTCGCACAGGAGGAAATAAAACCCGCCCAAGAAATAATGAGGTACTATTTTTGAGAAGTTTTTAATTTCTACATCACTCAACATTATCCTTGTCAAGATATAAATAACAATCTTTTGAAGAGTTTAATAAAACGCCTTGGTTTCATTTTCTTCTTTAATACAAGTTCAAAGAAGCCTCTCCATATCATTTACCTTGTTTGTTTCTTTGAGCTTTTTATATCAGTTTGTTTGTTTCAAAAACTCGCAGGTCTTTAAAGCTTTCTGACGGCAAAAGAAACAAGAGTTTTATGATAAACATATATTTCTTATAAGCCGTAACATACCTAGCTTTCTATATTAAGCATCCATATTCAATCTACCATGCGAAGAAAGTTTTCTTAGGTTTTCCTTTTCCATATCGGATTTACCAAAACTATTCTTTTGCGTTTAGTTAAAATGTACGTATCGAAAACCAAGGCACTTGAACTAACGGACCCTATTATTGACCTTTTTGTAAAGCGTTAAACTTCTCCCTCTGCACAAATGTAACTGCTTCAAATAGTAATTTTTTACGTTTTTTTTGTACATAATATTATTTTATTTATTAATTATAATGTTATTTTGATATTCAATCGTAAAAGATCAATTGTTTCGTTCCTTGTGTGGCACGTAGCGCCGTCTTGTTGAAAGTAAACGTTGTCCAGATCAATACCATCCAATTCCGGCCACAAAAAATCATTAATCATCTCTCAATAGCGATCCGTTCACCGTAACTGTTGCTCCAGCCTCATTTTCGAAAAAGTAAGGTCCAATGACTCCGCCGGACCATAAACCGCACCAAACAGTCACACTTTGAGGATAGAGAGGCTTTTCAACAATAACTCTTGGGTTTTCCGAGCCTCAGATGCGACAATTTTGCTTGTTGACTAAGCCACCGAGGTGGAAATGGGCCTCATCACTCAAGATGATTTGCATTTGATTCAATCAAGTGAATTTTAATAATTTCAATGCGTTGTTGAAGCGTGTATCATTCCATTTTTATTAATGGCATAGTTTCTACTTGCCAAATGTCAAAAAATGACAGCTTTAAAAGTAACATCTACCGAAATAGCGGGCTATTCAAAATAACACCTCTTATTGGAAAACCCTGTATATAGAGTCAACTTTGGCGTTTACTTTATGGACCACGCATATCGGTTCATTGTCCTATGTGAAATATCTCGGGCATCAGTTGGTTACAATCGTCGCCGGGCACAAGTTTCGTGAAAAATAACCTCAAAGGCGCTGAATAAGTCGGTTTTCGAACAGCCAAATTACTTTTCAAATTCTTTTTATTCTATTCCCTCATTCCTTTCAGCTTCATAATACTTTCTTAATATGTGGATGGGGCAGAAAAAAATCGTCATAAAAAGTAGTTCTTCTTATTATCACAAATCCACGGAGTCATTTTAATTTTTAAAAGAAATAACTTTGTAAATTTTATGTAATTTTGATTTATACATAAATGCAATAAATACCTATTTTTAATAATTTTATTGATATTGAAAGAAGGGTAGATGCAGGTAACTCCATTAATGGTTAGAGCTAACAAAAAATTGTCCAAAGAAGCGAAGTTAGCAGTCCACAATGGAATGCTGGTACCTACCCTGATGTATGGAAGTAAGGAATGGAACTGGCAAAGAAAGGATGAAAGTAGATTGAATGCTGTTGAAATGATATCCCTGAGGCGTATGTGTGTAAAACCACGTATGATCGTGTGAGTAATGTGGAGATCCGCAAAGAGTGCAAGGCTGATGTAAGTGTAATGAGTAAGATTAAGAGAGGGACTCTTAGATGGTTTGGGCATATAGAGCGAATAAGCGAAGAAAGGAGTGAAAGGAGGATTTATGATGCAAATGCGAATGGTAGCAGAAGTTGGGGACGCCCGAGGAAGACATGGCACGATCAAGTGAATCAGATACTTGAGTCGGGCCATGACAAGAGTCAGAATAATAAAAGAGAATGTATGAGACGATGTATGAATGTGAATGAGGCGAGGAGTGTGTGCCAAGACCAAGTTGTTTGGCGGTCCGTCATCATGTGATTAGTTAGTTAGTTATTTTTATTATAATAGCAACAAAAAAAATTTCTATGGTTTTGATACTTATTTATCTATACTTGTTTGCCTATTCTTATATTTGTTGAATTTCATTAACTATCCTAACGACGAAACCATTGCCTTAGAGACATGCCGATTATTTCGATGTGTATACAAAGTTATTAATTTTCAATTCAATATATAATTTTTTAAATTGTAAAAAATTATTATTCCACCATTGTAGTAGTTTACAATTTATTCCATACATGGACTTCGTGACAATCTTATATTATTGTATTTTTGGTGCGTTTTTTTATCTTGTCAGTTTTATTTGGGTACAATTGACGAGATAGGCGGAAGAAGTCGCACCTTGGGCTGTGTCGGAGTTAGAAGTGCGCTGTTTCCGGCAAATTAGAATGCACCATGGAACTTGTAGAAGAATAGCCCATTGTATGAATATTAATGGCTGTCAAGCGCGTGGCAAACGTAAAACTTTTACTATTGGAAATAATGCAATAAATACGTATTGATGGTGTATGCGTTTGAAGCGTTTAACTGGAGATATTTTAGCCTGGTAGCTCTCAACAAAACAATAATTGAGGATGGGATAAATAGCTCTTTCAAAGACAAATCTAGACTGTATATTTTTTCTTAATGTTATATTTAGTATTCATAATATTTATTTATAAGTACATGTTACATGATTAATACATTTCGCACCATACTAGGCAGCTGCCTGTTTTATGGAGGAATAGTTAGTTTGAATTTAAGTCTAGTGTAAACATATTTTGGTAGAATTATAAAAAAAAAATGAAAATTGGTAAAAAAATGTTTTCAATAACTCACAGAATTGTCAAAGATATCTATAAAATAAACACAAATATATAAAGTAGTACTCATATGTACATACATACATACACATACACACGTAAATATATATGCATATACATATAATAATAATATTTGGCTAATTTATATAGCGCCGATTTCGTGAGAAATCACCTCAAGGGCGCTGTGCAAATATATTTCTTAAATAGTTAATACTAGAACTACTGACTTATCTCTAAGACTTATATCTAGTGACCTACGACTAAGGCCTATAACTACTATCTTAACGACATATATACGAGTATTTACATATTTAGCAACTTACAACTTAAATTAATATTAACAATCTAATCTTACTAACGCCAGAAGAAGAAGGAAGTTCTATTATATTAGGGTGTTTTTATTGTTAGCTGGATATATATGTTAAATTAATGAATAAAATCAATCGTCAATCTTAAACGCATCTAGATGATTCATATGCCAACAATTAAACCGATTGACTTGTTGTGTTCCCGCTGATATTGTCCATTGTGATATTGTATATGCATACACACAACATGCATATATTTATATAAATGTATCTTCTTCCTCACACATGTAAACAATATATTCCTAATATACCTATGTAAAGAGATCTGCTTCTGTCTCTCGCACAAATACATTTTCCTTAGCAGACTTGAGGAAAATAATTCTTCTCAGGACCTATGTAGTATTTGGTGATGCTGTGTGGAGTTTCTTTTTAAGGAAAGGAAGGGGAAGGTCTGGGAATGAAAAGGGTATGAGGGGTGGGTAGGTATCTGAGGGTCATTGTGTCTAACTAACTAACCATCACGCCGCTTCTCCGCAGGGGTAGGAGATAACGGACCGTCATACAACTCGTTATTGGCACACCTGTCAAACGTCATAATTTATCCCTCCCACCGCACTGTGGTGCAAGGCGATGTTCCAAAAAAGACCAGTTGGAGAGCTCAAAAGATATCCCTCAGCCAATCTCTTCCGATCTGACCCACGTATCCGACGCAAAGATTAGGACAAACCTCAACCTTAATACATACTTACATCGAATCAAATATTAAAAATAAAACAAATATCAATTATTAACTAATTAATTAATTAACTTTCGCAGCAAATTTTGAATATGTGCTAAAGAAGGTATCTAAAAAAGTCAATTTTCTTAGAAGATTAAGAAATAAACTAAATGGAAACACTACAGAGCTGATTTATAAAACTATAGTTGCTCCACATTTAGATTATTGCTCTACTATGTTGTATTTGGCCAATGAAGGAAACTTGAACAAGCTAGATGTTATACAGAATAGAGCTATGAGATGTATACTAGGAAAAGGAAAATACGCAAGCATAGATCAAATGAGAGAACAGCTAAATTGGATTTCTATAAAAAAGAGACTATTATTTAATGTGTTAATTTTTGTACATAAAATCATGAACAACCAAATGCCAAAATATTTTAAGGATGAAATTGTTTTTAATAGAGATGTTCATAATTACGAAACCAGAAATGTAAATAGGATTAGATTGCCACATATGAAAAAAAACAAAATCACAGAACTGCCTAATGTACAAAGGACTAAAAATGTATGATGAAATGCCTGAAAGTCTGAAGAATGAAGGAAGAATGAATGTATTTAAAAAGAAATGTTATATTCATTGTAAAAATATGTAAAATTACAAAATGAAATATGATCTTGTTTATATTAATTTATATTCAAATGTATAAACTAACTCAATAAATAATTTAAAAAAATCTAATATTGCTATCTTTGCTTTGAACACACAAGCGTCTTTAGCTTCTTTTTCTTGTTGAATTCAATCGACTTATATCCTTGCTCTTCTATTTTCTTTTGCTTATTTTTATTCGTCTCCTTAAGCGAAGTGTAAGGAGAATATATGACGCAAATGCGAATGGTGGGAGAAGTCAGGGACGCCCGAGGAAGACATGGCACGATCAAGTGAGTCAGATACTTAAGCTGGCCATGTCAAGAGTCAGAATAATAGTATGTATGAGACGATGTATGAATGTGAATGAGGCAAGGGGTGTGTGCTAGGACCGAGTTTTTTTGGAGGTCCATCCTCTCTGCTTACCCCTGCGGAAAAAGGCGTGATGGTTAGTTATTTAGTCTCTCTCGTTCGCCATCTCTGCGAGATTCTGACTAGAAATTATGAACATATTTTAATACTATGATAATATGACAAACACCCACTTCAAAGACTGCCAAGCTGCTTTAGACAGAAATAATGGGTTGTTACTTAAGATTATATTGTTAAAATTTTTTTCTTTTGCAAAAAACCATAAAAATAATGCGCTTATGATGTCATTCAATTAAACAGAAATATAATGATCATCTGCTGTTTTCATAATACGAAAGAATAAGATTCCATCTGCTGACTTAACGACCATATTCCAAAGTTATATGCCATTTCTATTTTTAATATCTTGATTTTGCTGCATTTTTATAATCTATAAAGACGCCATTACCAATTTAGCTCATGCCATGGAATAACAGCAAACATCGCTTTGCTTAATGAGACATTAAAGAAAACATCCAAATCAGATTCCACACCGGTCTCTGTTTTGGTACAACCCTTCAAGCTACAAAATGAAAGCTTTACAGGCGACGATAAAAACGTATATTTACGCATTTGTAAAACTAATTAAAAATCAAAATAAGTTTATACTCACAAAAGTGTTTTTTTCTTAAAAATTTTGAAATAAATTATTGCAACTCTATTTTTAATCATTAGATCTACTTTGAGGGTTGAGTAATTTCCTGTATGGTTTTTCTAGAAATAATGTGAAAAATGTACGCATAAATTAGTGTTTATTGTTAAAAATCCCTGTTGTGCTTTGAAAATTATCATAAACAAAATCACTGAAAAGTTATTTCCAAAAAATGTGGCTTGAAGCGTTTTACCAAAACACAGTCGATTACTAAGGACGGGTTGTTTCACAGAATTTGAACAATTCATCAAATTTCTAATTTTTATAAATTTTCTAAATTTAAAACTTCAAGGTTATGGTAGAGGCTGTAGGAAGGGATTTATTAATGCGGGTAAATGCCTAAATGAATCAGATGCCAAATATTGTTAAATTATGTAAATAAACCATACGAGTGCTTAACAATGTGATGTATTTTAAAGTTTCTTTCAATAAGTACCTACCCATGGTTTATAAACAAACTTTTATTTTGGAATTTTAAACCCGATCCAATTTTAACAATAATTTACAACGAAAATAAAATTCACTGAAACATATGAAAATCAAAAAGTGTTTTCTGCATGAGCTTGTTCAATTCCCCAAAGGCTTCCGAATTAACCCCCCTCCCCCCGGAAGTTCTTAACCACCCTTGCAACCCTACATACGTTCCTGCAACCCTTTCCTGTGAGCTCATTAGAGCGCCGACAGGTAATTTTTTCTACAAGGGAAAGCCGAATGGGATTATCACACCCTTTGCGTTTCAGATTTTCCTAGCCTCCATTTTCCATAATAATGGTACTAATTCATAAACCTGTAATCTGACCAATTTTCCATATGGATTTTTACAAATTTCCTTTTATGCCTTAGTATAAATGGTGTTAAAATATTTACGTTTTACAGATTCCGTTTTCTAAATTGTATCAGCCGTGGGAGACTTATTCAATTGATTAGATTTGGATTATAAAATTCAAAATTCAACAAAAATATTTACTGAACAAAAATACAGAGTACAAAGGGTATAGCTTATAGGTTACATCCTATTTATTCCAGCTAACCCAAGTTATACTGTAAGTTAAGTACTATTAATACGGTTAGATAGCGTGATTTTCCAAGTGCACATTACTTGAAGTTTACAAGGAATTGATATATAATTTAAAAAAAATCATTTCATGAAATTGAAAATATAATGATCATATTTTTCCAAAGTTTGAATATCAATATTTAAAACATAAATTGTTTGCTCGCTTGTTAGTAGGTAATGATAACATTTGTTAACAAAACACATACCTTACCTAGATCCTATACCGACATGGTTTTTAAAACAATGTTCTAATGTTCTAGCTCCATTCCTAGTTCACGTTTTCAATAAATCACTTAGCACGGGTGACTTTCCTGAACCACTCAAGTCAGCTGTAGTAACACCAATCCTGAAAAATACACAACTAGACGCTGATAACTTAGGTAATTATCGACCCGTTTCAAACTTACCATTTATTTCAAAAATCCTGGAGAAAATTGCTGCCGCACAAATAACCAGTCACTTGAATTCAAATAAATTATTCGCAAAACGTCAATCTGCGTACAGAAAGTTCCACTCAACTGAAACCGGACTACTTCGTATGCTATCAGACATAACTCTGGCCATAGAGTCAGGTAAGTTATCACTTATCTCACTCCTAGACATGAGTACAGCGTTTGACACGATTGATCATGAATTCCTCATTAGGAGATTAGAGGAGACATTTGGTTTGAATTCTGACATAAAAAATTGGCTGGTATCCTATTTATCCAATCGCTTACAAGCCGTGAGGGTTGGAAATAAATTGTCCAACTTCGCAACACTTTCTTCAGGGGTACCCCAGGGATCCGTTTTGGGTCCACTTCTCTTCATCCTTTTTACAAATGATGTCGCCAAAATAATCGAGTCATTTGATCTCTTGTCTCACTGCTACGCTGACGATCAGCAAGTTTATTTCTACTGCGCTCCAAATGAAATCAATAGTCTCAAGATCCGTATAACTGAATGTCTAGAAGCAATAACTCGTTGGATGTCTTCAAACAAGCTGAAGCTCAATCCATCTAAGACTGAGTTTCTCTGGGCAGCCACAAACATACGTCAACATTTCATAGACAATTCACCTATTACTATTTCCGGCAGCGATATCATCCCAAAAACAACAGTCAAACTTCTCGGTGTCAATTTAGATTCAGACTTTTCGTTTAAAAGTCAAATAAATAGGACTGTAAGCACCGGTTTTTTTCACCTAAGATAACTCAAGTCTGTCCGAAGTAACCTTCCTTCAGAAGCAACAAAACTACTTATCAACTCTTACGTAGTCTCACGTCTCGATTACTGCAACGGCATTTATGCCAGCCTTCCAAAATATCAAATTGACAAACTTCAATCAGTGTTTAATGCAGCAGCACGGCTCATAACCGGGGTTTCAAAATATTCGCACATTTCAGAACACCTTCGTAACCTTCACTGGCTAAAGTGCCTTGAAAGAATCCAGTACAAACTGTGCTGGATGGTGTTTAAATCCATCAATGAATTGGCCCCACCCTACATCTCTGAACTATGCTTCCCGGAAAACAATGGTCTGAGGCAGTCAACGCTTAGATCAGCAACATCAGCAGCTGTAGGCAGACTGATGGAACCTAAACACAAGCCAAATACTAAGTTTGGTGATCGCGCTTTCGGAGTATCTGGGCCGAAGGCTTGGAATAAACTCCCTCCGGAACTAAGATCCATAACAAGTCCAACAGAATTCAGGTCTAAGCTAAAAACTTACCTTTTTAAGCTGTCGTACCCTTAAATTAAATTAAATATACCAATCCTAAGAGAAAAACCAGTTATATTCAATTTTTCAATTAAGTCCTAAATCCTGTATCTAAATTTCGCCAGTAAACAATTATATAATGTTAATTAAGTGTTAATCTCAAGTGACCTACCAGGTAAGTATTGTACTGTATATTTTCTCCATAAATAGTTAAGCAATAACATAGATCACTGTAGAAATGTATTATAAGTTTGTACAGCGCCCTTGAGGTGTTTTTGCACAAAAACGGCGCTATACAAGTCATCCAAGTATTATTATTATTATTATTATTATACCTTACGCAAAATATACTGCTGTAAGACGTGTAGGTATCGCGTGACTAAAACAGAACATTGAAAATATATATACAGCTGTAAGACGTGTGGATACTGTGTGTGAACTGGATAAATCAGAACATTGACAAAACATATAAAATATACTGCTGGAAGACGTGTAGGTATCGTGTGTTAACTGGATAAATCAGAACATTGACAAAACATTTACAATATATAGCTGAAAGACGAGTAGTTATCGTGTGTTAACTGGATATATCAGAACATTGACAAAACATATAAAATATACTGCTGGAAGACGTGTAGGTATCGTGTGTTAACTGGATAAAACAGAACATTGACAAAACATATAAAATAATTGATTGAGCATAGCGAAGTATTGGTTTAACTTGACCTATTGATATTTCATCCCTCTGAAAATTTGTTTATTACGTTCCGGCACCGCTTCAAGATGGGCCTTGTTGGATAGTATATTTTTATCCCCCCAGAGTTCGCTCGATCGTGGTTCCTAGTTCCTACTACAAGAAGAATTTTCGTCGATGTGGTGACATTTCATTAGACAAAATTGTAAAATTTCACGTGAAATATTTGTGGATTATACTTAAGTAGGTAGTACTTTTTTCTACTGTTAACAGAACTACTAGTAAGTTAGGTTCGTTTTGTTCTTAACTAACTAACTAACTATCACGCCATTTCCCTGCCGGGACAGAGAGAACGGACCGCCAAACAACTCGGTCTTGGCACACTGTCCTTGCCTCATTCACATTCATACATCGTCTCATACATACTCTTCTATTATTCTGACTTCTGGCATAGCCCGACTCAAGTATCTGATTCACTTGATCGTGCCGTGTCTTCTTCGGGCGTCCCCGACTTCTGCTGCCATTCACATTTGCATCATAAAGTCTCCAGTTTTGTTCTTTCTTTGTTATTTTCCTTCATTTATCTTCAATATTCTGTTTTGTCATGGAACCGTATCATGTATCCAAATTTCTTCCAAAAGTTTTCAAAACCACTGATGGCCCAAAGTTGAACTTTTGGATTATTACACCAATTGTGTGGTTTCCTCGTGAGCGTGTTTTCGCGTACTGTTACCATAAAGTCAGCGCGGAGGTGGTGTTCTGCATAATACGGGCAGTTAAACGTGCCTTCTGGGGCACTTGGGGATCTTGAATCGCTCAGTTCGCATATCCACAGCTCTGTGCTAGCTGCTTTTCACTAAATTGGTGAAGGCATGTACAAATAATTAACTAACAATTTTATTAAACACAACAAACATATCTACTTACAATACCTACCTATATCTAACAAAGTAAAAATTAGTAATAAATACATTTGTAAATAAAACTTTGAAATCATTGAATAAAGAATAACACAAAAAGTGCCTTGTGGCATGTTTCGTGATCCAATTGTAGGCTTAAGAGGGGCCTATATTTCTAATAAATCCGTGTTTCACCATGATTACGAAATTTAAATGGATGGCGATATACAATTTCAGGCAAGTCAGACAGACTATGTACTAAATAGTTTTTAAATGGTCTAGAACCAAAAGGTACTAGGTCGAGCAAAATTTGTTTTCATTCTAATTTACTTCTAGTTTTCTTCTCTATTCTATATTTGAAATGCATCTTGATTGTAATCACTACCTACGCATATTAACTATAAACAACAAAATCGGAACTCAAGAGCGGTGAGTTCTGGCGTCATGAAATTTGCACAGTTTTTTTGTCTGGCATTTCTAAACTAACGAAACTATATCAGCTGGCAACGGCGTTTCCTATTTCCTAAATATTCTATTACCTACGTACTAATTTTTGGACGTCACGACATTGAGACATAACACACGAAATACTGCAAGACAAGCCCTGGATCTGTAAGATATGCACGTGACCCGCGTGAAAAAGGGCAAGACTTCGTATTTATCAATGTTATCAATATTATACAATAGGGTCTTAAAACTCGTGCAAAGCCGGTTGGTAACTGCTGGCGATACACAACACAATCAATATTCGTTCGCACTATTAGTATGGTGGGCGAAAAGATGCCTTCAAACTTATTACAAAAAGAAATACATATTTTATTCCAATTTAATATTATTTTTCAGATTTAATAATAATAAATTGTTATACGCGTGACAGCTGTTTCAGCTTCCTAAAACGTGGTGAAGTCACTTACGGACATCTTTTTTATTATTATTTTTATATTGATCCTTGTCGAATTGCTTTTATTTTTATTATACAAAATAAATGGAATTTAATTACATACCTAATATAATATTCAAGGATGTGTGAAATGTATTAATGTTACAAAATTGTCACATTTCCTTATCTCCTATTCCAGAAGCCATCACTCGTTGGGTGTCTAGAAATTAATACATATAATGGTGCGCAGTTCCTTACTAAAGCATGGCGTATTGCCATTATGGCGTGACGATTAAATTCACGCCAACAACCAAAGTCGTTAATATTCGCAGGCTGTTGTGCCTGCTTTACTGTGTTTACTGCTTACTGTGTTTATTGCTTTGCTGCCACCGACGGCAGATGATTTTGCCGAGCTTTCTCCTCTTAACGAACGTGGCGAGATGCACAATATTTTATATCTTCGTAAGATTGATATGGAGATTTAAATATAGTCTAGGCGTATCTTGATTGCAACGGCAGGTGATTTATCTTGTTTTTGTTGCTGCTTAAAATTTGATTGCAATGTAATGTGTTTTTAAGTGCAGGAATTTACAAGTAATTTAAGAATGATTTTTTAACGAATTACCTAGATCAATTACACACGATCTTATTTTGTCAAAGGTGCTGGAAAATATGATTAAAAATCGGAATTAACATATTTTTACTCAGCATGAAAATATAATGTGTGTCCCATGGAAGACCAAGAACATTTCTAAGATTCTTTCTACATCACTTATAAAAACCTGCCAGCATGTAAATGGTAAATTAAGATGAAACTTTCCAATATAATATTATCATAATCCATCACGTTTCATTTAGTCATATTCCACCCTCCTCATAAAATATGTACAATTTCATTGATGGATCGATTGTAAAACTTCCTGATGAATCATCACTCGCTGGTACTTGCAATTCAATTTCGTTTAATTCCTCAGCTCAGCCAAGAACCACGTTCTCCAATATTATTTGTCATGTCCAATGTATACCTACAGTAATCCGCCCAAATCTTTTGAAAGCCTCCCCTCAAATAATCGGGGTCAGTTTTAAATGATTAGGTAATAGCGAAAATCTTTAAGGTTAAGCACGATTTTGAGAGTAACGAAAATAATAAATTGCTTTATTGTATACGTCAGTTTACGTCAAACGTCAATTAAGGAGTTAAAATAACTTATATTTTTGTAAGTGCCATAAATTTTTATTTCAGCTGTAGGCAGACTGATGGAACCTAAACGCAAGCCAAATACTAAGTTTGGTGATCGCGATTTCGGAGTATCTGGGCCGAAGGCTTGAAATAAACTCCCTCCGGAACTAAGATCCATAACAAATCCAACAGAATTCAGGTCTAATCTAAAAACTTACCTTCTTAAGCTGTCATACCTTTAAATCAAATATACCATTCCTGAGAGAATGTCTAGTTATATCCAATTTTTCAATTATGTCCTAAATCCTGTATCTAAATTTCGCTAATAAACAATTAGTTAATGTTAATTAAGTGTTAATCTAAGTGACCTACCAGGTAAGTATTGTAATGTATATTATCTACATATTTAGTTAGTAATAACATAGATCATTGTATAAATGTATTATAAATTTGTACACCGCCCTTGAGGTGATTTGGCACAAAAACGGCGCTATACAAATCATCCAATTATGATTATTATATATACTGGGTGTTAAGGGACGTACTTGACTTGATCGGTGATTCCTGACATTATTTGGAGTAAAAAAAGTAAATGTAATTTTTCAACAGAAAACATAGAAAATCAGTATACAGCTAGTGGTTGGGCGGTTAAGTCAAGTACGTCCCTTAACACTATGTACATACCGATCTATTTTTCTTTTCATCTCCACTGATTTAATTCTTTTCCTTCCTTATTCTGCATTTGAATTCCTGTTTATTTTGATCTGTTCTAGTCATATCAAAATGAAGACAATATTAGCGACATTGAAACGAAATTTCGAAACAGTAAAATCAGCAATAAATAGGGCCGGATTAGCTCAATTGGTAGAGCGGCGCTCCGGCAAGGCGAAAGACCTCGGTCGTTCAAATTTTCGTTATCGAGGAGGTATCGCCAATATTGTCTCCAATAATTAAATATTACGATTTGAGATTTTACTCATTAAGTGAATCCAAAACACTTTATTTTCATCGGAATATTTTAATCAATCTGACGTGTGCCCAATTATTATGAACTGCTGTAACTCTACTATGTACTGATGTAATAATTTATTTATTTATTCAAACGCCATATAATGGCTTTTACAATATAGTGATAATCGAATTATAAGCGTACAGTGGTAAACAGGATAATAATTGAATTAAAATTAAAAAACTTTTTCATTTTGTTCCACTTATTTATTATTACCAGGACCGGTTTCATCCTACTACGGACATTTTCAGACTGGTAGTTGAAACTCTTATGCTACTGATTTTATACAAACTTAGGCAGGGGTACACAACATTGTTTATATATAACGAATGATTCTATATTGTTAATTTGAGGTAGGTATTATGAGTTATTTTGTTAATTTAGGGTACATTAGGTAATTATAAAGTTTATTTTTAGAAATTATGAATGATGTTACAAAGCAAGTAGATATTTATAGTTCATATGAATATAAAAGAATTTATATAATTAAAAAGGTTTGTGATTTCTGATATTTTATTTTTGTAATGTTGGGATATTCCCTCCTTGTTGCTTAGGGCTTATTGTTAAATATTGATAGCAATTAAGTAATTATTATTATTAGGGTTCCCCACATATTTGGGTTATTACATCTTTAAATTGCATACTTAAATTATACCACTGCTCTCTGAAGTAAAATTATTCTAAGTGAATTATAATGGGTAAATTAATGGTGATTGAGCATTATGTTCTAACTGTTTATTCATAACATATTTACGATCTATTTTCTTCGTTAAGCGATTGATTTCTAGTGACTCTAATCTGTCTAATTTTTGTCCTTTGTTGCAAACATGAAGACATTTGACAAAGATAGTCATGTAAAAATCCTTTACAAAAATAAAATATCAGAAATCACAAACCTTTTTAATTATATAAATTCTTTTATATTCATATGAACTATAAATATCTACTTGCTTTGTAACATCATTCATAATTTCTAAAAATAAACTTTATAATTACCTAATGTACCCTAAATTAACAAAATAACTCATAATACCTACCTCAAATTAACAATATAGAATCATTCGTCATATATAAACAATGTTGTGTACCCCTGCCTAAGTTTGTATAAAATCAGTAGCATAAGAGTTTCAACTACCAGTCTGAAAATGTCCGTAGTAGGATGAAACCGGTCCTGGTAATAATAAATAAGTGGAACAAAGTGAAAAAGTTTTTTAATTTTAATTCTATTACAATGGAATTCCACCACGAATTAACAGTGCAAAAACTAGACTCAGGATAATAATTGCAATAAATTAAAGAACAATTAATGTATAAACAAAAACACTATTGCAAGTCATGCAGTTATTGATATAAGTGCAGTAAGACAATGCATAATTCAAAAGAAATATATACCAGTGTAACAATAGTTGAACTACTTTATACTAGGTTTGTATAAGACCTGTCATGAGGTGTCTATGATAATAGTATGTCCAGTGTTATTAAGAATAAGCGTTATCCAACGATGACACTTTCTATACAAAATGATAATACTATTTACTTTCATTCCTGGGATAAAGGGGTATTGCAATTGATACAATGATTGTGCAGCCAAATATTAGGGACGAACCCTTTAATGCACAACAAATTAATCCCGTGTAAACCTTTAAAGCAATTAATGCGGTACCGAACGTTCGCCGTTTTCACGACACTAAGCCACTTTTCCATGGCCTCTGACCCTCCAGGATTATATCATCACGAACATCCCTTTCCTGACAGCGGCCATTCTTTAAGGGTTGGAATTAAAACTTCACCCTGGACCGGAAACCAAAATAGGCTTACACTACCCAAACCTGGCTCTACATACATCTAGATAATATAAAGCCTGTTATCTGTGGAGGAGCGTGATTTATGAGACCTGATTATGACAGATAAGGTTCTTTCCGACAGCTGAAAACCATATTTACCAAAGAACAAAAACTCGATTAAAATCAATCAAAATATACACCAATTTATTTGTTGTCGCAAGTTTAACGATCGCTTAACTCCATGTCTGGAAGCTGTCTTCTTGCTATTCAGATATAGGTTGCCTTATTCGTAATTATGATACGTCCTCGTCTGTCCTTCCAAACATCAACCCTGATGATTGACGCAAACGTGTTTCGTTACTTCTGAACTTACTACACAACATTCTTGAAGGTATCAATTTAATGCTTATGTCGGCATTTATTTTAAAAGCACTGACAGGGGAGTACGAGCAGGTAAATCAAATCATACCTGACAATTAGGGACTAGGTACGTTTCAATTCCCCGTTTATTTCCACTTTGCTTAATGTTCCCGAACTAGAGAACTCTTGTGACACCCTTTTCTCACTTACCTTTTATATTTTTTCCATCTGAATCTAGGTTACGTGCCTTTTGCCAGTCCTCATTAAGATGTATACTACAGCCTCTTGTACGTGACTGTACCAGGAACTCCACTGTGCCGCAGTGAGGCATTCATTTCCCCCTTTCTGAATCTGTTCTTCGTGTATTTGTTTTCTGCCTTTCCATATCTCGCGCGATGAAATTAGAAATAAAAAGACTTAAGCCTGCGAATGTTGGCACTCTTTTTTTTTACAATCGGGTATCAATTTTTATAGTGAAAATGAGATTTGTAAAAGGATTTCACAATAAAAGCCAGTTCTTTATTGTTTTTACCGGTTTATAAAACCGATTAGCACGTTCAATACTATACAAGTCGCTTGGTCAGTGGCCTATTAGGCTATGTCATAAAGCAACTAATAACTGAAAATAATTCCAAATAAAACAATCGATGTATAATTCTTGAAATGCTGTTATAATTTATAAAAGGTGAGGAGTTTGTTTTACTTATTTTGAATTTTTGAGATAATATTTACTTATTCTCTTCTTTTTGACCTATTTTGCAATAATCAATAATACGGGCCATAATTTTTCCTTCAGCACCGATAAAACTCATCCGCTCCTCGGAATAATTTCCACCTGAAGATATCTCCTCTCCAGTCACGAACCCTCCTAATGCGTATTCCTCCCTTTTGAATTCCTGGAACTTGTCGTGTGATTCCCGAATCTTTGTTCGAAAGCCTCTCCACTCGAAATTTCACGAGTCTTCCTTATCGAAATAATTGTCATACTGACTTTTTAAGTTTTCTGGTAAATTTTAGGTAGAAACCTATACACAGAAAAAATACCTATACCTTTTTTATTATATTCTGCAGAAAATGTGACTTTATTATCATTTCATAATAAGATATTAGTCTAATAAATTATTGTAAGCAATAATTAGTCGCCTGCAATATCAATACAAAATTGAAAATATCTCCCAAGTAAAAATAATTGCCACAGACGGGAATTGAACCCGTGCCTTCTGATGTCCGGTAAGACGCTCTGGACCACTGGGCCACGTCGGCTTATTTCCAACTCCCCAAATAATTCAATATGTACTATTATTTCAATCAAAAATTACTGTTTATTATATTTTTTTCCACCTGTAAACAACCAACTCTATTTAAGACTAATTATTGCTTACAATAATTTATTATCTTTTTTGCTATGCATAAAATCTTCTCGAATAAAGATTAGTTTATCATTAAAAAAATAATATATTAGTTATTCAGAACATATCGCATTTTCAAACGGATTACGAATAATTTGAAGAGATTCTTAATACCAAGTTGGTGAGCATGCGTTCGGAGTGCCAGGATCTAAAGCCTGGAATAGACTGCCACATAATTAAAGCACGATTAGAGACTCGACAGAGTTTAGAGCAAAATTCAAAACTCACCTTTTCAAACAGTCATATTCTTAGAGTCAGAAAATTTTCACCTTCACAGTTCGCTACATTGTAAATAACTAAGTGTGTAAAAAATGTTAATATTTTTCATTAAAATTCTCCGGTCTTAAAGAGTCCTAAATTCTCCAGTCTTTTATAAGAAATATCAACTCTACTCGTGCCACTAATCTTATACAAAATTCAATATCATAATGGAGGGTGAAGTAGCAAATGTAAAATCAAATCAAATGTAAAAAAGTGTGATTATCTGAAGTGACCAGTCAGGTAATTATGTTATTTTTTTCTATACAACTAGATAGAGACTAGGAATTCGTAATAAATTGTACGGCGCCCTTGATGTGATTTTTTACAAAATCGGCGCTATACAAGTTGTCCAATTATTCTTATTATTATTGGCAATACTAATTTATCTCCGTGCATGGTTTGTGTTTTTAGATATTTCAGTTTTAAAAAATCAGTATTAAAAGGTAACAACAATTGATTGTGTGCAATATAATCACTTGGCTAATAACTAATAAGGAAATAGACATAGAAAGTTAAATAATAAATCATCAATCAAGGCAAATCAAGAATTAAAAAATCATTTTTAAACTCGTTCGTCTTTTCCATAAATCGTATACGAAATCAAGCAGTCGCCTCCGAAGAATAGAGTCCCTGGTAGCCAAGACGTGGCGGCATCTCTCCCCATCGCATCAGTATGCCGCGCGCAGCCAGTTTAAAATCTTAATATATTGGAAAAGGTTCCTCGAATACTTCCGCTATCAAAAAAGACTTTGGTTTTAACTTTGCACATTATGCGGAAATTCCCTTGGTGTTCTCTCTCCGCGAAAAATATTGATGCTGTTTTTTGTCAGCAGTTTTTACGCTTTATATTATTTTATGTGTTGAAGATGTTGATTCTTTCTTGCAAAAAATCTTTTTTTTTACAAACGAGAGGTCGACTTTTTAAAGATATTCTGTTCTTTTTGGCATTAATTTTCTTGCAAATAAGTGAAAACCTTTTTTTCCGGCAGTTGTCACATAGATTATTTCAAACATGAATATGTGATAAAATGTGTGACATATGTAATTATAAAAAAACGCAAATGAATCTTTTAAGGTAGGTACTTAGCATCTATTACATACAAATAAAAATAAATAAATAAATATTTTTCAGAGTGGAATATACTCTTAGTATCACCCTGTTGTAATACCACCATTCAGAATAGAAACGTTGCTTGGAATGGCTCTTGACGTGTTTCCCACCCTACTCTTCCACATCACATTATAATATTAAACAATATTAGGCGCTTAGGGAGTCTTCTGCGGTATTCACGTAAAAAAGATTATCTTTTTTAACCAAATTGTAAATCATTGAATATGGGTAATTATTGTATGCAACCAACGCTTATTTACAACACTTGTATAAAACTACATAATTTGTGTACCCGGTTCAAAAGCACTATTGGCGCATAAAAGAGTAAAATTAGTATCAGAGAAATCAGTTTCTGAAAAGTTGAAATTTGGAAAATCTTTTTATAATTATTTATCTTCATGATTGTATGTTATGGTTTTCACTCATAACCGACTATTTGGATCCGATAATAGGATGAAATAATTTTTGATGGATTTTCATAATATTTCATATTCTTGAATTTTTTACCATTCGATCTGGATCTATATTTCAGAAACCGATTAAAATTTTCAGGAGTTGGAGAAAATAATTCAACAACAATACAACAAAAAAAAATCTTTAATAATGAGGTGATTTATGATTTATAGCAACTAACGTCATAATAAGACTCCGACAATCAACTCTTTACCATACCACAATGATGATGGCTTCTGTTCTCTACCAGCAGGGATGAATATACCACCCTTATCCACGGGGTGCGTTGCTATGACGACAGGACACCATCTGTCCATGGGACGAAGGGTAGATTGGAAGAGGGAAAGGAGTGAGGAGGAGGGGGAGGGCCGTCACGCGTGGGGGATCAATTTTTTCATTCGACCAACCCTCACAAATTGTGAAGACTTATTAGTTGAGCTTTCATCGACCCATTTTAATCTACTCACCCAACTTCTGCGCCGCAGAAGTAGATACCTAATTTTAGATTCTATTTTCAATATTCAAAAATATGTTCGGAGTGGTAGTGTACTGGAGTCGCAAATCTTGTCTGCGAATCTATTTGTGGTTTTATTCATAAAGTGGATTGTATATACGTTATTTCTATCTGTCCACTTATTTTATGCTTTTGAATTGTAGTCATTTTATTTGTTATTCTTCTATATTTATTTTCTGTATTTTGTCTTCTCCTTATACGTGCTTTAGTGGGATAAATAATATTGTGAAATTGACCTTTTGACAGCAGCTTTGGAAGCTTAACGGATGCTTATAATAAAGATAAAAAAACAATTATTTAGGTAGCTGTGGTTAACAGTTAGAATTGGACAGAGATTCTGACTTATCCCTTGTTTTTGGTATACGTTTTCTTAGAAATCGGTATTATGGCCTTGGGGGGCAGGTGATCACTGCACAAGCTTCCGTGGTAGACATGATATTACATACACTGAGGGAAAATGTTCACTCTACAGGTTTTCTTTAGAGACTGGTAATGTACAATTTTTTTCAATGTCACTGATGTAGGCATGTACTGTCACACAGGAACAGGTAATTGGGTGGAGGAATGTATATAGAGGGATGCATATAGCTGTGTCAACAGGTACAATTTTTCTTATCAACCGAAACATTATCTTCTTCCTTATCACTCTTATTTATTAATGTCATCCTCCAAATGAATACATGTAAAGTTTATAAAATAATCGAAAAAAATTAAATATTTATGCCTGAACATCCACAAAATAAAATAAAAGGCACCTTTTGGCCATGTTTTTTTCTTGTACTAGTACGCAGCGTTCCGATCACGATTGGTGGTCTTTGGGCGACGATGCGAATTTCTTCCACTCTGATAAATAATACTCGTTTATTCGTATAAGATCGTCAAAGAAATTGCTTAAAAATATTTTTGCTCAATCGGCTGGCGTTAGTATTAGCCCCCTTACTAATAAACGTGTTTTAAATTTTACACAACTGATGCACAACGATTTATGTACGGTAAACCGTTGCTTATTACCTTGTTAGGTAAGATTTAAAGAGTTTATTAGTAAGGTAAATCCATTAATGGAGGACTAAACGCCGTCCAAAGAAGCGAAGTTATCAGTCCACAATGGAGTGCTTGTACCTATCCTCATGTATGGAAGTGAGGCATGGAACTGGCAGAGAAAGGATGAAAGTAGATTGAATGCTGTTGAAATGAGATCCCTGAGGCGTATGTGTGGTAAACCCATGTAGAACCGTGTGAGAAATGTGGAGATCCGACGATATATAATACGATATATGACGCAACTGTGAATGGTAGCAGAAGTGTGAAGGGTCAGAATAATAGAAGAGTATGTATGAGACCATGTATGAATGTGAATGAGGCAAGGAGAGTGTGCCAAGACCGAGTTGTTTGGTGGTCCGTCCTCTCTGCCTACCCCTGCGGGGAAAAGGCGTGATGGTTAGTTAGTTAATAAGGGCCTCATTACATATTTTGTCACTGATAATAAATGTCCTGGCATTTTCACATATTGTTATTGAAAATATGAATAACCGAAAATAATCTTATTTGTGACCTGTACATATTTTTATTGTGTACAAGATTTCTTGTTTTAATATTCCTAATATTTGGGAAGATAAGTAGATAGGGTTATTTAAAGTGTAATTAAATATATAATAATAATAATAATAATAATAATAATAATTGGATGACTTGTATAGCGCCGTTTTTGTGCAAAATCACCTCAAGGGCGCTGTACAAACTTATAATACATTTCTACAGTGATCTATGTTATTACTTAACTATTTATGGAGAAAATGTACAGTACAATACTTACCTGGTAGGTCACTTGAGATTAACACTCAATTAACATTATCTAATTGTTTATTGGCGAAATTTAGATACAGGATTTAGGACTTTATTGAAAAATTGAATATAACTGGACTTTCTCTTAGGAATGGTATATTTAATTTAAGGGTACGACAGCTTAAAAAGGTAAGTTTTCAGTTTAGACCTGAATTCTGTTGGACTTGTTATGGATCTTAGTTCCGGAGGGAGTTTATTCCAAGCCTTCGGCCCAGATACTCCGAAAGCGCGATCACCAAACTTAGTATTTGGCTTGCGCTTAGGTTCTATCAGTCTGCCTACAGCTGATGATGTTGCTGATCTAAGCGTTGACTGCCTCAGACCAGTGTTTTCCGGGACGCGTAGTTCAGAGATGTAGGGTGGGGCCATTTCATTGATGGATTTAAACACCATCCAGCACAGTTTGTACTGGATTCTTTCAGGGCACTTGAGCCAGTGAAGGTTACGAAGGTGTTCTGAAATGTGCGAATATTTTGAAACCCCGGTTATGAGCCGTGCTGCTGCATTAAACACTGATTGAAGTTTGTCAATTTGATATTTTGGAAGGCTGGCATAAATGCCGTTGCAGTAATCGAGACGTGAGACTACGTAAGAGTTGACAAGTAGTTTTGTTGCTTCTGTAGGAAGGTTTCTTCGGACAGACTTGAGTTGTCTTAGGTGAAAAAAACCGGTGCTTACAGTCCTATTTATTTGACTTTTAAACGAAAAGTCTGAATCTAAATTGACACCGAGAAGTTTGACTGTTGTTTTTGGGATGATATCGCTGCCGGAAATAGTAATAGGTGAATTGTCTATGAAATGTTGACGTTTGTTTGTGGCTGCCCAGAGAAACTCAGTCTTAGATGGATTGAGCTTCAGCTTGTTTGAAGACATCCAACGAGTTATTGCTTCTAGACATTCAGTTATACGGATCTTGAGACTATTGATTTCATTTGGAGCGCAGTAAAAATAAACTTGCTGATCGTCAGCGTAGCAGTGAGACAAGAGATCAAATGACTCGATTATTTTGGCGACATCATTTGTAAAAAGGATGATGAGAAGTGGACCCAAAACAGATCCCTGGGGTACCCCTGAAGAAAGTGTTGCGAAGTTGGAGAGTTTATTTCCAACCCTCACGGCTTGTAAGCGATTGGATAAATAGGATACCAGCCAATTTTTTATGTCGGAATTCAAACCAAATGTTTCCTCTAATCTCCTTATGAGGAATTCATGATCAATCGTGTCAAACGCTGCACTCATGTCTAGGAGTGAGATAAGTGATAACTTACCTGACTCTACGGCAAGAGTTATGTCTGATAGCATACGAAGTAGTCCGGTTTCAGTTGAGTGGAACTTTCTGTACGCAGATTGACGTTTTGCGAATAATTTATTTGAATTCAAGTGACTGGTTATTTGTGCGGCAGCAATTTTCTCCATGATTTTTGAAATAAATGGTATATTTGAAACGGGTCGATAATTACCTAAGTTATCGGCGTCTAGTTTTGAATTTTTCAGGATTGGTGTAACTACAGCTGACTTGAGTGGTTCAGGAAAGTCACCCGTGCTAAGTGATTTATTAAAAACGTGAACTAGGAATGGCGCTAAAACAGTAGAACATTGTTTTAATAACCATGTCGGTATGGGATCAAGACTGCACTGTTTATTGGGCGAGCTTGAAATAATTTTTATTACTTCTTCCAGCGTTGTGGGTCTGAAGGACGACAAAATTCCTTTAGAATTTAAAGTGAATATTGGCGGAGGGGCGTGAGATGCGGAAGCACGATTATCTACTGTTTTAGAAATTTCATTCAATAGCATCATTTCTCTTGTCATAATGTGCTGTGATATAACGTTTGTTCTGCCATGTGGTATCTAATCAAGTCGTGGTGACGACTACGGCCTACGGATGAAGTTTTCAAGCACGTATAAGCCTCAGCATTTAATGGGCCATCAATAGAGTTATGAATTATATTAAAACTAAATAATGCAAGATTTGCATGACGTCTGGTTTCTATGTTAAATCTATTCGTTTCATCTTTAAGTCCTTGTGATGCATTAAGAGGAAGCCACAAGCCATAAATGTGTAAATTCTTCTTATACCTTATATTGTAGGTAATAGGCATTAAAATCGCTTGACAAACGAAGGTCTAGAAACGTTCGATTTCAAACACAAAACTGGTTATTTATTTATGTTGTAAATAATTTTATAAGAAAAAAAGTTAATTTAATGAAACTGTCACAGATAATCTTAGCTATAATACTTAATTTTTAAAAAATTGTTTCCTTTACGGGTTAATACATTTCTATAGAATTTTTTTTTGTGGTTTACATTTATATTTTTTATTGAGTAATTTACTTTTTTATTTGTATTCTACTCAAGCGAAGCGATAGTAAAACCTTCAATATATCTAAAGTAAACTTTTTGGTATTCATAATGTACACCAATTCGTTATAAAGATTAATCAAAATATTGATTTAGCACTGAGCTTCGCCTGGTCTAAACAGGTGTCCCGGCAGGTTTTTTCTGAATTTGTTCTGGTAATACATTTATGTATTTAGTCTGGTCCGGAGTCCTTACACCACTAGCGTACTCCACTAGCATAGACTGCTAGCATACTTCACTAGCATACTCAACTAGTACATACTACTGGCATACTCCACTAGAACATACTACTAACATACCCCACTAGCATAGTCTATTAGCTTACTCCACTAGCATATACTAATAGCATACTTTACTTCCATATACTACTAGCATACTCAACTAGCAAATACTACTAGCATACTCCACTAGCATCTACTAAAAGCATACTTCAATAACATATACTATTATCATACTCCACTAGCACATATAACTAGCATAATTCATTAGCACATACTACCAACATACTCCATTAGCTTACTCCACTGGTATATACTACTAGCATACTCCACTTGCATAGTATACATTCGCATGGTCTGCGACCGATAATTTTTCAAAGGAACATGATACGACACAACATTTGCCATAGTAATGTTATTTATTCATATTTACATGGATACACATCAAGTAAATCTATTATGCATACGTATGTTTTGTGTGGGAACGAAATCACCCCCATGCAGAAGGGCTGTTGTATATTTTGCTAAACCAATAAATATATCCCGGTATGTAGAACACACCACCCGATAAACACAGGCCACACTCCGACGGTATTATAATAATAATATATGAATATACGGGGATTAGGGAGAGTTATTGCTTCTGCTGTGTGAAATATTGACACTTAAATTTGTAAAGCATTTTGCTGCGATATATTCTTTTTTTGTAAATAATTACAACCTTTTACATTGCAATGAAAGTTCACAAAACTTGAAAAGTAATCTACCGATATCGTTGAAAATATCAAAGTTTGTTCTTATTAGTGCCAGGAGTGATGGTAAAATAAGTCGGAGACGCCCGTTTCGTAAAAGTCTTACAATTAGTCAGTTTCAACTACTTTGTAACTATATCACCTGACAAAGAATGAGACAAAATAATTTATGAATTTGACAAATAAAAGTCTTACGAAACTTATTAGTCAGTTTCAACTACTTTGTAACTATATCACCCGACAAGGAATGAGACAAAATAATTTATGAATTTGACAAATAAAAGTCGTACGAAACTTATTAGTCAGTTTCAACTACTTTGTAACTATATCACCTGACAAAGAATGAGACAAAATAATTTATGAATTTGACAAATAAAAGTCTTACGAAACTTATTAGTCAGTTTCAACTACTTTGTAACTATATCACCTGACAAAGAATGAGACAAAATAATTTATGAATTTGACAAATAAAAGTCTTACGAAACTTATTAGTCAGTTTCAACTACTTTGTAACTATATCACCTGACAAAGAATGAGACAAAATAATTTATGAATTTGACAAATAAAAGTCTTACGAAACTTATTAGTCAGTTTCAACTACTTTGTAACTATATCACCCGACAAGGAATGAGACAAAATAATTTATGAATTTGACAAATAAAAGTCGTACGAAACTTATTAGTCAGTTTCAACTACTTTGTAACTATATCACCTGACAAAGAATGAGACAAAATAATTTATGAATTTGACAAATAAAAGTCTTACGAAACTTATTAGTCAGTTTCAACTACTTTGTAACTATATCACCTGACAAAGAATGAGACAAAATAATTTATGAATTTGACAAATAAAAGTCTTACGAAACTTATTAGTCAGTTTCAACTACTTTGTAACTATATCACCTGACAAAGAATGAGACAAAATAATTTATGAATTTGACAAATAAAAGTCTTACGAAACTTATTAGTCAGTTTCAACTACTTTGTAACTATATCACCTGACAAAGAATGAGACAAAATAATTTTACGAATTTGACAAATAAAAGTCTTACGAAATTTATTAATCATTTTTTACTGCTCTGTAACTATATTACTTGACACAGAACGAGACAAAAAAAATGTATCAAACTTTTAGATGGAAAAATGTCATCAAATAACAATTAAATTAACATAAAAAAATCATATTGAAATTTTACACTGTCCTGTTTGTTGACTTCGATCCAACGCACAACTTGGTAAATAAATCCCCTCTCTCTCCTACCCTTATCGCCCCTAGGGGTTGCACCCCGCTTGACCCGCCTAAGCCCAGCATAACTTATGGTCACCCTGTATGCGCCAAGGGTTGGTTTGAGTCTCCGCTGGCATTCAATATATTCTTCAACAGTAAATCTTGGCTTAGTATCGCATGTCTTTTTTAAATAATAATAGTGCACGGTGACCCAAGTCATATTACTTCCGGAGATGTTGAATTTTATTACGTATTGCATGTGCACAAAATAAACATTTCATATGTAAAAATAAGTTCCATTGCCCGAAGCCAGTAAGGCTACGGCATCCCACTTTTGTGAATTTTTAGACCAGATGAGATTGAGGATGGGAGAAAAATATTGATGAAAAGTGATGAAGTGTCTAGTAATTCGGATCTAGTTACTTAACCTTACTAATGCTAGAGGTAAAATATCAATGGCCCGCCGTACGACGCAAAATGATTTTTTGGAAATTGAATATATTTCACATAGAATTTTCCGATGCGCTTTTCATTGATAATATAAGTGTTTTTTAAAGTGACGTCACCACAAGCTAGAATAATATTGAGATACATTAATTGCCTGTCAAAGCGAATAAAATTTTTGTATGCAAGTTCGTTTTTTGAGGTTCAAACTAATATAAAGTCGAGGCAAGTGCAGTAACCCACTAGGGGTTAATTCGGCTAACACGCCCAAAACGAAGAGTACAGAAATATTTTTGATTTTAATAATGTGGGTTCCGCGCTCTGATATGTTTTGCCAACATGGCTGAAACAGCTGCCATTATTATATAAAGTATTTTGAGAAAAATAATAATTATACATAAATAATTTTAAAAGTCCATTTATCAGGATTTACGTATAGAAGCTATTAGTTTACTTATTGAAGCTTATATAAGCAGAATTCTTGCCCGAACAGGCTATGCAATAATTACAATAGCGTATTTTCCAAGGTTGATATTTTCAGTTGCAAACTTACCAAATACAAGAGGTCTATAAAAAATATTTCTCTGATGGTTTGTGAATAATGTTTATGTCTCTATTGTTTATGATTTGATTTATATCTACAACCTCTCTCCATGGCTATAAATGTATTGTTTTGTAAATTTTTCGTTTTATATAATCTTTTGTTTTGTATAAGTACATTTTTTGATTCATATTCCTTTCTCACAAATTTAAATAACTTATTCCATATTATGCTGTCTCAGTTAAAGTCTCAAGGAGGAAATCCATAATTGGTTTTATTTTACTATATAATACTTATGTACAAACTGATTAAATGTAAACTGTCGATTACCCGAAAATGTATAAATAAATAAATAAACCTCATTTATTTAAACCATATTCAATCATAGATCGTAGACAATAGTTTAATTGGTAGAGACGCCAGTTCCGGTAAGACAAGAGGATCTTGGTTCGAGTCCCAGTTGCGACCGTTAACCTTTATTATTATGTCATTAAATCTCCGATTTTCATTGAAAGTTGTTGACACCGTTTTCTTCAATGATTATATGTATATAATGCTTTTGTTATGAGAGCTCGTGGGCTCTTGCGTGGTTAATATTATAATACGGAAACACAGACTATGTAAATACCTATTCCAATTGAGAATAAAATATATATCAAAGTTTTTCAACTTTTCATTGTTATAAACCACACGATCGACAAATTTATTTGCTCTATTTATTCAACCTGATTTATGTTTGTCATTTTTACCATAACTACCTAATTTTCATTTACATTTTCTACAATTTTTCAGGCCATTTAAGTATTGTATATATCAATGGATTTTAACGTATATTGTTTTATGAATAACTATAATTTATTGATCCTCTGTGGTAGTTTTTAATTCCTTTAAAAATACATAAAAAATTCCATTTTGATTTGACATAATTTAATGTACCAAATCCAATCATCATTGTGCCATGTTTTATAGTTATAGTAAAACTTGTGATGGCTGTTTTCAAAGGGAAGCGGATATGAGAATAAGCTGCAGCGGCCCCGTGCAATGCGTCGTAACATTTAATTACGCTCATAATGCAACCCTGTTACAAATTTCCCGCCTTGCTTTGAAAGGGAACGGTTTTTCAGTCCATTTTAACTCACACTTTACTGTACTTGAAAAGTTCAAGAAATTATATTATTAGATTCATACACGCACCTATTTAATAGAGAAATACGTGTATGAAAATATTTTGCCGCAGTAAAAAAATATAATATCCACTCGAGCAATTGTTGGCATATTATGCCATGTTTGCAAAAACGTTTTGAGCGATCGCTTGCCATAATGTGCCAAATTTATAGATCCTAAAAATATGAAATAAACTCTGAAATCTAAGTGGATTTATTGGTTTTAAACCGCAGTAAGCAGTTTTATATGTGTTCATATTAATATGTTGAGGAATGGTATTAATTAAATATATATTGTTATTTTCATTTTAAATATTATTAAAATGAAATCCGTTAGACATAAATTGATAATACTTTGACTACTCTATTATTAGTAATAAGATATGTAATTTTAGAATTGTGTCATATATTTGTACCCTATACAAATCACCCAAATATTATTATCATTATTAAATGTAGACTCCTTAGTACTTACTGGGAAAGTTGACTGAACAAAAACTAAGTTACGAACTTGACTCCTGTTGAAAAATGTGTCGCAAATAAAGCTCCAATCTTTTAAAAATGCAATTTCCTGCCCTAGCCGTTACGACACCCAATATATTCGCAGCCCCTAGAAAAGAAAAGTGTGTTGTTTCACAAATATGATCCCTTGTAATAAGTTGCCAGTCGTGCCCTTCTCTTGAAAGCATTGACATCTTCTAGTCGAGGGGGATTTCTTAGCAATCCGCTACATTTCGTTTTTGCAACGTTTTACATTGACAACTTTTGATATTAAATCTTCAGAGTGAAGGAGACTGTTAGAAATAACAACAACTTGTATTGGTGGAAGGTAGGGGAGTAAATTTTAGGAATTCGTTAAAAAGTATAGATTTAAGATATCATTTTTTACGCATAATAAATATATTTACATGCATAAGTTCCCTCAAGGACTCTATCATCTTTATTTATATATTTTTATTTTATTTTAGTTTTAGTTTATTTAGGAAACAGACAGTTAGTTGTACATGTGAATAAATTTTACATTTTAGTTGAATATAAGATAAACCAGTTAAGTTCTATTTACAATATTTTTTATAGTTACAGGTTAGGAAAAAAATATTGACTTGGTAAAAAAAAATAATTAAAAGAATAGGCGAACAATAAAAAATAATATGAAATAATAACTGTCTTCAGTATTGCTGTACATACCTAAAGTAGTGAAGCAACACACAATTATACTTATGATTCAGTAAAATTTTCTCTTTATGTTTACAAAGCCACTAGCAACTAGTTATAAGCCACTACTAATAAGTTATAAGTCTAAGTGAGAGGAATAGATTAAACGCAAAAATTAAGTTATTAAGCGCCCTTGTGGTGGATTTTCTCATGAAAAACGGCACTGTACAAATAATCCAATCATTATTATTTTTATTAAAAATAAATATAAGGGTCGTAAGTTCCTCAAATGAAAGAAAAACGTTTAAATTTATGAAAAAAATATTTAGTATCGTTCTAGTTTCTATATTATTTTATGTTACTGTTACATGTTTTATATTCAGTTTATCACTTTACTGTTATATCATGCTTTAATTTTTTTTGTATAATTTTCCATAGCTCACTTTGTTCTTAAAACCAAATAAAATAAAATAATATATACGTATGTATGTACTCACCATTTCTTTTAAGTTCTATATATCTATTTTCCGTGAAAAAAAAACTACGAAAAGTACTATAACATGAAAGGGTGTTTTTTACAAGTTACTATTTTTGTTAGCATGTTTGTGATTGATTTGTTTGAATTGCAAATTGGAGCGATCCATGCAAAAACTACACCGGTATCAAAGAGAGGTTAAAGTTTCTATTTGAGTAAAAACCTTCGAAGGAGAGTGCTAGAAAACACTCCGCTACTAAATATATTCAAATTCATTCAGAAAGTTCGTTCATTGAAGCTTTGCATAAATGGATCCCCGCTTCCAGTGACGAGTGCCAGGAAGGTTAATATTAAATCAAAGTCGGAATAAAAAGAGTTAACAAGTATGTATTATTACAGAGTAGGTAAGCAGGAAGGGAAGTCCTCTGGTAACTCTGTGTTGTCATTCGAGTTTACCTCAAATGCTTAAAAGGAACGGCTGCGCAGCTTTTTTCATACAAATTTTTTATTTGGATTTGACACCAAAATACTCAACCAAATTGAATATTTTATTTATTTATTCGTTTTTAAAATAATGAAAATTAAAATTTAAACATTCGATTTTTCATGATTTTAGAGGTAACTTTTGCAATTGTTTGTGAGTTAGATAATTATTTAAAAAAAGATTTTTAATAAATATGACATAAACATTAATTAAACATAAACATAACATCAAAATAAAAAGGGTTGGAAAAATCAATTACTTCGCACTTTTTACGATCATTATTTTTTACCACGTGCATGAACACCCATTCTTACGAATATGCTAAAAGTTTTTAGAAAATGTCTTGTAATTTTGTTTTTAATCGGATTACCAATAATTTGAAGAGATTTTTAATAAATTAGCATTACACATTTTTCTCCATGCGTGATTTTTAACTAACTTTTATGGAGTATTCCTATAGAATTCCCATGATGCTGTGACAATATTTAGCCAAGTAGGCACTAACTAATTTTTTTTTTTTTTAAATAAACTCGGGTGGATGATGAATACCGCTTTTCTCTTTATTAGATGTTCTCAACATACCATGGCTTCTGGAAATAATGATTAATAAGACTTTCTAAGAGAAAAACACCCGAACATTTATGGCAAAAATAATTATTTTTGTAGTTACCTCATTATACACTGAAAAGTTGCCCCCTTAAATAATTATTTCTTTATAACCATTAAAAACTCCTGTAAACAACATTATTATTTTATGAACGTAGTAAAAATATCAGGTTGCTTATGGGTAGCGTATTAATGTAGATTTATTTACTTCCCAACACCATGCTGCCCCATAAAATGCTCACACGAGACCACCATGGAGAAAGATATTGCCATATGGTTAATGGTAAAACGTGAAATGGAACATGTTGTGTACTGTAGCGTACCTACTAGTGATATATTAGCTTCATGGAAACATCGCCAGCTTGTCAGCACTGTTATCAGGTTACTAGTTACATACTAGATAGTCTTTATTAATATTATTTAGACCAAACTTGTAATTCATGGTGACTTAAGATTTTTTAACATAAAAGAGTATTAGTATGATTATGTTTATAACATCTGCATTGGGAACTGAGTAAAATCTACTTCATGTACAAATATTTTAGTAGGTGTGTTACACTAAAAACACTCTGGCGTAGGTTCTAATTTCTGCAGATTTTTTCTATTTATCTTCTATCTATCTCTATTAGGACTTTTGTTATACATCCAGATAACCCATTAAAGGCATTTTTCGCACCCGTGTTCTAAAATTAATTATGTATGTAACATCAATATATTTACGAACTATCTTCTTCTTATGGCGCTAAAGACAATAATAAAAATAAATCTATTTTCTATCTAGTATAATCGTCATTACATCATTCGACTCATAGAAATAACTTATTTTTATGTCACATGTTTGTAGGTTTTATGTTTTTTATCAATTCACACACACAAAAATGTGTGTTTAACTTTAAGCCACAGTTGTAAACATGTATGTCGTTAAGTCTATGTTTAGCTTTAAGTCAGTAGTTTTAAGTGTTAGTCGTAAGTAACGAGCAATAAGTCTTAGATGTTAGTCAACAGTTATTATTTTAAATCTTTGTAGTATATCAGCCAAATATTAATATTTTTGTTATGAGAAATATCAATATAAATAACTATCACACATTTAATAAGATGCCATGTTATATTTCAATCCAGATCTCGGGCGAATCCGGGTAGTAAAGCTAGAAATATACTGCATTAATAACGTCTGTTTTCATTCCATTTATGGACCGCCCTCGAAAGTTTTTGGCTTACATTCTAAACTAACTTTTGATTAATTAGACGACTAGACGGGCGTAATTTTCCTTGGAACTTAGCACTCGTTATGGCAAAACTTGCTCTGGCAAAATATTACTATAGTGTGAAACGGTTTTTTGGCAATCATCTAATGATATGTGTTTCCTTAGTGGAATGTTTGCCCTTACAGTATTCAATTTTGTATATCAAGCCCCTAAATGCCATGTCAAAAACCTTGACGTGGTAGATTGATATTGATGTTACAGCTGTTAGTTTAAGTAAAATAAAATAATTATAGGTTAGATAATACATATGAAATTATGTTTTTGAGTGGAATTTAATAGTTATTAGTCAATTAATAAATTGTTATTAGTTGTAATTTCGTTTGTTGATACAGTAAATTATTTACATTAAAGTACTTTTTTAGCTTTACAAATCCTACGCTAATTATAATAATACGTGATTTTAATTAATTACCGTATTCCCAGTAGTGATTAAGTTTATGATATAACAGAACTGTAATTCATTTTAAATTTAGAGATGAAACAAATTGCCACCATCGTTTATTAATATTATAATTATAGGCAGTCCCGATTTAACATACAACCTAGAACTAATCGGTCGAAATCATATAGCTACGCGATTATACCTAAAGTAGAATTTAGATGTAATAAGGCTATAAAAACAAACCTCAATAATAATAACAGTTAAGGTTAGCATAATACTGTTCATCTGCATGGGTTCTATATAATTTTAAATGCAAACTTTACTTTTGATTACCGTTCCATTGAATTATTATGTATACACTCTGACGTGTACCCGGCGTTGCTTGGGGTTATAATAATAATAATTTGATGACTTGTATAGCGCCGTTTTTGTAAAATCACCTCAAGGGCGCTGTACAAACTTATAATACATGTCTACAGTGATCTATGTTATTACTTAACTATTTATGGAGAAAATATACAGTACAATATTAACTTGGTAGGTCACTTGAGATTAACACTTAATTAACATTATCTAATTGTTTATTGGCGAAATTTAGATACAGGATTTCGGACTTAATTGAAAAATTGAATATAACTGGACTTTCTCTTAGGAATGGTATATTTAATCTAAGGGTACGACAGCTTAAAAAGGTAAGTTTTTAGTTTAGACCTGAATTCTGTTGGACTTGTTATGGATCTTAGTTCCGGAGGGAGTTTATTCCAAGCCTTCGGCCAAGATACTCCGAAAGCGCGATCACCAAACTTAGTATTTGGCTTGCGCATAGGTTCTATCAGTCTGCCTACAGCTGATGATGTTGCTGATCTAAGAGTTGACTGCCTCAGACCAGTGTTTTCCGGGACGCATAGTTCAGAGATGTAGGGTGGGGCCATTTCATTGATGGATTTAAACACCATCCAGCACAGTTTGTACTGGATTCTTTCAGGGCACTTGAGCCAGTGAAGGTTACGAAGGTGTTCTGAAATGTGCGAATATTTTGAAACCCCGGTTATGAGCCGTGCTGCTGCATTAAACATGGATTGAAGTTTGTCAATTTGATATTTTGGAAGTCTGGCATATCCTTAGGAGATATACATATACCATGCCAAAGTTTTCTGTAGGCCTTTTTAAGATTTAAATTTCTGTAGTATGTTATTTTGATCTATCTCACAAGGTTTAGCCAGCGTTAGCAATGTAAGCGCCCAAAAATATTTTTTTACCAATAAACATCGACTTTTCTCAACGTTCTATAAATATAATATGCATGTTTTACATATAAAAACCTTCCGGGACAAAATTCTCTAAGTGATATTGAAAGACCTACCAAAATCCGCTTCGTAGTTTAGAAGAATTAAGCGCACAAACAGACAGACGCTGATAGCGACTTTGTTTTATACAATTTAGAGATATCATTACATGTTTGTAAAAGCCCATATGGGCATCTAATATGTAAATAAATAAATAAATATATTTACCTATCTATTTATCCCTGAGGCGTATGTGTGGTAAAACCATGTATGATCGTGTGAGGAATGTGGAGATCCGCAAAGAGTGCAAGGCTGATGTAAGCGTAATTAGTAAGATCAAGAAAGATGGTGATGTAAGCGTAATTAGTAAGATCAAGAAAAGCTTAGATGGTTTGGGCATGTAGAGCAAATGAGCGAAGAAAGGAATGTAAGGAGAATATATGACGAAAATGTGAATGGTATCCGAAGTCGGGGACGCCCGAGGAAGACATTGCACGATCATGTGAATCAGATTCTTGAGTTAGGTCATGTTAAGAGTCAGAATAATAGAAGAGTATGTATGAAACGATGTATGGATGTGAATGTGTGTGCCAAGACCGAGTTGTTTGGCGGTCCGTCCTCTCTGCCTACCCCTGCGCGGAAACGGCGTGATGGTTAGTTAGTTATTTACCTATCGTTTTTCTTTACCAACTTCATAACTCAAACACGTCATATTTCCTGTCGCGCCATTTAAAAAAGCCGTGAAATATTTTCCCTAACAAAGTTATCTCAGACTCCTGTCGATATTGGATGCGTGGTCTGGTACCTAAATTAATTTTCCCAGCCTCCTCCTACCCCTGAAGCCTATCATACCCACCCATTTAGCCATCGATAGCAACCCCTATAGGAATATGGAATTCCGGCTACCGCTTCCGTCTCTGGCTTCCACCCTTAGGTCTCGATAAGCGTCTCAGAGACGATAAACGTTATACTATGCTAACTTCCCTTGTATCATGTTATGCCAGACTGAACGGTTATGATGCTTGCAGTTTAATTGTTAATCGAGCCTGCAAATTACTTGATTGAAAGTAGGTACACGCTCGTATAATATTCTGTGTAATTTGGAAGTGCTTTCTGAATAGGTAATCACTTCATCAAAATACTATTTTAGGTTGTGTGTCTGTCTGCAACTCTTCTTCAATGAACTGTAGAACTGGGGTTTATTCTAAAGTTGAATATATTTTTCATGCTGGATAATGATGTTAGAAAGCGATCATTTGATTAAGTTCCAACCGGCTACCTATATTTTTAACAGATTTCTTTTGTACTTGTTTAGTGCTCAAAGTATCTACCTACAATAATATAATATATTTTTGCCCAGAAAATCATTTTTAAAATTAATTCTTTACTTGAAATGTTTATTTCATTTCTATAATTTTCTGAGGGTTAATCTTGACAAGTGAAATCGAATTTCTTGTTTTTTCAATGGTCTGCACTTTTCTCAATTTCAAAAACGCGTTATTTGCTAACTAATAACAAGATGCTAACGGTATTCATTCGAAAGGTTAATTTCTGATCGTCTCTCTAACAATTATAATAATAGTATTTAGATGATTTTTGTAGCGCCGTTTTTGTTGAAAATCACATCAAGGACAAATGTAAAAAATATGTACATAGAATCATAGACTAGTCAAACTATTAAAATAATAATAAACAGTAAAAAAATAGTTTTCCTTTATCAACAATGGAATTAAAATATCCCGTGATTTTTCACGGTCTACACTAGTGACATAATTATAATAAGACAAGTGTTTCATACAACCGTTATTTTAAATAAACTACACATAGGAGAACTTTAACTTTAAAACTTTGACTATAATTTTATCTGAATATTTTTCTTACAAACTACGTAACTAATGACGTATAACCAATAACTTACAATTAGTGTCACGCAAATTATTTATAAATTCTACCTATTCTTTAATTTTAATACTTATGTCAAAATGTTTTTAAAAAACCTACCAAATCAATGTCTAATCAGTAGAGATGAAAATAATACATTGTTTATCTACCTTACCCATTCTTGATTTACTGAAATAAAAAAAACTTAATTTCATCGATTAAAATTTTTTTTTTACGGTTTCGTAAGTTTGCACATAACTTATTTCTTACAACTTACCAAGCAAGTACCAATGAATTCACTGCGATTTCGATAAAAAAGATGAATAATATACCAATTTTTTGCAAACTTCTTTTTTTTTAAACTTTAATAAAATTTCTTCATACGAAGCGGTTACTTTGTGATGTGACATTATAATTTAAAATTAAACAGTAACTTTGTAAACATCACTTATAGGTAAATACTTAATGCCGACCGGGTTTCGCTACAACCGTAGCCTCATCAGGGCAGTATAATTCTAAAAATCAAATTAACATGTGTAGATATCACGGTAGGTGGACAGTCAGACAGCTATAAGGTGATTTACAAATTCGAAATTTGCAAATCACCTCATAGCAACCAACCATACGTTCGACAAAAATACTGGCCTCAGTCTATTACATAAAAACGGAATATGTCTTAGGTTGGATAACTTAGAAGCGTTAGAGTTAAGGAAAGCCAAAAACGTCAATAGCAAAGTCATCAACAACCAAATAAACCTAAATAAAAGTCCTATACTCAAATTGTTCCCTATTGACAAAGAGCACTCGCTTCTCAACCTCCCACCTATCCCTACCTCTTCCACTGTAGCTCAGACTGTCCACCTACCGTGATATCTACACATGATAATTTAGTTTTTAGATTTTTAGTATTATACTGCCCTGATGAGGCTACGGTTGTAGCGAAACTCGGTCGGCATTAAGTATTTACCTATAAGTGATGTTTACAAAGTTACTGTTTAATTTTAAACTTTAATAAAATGCTGATCACAATTAGTAATTATTGGAGTTTCATTGCTACAAGTTAGTTGCAAATTTGGCATAATAAAGAAATTGCCTATATATGAAATTAAAATGATTACTTGAAATAACGTAGTATAATATTCTTATTATGTGTTTTTTTCTATGTTCCAGGTTGAAGAACTGATGTCTCAATAACAAATATCTTGGGTAAGTTTAATATAATATTTTATTTGATCTTCGATTGCATGGAAAATTACTTGTGCTGAACTTGGAAAATAGAATTACGTACCCAAAGCTTCTAATGCGAGAAGTGCTGAGAGCGGTTAAAACCTTTAACCTTTGGCCAAGGACCTCGCGCTTGGTAACCTCTAATCTCATTTGCAAAATAGGTAGATTAGGTTAGAATAACTTAATTAGTACTGGAATATGCAACTACACTGACCATACAATACGAGCATCTGGTATTTAGTTTTAGAGTGACTGTTGCGAAAAGGATTTTGTAACAAGTTGAGTGGATACTTTTACATGCATGTTATATTTGGTTTCGGTGTGTGGCAATTCCACCATTGAAGCATTTACCATCGTCATCACTGGATGTTTTGGGTTGCAGTGATTGCCAAACCTGTGAACTAGTCACCGAACCTGGGATTTCAAACCCAGTCAACCATTTTTTTTCCTTGAACGACAGCCGAGAGCTTTGAGCCACCTCTGGACTGATACTTGTGAATAACGCCATCATTACTGGAAAATGAAGACTAGATTCTTGTAGAATTTGATAATCGAGATACATCTTCCGAGCCTGGGCGCTCCGGGCTTTTGTCGTGGAGTCATGATTTGACAAGGCCACTTATGCTGGAGTAACATTTTTTGTCTACCAACAAGAAACAATCGATATCATGACATATTATAACCTTAACAAGTCCTTTTTGCCATACTGTATTTAATCTTATCATGTCTTTATTTTTAATATAACATATGACTGTTTGACTCTTCTTTCATTTTGATTACTTAAACCAATCCTTATAGATCAGATGCGAATATTCTTTTGCATTGATGAAGTACTCGTGAGTAAGGGTGCTGTACAAATATATAATACATTTCTACAATGATCTACGTTATTATATATATTAGATAATATACAGTACAATACTTACCTAGTAGGTCACTTGAGATTAACACCTAATTAACATTAACTGATTGATTATTTGTGAAATTTAGATACAGGGTTTAGGACATAATTGGAAAATTGGATATAGATAGACTTTCTCTCAGGAATGGTATATTTAATTTAAGGGTATGACAGCTTAAAAAGATAAGTTTTTATTTCTTCATATGAAGCGGTTACTTTGTGATGTGACATTATAATTTAAAATTAAACAATAACTTTGTAAACATCACTTATAGGTAAATACTTAATGCCGACCGGGTTTCGCTACAACACGTAGCCTCATCAGGGCAGTATAATACTAACAATCTAAAATTTTTTTGTTTAGACCTGAATTCTGTTGGACTTGTTATGGATCTTAGTTCCGGAGGAAGTTTATTCCAAACCTTCGGCCCAGATGCTCCGAAAGCGCGATCACCAAACTGGTATTTGGCTTGAGCTTAGGTTCCATCAGTCTGCCTACAGCTGATGATGTTGCTGATCTTGATGTTGCTGATCTGATGTTGCTATTGATGTTGCTGATAAGATCTGTGGATACGGTACAATAAACAAACCTTTCACACCCGTGAATGTTCAAAACTATATTATGTACAATGCATTTGACCGGTGATACTGAGTAAAAACATATCAACATAATATTATTAACATTTTTTATAAGCAAAGTCGGAAACAAAGAGAATACATAGTAGTTTATTTACTTGGAGGTGGATGATTTAGGCATACTAGGATAGAATAACTAAATGACTTCTGAAGTACTTGTAGTTGTAAATACAAGTATGGATTTGGAAGAGCTAATTACCTACGTATAACAAGTCCTACAACTTTTATTTTCCCTGGTAATGGGCTACTCGTGTATGCGCTGTGTGCAGAGCAATACATTTTGTAATCAACTGTCTCTTGTTGTCAATGGTAATTGCTTGGCTTGGACAGTTACAAAGCCTTCAATTTGCATACGTAATGCGCGTGCTACTCAAATGCACTACACTTCAAATCCCCACCACGCTTAATGGAATATTTTGACAATCAACAAAAAAGAAAATCTTTTAAGTCCTTTTTGAAATGCTTCAAAAGAAAGTAGCTTTTGCGTACATAAGCATTTTTGCGTTACCAATGAGCATTTTTTGATATTATTTTTAACGCGCCATATATCTTATCATCTCATTAAAAATGTAACATCGGCAATACATCTCTTTAGCCAATCGGTTTGTAGAAAAGGTTTCAAAAATATACATCTTCTTTATTAAATATTTGGTAACCAGACAATTCAGGACTAGTGACACATTTGAAAAATTATATAAAGTCATGAAAAGTGATGAAAAAAAATTAAATAGGTTAGGTTATAGGTTACATTAGACTAGTTTATTTCACTTCTAAAAATCACTTTTTATTTTGTTTTCATAATTAAATGTATGCGAATTTTGGAATTGGAAATTAACCCATTTTTCTATATCTGATCGAGCTGAAACTCGGCAGATAGACTCGTTGTCGATGAGAATGCATTTCGCGACTTGGTGGCAATCACTTATTTTCCGCAGACATATATTCATTTCTCTGAAATTGGATGACATTAGAGCAGTTAATATACGAAATATCAGTCGTACCCAATCGGGATTTGGCTCAGTTGTTAGAGGGTTTGACTCCAGTTCCTCTGGAGAATGGTTCAATCGAACGATAAATTGATAGAAATGCATATTTTTTTTGTAAAAAAACTTCTTTTACCGGTTGATTTTTTTATGACTTTTTCACTTTTCAAAAGTTGGTTTGTCACTGTCCCAAATTGTCATTGTACCAAGAACAATGGAAATTACGTAAAATTCAATTGGCGTTGCTGTGGTAAAATCTCTTCAAGTAAGAATTAAAATCGATAAAATATAATTTTTAATCAATAAATATCACGTTGAATAATCACATTTACATTGACGTGGGCGGATTTTTGTATCGACTTATATGTCGTTCGGATAAAAGAATCCGACAAAAAATGGTCAGATTATATCGACACTATTAAAAAAAATTATCTATGACATATTCTTAATAATATTTCAATTCAAATAACATTGCTCTTTTATCCTTGGTAAAAAGGCTTTCTAAATTAATTTTGCTTGTTGAAATTGAAAATGTCTTAAAAAGGTCATTTACATAAATTTGAAATTTCTCATTTTCATTCAAGTCTGGTGTGAAATAGCAATTTATTGAGGAATACCGATGATAATGTAAAGTGGGATGAATATTGAATTATCTGCCATACAAATTTACGTTGAACTTGATGACTAGATGGGATTAATAAAATAAAACCTCGCGGATATATATTTTTTTCCATTTACCATTAGGTACCATTTGTTGATTAATATTAATTTTTCGGAATGGATTCAATTTCTTTGTATAAGTTCTTATAACTTACCATCGCGCCGTTTCCCCGCAGGGGTAGGCCAGAGAGGATGAACCGCAAAACATCTCGGTCATGGAACACACTCTTTAACTCGTTAACATTCATGCATCGTCTTATACAAATAAAACACAGGTTCTCAACAAATAAAACACTGAACATTCCGATAACACACACCACACACGGACATAGACACTTTCAATACTACGCAACCAAACTTTTTAACAGTATGCCCATTACTTTGAAACAATTATTGACTACAAACACATCTACAAACTTTCTCAAAGAACATATCGTAGCCTGGATAAAAAATCAAGATTATAATTCAAAAGATTATAATTCCAAACCAAACATAACCAAAATATAATAAGTAAAATTAAGTATTATACACGTTCTTCAAGAATTATCCAAAAATACATTCACTCACATATAAAAGTGTGTTTTCATGTTTCAATATATGTCTGTGAAAAAAAAAAATAATAATAACTTTCTACCACAACCAAAGATATTAACCACAACACATAATACCTGTCGAATTAATCACAAACACGTTAACACCTCAGCACAGGTTCTACTAGTGAGGTGCTCACGTTACATATAATATCACCCACACACAGTTTTACCTATATCAACCTATGTTCTTTATTTTTTATACCTTTTTTCTGTACTTTTTTCTCTGTACTACAATATAAACCACTGTAATAATTTGTAAAACGTGTATTCAAGAATAGACATAAATAAATAAATACATCTTCTTTCGTATGGTGCGGGGTTAGAGGGGGACATCTAGGTCTGCGAGCCAGTCTAGGACCTCAGGCATCGCCATGTGGACCTCATCAATCCCGCCGGGGAATGAATGGAGCGGGCATTCGTTGACCACATGTTCGGTGGTCTGCACCGCACCACATTCACACATTGCCGACTCTTATGTGCATCATGTGGGCACAGCGGCTATGGGAGTGCCTTTACCAATTGATGGCGGACCAGGTTTTGCGAGGCAATGAGAACCCAGGCTGTTTCTCGGTGGGGTCCTGTATGAGATGGGCATTTCCCACGTTGGCCGTTTGCCACTCAAGTTTCCACCTATCTTCTGGGGTGAGAGGTAATTGGAGGAGCCTGTCTCCTTCCGCCCAGAAGGGCTGTCTTATAGATACTCTTCTATTATTCTGACTCTTGACATGGCCCAACTCAAGTATCTGATTCACATGATCGTGCCATGTCTTCCTCGAGCGTCCCCGACTTCGGATACCATTCACATTTTCGTCATATATTCTCCTTACATTCCTTTCTTCGCTTATTCGCTCTACATGCTCAAACCATCTAAGCGTCCCTTTCTTAATCTTACTCATTACGCTTACGTCAGACTTGCATTCATTGCGGATCTCCATATTTCTCACGCGATCACATATGGTTTTACCACACATACGCCCCAGGGATCTCATTTCTACAGCATTCAGTCTTATAACTACATCATAGTTCTGTTTAATTTTTAAGGCGAAGCTTAATGCCAAATCACTATTTTGATTCGTCTTTATAACGAATTATCGTACATTATGAATACTAAAAAATATCCTTTAGATAAATTGAAGGTTTTACTATCGTTTTGTTTGAGTAAAATACAAATAAAAAAATAAATTACTCAATAAAAAATATAAATGTAAACTACTAAATAAAATATTTTTTCAATAGAATTGTATGGACGCATAAATGAAACAACTTTAAAAAATACAGTATTATAGCTAAGATTATTTGTGACAGTTTCACTTGATTAACTTTTTTGCTTTCTTATAAAATTATTATTTAAAAAAATAAAAAAACAGTTTTGTGCTTGAAATCGAACGTTTCTAGACTCCGTTTGTCAAGCGATTTTAATGCCTATTACCTACAATATAAGATATATCAAGAATATACCCATTTTGGCCAATAGCTTCCTCTTAAAGGTTCCTTACGAAAGCTGTAAAGTCATGTCTATAAGGGCCTCGTACATATCAATCAACATAACAACATCCAGATCTGGCGGCGGCGCCCATATATGTATTGAATAAATCAAGTCAGCATATATTTTTAATTGTGGCGTGAATCAAACAACTATTTGAAATGCCGCCAGTAATAAGATTTATAAAACCTGCATAACTCTGCTGGGTACTGGGCAGGGCATGTGGCAAGAATGGAAGATTGGGTATCATCACAGATCACCAAATTCGGTTTCTCAAAAGTCTTCATGATGGTAACATACTCGTATTTAGAGACCTCGGCCTCGATTATCGACGAAATCATTCCACTCGAACCATTCCATTGGTTGAGTGGAATGACTTTCGTCGTTTGGCGTATGTGAGTATGTACCTTTGACGAGACTCAAGAATAAGAATCTCGACCAATGTATGTACTTTCGACGGCAATTGCGAGCTGCCTGAGAGTTAGCTCGATTAAATTGAAATCAATGGTGACCGGATAAATCATCACAATGATAATTCATCACATCTTTAAAAAGTTATATAAAGTCATGGAAAGTGATGAAAGCAAAATACTTTATTAACTGGGTTAAGTAGGTTAGGTTAAAAAAAAACAAAAATTTATCGTTTCTAATGACAATATATCACTTTTTAAAAGTGTGTTGAATTGTCACTGTGTTGAGTTATCATGGAACCAAATCAATCAAATAAAATTTACTTGCGCACGCCGGGATTTGAACCCGTACCTTCGGATATCTAGTCGAGAACCTTAGAGTTGTGACGATAGAGATAAATAATGTAATTTATTTTGGGGTATCATGCCGTGTAGCTCTCTCTCTCTCATTTTTTGGAGGAAGCGCATTGCGGCATAATATCCTAAAAAATAATCACAATTATATACTTTCGGTCTTGAAAATCTCAAATCATATCCGACTGTAGGGATATTTACTAACTAGATCTTAGTAGCCAGATAATTCCCAACCTTCATCTGCACCGTTTCTCTCTCAAATTCTTCCAGTTCGATAGGTACTACCCGGCTCTAAATCAAATGGTGACAATAATCGTCAGGAATAATTTTACGCCAACACGCATTCAGTAAATCTTTGGTGTAATGTGCATTAGTGGAATTTGTTAGTATAGGATAAATGTGTTTGACATTGACTACATAGGATAAATGTGTTTGACATTGACCATATAGGAAAAATGTGCTTGACATTGACTATATAGGATAAATGTGTTTGACATTGACTATATAGGATAAATTTGTTTGACATTGACTATATAATTCTATTTTGTTAGATCTTTTGATCAAAACGACCAATCTCATATTTACAATATCAATGGACCCTCTCCACCCAGTTGATCGATATAGAATTCATAAATATCAGCCCCCCTTGTCGCTAATGTTGGCCCAAATTCACTACCACAGCTGGCTGGCTATCAAATCAACCGAACAATTATTATTAATGATTGCATTGTTTGAAATTAATATAATTACAGGGTCAGAAGCGCAGCATATACGATAATAATTTACTGTTGTTAATTGATTAAGTAAGAAGCTATTTGTTTTTACATTTTGTAAATCATACGTCATAGATATAACGATTATTAAGATATGATTTTATAATCGTTGTATTTCGATGGATTAGTAGATTTTGTGGATTCGTTATATAAATGAGATCCCTGAGGGATGTGTCTGGTAAAACCATATATGATCGTGTGAGAAATGTGGAGATCCGCAAAGCATTCGAGGCGTAGTGAAGATTAAGAAAGAGACGCTTAGATGGTTTGGGCATGTGGAGCAAATAAACGAAAAAAGGAGTGTAAGGATCATATATGACTCAAATGTGAATGGTAGAAGAAGTCGGAAACGCCCAAGGAAGAAGAAAGTCTCGAGGCAGAATAATAGAAGTGTGAGATGATGTGTGAATATGGAGTGTGTGCTAAAATCAAGTTATTTTGCGATCAATACTTTCTGCCTACTCCTGCGGAGAAACGGCGTAATGGTTAGGTAATTAGTAAGTTAATATTTTCAATGGTTTATGTACATTAAGCTACATAGAATGAATTTTCATAGAAAATGTACTTCAGGTTTCAAAGTTTATTTATTCGGTTTAATTTATTTATACATTTTATACGCCTATAAGGGCTTTTACATATTTTATGATATAATGTTCTAGTGATACTGGAGTAAACATAAATATGTTTACATTAGTTTATTGAAAAGGTTTGTGATAGTTTACTTTATGTACGCCAATGTGTAGTGTGAATGTATTAGTTTATCTTCAAAATTGGGTCTTTGGGAAATGGTATGAAACGTAACATATTTTGGCATCAAAATCAAAATTATTCTAAACCGACCTTCTAAGCGCTATAAGGTCAGTCACATTGATACATGTAAATACAAGTTTGCTCAGAATGCTTCTAATTTGAGATAATCTCCGACCTTATTTATGTTCAATAGACAACTCGGAGATAATATCCCTTAGCGCCCTTGAAGTGATGATTTCTCACGAAAACGGCGCTACATAAATTAGCCAAATATTATTATTGTTATTAACGTGTGAGGGATGTTGTCAGTAAGTATAAGAAATAGCAGAGGTCTAAGGCATGATCCCTAAAGAAAAACTCTGCAAATGAAATTCTTGGATTTATACTATTTGTTGGTATTTTTTTTTTTTTTTTTTTTTTTTTTATATTTACTCCACACAGGAGGCCCTGAAGAAAATAATTTCCCTCAGGGCCTATGTCATCTTTGGGGATGCTGTGTGGAGGGTCTTTTTGTGGAGAGGAAGGAGTGAACATGGGTCTTGAAGAGTCCCATGTTGTAGGAGGGAGGAAACACAGAGGCCGGCAGTTCGTTCCACAGCCGAGCTGTTGAACTTAAGAACGAATCGTAGAAGCGACCCGTTCTCATGTGACAAGTGTCAACTGTGTACAAATGTTGGGCGCGCGTTTGGCGTGTATCCCGACTACGCACCGGCGCCGAAGGGATCAATGACGCTAGTTCCTCAGAGCATCTTCCATTGTAATACCGATAGAACAAGGACAGCATACCTACCCGACGTCTGTGCTCTAAAGATTGCAGTCCGTTTGTTAAGATTGGGGAATCTATCAAACGGACCGCCCGTTTCTGCACAGAGTCAAGGGTTTTTTTCAGGTATTTTGGGGCTCCAGACCAGAGATGGCTGCCAAATTCGACAGTAGGGCGCACTTGCGATTTGTACAGGGTGAGCAGTTGTGTACTATTAAAGTATCTGCGGGCCCTGTACAGTACGCCCAGCTTCTGAGAGGCCAACTTTACTCTGGCTTCGATGGAGCCCCCGTACCTGAGCTGGTCACTTATAGTTACACCAAGCATATCAATGGAAGGCCTGTTCGGAAGATTGCTTCCGTTGAAGGAGACTAGATTATCATTTGGATCCCTTTTAGACGTTATCAGACAGGATTGGGTCTTTGAAACATTAAATTCGACGAGATTATTTTTACCCCAGGAGGAAATACTCTCGAGATAACCGTCCATTCTCTGCTTCAAAGCCCTCCGAGCCGTTGGAGTTTGTGTGCCCTTTGGGGGCTTGTCAAACAAAAAGCTATCATGAACTGTACTGTCATCCGCGTAACAATGAATCGGTGCACATGTCAAAAGGAAATATATTAGCTCCGAGATTTTAAGTACCACAAAACCGTCAACGTTGCCTTAAATTTGTTGTATTTTGCGATGCAGTAAAGTGACGCCGATTACGTCGTAAAGATAACTTTTTCGACGTTATACGTCGTATATTTAAACATTGCCTTAAAGACATGTTTTTTCGAAAACGAGATATTTAAATGGGCGTAATGTAACTCGTTTGCATTTTATGACGACTAACATTTTGAATGACATGAATATATGACTATTGGTACAAAATTGATCCATATGTATTCAAATGTTCGATGGAACTACTGAGTATTTTAAAGTTCTTTTTATTTAGTTTCTTGGTTAGAAGGAACGTGAGCAATCTACGCGCTGCAGTAAATCTGTGAAAAACGAGACCCAGAATAATTCAGGGGCTTGGATTTTTTTTCTATTTTCGACACAGCCAGCGTGTTGGCCGTAAATCTACCCCGTTGTACCGAATCCTTCCCGACAGCCTTAACCCCCCGGCCGCCATCTAAAGAATATTGCCACGCTCTAGAAATACCTATTTTGTTAAAAATTCCATGTTGAAGGAAAGACCGTGTAAAATTAATCTTATGTCAGAATTGTTGCGTTAGTGGAATATTGTATCAGAATTGCGACGTTGGATAAATATCATATCGACAAGAAGAATAAGAACATTATGTCAGAAATTCCGCGTTAGATGACTATTGTGTCAAAATTACCGGGCTAGGGGAATATTTTAGGTACCTATCTTAAATGCCATGTTAAAGAGGAGATAATATGTTTGAAATGCTCTTAGAATTAAAGTATACCTGATTTGCGGCGTTTGGGGTAAATTATGTCTAAAATACCGTGTATTCTGTTAAATTTGCCGCTTTAGGTGAATATTGCATCAACATTTCTCCACCATCAAATCTCCAACGACACAATTCTAAGAAAACAAAAAAACTTTTCCATCTCATTATTTAATGTGGCTTAAAATTTTGTATAACTTACAAATAAGCACGATTTATCGCCGCCTGGCGGCCTGAGGGTTAAGCCTCGGACGGCGGCTAAGTTTTCCATATTTAAAGTTTTATTTTTCCATCCAGACCAATTACCATACGGCCCGCCATCCCCACTTCCCCCCACTTCCCTAACCCGCGGAAAGGGGAAAGTTTCAGCTGAACTCCACTGAAGTTGTAAATCGTAACATGCCGGTTATTAAAATATTTCCTGACAGTTATTGCGGGATGGTACTGAGAGCTGATACAAAATAAATTTACCAAAAAGATTGCATAGTTTAAATGTTTTTTTTTAAATAATACAAATCTTGAGTTTTTGAGACGAACATTTTGCTATCGGTCTTACACTGTCTTATTTTATCCTTCTCAGACCCGGAGGGTTAGGTATTTGAAATAATTTTATGATCCGTTTGATTTTTTTTTACTCAGGGAGAAATGATTTGTTTTTTTTTTTAAACGAACTGATAAGGACAGGGGGGAGGGTATCATTTGTGACACTTGGAGGATTATGTAAAAGTTTTTTCAAATGGTAATTCCCAATCAGACATTGTGGTTTCGTGCCTCTGCACAATGTGGCTTTCGTCGTAACACAAAATTAGGTTAATTATTAGAGTGAAGATATTGGTTTCACTGAACTAGGTCCAGTGGACATATTTTAGCCGTTCGCATACTTTTTGAATGGCTATCCTTTTCATAAGCGGTGCTACCCGTTGTTTTTTCGATTATTATGAATTTAACGTGTCTTGTATTTTTATTATATTGAACACAACCATCCATTTTAAATCTCTTTTTGTCTTATTGGAGTACCTTTCCATGGATTAAACCCATCCATTTCCATCTCGATCTGTCTGAATGATTGAAATCGCAATGTTGTGTTCCTCACCGAGGATTTTTCGACTCCTCTTCTACCGTGTATAAAACGAAAGGGTTTTTTTTTATAAAGAGCGATGGCATAAAAATCAAGTGAACAGCGCTTTAAGTTGCTTCGGTAATGTTATTTCGTTTTCTGACAACTTTGGAGGAATACAACGCTCAATATATTTTGATAGTTTTCGGACTTGCCTGAAAAATGTGGAAAGTTTGCGAACCTGTCAGAGTAACCTCGTTAGCCCTTTTGCCCGGAATATTTCGACATCTAAAATGTCTGGAATATTAAAAGGAAGTTCCATTGTACCTACTTCAATGTTTCAAAAACCAAATTATCTAAGAATATCCCGTGTTTGAAGTTATTGGGGAATCGTCCTGAAAAATATTTATACGTTTAATCTTATATTTGTTAAACTTTCTCTTGATATGACCCAACTCAAGCATTTGATCATTCTTCCACAAAATTCATCTGTTATTAATTTGATCCTAAATATCGCAAAAGAAGCCATATCTTTCCATTTTAATCATTTTGTATTGTAGAGCACGCTATTTTGATTGGTAGGTATGTAGATGATATTGAGCCGAGTACCACTAAACAACAGATGCAAATGTCTCCTAGACAAACTCATATTTCTAATCATTTTGGACATCACAATTCTTCGTTAACAATTACAATAGCAGAGGCAAATGACTTCAACAACAAGCCGTCTGAATTGCAAATGACTTCTGTCATCCGGGCATCACTCACACGTGACTCGCGCGCGCCGAGTTCCATTTTTAAAAGCTCCTCCCTTCCTTTGATTGCGAGTGACGAGCGCCGCGCCGCGTCGCTTTTCCAAAGCTCCTGGCTGAGAGCAAAAGCGCGCCAGAATTTTTAATATGGCGGATAATTAATCATCACTCCTCTATGGCGGTTTTAAAGCCAGATGAAACGTGTTCGGGCGCTGGCGGGATGTGTTATAATGGTTGTAATTATGAAAGTGATTGCTTGGCAAGAAACAGGGATAGATTCTACCCAGTAACATCGGACTAATTTATATTAAAAATTTTGATTTTTCGTTTTTTAATGTTTTTTTGGTTTCTAGTGGTCACATAGTAAGTAGTGGTAAGCTTACCCAACTGATTATCTATGGGTACATTGATTGAATACGTAGTAAAGGACGTTACTGATATAACACAATACACTAGTTGAACTTGTTATCCAATCTTTGTCAGATCACATCTTAAACCATATATAGTTTTTCTTCTTCTGGTTTAACAAACCATCAGAGCTTTTAATAAATTCTCAAAATTATTTAAGCATTTAATTAGATTTTAGGAATTTAACACCTCTATTGATTTACTTAGATGAAAAATATCAAAATAGCTATCAACGAAATGGCGCCACCGTATATTTCTGAGCTATGCATTCCGGAATATACTGGTCTATGGCAGTCTCAGATCAGCGACATCATCTGCAATTGGAAGGTTGAAAGAGCCTAAGCAAAATCCGAACACTAAGTTTGGCGATCGTGCATTCGGAGTATCCTGCCCCAAGGCTTGGAATAAACTTCCTATGGAATTGAGATGTATAACCAGCCCAACAGAATTTAGATCCAAATTAAAAACTCACTTTTTCAGACACTTATTTTCATAAATCCGTCATTCTATCCAAATATTGTATTTTTTCCTTTTGTTATACCGTAATTGTTGATTTACACACATACTATCTAGCGATTTCGTTCAACCACTTATGATAAAGTCAAAATGCTATTGATTTGCCTACCAATATCAGCGGGAACATAACACGTCAATCAGTTTAATTGTTGGTAGATGAATCATCGATCGACGGTTAATTTCATTCATTCGCTTCATTCATTTAAGATATATATCCAGCTAACAATAAAAAACTAACTTAAAAACACCCTTATATAACAGAACTTCCTTCTTCTTCTGGCGCTAGTAAAATTAGATTGGTAATGTTAATTTTAGTTGTAAGTTTCAACATATGTAAACATATATGTCATTAAGATAGTAGTAATAGGCCATAGTCGTAAGTCACTAGATGTAAGTCTTAGAGGTAAGTCACTAGTTTTAAGTCAGTAGTTTTAATATCAACTATTTAAAAATATATATTTGTACAGCGCCCTTGAGGTGATTTCTCACGAAAACGGCGCTATATATTAATATAGCCCAATATTATTATTATTATTTATCCCTGATTCAAAGAACATCACTATCACTATAAGTTATCAAGTCAAGTTATTATGTAAAAGTCGCGGTTTAATATGTGTACTAAGAAATAACACGATGTATGTAAATTGATTTTAATTGGATAGTGATTATACCACGTTTTTAATTGAAACCGTAATTAATCGAACACCACATACTATGCACGCTTCTCACGTACGGCCCATCTCCCAAAAGGGTTAACAATCTTCCTTTGAAAGGGATGAGAACCACCAGGAAGATATATGAACTTACAAGGGATGAAAATAAGTAAAAATAATAATAGTATTTGTGAAAAATTACCTCAAGAACGCCATACAAATATTTTTTTCCAAGGCTCTATCGTAGTGTTGACTAAAGGTAATTTATTATTTTGAAAGATTGTCATCGGAATAAAAAATGTCGCCCGCTGAAAAAATTTCTTCATCAATTAGAAAATCGTTAATATTTTTTTAAATATAGGGTTATAGATTTTTTTATTAATTTTGTGTTATAATTTTTTTTTTGTCTTCTTCGACTTTTTGGTTTTTTTTTTGAAATTGGTCTTCTGTAAAGGCTGTGAGTGTAATTTGGATTCGTAGATTTTTGTTGCAAAATAAATTTCATTTTTCCATTGATTTTGCCTTAACTTATTGATCGCCGACGCAACATTTTCGCCTTGATTCTATTTTCGTAATAACTGTTAATTGTTTTTGGCTAAATTATGTTTTTGTAAATTGTGCCGTCTTACCAGATAATGTGCTTGTAAATGCATAAAAATAGTATTTAATCCATCGAACGTAGTTTTCCAAAAATAACTAGTTATATTCACAGAAATGATTTAATAATAGTATCCTTAAGGGTAGGCTGGCAAACAATAGGCTAATGAGTATCCTAGCTTTTCAGGACATTCATATATTTTGCAAATATATGCTCCGTAACGCGAAATCATGAACAAGAAAATTCCTTTAAGAAAAATATTTCATACTTGGTATGTTTGGTTTAATACCAGTAGATTATTAATTTCTTCAGGCAGGCGTCAAATTTTTAACAACCTTATTTCTTATATTTAAATTGAACTTTAACAATGATTTACTTCCCCTTTTAATCGCTTTTTAACCCATTAAACCATATGCACTTACACATAATGTGGAGCATTCAAATATTTTAAATAACGTGACATATTGAACACTTAATTTTTTATTGTTAAATTTGGTTTATTTTCCTGATCGCTCAATCCCTGGGAATGGAATGCCCTGGAACCATACTTATGAGCACTTAAAACTTTTATGGTTTAAATTTTAAACCTTTAATATACCAATACGAATGACGATCATAAAAACCAACGAAATTGCCTCTCGTATGAAAGTTTTGCAGTGTGTTCCTGCTTTTACACCGTTATGTAGGTCCGAAGAATAAAAAAAATACAAAAAAGATTTTTTATGGACACACAAGCCTACCTAACTTAGAACAAAGGCTTAGGTTTATTCTCGTCCTTTGTGGCTATTATTTTAAAGAGTGGAAAATTAAACTGGGAATTAAAAGCGTAAAAACTTGCCCATTAAAAATACAAATTTAAAATATGCGCATATTTTTTCAAAAGCTTTTGACGATAATTTTTTTTCCATCCTTACTAGTTCCAGTTCAGTTCAGTTCAGTTCAGTTCCCGCGTTTCTCCCTGGGATAGTCCTCATAAATCGTAGATTAGTGAGGTAGGTAAATTTTTTTAAATTCAACAGTCTTGTTATTATTTTTAGTAGATCATTGTAGAAGTGTATTATATATTTGTACAGCGCCCTTGAGGTGATTTTCCACAAAAACGGCGCTATATAAATCATCCAAATATTATTATTATTATTAGAAAGTGACTTGTGAATTGTTGAAAACTACTTATCTATATGAATATAGATAACAATGTACTTACGATATTAAGTTACATTAAGGCGATGCACTACGTCGTTAAATATTTTAAATTGAGCCGCTATCAATAACAACCCTTACGTAGATGGCGATAAGGTTGAAATTCCCGCTTAACACCATCCGCCTGTTTTGATTTATGCAAGAAAAAAACATGGCCAAAAAGTGCCTTTTATTTTATTTTGTGGATGTTCAGGCATAAATATTTAATTTTTTTCCGATCATTTTATAAATAACTTAATTTTCCACATTATACAATAAAATCATAACCGAAAATGGGTTCGTAAGTAGGAGATTTTGAACTTTAAAGCAGTTTTCATAGGCCTTATACATAATTTTTTTCTGGGCTTATAAAAAGACTTATCTAAGAAATATCCGATTATTTTAAAGGCCAAGATGTATTCTACTCCCAGTATTTAATTAAAGCATTTGAAACATTTCTAGGCGACCAAACTTTCAAACCAAAAACACATGATTTTGCATTACCACGTATGGCATCGCCTTAACAATAAGCAACGAATTAATAAATTAATGTAATGTTGAATTGCAATAACCTTTCAATAACAGATATAAAAATACTCTAATATACCAATTAATGTTATTCAAAATAGTAAACCAATGACATTTCCAAATGTTCAATTGGAATTTAAATAAACTTGTCCACCTTTTCTTATCAATATATTTCTTTTCGGTCACGCATTCGTATTTTTCCGTTTTTTCTTGATTATCTAAAATCTTAACATTAGGGCGTATTTTTCTTTTGTAAAAACACAACACTGATTGATAGTCACAATGATTAATTCAATTAATTAGTTTAGTCAAAGAGACCTTTTTAGATAATTGTATTGATCAATAAATGACTACCAACAAATGAAGGAAGAAGTTTTCTTTTGTAACGTTAATGTAATTGACATTTTTTGCTTATGACCTATCTGAAAACACATTTTTTTATGTCGTTTTTTCTTAATAGAATGAAAACCTATGGCTTTATTTCAAAGGGATTGATGGAAAAAAATATTGAATAAAACACAAACCCACTCGATATATATTTTATATGAATACCGCAAAAGAGTTTCAACTTCTCTCGAATGTCGAGAGCCATTCGGACTAGGCATTCCCAATTGGGGTATATTGTTGAGGCTGAAAGGAGTGGGGAAGGAAATGAGGAGAGGATGGTTGGGAGCAGATCTCGTAACAACTCGGTGATCAATTGAGATTATCTACCTATACAGAGTATCTATTTATTGATTACTCAGGACTGTGGGAGTTCAATATATTTGGAAAGTCATTAAAATTGATTAAAAAAGGCATATATACCTAACCCGACGTAACCTAGTTTTTTTGATAACTTTTCATGACTTTATATCACTTTACAAAAGTGTGTTAATTTTATTTACTCTTTTTATAAGCCCATGGGATACATTGAAATAATATTTGGATTATTTGTATAGCGCCGTTATAGTGCAAAATCACCTCATGTGCGCTGTACAAATATATAATACATTTCTAATAATAATAATAATAATAATAATTGGATAATTCTCTAAGGTATAGCCGCTGTGCCCACATGATGCACAGATGGGGCCTTAAAGAGTCGGCGATGTGTGAATGTGATGCGGTGCAGACCACCTAACATGTGGTCAACGAATGCCCGCTCCATTCATTCCCCGGCGGGATTGAGGTTCACATGGCGACGCCTGAGGCCCTAGAATGGCTCACAGACCTAAATGTCCCCCTCTGACCCGCCCACCATACGAAAGAATAATAATAATTGGATAATTTGTAGAGCGCCGTTTTTGTGAAAAATAACCTCAAGGGCGCTGTACAATTTATTTCCTAGGATCTAAATTTGTTATTTAGAAAAGATACCAAAACATACTTACCTGGCAAGTCACTTCCGACAAACACACTTATATTAAAAAGTTTATGCTTATAAAAGATAAAACTGCACGCAGAGGACACTATATCAAAAAACACTGGTCATCGCATGACCTTAAGTCTGCTATAGTTTTTATTTTATCTATAATGATAAATATTTATACCATCTTTATACGGAGATATTATACAGTACCATACTTACCTGGTAGGTCACTTGATGTTTATAATTTTGTACATAAAGGTTGTATTGCGAAAATAATTTCGTTCATTACTTTGGTTTACAATTGGTTAGAATAATAATTATAAACTGAAATTACCAGAAATAATATCTTGACATAAAAATAATTGCTTGAGTATGTTTTGATTATCGAATTTATTACATAAAAATGTCAAGATGTTATTGAAGAGTCAAAATATATTCTGTACGTGCTTCAGGATGGTAACTGCTAGCGTTATTTCAATATCAGTTATTACTACGTGCATTCGTCGTATCTCCTATCCATCTCACCCCGATGCATCTGCAGTCTCTTACGGTACCTATTCTAATGTTAAACTTCCAATAGAGTTGGTGGGTACAGGGTATAAGGTTAGTAGACGGCTCTGGGTTCCCCGGAGGGTGGGAAATTATTCCACCCTCACGAGGGGGCAGTTAGCTTAAGTTATGTTCCCAGCTCGAGAGCCATGCAGGCTGCGAGCTGTGAGCCCTGACGCAGAGAGTCAACATTCTATGGCGGAGGTGGGACCTTTTCACTGTGAACAAGATCCATGGTATGAGAGCACAGGCACCAACTACCCTTTTTATTTTTTTTATTTTATTTTATTAGGAACATTAACAGGTTTATAACATAACATGCATAGAGAGAGAAAAAAAATAAGTAAAAGAATTAGGTTACAACCCAATAACCAATGTTCACATATAAAGATAAAGAAGGTTAAAAAGCAATAAACAAACAAAGAAAACAAAGAAAGGTTAAAAACAAAGAAATGTTAAAAATAAGGAAATAAAAAGAGAAAATATATATATATATATATATACACGTATAAACACATACATACATATATATACATACACATGCATATACACATATAAATACATACGTACACACATACATATACATAGTTGCATACATACATAGGCATACATACATGCATACATACATACATACACACACGTACATTTGATATTAAATACAAATAATATGTAAGAGTGATAATGAATAAATGATGAATGTAATGTATTAAATTTAGAAAAGGGTTAATTATTACAATGCTCTGTTAAAAATTTTTTTAAAAGCTCCTAAGGTACACGACAGGATATCAGCATCAAAATAAGTTTTATTATAATGATTGCAAGTTCTTAGTAAGAAAGAATTTTGCCTGAGACTCGTTGAAGCAATTTCGATATGAAACAATGATTTGTCTCTAGTTTTCTTACTTGGGACTCTAATATTGATTGATGACAAAAGGGCTGGACAGTCAATATGACCACTCAAGACTTTGGGTAAGTAAATCATGTCCGCAGTGTCTCTCCTGCTTTTTAAAGTTTTAAGTCCGTAGTGCTTGATAGAGCTTTCCATATCGTAATAACGTAATTGTCTCCCGAAGTTCAAGTGATGTACAAACTTTCTTTGAACAGCTTCAATGCGTTTTGTGTGAATGTTATAAAAAGGATTCCATATGGCAGAAGCGTACTCAAGATGACTACGGACGTAGGAGTAATACAAAATTTTGAGTGTATGGATATTGTTGAATTCCTTTCCAATACGGAATAAAAATCCTAACATGCTCAATGATTTCTTGACAATCTTATCCACATGTGCCTTGAATGAAAGTTTGTCGTCAATCAGTACACCGAGGTCTCGAATTTGATTGACTTTTTTGAGTGGTTGACTGTTTGTAATATGGTAATTATATTCAATTTTATTTTTATTTTTTGTAAAGGTTATTACATAACATTTGGCAGTATTCATGTGGAGATAGTTGACAGTACAATAATCATTAAGCCTATTAAGATCTTGTTGCAGTTTATAACATTCAGTAATAGAGTTAATAGAAAGAAATATTTTCATGTCATCAGCAAAAAGTAAAACTTTAGCATGCTTAAAGCATTTTACAATGTCATTGATAAATATAGTAAAAAGCAACGGTCCCAGGTGAGATCCTTGAGGGACACCTGAAGGTACATTGACAATCTCAGAATTGAAACCGTTTACTGCTATTATCTGGGAGCGTCCGTTTAGGTATGAAACTAGCCATCGGTACAAATTACCGTGTATTCCTAACGCTAAAAGTTTAGACAATAATAGGCTGTGGTCGATTTTATCGAATGCTTTGGAGAAATCTGTATATATAGCATCCACTTGGATTCGTTTGTCCATTGATTTTGAAATATGTTCGGTGAATACTGCAAGATTGGATACAGTTGATCTTTTTTTCATAAAGCCGTTGTTACGTAATACAAGTCACCCTATAAAAAAGATGCATACTTTAGCCTCGCTTTCCCCATGCAAACGATCGTGGCGTACGTGTTAAAACGACACAACGCCGCGTGATCGGACGGACCACCCAGGCTGCTGGCAGTCAATACGGCGCGGCCTCGGCGCGCTTCCGCAGTGCAGAACCGACCTTGGTTATAGCAACACGGTCGCTCACGATAGCAAAAACCACTCGCGGGCATGGCGGTTGATTATTAGTTATAACAGACTTAACACAGTCATAGAGTTGCTCATGAACAATTTTTCAAAAATCTTACTGAAGATAGGTAGTTTTGAAATTGGCCGATAGTTCTGGACGTCGTTTTTAGAGCCGGATTTGAATACTGTTGTAATGAGAGCACATTTCCATCGGTCTGGGAAGATGCCTTCTTTCAGTGATGATTGAAAAAGCAGTAGGAGAGGCTTAGATAATTGCTTGCTGCACATTTTTATAAAGTAAGATGGTATTTTGTCATATCCTTCTCCCAACGACCATGAGATATCATTAATTATTTTTTCTATCTGTTCCTTGGAAATTGAAATAGTAGAAATATTTATAGGATTATCAGTTTGGGGATTATTAGCGAAAGCCTTTGGAGTAACATTATGATTATAAGTGGATGCAAAATGATTTGAAAACATATTACATATAGCTAAAGGATCGTTAGCAGTTACATTCATTAGTTTCATAGTGTTGGGTAACCCCGTACTATTTCTTATGTAATGATAATGGTAATAAATATTGTTTATATCAGCGGAACAGAACTGTTCAATACTCCATCTGCCATATTCAAAGAATACGTAATAGTAATGTAAAAATAAAGAACATAAAGTTTAACGGGTCAGTGGCAGAGTTGACATCGCGTTTGGGTCCTACCCAGGCGTAGTGTGTTAAATTCCTTCAACAACGTTTGTAAAGTTGAAAAATTACGACATCTGTCTAAAGTTTAAACTAAAGATGTAAACATTTCAAATAAAGGATTATTTAAAATAAAATAATGACGGAATATATTTTATAGAGTTCATTGAACCTGAGGTACAGAGAAACACCACCGAAATTATTAATTTTCTAACACATAAATTAAATTTTTTTTTAGCACTTTATAATAGTTACTCGAGGAAAATTCTTCGTACATGACGTAGAAACACGCTGTGCCACTGGGTGACAGCCTGGACGAGAGTGTTCTAAGATAAAACAAAAAAAAATGGCTAAAAATTACATAATATATAGGTACATCGCTTCGTTCCCTCTTCCCCTTTTCTTCTCCTTGTTTTAGGTACCTACTTAAAAACTGAATGATTATTATTTTTTATTTGTTTAAATGACTCAAATGTGAATGATATAAAAAGTAGGTGACACCCGAGCGAGACACGGCACTATCAAGTGCTTCAAATATATGATAAGTGTGTATGTAAAGAATCAGAATAAGTCAGGGTATTATTTATTACACGGCCGTCATATAAGCAAAAAGGCAGTGAGAAATTTTCGATGGTCACATTCTGATATACTTTTTATTATAATAGGCTGATAAACGTGAAAGGTCTCTTACATCAGAATGTGACCATTGAAGATTTCCATCTGCCTTTTTGCTTATAACGGCAGTATATTAGACGATGTATAAATGTAAATGAATACAGGAGTGTTTGCCAAAACCGAGTTGTTTGGCGGTCCACCCTTCTCTCTGAATCCATAAGATGGTTAGTCAGTTATAGTTATTATTTAAACAAATATTTCTACAAACTTTATCGTAGGCATTCTACGATTGTACATTGTATAATACCTCCATTTATGTCAGTCTAATGCGAATGTCAATACAGGAAACCTTTCAAGTATCTATTCACGTCTGCTTCTCGAACCTTCCAGGTCTTTCCAGATCATCCCTACTTCCTTCCAGCTCTGGGATATTGAAATTCGCATTCAATGACGCGACATCTGGAACGGAATAGTACCAACCTTGAGAGACAATGGTTCCTCGTTGAGGCGCCCCCGCGCCTTTCATTGATGCCTATGAGAGTCTTTATTCTTAAACGGGAGAACCACTCCTAGCACGACCAATTAACTTTGCCTGAATGAGATGGCTTACGGAATTATCTCGTCACTCGTGCAAACACTGAATAAATGATTCCTGGAAGTGTTTTCCAAATTCACATTTTACCAAGCGTTTCAACTGTTCCCAACCGTCTGCAGCCGGTGAGACTATGGCATTCCCAAACGCGTGGGGAGTGGAGGAGTTTGAGAAGAGGAAGGAGTAGAAGAACCGGAGTGAAATATGAATCCTAGTTTGTAAATCAGCCAAATATTATTATTATTACCTAGAAATTCAGGCCTGTTCACCAAACACGGCAAAAGCCATTTTAAGCAACCTTTAAATTCTGATATATTTCACTCCGGAACGTGCCGCAAGTAAAGTGTATATTATTTTAAGTTAATGAATTGTGGAATAAAACAAATTAATCAAATAAAAATTATTTGCAAACGCCGGGATGCGTATTTCTTTTTCCGTGGTCAATAGTAGGTAGCAAATGTAGTTAGCGTAAAAACCCGTGAGGGTTTTAAGACAGTACTGCTTTACTGACTCCTATTAAACACGGAATCAAATAAATTAATAACGGAATCTGCGGACAATAAAAAATCGCTTCAATTTATAAGCGACCAATACGATACATTAATAAAATCTATTGAAAAAATTCCACAGTTAGAAAAAGAAATATCTGAAATAAAAAATGAACTAGAACAAAAAAACATAGAATTCAAAAGTATTTTAGTAAAAACAACAGAAATGGAACAGGCGACACTGGAAGAGTATCTCGAAATATCAGGTATCCAAAATAATGATCCTAAAATGACAAAAAACATAATAAAGGAAATAACTGCTGCGTGCGGAGTTCAAACTGAAGACACAGAAATTTCGAATATAAATCACATCCAAGATCGCCGACCAAACCACCCACCGAAAATAACTTTCAAATTAAATAACAAAAATAAAAGGGATGCTATACTATCATCAAGAAAAGGTCTCACCACGGAGGCAATACACCAGCCCGGAAAACAAAACATTTACATTGGAGAAGTAATGACGCCATATTACAAGCAACTAATGTGGAAATTAAAAAACCATGCAAAAATAATTAACTACAAATTTGTATGGTTTCGAAGAGGCCATCTATTAACCAGGAAGACCCCGGAAGGCAAAATTTTCAATATTAAACATTGTGATGACATTAACAAACTAACATAAACACAACTCCACACGTAAATACACTTCACATCATATACTTACACAATTAATCACCAACATGGCGGATTACATGGAATATACAGACTCGGACAACCAACACTACTGTGTAAGTACAAACGATTTTAATATATGGACAAACATCACAAAAGAAAAAAATAGAATCAAAATATTACACCAAAACATTAGGTCAATTAATAAAAATTTTGATGAATTTACGATATACCTACAACAGCTTGATAATAATTTTGATATAATTGTGCTGACAGAATGCTGGTTGAACGATAAATATGTACCAAAAACAATCGAAAACTATAACACACACCACACAAAAAAACACAAAAATCAAAATGATGGCATAGTTATATACATCAATGATAAAATAAATACAATCGTCAAAGAAATACACATAATAGACTCCAACTGCATACACATAGCATATGATAAAGAAACGTGTATTCTTGCGATGTACAGATCTCCATCCAAAAACGACATCACACATTTCCTAACTGCACTTAACAATACTTTAAAAGAAATCAACAAAAATAAAAATATCATCATCATTGGAGACCTAAACATAAACATATTACAAAACGGACACCCACAAAACATAGAATACCTAACACTACTAGCACAGCATGGACTGGAGCCAACGATAAAGATTCCAACACGAGTCACACAAAACACAAAAACTTGTATAGATCATATAATGATCAAAACAAAACTTAAAACCAAAACCGTAGTACTTGAAAGCACTATCACAGATCACTACATGAATATGATAGCAATAGACACCGAAAACACAAAACCCAACCAAGACAAAATATTCACAAAAAAAATAATTAACTACTCAAACTTGAAAGAAAAACTCAAACAAATAGACTGGAGTACAATATACCAAATAGAGAACGTGGAGGAGGCCTGGGATAAATTTAATAACATGTTAGGACAAGAAATAAATAAAAACACTATCATAAAACAAGTAAAACTCACACACAAAGCAAAAAAAATTAAACTATGGATAACACAGGGAATATTAAACTGTATTCGTAAACGAGACAAAATTCACAAACAAATTAAATATACACCCTACGACATGGAACAACTTAACTACTATAAAAGATATAGAAACATCTGCACCAAAATTATTAGAGTGGCTAAGGAATTATACTATAGCGAAAAACTTAAAAAAGAAAAAAATAACCCAAAGGAATTATGGAAAATATTAAAAGAAGTCACATACACACAAAAATACAAACAGAAAAATACTATTGAAAATCTAAATATTAACTCCAAAAAATTAGATGTCAATACAAATACAGAAACTATAGCAAATCATGTGAATAACTTCTTTGCAAATATAGGAAAAGTTTTAGCGAACCGTAAATTGCATAACACAAACACACTAACACAAACAAATAGATCAAATATCAATAAAAAACCGACACAACACAGATTTACAATAAAAACAACCTCGGAAGAGGAAATTGACAAAATAATAAACACATTAAAAAACCGAATTGCTCCTGGATTAGATGAGATAACAACGGATGGCATTAAGATATTAAAAAATGAAATTTTGAAACCTATAACACACTTAATCAACCTTAGTATAACACACTCCTGCTTTCCTAGTACTCTTAAAAAAGGACTAGTTATCCCCATTTATAAATCCGGAGACAAAATGGAAATAACTAATTATAGACCAATCACTCTGTTAAACTCGCTATCAAAGATTTTCGAAAGAGTATTAAAAAACCAAATTATAAAATACCTTGAAGAAAACAAATTAATCTCGGATAACCAATATGGATTTAGAGACAAAATAGGCACAAAAGAAGCTTTGGCATGTACAGTAGATTATATACATAGCAACTTAGATCAAGGGTACAAATGCATAGCGATATATCTAGATTTAGCTAAAGCCTTTGACTCAATCTGCCACAATTCACTTTTTAAAAAATTAGAAAACATGGGTATCAAAGGCAAGGAACTTCAACTATTTAAAAGTTATATGAGTAACAGAACTCAACAAGTCAAAATTAACAACCATACTAGTAAACCACTGCCGATTACATATGGAGTTCCACAAGGAAGCATACTAGGGCCCGTTCTTTTTACTATTTACATAAATGAACTTTGCAGCATGAAAATAGACGGTGAAATAGTTAGCTATGCTGATGACACAGTTTTACTTTTCAAATCTAAGGATTGGAATAATGTATATAACATAGCGAATTTGGGAATCTCGCAAGTCAAAACATGGCTAGACTCAAACATACTTACACTTAACATATCAAAGACAAAATTCACAACATACAGTATAAATAGCACGGGACAGCCAAAAAACAATACAAACACCATAAAAATACACGAATGTTTAAACACCAACATCTGCGATTGCCCTCCTCTAGAAAAAACAGATCAAATAAAGTATCTAGGAATCGTAATTGACCATAACCTTAGATGGATACCTCACATCAAACAAATCACAAATAAACTTCTCAAAACAATACACATTTTCCTTAACATAAGAAACATATATAAAATAAAACAATTGAAAACAATATATTTTGCACTCTGCCAATCAATAATAGAATATGGAATTATTGCTTGGGGAGGAGCAACAAACTCGGCTATCAATTACATAGAAACCGCACAGAAAACGATCTTAAAGGTAATACTAAAAAAACATAGACTGACCGATACAGACCAAATATTCAACAGCTGTGACGTACTAGATATACGCCAATTATACATTAAAACACTACTAAACTACATTTTTAACAAAAAAAATAAATTTCAACACACACAAAATAACACTAACAGACCAGTTAGACAAGCGTACAAAGAAAACATTAAAACTCCAACAGTAAATTCAACCTTTGGACAAAGACACTACCAATACCATGCAATAAAAGCTTTCAACAGTCTAAAAATTGAAATTAAAATTGAGGAAAATAAAAATAAATTCAAACACAAAATTACAAAATGATTAAACAACAAAAAAGACAATATTACCAAAATGTCATAGCATAAAATAAAAATAAAACCTACACGTAACACACAAAACCAACATAAACACACATCACTCACAAACACACAAGATTATTTTCATTGTATTATTTTTTAATTTTAAATGTATTATTATGTATTTTTGTTTTTAATTTTAATTTTATTATTTTCTTTTCAAATTTACTATCTTAGATTTTCATATTATAAAATGAAGGCCTCAGCACGGGCAAGCCACCCAGTGAGGCCTACATTACTGGAAAACATAAATTGTAACAAAATAATGTACCAAATAAAAAAAAAAAAAAAAAAAAAAAAAATTATCTGTTCAAGAAAAAAATAAACGATATTTATTTTTTTTTATCAGTTTCACCGGAAGAAAGGTTAATTAATCGGGGTCAACGCCGCGCCCACGACACACTTCTACCAGTTTATTTCTTCTTTGCGTCCGTACGTATACAATATACACGTAGAGTTTATTTTGGTCTGGGTTTTCTGTAGGTATTCAATTTAATTTAATCTCTGAAAATTCACTCTACTTTAGTATTTAGGGAAATTATTAATTATAAAACAAAATCAAATTAAAAACGATTTTCACCGTCAAAAGCGTTTTTTTTTTGGTGTATTCTGCCATATTGCGCTTCGTCCTTTAGCAAACGTTTCTGATAGCGATTACATCTGCCCTGTCGATGGACACTGTAACGCTGTCCGAAAAGTTGGCTAAGGAAGGAGGAAGCGCAACACGGCATAAAACCCTAAAAATAAATTACGACAAATAAAAAACATTATATTATGATTTGAGATTTTCACGACCAAAAGTATTAACATGGTTTATTTTTGAGGTATCATGCCGTGTTTCGCTTCGTTATTTTTTAGCCAACGTTTTGGACAGCGTTTACATCTGCCCTGATGACACTAAACTTGTAATAATATCCGAAACGTTGTCTAAAGAATTAAAATTGGCAAACGACATTAAACCCCAAAAATAAATCATGATAAAAATTTATTACCTATAAATTATATTTAATTGCGTTTACATCAATCGTAAAGTGCCTTTTCTAATATAATCGATACAAATCAAGGTATTAAGAATCTACCGAGCTCTTTCGTATCCTCATCCGAGGTTTTCTTTTATGAAATATTCTTGCATGTTGCTTAAAAAAATATTTGTTTTAATCACTAAAATTTCATTGATTAATTTTTCTGCAAAGCGCAAATTTATATATTTACTACGAAAAATAAAATTAAGGCGATTCACACGTGTAAATTCTTGGTAAACCTTATATTGTAGGATATAGGCATTAAAATCGCTTGACAAACGGAATCTAGAAACGTTCGATTTTAAGCACAAAACTGGTTTTTATTTATTTTGTAAATAATTTTATAAGAAAGTAAAAAAAATAATCAAGTGAAACTGTCACAGATAATATTAGCTATTATACTGTATTTCTTAAAAGTTGTTTCCTTTACGCGTTCATACATTTCTATTGAAAAATATTTTTTAGTAGTTTAAATTTATATTTTTTATTGAGTAATTTATTTATTTATTTGAATTCTACTCAAGCGAAACGATAGGAAAACCTTCAATTTACCTAAAGCATATTTTTTGGTATTCAGAATGTATACCAATTCGTTATAAAAATTAATCAAAATAGTGATTTAACACTAAGCTTCGCCTTAAAACTAGCCGCAAGTTTTGATTTATGCAAGAACAAACATAAAAATTTTTTTACGATCATTTTCTAAAGAACTTAATTTGCCACATTAAACAATAAAACAATAACTGCAAAAGGTATCGTAAGTAGGAGATTTTATTGAACTTTAAATCAGTTTTTATAGGCTTGATACATTATTTTTTTCTAGGCTTATAAAAAGACTAAAAAAATGCTTGATTGTTTCAAAATCCACGATGCAGTATTTGATTAAAACTCCTAAAAGCAACCGAATTTTCAAACCAAAAACACAAGATTTTGTACTGCTTACTGATTACTGCTCAATAAAAATATTATATTAAAAAAAATCTTTTGTTGGGCTCTGTTATTATGATTATTGTATCCCATCTGATACACTCATTTCTAAGATACAATGCAGCTGATAGGTTGTCTTAAATCCTATAAATCTAATTAAGGATTACCTTTGGATATGCAAATGGGGGATAAAATGAACTCTCTTCCTCCTATCCCATCTACCGGCTTCTTTTGTGAGTTATTCGCCCAATACTTAACCACGACGAGGAAAGTCTCAACCAAATCCATTGTCAAATGCGCTTTGTGGGAATAATTTAATTTCTACTCCATTGAGATGGGGCAGGTATGCCCTGCGGGTGCGATTCTACGGCTCGTGCCATACACACATTTTTATAGCGACCCCCTCCCTGTCTGGAAGGGGAGGCGCACCCCGGGTCTGGTATGGTACCAACTTAAATATTTATTTGTGCACTTTAGCCCTCGGGTTAAATGTAAATTTATGTATATCCCCAATTATGTGCATTCAGGAAGTCGGAAAGTTGAAGAATTTATTATTTTTCTTTGGTGAACATTGTAACTTGATATTACATTTTACCTTGATAATAATTTCAGTTAGTATGTTAGAAAATACGACTTTGGAAACCAACATGTTTATAGTAATATAGTGAACATTTTATTTTGTTTCCCTCGCAGGGGTATGCAGAGAGGACGGACCGCCAAACAACTAGGTCTTCTTGCACACTGCTTGCTTCACCTTCACATATTGTCTCATACATACTCTTCTATTATGTTGACTCTTGACATGACCCGACTCAAATATTTGGTTCACTTGATCGTGCCATGTCTTTCTCGGGCCTGCCCGACTTCTGATCACTCCTTTCTTCGTTCATCCGCTCTACATGCCATAACCATCTAAGCGTTCCTTTCTCAATCTTATTCATTACGCTTAGGTATATCAGCCTTGAATTCTTTGCGCATCTTCACATTTTCACATGGTTTTATCATACATTTGCCTGAAGGATCTCATTTTAAAGCATTGATCCACTTTCATTCTTCCTCTGCCAGTTCCATTACCACCAAAAATTAGGGCTGGCACCAGCACTCCATTGTGGACTGCTAGCGTCGTCTCTTTAGACAGTTTTATGTTAGCGCCCATCCCGTTGGAATTTTCTACTTTTATCCATCTTTCAATAATCCGTCCTTCCATCTCTCGTAAACATACTTCCTAAATTCACAAACTCCTCCAACTGCTCCAAGTATTCATCTTTCAAAACTATGTAGAACACTGTTTACGTACTCGCTCTTCAAACATCATAACTTTAGGCTTACACTCATCATTCATCAATTCTTCATACATACTTTGTTCATCCTAGACATGAGAGAATGCAGATCTTCCAAACTGTTTGAAATCAGCACTGCATCTTAAGCAGACAAAAGTTTACCCATCTTCGCGCCCAAGCCTACCTCTTTCAATCTCCCATCTTTCATTTCCTTCCGTAATGGCTCGTGGTCGTGGCATGTCGTCCTCAGATGTCTCCCACTTCTTCCATCTATTTGAGCGTCGACAGTGGTAACGGAGATGAAGTCGAGTACCTCACAGTAAGACAAGGTAAGATCACGTCGTAAGTCAGAAAAACGAAATAGTATGTACTAAAATAGCTGGGTTATTTAAAATACATCGGTACTTGGTCGATGTTTAAATGTGAATGTGTGCCTGAACAAAGATGTGTGACATAATACCATATCAATATTTTACCGCAAATGTGTTTATTTAAATAATTTATCACGTATAAAATAACTTTACGTATTAAAGATTTACGAGTAAGAAACACATACATTACACGTAAATAAACTGGATAAAACTAAAATATACATATTAAACGTTAAGTTAAATTTTGTAAAATACGTTGTAATACGTTACTGATAGAACTCGCGTGGCTTCACTAAACTATGTCCGGTGGACATACTTTAGCTGTCCACTCGTACAACTAATGAAAAAAAGATGATAGATAATACATTTCTACAATTATCTATCTTATTAATAAATATAGACTATTCTTATTTCCGTTATTCCATAAGACGAACTGCTAAAAAACAGTTTATCGGGACTTTTTTGCCTTATATTTGTAAAGTGTGTAATATATAATAATAAAAATAATTATTTATATTTTTTCATTCGTACATACATATTCTTTGAGGGGCTATCCTTGTCATCAGCGGTGCTACATATAGTATGAATATAATGTGTCTTGTATTTTTATAATGTCATTGGTTAAAGTAGGATAAATATGCCGTAGGTGGTGCAGGTGCCGTAGGAGTGTAGGTGGTTACTATGTTTATAAATATAAATATAAAATCATTGGTTAAAGTAGGGTAAATATGCGGTAGTGAAGTAGGTTACTATGTATATAAACAAATATATAATGTTATTGGTTAAAGTAGGGTAAATATGTGGTAGTTACAATTTAAAAAAAATAAAAAAAATTCTAATAAGCTGTTAATGTGTGCTTTTCGGCCCTCTGTCCTTTGTAGTTTAAAAGCTCGCTCAATTAGTTGTGGCTTCCACGCGAGCTTTGTTCATTCTTCCCATATCAACACAGGGATGGAGAAAGTTGAAAAGGAAACTTTTAATTCTCCTCTGGGAAGTATTGGATGCAAGGTCTAAAAGTTTCGAATATACTTTAAGTTCAATCAGAATATACAAGAGCTTTCATAAGCCTTTTTTGCACTTATGGGTTGCAAAGCGTCAAGGCGCTTACAGCCTTTCAACGTTCAAAGTTTTCTTTGAATTATTTTTACTTTATTTAACAGAAGGATTTGAGTTGAGAAAATTTTTAAAATCGATTTTATTTGTATCTTTAAAATGTTGTGTTTTATTTTAACTCTGAATAACTAATCTTTTCAATTTTGGCGACATTTACTTTATCACAACCGATGTTTTGATATAGTTTTTATAAAATATAATTTATTGATAGGCTTGTCGATGCAGGTTGTTGGTTGCCAACATTGTTGAATTGTGTTGTCTAATTAGCAGCAAGACAGAGAGAGCAAGGAATTAATATTTTTACAGCAAAGTTTTTACAGGCGCCATGCATATTTTTATTATATAATTTTGTGTTCATTACAGCTGAAACTTTTTGAAATCAGTTTTTGACAACTGAAAATTCCAATCATTACACTACATAGATCGTACAGAGTTCAATAATATGCAGGTAATTATTGCATGCACCCTAAACTGAAAATCTCACCACACTTCTTAGGCTCCGGAAGCAAGGACTTCTGCCTATCAGAACGCGCCAATGCACTGGCCATTAGACATGATTTACTATCAGTTTAGAAAATATTTTATTTAATTTCTTATTTATCAATCTTTAGTTAGCTCACATCGTTGTGCGTAAATATTAATATTATTTCTATAATATATAATTTTAATAATATTTTAATGATTTTTATCGCGCTGTTCTTGTGAAAAATCACCTCAAAAACGCAACACAAACATATAATACATTTCTACAATGATCTCTCCTATTACTAACTATAGACTAGATAAACTCTTATCAACTTAGGCTAACATATTGCATTCACCGGTTCCTCCATGACTAATCCAAAAATATATGCATTTTATTTCGAACAAGTCCACCTGCGTTGAACACGTGTTCAGACATGTTCTGAATGATTAATATTTTATTAGGAATTCCATTTTTCTCAGCGCATATATTTTTAGTTATTGATAATTTGTACAGGCAGGTAAAACAGATGTAGGACCATACTTACCTGTGAGGTCACTTGAATTTAACAATGTTGATTGTTTATTTGAGAAATTTAGATACAGTCTGCTCGCAGATGACATAATTGGATCACATGTAATTGAAAATGCCATTTTTATTTTCGGTATTTATTTTAATAATATCAAAAAGATATCAATACAATATCAAAACACCAAAACGTAATACCAAATAAATGCAAATTAACTATTAAGAATTATATTTTGGAATAAAGTAGGTATTTCAACCACCTTCCGATTGAAATCAAGAAATTAAAAGATATCAACAAACTTAAACTAAAACTGAAGTTATACTTTCAGAAATAATAAACTAAATAATTGCCTGTTTTTCCCTTTATTTATATTTATTATCAGTATATATTCTTCAGTCTACGGTGTATTTAGATGTTCCTAATTACTCTCTTAATTGTTCAATATTTAGTATGTAACAGAATCCTTTATATGTACAACTACAAATATAGATAATCCAGAAGTTTCAATTGTTCCTATTATATATATATAGATATATACTTAGCTATTACATAATGTTATTCTTTTTTCCTTATAATTTGTGTAACTCGCTCACCAAGCACAATAACCAGTTTCTTCATTGGTGAGATTGCGATTATAAATATATTTTGTAACCATTTTTACTTATATATCACCACTGTACCCACTAATATATATATAAAAAAATAAAAATAAATATTATTTTTGAGCAATAATTATAAGCCTGGAACACCTATATAAATTGAAGTATTGGTGTATAACTGTATTATGGCGACCATTAAGAAGTAGATTAAGTACATCTTTGCAATAATACTTAGGCAGGTAATTAAGTATCTGCATCTACCTGTTCATCAAGCAGTTAAAATATATTCTTTTTTTTTTTTTTTTTTTTTTAAGTTTCTTTATTCAATAAAATTGTTAGTTACATGCATTGAGGAATTTTTCGACCACCATGCTAGGCACATGCCCGTGTTATGGTGGTCGATTTTCTATACATTAACATAAAGAATGTGCGGGAATATAAAATAACATATTATTAAAGAATATTTAAGAACATAAAATAATGTAAATGACTATGGTAATATAAGGAAGTATGGATGGTATTCGTTTGTGAAGTTCACCGTTCTTCAACGAGGAAACTGAATCAGGCTTGTAAATCATCCCCCTCCCTAACCCATAGCCAGGGTTGTTTTCATCGCATCTGAAGGCAGTAAGTATCCAGCATCACAAACTCAAACATTAACTTCATTAATATTTCATAATGAACAGCGCGGGCATTCATTGCACCGTTTCATGTGAACGTCGACAACGGCGTTATATTATTTAATATACATTTTGCCTTGCTAGAAATTCGTAGGTTTATGATTTTGCATGTCAAAAGCCTCCATTCTAATCAATATTTGAAATGATAACCAAGTTTGACTCACAATCAAAATGCATTAAGTTATAGAAACTTTTACATATCTCGACACGAATTATGAATTTACATTTTTGTCAAATATTAATAAAATAAGTTTGCATTCACAAACATATATTTTTGTAAAACACAAGTGAGTTAATATGAAATTACAGCCAGTAAGTACAAGGCACACAGAACGCCCTTTATGCCCGACGCATAATGAAAGATGTAATAAAAATAATAATACAGGGTTTTCCAATAAGAGGTGTTATTTTGATATTCAATCGTAAAAGATCAATGGTTTCATTGCTTGTGTGGCACGTAGCTCCGTCTTGTTGAAATTAAACGTTGTCCAGATCAATACCATCCAATTCCGGCCATAAAAAATCATTAATCATCTCTTGATAGCGCAATCCATTCACCTTAAGGGCCCGCTTTCCGCGTAAAGAATTGAGATTTGGGCAACACCCACAAAACAAACAATATTTAGTGTTAAAAGAATCCGACAGAGGTGTCTGAATTCGTATTAGGAATAATTTTGGGGATTATTTAATAATTTAAATAACGAAATTAAATTACCGACATCTATTGCAATTTTAGAAAAACAGAACCATTTTTAGTTAGCACCGAGCAAATGAACGAAGTCGAAATGAAGATGGTTCTCAAAATATGGGTTTTATTACGGATTTAATTTTTTTTTTAATTTTACAAAAAACATTTACGAAAGTTATTTGTATAGGTATAAAAATTACTTTACTTTACTAAAATACTATTATCACTTTTATAAAAGTAATTTATAACTTTTATAAAATCAATAAATATATTTTTACATCAATAAGGTTTTTCTTATATGGTTATCTTTATAGGGTGTCCGGGGGTAAAGTGCTCAAACTTCAGGAGGTTATTCTAAATGCTAGAAGAAGTAAAAATGAAATGGAAATTATTCGAATTTCCAAATTTTTTCCACAAAAATTTATTTTCCGTAGAAGAAATTGTTTTTTTTCTATACAAAAAATTAAACTTTTTTACTCGAAAACTATCTTAACCCTTAAATGCATGACGTTTTTTATTTGAAAATAATATATATTTTTGCATTCTTTTTATAAATTAAAAATAGGGAAAAATAATTTAAAAAATATTTATCCATAAATTCTGCTTATTTTGAGAAAAACGTTATTATATCATATGTGAAACACTATGCATCCATGTCATAAAAAATGCTCTTACCTAATGTTACAAAAATAATTATCAGGGAATAAAGCGAACTAATTTATGACTTATACGTAAAAAATGAAGACAAATAAAAACAGGGAAAGTATTAATTTAAATGAAATGCCGTAAAGCAGTTTTTGTTCTTATTAAAACATAGAGGGACTTTGTACTTTTGGCAGTGGCAGTACGTCAGACCATTGCAGGTAGGAAGTCGACACCTCTGCCTCTTTTCGTGCCATGTTGGCCAATGAGATACCTCATCGCTTCTTATGTCTTTTGGTGGGACATTTAATTTTGGGCCTTTTTTCTTCTTTTGTAAAACGGGCTCTAAACTTCCACTTGGCCGACCAGTTCGTTTGTTGGTAAACTTAGAGTCAACGTTTAATTGAGGTGTAATAATTGTCAAAATAAAGTCTTTGGTTCAAGTTTTTTGGTACTACGCGACATAGATGCACAACAATATTTCCACAGGCTCCCAAGTCTGGTTCACTTTCAAGTCTTGGCAAGCAATTCTCTTGTCCAGAATAAAATTCAAAATTATAAAGCGTAACCAGATACGCCATTCAATACAAAAAGTTTATAACCCCATTTGTGGGGTTTCATGGGCATGTACTGTTTCATATAACTTCTTGCTTTAGTTGAACACATTTGTTCATCAACGCAAATATATTTTTCAATTGGAATTGATGCAAATCTTTGATTTAAGTCCGTGAGTAGAGGTCTGATTTTAAAAAGACGATAATGAGCTGGATTTTCTCTCGGTAAGTGTTTTGTCTTTGAAATGGATAAATTGACGTATTTTATCAAATCTATACTGTCATCATCCGTAAAATCCATTCCATCGTCACTGTCAGATGAGCGATTAATTATTTCGTCCAACTCCTTTTCGGATAAACCCCTCTTTGCCATTTTGAAACTACATCATGCTATAATTAGTAATGACTAAATACAAATGTCAAAATATGGTCTCAGTGCATAGTGTTACATATATGATATAATAACGTTTTGTCAAATTTAGACTATCAAAATACATAATACACATAAAATTTATATTTAAAACACATAAACGTACCTTATTATTTGTGAAATAATATAATTACGATCCAACACGTCGAAAAAACACTATATTTTGATATAATACTGGACATCAAAATGCACACAATCTGTAACCTCCAACTCTCAAGTTTAGTATTAATTTGTACCCTGATGATGCTTAAGTAAAGCGAAACCGGTCGGTTCTTAAATTAATAAATATCGTGGTTTTAAAACAAAAAAGTATTTTATTTTATTAAATTATATTCCCCACAGTTTCAGAACTTTCAATAGCTTTTTTCGCTCGCCCGTTCATTATTTTTCTGGATTCCACGTTCGAGTATTGTTATTTGAAACAGATGGCCCGTATATTATTATTACATATTATATTATATTTCGGACATCGTTGCATTGTGAATCATCAGAGCAGATCTTAGAGTAATATTGTAAAGTGACGTGTGTATTTGTGTACGTAGAAAGTTAATTCACAAATAAATCACGATCATATAGTATCCTCAACAAGCAAACTAAATTAATAAGAACTTGCCCCGTAATTTCTAATGTTTTGGAATTAGTTTTATTTCCCAAAGTACGTATTCTGAAAAAAATAAAATAATAATTTTTATAACTTTTTACTACACAATACATAAATAAAAATAATAATTAATTTTTATAATAAATTATCGTTTATCGTATTCTGAAAAAAATAAAATAATAATTTTTATAACTTTTTACTACACAATACATAAATAAAAATATGAATTACAAATGTTTATAATAAATTATCGTTTATAATAAATATAAGCTTGTAAATCAAATATTGTACTTTTTTCTTCTCACCTATCATGCGTTGAACCCTTTGGAGATATATTGTTTTCTTTGGAATACGAGATGTCTTTCGCTTATTTCCCATCTTTGAAAAAACAATATTTATGAACTGATATACGCTTAAAATTATCTTTATAGGTTCAAATATTTGTACGTAATCGCACGTCTGTATATCATAAAACGTTGAACGACACGTCTGCCCCCAAAGCCCTCGAGTTGGCGAATGAGCTTTGCAATTAAAGATAGGTTAATCTTCATGTCGGAGCGAGCGCGCTATAAAGAATGTGATTTAAAAGCAATAAGCGTAAGAGACAGTTGTGAAAATATTTAATTAAACATGACTTATTAACAATACAGCAAAAATTTCTTTAGAAATATCTTAAGTAGCATTTAAAGAAGCAATTTGAATTTTTTCATACCTGTAACTTGTAATATAACAGAAACAAATGTGTATATAATAATTTTTGGAGCATACTTTGCAATTTTTTTCTATCGAGGGAATTTTATGTAATTAACGTTTCGGCCTTACACATATTCAGATAATATCTTGAAAAATAGCATATATTTTTTTGAGAACTTAGAAACTTAAAGTGTTACGAGAAACTTGTTATAAATCGGTAGAAATTTGGAATGCGGCCCCTTAACTGTTGCTCCAGCCTCATTTTCGAAAAAGTAAGGTCCAATGACTACGCCGGACCATAAACTGCACCAAACAGTCACACGTTGAGGAAAGATAGGCTTTTTAACAATAAATCTAGGGTTTTCTGAGCCCCAGATGCGACAATTTCGCTTGTTGACGAAGCCACCGGGGTGGAAATGGACCTCATCACTCAAGATGATTTGCATTTGATTCACTCGAGTGAATTTTAATAATTTCAATGCGTTGTTGAAGCGTGTATCGTTCCATTTTTATTAATGACATAGTTTCTACTTGTCAAATATCAAAAAATGACAGCTTCAAAAGTAACATCTACCGAAATAGCGGGATATTCAAAATAACACCTCTTATTGGAAAACCCTGTATTTGGCTAATTTTTGATAATATTTGGCCAATTTATGTAGCGCAATTTATTCGTGATATATAATATATATATAATATATTTCTTAAATAATTAATACTAGAACTGCTGACTTAAAACTTACATATCATACTTATATCTACTGTCTTACGACAAAGGTCTATAACCACTATCTTAATGACATAGTGGGATAGTTCCTTCTTTGGGTGCCTGCAAAGTAAAGCATGTGCGTTAAGATGTAATTAAAACTTAGAATGAAGTAATTGGTTTACTTTGAGGGAAGCACGGTGTGAAAATCATAATTCAATCATTTTAATTGCTGACTCAACAAAAACAACCCCTTTTAAGTGCATTTTCAGTATTCTCATGTTCGAAACACCGTGTATGTCGGAATTACGAATGATGAGATGCAAAAATAATGTTAAATCGATGTAAGCGTACGTAATGAATTAGATTGCACGATAAAATTAATTGATTACTTGTACAACATCATTTTCCGATTCATAATTTATTTTTTTTACTAGAACAATTTTTCTTTAACTTTTAACGGTTTTGACGGTTGACCCATCAATGTAATATATCGTTGAAGACAACGAAAAGTAAAAAGATAACTGTCTCAACTGGGAATCGAATCCAGGATCTTTACCAAGACAACTTTACTTTTACTCTTTAATCACTTGACCATTGGGACCTAACCATTTCACTGTTGCGAGGCCTGCCCCTGGAAATGACGTAATAGTAAATGTAGTTTAGATGATATTATTTCAAGTATAATTTATTTATTTATTTATTGGACAATTTGTATAGCGCCGCTTTTGTGAGATATCACCTCAGGGGCGCTTTACAGTTTAATGCAGGTATTACAAAAAATATAAATATTACAAAAATAAAGTGAAGTTAAGTTAAGTAAAATGAAGTAGAGGATCAGGTGACACGAAGATAGAAGATGGAGACTCTGCTAGGTGGTGAAAAAACTGGACCAGCTGGTGCAACGAAAGAGTTCACCGCGTCCACCAACAGTGCCAGCCCTAGGTTCGTCATTTTATTTATTTATTTATTGGATGATTTGTATAGCGCCGCTTTTGTGAGATATCACCTCAGCGGCGCTTTACAGTTAATGCAGATATTACAAAAAATATATAAATATTACAAATTGAAATTGAAATTAAGTTAAATAAAATGAAGTACAGAAACAGGTGACACGAAGATGGAGAATCTGCTGCAAGAATCCTAGGTCTTGAGGAAACTGGACCAGCTGCTACAGCGAGAAAGTGCACCGCGTCCACCAACAGTGCCAGCACGAGGTTTGTCATCCGTCCAGGTATGTGTCTGCTGCTAATTAAGCGCTGTCACAGTATCCTCATATAGATAACAAACCTTGGCAGCACCGCTGTGACGTTCGGCAAGTCCATCTCATTGTACACTTGTTCCTGGTGATTATGTTAGTGGTGCATTGTTCCGCAATAAAAGGCAACGGACGGGATAATAAATTACCCTGGGCACTTGTTAGGGCTTTCAGAGTTTCTAAAAATTCCATTGAAAACATCTGGCGTACCTACAGTTACCGATCATCCGTCTAGGTATGTGTCTGCTGCTAATAAAGCGCTGACAGAATATCCTCTCACTGATACCAGATCTTGGCAGCACCGCTCTGACGTTCGACGAGAATAAAAGATGGAGACTCTGCAGCAAGAATCCTAGGTGGTGAAAAAACTGGATCAGCTGGTGCAGCAAAAGAGTCCACCGCGTCCACCAATAGTGCCAGCACTATTCGTCATCCGTCCAGGTATGTGTCTGCTGCTAATAAAGCGCTGACACCTCACATAGATAAGTTTATTTTTATTCAAGTTAAAATGTTGATTGATTGATTTCAAAAATAATTTCAAAGGGATGTTTCCTCATTTCCATTGAAAATACAAACAGGATGCGTTAGGACGCGTCCGGCTGCCACAAATATACATGCACGCTATTTATGTTCTTTGTTTTCAGTTCAGTCCAGTGCCGATAAATCGGTGTTTATTGAAATATAATTTTTAATTTCATACAAAATATGTACACGTCTATACCTCCTTGGAAATGCACCGCGAGGGTGCAAAAAGGGGATAACTAGGCACCTACTACTACCCGTAATACTTCTAAAGAAAGCGTCAACGGATTTGCATCACTCTTTCCCATTCTTTTTCACCCTTCGTCACGTGGCGTTGTTATATTTCGCATTGGCGTAAAAAAAACAATCGGGCACGCAAATATTTATCGACCACCCTCTCCCGTCCAAAGTGAGCGGATAAGCGGGACACGTTTTTAATGCGACATGTTTTAAATTGGATTTCTTTCCCGCGTAAATTTGTTTGCGGAATCAGTGAACGTTTCGGAGCTTTGGAATCAGAATAATTGTTGGGGGCGGTTTGGAAGGCTTGGAATCACGGAAATGGTGCGCTTTTCTCTCCTCGCTGACAACGCATTCCAAAAAATATTTGAATTATCTCGCATTTAAAACTCTAACAAAGTTTCCCGCGGAAATTATGACGATGACGAATGCAACTTGTTTGAAATAAACTCTAACACATTTTCCGAGAAAATGATGACGAATGCAACTTTTTTGAAATAAATTCTAACACAGTTTCCCGAGGAAATGATGATGAATGCAACTTGTTTAACTTGCAACGATACAACAATATTCAAAAGTTTCTATTTTGGTAGTAAATGTTTGGTTTAGTTTCCAGGTTTTGGTTCAACATGAAATATTGCATGGGTCAAATTGCTCTTTTCTACAAGCAGCCCATATCTCCTGGAATGCTTTAAAATGTTACAGACTGATGGCCCTACATAGCATGACAGAAGTTATAGAGCTGCTAAATGGTATCTCAAGAACCTTCACAGAACATGCAAATCAACTTTGAAATTTGATGAATTGTTCAAATTCCGTGAAACAAGCCGTCCTAAGAGATGTGTTATATTATTAGATTTTTCTGAAATACGTCAAAACATTGAATGATATTATAAGTTCAGTAAAGGAACATTTTCTAAAGCAGGAAAACTTTCTGTCAACAAGACGTCAAAAATACGTAAATATTTTCTTTTCCCTTCTTACAACACACCTGCTCTTTTTTATGAAAAAACCCATCCTGTCTGTGACGAATTTATAACAAACATACCTACTAACACAATAGCGTACAAGTGTTGTTATTATGATTATCTGAAACTGAATGCTGTAGAAATGAGATCCCTTACGCCAAAGTGTGGTAAAACCATACACGAATCTGAAAAATGAGTGCAAGGATGATGCAAGCATAATGAGTAAGTATTTATTGTTATCAAGCTTAATTTGTTAAATTTAAGTTTTTCAGAGATTTAAATTACGTGAGTACCACCAAAAGTTAATATAATGCATTTTCATCGACAACGAGTCTAACTGCCGAGTTCCAGTTCGATCAGATGTCGGGAAGTGGGTGAATTTTCACTTCCAAGATTCTACTTCAGTCTATTTATTTATTCATTCAAGAAAACAAAATCAAAATCCAAATAGATTTATTTAAAAAGAGTTGAATTTACTGATAAATGCCAGGATAGATGATAATTCCTTCAGAAGGCGAAGTGGCTGTCACGCGTAATAATAATCACATAACAGAACTTGTTCATCTGTTTTTAATATACAGAGTGTCTGCGGTGCGCTAACTTAGGGAGGTGATTATTTTAAAAAAGGACCTATGTATTTAAATTAGATGGTTTTGGCATGTTAAGCGGATGATCGAAGAGAGGAGTTTAGCGATGATATAATTGTATGTATGAATGTGACTGAAGTGTGTGCTGAGAAATGGTGTCTGTTAGTTATCTGAGTATCTTGTATCAGGAGCACGAGAATGCTAGAAGTTTTTTTTATTTCCTGGTTACGAAAACCTGACAATACTTGAAAAAATCCCACTATCGTCATTATAGGCGGAAGATGTTGCTTGTGCAATGATGGAGGGCTCGAAGTCAGCATGAGAAATTGAACCACGACGCATTTTTTAAATCAGTCACAGCCGATTAATATTATGATTATCTGAGCATCTTGTATCAGGAGCACAGGAACGCGAGAAGTTATTTTGGCTATGGTTCGTCACGTCTCATTAACGAATTGCTCATCGCTGTAGATTATGGAGGTGACTCAAGCCGTTAATTTGGAGAAGAGCTAATATATTATGATGGGTATGATGGACCCATTGTATCTGGTATCCGCCTAATGTTATCAAGGTTGCAATTATAATTATTTTTAATGAATTCATCTAACAGCCAAATTGCAATCAAATTATATTTTATGGGGTAATTTGTTTTGTTTGCATTCGGTGTCACTATTCAACTGCTTGCAGATGAATTTATAAATTATTTAAAATAAATTTAACTAAATGTCAATAATTTTTATTATTTATGAATAAGTAAAATGTATAAAATAAAATAAAATACTAAAATAAGTAAAATGTATAAATAATAAACCGACCGGTTTCGCTCTACTCAAGCATCTTCAGGGTACAAATTATTACTAGACAAGAAGTACAAAGTGTGAACTTATATATATAAAAAAATTGAGGGAGACAACATGATATAAATATAACTAATACAGAGAAATCATACAATACATTTACACAAATACAAAAGACATGGGAAAAACCGAAAGATAATTATGTAGAGTAATGTATTATAATCATATATATGTAGAAACAAAGCATCAACTGACATGGTGATAAGGAGAACTTGGATATTTTTTAAGGGTTTATTGGAAACAAACCTAATATTGGACTATTTGAAATGTCTAATTGATTATTAAGAATAGGACTTTTTATTTCCAGTGCTTCTAGATTAATGTTACCATGCATCTTACTAATAATAATTTTGCTAATATTTTACATACAAACGGGCTTGGTAACAGCCTCAATAATCTAGAAGCACTGGAAATAAATAAAGCTGTAAAAACCAAAAGTCCTATTCTTAATATGAATAAGAGAAAAATATTTAACTTGGTAGGTACTAACTATAGTTCAGTACTATGGGGTAATCAAATCCTAACTTTTTAGAGATATAAAAAAATAAGTAACAGCTTATAAAGCGTTTTCTTTCGTTCTTGAAATATATCTCACTTCAGAATTTAGAAACATCTCAAAGAATATCTCCTTTATCATCACGCGTTGCAGTTTTGTCAAAAGGCAACAGCAACCAATCTCTTTTCTCTCGCGGGACCTCCTCTCCGCCTGTTGGAGTTGACGTGGATTTTCATTTTATTTATTTAAATTCTTTCTTTTATTACTGAGAAGCTATTGTGAGTCCCGGTTCTAGATAAAATGGCATATTTTAATAAATCAGCCATACTCATTTTTCTCCGTGCACCATCAAGAATCTAGAACCGGTACCCATCTTGTCCATAAACTCGACCTCGACTACCGTGTGAATAAAGCCCTTACTACATATGTTTACAAACAGTTATTCATTATATTACATACTTAATCATTGAAGGCATATGTGAAACAGAAAAAGACAGAAAAGATTCAGTTGCAATTATGAATTGAACCCAGGACCTTTTCCTAGCCGGGGATATCCTTTGACCACAGAGTTAATTCGTCCATATCAACTTAATTCATTTTTAACTGTATCATACTTCAACAGAGAGCTACCAACAATATGTTCATTTTAAAATGGCTGCTATCTTTCGTAGATAGTATCTAACCGTGAACATAGATAGTGTCTTTGCTAAATAATTATTTTTTTCAAAAATTACACTCCACTACCATGTTTTACATTATCAACATTTTTTTTTATTATTGGCACTTATTATTTATTTACCTGAAAACTGTATGTACGAGCACAGAAAAAAATTGTATTGAGAGCAAGAACAACACGGCGAAATAAATAATACGGATCGCAAGGAACTTGCTAATATAATATGTTTTTTCCGCCATGTGAATTTTCTGTCTTTATCGTATCTAGAACTTCATAATAATATATACATATTCATATTTTTTAGCTGTTTTTTATAAACGAAAAAATTTAATTTTCTTTGATAGAATTGATAAACGCGACTAATTTCCCAATCTTTGTAAGCTTCATAACAGATGAGATTAAATAGAAGCGACAATTTAGTCCCCCGCTATTCGCTGGATACAATTCCCTCCCTGTAATACCATCAGGGTAATTTAAAGATCAGACGCGTGGAAGACGAAAGCTGTACCCGTAGGTATTTTCATCTCGCCATTTAACGTGTTCACTTACGATGAAAATTAAGTCTTACGTTTTGAAAGCTGGCAAAGCTAATTCATACGGATTAGAAAAGCTCCGCTTCTGTTGCACTTACAAACAGCAACCACTTGGAAATTCGTGTTTAAAATTTACCACTATTATTTATGCACTCTAGATGCTTTAATTTTATATTTGAAAAGACAATACTTGAAAATTGAAGATTAGATGACATCGGGAATTCAAGGAACACAAATTAAAAAAGCTTAAAGTTGACCAATAATATATAAAATGTCTATATTTTCTAATAAAGGTTGCTTAAATTATAATGAGCACTACACACCACTGGGGGAGTCATTTTAAGTAAGACGAATACATCCCCTTGAATACATTATCCAAGTAAAAAAATGTATATTATAATAATTCCATCGTCCCACGGGTCGGCATAAACCGAATGCTGCAAGATCCTGCGCCCAAAATGAAGTTCGCTATAGTAAGGTTACGGTCTGCAACGCAGTTCAGTGTTTTTGCAGCCAATTTTCTGTGCAAGGTCTTGCAGCATTTGGTTTATGTTGATTGCTTACCGACATGTGGGATGATGGGTTAGAAATATCTATTTATTTATTTATTTTATGCCCACGGTATAAATATACCAAAAATAATAATTGTATTTCACAGTATACGAGTATGATTAAATGCTAGAAATAAAATTAAGAAAACAATATCAATTAACTGTGGCATTTGATTGTAAAATGACACAGAAAGTATAATATTAATAAAAGCTCTAGAAGGATATATAAATATAAAATACTAGTAGGTACATACAAAATATAATAAACAATTATAAGTAGACTCGGGTTAAATTAATATTGGTTTCAAAAATATGATATCCTTCTTGTACCAAACAGGATTTTGAAACGAGTAGCTTTCTTAGGTATATGAAATTCAATGAGGTTAATTCAATCAGGGCTGTCTATACTACCATAAAATTTTTGAACAAAATTATTAAGTGGAATATGATTCTTCGATCTGAGAGTTAGTAAATTTAATTCTTTCATAAAGTAATTGTAGTTTATACCATGTTTAAAATTAATGTGTCTTAATTAACCTTGAATTTTTTAGTTTGAATCTGAATGTATTTTAAAATGGTGGGACTAGATCGAAGAGTTATATTACATATAGCCAATAATATACGATTGCGCTAAACATACATGTCATACATGCCATTAAGTAAGGAAGTTTTGTATTTTTTGTTGATGTGTAAAATTGAATACAATCAAATTTGGTAATTTTTAAATCCGTTAGAACATGTTCGCAATAACTTCAATATTAGAGATAATGCATGAATGTGAATGAAGCAAGGATTGTGTTTAAGACAGAGCAATGAGGCGGTCTATTATTTCTGTCCACATCTGGATAGGAATGGCGTGATAGTTAGTTAGATAGTTCAACGTATTGTTAAAATCTAAAAATATATTGTTAGAACGCAGTTCTTTGGTTCCAATTATAGGTTCGTTTATTTTCAAAATTTAAGAAGAGATAATAAAACTAACTCTCTGAATGTTTAAAAATCCCATCCAATATGCGTGTTAAATCCTCGGGTTAAATCAGTTCAATATATTCGACACCGTAAACTATGGTGACTTTAATTGCAATGGGTAAAAATGCTTCCATTTTTTTTTCAAATTATAAACAGTTTCGGTTTTATGTTCAGTTATAAAATACGTCGGAACGAGAGCTCTGTCGCTATCCCCAATAATTTAAAAGTTAATAGCTTTTCAGTCCGGTCTGGTGGCAAAGTTTTCACTCGTACAGCCATAGAAATGCTTTGTTTTATTTTCTTTGAATATCTCGATACAATAAGAGAGTGTTTTTCCCGCAGTGTACAAATCTGTTATTTCGGGAGATAATTAATTTGAAATTCTTTACAAGCAGTCTATTATTTGTTGTTGTCAAAATGCCTAGTACCTACATAACTCATAATAATATGGTGCATTTAATGAGGTTTTAAATATCGCTTTTTGTGATTCTAGTCACGAGAAGCTGAGCAAATTGAATGCCATTTTTTTTTATTGAGATTGTGATATTTTGTTGAGACAAACAGACAAATAAACTAATTTAGTGTAATTATTCATATGTACATATAAACACGACAAACTTTCCGTGAACCGAGCCGCGAATTACGGGAAAGGAGCGAAGCAACCGCAAACTGCGTTTCGCGCCGTTAGGGTTCTTCGTTCCTTTTCCATAATTTGGAGCTCGGCTTGGGAAAAATTTGCCCTGTTTATACAAAGCATTAGGTATTATTTGAGTTATACTATTTTTGTTGTTTTTAAATTTTATTATTTGATGTTCAAGCTCAAATAATAAAATAAGTAATAAAATTTTGTAAATAATAAAAACAAGAAAATTAATAAGAAAAACGCAAGATTTATCGATAACAGAAAAGTGAAAATAACAAATTGACTCTTATGGTAATTTATTTTGATATATTATTTCTTTGAACTTAGTGCAATAATAGCATTATAAAACCAAACGCATTAATACCAACAGTATTAATTCCAGCTAACAGTGCACAAGGTACCCAAGTATGTTCCTATATTCCATCCCTCCTACATTGTACCAACAGTGTAATTTCACCCCGCCACCCCTAGCCTAAAAAGCAATAAACATAGCACCGCACCGCTGAGGTTTTTACAGCCACAAGCCTGCGTTGCATTCGACTCAATTAAACAGGGTAGTTAATTAGTATTTGGTTACAACAGTCGCATCCCTAAAATTCAATTGTCTATTGGATGGTATTTTCACGGGCTAGTCATTCCGTCCAACAGCAAGAACACATTCATTTGGACCTAATATAATATTTTGTTTTCGTAAAATTGCTTTTGTACGGTTTTGTGATCATCAGATCGACCTGTACGAAAAATCTCTCTAGCGCCTTTGAGGTGATTTTGCACAAAAACGACGCTATATAAAACATCCAAATATTATTATTATTAACACTTGTGTAGAGAATCTGATCTTTCAAGTGTTTAGATTTTGCACTGAAGATATACGAATATATATCTACACCAATAGAAGTGTGCTATCGGTGTGACATTTATATGTAAAGTATTGTCAATTTTATCTAATTTCGGATGAAATTATTTGATCACATAATCAATTTCATCGGCCTGTCTGGGGCATAGGAGTTGAAGGTCGTATGTTAATATTATTTTATCACACCATTATTTTATTTTTCAAATCGGTGAGGAATCACACTTCTTGTTTTTTATTTATTCAGTGTGAATTTTGGGTTAGTTAAATATTTTGTAATGAATAAATTTTAAATTTTCAACCGCTTTCAATCTTTGTCGAACGTCACAGCGGTGCTGCCAAGGTCTCAAGATCTCTGAGAGGATATTGTGTCAGCTCTTTATTAGCAGCAGACACATACCTGGACGGATGACGAACCTCGTGCTGGAAATGTTGGCGGACGCGGTGGACCCTTTCGCTGCAGCAGCTGGTCTGGTTTCTACACCACCTAGGATTCTTGCTGCAGAGTATCCATCTTTCATCTTTTATCTTCGTGTCACCTGTTCCTGTACTTCATTTTACTTAACCTAACTTCAACTTTTTTACTTAACTTAACTTCACCTTATTTAGGTTATATTTATTTTTTTTGTAATACCTGCATCAACTGTAAAGCGCCCCTGAGGTAATATCTCACAAAAGCGGCGCTATACAAATTGTCCAATAAATAAATACATAAAAAATAGAGAAAGTAGAAAGACGAGAGTATGTTTAAAATAAACATTGTCAATAAGTTCCTAATTACCTACCTAATTTACTATCCAATTGTCCCTTGAACACTCGCTTTTTAATTAGGAATTAACTCGGCCTTTGTCTTAAATATAGGATGGATACTTCAAAACGGAAGCGGCATCATCATCATTAGATATCGTCATTGTTTAAACGTGGCTATTGTTTACTACTGTTTGCCCTTCACGATGTTGTTAATCACGACGCACAAATACTGTCCCTTTTGTTTCCAAATTGATTATAACAATATAATTTCGATCTTGCTTGAATGGATTTGGTAAGTTTATTCTCTTTAAGTGTTTTATGAATGGTTGCTATGAATAGAATAGTCTTTCACTTCATTATCACGGCACTCCATCACAGGAAGGCATTTAACCATCTACCATATATGTTCACGGCACTCCATCGCAGGAAGGGATTTAACCATCTACCATATATTTTCACGACACTCCGTCCCAGGAAGGAATTTAACCATCTACCATACATTTTCACGGCACTCCATCCCAGGAAGGGATGGAGTGGATTGAAATGGGATCCCTACCATTTCGTTTCCAGTTCGAAATCATCGGGCCTTCCCATCCAGTTCCCATCGTCTTCCACGCAGTCAATCCAACCCTCTTCCTGTCAAACTGCCTCTGTGCCTCTTCCACTCTTTTATGGTGGTAACGGGGCAACTCGGCAATTCAAAACACTTCAACACGCGCTTGAAAAGTGATGTAAAAAGTGAGGCAATTCAACGCACTTTTCAAAAGTGCGTTGAATTATTACTCTCCATTATGATCATTGTTTTTAGTGCCTTATGACCATACTTTTTTTCATACCTATCCCCATATCGGGACCCACACGAAAATATTTCACATTTCACTTTGCACGATCATTATTTTCATGCTTACGATTATAATATACAATAACAATCATGAAATCGTCTGTCATTGCCGTTTGCGAGCTTTTTTATTACCCAAACGATGTTTTTGTCTACCCTTTCGTCTTTGAACCTTTGTCGCAATGATTTTCATAGGTAACCTATGCATGGCAAAATTTCCAATCTGATCATCGTAACTTTGTAATATTCGTATAATACGAGTACATGAGGTGGAATTACCAAAACGCAGCAGCGCAGATGATAAAGCAACAGCTCTCACAACCGTCTCTATAAATAAATCACTCACCCTGATTATATTCATTCATTAAAAGGTTTGTTACAATATCAAGTTAAAACACATATATTATTTATTCTATGAGTTAACTGTACGTATTGAAAGTTCTCGTGCATTATTTACATACAAACGAAACTTATAATAACAGTAATACACATTCACAATCAATAATAAATACATATTGTAGTCAATACTTAAACCTTTATTAATATTTTAAATATAAAATGCAACATTTTCACGTAATATAATTACGTAAATAAATGAGAAGTGTCAGAAACAAAATGTCAATCCTCAAACATAGACGCAAAATTCACAATACCTAAGAGTAATACACGTTCACATCAGTAATAAATAGGTATCGTAATCTTTTTACTAATATTTTAAATATAAAACTGAATAAACATGCAACCTTTTCGTTACGTAAAACAGTGACAGGTGGCAGGCGTCAAATATTGTCCGCCATCCTAAAATGTACAAAAATCAGTAATACCTATGAACTTCCTTTTTTTCATCCCGATTAGACAAACTGAATGAAAAAAGGTGTCATGTAAAACGGCCACTATAATTTGGCATTCTTTCCCCATTGCCAATGATTAACCGATCTCAGTCTTTATTACCTACACAAATCTACAGTGGTTTTAGGCTCAATTAGACCATGGAGCACAATTTAATTCTATGTTATCTATTTTCCAGAAAGGATCAGGAATTATTTTGCATTCGAGGATTTATAATATGGTTTATTAATTTTTTTTCTTAAAACGTGTTGTTCAAAATCTATTGTTGTATTGATAAAGTTTGCATCTCTTACTCATTATTTTTGACTTCTGCGAGTAGTCTTTTCCAGGAACCCGCAGCCTTTGGATTTTATATCGGAGCCTTCACCGATGTTTTCCTAGAATACCTGCTTTAATACAATTATTACGTAACACATAATATCCATAATGTGATATCCCCTTCCCATGAATAACAAATACCCAGTAGCACTTTGCTGAGTAGGCACCAAATTAGATCAGGTTTGTTTGTGAGCGCGGTGTGTTAGAATGATGCCCCAAATTAGTTAAAATCCACGAAACAGGTGTTCCGTGGGATGCGTAATTTGCAGGTCTGATTAATGGGAGGCTTATGTTAATAATAAAGCTCATCGGAGTCGAAAATACAAACTTTGCAATAATAATTAATTTCACGAGTTATGAGAGTAGCTATTAAACCAATGATCGGTGCCACAAGAAACAAGAAAACGCAAATTCTCAATCATTTTCATAAACTACCCATCTCTAGCCAGAGCGTGTCGCTATTTTATAAGGTGAAAAGTTTTATATTTCAATATACATAAGTATTATAAATAAATTAAAACTATAATAAATTATGTTATTTCGGTTGTGATTACTATCACGTGAAATTCAAAAATATATGATTATATTATATTCTTATTTGATGAAAATATGCCGCCGTTTTTTATTTTCTAATATTTAATTTTATTTTTAATTAGTACTTTGTACTTCCAAGTTTACAAATTATAATTTATTATAACTTACGTACTCACATTATTTATTACATTTTTGATTAGTAAGCCTCCTACAATCCAGTTAGAATCTATACATTGTTGAAGACTTTATACAATAAAAAACATATAAATTTGTTTTTGACCACTATAGTTTTATTTTCACTCTACCGGTTTCGGAAGAACCCTTCCTTCGTCAGGAGAATATTAAATGTTTTAAATGTATATGTTTAATATTCTCCTGACTGTTATGTTTAATATTCTAGTTACTATATGTTTTTAATATTCTCCTGACGAAGGAAGGGTTTTTCCGAAACCGGTAGAGTTAAAATAAAACTATGGTGGTCAAAAACAAATTTATGTGTTTTTTATTGTAAATTATGATGAGCCACAAAGTGAAGGCTTTTTACAATTACGAAGACTTTATAGTTTCCGGCAACGCATAATATTGCATTCCTTCGCATAATAAACTCTTTTCTGTATTTATTGGCTTTGTCCTTTTTTAGTACCCTGATTTCATTGCACGTCCTTGTGTTATGTCTGTGAATGTCCTTGTTGTATATAATTTTGGAGATAGGTTGTTTATTATCGTATGTATAAATATCATCATTTTATTTATATTTATAATTATTTTTAGATTTATTTTTTTAAATACTGCAGTCTGCCACATGCACTGCCAATATGTATTTCATCTTGAAAAACGGAGACAAAATCCATGTATTCGTGAAATCCTGTAATTTATTCACAGGTCTGTGCTAGTCATTAAATAAAATTTCAACTTGCGTTAATTATATTTGAAAATAAATCTTGAGGTGGTCGGATAAATATTACAAAAATATTCAATGTTTTTAAATTTGATAAAAAAAATTTAAATGTAGTATAAAACTTGTAAAAATTAAAAATAAAACAGTAAATTTGTAAACACCGCCTTTATTTTTTACACTTAATGCCGATCGGGTTTCGCTACAACCGTGGCTTCTTCAGGGCTGTATAATATTGTACGTATTCAAATCTAAAATCTGAAACACGTGTTGTCAATAGATTAAACAGCTGTAGGCAGACTGATGGAACCTAAGCGCAAGCCAAATACCTACTAAGTTTGGTGATCGCGCTTTCGGAATATCTGGGCCGAAGTCTTGGAATAAACTGCCTCCGGAACTAAGATCCACAACAAGTCCAACAGAATTCAGGTCTAAACTAAAAACTTACCCTTTTAAGCTGTCATACCCGTAAATTAAATATACCATTCCTGAGAGAAAGTCCAGTTATATACAATTATGTCCTAAATCCTGTATCTAAATTTCGCTAGTAAACAATTAGATAATTTTAATTTGTAAGTGTTAATCTCAAGTGACCTACCAGGTAAGTATTGTACTGTATATTATCTCCATAAATAGTTAGTAATAACATAGATCACTGTAGAAATGTATTACAATTTTGTACAGCGCCCTTGAGGTGATTTTGCACAAAAACGGCGCTATACAAGTCATGCAATTATTACTATTATTTTATTATTATCTGCTTCATGTAAACATAAATGAAAATTTTTATTACAATCGAATACTTTTATTGTGAAGGCATATAATTTGTTTAACATAAAATTACAAAAATAATTATCGTTAAGACGCGAAGTTGGCATACTGTTAATTCTGAATTATTTCATCTGAAAAGCGAGCGATTCGGCACTTAAAAGCGGAAAGACGAAGGCATGTTTTGTGAAATTATAACATTAAAAGGCCTCACTTTAATTAAAACATAAAAGCGGATTGCTCTGGACCCAAATAAACATGGTTTACGCAAGCCCTTAAAACCGAACATGAATTCCGGCAAAAATAATATATTATGTGGGATGGGAAACTTCCACAAGCAATTATTGTACCTATTGCCTACCACCCAAAGTTCGTCAAACAATATTTTATATCAATAATAAGAATTCTCATAAAATATGTTAAGGCGATGCACTACGTTGTGTAATATTTTAAATTGAGCCGCTATCAATAACAACCCTTACGTAGAAGGTTTAAATTCCCGCTTAACACCATCCGCCTGTTTTGATTTATGCAAGAAAAAAACATGGCCAAAAAGTGCCTTTTATTTTATTTTGTGGATGTTCAGGCATAAATATTTAATTTTTTTTCGATCATTTTATAAATAACTTAATTTGCCACACTATGCAATAAAATCACAACCAAAAATGGGTTCGTAAGTAGGAGATTTTGAACATTAAAGCAGTTTTCATAGGCCTTATACATTTTTTTTCTGGGCTTATAAAAAGACTTATTATACTTGCCAAGATGTATTCTACTCCCAGTATTTAATTAAAGCATCTGAAAAATTTCTAGGCGACCAAATTTTCAAACCAAAAACACATGATTTTGCATTACTACATGTGGCATCGCCTTAATTGCTTCCCACCTGTGTTACCTATTACAGCCCGTCCGTCTTAAATAAATTTTTGAATCACTCTTACATAATAATTTAATTCATAATAATTTCTCTAAGGGAACATGTGATCATTATAGATACTGTGTAAACGATCTTTTTGAGGTCAGCATGGAGTGAACGTGGGTCTTGAAGACACCTACGTTGTAGGAGATAGGAACTACATAGGGCGGCAAATAGTTTCACAGCCGAGCCGTTGAATTCTAGAACAAGTAGTAGAAACAACCCGTTCTCATAAATAAATAAAAAAAGTAAACCTTGTACAAATATTGCACCGGTACTGCTAGTTTTTCGTAGCATCTTCTGACGCCTGTGCTCTAAAGATTGCGATCCGTTTGTCAAGATGGGGAATCCATCAAACGGATAGCCCGTATCTGAACAGAGTCAAGGATTTTTTTCAAGGGGCTCCAGTCCAAAGGTGGCTGCCAAATTCAACAGTGGGACGCAGTTAAGATTTGTACAAGGTCAGCAGTTGTATACTATTAAAGTATCTGCGGGCCCTGTACGGTACGCCTACCTTTGAAAGGCTTGCTAGAACCAGGCTGCAATGGAGCTTCCGTGCCTGAGATGGTCACTTAGCACGGGTTGTATAATATAATTTGAACAATTCATCAAATTTAAAAGTGTATTTTCAATTCTGTAAAAGTTCTCTTAATATTTCAGTTTTGTGAAATAAGTGGCTAATAATTATATAATAACAGAATTTAAATAGAAATTTCACAGAACTTTGAAATTTGATGAATTATTCAAATTCTGTGAAACAGTCCGTTCTTAGAGTAACACCAAGCATGTCAATGGAAGGCATGTTGGGAAGATTGCTTCCGTTGAAGGAGACTATTAAAGCATTGAGTGTTTTTTGTTGTTCTTTCTAAGCACACATTTGGAGTAGAATTAGTTCCTAAGGAGCCAAGTAACCTTTTAGCATCTCACACTGTTAGCTGGTGGAACGATGCAGAAATGTTTCATTATTACGATATATTGTCATTTGACGAGCATAAAATTATTTACGCCGAAATAATCGATCGATGATATGATCCATTTATCTCTTTTTATTCATGATAATTAGTCGATAACTTGTTTTCAAAATCGCATTGAAAGGTGGGCTCTGGTTAACTTGCTTGCCCACAGGCGTAGTGTCGCTACACCACTGACTTGTATACAAATTGTATTTTTTAATAAGGCAGGTTTGATATAAAACTGTATTTTTTATACCCAAAACTATATGGCGCTGAAATACCTGTCTTACAGTCAATTAATTACTTTCCAACACTAAACTGTATTTTATTAAATAATAAAGTTCACTCTACTTTCCACAACGCCTAGGGACATTGAAATTTCGAAGGCTTTAAATGATGAAAGACTTGTGTATACAGGTACAATATAATTACATGTTATCTTGTCACGTGACACAATTCGTTCCGTATGGTTTCCCACGATGGTGACAAATGTGTATCTGGATTGGTTTTGTGGTTAAAAGATTCTGACTATCTATAAGTGGGATCATAATTGCTGTGGACATTAATAATACTTTAAAAATGATTCATTGGTTTGCTTCGATTTATAAAAGGGACCAGTTGTTTCCCAATCTCTTTAAAAGCAGATGATCCATCCTCTAAATGATACCTCAACAGTTCTGGTTTTCAATTAGAGTTTACAAATATTTTTTTAATATACGACATAAATAAATATGAAAAATTTATTTTGGCTAAATTTATTAATGACATTCAGTATAAATATTTGAGGCAAACTGGAAAGACTTAAAATTCCTAAAGAAAAAAAAAACTTTTATAAAATATGGACGCCCGGTCATATATGACCCTAAAATGCTAGAGGGGTAAATATTTTTTTTATTTTTGCGTAGTAAAAAAAAAAACAAAATTATCTTACTATTAAGTCGCAACTTATTGCCAACTTGCATCTAAAATCGTAAAAATCGATAATTTAATCTGCCCATATTTTATAATATGAAACAAAAACTAATAAATTAATACAGATACGTACTAGATATTTGCTACACCATTTAACTAAAAAAATTTTTATTCAGTTTAGTTGGGTATTTGGTTTGAAAAATGATGGAAATGTTTTATAAAAAATTGAGAATTCACAAAGTCTCCTAACCAAAGCAACAAAATTATTTTAATATTACGCTGTCAAGCAACTGTTTTATTATTTATGTACTTCGGTATAAACCTAATTTCATCAACCGCCAAATAAGATGATAATGAAATAAATAAAGATAATATATAAAATTTACGATTTAGAAACTGACCCCGTGAACGCATGAATTCATGAAGTAACACAAGTCTAGAATGCACTGATGCATTTGGGTTCATAATAACATAGTGCCCACTTGAGTTCATAAAAAAATTTGAATTATAGATTGTGAACCCCATTTTCAAACCTTTTGACAGAATGACACATGGTGTTGTTCCCATAAGGTTCTCGATTATATCTCGAAATATAAATTGTATGAAATAAAGAAACACTATTTTTGTACAAAGCATGGATAGTAAAAACAACAAGCAACAACAACAGTAAGCTGTCGTACCCTTAAATTAAATATACCATTCCTAAGAAAAAGTCCAGCTATATTCAATTTTTCAATTATGTCCTAAATCCCGTATCTAAATTTCGCTAATAAACAATTATATAATGTTAATTAAGTGTTAATCTCAAGTGACCTACCAGGTAAGTATTGTACTGTATATTATCTCCATAAATAGTTAAGTAATAACATAGAATATAGATCACTGTAGAGATGTATTATAAGTTTGTACAGCGCCCTTGAGGTGATTTTGCACAAAAACGGCGCTATAAAAGTCATCCAATTATTATTATTATTATTATTATTAACGGAGATGGGCAGAGAAACTTTATTAGCATGAAAAAAAATGCAAATCGCATTCATACGCATAGTGGCGTCCTACCTTTGTTTCTACCTACACACCAAACGCATTTCTTTCCTTGACTCCACCGCTTTTATAGTAGTCGGCACGCGTCCATAATAATAATAATAATAACATGGCATTTATATAGCGCAGTTTAGTGTCATTTCACTTCAAGTGCGCTTAACTATAACAAACTTGAAAACGGTAACCATGCCAAAATATCTCCATTTGCATCTATTAAATTTATCTTATATGTTTCGTATAATTAAAATTTAATGTACTATATTCGAGACAAAATGCTACTTTCTCCGGTGACAAATTTAAAACAAATTATCAGACTCACACACCTATAGGTTGACTACATAATTTTGGTAGAAGGTTTGGGAATGTTGTAGACATGTTTAAGGATTCCTTAGTAGAGATGAAACGAAATCTTCGTAATTGCTTTTCTGAAATGTACGTTCTTAAGTAAATATACGGTAAAGTTATTCCAAACATAAAAATATTCATTATAGACTTGCAAAAAAGTCAATAGAAGTCGCACATTAAAATAAAAAAAAATAGGATATACGAAGACACTATCTAGTTTGCATTTAGTTCGGGAAGAATCTTACTAGGGTCGGATTAGCTCAGTGGTAGAGCAGCGCCCCGGCAGGGCTAAGGTCCTGGGTTCAATCATTAAATGTATTATGTGTGGTATAGTTCCATAAGATGTACCGCTCAGTCAATTCCCTTATTCCTGCCCATTCTAAATTCTAATAATGGCTTTTTAGGTTGCCTGTATACCGGTCGATTAAACTCCGACCTCCTTCCAATCCTCATAGCATGTGTTTCAAGTCCTAAAAAATCACTTCCCCCTGGTGTACCTATCGCACTGCGACAAGAGTGCTCCCGTCTAGGATGGTACAATCGTATCGTATCGTTTGTTTAGTTCCATTGAAAATAGTATTACGATTTTTTTATGAAGAAACATTCACTTATGTAAGTCTACACACCGTGTACATAATACTAGAAAGAACAGATCAAAAGTAAAGATGTACATAATAGGAATAGGTTCTATCTTCTCGTGGCAAAATAACAAAGCGCTCCTTAACTTACGTGGACACGTGCGACACTAGGCGATTGTAATAATTGGGTTTTATTAACCTCGAGCAGCTGGTATACAATGGAATTAAAATGGACATCACGATAAATATACTGAAAACTAGAATGTTGATTACAAGTTGCTTCGATTCTCGCAGTTACCAGTATTATTGTATTGTTTTAACTCGATGGGAAAGAAAATGTTTTAATAAATTTATCTACAGAAGCACAGGCTGTTAAAAGGGTTCGGAATTGTGGGTTAAACTGTCAAGGATTAAAAAGACAAATTAGTTCAAAATTTACATAACGATGAAAACAAAAACAAAAATATTTTTGTTTAGTCTCTGAAGTTCTGTGTTACATATCTACATTTGTTATGTACCTACTCGTATACCTAACTTAAAGATTTTTCAATTTTGGCATTTTCTACAAATTTTGTTTTCACGTCAAAGCATAGAATTTGAGTCATGTAGCACAGCAAAAACTCTCGTAATGTCGTATATTTTCTGTTTTCAGCTCGAAACGTCATTTCTATAATAGAGTTTTGAAATATCCGTGAAGGTATCTGTCCAAAATAAGACAAGACACCGTTTTGTTACATCCGTATTTTTAAACACATCTATTTGAATTGCTCTTTTCTTTCCTTGAATGAATTGTATGAACGACGTGGAATCTTGGAAATAGAAAATAACCCACTTCCCGATATATGATCGAGCTGAAACTCGGCAGAAAGACTCGTTGTCGATAAAGTTAAATCAGCAAATAATCATTATCTGTCAATATTAGTGTTTATCTTTGCTCTATTCATTTCATCAGTGAAGATGGCTTTTCTAGCATAATCTAAGTTAAGTTAAGGTTAAATACAACGCTTTATATTTTTTATTATATATTTTTTTTAATTAAAAAAATGTTTCACAGCGGTTAAGAGCCCCTGGGGAGGAAGGTTGAATCCTCAGTCAAGAAAAAATCATATTAAATACATCTAGTAATAAAAATAGATGTTATACAGATTTGAAAAAACCCTTTTTAATAAGTAAAATATTTGGAAAAAATGTCACTGATACTTATGCAACATTATGTACGTATATAAGAGTAGTTACCTATGAACAAGAAATGACAGTTTGGCTAACTTGATTTTGATATCGAATCCGAATGGTAGACAGGTTTTCTTTAAAACTGCAGAGATGTCAGCTAAGGCTGCTGTCACGCCTTGTCGCCTTGGTTGTGTCTAGTTTCCCAGCCTTTCGATCGGCGCGAAGGCTGGAAATTCAAATTTCTAATGTGACGTAACTTCCGCCACGACACGGCGACGGCTGTCGCGAAATGGCGGAAAACTTTGCTCTCAATTATTATTATTTTACACGATTCCTTCGTTAAAACTTTCCCTAGAAACAAGGAACCAGAGAAGATTTGGTCTTTAATTTATTTGAATCTTTTCGACGACAGACGTTCGCTGGCAGGATTCTATAAAAGGGTTGATTTAACAAAATTTTAACTTTTCATTTTTTGTTAGACAGATTCGCTAGAATACTACACATTTTTCCCGCGAAATGCAGAAGTACATAGTCTTTCTTAACTTTTTAAGAATAAAGTAAAGAGTTTGACATATTACACGACTAATTATTACTTCATATTAAAGACAAACAATTTTCAAGTTATTAACTAGAAGTATTTTTTGAAGTATGTGCGTATCATAATTTTACGTTTATAGTTCTTTTTTATTATTAAAAAAGCTTATTTTAAATGGTGCTGATAATATTAATATTTGGATGAGTTGCATTGCGCCTTTTTTGTGCAAAATCAACTCAAGGGCGCTGTACAAATATATAATACATTTCTACAATGTTCTACATGTTATTACTAACTATGTATGAAGATAATATACGGTACCAAACTTACCTGGTAGGTCACTTAAGATCAACACGTAATTAACGCAAAATCTAAATAAAAATTATATTGAGAGCTGAACTAAGAACTCTAAGAATTTGTAAACTTTTAAGGTTAAATCATCAAAATTCACTAGTCCTAAATTTTCCAGTCTTTAAAAAATATATATCAACTCAGATTTTGCCATTAACCTTCTAATAAATGTAATATCAATAGTAATTGAGAGTAAAATAGCAAACGTTAAATCAACGTTCAATGTTTTTAGTGTAGCCGTAAGCTTTTCATTAAAAGTGTCTTTATCTGGTGAGTATGTTTTTATGAATAAATTGTAATTAATAAAAATTAATAGAGCCTAGGAACTCATACTAAATTGTAAGGCGCTTTTTAAATTTTTTAAAATTTAATATATATAAGTGGGTACAGTGATGTTATATAAGTACATATGGTTACAAAATATATGTATATTCGCAATCTCACCAATGAAGAAACTGGTTCTTGTGCTTGGTGAGCGAGTTATTATAAGGAAAATTGAATAAAATTATGCAATAGGTAAGTATATATATAATAGGAACAATTGAAACATCTGGATTATCTATGTGTGTAGTTGTACATATATTGGATTCTGTTACATACTAATCATTGAGTAATTAGGAACATCTAAATACAGTGGAGATGAGTATAGACTGATAATAAATATAAATGAAGGGAAAAGCAGGCAATTATTTCTGAAAGTGTAACTTCAGTTTTAATTTAAGTTTGTTGATATCCTTTAATTTTTTTATTTCAATCGGAAGGTTGTTGAAAAACTTTATTCCTAAATAAGTATAGTTATTTTGCATTTGTTTGGTATTACATTTTGGTATTTTGATATTGTATTCATTTTTGATAGGTGGGTTTCAAAGTTTTTGATCATATTATCTTTAGGTAATTTTTCTCATAAATGGCCCTAAACAAATTATACAATTATTACTTATTACTCTACCATAGATACGTACAACTATAGTTTATGTATGGGGTATTTTGTTTTATGTTTAACTAGATAAGTATACGACCAAATAAATTTAATATATGGTACCCTATTTTATTGAATATGTAACATCATTGTTTTCTGTGGATTTATTTGCAAATTGAAGGCCGCATCGAATCCCCTTTTAAAACTACTTGAATGTTGAAATTCGGGTACTCAAAACCACTTACATTCATGGCTTATGTATCCCGACAGCCTCCCTACGTCTAAATCATAAATTTCTCCTAATCCCTGTGCACTCTGCTGCTCTTGACATGTCAGCACTTTTTGCCTACATTATTTGTATAAGAATATAAATTTCTTCCTCCCATGTTATTCCGTACATCTGCATGTTCAATATTAATGCATGACCCCACACCAAGGAGCGTCTTACAAATATATTATGCAGAACATAGATTTAAAATACGGGGTGTGTTTTTTATTGATTTGTCTAAGATGGCGAATGTACACGGAGAAAAAAGCGTACGGCTTTTTTTATCAAGATACTGTTGTTAAAATGTGACTGAAAATGACCATTTCCTAGTAAAATATTAGTCATCTAGAATATAGCTGAACACGTGTTCACGCAGGTGCATTTGTCCAAATAAATATAATGGACGAGATGCGAAACTGTTATAATTCTAAAGAACACGTGTTCCGACTTCCTAATAACATATTCTTGCTTGACTGATAGGTTTTTTTATGAAATTTGTCAAATCATTCGTTTTAGGCCTCCAGTCCCATTTTTAACAGGAAAATGTATAATTTGAACAGATTTTTTTATAAACTAACAATATTTCAGATGAGTAAGTTTTTTTCCGTGTGGGTTTCCAAACACATACCTACCAATAATTAGTTTTGAGGTTTTTTTGTAGATAACGTTGTTTGACGTTTCATCCCTAGAATTATTGGTATTTTTTTTTTACAGATAATGTTATTTGATTTCAATAATTAGAATTATTGTATGTGTTCTGTAGACAACGTTGTTTATATACTATGTGATTGAAACTTTTACACTTACAATCTGCGTAGGGCTACTTCAGACGTGTGCATCGTAAAATTACGTTTGTTAGGATATTATTTCGGCCAGGGTTTAAAAAAACTTTGATATTATTAAAAAAACTTTTTATTTTGCAATGGAGAAATATAATCCAAACGATATTAGAAAGCGAAAACACCATGCTGTATATTCAAATCTAGACGTTAACCACAGAAAAAAATATTAAAAAAATACTCCTCTATGAAACCAAATATTCCGAACGAAATTCTTTATGAATTATTTTTATATGAAACGATAAAAAGTTTAGGTGACAGAAACGTTTTTGATATGTTTGTATAATAAAATGCTTTTGTTTTTATACATTTTTTTTTTGTTATCAGTAATTTTAGTTACAAAAATCGTAAAGAGTGTCATTTTTATTTATTTTTTTAGGTTTGTAATTTTTAATATTTCTAAAAATACGTATTTTTTTCTAATAATGATTTTGAAATTGATTTTAATTTTTTTTCTAATAATGATTAATGAACTTTTTGGATAAATACAGAAATATTCCGTTTATTTGGATTTTATTATAAGCAGAAATACTTCTGTCAAGATATATAAAAATGATCGTTTAAGTAGATGCTTTTAAAATCTACATTAGAGCACAATGAAAAGAACTTTAAAAATGTCACGATGTGTCAAGCGAGGGTTTCCACTCTTTCAAGGCATGTAGGCTGCATAAGGAACATGCTAGAAATTATAAGTAGCAAAGCCAAGTAGCAGTCTAGAAATATTCACGTGCAGTTACGGAAAATAGGAAAAGCAAAGAGGCAGGAGTTTGTTTACGAAGAAACGTCTGGGAAGTTTGTTTCTTCCCCCGTGTCCTTATCCCGTGTCAACGCCGGGAATATTGTCAAAAGTTGAAAATAAATATGGAAAGAATTGTACGACTGTACATGTTACAATGGAGTTACAGTTGAAAGTAACAAAATATTTTCCATAATAACCAGGTTTTACACGATATTCTTGTATTCTTGTGTTAATTGTTGGTAGATGAATAATCGATCGATGATTAATTTGATACATTCACTTCATTTATTAACGTTCCATGTTCCAATGTTCAAAATTTAAAAATTACACGACAAATCACGGAAATTCGTTTTTTTTGTTGAATCTATACAGGGTGTCCGAAGAAAAACTGTGCTAACTTCGGAGGGTGATTCTACATAATTTTAGAAGTAAAAAAGGTATAAAATAACTTTTTATAAATTTTAATGTTTTAACGGAGTTTTTAGGTAAATAAGTTATATTGTTTGTATGAGAAAATAAATATTCTTGTATGGAAAAAATAACTTTGTATGGGAAAATAAAAATGATGACACGAATAAACGAAAAAGTTATTTTTCTTTTTTACTTCTACCATCATGTAGAATCACATCCCGAAGTTCAGTGCACTTCACCTCCGGACACCCTGTATAAAAAAAAACAGTTCATGTTGCTTATATTATGCACCCACCCAGATTAGAAGCGTTTTTTGAAATAGCTTTAGCTGTGTATGGTGATCAGATTTGAATAGTCAGGCACTTCCCTACCTTCCATTTCCCCATATGATTCTCATCTTCTCTACCTTCAGGTACAACATACCGCAATAGGAGATGGTACAGTGTCAATTCATCCGGACAATTGGCACTCTTGTGTAGCATTCACATAAAAATACATTTTAGTGGCTGCAACTTGAACATTTTAAAATTTATTGTGTTATAACGAAAACAGGCTTTTACTAGTTTTAAAACATTTTTTTCACAAACGTAGTTACTTAAAATGGCTTTAGCCATATTTGGTGACCAGATATGAATAGCTGGGTACTTCCCCACCTTTCTCTGCACACTCCTCTTCCCCTACCAATTGCTTTCGGCCTCATAAATTACCCCAATTAGGGATGACATTGTCTCACTAACTCCAGTCGGTTGGGAACAGTTGGATGTGGTAGGTGCTCACATAAAAATACATCGTCTAGGTATTTACTTCCTGAAAATTTTTAAATGTAGGGTCAGTGAGTGTAGTTCTATCACCCAACTGGGTCAGGACATCCCTTTACAGCCCCGAGATATTTAACCCGCTTTAGAACTATGAACTATGCTTCCCGGAAAACACTGGTCTGAGGCAGTCAACGCTTAGATCAGCAACATCAGCAGCTGTAGGCAGACTGATAGAACCTATGCGCAAGCCAAATACTAAGTTTGGTGATCGCGCTTTCGGAGTATCTGGGCCGAAGGCTTGGAATAAACTCCCTCCGGAACTAAGATCCATAACAAGTCCAACAGAATTCAGGTCTAAACTAAAAACTTACCTTTTTAAGTTGTCGTACCCTTAAATTAAATATACCAATCCTAAGAGAAAGTCCAGTTATATTCAATTTTTCAATTAATTCCTAAACCCTGTATCTAAATTTCGCCAATAAACAATTAGATAATATTAATTAAGTGTTAATCTCAAGTGACCTACCAGGTAAGTATTATACTGTATATTTTCTCCATAAATAGTTAAGTAATAACACTGTAGAAATGTATTACAAGTTTGTACAGCGCCCTTGAGGTGTTTTTGCACAAAAACGGCGCTATAAAAGTCATCCAGGTATTATTATTATTATTATTATTTTAACTTCCCCAAATGGGTTAGGAAAAACTACCTGCCTAACAGCGTGCTGGAATCGCTTACTTGCATTTGTCCAAAGCCTGCTCTACCTTTTACGACGGCTCCAAAGTGTGGAATTTCATCCCGTGGGTTTATTGGAATTATAATGGTGTTTATTCTGTTTTTGTGGAATTTTGCTATCGCCCAAATAGGATTAATAAAACTCTGAAGGTAGTTACCGTGACGGCTTTATTTTCGTTGAAATTTTAATAACGTTGCTGATAAAAAAATTTAAACGATTTTCCACAGGTTTATCCAAATATTTTGCCTACTTAGTACAGTAGCTCTCTATAAAACAAGAGGAAATAATTTTTTAAAATTAAATGTAATATACCGTTATTAAAAAAGATGTTTTTCTTTCATTTTCCATTCTTTTACTTATTTCACAATCGTTCGATTCCCGGCCATTGGTTAACTTCAGAGATTGGTTTTAAAATGTTGATGGCTGTTATGGTTGACGGCGTAACTAATTGCAGAACAAAAAACCCAACGGAAAATTCGACACGATGCTGTCAATCATCAAATAATTGAATATGGCGCAGAATTACGATTTTGTGATGATGTCAAATAATATGAAAGGAGTTCAAACACCTGGGCCTAAATTATTAATAACACTATTTTTGGGAATATATTGTTTTAAATATACGAGATACATATTATGTTGAAGCTACCAATTATATTTGACGTGTTAGATGAAACCCTTGTAATACAGCGCCCTTGAGGTGATTTTGCAGAAAAACGGCGCTATACAAGTCATCCAATTATTATTATTATTATTTATTATTAAGCATAATTTAATGTAATTTTTTCCCTCCTTTTGAAAATAATTACTGTAATGAATTGGCTGAAATTACATTAATATGTATCATGTAAGTACCCAATTCGTAGACACGTTAATGTAACAATATTGTTTTCTTAATATATTGTAGTGTATTTTTATTATTTTGTAAAATTATTAACCTCAACACAGGCTTGTCCTAGTGAGGTTAAAAATTCTAACGTAAAAAACGATACAATATAAAGAAATAATAAACAATAAGCCATAAACAATAAAAAATTAACAATAAAAAATAAACAATAAACAACAATTTTACACATTTTGTTTCAGAATATTAATGAAAAAATGTTATTTAGTACCTAAATATTATTTAAAAGCGACGGTACTACCTTCTATGACCCATTTGTTAAAGCAGACTAACATGATTCTGCAAAGTTTCTTGTTAGAAACTTTCCTCAACTCTTTATTAGCTTCGTTTGTTCCTCCGTGTTATCTCTTCAAGAATCTGCGTTTTCAGAAAACTCTTTTGAAAAAAGTGATTGGTAAAAATCAGGTAACTTTCTTCCGAGGCTGTTCGTGGAACACATTTTTACGGATAAGATTCCTTCGGATTGTTTTTCAATTACATTTTCCTCCTCTTCTCTTCGACGAATCTTATATTCTTGCGAAAAAAAGTTCTTAAATGAGATTTTTATATCCTAATGACAGTAGATTTTCTTAACGAAGAATGTAAAGCGTTTTTTGATGAACTAACAAAAAACAATTTGAAGAATGCTCTCTTTAAGCCTATTTCAAAAAATACTTTGCGATTTTTTAAAAAGATTTAATTTAATATACTTTTATGTATTTTTTAACAGATACATATAAAATAAATGTTACCCCTATTACTAAACAGACTCTTTACTCCGGTTCGACATTGTTATGCTAGGCCCGACTTTAAGCCTGGTTTAAGGCGGTTTTAATCGTACAAATGCTGTGGTAATACGTTTTTACTGTTTCAACCTTACGCGCCGCTTTACATATAAGTAAAAAATGTTTAACACAGTGTAGAAGGATTCTTGCTGCAGAGTCTCCATCTTCTATCTTCGTCGAACGACATAGCTGTGCTGCCAAGGTCTGTTATCTATGTGAGGATATTGTGTCAGCCCTTTATTAGCAGCAGATACATACCTGAACGGATGACGAACCTCGTGCTTGCACTGTTGGTGGACGCGGTGGACTCTCTCGCTCAGCAGCTGGTCCAGTTTCTTCACCACTTAGGATTCTTGTTGCAGAGTCTCCATCTTCTATCTTCGTATCACCTGTTCCTGTACTTCTTTTTACTTAACTTAACTTCACTTTATTTTTGTAATATTTATATTTTTGCTAATACCTGCATCAACTGTAAAGCGCCCCTGATGTGATATCTCACAAAAGCGGCGCTATACAAATGGTCGAACAAGTAAATAAATTCTAACAACGCAAACATATATATTTTCTCACCACAATGAAACTTTGTGTGAGAAAGGGGTGGAATTTCACTCAAATAATAAAATAAAAATGCGTAATAAAATATTGTTAGGTTTTTACAATATGGCTGGGAAAAATATGAAGCATTTTTTTAATATAAAATATTGCGTGTATTTCTGGAATACTTTAAGTCTTGAGTTTTTATTTACAGTCCTTTTATAATTCGTAGCCTTGTCATGAAAAATAAAAACCTTTCATTTTGGACAACATGCCCTTTAAAAAATATTGAAAAATACAGATTCTTTTTACACTATTCTATGAAGTAAGTCACTTTCGTAGAGTTAGTATAGATACCTTACCTTTAGTCGCTTTCATAGAGTTAGTATAAATACCTTACCTTTAGTAGCTTTCATAGAGTTAGTATAAATAGCTAACCTTTAGTCGCTTTCATAGAGTTAGTATAAATACATTATCTTTAGTCAGTTTCGTAGAGTTAGTATAGATACCTTACCTTTAGTCGCTTTCATAGAGTTAGTATAAATACCTTACCTTTAGTAGCTTTCATAGAGTTAGTATAAATAGCTAACCTTTAGTCGCTTTCATAGAGTTAGTATAAATACCTTACCTTTAGTAGCTTTCATAGAGTTAGTATAAATAGCTAACCTTTAGTCGCTTTTATAGAGTTAGTATAAATACATTATCTTTAGTCAATTTCGTAGAGTTAGTATAGATACCTTACCATTAGTCGCTTTCGTAGAGTTAGTATAGATACTTTACTTTTAGTCGCTTTTGTAGAGTTAGTATAGATACTTTACTTCTAGTCGCTTTCGTAGAGTTAGTATAGATATCTTACCTTTAGTCGCTTTCGTAAAGTCAGTATTGATATCTTACCTTTATTTCAGAACAGAGATATATAAAATTTTAAAGAAGGTATTAATAAAAATAAAGGTTTGATCTTAAATCCATCGGAAGTTCATAAGTTTTAGCTTTAGAGCTTCAAATGAGTACTATGCCATCAATATTCATGATAATTTTTGGTTCATGTACTTAAATGTACCTCTCCAACATTTGAGGGACATATATGACCGGGCGTCCATATTTTGTAAAAGAATTTTTATCTTTTTTTGTTGTTTGTTTTTGGGGTGTTATGCCGTGTTGCGCTAACTCCTTCTTTAGCCGACGTTTCGGACAGCGTTGCAGTGTCCATCATCAGGGCAGATCCGGTAGATCCGAAGATGTGTGAATTTTGGTTGTCGAGTTTGTGCTTATTTATTTGTGGCCTGGGCCCATCCAAGTGCGAAATGCCAACGGAAGTGGCGACATCTTGTGGCGAATTCTGAAAGCTCAGTATTTATGTTAGCCTGGGTCCCGTCAAAGTGCGAAATGCCAACGGAAGTGGCGCCATCTTGTGGCGAATTCTAGAATTAGAAAACCGATTGACAGCGATTAGAGTAGATGTACCCAGTATCAAGGTATAAATGCAATGGTTTTATATTGTGTTATTATATGGTATTGGAGTATACTTAGACATGTTATTTGCGTTTAGCTTTGGTGTAGCCATCAATTACCGGATACCAAGAGCTGTTGAGCTTAGCTCCGTCGTCTCTATTGATATTAAATGGATTTTTGTAGATTTCAATTGCCTCCATAATCAGGCGTGATCTATAAGTTTTGGGTCTTCCCAGGACCTCGGGAGCAAATCCAAAGTAATGGCCGGTTTCAATTAAGTGTTCGGCGATTGCCGATTTATCAGGGTGGCCAAGTTTACAAGCACGAAAATGTTCTGCTATCCTTTTGGAAATCGTCCGCTCTGTCTGGCCTATATAAACCTTGTCACAACCAGAGCAGCTGAGTTTGTACACTCCATCTGCTTCCAGAGGAAACTTAGTCTTTGCAGACCTCAGTAGGTCTTGGATTTTGGTGGTGGTTCCGAAGACAGTTTTGATGTTTTCTTTTCTCAACAGCCTGGCAATTCTGTCTGTCACATTGTGAACGAAAGGCAGGAAAGCACAGCCTTTTGAGTCTTGTTCAACTCTGTCTTCGTTTGTTGTAGATTTGGCTCTTAAAATTTGCCTTGTCTGACTTGCCGGGTAACCGTTGCGCTCCAGTGCATCGGTCAGTTTTATAAGTTCTGCTCCAAGTTTTGTTTCTTCACATATTCTGGTCGCTCGGGTCACCAACGTATGGATAAGTCCTCTCTTCTGCGCTGGGTGGTGATGCGAATCAGCGTGTAAGTATCGATTCGTATGAGTTGGTTTCCTATATACGGTATGTCCTAGGCTACCATCGTGTTTTCGCATCACCTCCACATCTAGAAAAGGCAGGCCTGATTATGGAGGCAATTGAAATCTACAAAAATCCATTTAATATCAATAGAGACGACGGAGCTAAGCTCAACAGCTCTTGGTATCCGGTAATTGACGGCTACACCAAAGCTAAACGCAAATAACATGTCTAAGTATACTCCAATACCATATAATAACACAATATAAAACCATTGCATTTATACCTTGATACTGGGTACATCTACTCTAATCGCTGTCAATCGGTTTTCTAATTCTAGAATTCGCCACAAGATGGCGCCACTTCCGTTGGCATTTCGCACTTGGACGGGACCCAGGCTAACATAAATACTGAGCTTTCAGAATTCGCCACAAGATGTCGCCACTTCCGTTGGCATTTCACACTTGGATGGGCCCAGGCCACAAATAAATAAGCACAAACTCGACAACCAAAATTCACACATCTTCGGATCTACCGGATCTGCCCTGATGATGGACACTGCAACGCTGTCCGAAACGTCGGCTAAAGAAGGAGTTAGCGCAACACGGCATAACACCCCAAAAACAAACAACAAAAATGCTTTTGGCCGTGAGAATCTAAAAACTTACCCGAATTTTTATCTTTTAATTTTTTTGAAGTTAGAAAGAGAAATAATTACTCTTTCCAGTTTGTCTCTAATATTTACACTAGATTTAAAAAATAAATATGAAGAAAATAACAATGAATAATTTAAGTTTTAACCTACTTTTAACATTAACGTGATTATTATAACACATATAAGAATTACGTTGTAAGGTTTCAAAGTTTACCTGAAAAAAACAAGAAAATCGAATTATATTAACAAATACAAAATCCTGATCAAACAATGGATCATCGAAAAAGGTCGTGCAATAATTAGTCACCTCACCCAAATATAATCCTCTATCTCATTATTGCTACCACTACCTACCAACCTGATAATTTATGTCAAATATTTTTGCTTTATTGAAAAATGTACTTTATTTTAATATTATAAAATATTTGTAAACTAGTCTGTCTCGGCACAGGATTTCCTAGTGAGACAGGAAAAGCCAAAAAAAATGTAAACCTTTTTATATAGATGAACAAAATAAAATAAAATAAATAAAAAAAACTGCTTGGTAGGTTGATGGTTTTTTAAAATAAATAAATTAAATAAATAAATTTTTAAAATAAAATAAATTTTAAAAAACCATTCCTCTAAAAAGATAACTGTTTCAAAACCATTCCAAATCCTGCATCAAATAATATCAGCACAATCGGTATTAATTCTCCATAATCACGAAACTTAACCGTTTAAATATTTTGGAAGGATTCCAAATAGTCAAACGATATTTCCTTGCCAAAATGGTAGCACACGCTGGACCTTATGCCATTACTATAAAAGCTGGTCGTTCACACCCAATAACTTACTAGAACATAATATCCGATTATTGCTAACGTTCAACACTACTTTGATTCAACATTGTATTAAAAAAGTAAGTAATGTGATTAGATCATTAAAAAAACACCGATCTGAGAACCTTTAGTCTAAATTTCTCCAGACACAAGGGACTCTTGTGGGAAATCCAAATAAAAAATAAAAAAAACTATTGCAATTTTGGTATAAAAATGTATACACACACACTTTAATATCTCAATGTTTCTAATATATATTTTTTCAAATTCCACAATCCTAATGAAATTGAAAATACCAGCAATGTTTGGATAAAATGAGCATCAATTTTAACATTTGCGCTGACTAAAATAAATACCATTTGTCTTATTGTCTTATTTAAACTTAAATACATAGTTAGTAATAACATAGATCATTGTAGAAATGTATTATATATTTGTACAGCGCCCTTGAGGTGATTTTGCACAAAAACGGCGCTGTACAAATCATCCAAATATTATTATTATTATTATTTAATAGTATTGTAATACATCTAAATATATACTGTTATTATAATCACGCAAAGAGTGTACACATTTTGTTGTGACATCCTGTATGGTGCAAAACATGAATTTTGATTTTAATATTAATTTATTGAAGCATTGATTTTCTCATCTTCGTGTTTGTTGGTATCCCGATCTCCATGTTTTCCGACTGTAGCCTATTTCGGGTTACTTAAAAAAAAAAAAATTTTGATAAACATTTTTTCATGTTATTGCTGTGTCTATATTAATGGTCTTCCGCAAATATTGTTGATTTAGGCATAATCCTAAATCATAAATCTGTTAATTCCACATTATAATGAAGCAATTAAAAGCGATGATAAAACGTGATTATTTCTTATTTATCACGTTTTTTTTGGTATTCTAAAGCAGTATTAATTAGCCACACGAATAATTCAATCGACTCGTGCCGCATCCAAGTAGTGATCTCAGGTCTTACCGATGAAGACATTTCACCATTAATCACAAACGTCCGTATCGTGTCTTGTCTTTTAACCCCTTCCTTAGTGAATAGGCGGCAGCTGCGACCGCAGACCCTCGGAATAGATAATAGGACGTAATAGCCCAAATCGTGATGGAAAAAAAAGAGTGACCACTCCAGGAAGAATGACCGTTGCAGCTGCTCAACTGCTAGACTTAACAATGAAGAATGTAAACCGTTGGTAGAATTTTAAACCCTTTTATCCAAACATCTTGCGATCGTTGTTTCATTAAAAAAACAGGAGGATCAACAAAATTAACTGAATGTTCTGACATCTATTTATATAATATATATTAATTGGAATAAACTCCCTCCGGAACTAAGATCCACAACAAGTTCAACAGAATTCAGCTCTAAACTAAAAACTTATCTTTTTAAGCTTTCATACCCATTAAATATACCATTCCTGAGAGTAGCATTCTTGTGTTGCCCATAATACATTGTAATCACACTTTTCTTATTGGATTTACATTATCGGAATCTGTCTTACACCGAGGGATGAATCACATTTAGGAAAGTGAGTTATGATCAAAACCGTGTACTGTATTACCGCCCAGCATAAAATTTGCTTTTCCTTTCCTGAATATACTCATTCAAGAACTTAAATATAAATATTATTAAAATAAATACCAGAAAGTCTAATTATGTCCAATTTTCCAATTATGTCATAAATCCTGTACCTAAATTTAGCTAATAAATAATTAGCTAATGTTAATTAAGTGTTAATATCAAGTGACCTACCAGGTAAGTATGGTACTGTATATTATCTCTAGATAGAGTTAGTTATAACATAGATCATTGTAAAAATGTATTATAAATTTATAAAGCCAATTTCACAAAGATTTAAAGTCACAAATGCGGCAAAAAATTGGACCAAAGTGTTGTGGCAAATTTATGCGTTATGCCTTCGCTCTTAACTCAAATATTTATGTTACGTAAAGACCCAAACAAACATAAAACACATAGGTGCTATAATCAGAGACCAAAAGACACAGATGACAGTTTATAAAACGAGTACTTAATTGAAAAACGTAAATAGGTAATATAAATGTAGTAATTTAGATTTTTTTTTATAAGTTCAAAGAATACATTTATCGAAAAGCACTTTCGTACATTTTTGTGTTTGAGGCCATGTTATAAAAACTCGACCCGGCAATTGTTTTTCAATTGTGAGCATTCATTCATTTATGAAAAAACAAATAAATCACTTTATTCAAATGTTGAATTTGCGTCGATTTACAAACAACCAATATTGTCGAATTACCGAGCAAAATCCAGAACGACTCCTGAAATGGCAAGTAGGTCATGAAATTCTGAAAGCCGAAACCAATAATGTACATTATTTGTTATTTCTTTTAAATCCAGACAACTACAGAACGCTTTTAATTTCCGCCCAACACAGATATATTTTCAATTTCTGTTGCTGAAGTTTAATTATGGTTGTATGTTAACACCATTAAAGAAATGACACTCGCAAGTGAAATACAATAACAAGCTTTATCGTCTCACAGAACCGAACTGAAATGGTTATTAGTTCTGTAATGGGCGAAATAACATGACGTATTTTCAGGTAATTACCTATTTCACTATTTGGAATATTACGCAATAGGTTTGCGGTTTGCAACGAGAAATCTTGTATTATGTGCTATAAAACTTCTATAGTCGCAAGTATGTAGATAAGTATATTTTTCTGTTATATTTTTGTTTTATTTGCTTACTCTAATGTGCTAATATTTAACTTTTATATAACCAGAACAGAACGAAAGTGGATCGAATACAGAATATTTGACTAATTTATATAGCGCTGTTTTTGTGTAAATCACCTCAAGGGCGCTGTAAGTTACCGTAAATAAAGACAGACATGGGCGAATAATAGTAATATTTGGCTAATTTATATAGCGCCGTTTTAGTGAGAAATCACCTCAAGGGCGCTTGTAAAATACGTCCGAGGTACATTCAAACGTAATCCGCCATTATTTTTTTATTTGACTAATATGTATAAATACGTTACACGTTTTTTTTTCTAAAACTGAAACAATATCTCAAAAATTCTGCGGTTTTCTCGAGTCGGGAACCTCTCCAGTAAGTTTGGCATAGAAAAGAAGAACATTTTCATGTTTTTACAGCGGAATAAAGTCATTCTCGTGGTCTTTGACTGCACACTTCAGTCATATTATGAGTTTATTTTGCATTCACTACAAATTATAAATATTAAGAAACATTTTTAAAATATTTTGCTTGTTTTAATCAATACGATGGTTTTTGCACTATGTGATCCATTTTCGATGACAGAAAACCGATTAAATATTAGGATTCACAAGTCATATTATTTAGACAAACACTTGCTGACTCACATCAAAAACTACTCTACTGTTCCGAATGAAACTAAGCATTCCTGTTAGTTACGAAATATTATGATTCAATCCAACCAAAACTTTACTTCAGGTTAGCCAATGATCAAAAATGATCCTGTTAAAAAAGTGACTGCATGACAATTTCTAGATAAAAAATATGAGTAATTCATAATATATCGACAACGCGTGTTCTTTTCCTAGTATATATCATGCCGGAATTTTACAATATAAGTATGTCAATATCAATATCCGTCTTCATAAATCAATTTTGGTCTAAACGCTTCGAAATAAATATTTTTTTGCGCACATGACTTGTTCTTTGTTGCTATTGAGAAAGTACAAATAATGTAAAAAAAATTCTTCGTTCATCACGACGCGACTTCGCGTCGCGGCACTCCCAGCGTCGGCCCACGGCACACCGGATGTGGAGCACTGTCGTATGGCTTCTATCTGTCTACCCTGGAGGGAAAAGGGTTAGATGCTTATGTTGTAAGTAATAGAAACCACAAAATTATTGATTATCTAAGATTCCGTTGCATCTAGGAATTGAACCTTGCTGTGGGGCCTTGCTCTACCACTGAACTAATTCGACTCTATCAAATTCGGCTAACTAACAAAATTTTATTCATTTTCTCAACGCATATTTTTAGTGGCTGCTATCTTTATGTATGATTGGATTATTCTCTAAATTTTGAATTTTTATAAATTACAATAAATTTATTTTCTATAATTAACAATGTCTACTCTCCCAGGTTCTCTTAAATTTTCAAACATTTTTTAAGTACGTTCATTGAAAATTTTCCCATTACCAGGCGAGCAGAAAGCTCCCTGGTAATATTTTCCCGATTCACAAGCTTGAATGCACTCCACTAAATTTCCCCAGAGCTTTTCAGCTGAAGTGTTTCATTTGTATACATTCAATCTTTCTTCCGAAACGCTAAGTTTAAATCGCAGTGGAATATTAAAATGTTTTATTTAGAGTCCTTAATGAAGTATTTAAGATTTAAACGGTGAATTGCCAACCAACCACTTCTCTAAGAAGGATATTTTGATTGTATTTTTTGAAGCTTTGAATCAAACTTTTTAGAACAGAACACTGGAATACTTTACACATGCAGGCGCATAGCATTTAGGAGTCAGAAATAACCTCTAGAAACATATATCGTTTAATTAAACGATATAATATATGTAATTACATCATTGAAAAAGTAACATTAAAGCAGTTACATATATTGGAAATAACAAAATTGAATGGGAGAAAATCTGGTCAAATCATTCGTTTTCCCGTTAAAAACGGGACTACAGGCCTTTATCGAATGAATTGACAGAGTTACTAACAAAGTATCAGTTAAAGCAAATTTTTTATGAGGACGGTGGAACACGTGTTGATACAAATACTGACGTAATATTGACGTACTGATATTGTCACATTCCTTCATGATATTTAATAGGAAAAGAATAGGGGTTCTCGATATATTCTGAATTATTATTATTTTATCAGGAAATCGGCATGCTATTACGTTTTTAATATGATCATTTTCTCTGTGTAATTGTATAACATCAGCAGCAGGTACAGCATTGCAATTATAAATCCATTTTGCTCTAAACTGAATCTAACTTTAGCACTGCATGCAAATTTGAGCCACTGTACAATGCAATAGTAGTTGACCAACCAATCGATCAAACTGCGACCAGAGTAAGTAGGTAGGTTCCTATTTATATTATTATTTGTAGATGCGTAGTTGGTCATAATCATTGGGGAAATGTCAAATTATCGGTAATTCATTGAGGTGCGTCTGGATAAAGGTGTGTCATGCGATTTATTCTCATTACGTCAACAGAAGTCAACCGGAGTGACTGTTGGTTAGTTACTCACAAGTTGACTACAGAGCTTTCTTGGTGTGATTTTCCACAATTCTGTGCTTTAAAAATCGCATGTACCTATGCGAATTTGAATATCAATGAGCTAAACAAATCGCCGAAATCGACAAGAGATTTTTGGAGCTATTGAGTTGTTGTGGCACGTAGAAATGGATATTTATAGGAAAAAAAACAAATCAAGGACGCCATGGGAAGGAATAGCTCGTACAAATGAAAACTTGAGAAAATTTATTGGTAATATTTCACCGGTTAGTGGCTGAGTGAACACATGCATCGGATTGCCACCTAGACGTCGTGGGTTCAATTAGAAAATAAATGATTTAAGTTGGAACATAAACAGATTAAATGCGTAATAAAAATAATAATTTGATAGGGTTTAACTAGTTTCAATGACTACACGGAGAAAAATGACTTACTATTGTATTAAGAATAGGATTGCAGGCCTAACGAATGAATTAACAGGTTTCCTAATAAACTTATAGTAAATTACGTATATATTATCATGATGTCAGAACATGTGTTCATTACAAATAACATTATTTGTATTGTCATGAAATATTATCATGAAAAATTGTAAAAAAAAATCATAAATTGATGTTTTGTTAATAAGATAAATAAATATATAATTCCACGTTTCTTTAATTTCAAAACCTTTTTTCCGTGTGCACATTTGATGTTGTTATTGCTGGCCGTTTCTTCCGATACATCTGAGACAGACATTTTCGTTGTGACTAATGTATTATGGGAATAAATATTTTCACATGCCAGAAAATTTATAGAATTCACAAATATTCTGAAAGATGACATCTCATGCTCACAAATTAAAGCCTGTTAATTTATCTTGAGGGCGAAAATAGATTTATCTCCGTGTAGGAGAAAAAAAACTGAAAAACACAATTTTCAACCCAACAGCAATTTTCGTAAAAAAATAAATTGGAAGAAATGTGTAGTTAAAGTTAAGAAGTGAAGATAGAACATGAGTCTTAATATGTAATTATATTTTTATAAATTCAATCCTATAGTATATTCAATGAGAGTAGGTACTCATTGCCCTGCCCATACAAGCCATGAGAGGTTTAGAATACAGGTGTGTTAGCCAGCCAGTCTTTGAGTCCTAATTTACATACTGTGGGTTCCTTTGTACCTCGTACTGGGGAGATAACACGTCTCCTTCCACCCCCGACCCCTATTGGGGAAATTTTCCAGATCAATGAGTACCTTAACTTATGCAAATCAATTTTACGATTGACAGCTCAATTACCCAACCCCCGGCGTATTTATAGCACATCAAATTATATTTACCCTGTTTACTCAACTCGTTTAGATAAAGGAACGTTCTGCATTGCTGATGATTCATGCCAGTCTTATTACGAATTGGAGATACTATTATAACATTACTTATTCGGCTAATTTCGTGAAAAAGTGTTAGCGATGAGTCGTTCATGAACGAGCCACACAATTGATTAGCCGTATCCGTATGACTCCCGATAAACCGTACCACCGCTCAATCGAACGGTACGTTTTATCGGGAGATATTTCAGAAAAAATAGCGTCATTAAAATTATCCCAGTATTAATTGTTATTAAATTCTCAGAGATGTGAATGTCTAACATCTGGAATTGGACATATGTAAATACACCTACAAACTACCTAGCATCTGATTCGTGGTACGAGGCGACGTTCTGGTACCAAGAGTCGTACGATCCTACATGAGCTTACGCTGGGAGCCGTATCGAGGGAGCCTACGGCTCCCGTTCAATTAAGTCGTACGAAAATATTGAGCTGATACCGTGGTACTGGTATATAGAATGAGTCATGGCCAATCGCTAGTTCTGGGGAACCTTTTCTATTTTTCTTTGTTTCCTCGTTATTTGATTTTTAACAACTACGTACTGCCAGTGAGCATAACCGAACTGAAATACCCACTTGTATTTCTGTGCTCCTAGTATTTTATTATTGTCCGCAGGTTCACGTTTTGACGATTATTAATATTTTTTATAACTGCGGAAATTGACACAAATTACCCTATGACTTTTCTGTGATCCTGGTATTTTGTTCCTGACGAGAGGTTTACGTTTTGACGTTTATTATTATTATAGCGCAGATCCGTGAAAAGGCACGAATGAATAGTGTGATCACAATGGAAAATGAAATATCACAATGTCTGAATTCTCGACAAATTAATTCCAATTTAAAAAAAGTCAATTAAAATAATTTTCTGTTACAAACTGTTATTGTTAGGTACTTTACCGCTTGTCACTCCAAATAAATACCAATTTTGAATGTGATTAAATTAAATTCAAAGTAAAAGTTGTAGAGCTCTTTGAACCGGAGTACAGACAGAATAACAAACTAAAATAATGTTATAAACTGGTATTTACAGATGTCGCAGAATCATGTCGTGAAATGATTCAAATTTATTGAATTGTTAACATTGGCACATACATGGTTGACGGAGTTGTCCATTGAAAGCTCTTATTATTATATACTAGGTTGTGGAAAGCTCTTCAATAATGTTTTGTTCACCAAAACATCACGCGCATCCTTAGAAATGCAAAGGGGAATAAAAATATAATGTTTAACTCAATCGTATTTCAGACCTTTTTAATTATTTAGAACGTACATTTTTATACATATCTCAATTACCGAATATAATAATTTATGTTGCAAAACAGATGCATACTATGCTAATTCAACCCTCAACTAAACACCAGAAGACAACTGCTGACCCTCCCTCCCATTGTCCATCCACAGTCGAATGGAGTGATTTTGGGCGGTAGTAATATGTACCATCTGTTGTTACCCGATACAACACGTTGTGATGTCCACTGAACCAAGGTCTTGCGGTGGTTGTTTGAAAACTGTCATAGTAATTTACTGGGGTAAGTAAATATTTGTGTAAGTTTGTGTTTGGCAAATAGTAAACCAAATAGCGGTATGAATTTGCGGTACTCTTTGAAAACTCGGCGAAAAATTCTTTAAAAACACACAAACTCATAATTTTTACCGTTTGTTTTTACGCTGTGGTTATCAAATGATTTCATTTACCACATAATGCATACAGATGAAGATTTTTTCAATGTATAGTACTTATAATGTTTGCGTATCCTTAACAAGAGTGAGACCAAGCTATATATAGCATTGCGCAAGAAATAAATGACAGCGTTCGATTATTACACCACCGTAGTTGTTTTCTGTCGTGTTTCATGACTTCAAAAATCAACTCGCAAGGTTTTTTTACTGTACATATATTTTAAAATATATTTGGTTTGACTTAGGATTGAACATTCCTACCCAGGAACTGGAGTCGACCACTCTACCGACCTCGCCAAATGTCGATCGGATAGGAGCTACATTTATTTCATATATTAATTGCTATAATTTCATCAAGTTATGTCCGCGTGTGTATATGTGATTGCCACCAAGTTGAGAGAATGCATTGACATCAATAACGAGTCTATTTCCCGAGTTTCAGTTTGATCAGATGTCGGGAAGTGGGTAAATTTCCACTTCTAAGATTTGCATTCATTCATTACCGAAAACAAAAGTGAAATTTAAAAGATGTAAATAAAAAGGAAGAACTTTATCGACTTTCTAACAAATCATTAAATCATTTCCTCTGATAATCTTATATCTTAACTGAAGTATTTTAATCTTATGTACATGTAATTAGGAGGTACATAATACTACTAGTTATCTACTGGAATTGACTTGCTTCGAAGACTAAGCATTATTGATCTCTTCAACGGCCGGCAAATGGCCGGGAGATATTTCGAATATGAGAAAGATGTGTTTTTAATCAGATTCTTCCTACCTTTTTAATTTATTTCCTGATTTATTGAAAGCGTCTCCACTTCAGCAAACAAACAAATAATCGTACTTCTTCCCCTGCTCATTTAAATCATCTACAGCTGCGTCTTTGATTCCTCAGCATTTACTTAATTGAGTTGTCACCTGCAGAATATCCAGAGAGGTCTACCCTGACGTCAGAGGCCGTTTAAATTTTCTTTGAATATGGTTTTAAACCATCATTTTATTTTTGCGGAGAATTTCGGCATTTTATTTTACTTAGGAACAACTTAACATTCCCGTAACCAAGTTCGAAAGCTTCTTTCCGATTCCAAGACGACACGCCAGCGTTGCCGTAATATTTGAGATATTTATACATTCTTGAGCAAAAGTTATTTATTTAACGCCCAGAGGGCTTTTACATGTAGGTGGTACAATTTTAATGACAGTTTTGAAACATAAGAAAGAAATAATAAAAATAAAATTACATTAAAAAATAATGTATGCAAGAAACAAAATTAAAAATAACAAGAACATAAATTAAAAAATACAGCGATTTGACTGGTTTACAAAAATATAACTTCCATTTTTTTTTTTTTTTTTTTTTTTTTTTTTTTTATTAATATCAATAGCAAAATTTGTACAATATGTAGGTTTAAAGTATAATATAAGTATATTTTTTGTATTTTTTTCACAGTCCTCCTCACTAGGGTTTCCTGTTCTGAGGCGGCCTGTAGTTTTTCTTAAATTTTTGTATTTAGTTTTGAATTGTCTTTACATTGTCTTCATAATGTTTGTAAGTTGATTATTACTTTGATCTCTAAGCCATGTTTTGACTTTTGTTTTAAATATATTCATTTCGTTTATTTTTTTGGTTTCATTTGGTAGAGCATTGAACAATTTTATAGCATGGAATTTATTATTTCTCTGTCCAAAGGATGTGTTCAAACTGGGAGTAATCAGGATATTTTCGCTTTTTGCCCTGGTTGTGTATTTATGTTGGGCAGTGGAGTATTCGGATATGTTTTTTTTCAGTTTAAATAAAATATTTTTTGAATATAGTTTCTGTACATTGTAAACATTGAAGTTTTTGAATATTTCTTCTGTCGGAGTTCTAAGCGGAACTTTCAGTATAGTCTTTAATACTCCTTTTTGTGCTATATTGAGCCGCTCTGTGTGAGTGCTCAAGGCAGACCCCCATCCAGTTATTCCGTACTCTATTTGTGATTGACACAAAGCATAGTATACTTTTTTAATATCGTTTATATTGAGGATATTGCGAATGTTTCTAAAGAAGTATATGTACCTGGTTAGTTTTTTTGTAATTACATCTATATGTGAGTTCCAACGGAGATTATCATCAATTTCAATTCCAAGATATTTGATGCTTTTGGAGTGTGCTATAGTGGGACATGGGCATGATAAGGATTGATTTTTTTGATAAATTCCTTGGCATGAATGTAATTTGAGATTAAGGTCCTCTGACGGCTGCCCTCTGGCTGTTTTAGAAAATGTCAGATATTTTGTTTTATTGGCATTAAGCGTCAGGGAGTTTCTTTTAAGCCAGTTTTGCAGGAGACCAAGTCCGTGTTCAGCTTCTTTGTAGGTATTTATCCAATCTTTTTCTTTAAATAAAATTACTGTGTCATCAGCAAAACTAATGATTTTTCCTCTTGTTTCTAGGTTACAGATATCATTAATGTATATTAAAAATAATATCGGACCTAGTACGCTTCCTTGTGGTACTCCATGGTTGATTAGGAGAGGTTTGCTTTTTCTCTTATTAATTTGGACGCTCTGTGTACGCTCCGTCATATAGCTTTTTAGTAAGTTTAGTGTTGTACATGACATACCAATTTTTGAAAGTTTTGAAAAAAGTATTTTGTGATCTATTGTGTCAAAAGCCTTTTGTAAGTCTATGAAGATTGCCAAAGTTTTTTCTCCACTGTCTAAACTTTTAGTGATCATATCGGTAATTTTTTCTATGGCGTCACTAGTACTTAAGTTCTCCCTAAATCCATACTGAGTTTTTGATAATTTTTTATTGTCTTCTAAGTAGGATAAGAGTTGTTTTTTTAGTATTCTTTCCAATATTTTTGAAAATGTATTTAGTAGGCTTATTGGTCGGTAATTGTTTATGTCATTTTTACATCCTTGTTTAAATATTGGTATAACAATCGCTTTTTTGAGGGCTGTAGGGAATATGCTATTCGTTATAGACATGTTGACTAAGTATGTAAGTGGTTCGATAAGTTCTTTACAGAGATATTTTATTGCGTTGGTTGAGATTGTGTCCTCCCCTGAAGAAATATTTGATTTTAAAGAAGAAATTGTGTTTTTGATATCGTCAGCTGTAATTTGTTTAAAATTGAGCTGATTTCCTTGCTCAGGTGGTTCGTTTATTTGTACATCTTCATTACATTTTGTAACTTGCTTTGCTAGATTTGATCCTATATTTATGAAAAAATTATTGACGTATTCAAGTATTTGGTCAGGATTATCAGCGTATGTCCTGGGAACATTGTTTATATTCAGCACGTCAATTGATGTAACGTTGGCAGATTTAGAACTGGTTATTTCATTTATTATTTGCCACATTTTCCTGGGATTTTGTTTACAATCTGCAATTTTTTTCTTATAGTAGGTTTCTTTTGTACACATAATAACTTTTTTGCAAATGTTTCTGTATCTTTTGTAGTATCTTAACATGTGTATATCGTATGGAATTTTTTTAAGTTTCTTGTGTAACTCGTCTCTTTTTCTTATGCAGTTTATAACATTCTGTGTAATCCATGGTTTAATATGTACATTTTTGTGTGAGATTTTCTTATTAATTTTTGTGGTATTAGCTAGTATGTTATTCTGAAGAAGTTCTATGAAATAATTCCATGCATCATTTGTATTGTTCATACTTTGCAGTTTTTTCCAATCGGTACATTGTAGATTATGTTTAATGATGTTCCAGTTGATTTCTGTTTTTTCTGTTGTTAATGGTTTTTTCTTCATTTTATTTGACTTGTTTATTTTTATTGAAAGCATAGTTGTATAATGATCGGTTATAGTTGAATTAAATACAACAGTTTGAGTAATGTCTTTTGTTTTACTCATTATATGGTCTATGCAACTTTCACTGTTGTCCACTTTTCGAGTAGGAACATTTATTAAGCTTTCCAGTCCATGGGATGCTAGCATCTGCAGATATTGAATTCGCTTAGGGTGTCCATTTTCTAAAATATTTATATTTACATCTCCAATAATAAATATGTTTTTCGTTTCTTTAAGAAGGCAGAGTTCCTTGTCTACGGATTTAAGGAATGGGTCGATGTTTCTTGTTGAGGGCGATCGATAGATTGCTAATATAGCTTTTTCTTTACTGATTTTAATTTTTAAACAATTGGCATTTGTGATAATAATTTCTTCAACTTCGGCTTTTATTTCGTTTTTAATGTATATAATTACACCGTCGTTTTGTTTTTTGTTATTCAAACTTGAGTAGGTTGTATATCCAGCAATTTCCAATTTCATGTATTTATGATTTATCCAACATTCAGTAAGTATTATTATTTGAAAATTAACTTTTAAATATTTCAATAAAATTTGAAATTCATCAAAATTTTTTCTTATGCTTCTTATGTTTTTGTGTAGTATATTGAAAGAGTTGTTATTTAAATTCAATAGATCATTTGGTTCCGAGGTTAATATAATGTCAGCCATTTTTATATTTTTTTCGTAATCGTTTTTGTGCCCTTTTGTTATACAATATTTTTTATATCATCTACATGTTTTATATAAATTATTTTTTCGGTTGGCATTCTTCGCGTCATTATTTTTCCATCTTTGAACCAAACGTAGGAGTACATTTTTTCATTTTTGCATTTAGGAATAGTGTTGAAATAAGTCTTTTAAGTAATCCACAAAATTCGCAAAGTTAATATTAAATATATCGACATCACCTAAGTATTGGTTTCCCACAGTGTGAAACCGTTGTGTTGGGGTTTATGTGTGTTGCATTGGAATAGTGTATTTTGTCGTGTTGTTTTGGAGGTATTCGTAAGTTTATGAGTTGCAGAAGTTCGCAACAGTCGAATTTAGAGTTTAGAATCTCGAATAAACAAGTTAAGTCGTTTATTTTACGCCTGTCTTCCAATGTGTGTATTTTTAGAGTATTTAATAAGAAATGATATTGCAAGTCTTCTAGTGGGATATTTAATTTAAAATTTATAAAACGTAGAATTTTTTTTTGTATTCGCTCAATGTTATTAATGTGAATTTTGTAAGAGGGAGACCAAACTACTGAGTTATATTCAATTATGCTTCTAACTAGAGATATGTATAACAGTTTAATAGCTTGTATGGAGTTAAAGTTTTGAGTTGCTTTGTGTTTTCATGCGTTTGTTTACAATTTTGTGGATATGATTGGCGAAACTTAGTTTTTCATCCTAATTCATCCTATTTCAATAATTCCGAGATCTCTCATTTCCGTGACTCTTTCTAAAGCTGTATTGTTAATTGAATATTCAAATAAAACAGGATTTTATTTCTGCAGAAAGTCAGAGTTTTGCATTTGTCTACATTTAAAAAAGATTATTTTGTACGCACCAATCTTTAAACTTATTAATATTTGACTGTAGTATTTGGCAATGATTTACATCAGTTATTTTTTGTATAGCTTGATGTCATCAGCAAAGAGCAATACCTCGACATCGTCGAAGCAATTTGTTATATCGTTAATGAAAATGAGAAACAAAACCGGACCAAGGTGGCTACCTTGCGGTAGGCCACTGATCGCACAGAAAGCTTTCGATAGCAAAGATTTTATTTTAACTTTACGATTCGATAAAAAGCTAGTAAACCATTTTAGCATGTTATCTCTTACTCCTAGGGCAAATAGTTTTCGGGTTAGTAGTTTATGGGATACTTTGTCGAATGCTTTCGAAAAGTCTGTATATATGCAGTCGACATGTTTATTTTTGCAAAAAATTCTAATATAAAGTTTTGAAATATTTTTACGTTAGTTATGTTATTAGTTAAATATTGTTATGGTAATTAGTCAGTAAAATAAATTAATACAGCTAAGAACCCTTTACTTATTTGCATTTCAATCTGTAAAAATCATTTACGAAACTGAAAAATGTATGGCTGTCATGCTTACGAAGATGTAACGGATTGATAGGTAATAATCTTGGGCAAGGAAAGTTAAACAGAAATGACTAAGAGATAAATTAAATTTTCTGCTCAGCATTTACATACTGATACACATTTTGAAATTCCCACGGATGGGTGGTTTAGCGATCCTATATCGTTTAGCCCATCACAGCCTTATGTAAATTTTAGGGCTTTATTCCGCACTATTGAAATACCCCTCCAACTAAACGTTTATTGGGCCCTCTAGTAGGCAAATTACTTCCCTCGTGTTACCTTGATGAGGGAGATCTTGAGGAATTTCATTAAACGTCAAATTTACGTTTGTTGTTCTGGAAACGTATCCAGAAGTTACTACTAGCAATATAAGGGGGGTAATCTAAAGTTTTCAATACCTTTGTAGATATCTTCTTAATACATACAAATTCCACCTGCGTATGCTCGCAAAACTCGAAAAGTAGTCGACCGATATCGCTGAAAATATCAAAGTCTTTTCTTATTAGTGCCAGGAGTGTTTAGAGATTGGGTTGATTTGTCGATTTAAGAATACTTAACGCAATATCTCTGCAACGGAATGAGATGCGAAGTCGAATTAAAATCGATGTAATGTAGTTTTTTTTTTTTTTTTTAATCTGGATTTTGAGCATCGGGAATTTACTTTGTCGGCTTTTTAGTAATCTAGAAGATAGTTGGTCGGGATTTTATCAGCTGGGAATTTCGGCATTGAGAATTTGCCTACCAGGATTATGACTGTAATTCATAATCATCTTTAGCCATATAAGCCACCTACCCGTATTTGAATGTTAGAGATTAAAACGTCTGACTTACTTATGGTTCAATCACCACCCGGAAAACCCTTTTAAACTTAAGTATAAACCCTGTAATATATTATAATAAAACAAATAAAAAACTTTATTCCACTTAATTTTATTTTGACCGTAACCGGTTTCAGCTCGTCAAAGCCATCTTCAGACTGGTACACAAAATTCTTAGTCTACTTCACTCTAATTCACTCATTCACAGACTTTTACACGTGCCTTTGAATTATATAAATTATAATAATGAATTAAATATTATTAAAACTATCGCCAATAACAACGGATACAAAAGCGAAACTATTGATAGGCTAATAGAGAAAAAGGATAAAAAACTTACATTAACAATCATTTCACAAGGCCTTGAAAATAAAAATGAAAAAGATAGTAATAAACAATGGGTTAAAATCCCTTATATTGGTGAAATATCAACAAAAATATCTAGATTAACCAATAATGATAAATGCAAAACAGCTTTTTATAATGTAAACTCTCTAGGTAGAATTTTAATTAACAACAAAGATAAAAGAGAAAAACTCGAGAACTCAGGCGTTTACCAAGTGAACTGCGCCAACTGCCCAGCATATTACGTTGGTCAAACAGGGAGATCTTTCAAAACCCGTATTAAAGAACATTTTACAAATTGGGTAAATAATAAAGGCGAATTGTCAAATGTAGCATCACATTTATTAGAAAACAAACACTCGTTTGATAAAGACAGAGATGTTAAAGTCCTCCATACTTGCAATAAAGGCCACAAGCTTGATAGATTAGAATCTTTAGAAATTACTCGCTTAATTAATAAAATAGACCCTAACTTTGTAATGAATAAACAATTAGAATCATTTGCCAAGTCTCCGCTCTTGTATCCATTGTAATTTTCATAATAATTTCGACATTAAAATATGTAGTTAGGTTAGACCATCCCTACTTCAATGTAAACATGTACCCCTTCAATAAGTAACTTTGTAATTAATAAGCTATTAGTATCAGTTGCTAAGTCCCTACTTTCTTAATTCCTATAATAATTTCTCAAATGTAAACATGTATCTTTTCAAAAAGCAAATATAATCCCATCATAAATAATGATTTGACAATAAAATTATGTCTAATGCATATTACCTGTGAGGTTTTTTCCCTAATAAATATTGAAATGAACTACAAACCCAAGGTAATTAGCTTACTGGAATTACCAAATGTTTAGAAATTCCACAATCTTAAACGACTTAGTAACAAATAAAATTGATTAAAACCCTATAAACTACCCCTCTCCCCCCTCCCCCATATGTTGTGTATATAAACCGTAGACTAAGAATTTTGTGTACCAGTCTGAAGATGGCTTTGACGAGCTGAAACCGGTTACGGTCAAAATAAAATTAAGTGGAATAAAGTTTTTTATTTGTTTTATTATAATATATTATAATGGAATTCCACCACGAATTATCGGTCTCAAAAATAGAAATATATAAACCCTGTATTATAATGTGCTAATTTGCACTTAGAATTTGGCACGCCTAACACGAATATACCCTTTAAATATTATACTAATCGTGTTCCTGGACCCTTTCACACGTTTATAGCGGAATAATGGTGACCCTTTGGAAAATATGAGGCCTATTACGACCCTCGATCTAAAATGCTTACAAAAATCCTAGAGAAGTTTCTATTTTTACTTTACAAGCATATATTTTCCACTCAAACGGCGCCAAGAAACACGATCCAATTATTATGTTAATGGTCTTTTCTTGAAATGGACACAATTTATAACACGTGTAGCATCAATGTGCATAATTTAATCTTTCACTTTCATTCTTTCATCTCATGGAAAATAAAATAAATATAAAACAAATGAAATAGTTCTTTGTTTAAAATCTCAGATCTCAGTCTTCATCAGGACAATAAACATATAAACTATAAATGTATAAATTATTTTATATGTTTACTGTCCCGATGAAAGTTGAGATCAACCGAAACCGGTCTAAGTGCATAATTCATTAAAGTGGTTTTAAACAATGAACTTTTTTCAATTCTTTTATTTTCATTTTTCATCAGATAGAAACCATGAATGTGGAAGATTCAATTGAGCACATTCATGTTATTGGTGTTATAAATTGTGTAAACTGTAAACGTATAACCTAGTTTATATTATTATTGTCCGGATGAAGGTTGAGTGAGATCAACCGACGCGTGTATCACTCAAATAAAGTGATTTTAAAAAAATATTTATTTTTATTTTTATAATGTCAAGCTACAAAGCCACAAGCTTTCTTCTATAAAAATAAAAGATATTTGAAACTAAGCAATTGAGTATTATTTTCATTATTTCCAATCATCATTAAGTCATACCTAATATAAAAAAACACACAAATTCGAGTAAGGGGGTTAGTAACGCTGTCGGGATAGCATGACATTTAATTCATTTTATGAAGAAAAAAATATTATCTAAAATGTCGTATCATCTTTAAGCTTTGTACGTTTTTAAATATTGTCCTCAAAAACAGTTTTGACAAAAAAATAATATTTGCTGAAGGGTAAAATAATCAAATTTCGTTGTAATAATATACATTTAAACGAATTTTGTAACGTTTTTTCACGTTTCGAATTTCGTTAAAATAGCAAAGAGATTTTCCTCAAATAATGGAGCAGCTACTGCTTGAATTTTGATGACACCAAATTAATAAAGGCGGGAAGCGGCAATTTTGTCAAATTATTCAAGAAATTAGAACTGTAGAGTCTCTGAAATATTAATAGGGTTGCTTGACCTTTTAACAATTTCCCCAACCCCTTCGATCATAATTTGATGGGACATTTAATAGAGTAATCAGCTTGTTTTGTCTGTCCAAAATAAGGCTGAGCCCTTATATTCATTCTATGACTGTAATCATAAATAAGAATTACTACATCGTTAGGGGAAAAGTTTTTTGTGTTGTAGGAATGCGTTTAAAAATTGTAAAGGAAGTATGCTCTCTTATTGCAAGCAATAAATCTTATAAAAAGTATAGCATAGCTATTTTTTAAACTCAAATAAGTCGTTATGATTTAAAGTTATCTATTGTTAGTCAAAAATAAAATTAGATTTAAATCATAAACAAAAGCTCCTATTTTCACTTCGGAGTAATGCTTGATCCACAAAGCAAATTAATTTAAATTACATGTTTTTATTTTGTTTTTAAGGGGGTGGCAACATACACAACATAATGTTTAGTTTCTATGGCCTCCTTGTAAAGTTGATTAATTTGAATCAATAAATAAATATTGCATAGTTTTATTATGAAGTTTGTTTTCGGCTATCGAAAGTTACATAATTTTATATTGCTTGTACGTAGGTAAATCAATTTATCGCTTTAGTTTTTTTTATCAGTTAAGTTTTTGAAAATCATTTTTAAATTCAAAGCAAACCGAGCTCTATCTCTATCTCAAATCTGAGTTCATTGAACCAAAGTTACAGACACAACAAATATTAGAGTTTTTAATAATTTTGATTTTAGTTTTAAAGATAAGCAAATTATGATATTTTATTATGTTATATTGTAAAACAAGGCTGTATCTCAAAGGTACACAAGTTTTATTTTAGTTATATCAAACTTCTGGGATTTTTTCACCCCAACATGGACGAAGCATAATCCGGTGGAATTATAATAATGTGTCTATAGGTACCAAAAACACGAAGCAGTCTTCCTTCTTAAAAGTAACTTTAACCTTCTATTCTGCGTAGTATATAATACTTAAGCTTCAGATTCTCTAGATCACAATGTGTTGAGTCATAAGCAGAAAGGCTCACTTGAAGGGACTCGGTTAGACTTTGCTCCTGTCCTGTCACATACAACCTCCTACTGCCTTGGAGGCGGACGTTGAGAGAACCTCCTTTCAATATGTAAAACGTGGAGAACTTGGCTAGACTTCTTGCAGAGTGCAAAGAGTAATATCAAGTAAATATAAAATGCATTTTGCGGATGATTTGGTTCGTGATCGTTTTGCAAAAGCTAAAATTCTTACTTTAATTTTCTTATAGGAATAATACTATAGATTTTTTACATGTTTACCTTTGTTTGAAGATCGTAGCAATACATATAAAAAAGTGCCGAGTTTGAAAGGTATTATGTGCCTTTATAGATATTTTGTTTAATAACTTATCGAAGGTTGGCTTCCAGTATGTTATTTTCAGCTATTTTAATTATTATTTTTTTAAATTATATAGTTTGCATTTGGATTTACATTATTCGAAGCCTTACACCTCAACCTGTCTCATACCTGTCTCATTTAGGAAGATAAATTCTAATCAAATCTTTGTACTGCTGTACCGATCATCATAAAATTTGCTTTTCCTCTCCTATAGACCAGAACATAAATATAGATTATTAAAATAAATACCAGATTTATTATTGGCATTTCCAATTACATGTGTTACCAATTATGTCCTCTGCGTGCGAACGGTATATAAATTAATCTAATAAACATTATACAGTGTTAATCTCAAGTTACCTTGCAGGTAAGTTTGGTCCTGTCCTGTGTATTAACTGCCTGTACATAATATAAATAAATAATAATATATATGTACATTCTAACGCAGCAACAAGTTCATTGTTAAATGCATTGTACGGTGACCGGATAAATCATCACAATGATAATTCATCACATCTTTAAAAAGTTATATAAAGTCATGGAAAGTGATAAACAAAAACTTTATTAACTGGGTTAAGTAGGTTAGGTTAAATTTTTTTTTTTCATCGTTTCTAATGACTGTCACTTTTTAAAAGTGTGTTGAATTGTCACTGTGTTGAGTTATCATGGAACCGCATTGTACATATATTTTTGTATTAGGGACGCAATTTTTACCTACAAGTTGTTATAATAGTTTGTCTCGTGGATAGTGAGTAATAAGATTATTTGATAAATATTTTTTACAATGCTCTTGAGGTGATTTTTCATGAAATCGGCGCTATATAAATTAGCCAAATATTTTTATATTATATATTTGTACAGCGCCCTAGAATAATAATTGGATGATTTGTACAGCACCGTTTTTGTGCAAAATTACCTCAAGGGCGCTGATTTGATTTTTCACAAAAACGGTGCTCTACAAATCTTCCAAATATTATTGTTATAAGTTGCACTTCATTCCATAATAGTTTGTCGTTTATCCCATTTATCGATATATTATTGTTGTTATTAGTTGCACTTCGTTCCATAATAGTTTCTCGTTTGTCCCATTTATCGATATATCATTGTTATTAGTTGCACTTCATTACATAATAGTTTCTCATTTGTCCCATTTATCGATATATTATTATTGTTATTAGTTGCACTTCGTTCCATAATAGTTTCTCGTTTGTCCCATTTAGCGGAACTATATTTCAAATTAAGAAAGACTAAATAGGCTACTAGTGCTCCTCAACAGTTTCGTTTCCATTTCTTCTTCCCTTTTCTCACAGTTGCTTCTGTCTCACAGCATCTTGTAATACAAAATACTTTGGCTCCGGGCAGTGGACAGTGAGGAGACATAATAACAGAAAACATTTGATAGTTACATGTTTGTATTCAACCATAATTCTATGTGAGTTTTAAATATAAATTTTTCTGCGATTAAATGCCGTAAGTATTTATAAATTCATCATATTCAAAATCCTAAAACTCTCTGCACGTTTAAAGCGCAGGTAAAAATACTTTCACGTATTATGTCTGCTGTCTTTTATTTTAGCGCACTCACCTGCAAAACCTTTTCAAGCGCATTCCCTCCCGCAAATGAAGGAATCCGCATCGCGTTGCGTTGGGATAAATTACATAAACTCACTCAAGACGTTTTGCGAAACCCAACCCCTTTGAAAGCCTTTTTTATGCCGAGTTCAGGCATGAGGGACGTTTTGGAAAGGATGTCGTGGCTTTGTTTGATGGGTTCACACGGTTTTATATGAATATCCAGGGTTTAAATTAAACAGGCTGGAAATTCAAAGCGAACACCCTTTGAAGTGGGGTCGCCCGAATTTCTGTGATGACGCGGTAACACACGACAGTCGTTTCCTAAAGATTATTTTATACAAAGGCTGTCCCCAATACAGACGGCTATATTTTAGAAACGTTGTGAAATTTCATTATTTATTTGGCTCGGACTGGCAACTTCAGACTGGTACATTTATAAAAGTGAAGTGTTTTTCAGCATTGATAATAATATTACTCCAAGGTAACTCCATTAACGGAGGACTGAAAGCAGTTGGCGGTAACAAAAAAAATGTCTAAAGAAGAAAATGTCGAAAGATGATCGTGTGAGGATTGTGGAGATCCGCAAAGAGTGGAAGGCTGATGTAAGCGTAATGAGTAAGATTAAGAAAGGGACGTTTAGATGGTTTTGGCATGTAGAGCGAATGAGCGAAGAAACGAGTGTAAGGAGAATATACGATACAGATGTGAATGGTAGCAGAAGTCGGGGACGCTCAAGGAAGACATGGCACGACCAAGTGAATCAGATACTTGAGTCGGGCAACGTCAAGAGTCAGAATAATAGAAGAGTATGTATGAGACGATGAATGAATGTGAATGAGGCAAGGAGTGTGTGCCAAGACCGAGTTGTTTGGCGGTCCGTCCTCTCTGCCTACCCCTGCGGGGAAACGGCGTGATGGTTAAGTTAATTAGAAAATATTTTTTTCTGAATTTAATAACTTTCTTTCAGTGCTTCGACCAAGAATGGAAAAAGTTTGCCATTATGTTCAAATTATATCCAAAATTTGAAATTGAATGTCTCGCGGGAGTATTATTAAAATAAATCTGTAATCTGTAACGACTCTCAAACGAAAAATGTGTAGCAGAAAAATCATAAAAAAGATTTGAACGCATATTGGAATTTAACCTAGGACCTCACCTTGGCAAGTTAATATTATTTTTAATTTGTTCATATTATCTTCAATGATTAAATATTACAATTTTTAGGTTTTACTCAATAAATTCCTCCACTTAAAAAAAAAACATTTAAAAAAAAACCTGAATAGTTTTGCAATAGGTACTAGAATATATTAAGGCGATGCACTACGTCGTGTAATATTTTAAATTGAGCCGCTATCAATAACAACCCTTACGTAGATGGCGATAAGGTTTAAATTCCCGCTTAACACCATCCGTGTGTTTTGATTTATGCAAGAAAAAAACATGGCCAAAAAGTGTCTTTTATTTTATTTTATGGATGTTCAGGCATAAATATTCAAATTTTTTTCGATGTGTTTATAAATAACTTAATTTGCCACATTATACAATAAAATCATAACCGAAAATGGGTTCGTAAGTAGGAGATTTTGAACTTTAAAGCAATTTTCATAGGCCTTATACATTATTTTTTTCTGGGCTTATAAAAAGACTTATCTAAAAAAAGTCGATTATTTAAAAGGCCAAGATGTATTTTACTCCCAGTATTTAATTAAAGTATCTGAAACATTTCTAGGCTACCAAATTTTCAAACTAAAAACAAATGATTTTGCATTACTACGTATGGCATCGCCTTAAGAAAATAATCTTAGGATACCAGTTATAATGAATTTATTTATTTATTTATTGCATCTCACTATACATAAAACACTTTTTTTTCTCATAAAAATCAACCTCACTAGGACTGAGCCTGTATCGAGGTTAACAATTTACATTATAGTGAAGCAAACATAAGAGTAATCACAAACATAAAGTAATTCTACATACAACCACAAAATATTTCAAAATTAAAGAAAAAATAAGTATTAGATGTGTTACCAGATGGGTAATTTGACAGTATATTGAAGTAATATTTGAACCATAACTAATCATTAATCATTATTCAAAAGAAGAAGCAAAGTAGATAATAAAGACATATAGGGTGACATTCAGTTTTTAGTAAATGGGACTTATATAAAATCTTATTATTTAAGAAAGGACAAGGATGAAAAAATATTAAGGCAATTGTCTGTCAATACAAAAATCTTAACTTTAATGAATACACTATAAGATGCTTGTTTTATAATAACAACAAATATTTTATTTAACTTTTTAATCCAGAGGACTAGGAGGGTAGTGCAATCCCAGTCTGCCATATTACATGATATATAAATACAAGAGAGAAATAAGAACAACCAAAAATAAAAATAATATGAAAAAAACATAATAGATAACATTAAAACCTAATGATAACATAAAAAGAATTACGTGAGCACTCCAGTGCCTGACAGTCATCGAGTCCGGTCTCAGCGCGCCGTCGCCAACTACCGCCTGGACCACATCATCGCAGCAACCGGAGTATTCAACATTTGTCCTACGTCATCTCCTTGTCACGGCAACTGACTCAATAAACACTGTGACCTTCACGACACGCCTTTAATTTCGTGCCTTCACCATAGATCCCCAAAAATTTAAATTAAATTAAATTTATGCATGACTTAATTTTAGTTTTGTTATTATTAACTATTTTAATAATGGTTGACTATAAATTATAACTTTTGATATATCCCGTAGAATGACCTGAAGTATTGTGTAAAATTCTTAATCCTGGTACCTGTATTCATTGCTCAACGTCGCATGCAGTGCAGCGTAATATTATCATAATTTCCCTGGACTGCTATTGCGGTAAGCCGCCGTCTAGGGGGTTAAAATTTGTTCCAGTCGCAGAAAATATACAAGCCGTGTAAAAAGGTGTACATTGTGTTAATCGTTATATGTACTGGTGTACAATGTACAATCCCCTTACTAATAACCACGTTTTAAATTTTAGTTTTGTGTAAATTTTTAGCAAGACCTATCTACTAAATTTTATAAATTCTCTGGTACCCGTGATTGTTATGCTTTAATCAATTTGTGTGTGTTGTATTTTGGTTACTTGTTGTCATAGGTACTCATTTGCATTTCTTTTTTTACAGATAACAGATAAATAAGCAGAAACCAGAGATGAACTCCTAAGGTAAAAACTAAAACATATATTTATCGTTATGCCGTTACAAAACAAAATCTTAAAATTAGGCCCTAAAACTTGACATATTATATAATACTAAAAGAGACAAGACTAAAAAAAGACTGACAGAAATCAGAACCCATATATTATAATGTGATCGGTCAGTGGCTGAGATGGCGTCAGGTTTGGGTCTCCCCCAGACGTAGTGTGTTCAATTCCTCGGCTGGCTAAGTCCTCCAACACAAAACAACATTTTACGCTTACTGTCGTGGTAGTAGGAGATTGATTAAAAAATTTAAATATTGTCAGGTTATTCGTAACCCGAAAATATTTGTCTTTCTTTAAAAACATTTATTTACCTCCATGTCAATTTTATTTTCATTATCCTCATTCACTAAGTATGTATCATGAAGGTTCTATATAGTATTTTTTTAACTTTGCAAATTGTCCTTCAAGATTTTATTTATTTGTATCATTAACACCTCAAGGGTGCTGTAAGAAAATAAGTTAAGACAGGTTTAAAAGTTTATGAATTTATTTATATAATTTTTGTAACTAACTTAACATAAATATGAGGTATATATTAAATGCTTTCGGGTTGATATAATAAGTTAAATATATTTCAAATGGAGAAGATGTCTACATATAACAAGATAAAAATGTAATTTAGTTAAATTTATTTCAAATTGAGAAGATGTCTACATTTAACAAGATAAAAATGTAATTTAGTTAAATTTATTTCAAATTGAGAAGATGTTTACATTTAACAAGATAAAAATCTAATTTAGTTAAATATATTTCTAATTGAGAAGATGTCTACATATAACAAGATAAAAATCTAATTTAGTTAAATTTATTTCAAATTTAGAAGATGTCTACATATAACAAGATAAAAATCTAATTTGTTAAATTTATTTCAAAGTGAGAAGATGTCTACATATAACAAGATAAATCTAATTTAGTTAAATATATTTCAAATTGAGAAAACTAACTAACCATCACGCCGTTTCCCCGTAGGCAGAGAGGACGGACCGCCAAACAACTAAAATCTAATTTAGTTAAATTTATTTCAAATTTAGAATATGTCTACATATAACAAGATAAAAATCTAATTTGTTAAATTTATTTCAAATTGAGAAGATGTCTACATATAACATGATAAATCTAATTTAATTAAATATATTTCAAATTAAGAAGACGTCTACGTACAACAAGATACAAATCTAATTTAGTTAAATATATTTCAAATTGAGAAGATGTCCATATATAACAAGATAAAAATTTCGCCTTCGCGGCATTATCAAAATGTTTGTATCAGACAGTTTATTCCTTCAGAAGGCGAAATAGTTGTCAACCAAAATTATAATTACAAAGCAGAACTTGTTTATAAGTAAACTGTTTCTTTTGTAACTTAAATAATAATAATGAAATAAAAACAATATTTGTTCAACGAAAATATAAATAATAATATATAAAAGAAAAACTTAAAATTAAAATAAACTACAGTAAATATATTGTTACTATTTTAAATACAGCTATTTTATAATATGATGATAATGATACAATCCAATTTAAATATTATGGCTTATTAAACCACGCAATCCGATTTTAGACATTTCAAATCATTTCCAATCAAAACTCCATTATCCGACAGCCACGCGCAGCTCAAAGTGTAGGAACCTAAATGTAAATAATAAGACCGAATTACCCAGATTAAACCAATCCCGAGCGATCAGAGCAACTTCCGATCCGACAATCTGCAAATTCGCCACCATTAATCAACCCGGAACCGGATACACCCAATTTAAAAATGTCATTCTCCTCTGCGGTGTTCTGCGTTCGACAGTTTGAATTCGAATCTGGGGTGTTTTTACAATTCACCCCGTGACTCGTACAGCCTGCTTTTTCATATTTGTACAGCAATACTGTGCACTTTACCACCTCGTGGCATTTTCAGTTGAATCATTCATATTGTATTTTCGACACTCTGAGCAATTCCTGTTGACTTTGATCAGCCGAAAACTATCAGTATTTAATACACATTAATAAGATTATGTCAAAATACTTTGAAGTTTCAAATAATTTATCGGTCTTTTACGAAAAAGTGTAAAATAAAAAAAAAAGTTCAATTTGATTGGTTAAATTATTGGTTATAATTGGTTGATTGGTTATTAAGAAGAATGGCTGCAGGGAGTTTTCTGAACAAAACTTAAATTTGGATTTGAGGCAAAATACTTTACCAAACTAAATAATATACTTGTATTTATTAATCAAAATGTATAACAAATAATTAGTACGAATGTGTGCTATAGTATTAATTTTTGTTTTAAATCAGGATAGTCCAATAAATAATTAAATTATGGATGATTTTAGATGCAACTTGGACAATTATTTGTAGGTTGAAGGTTTTTTTTTAATTGTCATATTTACCGTACGAATATGATGACGTTTAAAATAAAGCAGTTTAATGAGCCTGAATTTAACCGACAAACAACCGATTTACAATGAAATTTGTCATGTGCAAAAAATATATATTCCTAAAAAACGGCCCTTTTAATGATGTTTATTTTTATTTATTTATTTTTCATTATATTAATACAATAGCTGGTTCAGGATTATTTAAAAAAAAAAATTAACTCGCAAAGTTGCCTGTAAAATAATGAAATATTGAATTCTTTTATGGCCTGTATCATAATTTAAAACATAAATAAATCAAATAGCACATATCTTTACGTAGATTTTTGCTATACCTCTTTAATATAAAATTATTTAAAAAAATAATTATTTTGACCTCAATCAAAATTTATGTTTTGCTTGAAAAATGTCGAGCAGCCATTCCTCTTAATAAAATACCCAATTAGTTTAGCCATATTTGGCGGAATAGGGCTTCTTATAAATATATTTTTAATGTTTATTAATTTATACGTTTGAAATTTTTATAACTTTTTTGATAATCTACAAAACAATAAAATTGAAAATTAGTATTGCGTTTGTCTCATTGTTTTAATGCTACTGTTAAGATTTTAACACAAATATTTTTACCAAAAAACAATTTCATTCTTCATTGTATTCAGTTCATTAAATTATTATGTAATACCGCCCCTTTGAAAGTGAATTATAACCACAGTTGATCAATGAAAACATTTAGCGCAATTTGACGAATAAATCGGATACTTTTCATATGCAGAAGCTACTAAAAGGGCATCAATAAATAAATAAATCAGAAGTTTTTACTTCTGACAAAAGGCTCACATTTTAGCCCTAAGCAAATACAAGGCTTCTAAATACTTATTGCAACTTGTTCGTCTAGAATTTGTCCAATTGTACACCCTAAAACAACACTCATTATATGTTGATATATTATACTAGATGAGTGTACCGTACAATCTACAATCCTTTAGCTTTTCTATCCAATGTTTGATCCTTTGTGTAGTTTATCTTGTATTATTTAGGTTTTATCCGAAAAGCGTTCCATTGTTCTAAAACAATCGCCTCTCCCTCTATCGTCCCCAAACATTTTCACTAAATCGCCTATTGTTTATTCGGGAACGTGAAAAGCACTTCGCAGCGATGAAAAATTTATAGAAACAGAGGTATTATGGACAAATTTCCCCTAAAGAAACATTGAGTGATATTTCAAAGGGTGGCGTATAAAGAGCGAAACCGTTGTCTACGGTTTTTTTGTCATGCGGTATCTCAATTTGCACAACCCACTCATAAATAATAAAAAAACAACAAAATTGCGTCCTTTTCGTGCAGTTTACTTCGGCTGGCCTGGGTGTTTTGTTTAAAGAATGATGTTGATGGAAAATGATGATGCTGTCACATTAAAATGATAATGTATGGGTTAAATTTTTGCAGGGTTCTTCCAATTTTCTGTGATCACGATAAAAATGTATATGAGATGTTTGTTGATACAAATGATGATTTCTCATCGGGGTAGCGGTACTGGTGAGCACCTACTACCTACCTTTTAATATGTGTTCGAATTTGTACTCGTAACTATGAATTTAGTAGCATTATGTAAATATTACTTCGTGAGTTATATAATTTAAGAAGACTACCTACGCTAAATAAACACACTTTTAACGTAATATTTCACGAACATGCTACGAAATTAACTAATTACGTATTAACGAGATTTATATATATTTATATATACAGATCGAAGAATAAATTGTCTTAACAATAGTAATCAAATCATTTTTTATTTTTTACTTAAACAGCAATTATTTACAATACTAGACCAATAATGTTCCATTAATTCTAGTCGTTGATTCAATATTTGCACTTATACAATATATTTATAAATGACAAAGAAATAATAAGAATAAACATTATAAGGATACAATATGTTATAAAACAATTAAAGACGGTTAGTAGTTATACAGTATTCGCATGATTCTAATAAAAACAATAAAATAAACTAAGATGATAGGATTATTTCACAAAATAAAAAATTAAGTTATCAGTTTAGTAAGTTGCATTTTATATGTTTTCAACTTACAGTTGATAATGTCTACATCTCTAGAGGCATTGTGAGTTTTACAGATAGGTCTATTGAAGAGTTTTGCGCATATTTGGCTTTACAGTGTGATGTTCTTCTAAATAAGTCGTTCGATCTGGTGTTGTGTTCAGGGCAACAAAATGCAATCTTTTCAAGTAGATATGATGAATCAACAAGATTGTTCACGATTTTGTATAAGAATAGAGCATCAGAAAATTTTCTGTGTTTATATAAAGCGGTAGGGTCAAACCGATGATCACTGAAACGATACGATAGGTGTTTAATAAATTTGGATTGGATATTTTCAATACCATCAATGTATGTTTGATATTGAGGATTCCAAATGACTGAGGCAAACTCGAGTTGTGACCTTACATATCACATATAAAGCAGAATTAGTGTTTGTGCTATAGTGAAAGGCTTTGTAATGCTTACAATAAATCCCAATTATTTATAAGCTTTTCTAAAATTTAAAAACATTGATCAAATTAACTTAGAGTAGAGTAATCCAGATACACCGTCTTTTTTGTATAGGGGATCTTGACTTGAATGGTGTAATTTTACACTCGAAGAATTATTGTTCACTACTCTTGGAAATTAGCAAACTAAGTGACTTTAAATTGTCAATCTAGCCCCGTCTGTCTGCATCCCTGCGGGGATGTTTTATTTCTAGGGGAAGCTGCTCCATGCTAAACAGGGAAACGGTCCCTAGTCCGTTTACGGATTAATTTGATTTAGTTTATTTGTCATCCACATCCCACACTCAGTTGTTTAAATAGGGCATTTAATTAACCTGATGGTTTACCTGGTTCGGAGATCTGTGTTTGTGTGGGATTCTATACTAATAAGTTTTATATTTCATTGTATCCTGTATAAATATGTATAATACGAAACTCGTAGATTGCATAATCTGTTTGGTTAGTTTTTAAATGAGTAAGATATTTTTTTACTCTACATATAAATAATAAAAAAAATCTTTGTAAGACCACAATCGTTGTAATAACAACAATAAAACAAACAATTACTTATTTTAGCATAGTGATTTGTTACAAAAAATATTTTATGTCATCTGCACTAAATAATAATAATCTGGGCTGTCTCTGTCAACTTCACAAGGCGAAACACGTAACAATAATAATTACACAGTAGAATTTGTTCATAAATAAATAGTTTTTTGTGAATTGAATAGTATTAATGTTGAATACATAAGAACAAAACTTAACATTAGATTAGAATATCCTACTATAAATTAAACTAGAAAACAATAAATAAAATAAGCAAAAGTTCTCTCGCATCCGTGAATAAATTGTGTGATGAATGAATAAATAAAAGTTCTCTTACATCTATGCATAAACTTTGTGATGAATGAATAAATAAAAGTTCTCTCAAATCTGTGAAAAAACTGTGCGATTAATGAATAAAAAAAAATGTTCTCTCACATGTCACATGATCTCCATATATAGTTAGTAATAAGTAATAACATAGTAGAAATGTATTATATACTTGTACAGCGCCCTTGAGATGATTTTGCACAAAAACGGCGCTATAAAAATCATCCATATATTATTATTATCATCTGTGAATAAACAATGTAATGAATGCATATATAACTAGAATGAAGTGCAGTCGACGTTGAACATCGCTAGTTTTATAATTTTTTTTTTACTCTCAAACCGCACAAGAGGCCAAACTGCTATCAACCGTCACGTCAGGAGCCAGTGAGACCATGGAATCCCCGATTGGGGTAAGTTGTGAGGCTGAAGGTAGTGGGAGGAGAAGGAGATGAGAGAGAGGGGAAGGTGGGGAAGTACTTGGATATTCAAATCTAATCACCAAACAAGGCCAAAGCCATTTTAAACAACGTTTCATTTCTGAATGGTGATCTTACACCGGGGCTATACTGAGAGCCTTATCCCTTCACCATGGAGGCCGTCATAAAAATAATATGATTCATCTATCTGATTATTTAATTGTAATTCGTAATGCTAAATCCCATTTCATACACCTATGTCAAATTAGCACTAACAGAAACCTACTAATTAAGTAAAATAAACACCTTACATTGTACAAAGCTGTCTGTAGCAGGCATTAGCTATCTACCACATTTATCTGAATATTATAATACAGGCTCTTAGCTTGACTGTTATTAAATTTCGTTTGCCAAGAAGTTTCCAGTGAAGGGTTTGGGTAACGTAATTTGACTCGCGAAACCAAATTAACTAATTACTTATACTTCCCCTGAATTTGAACTAAATGAATCTAAAAACAAAAGTTCATTCATTGGAAGGAAAATATCTGACCTTCGCTTTGCTGATAATGTTTTTAGAGAAATTCTAATATTGGATATTGAATTAGATTGACGTAATATGGCTGTGAAAAGCTAAAATTAGGTTACATATAATTTTTATTGAAGAACATTGTGTAAAATATCATATAAATATGGGTTTTTAAATCACTCCTTACGATTTTTTTGGTTTCAATACAATCGCAGCTCAAAACACAAAAATGACGCCACTTCATAAATTGCTTCTAATAATAATTATTTATTTATTCCGGAGTGTTCCAATATATATACTGTGTATACCTACAAGTGAGAAAATACAAGCAATACAAATTTAAAAAATTGGAACAAAAAAAACATTGCAAGCAATAACACTGCAAATAATAATTTGTTTGTAATAAACATACAAAAACGTCTATAATATGGGCAGTACACAGACATAGGAACTAATATTCATATGTCTATGGGGCAGTATTAAAATCATATGCGAAAGTTTTACCTAAAATTCCCCCTTTCAACTACTCGTATTTCGTACAGTATTTAAGGCTATGCACTACGTCGTGTTATATTTTAAATTGAGCCGCTATCAATAACAACCCTTACGTAGATGGCGATAAGGTTTAAATTACCGCTTAACACCATCCGCCTGTTTTGATTTATGCAAGAAAAAAACATGGCCAAAAAGTGCCTTTTATTTTATTTTGTGGATGTTCAGGAATAAATATTTATTTTTTTTCGATCATTTTATAAATAACTTAATTTGCCACTTATACATTAAAATCATAACCGAAAATGGGTTCGTAAGTGGGAGATTTTGAATTTTAAAGCAGTTTTCATAGGCCTTATCCATTATTTTTTTCTGTGCTTATAAAAAGACTTATCTAAAAAATACTCGATTATTTCAAAGGCCAAGATGTATTCTATTCGCAGTATTTAATTAAAGCATCTGAAACATTTCTAGGCGACCAAATTTTCAAACCAAAAACACATGATTTTGCATTACTACGTATGGCATCGCCTTAAGGCGTAAGTTTACGGTTTTTTAATGTTTTCTGGAAAAATAGACGTTTTCTAAACTACACATTTAGAAAATACAGATAAAGAATTTAGAATATTGCTTGTATTAGCAATTTACGAAGGATGTAGTTTTTAGTGATAATTTTTTTTTTATTTTTTTTTTTATTACATGTATAATAGTTAAATAAATATAAATATTTCAGTTTCTAACTAAATATAAGCTAGATAATATGAACATAATAATAATAATTTTACTCAATACAACAATTGTACTTTACAATTCGTCTTAAGCCCCCGCGTACCTAATTTCTACCGATTTATAACAAGTTTCTCGTTAACTCTTTAAATTTTTAAGATAATAATTTTTATAATATATTTTATTTTGAAGATAATATCTATACATTTGTTATGCCAAAACGTTAATTTTAAGAAATTCCCTTGATATAATACAATTGTAAAGTAAGCTCCGAAAATTATTTAAAACACATTTTGTTGTGTTATTTAATAGTTATAGGCATGAAAAAATTCAGTGTTTAAATGCAACTAAAGCATTTGTCGAGAGATTTTTTCTCTACTTAGTCATGTTTTATTAAATATTTTCACCATTTTTGCTTAATTACTGTGTTTTTTCCGTATTTACACATCTCCTTTTCAACCCATCTTTGAACGCTTACTACCCTTAAGGTGAAGCTTAATGCTAAATCACTATTTTTATTAATCTTTATAACGAATTGGTGTACATTATGAATACCAAAAAATATTTTTTAGATAAATTGAAGGTTTTCTTAACGTTTCGTGGGAGTAGAATACAAATAAAACAATAAATTACTCAATAAAAAATATAAATGTAAATTACGAAAAAAAATATTTTTTCAATAGAAATGTATGAACGAGAAAAAAAAAAAATATTATAGCTAAGATTATCTGTGACAGTTTTACTTGATTAACATTTTTGATTTCTTATAAAATTATTTACAAAATAAATACAAACCAGTTTTGTGCTTGAAATCTAACATTTTTAGATTACGTTTGTCAAGCGATTTTAATGCCTACAATATAAGGTATATCAAGAATATACACATTTTTGGCTAGTAGCTTCCTCTTAACAATCACGGCCGCACAGTTTTTTTCGAAAATTTAACTATTCAATTCTCCGTTTTCAGGCAATTTCTTGAATAACAACATAATGAAAAAGTTATTCAACTTGTATAACATGTCTATTTATAGGAACCTAAGTTTACAGTAATTTAGGAAGAGAAGTTGCCACATTCTGTTTATTATTAAAAATGTCTACCTTCTGTTTATTTTTGTAGAACCTTTTAGTATGGCCGTGTATTTAATTTGTTTCGTAATAACCTTGAAGAACTTTTAGCCATGTTGACAGTTTTTTGCGACTTGTGGCTTTTTTCCCTCTGGGAATGACAGGGAGAGCGACCCTTGCGTTTCCGCGATCGATCCATCAATTTGGTGCTCATATGGAATAAGGACTTTGGTACATATATTAAAGAAATATTTAAATATTACAAAAAAATATATTGAATATTTTTTTAGGGCTACGACAGTGAATTCGCACTTTTATTTTCTATGAAACTCTACTTTGATGTTAACTTTTTGCCGAGTTAAGTATATGCAGAATCAATTACCCCTTAATGCAAAAATAAATTCACTTGTGCTTTTTATTTATTGACATTGGCGTTGTCAGGTCTGGTAATAGAAGTTCATTACACATTTACTAAAAATCTTCACGTCACGCCGCACATTGGGGCGACTTCATGTAACGCGTTGGTTGAAATTCAGAAAATCAAATGTTCTTTACAATGAAGCAAGTATGCTAGTTTTGAAGTTCATTAAGTGTTGCATAATTACCCCGAAGCGTGCCGCCCTAATCGCGATACTGACGGGAAGATATCAGTTTGAACTTGACCTTTGTGCGGGTGACTGTTTCAGTTTTCGTAAGCGCGTAAATTTCAATACTTTTCAAGTTTATAAAAAGCAAAATCTATCAATTGTACAGATCCAATTCAATATGGATACGATGTTTTATGGTATGTACTTTAATTATATTATAGTAGTTATTGATATCCTCATACTATATGTCATAAATTTAAATTAAAACAAACACCTATTTGAATGAAATATTTTCTTGTAAATATTTTAAACATAGAGTTATATAGTTTAGAGTTCCACGAGATCCCGTCATATTTTAACCGTTTTTATATAGTTTAGTATCTTGCCTACAAGATTTAATTATAAGTGGTTGCAAGTATGCACAATTTTTTTAATTATAGTACTTGAAAGTGAGGACTATCAGTTTTCATAAAAAACAGTTGAAGTCTAATAATCAATGTGTTTTGTTTTAGATACAATTTCTGACGTGGTTCTTACGAGATTCAAATTATACATGATTATGAAGAATTCTGGCGTTAAGAAATTTGACGAAAAAGTAAAATTTCTCAAAAAACACCTCTTAGAACTTACTCATTGTCAACTCTTTAATAAAAAAAGAACTTTTTAATGAAATAGCTGCATTCTGTTCTAAATTGAAAACCAAATGGTTGAAGTATCACAGAATCCATGACTTCTTTTTATTAAATAATAAAAAAATGGCCCGAAAGCCTCGTTATGTTTAAGAATTATAAACCTTTACCAGAAATAGTAGAAACGAAAAGAGGTCGACCCACACTGTCATTTGATATGTCGTCTGAGCGTACGAAACGTCATAAAACTATACTATTCCGATCTAAAACATCAAGTACTGAGTTAGCCTTTGCTACCCACATGAGTTTTCGGTTGGCAGGTAAAGCAACAGCATCGACTGTAGTCAAAGACGTCACGTTAAGTACGCCGACCAGAGCAAATAAGTACAGAAAAGTTTTTACCGATAAAACCCAAAACAAAAAGGTATTGAGTGGTGATGAAGCACTTGCTTTGATTGTAGATGCCAAACTTAGTCGCTACCAATACAATTTAATAAGAGAAATGGATAAAGAGGTATTTCCTTCATACAAAATTGTACAAGGAGCTAAGAAAAAATGTTACCCATTAAGTGAATTCATAACGGTCACGGAATCTTCAGCGGAAGAGAAATTGCAACAATTGCTGGATCACACTGCTGAGCGTTTAATACAAGTTCAGCAGCCGGACAATGAAGACAATTTCAAAAGAAGTACTGAAAATGCTAAAGACACCAGACACTAATACGACTACCAGGAATGATTCGATAGTTGAATCAAGTAGTGATGACGATAGTATATTGTCACAAGATGATGAAGACGATTTATTATGTGTGTTACTGTCAATAAATAGCACGAGAAATAAAGGGAGCATTTTGACTGATTTAATTTATCTTATATTATTCAATTTTATATTTTTGTACTAAGTATGCGTGACTTTTCGAACATTTTTTTTCACTTATTTTTATCAACATGTCTATACGGAACTAAAAATCGAAAAAGATTTGATGTCATTGCAACCACTGATTTGATGCCAACTTTCGGGGTCATCGGCCCCATTGTGCGCCGTCACGTCACGGGTCACCTGAAGTTTGCTACAGCCATAAATTGTTGAATCTTGTATTATGTATAAATGGTCAACTTTTTATAACGCCGTTTAGTAATAATAATAATAGTAATATTTGGATGGTTTGTATAGCGCCGCTTTTGTGCAAAATCACCTCAAGGGCGCTGTACAAATATATAATACATTTCTACAATGATCTATATTATAACTAACTATATATGGAGGTAATATACAGTACCATACTTACCTGATAGGTCACTTAAGATTGACACTTAATTAACACTAATTATTCAGTTACTTGGATAATTTGTATGGCGTCGTTTTTGTGAAAAATCACCCCAAGTGATTTTTAATTTTTGTGTAAGTGTACCACCTTGTATTTGTTTTAACGACATTAGAATTAATTTTTTTGGTACCTAAGCGTGTGCGTAAATTGTATCATAATTGTGGTTATTTTTACACCTTATTAGGTAAGTACAGTGTGTTACCAAATCATTCTACACATTCCTTTTCTTATCCATTCAAACTCTTTCATCATGTATTTTGTCTTCTCTCTTGATACGAATTGACCGCCTCATGAATTTGATTCAATTGATCGCTCCATTTTCGCTCCAGAGTCTAAGTCTCCGACTACTTGTTCCATTCACTGCGCTATTGACTCTCTTGGCACTCACAAGTAGTGATATTATTGGCTTTTGAGATCTATATAGAAGTCTTTATAAAGAAATAGTCCCAAAAGTCAACCGCTCTCACAATATTCAGAAGAAAGTTCTTTGGAATCGATATGCATGTTGTGGTTACGTATTTAAAATTTTGTCTAATTTAACCTTCTTCTTCTTCATGTGCCGTATCAGGTCCCCCCGACGTTGGCGATCACTCTGGAAAATGTCTCTTTGTCTTGCGCTGCCCGGAATAGCTCCTCCACACTTCTAATGCCGGTCCACTCTCGTATATTTCGCAGCCAAGACATTTGTCTCCTACCAATTTAACCAATCTAATAAACCTCCTACCAATTTAACTCTAATTTAACCGATCGAATATAATTTTAACTATGGTATAATGCCCCGATGCCCGTTGATTCCTTTCTAGTCTTGAATATTCATTGAAAATTCAGTCAAAACCCGTATTTTTTTACCTTTCAAATCAACCCTCTCATAAAACAGTTTCAGTTCCGATCCATTGAGTCTGAAAGTAGGTTCTACAACTCCGCTAGTTTGTGAACCGGAAGTAGAATATGATTGCATATTCATACAAAAATCTCGACCTATTTTTCACACAATACGTCGTCCGTATAGCATCAGGTGGTTCAGAGCTTTTCCAATATGCCTTTTTTATATTTGTGGTCGTGATTAAAGTTAGAACGGATGGGAATAATATTGCTGTCGATTCTGAAACATTCTGGAACATTCCAGTCCTCCCATGCAGCCGTTTGCATCCTTCTCTGGCCTCGATTGCATTCCGATTGCATTCGTTTCGCATCTAATCTTCGGTGAAAGCCTTTCAACAATTCGACCAGCTGAATTGATTTACATTCTGAAGTTATCGTCCGTTGAATAGATTTGAATGCATTTTTCGTATGGAATGCGAGTTATATGATGAGTAAAAACTTTTGGCATTTTTTCATCTTGTAAGATAATATTAGATTAAAATGAAATACATTTTTAGAAACGTCCGATCAAAACGGCACTACCGCAGTATTAAATGTGCGTGATTGTTTACTAATCATCGGGTTATTTCACTGCAGAGGTTGGCAGAGAAGATGGTCCACCACACAGTTTTCCTGACGTCAACTTCTTGCATCGTCCTTTTTCATACATACTGTTATTTTCTTCGAAATCTTGACAAAGATCAAATCTTAGTATTTTGTTTTCTCAAGCGTGACGCTCGAGAAATCTTTTTTTCCTTCGCTTTCTCGTCAAAATCATCCTTTTATTGCTTAGACTTAATTTTATAGACATTTTTGTTACTTAAATTTTGTTTACTTTGCTACCGGTTTCGACACAACCGTGTCATTAACTAGCAATCTTAAAACTAACTTAAAAATACACAAATAATACATTGGAAAATAAAACTCCATAAAACAAAAATGTCTAGAAATTGTTACATAGTTAATACCCAAGAAATACAAAAAAAATTGCTAACTTTATAGCTTTATTGCTGTCAACCATGCATATATTTCAAATCTCTTCATTCGTAATTCAGTCATTTGATTGACACGTACGCCTCAGGAATCTCGTTTACATCACATTATTTTCGACCTCCCTCCGTCAATTCTATGTAATTTTTAACTATTTATTGTTGAATTTAAATATGAGTTACACTTCACACATATATTTTAGAACATATTAAATTTAAGGTCATTCTTGGTCATTCTTGGTAATAGGAGGAATAGGAGTTCTCGTGCCTTGGGAGCCAAGAATCTTTATTTGGTTTTTTGTTTCTATTTTATTCATTTAAGCCATATGATTGCAGGCTGCTTTTATTTTGACAACTTTTTACTTGCGACCCATCTGACCTTTACCATGACTCAATAGCATTCGATTTTGAAGTGAAAACAGAAACGACTTACTTACCCAAAGTACCCAAAATTTCACTTTGCTTTTTTCCACTAAAAAAATCACCACAATGGTGGTAAAAAGAGTCAGGATATTACATAAAATTATGTAAAATATCACCATGCAACAGAGGGAACGAACGGTGACAGTGTTCGACGATTCTCACAAAACTTGGACAATTTTCCGCTCTAATACGTTCGGAGAATCAGCGAGTACAGATCGATACCTCATTCCCTCGGTAGCCACCAGTACCGGGGGGTGGTGGTTGCTGGCTGCTGCGGGGCGGTTGTGGGAGGGATGGGGGCAGTGTGATTGCGTTGGCTGCATCAGGGGTAGGTAGCCAGCGCTGCTGTAATAATGTGTATTGCAAGGGGCGACAGCGCAGGGGAGAAAGGTCAGCTGATCGTGACGTCACTAGCACCAACCTACATAAATGTTGTCGAAATTGGATGGCTCTCAAGAAAACGTGTCTTCGAATTGCCAACACTTACTGTACTTTTACGTTGTTTTATAGTGTTAATAGTAAGTTGATAACTTACATAGCGCCATAGCAGTGAGTCAAAAGTACCATGTAAACTAAGAAAACTTAAACGACGCCACTTTCTACCTTAAAACCGCTACCTATACCCAACTAATGAAAATCTAAACAAACTCTCGCAACTTACGACTAGGTATCTTATTACTTATTTCTTACGACTAACTCACTAACATCGGTATTCATAACCTTCAAGAATGTTCCATTTACACTGAACATAAAACTTAATTCCAAATTATTTCTAGCTTACGATTGATAAGGTACTTACAGCCCCCTTAAGGTGATTTTCCACAAAACTTTGAGACTTATGTTCCCAACTTCACTATATTTATGATTATGTGCTGCAAATATTATAAAAAACATTTTTTATTTAAATTAGACGTTTTAACTTTGAGCTTTCCGCGAGCTCTTGAGGAAATGACCGTATTCAAGTTTAAAGTATTCATTCTCACGTATTCGAATAAATTCCTTCCTTCTCTGCTCCCACCACATCATATTCATAAAAGTTAAAAAAGGTAAACAGAGTTCTGATTGAAAGAGCTTCAGGCACGCTCGGTTAAGGTAAAAAGCTCATATTAAATAACGTGTTACCGTATTACGTGCTCATGGATGTAAATTATAACTCACGTACCGATATTTCAATTCCGTATTGGAGGGTGATACATCTTCGTGACTCCTAGGTACTTATGAGAGGCGGTTGAAAAGTAAACGGCCTAGACGCATAGATCTATACAATTAGAGACGTCATTGCTTATATCTCGTCGAAACGATAATGCGATAAGCGGTGCGCGTAGATATAATTCGGTAGTTTTAGTTAGAGTGTTGGGAGCATTGGAGGTCGATTGGAGGTAAAAAAGTGGAACCTACTCTCCAGCCACTAGGCCTAGACCTTCCAACACTCCGTTTTCTTGTTGGCTTATTACAGATAAACCTCTGCTGTGATCGGCTATCTTCCAACCTTGGTATAACACCTGTCTAGCAGAGCTGTCACATTTCTGTTTTATCCTTTATAATTTTTTCATCAAATGACACCTTCTCGAGAAGGATTATATCCATTTCTATAAAACACTCGCTATACTAGTAATGAGTTACGGCTCAGAATGCTTGACCTTGAACAACAATGATCGCTATATTTTAGTGGAAACTCCCAAAGATAATATTTCTATAAAACACTCATCAGACTTGTAATGAGTTATGGCTCAGAATGCTTTACCTGTTCAAGGAACAGTGAACGCTATATTTTAGTGGAAACTACCCAAAGATAATATTTCTATAAAACACTCATCAAACTAGTAATGAGTTATGGCTCAGAATGCTTTCATTACCTGTTCAAGGTACAGTGAACGCTATATTTTAGTGGAAACTCCCCAAAGATAATATTTCTATAAAACACTCATCAAACTAGTAATGAGTTATGGCTCAGAATGCTTTCATTACCTGTTCAAGGTACAGTGAACGCTTTATTTTAGTGGAAACTCCCCAAAGATAATATTTCTATAAAACACTCATCAAACTAGTAATGAGTTATGGCTCAGAATGCTTTCATTACCTGTTCAAGGTACAGTGAACGCTATATTTTAGTGGAAACTCCCAAAAGATAATATTTCTATAAAACACTCATCAAACTAGTAATGAGTTATGGCTCAGAATGCTTTCATTACCTGTTCAAGATACAGTGAACGCTATATTTTAGTGGAAACTCCCCAAAGATAATATTTCTATAAAACACTCATCAGACTAGTAATGAGTTACGGCTCAGAATGCTTTACCTGTTCAAGGTACAGTGAACGCTATATTTTAGTGGAAACTCCCCAAAGATAATATTTCTATAAAACACTCATCAAACTAGTAATGAGTTATGGCTCAGAATGCTTTCATTACCTGTTCAAGGTACAGTGAACGCTATATTTTAGTGGAAACTCCCCAAAGATAATATTTCTATAAAACACTCATCAGACTAGTAATGAGTTACGGCTCAGAATGCTTTACCTGTTCAAGGTACAGTGAACGCTATATTTTAGTGGAAACTCCCCAAAGATTATTTTTCTATAAAACACTCATCAAACTAGTAATGAGTTATGGCTCAGAATGCTTTCATTACCTGTTCAAGGTACAGTGAACGCTATATTTTAGTGGAAACTCCCCAAAGATAATATTTCTATAAAACACTCATCAGACTAGTAATGAGTTACGGCTCAGAATGCTTTACCTGTTCAAGGTACAGTGAACGCTATATTTTAGTGGAAACTCCCCAAAGATAATATTTCTATAAAACACTCATCAAACTAGTAATGAGTTATGGCTCAGAATGCTTTCATTACCTGTTCAAGGTACAGTGAACGCTATATTTTAGTGGAAACTCCCCAAAGATAATATTTCTATAAAACACTCATCAAACTAGTAATGAGTTATGGCTCAGAATGCTTTCATTACCTGTTCAAGGTACAGTGAACGCTATATTTTAGTGGAAACTCCCCAAAGATAATATTTCTATAAAACACTCATCAGACTAGTAATGAGTTACGGCTCAGAATGCTTTACCTGTTCAAGGTACAGTGAACGCTATATTTTAGTGGAAACTCCCCAAAGATAATATTTCTATAAAACACTCATCAAACTAGTAATGAGTTATGGCTCAGAATGCTTTCATTACCTGTTCAAGGTACAGTGATCGCTATATTTTAGTGGAAACTCCCCAAAGATAATATTTCTATAAAACACTCATCAGACTAGTAATGAGTTACGGCTCAGAATGCTTTACCTGTTCAAGGTACAGTGAACGCTATATTTTAGTGGAAACTCCCCAAAGATAATATTTCTATAAAACACTCATCAAACTAGTAATGAGTTATGGCTCAGAATGCTTTCATTACCTGTTCAAGGTACAGTGAACGCTATATTTTAGTGGAAACTCCCCAAAGATAATATTTCTATAAAACACTCATCAGACTAGTAATGAGTTACGGCTCAGAATGCTTTACCTGTTCAAGGTACAGTGAACGCTATATTTTAGTGGAAACTCCCCAAAGATAATATTTCTATAAAACACTCATCAGACTAGTAATGAGTTACGGCTCAGAATGCTTTACCTGTTCAAGGTACAGTGAACGCTATATTTTAGTGGAAACTCCCCAAAGATAATATTTCTATAAAACACTCATCAGACTAGTAATGAGTTACGGCTCAGAATGCTTTACCTGTTCAAGGTACAGTGAACGCTATATTTTAGTGGAAACTCCCCAAAGATAATATTTCTATAAAACACTCATCAAACTAGTAATGAGTTATGGCTCAGAATGCTTTCATTAACTGTTCACGATACAGTGAACGCTATATTTTAGTGGAAACTCCCCAAAGATAATATTTCTATAAAACACTCATCAGACTAGTAATGAGTTACGGCTCAGAATGCTTTACCTGTTCAAGGTACAGTGAACGCTATATTTTAGTGGAAACTCCCCAAAGATAATATTTCTATAAAACACTCATCAGACTAGTAATGAGTTACGGCTCAGAATGCTTTACCTGTTCAAGGTACAGTGAACGCTATATTTTAGTGGAAACTCCCCAAAGATAATATTTCTATAAAACACTCATCAAACTAGTAATGAGTTATGGCTCAGAATGCTTTCATTACCTGTTCAAGGTACAGTGAACGCTATATTTTAGTGGAAACTCCCCAAAGATAATATTTCTATAAAACACTCATCAGACTAGTAATGAGTTACGGCTCAGAATGCTTTACCTGTTCAAGGTACAGTGAACGCTATATTTTAGTGGAAACTCCCCAAAGATAATATTTCTATAAAACACTCATCAAACTAGAAATGAGTTATGGCTCAGAATGCTTTCATTACCTGTTCAAGGTACAGTGAACGCTATATTTTAGTGGAAACTCCCCAAAGATAATATTTCTATAAAACACTCATCAGACTAGTAATGAGTTACGGCTCAGAATGCTTTACCTGTTCAAGGTACAGTGAACGCTATATTTTAGTGGAAACTCCCCAAAGATAATATTTCTATAAAACACTCATCAAACTAGTAATGAGTTATGGCTCAGAATGCTTTCATTATCTGTTCAAGGTACAGTGAACGCTATATTTTAGTGGAAACTCCCCAAAGATAATATTTCTATAAAACACTCATCAGACTAGTAATGAGTTATGGCTCAGAATGCTTTCATTACCTGTTCAAGGTACAGTGAACGCTATATTTTAGTGGAAACTCCCCAAAGATAATATTTCTATAAAACACTCATCAAACTAGTAATGAGTTATGGCTCAGAATGCTTTCATTACCTGTTCAAGGTACAGTGAACGCTATATTTTAGTGGAAACTCCCCAAAGATAATATTTCTATAAAACACTCATCAAACTAGTAATGAGTTATGGCTCAGAATGCTTTCATTACCTGTTCAAGGTACAGTGAACGCTATATTTTAGTGGAAACTCCCCAAAGATAATATTTCTATAAAACACTCATCAGACTAGTAATGAGTTACGGCTCAGAATGCTTTACCTGTTCAAGGTACAGTGAACGCTATATTTTAGTGGAAACTCCCCAAAGATAATATTTCTATAAAACACTCATCAAACTAGAAATGAGTTATGGCTCAGAATGCTTTCATTACCTGTTCAAGGTACAGTGAACGCTATATTTTAGTGGAAACTCCCCAAAGATAATATTTCTATAAAACACTCATCAGACTAGTAATGAGTTACGGCTCAGAATGCTTTACCTGTTCAAGGTACAGTGAACGCTATATTTTAGTGGAAACTCCCCAAAGATAATATTTCTATAAAACACTCATCAAACTAGAAATGAGTTATGGCTCAGAATGCTTTCATTACCTGTTCAAGGTACAGTGAACGCTATATTTTAGTGAAAACTCCCCAAAGATAATATTTCTATAAAACACTCATCAGACTAGTAATGAGTTACGGCTCAGAATGCTTTACCTGTTCACGGTACAGTGAACGCTATATTTTAGTGGAAACTCCCCAAAGATAATATTTCTATAAAACACTCATCAAACTAGAAATGAGTTATGGCTCAGAATGCTTTCATTACCTGTTCAAGGTACAGTGAACGCTATATTTTAGTGGAAACTCCCCAAAGATAATATTTCTATAAAACACTCATCAGACTAGTAATGAGTTACGGCTCAGAATGCTTTACCTGTTCAAGGTACAGTGAACGCTATATTTTAGTGGAAACTCCTCAAAGATAATATTTCTATAAAACACTCATCAAACTAGTAATGAGTTATGGCTCAGAATGCTTTCATTACCTGTTCAAGGTACAGTGAACGCTATATTTTAGTGGAAACTCCCCAAAGATAATATTTCTATAAAACACTCATCAGACTAGTAATGAGTTACGGCTCAGAATGCTTTACCTGTTCAAGGTACAGTGAACGCTATATTTTAGTGGAAAACTCCCTAAAGATAATATTTTGATTCATTCTATGAAAATGATTTTCAGCGGATAAAATGGAATACGAGCTTTTCCATTACAAATTTTTCGAAAACCGACATTAATAAGAATAAGAAAACTTGCGATGTTTTGTATTACACTTATGTTATATTGAATCAATACAATCCCCTTCGAAAAAAAACCTTATTTCCGTAGCATAGTATGTAAATACTTTCACAAAACCAACAATGCACAGTACCCATTTTTTGACAAATGTTTGCTATTGACGCATTGCCAAACTTCTGCCGATTTCGATTACACACTCATACTTTCAGATTCGGTGTTTCACCTGTATGAAATACCATCAAACCACCCTAAAATACACCCCTATATCCTTTGAGGCTTTTACGTAGATCTGCGAGGATTGGAAATATTGCAGATCGAAACTCACCCCTGAACTTCCCCGAACTGGGGCCGACCTTTGGTATCCCTCGATAAGGGTGTTGTTTTTCAGGAAAAAATACTATGAGGTTTCGATATAAGATATTCCTTCTTTGATATTACTTCACCTGTTACAGGATTTTATGAGACAAGATAAATTTCCTTGATGTGTTATTTACACAAGAGGATGTAGACATTTTTATTGGGGACGTTGACACCTTTTTGAATTTTCTCCATAGTTAAAAATAATAAATTTACATAATATTATGTTCATTTTTTGTACCCAATAAAACAATTAGTAATGCTGTAACTAATTCATGGCTAGTCAAAACTATAATAATTAAAACAAAAGTCATTTATGAATCATTATCTTGTTACATTTCTGAGTCATATTTGACTTGACAATGTTTACAAAAAAGGAAAAGGTCAGATATTTACCCACGTAAAATTTTTACAAAAATATTAAAATTTATTTTGGGAAAAAGTGATTTAATTAGCTTATTTTTAACCCTTGAATAAATTTGATACCCGACAACGTTTGAATAATAGTTCAACCAACAACAATAAGGACGGGTTGTTTCACAGCATTTGAACAATTAATCAAATTTCAACGTTGATTTTTAAGTTCAGTGAAGGTTCTATTCAAGTTGTGTTATTATTTCAGTTTTGTGAAACAGCTGGCCAATAATGACATAATAAAAAAAATGAATAAAACCTCCACAGAGCTTGAAAACAAACTTACAAACATGATGAATTGTTCAAGTTCAACACGTCCTTAATCATTATTCACTTCAAGCTTTGGGAACCAGATTTGCATTCATCGAGTTCAAAAATATATTTTTGTATGAAATTTGTTTATGTATTTATAATGTTAACAAAGCTATAATTTCCTTGAATGAAATATTTTATTTATATCTCAAAAATCAATTCGTTTCGTATCCCACTATCCACATTATCCATAAATCTTTCTTGCGAACGATAAATGCTGGTAATAATTTATGTTTTCCGACCACTACAATACGCATAGAAAAAATCCTTTGAATATCAGAATAGCTTGTTCCAACCAGATGCTCTCCTCACAATAGTGATTCCCATATCCCATACTCCTTGGCTCTGGAACTCAAGACGTGTGATTTATGCAACCATTTACGCTGAACAAATAGAGGTACGCCTTCGTGTTGAAGAAGCCGGGAACAAAAAGAAAGGCCGCTGACCACAGAGGAGTGAGTACCTCTGCTAGTGGGAGAGAGGGGGATGTGATATGTAGTGCCGGTACTTCTCCATTCATCCATTCATTGCATTCTAGACCCTTAATGGATTACTCCCACACAACAGGGGTGCTAAGTGCCCATATTTTAAATTTTAATTTAGAATTTTTGATAACACACATTGAGGAATTCTAAATTAAGTTATTTAAAAAATATTAAAATTAATTACAGTCGTTACACTATTACGATTTACGCACAACAAAGAGATTACAAAACAAAAACGGCGCTACACCAATCACCCAAATATTTTTCATGAAATTCAGTTATAAAGCTATTTCAAGTCAGGACCACTCGTTTTACTAAAATATTTTGACCATTCATGCAATATTATTAAAATGAAACGACCACAAATAACATGATATGCCAAAAATTAGTTATTGTGCAACATTTTAGAAAGCACTTTCACCCAAAACCACCCATGATACGAGATTCTCAATCCTAACTAACACAAGCAAGCATTCGCATTATACTCGTAAGAGATTCTTTTTAATGTTCACATAACCACTAGTTCAATGCGGAGGAAGCCTTGGAAGATGAAAAAACCTCCATGTTACCACGAATCAATCTAGACTCAAAATATAAACAATCTTCAAGCAATATCCAATTATAATTGCCTAATCCCGCCACTCCTCCTAGGAAATGGTACTAACATATCCCATCATGCTACTATGAATGGGTTATTTCATTCGAATTGTGTTGCTTTGTTTATTTATCCCGTGCTGATATCCGCTTGGGGCCATATTGAGGGGACTCCATGGACTAGAAATGGTGTATATCGCAAAGGTATTTCATAATAAAGTTTTCAATGTACCTAATAATAATTATTTAGTTTAAAAACCGTAGGTTAGTATTATCAAACAGGAAAAAAAACGTTCTTACTTCTTTTAAACTATGAATTTCGATACACGAGTAGCCTCATTTTAACGACCTTTAGTTAAATTTAAATGATATAATAGTATAACACTTAAGTCAGGAAGCTTTACATCTTTAAAAATTTTCGGAAATTTACTCGGAAATCAATAAGGATATTGGTTTTTACCTTTGTGGAAATACTAAAAATAGATAGTAATAAAATAGTCTTTATGTGGCTCCACCGCAGTGTTATAATGCCTTCGGAAGGCGGAATATCTGTCTTGCCTAGTAATAATTATACAGCAAAAACTGTTCACAAATAAGCCGTTTTTAAACTAAATTATAATTTTTTTCTTTATAGAAAAAAACTTTAAATAATTATTATAGAATTCTACTTGAATTATACTTGGTAACAATTTATTAATTCGTAACATTAATTTTACTAAAAACTTTTGAACCTGAGTATTTAATACTAGGTACTAAAATACTCCAAAAATGGTATGCATTTTTTCGTAGATAAAGTTAGCATTTCAATGAATTACTGAAAATGTATCTGTTTGTTTATTTTTCACCAACGCGCATTCAAGGCGTAGATACGACGATGTACGTATTTAAAAAAAATAACACTTCATTTTATATTGTCACGAGTAAATCATAATAATATATTTGTGGTTGTGAGCAATAATCCAGTTAACCGAAGAACTCTGCGTTCAAATCCTGATTGTGCCAATTGTTTATTTTATCAAGGATTTTCTTGCGTATAATTTGATAATTAAGATCCATAACAAGTCCCAACAGAATTCAGGTCTAAACTAAAAACTTACCTTTTTAAGCTGTCATACCCTTAAATTATATATATCATTCCTGAGAGAAAGTCCAGTTATATACAATTATGTCCTAAATCCTGTATCTAAATTTCGCTAATAAACAATTAGATAATGTTAATTATGTGTTAATCTCAAGTGACCCACCAGGTAAGTATTGTACTGTATATTATCTCCATAAATAGTTAATAATAACATAGATCACTGTAGAAATGTATTATAAATTTGTACAGCGCCCTAGAGGTGATTTTGCACAAAAACGGCGCTATCCGGCGACCTCCAACTCTCTCAACGTTTTAACTAAAACAACCGATTCCAGTCTACGCGCACCGCTTATCGCGTTCTAATAGTGGAACAAGTTTCGACGAGATATTAGTATGCAGTAGCGCCTCTAATCGTAGCTCTATGTTAAGGACTCTTTCCACTGTGAAAAGGAATAAATTGTTTCTGGCTTACCTATCATTTAAATTAATACTAGAAGCATAGGAGATATGGCTTGAAATCCTGCCGACTGTCATAAAGCCACGACTAAACTGTACAGACTATGAAAGCGGTGAAGATAAACTGTGCGATTGGTGAGTAGGTATAAATGAGGTAAGTCGGAGCGCAGCTATGCGTAAACGCGTTTTGAAGTAGCATTAGTGAAAATACTAATAATGGTTCATTACCCATTTCCCGTGTTCCTATTCTAATCAAGATTCTAATTTTTTTAAAGATAATTTATGTTTAAAAACGAGGCCCTTGAGGTGATTCAGCGCCCTTGAGGTGATTTTGCACAAAAACGGCGCTATATAAGTCATCCAATTATTATTATTATAATTATTATTATTTTTATACGAGTTCCAACTGACCCCAACGTCTAGTGCTAGTGAGAATAAAGCATTCCAAAATATATTTTTTTGAGTAATAATCCTAGTTTTAGGTAATTTTGCGACATCCGTGATTTTATCAACCCCGAGGGTTTCTTCCATACCAGCACCGCCCCATTTCTGGAATATAAACGTAAGCGAAAAACCCGTATAAAGTTTTATTATCTAAACTGCGTACGGGATTTTCATTTTATACTTACAAGGAATGTGACTTTGTATGTCTGATTGCAATCGTATTGCAAATATTTTTTATGATATGTCAACATTCAAAATTGTAGATATTTATTTAACAAAATTTAATTTAAAATACATATTAAAAATGTCTTAGAATAGGTAATTCGGGGAATTTTTTCGGCGCTTCATTTGTATTTTGAAATACCGTCATTGAATTGAAATGTTGCTTGAAACGGCTCTAACTGTGTTTAATAGCCATAAATGAATAATAATTATAATCGGATCGCTTTTGTAGCACCTTTTTCGTGAAAACAATGCTGAGGATGAACGCATTTTTTGTGTTTGCTTATTTAAAAAAAAATGCATCACCATGTTAAATAGTGTAAGTTTTTTTTAAACATTACAATTAAGACGCACTGTTTATTGTGTGTCATATTCGAAATCTTGATTATTTGGTCCATAAGTTATTTTTTTCATAGGTTAGACTATTTCAGAAAAAAATACAAACAATTTTTTTTTCAAAACTTTTGTGGTTTGGAAGGTTTCAGCGAATTTTTTTTTCTTCTAGCTCAAAGTCGATCACGTTTTATGCAATATTTAATTTATAAAAATAATTATTTTAATCAGAAAAAAATTGCTGAAAGCTGTCAACCTCCGTGGACGTATCTAACGTTGAACTTTTCGGCTGAGTGTATTCAAAAAATTTAAATATCACTGTTGATGAAAAATGATTCTTCATAAATTGCGAATTGTTTGTAGAATGGTTTTTGCTTCACATGATACACTTGAGGATGCTATAGTCCCGCTAGTACCAAACAGGTAGGACTCATGTGAGGCAGCATTTAATTTTATGTTAGCCCTTATTTTGTTAGCTCGAACTTGCTCGATCCTAAAGTTTTCGAGTATTGAACGTTTGTTAACTTTACCAAAAATACGTCTATTTGTACAAGCACCTATCTACCAGTGATATATTTTCGGTAACTCTATTTCTTTGTAACTTACTACTAACCTTCACGCCGTTTCTAAGCGAGAGTATGCAGAGAGTATACTCCGCCACACAACTAACAATATACATTGTTTATTGTTATTAAGTTTAATTTGTAGAACTCCATTTTAATTATTTTTTTTTTTAATATTTTTATAATTTAATTTATTTTTTTTTTTCAATTTTTTATATTTTTGAATATATAAAAAAAATATATATATACATTGTTAATCTGAAGTGACCTCCCAGGTAAGCAAGGTCCTGTATATTATCTGCTTGTACAGACTGTAAATAAGTAATAATACGTGTACATTTTAAAGCAGCATCCCGTTCATTGGTCAAATGCTTTGCACGGTACATATAGATTTGCGTAAGTGATTGATGAACCAGTGGATGCAATCCGTTCGCCATAAGTTGTTATAATAGTTTGTCTAGTCTGGTTAGTAATAAGATATGCCTTTTATATATTTTTACAGCGCCCTTGAGGTCTTGGCACATATTCCTTGCTTCATACATCATATCACACATACTCGCATATGATTGTATTTATTTGATTCAATTGATCGTGCCATGTGTTCTTCGGGCATTTTCAAATTAATTTTCCAGAGCTATGAATCTAACAAAAATACAAGTTTTTAAAATATATATTTTAACCAGGAATCTTTTTATCTTACCCCGAAAACGTAAACATTTGATGTTGTTTACTTTCATGTTGAATGATTTGCACGAACGCTTACGTCTAACTTAATTCAGATCTGTGGATGAAAGCTTTCTTTGAGAATTTGTGAAAACATAAAGCCTTCTTTCAAAAGAGTCACTATTAATCCATCAATCAAACTTATTTACTTGGGAAAGCCGCCGAAACTTTTCAATCACAGGCTCTCAGCGCGGTTCAAAGGAAATGTCTTTCTACTTAACTAATTAAACAACGATACAGAGGTGTCAAAAGTATACTTAATTGATATTTTTAGTTACTCTAACATAATTTATTAAACATAATAATTTATTTGTGAGAACACACGTACAGTTTTCATTTTGAAGAAACCCCCGCTTGTGCGGTGGGGTACCACTGGATCGCAAAAAAAAAAATTAATACTAATTTTGTTTGGTGGAGAAGGAGATGGGATAAAAGAAGGTAGTGTGTACATGGCTATTCAGATCTGGTCACCAAATACAGCTAAATCGGTTTCAAGCAACGTGTCAATTCTGAATTGTATGGTCTTTTACTAGGTCGATTCTGAGAGTATATTCTACTCTGAAACTGCAAAGATACTATACATATTATTTTTAATGATTTAATGTGAAACAATTCAACGGGATTTAAACCTTTGTATTTGTAGTCAAAAGCCTTACCCCTCAACGACAAAGGACGTTGAATTTATCATTGTAAAGTATGTTGTCACAAATTCTCCTAAATTTGTAGCCAAGAAATAACTGCCAACAACTCATCTAATAAAATCTCACTCCATCCTAGTCAAATAGAAAAATTCGGCCTAACTTCCTTATGAGGCTGTTCTTGTAGTATTTTGCAATTAGTATTCTGTTTGTGAACTTTCTGGCCTGTCCCTCCGAAGTCCAATATAAAAATTCTTGTGGATTTCTCCGCCAAATCTGTGGTAGTGAAGCCCCGGGGGAATGTTCCACTTCTTTTGTTGAACGGAATAAAATGAAGAAATCTCAACCGTTTTCATTTTGGTTCGCCTTCGCCAATACATTGTTCAGCAGTGCACCCTGATAGAAATACAGAAAACTTAATCATATTGTCGTGGAAGTGTTGTTTTAAGATGAATTTAAAATCGAGATTGGAAAATATAATGGAATGATTTTATTCCGAAAAGATGTAAATCGTTTGTCTTCTGAATGCAGTTTTTATAATACATATAGATTTATGGCAAATGAACCAACATGTGTTTTACCGTATCTTTACTAAAATTATGACATGCAATTAAATATGATATTTTTACAATGTAAATTATATATTTTAATTAGCTGACGTTTACTCGGCGTTACTCGACTTTTCTCTACCTTCTATAAATATAATATGCATTATATATATAAAAATATTGGAAGAAATATTCAAAATGATAGTGAAAACTGTATCAAAATCCGTTGCATAGTTTAGAAGAACTAAGCGCACAAACAGACAGACGCGGTTAGCGACATTATTTTAATGTTTAGAGATTAACCCAAATTGCCCTGAAATTTGTTAAAGTTTCAACACGAAAAAATTCAATGTGCCATAAATAAATTATAAAATATTCAGGCTTCTCCCCACATACACTTCGGAACGGCGGTAACAAGCGCCGCTCCAGGCCGCCGGGCAGAAAAGTCTCCCAATGGACTGCGCTGTAAACCGTTACCTTTCGGACTTTACTTTTCTGCGCGGCGCCGCGGCGGCCTTGAGTGGACGCTCCGAAGGGGACTTGTGGCAAAGCCTATTTGATATTGTAGGAGGTGGGAAAAGTTCCAAATTTGGCACGATAGGGGTAAGAACGGACACATACATAATGGTAGTAAAATAAATTATAAATTAGTTCTGGATATTTAAAAAAAAATAGTAAAAGGAATCTATTAAACTGTGTGTTAAACTGAGTATTAATTTCCTCCTTTCTTTCGTATTATGAAAATCACATCCTGATTAATAACATTTTTTTTGTCTGTCTGATGTGAATTCTGTAAACATTTGTTCCAATTCTGGGAGCATTTCTCGATTGGTTTTCTTTATTTCTTCAGCATTAAGGAATAACAATGTAAATGCTTTAAGACAAAGAGAATAATTCAATAAATCTAGACTTTCTCTATTCCAAGCACGTAATTCTCTGTAAGATTATGTTGGAGTACTTTTTGTAATCAAAGTAAATTATTGTACAGGATGTTATTTTGTAAAATATTTTTGAAAATAACATAAGTAAGTTGACATCCGACTTGGCAAGTTCCTAACACGACTTTTTTTATTTTTTATTTTTTTTAAATAATGACAAACATTCCCGGGTTACGAGTAACCTGACAATATTTGAAAATCTCCTACTACCACCACAGTAAGCTGAAAATGTTGCTTGTGTTGTGATGGAGGACTTATCCAGCCGAAGAATTGAACACACTAGGCCTGGGTGGGACCCAAACGCGATGTCAACTCGGCCACCGACCTGAGAAATACTCTCAGTTTAACTTTTCAGTGGTAGACCACCATTCAGTTTTTAATTGTTAAGATAACTCCACACAGATCACACGTCATCTTTGGGGACACTGTGTTGAGTGTCATTTTGAGGAGAGGAAGGAGTGAACAGGGGTCTTGATGATAACCATGTTGTAGGAGAGAGGAAATGTAGAGGCTGGCAAATCGTTGCACAGCTGAATAGTTGAACAGTTTTTTACTCGTTCTTATGTGACAAATGTCAACCGATTTTTGCACCAAATCCGAAAGAATCAATGACGCTAGTCCCTCGGAGACTTTTCCTTTGAAATAGCGGTAGAACAATGACAGCATTCACACCGAACGAATTCGAAATGAAACGTTGTTTGCAATGACTTTAGCCGTGTTTGTTGACTAGAACTGGAACGCATAAAACTTGTTTATCTTCAAATTAAAATCCCTTGTAATGAGTAAGATCAAGAAAGGGACGCTTAGATGGTTTGGGCATGTAGAGCGAATGAGCGAAGAAATTAGTGTAAGGAGAATATATGATACAAATGTGAATGGTAGCAGAAGTCGGGGACGCTCAAGGAAGACATGGTTCGACCAAGTGAATCATATACTTGAGTCGGGCCACGTCAAGAGTCAGAATAATAGAAGAGTATGTATGAGACGATGAATGAATGTGAATGAGGCAAGGAGTGTGTGCCAAGACCGAGTTGTTTGGAGGTCCGTCCTCTCTGCCTACCCCTGCGGGAAAACGGCGTGATGGTTAGTTAGTGTTGTGTTCGTACAAACAGATCTCCAACTCGTCGTGGAAGGAGTTTTATAAATAATTGGTTCTTTTAGATTAATCAGGGATTTATTAATACTCCGTGTATTATATTGGTGACTCGATAGTCGACCTAGCTAGAAGCTGGCTAATTGGAATCTGGAACAGTAAGTTCCTCTGAGAGCCTTACCACTGGCCCTGGCGACTACTGACCACTGGCTCCATCTTGTGGACTTCCACGCAAGCTCTATGCACTGCCATCTGTGCGTGCATCTATGAAGCTCTAACTTCCCAACAGTTAGTTAGTTTTACTTTGTTCGATCTCATGCAAAATAAACAGGAGGGAGACGGCATGAAACCAATAGGAAATGTAGCGCTAATGATGATAATAACATTAAAATCTTTAAAACGTTACCAAAATGAAGATGTCACAGTTCTAATGATTTCATTTAGAACACTTGCTGTACCATACCTTACATAAAAAAAAACTTAACACTTTCCCCGATTATCAAGAATTATTTATAACATTTTCTGCTCTTGCCAACAATATTATGTCCTTCTTATGTGACATTTTCCCTTATCAAAGGACACAAAGAAAGCGAGCATGCTGTGCACCCCAAATGCATTACTACATATTTTCATTTATCTCGGAACATTTGCCTCCCCACCCCCTAAATGATTCAGCAGCCCGGGGGTGCAAAACAGACGCATCCCTTATATTGTAGATTGTGGAAGGATCATTTCATTTTATTGGGCCAGGACCTGTAAAACACACATAATGATATAGGAACAGATGAAGAAGCTTTTCGAATTTCTTTTAAAAATAAATAATACAAGTGATCGTAGAACACTTGTGGCCGTAGAATTCTTATACAAATAAATAATATTAAATAGCTGGGTGATACGTATAATTGAATTATAATAGTTTTTGCTGTGCTTTATTTTTAGATGATAAAAATTCTAGTAACTCCTCGTAAAGGGCGAAGAAGCATAACAAAACTAGACAGTGTTAGTAATTCTTGTTTTTGAAAGCCTTAAGCTTTTGTAAAATAATGGTTCTAATAGTTGTAAATACCTGCATCAACTGTTAAGCGCCCCTGAGGTGATATCTTACAAAAGCGGCGCTATACAAATTGTCCAATAAATAAATAAATTAATAATATATTACAAATAAATTATTTCACGAATTATCAGCATCTAATAAAAAATATATGTAATGTATCCCTATTTCAACTGATAAGATAATAAAATTGTTATAAATAAGGTGGGATTCTTGCTGCAGAGTCTCCATCCTCTATCTTCGTCGAATGTCACAGCGGTGCTTCCAAGGTCTGGAATCCATGAGAGGACATTGTGTCAGCGCTCTATTAGCAGCAGACACATATCTGGACGGATGACGAACCTCGGGCTGGCACTGTTGGTGGACGCCACAGACATAGGAATTAATAGACGAGAATATAATGGCGAGGGGTAAAATCAACTGTTGAAGAACGAAGGGAGTAAGGCTGACTGTGATTCGTCAATAAATCAATCTGACAGTAAATAGGCATCTCGCATTATAATATCACCATTTAGTTCTTAAAAGTAAAATCTGCTTTTGAATGAATAGACATTTCTACATGGGAGCGCAAATTACTCGCCACGTTATGAACTAATTTGCGAAGTCCAAATTCGGCAAAGTAAGGCAGCTTCTATTTTCAGAGTCGTAGTTAGTTTCAGAGTATTTAGTTAAGACACTTTTACAAATGTCTCATAATTTACTTACCCCAGTAAACAACGATGAGCACACTTGAGAATCGCTACATTGTGATGTGATAGTATATGTTTCTAAAACTGATCCATATAATACGGTGTGAATAAGCTTAAAATAAAGTAAAATAATGCTTACTTATGGAATGTAATACGACAATTGGGTTTATTCTCTTTTTCACATCTATTTTTACAAGTTTTCATAGTACAAGTCAACATTTTGCCGTGTTATTTCGTAAAATGAACCGATGATGCCTCGACCATAGTTCGCACAAGAATGATGACGTCACGTTTTCAAATTTCACTTGAGGCCATATGCGAGCCCAGCCGGCTCAATTGAACCGGTATGGGGAGTGGGGATAATACGCTTTTAATCACTTAGGGCAGGTCTACTAATATTCATATGTCTATGGTGGACGCGGTGCACTCTCTCGCTGCAGCAGCTGGTCCAGTTTCCTCACCACCTAGGATTCTTGCAGCAGATTCTTCATCTTCGTGTCACCTGTTTCTGTACTTCATTTTATTTAACTTAATTTCAATTTCAATTTGTAATATTTATATATTTTTTTGTAATATCTGCATTAACAGTAAAGCGCCCCTGAGGTGATATCTCACAAAAGCGGCGCTATACAAATCATCCAATAAATAAATAAATAAATGTTGAAATATAATTTTATTTATAAGTGAATACCGCACAAGAGTCTTAACTACTCCCAACCATCTGGAGAATATAGCATCTCCAATCGCTGTATCCTCAGTATGCTGTGAGGGAGAAGATAGTGTGGAGAGGAAAGAGATGGGGAAGAAGAAAGTGGAGAAGGACCTGGCTATTAAGATTTGAATGGTGGTCTTACGCCAGGGCGATACTGATAGTATCTTCTACTCTGGAATTTTTAAATCTGAAATTTGAATTATCAATTAGTTCTAGTGGACCTCGTTATGCTTCGTTATTGCTAATGTCTTTATCGGGCGTCTCCGACCTCTTCCATCATTCACTACTGTATACCACAATGTTACTGTCAAAAAACTACATTACATCGACTTTAATTCGACTCCGTGTCTCATTCCGGTGCAGAGATATTGCGAAGTATTCCTCGGGCATCCCCGACTTCTTCCATTCAGACCACTCTTTTAACACTCCTTGCACTAATCAGAACAAACTTTGAAATTTTCAGCGATATCGGTCGACTACTTTTCGAGTTTTCTAGCACATTGGGTATATTTAAGTCGCATAGAATGTACTGTACATAAAAACACAAAAAATCAATTAATTATTAATGTAGATGTTAATTGTTGCCTGTAATGAATATCAAAGAAAATAAATTTTATGACCACATGAATTCTATTATCATAATGTATAATATTATTACGCTAACGTATGCCGTACGCATTCACACCACGTACAGCTACAAACAGAAGTGCTGCCATCTAGTTATTATTATTATTAAGTTTATTACTAAAGTAGTTTCTACTTTTGTGGACACAATATACACAAATATAAAAAAAATCCATAAGAAAATGACGCCGATATTAGTTAGTACATCTACAGTACATCAGTATATCTAAAATCGTTTTGTTCGTCATCACGTACACATCCTACTTTACACACCCTTTCATTACCACCCTTATAATTATTACTATTGAGTCTCCGGGGGGTAACCACGACAGCCTAGTCCCAGAGCCACACGATCTGTTCTTCATTATAGTCTCATTTTGCTTTCCATATCTTAGGTACTCCTCCCCTCCACCTTCTAATCTATCCAAGAATTATGGAATTATTGGGGTGGGAAAGCGTCTTATGAATTTTGTATTTAATGAAGCTATTATATTGCGATTATCAAGTTAGCAGTATGGCGTTAATAATGTAATATGAACGTCACAATTATTAAATCATCAGTATCAAATTGATTATTTGATGTCGGAACCCAGGACATCAGCCTTATCGAAATATTTTTCTGATCTTTCTTTTTAAAATTTTTGTCCGAGAGTCGCTAATATTGTCTACAATAATTAAATATTACAATTTGAAGTTTTACTCATTTATTTATTTCAAAATAAAAAAGTATTCACCCTAGAAGTCTAGAAAAGTCAATATATGTCGCACATTAAGGCGATGCACTACGTCGTGTAATATTTTAAATTGAGCCGCTATCAATAACAACCCTTACGTAGATGGCGATAAGGTTTAAATTCCCGCAAGAAAAAAACATTGCCAAATAGTGCCTTTTATTTTATTTTGTGGATGTTCAGGCATAAATATTTATTTTTTTTCGATCATTTTATAAATAACTTAATTTTCCACATTATACAATAAAATCATAACCGAAAATGGGATCGTAAGTAGGAGATTTTGAACTTTAAAGCAGTTTTCATAGACCTATACATTATTTTTTCTGGGCTTATAAAGAGACTTATATAAAAAATACTCGATTGTTTCAAAGGTCAAGATGTATTCTACTCGCAGTATTCTGAAACATTTCTAGGCGACCAAATTTTCAAACCAAAAACACATGATTTTGCATTACTACGTATGGCATCGCCTTAAAATACAAATGTATATATATCAATGACACTATCTAAATTGCATTTAGTTTGGGAAGAATTCTGCGATCCTACGTAAAGATAGCAGCCAATAAAAATATGCAATAAGAAAATGATAGTAATGTTAGTGGTTGTAAGTCGAAGTACAATACACTTCAAAAATGTTAGTGGTTCTAAGTCGAAGTACAATATAGTTAAATATGGCTGAATCAGCTCAGTGGTAGAGCAAAACCCCGGCAAGGTTGTGGTCCTGTGTTCAATTGCTAGATGCTAAATATTTTTTGGAATTTTCTGTTTCAAATTTTCGTTTGAGAATCGCTATTATTGTCGTCAATGATTAAATATTATACATAATTATTATCCAACATAACCAGATAGATGTTTGTTTTAAAGCCCGGAGATTGTGGTATGCACGTTAAATATTTAATAGATTAATGATTTTCAAATCATTATTTATGGTTAAATGAATGTGATTCATTTCTTTACCTCGCATATTATTAACCTATTTTTTTCCTCAGGGACAAGTGTAATAACTCAAATAAGACAGGAACACGGTCATCGTGGGACTGGAAGGAAGTTTTATATATTAGTAACGGGAAAGTTAATGTGCAAAATAAAGGCCATTTATTAATCTATCTCAATTAGTATTATTAATGTTAGAATGCTTCACGGAAAACAAAGCATTTCCATTGCTCTGTTAATTTACATGTTTAGTATGAAAGCATATATTATGCTTAATCTACCTTGATAAATTGCGTAATCCGCCGCTGATTGATGGCATTTTAATGAATCCGTATGTTTCCAGCTAATTAAATTTGTGATTACTTTATGAATAATGTATTTTTATGGAACTTTCGTAAAACATCGGTATATTAAACCTTAAAATTTTTCGTCGGTAGGTCATTAATTTCATATTTAGGTTAATTTCCAGTCATGTCAACAAAATCTCTTTTAGATTTTTATATTTTTTTATTTCATTAATCTCCCTGCATTTTTTAGACTTTCAGAACATATCATTGTATCTTTATAAAGATTTTTATACAAATTTGTATATTTTAAAATTCAATGCATTTTATTTCATTTTTTGTTTAGTGACTATTTCAAAAATTAAAAGTACCTATAGTGTATTATTCATAGTCCTCCTCGCAAGGTATTTCTGTTGAGGCGGACTGTAAGCTGTTGTATGTGTGGTACATCATGATTTCCTCATCTTCATGTATTTCCACAAAATAAAAAGTCTTCACGTTTATTGACTGTAGGTTGTGTTTGTGTTACTTTATAATTTTAATGATTTCCTCATAATAATAATAATAATAACATGGCATTTATGTAGCCTAGTTTAGTGTAATTTTACTTCAAGTGCGCTTAACTATATCAAACTTAAAATTGGTAATTCAGTATTAGTGGTTCTTAAAATTATTCCTACAGCGTGCCTTACCCAATACAGATCTAATATTATAACACTAAATACACTCTTTATACAAAGTGATGACAAAACTTAGAATAACAATAACAGCAGGACAGGACAAAACAAGAATATTAAAACTAAAACATAATATAAAACAGGAGGCAGTTTGTGCTCAGAAATGAGAATTTTCTGAGCAGACACTTTAAAAAGGTACAATAAGGAGACAACCGAAACCAAACAATTACCGGAAGTTTTAGAATATGGCTTATTATAAAATATTGAAAAGAAGTTAAGATTTATGAATGGTAAGATTTTTTAAATAATTTTGTTTTTAAAGCCAGTTTACATTCAGCCAAATTCTGGAGATTAATAATAGTTGAGGGAAGTCTATTCCAGATGAGCGGGCCTGTTACAATAAAAGAACGATCATAGTAAACGACTCGATTTGACCTAGAAAGTTCGATTAGACGATTACTAAATAGATTTGCTGAATTTAGAGTAAGCTGTCTATTGCTTAAGTTTTGTCGGACACATATTTCCGATATACAGGTTGGCGCCATTCCTTGCAATGCTTTGAAGGTCATTAAGCAGATCTTAAACTCTATTCTTTCAGGGCATCGAAGCCAGTGAAGGCGATCCCTTAGAAGTGGGGTTATACTTATATTTTCATGTTAGTAGGCACATTTTTATCTCCATTGTGATTTTAATTTCATTTGGAAGAGCATTGTATAATTGTGTAGCATGGTAATTAAGGTTTTTTCCCACCGAAAAGATATTTTATGCTTCTAGAGTGCATTATAGTGGGGCAGTGGCAAGATTGTGTAAAGTTTTCAACGTAACCGTATGCGTGGCTCTATTTAAAGCCAAAAGATCCATTCTTTTCACTTCCACATATTCCACATCCGTCCACCATTTTACCAAATGAAACTTTTCCCATTCGCGCAATCAGCCAGATACACTGCCTTATTATTTCCAGCGCGGCAGCCTTTTATTTTTCCCGCTGAGATGAAAACGCAACAGAGGAAATAAAAAGTTTTCAGTTTACCCCTAGTTAGGTTGCCTCTGGTTACCACTTTCCGCTCCACCGTTAATTAAAATTCCGTAGTCGATTCGATCTCTGGGCTATCGTATTTCTCCATTGGAAAATACTCTAATGACTCTTCGTTCCATTCGCTTATATCGGCAATGTGTAATATCCTTGTAAAAATAGTTTAAGAGAGTTCAATCTATTTACCGGTCGCGGCAATATCACCTTTCTCGTCTATTTTACTAACATAACATGCACACTGTGATGTGATGATATTGTATATAATGACATTAATTTAAAAAACAGTTACAAATAATGAAATAGAGAACTGCAAAAGAAATAGTTTAAAATTCAGAACGGATTCGTAAACAAATTATACTATATCACCTCTTTCCAATTCGTACTTGTGTATTAATTTACTAACTAGCGCAGATCGCTTAAGGCCCGCATTCCCAATTTATACCGCTTTATACCTAACAAGTTTCTCGTTAACTCATGAAGTTTTTAAGTTCCATAATATCTATACATTTGTTATTCCGAAACGTTAATTATATAAAATTTCCTCGATAGAAAAAAAGGCAAAATAAGCTCCAAAAATTATTAAACACACGTTTTGTTCTGTTATTTAATATGTTATAGGCATGAAAAAAGTCACAGTGTATCTTTGAATGCAACTAAAGAAGTTTTCAAGAGATTTTTGTTTTATTTCAAACGAGTCGTGTTTTATTAAATATTTTCGCTTAATTATTATCGTTTTTATTATTAGCGCGCTCCCTCTAACATTCATATTTACATATCTCCCTTTCAACGCTTATACGGGGCCTTAAAAAGAAAAAAAAACACTGGATATTATAATTGTAGGATTTGTGTATTAATAAAATATTGCCTTTCAAAAACAAATTTTGCCAATTTTCTTTATATTATATATAATATAATGATATTTTTGTGGACAAATAGAGACGTCATAAATTTAACTTTCGAAAGAACATTTTTGAGCTTCATAAGTATGAACAAAAAAAAGCATATTTCAAATACGGAATACACAGTACATAATCATGATGTAAATTACAGAATTTGTATAGGTTTCGTTAGTACCTACAATAAATTGGATTATGCGTTAGGTACTCTCGGAATGCGTATGAGGTCGCAAGTTCGAGTCTCGGTCTTTTTTCCGTCGTTGTCTGCATCATATTCTTTGATTATTATTGATATTGTTTAAAAAAGTAATAAGAGATGTTGAAATTATTACTTATATTTTAATCTATGGAGTACATACGTACTGACGTCACTTGCAATGTGATTTCAACATGACATGGCCGGAAAAAATAGAAAACTGAGACAGAAAACGCTGTCCAAATTTAATGGCGCCAGAAATCACTGTTCGTCAGATTTCTACTTCATTGTAGATTCATAAAATTATTAATTCTATAAATAAACCTCAAAGACTTCAAAAATTGAAGATGTACGGGTAAACGAAAAAAATCTCATAAATTCCATTGTTGAAAGAAAAAATCTCATCTTTAGACCGCCGTTTATTCCGAATCCATCAATTGACAGCATTCAGATTATTCCAAGTGGATGGCTTTTGTTGGAACCCCATTCCTCTCCTCTCTCTTCGTTCCTTTTATTTCTCTTTACTTCCCTACATCGCTTTCTACATGGTTACATGGAACGAAATCCTCTTTTCTCCTGGCCTATATATTTCTCTAGCCCAGAGGTCTGTAAACATTTTTGAAAATTACAAATATGATATACGGAGCCGGCAATAATACTTCACCCTTCACATTTTTACATACTTTTTTTATCCTGCCGTCATCAGCAAAAATGCACCTGGGATTTACGAAGGTCTTATTTTATTTAACTTTTTTTTGTTGTTAATAATAATAATAATAATAATAATACTTGGATGACTTGTATAGCGCCGTTTTTGTGCAAAAACACCTCAAGGGCGCTGTACAAACTTATAATACATTTGTACAGTGGTCTGTTATTACTTAACTATTTATGGAGAAAATATACAGTTCAATACTTACCTGATAGGTCACTTGAGATTAACACTTAATTAACATTATCTAATTGTTTATTGGCGAAATTTAGATACAGGATTTAGGACTTAATTGAAAAATTGAATATAACTGGACTTTCTCTTAGGATTGGTATATTTAATTTAAGGATACGACAGCTTAAAAAGGTAAGTTTTTAATTTAGACCTGAATTCTGTTGGACTTGTTATGGATCTTAGTTCCGGAGGGAGTTTATTCCAAGCCTTCGGCCCAGATACTCCGAAAGCGCGATCACCAAACTTAGTATTTGGCTTGCGCATAGGTTCTATCAGTCTGCCTACAGCTGCTGATGTTGCTGATCTAAGCGTTGACTGCCTCAGACCAGTGTTTTCCGGGAAGCATAGTTCAGAGATGTAGGGTGGGGCCATTTCATTGATGGATTTAAACACCATCCAGCACAGTTTGTACTGGATTCTTTCAGGGCACTTGAGCCAGTGAAGGTTACGAAGGTGTTCTGAAATGTGCGAATATTTTGAAACCCCGGTTATGAGCCGTGCTGCTGCATTAAACACTGATTGAAGTTTGTCAATTTGATATTTTGGAAGGCTGGCATAAATGCCGTTGCAGTAATCGAGACGTGAGACTACGTAAGAGTTGATAAGTAGTTTTGTTGCTTCTGAAGGAAGGTTTCTTCGGACAGACTTGAGTTGTCTTAGGTGAAAAAAACCGGTGCTCACAGTCCTATTTATTTGACTTTTAAACGAAAAGTCTGAATCTAAATTGACACCGAGAAGTTTGACTGTTGTTTTTGGGATTATATCGCTGCCGGAAATAGTAATAGGTGAATTGTCTATGAAATGTTGACGTTTGTTTGTGGCTACCCAGAGAAACTCAGTCTTAGATGGATTGAGCTTCAGCTTGTTTGAAGACATCCAACGAGTTATTGCTTCTAGACATTCAGTTATACGGATTTTGAGACTATTGATATCATTTGGAGCGCAGTAAAAATAAACTTGCTGATCGTCAGCGTAGCAGTGAGACAAGAGATCAAATGACTCGATTATTTTGGCGACATCATTTGTAAAAAGGATGAAGAGAAGTGGACCCAAAACGGATCCCTGGGGTACCCCTGAAGATAGTGTTGCGAAGTTGGACAATTTATTTCCAACCCTCACGGCTTGTAAGCGATTGGATAAATAGGATACCAGCCAATTTTTTATGTCGGAATTCAAACCAAATGTTTCCTCTAATCTCCTAATGAGGAATTCATGATCAATCGTGTCAAACGCTGCACTCATGTCTAGGAGTGAGATAAGTGATAACTTACCTGACTCTACGGCCAGAGTTATGTCTGATAGCATACGAAGTAGTCCGGTTTCAGTTGAGTGGAACTTTCTGTACGCAGATTGACGTTTTGCGAATAATTTATTTGAATTCAAGTGACTGGTTATTTGTGCGGCAGCAATTGGTATGTTGTTGGTAAGTATGTCTTTTTTACATTATATTTGCATGAATAAATTGTAATCTCTTGAATTTCGTAGTTTGGGGTTGAACACACGTTGATTTGGCTGCTTAAAGTCAAAACAAAGTTAATGCAATTTTTTCAATTGAATTTCTCAAAAGTCAGTTAGTTACTAGTGATTGCCTTAGTACAGATTGTTTTAAGTAGATGTTCTTTACCAGAACTGTTATATATAGTTATGTATTTCTCTTTTTATGTCGTTATTTTACTGGTCAATGATATAAAAATTCCTAACACCGTAGAATAATGTATAAATACTGTTTCCAACACAAATAAACAAAAAGTGTAGCGTCTTAATATATGTAAATACCTATATATTAAAATACATATTTATATTTATGTACATGGTATCAGGCAACTAGTGGTAAAAGCGGAAATCTGGTGAATCTACATCACATTTTTCGGGGTCGATTTTGTGGTACAACTTTATTGATATGTGCTTTCGTTTTCGAGTATCTGTAGGGAGTAATTTCCTCGGCGCCGACCTGTCTAGCAGCGATATCGAGTGAATATTAATTTTGTTAGTTCGTAATAAATATACGTGCAGCCCTCAGGCAGTGCAAACGTGAAATGGAATAACAATTTAAATATTTAAAACTATTAATTTACTACGGGTCTTTAGGTTACCTCGATCGCTCAGTTCGGGCGTTCGAGCGTTCAAGCATTCACCCTAATTTTTAAATGTTCCTGATTACAAATAAAAAATCTCATATGTAAGACAGAATGTCTGTTTGTAGTTATGTCCTTCTAAATACTCTTTAGAACGGTGAGCGTCATGAAATTGTCAATGTCAATGTGTCATGAAATTGTCAATGTCAATGTGTCGTGAAATTTTGCCATTATTTTGTATTTTTAGATCAACGCAACTGCTTTCACTCTCCAACATGAGTTTAAACATGAGATATGAAGCTTTAAAAAAATAATTCAAATGTCAAAATTAAGAAAGGTGCATACTGTTTATGAAGATCGTGCCGAGACGTTTCGTTACTATGTACAGGTTATTATGATTAATGTTTGGGTTATTACTATCCAGAATTTGGGTAGTGATTATACCGATTAACAGTTGTTGACATATTTAACGAATTAATCACTAAATAATAAAGAGGTCTTAGCAGAATTTATATCAGAAAGAAGAACAATAAATCTAACTAATCAATCTGCCAAGCTCTGCTTTGACTTATTTCATTTATTTATTGTAGTATGTATTCCCAATCAACTATTTTTCTATCTTGCATTTTGGAGTATCTTGTTTTTGTGATGCTAGATTCATTTAGATGTTCTTATAAAATAAGCATGTAACAGCCCAGGTGTGCGGGAAATTCAAAATAATTAAAAGATGGTTTATTGCTTACAATGGTGTACTTTTAATAATGGTTTTTTGCCCAACCCCCGATACGAAAAATATAATAATAAATACTGCAAAATTTTACTGTACCATTTCATTTCTACTGTAACACACGATGCATCATCGATATTTACAGAACCATACGAAAGACCCATTCGTGTTCATCTTGTCTGCAAAATACTAATCTCCCATCGTGCTGCAAGAGAAACCTTCTTATTTCATTTAGCTTGCTTTCAGAGTTCTCAGTCGTACACAAACTACATAGACGTCTTCATATCTTTCCTAGCACACTGAACTGCACAGACGATTTGTTGTACTACTGTGGTACTGCGAACACCGTATTTGTTTTCAAGTTATTGTGTTTGAAGCCCATCCATTGTTAACTCTATTCCGTTCGTATCGCATTACTGGCACGCTGCTCGTATTACGAAGTAGGGTTTTATGCGATGTGTGAACACAGCTGGAAAAACATCAACACTTTCGAAATGTTCAAAATTCCAAAAATATTTCTGTTACTAGGCTTTGTCTCATAAACAGTATACGGAAGTCCAGTGAAAAATATTATGGCTTTAAAAATATGTATAACTTCATATAGATCAATAAACGCTGATTCCGAATTCATTTATATAAAAAAGTAGAATTTGTAAATCGTAATTTAAAAACTAATAAAATACCATCACATTAACACGAAATGTTTGGTTGTCACACCTGTTGATTCCGACGTCACGGGTCACGAAACTCAGTCCACATTCTATTCTGGTTTTGCATGTAGATTGAACCAATGAAACTCAGGTTTTGTTTGTATTAAAAATGTTTCATTGTTGTTATTTCACAGTGTTAACGGAATCGGAACAGCATTTAGATGTCTATAATAATTAATATGTTAGAAAATTAATGATACATAGTGATAGATGTATTATATTATGAAGGAAATTTTGCGGTTAGTGTCAAAATTAATTGAGCTACATCATAAAAAAATATATTTATATGGTGATCTGCTTGCATGTCCATGATATTATTGTTCACTTTAATAATTCTAACATGATAATAGGTACATAAAACAATAAAAAATGTACTGGTATTTAATTTGTTATTGAAAAAATAATAAAAAAAGAAATAGAGTTCCTTATTCTCTCATTAAGACTTTTGACATGATATGACTGAAGTAATTGATTTACGTCCTCCTTGGGCATCCTTGACTTATTCCATCATTTTGTACGTTATATTTACTGCTGAAAGTTCATTTACCAATCTTTATTTATCCAAATTATCCATTCATTCCTATATCCCGTTTTCTTCACGCTTATATCCATATCGTAACATGTACGTTCTGAAAAACGCCATGTTTTAGAATTAGTGGAATATTTTAAGGAAGTTTGAAGTTTATATGCAATTATATATATATAATTTGATTTGTCGTGGGAAATAGTCACACGAATGTTCACTTTATTCAATGTTCCGGTACTCCTCCATTTTATAGAAAAGGGGAAATAACTTTGTTATCTTGACGTGGGGAAAGAGTGGGGCTAACGTAGTAACGTATTTCTTATGTTTTTAACTGAATTCAGAATTTTCCTAACTGACTTGTATTTTGTAGTTGTTTTACTGGGTACCGAAACAAGGATTTTTCTTTCTGATATGATTGTAATGTTCATCCTATGGATTTGAATTGAGGAAATAACAGTAATTAATTTACTATGTAAACAGAGATATAAATTTAGATTATTTATTATATTTAAATGGACACAACAGTACGGAATAGCACCGGTTGTAAACCCTCACGATCGTGATATCTTCTTTATATGACAGTTTGTCCTCCCTTCGCGCAACAGCCTCTGATAAGGGCCCTAGTTCATCCACGTGGAAAAATCTTGGAAGATGAAAAGGCTCAAACGCCACCCTATTTCCATTCAAGTAACCGTGAGTGTGAAAAACATCAGCTAATAAAACCTGATCAAAATTATACTACTTCAAAGGCTTTACGTCCCTTGGGGTACAGGGAATTTATTTGACGTTTTAGAGGGTAGGTTTGCTTTTAGTTTCGGTCTAATAAATTTTTCGTTTTCATGCTTGCAATTTTGAAAATGAATGTTTTGAACCAGAGCTCTATAAAGAGAACAAAACAACGAAAGATAATATATAAAGTTTAGATAGTTTTATCTACTTTACTAATGTATGGAAGAAAGTTATAAAGGTGTTTAAATTCATGAAAAAAAAAATTAATCATTAGTTAAGAGTTTCATAATTGGAAATTATTTTTTTTGTATTTAAACAGAATTTTTTTCCACATTTCATTGGATTTCAAATAAACTCACTGTTTTTAAACGTATTTCAAAATAAAATGCTGTTTTTGAAAGCAAATGAAAGATTTTTTCTAATTTTAGTATTTAAAAATGATGTACGCAGTTAAAAATATTTACATTTTGAACGCAAACAAAGATAAAGTTTTTAAATTCGCTCACCAACTTTTATCATCTATTTACCACATATACGAATATACATGCGATACCTTGACTTTTTTTAAAGTCTACATGAATATAAATAAAGATAACCACATAAATAAACAATCTATGTTATAAACTAATTTCATTGTAACTTTGTAGCCATTTAAAAAGGTAAATGCCAAAAATATGGGAAAAATTAATTGCAAGATGAAATTATTAATTCTGAATTTGAAATATAAGATCGACAAGTTCGACAGTTGTGACCGTCTTTTTTTTGTCTTGTTCTGTTTAATGTTTCGTTTAAATTTATTAGTTTTATCTTCTTCTTCACTGGTATATTAAATTGATTGTTTTAACCAAAATAAATTAAAGAAAAAGATGTTCCTGATTTTTATTATTGTTCACAATAAAGTTTATTATTGTCACTCAAAAAATCACTCACTCAAAAGCTGGATTACAGCTCGTGTGTTTTCTTATAAAATCAGGAAGATATTTTACCAGGAATCCCGTGAAAACAAAAGTTTTCGGAATAACAAATTTGAATAATAAACACGACTAAGCCATTTTATGATATTTAAAACTGTTTTCATTCTGCCATATCATAAAAGTCCGCCATATCGTATCACCAATGTTGAGTTAGGTAATGCAGTATTTTTTTGAGATATATTTTCAAAAGATTATTGTGTCATTTTTTTGTTCCTTCATGAAATATACCTAAAATGTAACCTTGTTTGGGGCAATTTGTAAATGTAAAATGTATATTTTCGGATGCTATATTCCGTCGGACCCGCTGTCAACATCCGACAGTTGTTTTCGTCTACCCCTAACAAGGATCGGTACCCGCAGACTTCGGGTTCAATATTTCAGGCTGAAAAGGGTGGGGGAAATTAAGTTTAAAAATACAACCCTCACTGAGCTTCAGCCACTTTAGAAAAGGTCGCGAGAAAATCGACGAAAAAACCCGCTGCGCAAAATCGCCGTACTTTCCCTGATTCAAAATACACCAAAAATGCATTATTCTTGTTTGATCAAAAATAACATTGGATATCATCCAAAAGCTTTTAATGTTAATTTTTTTTTGTATGATTTTTCCAAACAAAACTTTTTTACAAAACAGATTAATTTTTTCAAGATATAAGGAAGAAATATACTCTCAGTGTCGTCCTGGTAAAATACCACCAAATGTTCTTAAAACAGCGGTGTTTGTTGACCAGATATGAATAGCTAGGTTCTTCCCCTCCTTCGTCTTCCCTATCTCCTCCTCCTACCTACCTCCAGCCTTGCAATGTACCCTAAGTGAGGTTCCACAGGTCGGGAGCTTCTTGTGCGGGGTGTCAACTTTCAGGGAATAGATTGCCCCGATGATAGCCAACCTTCGATAGAAAATCACCAAAAGAATAAAAAGAAGTATAAAAACAAATAGGGCAATTCAGCTAAGTACTTAACATGTTAACATGTTTCCAAAATCACAAAAAAAATTATGAACTAACTGGAAGTTTTACATTGATGTTGTGTACACTTTACATTGATGTTGTGTACACTCAAATTTTCCGGTTCGTAGAAAATGTTCATTTCGTATGCTCTCTTTTACGGCCTTTATCGACATACGTGTCAATAATATATCCGGTCACGTTTTTTACAGTCGTCCTATTAATGATCACGTACTCAGCAACGTTGTCGAAAAGAAAGCACTACATACACTTTTCGACATGTTATACGTGCAGGATTTTTACGCAGTAATAAATGGTACAGTTATAAAATAAACCACGGGCGCTTTGCAATAAATAAAATGAAGTAAAAAAATCATTTATAATAAAAGATATAAATGTTTGTTTTAGACCACTTTAATTTTAATTTCACTCTACCGGTTTCGGAAGCACCCTTCCTTCGTCGGGAGAATATTAAAACTAACCTATGATACAAAATATTGACAGATATATACATAAAAAATATAATTTAGGTGTTTGAGTGGGAGGTTAACAAAGGGGACGGGTAATTGCGTGAATTCCAGCAATAACAGAGCGGTTTACTGGAAATATATCTAGAATGGGACTAAACGATAAATTAATTTGGTTATTCAATATACTAGCGTTATTATTTAGGAATTTTTTGATTCCAAGGGCTTCTAAGTTATCTAATCTTTTTCTTTTATTATTACGGTGAAGAATTCTAACCCCTGTGTCCCTATTAAAAGTATGATTGGTGGAAATAAGATGATTGGCAAACTCTGAAAAATTATTATTGTTATTTAACTAACTAACCATCACGCCGTTTCCCTGCAGAGGTAGGCAGAGAGGACGGACCACCAAACAACTCGGTATTGGCACACACTTCTTGCCTCATTCACATTCATACATCGTCTCATAAATACTCTTCAATTATTCTGACTCTTGACATGGCCCGACTCGAGTATCTGATTCACTTGACCGTGCCATGTCTTCCTCGAGCGTTTCCGACTTCTGCTACCATTCGCATTTGCATCATATTTGAAACTTCGCTTCTTTGGACAATTTCTTAAGTTAGCGCCAACTGCGTTCAGTCCTCCATTAACGGAATTACCTGCATTTACCCTTCTTCCAATATCTCTGTCAGCCTTCCCATCTCTCCTAAACATACTTCCTAAATACAGAAACTCATCCACCTGCTCCAAGTATTCCTCATTCACAACTATATTGCACACTGTTTTCGTACTATTTCTTTCAAACACCATTACTTTAGACTTACTTAAATTCATCATTAACTCATTCTTCGTGCATACTTCGTTCATCCTAGACACGAGAGACTGTAGATCATCTATACTATTAGCAATCAGCACCGCATCATCAGTATACAACAGGCAACATATTGTTATTTAAATATCTCAAATGTTCCATGATTCTAATGTTTATATTTCTGGTGGTCTTACCTACGTAGAATGATAGGAAATCATTGCAACATAGCCTGAGTGGCTCAATTTATGATCTTTATCTTTAGTGTTTTTTTATAATTTACCTAAGGTGTTATCAGTATAGAACGCGGGTTTAATGTTGTTGTTTAATGTTTAATTACCTTCCCACATTAAACCTGCGTTCTATAGGATTATGTGTCACATCAGATATACCAGGCTGAGCTTACACACTCATACACTCGTTGTGCAACAACTGTGAATAGTTCCACGACAGTAACTCATTAAAAGTCATATGAGGGTCGTAGTTGCATACTCGGCGATCGGAACAGTTAAGAGGCTCCACTCGCCGGCTAAATTCCTTTTAATTATTCCAGAGGGCCTCCGATGAGTTTGGAGAGCACTCCGCGAAATGTTTTAATTGTTTGGAGAGGCCTCAAAATGGCTTCGAGCTTTCGGACAGGGAACGTGTCTACGGATGAAATTAAACCAATATTATAAAGTGCAATTAAACCAAAATTCCACTGAAATCATGAGATTTTTATGTAGGTACTTAAACCAACAATATATCTTATATTAATTTTTTTAACATGTAAGGGGTTATACCATTTGCCCAAAGAATCGTTACTTTCGTCAACTTTTATTATTCAAACAATCCTTACTTTGACTAAATGGCTTTTTTGTCTATTATGTTCAACAAAGATCCTTTTTTAACATGTGAAATGGTCGTGCTTATTTGGAATTTTTCGCATTTTAAAAATAGTGTGATATCTACCTGCCTGAAGAATGTTTTTAAATAATTTTTATTGAGATGTGACGTTTCTTGAGAAAATTTGTAGTATTTCTTATTTGAAGATTTAAATTTTTTACATGAAATAGATGGTTTATAACAGAATATTTTAACTGTTTTTTAATCCACAAAACAATTAAGTAACAAAATTACGATATTGAAGGTGTTTTTATTTTATTTTTAGGCTGACGAATAAATTTCCCATGACGATTAAAATTTTTATATTTTAGATTTGCCTCCAAAACGACATGTTCATTTTTATTCGTGAATTCGGCGGTGTTGACGTGACGGACGACGTTGGTGACAGTCGTCTTACCAGACATTAGCGTTTTCTACGTCATAATGACATTGCAGCTTGTTGGAACTGTTTCGGAAAGTGCGGTTTTAGATCTTTTTAAAAATCAATAATTTTGAATGAAAATATAGAAATTACATATTTTTAGTAAGATAATTACAAAAATAAACCTTAAGTCTTCTACACATTTTTAAAGGTATTCATAGTTTGGGAAAATACCTACTAAGTATTCAAGTAGTTAATTACAAACCTTATGATCTCATATGATATTTAAGTTTTGACTTATTATGTAAGAGATAATTAGAAACATTCTTTTTTGGATGCGAGGCCTACTGACTTCTGTTAACAGAGTTCTGCTATAATTTGAATCTTACAGTTAACCATATTAGGATACTAACACTTTTGTGATGGTTAAGTTCATCTCAACGATAAAGGAAATATTAGCATTATTAAACATCGTGCACAACGCTCTGAACCTCAACAAAGGAGTATACAGTTCACTCATCACATAGGAATACATTGCTGTCCAGTACCTAACAAAATGTGCACTATTGCACCCTATGCTTTGATATCTTAAGTATGCCAAGCAATTCTAAACATGAAATATATATTTTAATAAAAATAATGAACAACGCAATGACATTATAAAACACATAGATACGTTGTAGAGATCTCAAAGTGGTAAACAAAAGGTACGGTAATTGTCGTACTTCCGTACTAAACGTGAGGTCGTGTGCTATCTCTAACAAAATTTGTTTGATGATAAATTATTTCTATTGCACGGCAAACGCAAGTAAAAGCCAAGAATTTCATTCTAAAATACATGCAAATGACTTATTATCGTAAAAAAATATTGTATTAATATAATTTCGATTTTAAGTGCCCTTAGAGAAAGTGGCCATAATAAAAAAGAGAGTCTTCTGGCAGTAGATCGTCTCATATGGCGTTCCGTGTTCAGTGCGTAAGCGGGTGGGCGCACGGTCATCTCATTTGCACCCGTAGACGTAGGATGTTCTATTCGATGCAACTTTTAAGTACGAAAACACCGATCAGTCCTTTATCTCTTTTGTTCAGATCTATTTGTGTCATATACGAACTACGTTTGAAATAAGATTTTTCTGGAAACGCAAGTCCGTTCGTTACATGATACATTTTATTTTATTATTTTGAGACAATAACATGCCTAGATGTATTGTAATGTCATTGGTATAACGTGCTTTTTACGGAAGTACAAAAATAATATATAATTTTCCGTGCCAATTTTGAACGTGAATTTCATTCTTTTAAGACCTTATATCCATTAGTCTTCGTTGAGAGCTGTTGACCCAACACTCTGAGAAAGCGCCTTTTTCCTCTTCTCGACACTTGTCCAAACATCTCCCGAAGGAAATTGTTTCAGTATTCAATATTCAAGACTCGCGACGATGTCCTCAGCAAAATTAATGCCTTTTTTAAATAATTCACCGTATTTGGGTCAAGAGTATTATCGAAAGCTTGGTTTTTTAGCACATTCGTGAAAATTCCTTTTTAAGTGTTGTAAACTTTGCTTTCAAACAATTTATCAATATTATAATCGAAGTATGCTTGTATTATTTGGAATACAGACAATGCTGTAGCAAAAATTGCTAAGATTTTTCTTATTATGTGGATACAAATAGATTGCTATGATTTGCTTCATCTATTGGTTTTAGTTAGTAGTTACAAGTAACAAGCCATAAGTTATAAATTTTTCTTTTTTTTTTGAAATATTGTAAGTTTAAATTTATATTTTTTTAGTAGTTCTCTTTGGGTCATTTTATTAGACATGTAAAATACTAGTTTTGGTAAACTTACGCTGCACGTAAAGGCTCTCTGAAAAAACAACACTTGATTTCAACTCAAATATCTAATGGAAACTATTTAAGTCGGAGGTTTAAGTAAATATGCAAAAATACGTTTTTGGGGCGTTAGTTTGCCTAATTTTAATAATTTACCCGTATTTCCTAATCTTAAACCTTAACTTTGATTGAGAAAAAATGGAAATTTAATGCATCTTTAACATCTCCCCCGACATAAATACTTGTTTAATGTAGTAATTAAGTTGAAACTAAGTGATATTTATAATGCGTATTAAGCCTGCAGCGGAATTCGACAACTTTATACTAGTTCTAGGTGACTTTTCACAAAAAGGAGCTACATAAATAATTATTACATTACTAGCGCAGATCCGTAAAAATCACGGGATATTATAATTGTACGATTTGCGATGCGTGTATAAAATTAAATATTTGCCTTATCGTACGTTGCATTTGAATTTTTTTTTTCTTTATAATGTAATTAGATTTGGCAAACTTGTCGAATTACGCTGCATGCAGAGGTTCTTTAAAAAAACAACACTTGATTCTAACATAAATATCTGATGGAGACAACTATTTAAGTCGGTGGTTTAAGTAAACATGCAAAAAATAGCTTTTTAGGGTTTAGATCTCGTTATTTTAATAATTTAAAGGTATTTCTAACCTTTATACTTAAATTCGATTGAGAAAAAAATTATAATTTTTAAGCTGTCGTACCCTTAAATTAAATATACCAATCCTAAGAGAAAGTCCAGTTATATTCAATTTTTCAATTAAGTCCTAAATCCTGTATCTAAATTTTGCCAATAAACAATTAGATAATGTTAATTAAGTGTTAATCTCAAGTGACCTACCAGGTAAGTATTGTACTGTATATTTTCTCCATAAATACATAGCGCCGTTTTTGTGCAAAATCACCTCAAGGGCGCTGTACAAATTTACAATACATTTCTACAATGATCTATGTTATTATTAACTGTATATGGAGATAGTGTTTTGCTAAGCCCAGGGTAATTTATTATCCCGTCGCTTTTTATTGCGGGCAGAATGCACCACTTCAACAATCACCAGGAACAGGATTACATGGAGATGAATGATGGACTTGCCGAACGTCACAGCAGTGCTGCCAGGGTCTCTTATCTATCTGAGGTGTCCGCGCTTTATTAGCAGCAGACACACACCTGGACGGATGACGAACCTCGTGCTGGCACTGTTGGTGGATGCGGTGTACTCTCTCGCTGCAGCAGCTGGTCCAGTTTCTTCACCACCAAAGATTCTTGCTGCAGAGTCTCCATTTTCTATCTTCGTCGAACGTCACAGCGGTGCTGCCAAGGTCTGGTATCTGTGAAAGGATATTGTGTCAGCGCTTTGTTAGCAGCAGACACATACCTGAACGGATGACGAACCTCGCGCTGGCACTGTTGGTGGACGCGGTGGACTCTTTCGCTGCAGTAGCTGGACCAGTTTCCTCACCACCTGGGATTCTTGCTGCAGAGTCTCCATCTTATACCTTCGTGTCACCTGTTTCTATACTTCATTTTACTTAACTTAAATTCAGTTTATTTTTGTAATATTTATATTTTTTGTAATACCTGCATCAACTGTAAAGCGCCCCTGGGGTGATATCTCACAAAAGCGGCGCTATACAAATTGTCCAATAAATAAATAATATACAGTACAATACATCTGGTAGGTCACTTGAGATTAACACTTAATTAACATTATCTAATTGTTTATTAGCGAAATTTAGATACAGGATTTAGGACATAATTGTAAAATTATAGCAGGACTTTTTCTCAGGAATGGTATATTTATTTTAAGGGTATAACAGCTTAACGACATAGATAGTGCCTTTTTAAGTTTTTGATATCATCCAAACCTAAGTTTCAATCGTCAAATATCTTATAAAATCATTGATTTTGTGGTTTTCAAAGCCGAAAAAACCCTTTTACGTGATAGATATCTTCCTAGGTACTGTTGCGAAATATAATTGTGAAACTTTTCTCGTCTCACTGAACTCGAAATCCTCAAGGGTACGGTTCCATACAAAATAATTATCGACTTCGCCCAACTGAAATCCCTCGACAAACAACAGCGAACTCAAAGAACTCACTTCTTTATCCTCCTTGTTTGTACGTAGAAGACTTATCCATTACTGCTGATCATTGATGTATTATACTAGATTAGCCCTGTCTAGTTAAATTCATTTTAAAAATAACGCCACGTAGCGTACGTCACAAATATGGAGATGAACTTAACAACCCAACTCTGTTTAAACTCCTTGTACAAGCGTTCAAACTCAAAAGTAAGTGAAACCACGGAGAATTTGTTGTCAGAGGTGTTGTAATATGGACATAATTCAAATTTCAATATTTGGAACTCGGTTATTTTTTTTTTTTTTTTTATTCTTTATATTGGCTTTCACCCAAAGATATTAGAAGAACGAGATGTGCTATGAGCAGTTCATACTGTGTGGAATTGTTTTGCCCAGTGTCGCCGGTTTTGTTCACCAATACTACTGCACACATTCGCTTACTCTAAGGTATCCGCACTAATACATAGAACAGATTTCTGTGCGTACACGTCCCGACAGTATTCAAAGTACCCTAATTAGGTAGTACTCCGCCTACGGTCCGGCGGCCAACATAGCATATCTCGGTCTTCTAATATCTTTGCTTTCACCCATTAAGAGTGATCTTAGCCATACAATACAACATTTTTCTTATTAATAAATACAACAAATTACAGGATAAAATTGATTACACAACATGACATAACATAACGTAACATAAATAAACCAAACATAACATAACATAACATAAACATAACATAACATAAACATAACATAAACATAACATTAACATAACATAAACATAAACATAACATAACATAAACATAAACATAACATAAACATAACATAACATAACATAACATAACATAACATAACATAACATAATATAACATAACATAACATAACATAACATAACATAACATAACATAACATAACATAACATAACATAACATAACATAACATAACATAACATAACATAACATAACATAACATAACATAACATAACATAACATAACATAACATAACATAACATAACATAACATAACATAACATAACATAACATAACATAACATAACATAACATAACATAACATAACATAACATAACATAACATAACATAACATAACATAACATAACATAACATAACATAACATAACATAACATAACATAACATAACATAACATAACATAACATAACATAACATAACATAACATGAACATAACATAAACATATCATAACATAATATGAACATAACATATAATAAACATAACATGGGTGTAACATAAACATAACTTAACAAAAACAATACAGAGCTGGTAATAATAGGTAATTATAAAAATAGGAACCTGTGCACAATAGTAGTGGGCATTTTTGTTATTTAAAAGAACAGATTTTTCCAAAATTAGAAGCATTATTTTTTTTAAAACAGTACTATGAAATGAATATAAACAAATACAATAAAAGAATCAAGAAAAATATACAAATGCATAAAGAATAGTGTTTTAACTCAGTCAAAATATGCAGAGTTGGGATTAGTAAAAATAGATGAAAATAAAGATGAAAATAGGAACCTGAACAAATGAATACAAATGAAAGTGAAAGAAATTTGGTTTATATTTATTATTATGGTCAGATATTAAGGCCATTTTTATAAATAAATTTTGCCAACAAATAGTAAATTTCAGTAGTGTTTAGACTAAGAAGGCAGGGTATACTGGTAGGCAATTTAATATCAAGTTTTAACAATTCATGCATGAAGTTTGGAAATTGGTCATTGATAGGACACTCAAAAAAATTATGGTCCAGAGTATCCTCTGACCCACAATCACAGTACGGCGAACTGATTATGTGGAACCTGGCAAGATGGCTAAGACAACAAGTGTGACCCAGCCGCATTCGGGTTAAGGAAGAAATATATTTTTTAGGCATGGTAGTGTATTTGTGAAAACAGGGCTTAACAGGAATAGAAGGTTGGATTAATGAGTACTGGTGACCTTTTATCAGAGAATATTTGTGATTGATAAAATGAACTTGCCCAGCATAGCTGAGAAGCAAAATAGAACAACAAAAGGTAAAACGCAATGCACAGTGCCCATTTCGCATTGCGACATAATGCGTGGGCCTTTTAATAAATGTGCATGTGAACCAAACCAAAATTGTGTTGGGGTTATTTTTAAATGAATATGCCGTGTCTAGTCTAATTTAGTCTATGCTGCTGATACAATCAACTACGGAAGCTCAACCTTTAAGACTTGCGGTAGTAACAAAGGAATATTCTCAGTAACACATTAAAACTATTTCTAGAAATAACCACAACTACAATACATTATACGTGTATTGTTCTTATTTATCTATTATTTTTAAATATAAATACAGTGCCCACGTTAGAACAGTGATGAAACAGTTTCAACAGATTAAAAAAATCCTTATTAATTTAACTTTATTTATTTATAAAATACATTATATTTAATTGACATTTTCAAAACATTTATACAGTGAATCACAAAAATAGGAAAATTGAACACATAAATGTAATTTTTTTTATAACTAATGGTTGTTAGTAACTATTTATTCAACAATTCTGTAAACTTGGTTAATTTGTCGTTACTTATAAATGTTCAATTTTTTAGTAATATTAAAAATTATTTGATATTTTTATAGCGCCGTTTTTGTGAAAAATCACCTCGTGGGCGGTGTACTTATTATTATCATAGTTAGAATTGCACGTATTTGAGATGATTTTTACAAGGCCGACTAAGGCGTGCGTCCGCCAAATTACGAAGTCAGTGCTCTGTCACATAAGTAAACTTCACTGTTTAAAATAATGTAATTTAACATGCTAAATAACACACACATTAGCAGTAATAACGAATATCAACAGCAATCACCGTCATTTGCAAACTGTTGTTGCTCGATGGCACTGAATTGATCACGCGCCCAGGTATGTACTCTAGTCGGCTTTGACTTTTAATAAATGACACTTTTAAAATTTTTAATATTATTATTCCACTTGAAACTAGAGACGTATTATAAATAAAAGCAATATCTGTCAGATGCTCTTCTTAGTGAGGGTAGGTTAAGGCGATGCTCTACATCGTGTAATATTTTAAATTAAGCCGCCATCAATAACAACCCTTACGTAGATGGCGATAAGGTTTAAATTACCGCTTAACACCATCCGCCTGTTTTGATTTATGCAAGAAAAAAACATGGCCAAAAAGTGCCTTTTATTTTATTTTGTGGATGTTCAGGCATAAATATTTAATTTTTTTTGGATCATTTTATAAATAACTTATTTTGCCACATTATACAATAAAATCATAACCGAAAATGGGTTCGTAAGTAGGAGATTTTGAACTTTAAAGCAGTTTTCACAGGCCTTTACATTATTTTTTTCTGGGCTTATAAAAAGACTTATCTAAAAAATACTCGATTATTTCAAAGGTCAAGATGTATTCTACTCGCAGTATTTAATTAAAGCTTCTGAAACATTTCTAGGCGACCAAATTTTCAAACCAAAAACACATGATTTTGCATTACTACGTATGGGATCGCCTTAAGAAAAAGATTTTTCTTTCATTAAATAGGTCTTTATTCTGAAAGAAGACCCACCGAGGACGCTCATTGACGCAACCGGGTGTGCTACGATCTTTGAACGTGAAGCCACGCTGTGTTGCCACAGAATTGCCTTGAGCGATTCATGACACGCGTGAAGTCAACTGTTGCTTCTTACAAATCCCAATCAAGAAAATGGATGACTGATTCTGCCAAGTTATTTTAAAACAATGTTTAACTTTGCCGGAAATGTAATTTGTAATCATTATCTTAAATGGCATTTTTGTGACGTAAATAAATAAGTTAAATTATTCCACAAAAAGATTTTTTTGCACATTACTTTGTTAGTAAGCCAACAATTAATGTCCTTGAATAATGTCCGAATTACTCTAAGGACGGGTTGTTTCGGAGAATTTGAACAATTATTCAAATTTCAAAGTTAATTTTCAAGTTCTATGAAAGATTTTTTCAAGTTCTGTTATTATTTCAGTTTTGTCGAGCAGTTAGCCTAGCTAGTTAGCCTAAAATGATATCATAATATTAACATATTTCAAAGTCGATTTTCAAGTTCTGAGAAGGTTATATTCATGTTCTTTAATTGTATCATAATTTGACAGTTGTTTAAGAAAACTGAAATACTAACAGAACATGAATAGAACCTTCATAGAACTAAAAAATCAACTTTGAAATGTGATGAATTGTTCAAATTCTGTGAAACAACCCGTCCTAAGGCCCAGTTGAATCAAAGAATTTGAACAATTCAGTCATTTTCAAGTAAAAAAATCAGGTCACAATGGTCAAGTGGTTAGAAGCGTTTTCCCGATAAGACAGAGATCCTGGGTTCCATTCCCAATTCCGATCGTTACATTTTTACTTTCTGTGTCTTGTTCTGTTTAATTTTTCGTTTAGTTTTAATAGTATTATCCTCTTTACAATGATTGAATGTTGAATATTTATTTTTTATATTGCGAAAACTGCTTATTTAATGTACATTTTATTCCAGGTTTTTGCCGAGAAATCCGGCCATAGAGGGAATTTTTGGGTAAGTGCTTACTCTATAGATATGTTAATTTTTATTTATTAATTTATTTTATTTTTACAAATAATTCATTACAAAATGATAACAAATTTATAATGTATTATTCCCAGTGAGTTTACAAAACTCATGTCGGGAAAGACAATATTAGATTAAAGACAAGACAATATAAATACATTAAAATAAATAAACGCAGAAGTTATTTTGGAGTTCCAAAGAAAGAAGTGTCAGTCATTTATAAAACTGCTGGGGAAATAGCTTTTAAGAGCTTTTCCAATATTTATTGGTTCGTTGCCTGAAGTTTTAGATTACTGGGTAATGCGTTATATTGCTTCCGTGCAAAGTGTTGTAAGGAATCAAATATTAAATCAACCGTTATATTTTCTTATGTGGTATTTAATTAAAATAGTACAGGTGTATTATTGAATTATTTAAAAAAAATAATTAACTTTAATAGTTTTCACCCCTTTGATAAAATGAAAGTTCATTTCACAGTGGTGCATTTCCTTTGAACTCAACAAAATGTACTGCAACTGAAACAATGTTCATATTTTACTATTTTAAAAGATGCACATCACGTTTCAATTATATGGCGAAAATAATGCTCTGTCCTCTTCCTAATTCCCGCATTGTCCGTTTGCGGGCTGAGACAAAAACACGTATGTCGTGTGACATGCAAATGTATCCACTATGTTTGCCTACTAATGACTCCATTGTGCTCCAGCCACAAGTTGGGCCAGAAAGCCCAGGGGCGTAGTCACGTTTACAAACTATGTTTATATTAATTTAATTTCTAATTATTGCCGAAGAATTTTTGACTTGCACATTTTTTTCTAATGAATTGTTTGTTATGCATAAGAACGACCCCGAATCGCATCACAAAACGGCGCTCTTCTGTAGAGAAAAAAAAATATTCTGACGAAATACTTTTTTAAAATGAAAGAAATTAAAAATTAATGGGTTATTTTCACAAACTACGAATACCGTTAAAATTTTCCTAAAGATTTTAAGTTTATGTGTACAGATCATTATTGTCTTACTAAAACACGTAATTTTAATATTTTCATTAATAATTATTGATTTCAAAAACGATCTTGATTGCTTAATAATAACATTTAATTTTAAAAGCGCAGTTTAAAGTCATTTCCAAGTGCGCTTTACTATAACAAATTTAAAAACGGTAATTTAGTATTATTGGTCATGTTCTTAAAATTATTCCTACAGTGTGCATTAACCAATACAGATCTAATACTAGAACACTAAATACACTGTTTATACAAAGTGATGACAAAACAGAATAACAATAACAGGAGGACAGGAAAAAACAAGAACAGTAAAACTAAAACATAATATAAAACACGAGGCAGTTTGTGCTCAGAAATGAGAATCTTCTGAGCAGACATTTTAAAAAGGTACAATAAGTAGGCAACCGAAACCAAACAATTACCGGAAGTTTTAGAATATGGCTTATTAGCTTGTTATTAAATATTGAAAAGAAGTTAAGATTTATTATACAAAGTAAGATTTTTTAAATAATTTTGTTTTTAAACCCCATTTAAATTCAGCCAAATTCTGGATATTAGTAAGAGCTGACATTATGACATAGATAACGCCAATGTATGGAAGTCAACATTAAAATACATTCAATATCGTAAGTTATTTCTTAATTTTTTCGGGAATAAACAAAAAACAGTAGTAATACCCTATTTCTACGTGATCTTTGAAAAATGTCACACCCCTTAGAGTGCTTTATAAATAAAAAAAAGACTCTTTACACTATAATATAGATTCTGAATAAGCTTCCTTACACAGAAAAACCCCTATGTAAGTTTTTTATATATATTTTTCATTATATTTAAAAATAAATAGAAAGGTATCGACAGGTAAGCTCCTGATTTTGCCATGCTAGTCGTAAGTTATAGTTAGTAAAAATAAAGACCCCACGTATTGATGTTTCTTGTAATGCGCATTGATTTTTTTTAAAAAATATTCATTTATTATTATAATAAAATAATCGCTTTAAGCTACACCAGTGTCCTGCGTAGCTCATGATCACTGAAGTCAGCAGTCACCGTGTTGCAGTCACGGTGACTGTGATTTGTAGCCGTCTCTGTGTCACAGTCACCGTGCTTTGTAGCTGTGACTCTGTTACGTCACTTGTCAGTAATTATGGGCATATTCCGTACCCCCTCCGCATAGTGTAAATGCCCGATATTAATCATGTTGCCAGGAAGTCACGTGACCGCTTGTGGCAGGATTACTGTATAGCGCAGACATGACAGGACGACTTGGCAAAGGAAAATTATTGTAAACGATATAGGTAGTTTTCCTTTAACTTTGATATAATCCTCCAGTAGTTGCTATCCAACTTCGCCACCAATGCTTTATGTTTTGAGGGTTAAATTGATATTATTTTAAAGCTGAATAACTGATGATAAAAATGATTTTGCCACCTGAAAATGGTTGTGATGAAAGGGGTGTAAAATTGTTTTATATGACAAGGTAATTTTTATCATGTATTTTGGTTTGAAGCTTTGAAATATCAACATATCTGTCAAAAATAATACAACAACCGAAAGGCTTAAGGTGTCGCCAACGTCGTTCGCCAATACAATACAATGCTTTGACCGCTACCGCTTACCGCTTACCGTAAATAAATAAAGTCTCCACCGATTACCTTTGATCCTGCAGGCACTATCCACTATGAAGATACCCAAACTCCTTCAAACTTCAACTTTTTAGAAAAAGAAAACGAGTTTACTTTTCCAATTTCACTTGCAATTTACTGGCAGGCTGAGAACACCACGTGTGAGTACCTACACCTTATGATTAATTCATTTTGTCTCGCGGTCAAATACGTGATTTGGCTTCCGATGTAATACTACTATTAGAAGACGAGCTGTAAGCTCCTGTTGTGTGTCGAACTGCCTAGGAGGCAATATCTCGTTCTATTAATTAGCATCGTAAGCTATAATTTATCGTAGATATTGCACATGGTAGATGAAAAAGTATCATTTAATTTTTTAACACGTACGTGGCTTATTTTTACCCTTTCTTCAGTGATTCATACAAAAAAGTTTGAATTGACACTTTGTAAGGAAGGGTTGTTTAAATGAAACCAATTTTTTTTTTATCTCCGTTATGTTAGTTCAAATTAACTGTTACTTCTTTCGACGGATTGCTTAGATATAAAAGGCTTTACACACTTCCCGGCAATCGGAGACAATATCAGTGGGGAACACCCTAGAATTTTTCCTTGATCACCGCGTGAGTAGATATACTAGAAATCAAGACCGGTGACCTCACCTTATTTCTGATGGTTGGAAAGTGTTGGCGCCGTCCTGATCGACGAGCGCTTTACTGCACGATCAGTTTCGCACTGCGGCGGGGGCGGGTGTGTAGAGAAGACGCCAATTTTACCCCCACCTAATCTCCCTAAATCACCTACGATTGCAGGAAGGTGTGTAAGGCCTTTTACAATCTTCTCAGTGCTGTGGCGACAGAAAAAGTAAATAAAGAAAATTAATTACCTTTATTTAAATACGTTTATTTGAATTTCACTTTTGTTTTTAGAATGAATGAATGAATACAAATCTTGGAAACGGAAATGAATCCATTTCCCGATATCCGATCAAGCTGAAACTCGGCACATAAACTCGTTATCGAATAGTATGCATTCTCTAACCTTGGTAACAAACACGCGGACATATACGAATTTCTCTAAAATCGGATGGCATTACAGCAGTTAATATACGAAATAAATGTCGGTCCTACCCAATTGGAATTCGGCGAGGTTGATAGAGCTGTCGACTTCAGTTCCTAAGTAGGATGGTTCAATCTTTAGTCAAACCAACTATTTTTCTAAGTTCTTAACACATTTTAAAATAGACGTATTATAGTAAAAACATTGTTTTTTTGCGGATTGATGTGTACACCTAAAATCATCAGTACCGAAGCTTCTTAGTGCACAGATGGGTTAGGAAATAAATCTGCAAATACCTGCAACTTTGATCGTGGCACCGGGGTGTAATACCCGCTCGTGCGGATCATATTTTATCTGAAAAGTAAAAAACAAGTTTTATGAGAGCGGGTATCCCAGGAGCTCCGTACAGTTCGCTCCATAAATTCCTCGCTGGTCCTGTTACAAAATGCGTCGAGCAGGCAGCCGCCCACCCCTCCCGCCCTACCCCGTCTATCTACCCGCCCAGCCGCCCAGAAGTAATTGGTTATCTCTCCTGGCACAGGCGTTGGTTGACCCACCGAGCCCATTAGGCCACTATCTTGGGCGGAATATCTTCTATCATGTTGCAGGCATCAGACAATTATCGCTTCTTGTGATAATAAATAATCATTAAATAATTTAATTATTTCGGGTTCGCCAAGAAATGCGTGTAATGTAGCGAATATCCTGCACCACGCCTCCGTAACTGATGATTTTTGTATTGTATTACAATATATTCTACAAAATTCTAAATCTCCTGATTTTTTTTATGATATTACAATAAATTCTACAAAATTCTGAATCTCCTGATTTTTTATAGCATTACAAGATATTCTAAAATTCTGAATCTCTTGAATTTTTTATGGTATTACAATATATTCTACAAAATCTAAATCTCCTGAATTTTTTGATGGTATTACAATATATTCTACAAAATTCTGAATCTCCTGAATTTTTTATGGTATTATAATATATTCTACCAAATTCTGAATCTCCTGATTTTTTGATGGTATTACAACATATTCTACAAAATTCTGAAACTCCTGAATTTTTTATGGTATTACAATATATTCTACAAAATTCTGAATCTGCTGAATTTTTTATGGTATTACAATATATGCTACAAAATGCTGAATCTCCTGAATTTTTTCACTATCGTATTTTATTTCATATTTTTTTAATACATTTTCCTCTAGCTTTGCTTTGATAAGGCTCTTCTTAAAAATATTTATTTTTATTTATTTGATTACAATAAATTACATTTTTTATTAAACTTTTTTATTGAAACTTATACAATAATAACATAATAGAAAGCAAATAATACGAACTGAAAAACAGGAGAAATTATGAAGAAATTGGTAGGAACCTACATATGAATAAAATAGCAAATTCGCAAAAACTAACGTCAGTAATATAATGTTTTCTGAATATTGTTTTGATGAAATACATGATATATGCAATAACATACGTTTTTTAGTGTTTTCCGGCCCTGATGAATGTGAACCTATTTACAGAAGTAGTTATACAGAAATCTTTTTAATTTTTCAATCCAAAGCAACAATTTTTAAATATCTTGTGCAATGCGTTTTATTTTATTTTAATGTAACGTGTATAAGGGTTATTATTTCTTGTCAGGGTATCTAGTTTATATATAAAGTTTTTATCGATAATTTAGATAACTTGTCTTAGTTCCCGAGCAAGATCGCCAACGAAGAAACAACTGTTCTTAACTACTAAGTGTTCTTAATCTATTCGACGAGAATTGTTATTTCAGGTTACCGACATTATCGATAAATCCTTTATCGATCGACCGTGCTAGATACCAAGATCAATATTAGTTCCTAGCTAGGTAGCTTTCTAAGGAACCAAATTCTTTTTTTATTAAAAAATATTATACGTAATTTTCGTAATCTAAGTATATTGAAAGCGAATAATAAATTCTTCTCACAACATTTCCTTCGGTTCATCCTTGCTATGCAGACATGCCTAGAACAATTTATAAGACCAATGAGCAGATATCTTATTAGCATGCATTTATTGCGTGTCTCAGATCATTTCAATTCTATGATCTGAGGTTTGCTCGCACGGCACACAAAAACGATACAATTGGCCAAATTGCAAATTATTAACCAATTTACAATATGCTAACAATTAAAATAGAAGTGCATTCTATGGGCTTACATTTTCCCCTGATTAATGTCCTACCTTTGACAGCCTCACCGTTGCATGTCACAAACAACCCTCCCACTGTCAACACCGTTAAAACTTTATGATGCGCAAAGTATGAAAATGCATTAATTTATATTTTAGTTTCGCGCGCGCTTTTTACATCCAGTAAGTCAAAGCACTGTAGATAAACACGTTAATTTTTTACCCACCGGTAAATCCACGCTACTCCCGTAACATTTTTCACTATGCTTATAGCGTAAGAAAAAACCCTTTTTTCAGCAAATTAATTAATGCCTGCGGTACAATACCCGCCTCGTGGCGTATTTTTACTCAAGTTACAAGAGTAATTTTTTACTGCTTTTAAACGTGGTGTTTTTTGCAGCCGTTGATCCCATTTTTCCCAACCTCCACCAATTATTCACGTGAACCATTAGCTTTTCCAGCGCTCAGCACCGTTAAGGGACGATAATTTCTCTTCCCCGGTCCTTTACCATTATAGTCCCATGTGCGTTATGTCTTTCAAACTAGCTCACACACTTTCTCTTACGGTTAGCCATTTAAGGGTCAAGAGTTAGAGTCTAGACTAGCGATTCCCAAACTGGCCAATATCGCCCACCAGTGCTCGATTACAGCCGTTTTTGAAGTTACCAAGGGTTAAAAGTACGATTTCAATAAGATTTTGGGCAACACTATAAATTGAGCACTTATTTTATTCTAAATATTTCAGAAAATTCTTCGTTTTTTTGTTGAGATCAATTTAAAGATTTCCGTTCATTACATTTTAAAAGAATCAAGACAAGACAATTGGTTGTTTCAGGTGAAAAAATGTAACAACAGTAATTATTGAATGAAACACTAGTATCTATTGAATTATTTCGCGGATAAGAGATAAGCCGCCATAGCTCAGTGGTCAGAGCTGTCGACCGGAAATCGAAAGGACACGGGTTCAAGTCCTGTTGGCGTCATGTGTCTTTTATCAGGAGATTTTTCAATGTGGATGAGTGTTTCAGGCTAATAATTATTGCTTATAAAATAATTGTTACCCTTTGTGCTATGCATAAAAAATCTTGTCTTAAACATTAGTTTACCAAAAAAAAAAAAAAAAATAATATTTGACAAGTTATAGCATTTTCACCAAAAATGTAGACAATTTGTCTCGACGCCATCTAGTGAGAGAGTTAGCACTTACAATGCCTTTCTCATATAAAATAAAGTTGGTTGTTTCAGGTGAAAAAATGTAACAAGCAGTAATTATTGAATGAAACACTAGTATATATTGAATTGTTTCGCGGATAAGAGATAAGCCGCCATAGCTCAGTGGTCAGAGCTGTCGACCGGAAATCGAAAGGACACGGGTTCAAGTCCCGTTGGCGTCATGTATCTTTTATCAGGAGATTTTTCAATGTGGATGAGTGTTTCAGGCTAATAATTATTGCTTATAAAATAATTGTTACCCTTTGTGCTATGCATAAAAAATCTTGTCTTAGGACGGGTTGTTTCGGAGAATTTGAACAATTCATCAAATTTCAACGTTCATTTTCGGGTTCTGTGAAAGACTTATTCAAGTTCTGTTATTATATCATTGTAGGCTAGTTGCTTGACAAAACTGAAATAAAAACAGAACTTGAAAAAATCTTTCACAGAACTTGAAAATGAACGTTGAAATTTGATGAATTGTTCAAATTCTCCGAAACAACCCGTCCTTAAACATTAGTTTACCAAAAAAAATATAATAATCAAGACAAACTTTTTAACAGAAACTGATTTCTCGAACGATATGAATCAACAGTATATTGTTATGGAAATGGGGGCAAAAAGATTGGGAACATCAGGTCTAGACTCCAGACTCTAGACTCTAACCCTCTATCCTAAGAACTAGGAAACAGAGTAAGGGTATCTAATATTGTCAATTATTGTTGTACAAACTTGTACCCTTATCGCCTACGTGTAGAAGTGTTGAAATGAATCAAATATTCTCCTTGAACTTTCTACGTGTTAAATTATTGTTTGGGATCTAATTGGAACGTAGGTGAAATTAATAATAAATTTAACGTAACAAGGAAGCTTTGTGTTGTGATTATTGGGTTATCAGAACTCTATGTAAAATTGTGACTTTCGTTTCTGTACCTTAGTTATCAAATTAGTTTTATAGAAATCGATTTAATGATTTAATAATGAAAACAAAACTAAACATTAAATCAAATAACTTTAATAAATTTCTTTATTATTGGTAGAATAATAAGGGAAAGGAAGTCGGGACTCCTGAGTAAGTCGTAGTACGATTAAGTGAACCAAATTGAGTCGGGTCATGTCAAGAGTCAGAATAACAGAATAGTATAAATGAGAAGATGCAGACGAAGCTAGCAGTCCACAATGAAGTGCTGGTACCTACCCTGATGTACGGAAGTAAGGCATGGAACTGGCAGAGAAAGGATGAAAGTAGACTGAATGCTGTAGAAATGAAATCCCTGAGGCGTATGTGTGGTGAAACCATGTATGATCTTGTGAGAAATTTGGAGATCCGCAAAGAGTGCCAGGCTGATATAAGCGTAATGAGTAAGATTAAGAAAGGGACGCTTAGATTGTTTGGGCATGTAGAGCGAATGAGCGAAGAAAGGAGTATAAGGAGAATATACGATGGTAGGTAGTAGAAGTCGGGGACGCCCGAGGAAGACATGGCACGACAAAGTGAATCAGATACTCGAGTCGGGCCATGTCAAGAATAATAGAAGAGTATGTATGAGACGATGTATGAATGTGAATGAGGCAAGGAGTGTGTGCCAAGACCGAGTTGTTTTAACGGTACGTCCTTTCTGCTTCCCCTGCGGGGAAACGGCGTGATGTTTAGTTAGTTAGTTAGTACAGACTCTTTCACAAAGCATCACGCATGTTAAAAACACAGTTGGTTGGTACTCACTCTGATTAACTGAAATACCGATAGCAATAATAATAATATAAGCGTAGTTTTGTGCTACTTCACTTCAAGCGAGCTTTACTACGTATGTCAATCTGCTCGACTGATAGCCGAGCGTTATAACAATCGGGCTATTGATCACCTCAATTAAAAATATATTTTAAAAACGGTGACCGGATAAATCATCAAAATGATAATTAATCACATCTTTAAAAAGTTATATAAAGTCATGAAAAGTGATGAAACAAAAACTTTATTAACTGGGATAAGTGGTTAGGTTAGGTTAGGTTTAAATTTTTTTTTCATCGTTTCTAATGACTTTATATCACTTTTTAAAGGTGTGTTGAATTGTCACTGTGTTGATTTATCATGAAACCGTAACCTTACGCGACGCGTGACCGTTGAAAGTACTCCATTGACATACTTTTTGTTGCCACTTTGAAATTTCTACAGCGCGTCTATATTATTGTAACATTACTACTTAATGTAGATTACATTAGGTGGTGTATAATTATTCATGTTTGTCGGATGGTTTAACTTTACGACACATGCACAAAGGAATCCATCCCCTAGATATAGCATTGGAAGATAATGTATACTGGTTGAAATGTACAGTAGCCCAGACTGTAGGCATTGTACCTGCACTGAGCTTTTGAACTTCCGTAGCTTTGAGACACGGAGTAAACACCTTTAGAGCCTTAAAGCTCCGCACTTCACTTGCAGGACACCACCTTGTAGCTTCGCAGAGCGCAACTTTGGGACTGGAGACTTCTCGAGTAGTCATCCGAGTTAGTATTTTGAATCAGTTTACAAGAAACTTTTCACTTTAGCAACAAGTCATTGTTCGGTTTGTTGAAAAACTCTTTAGGGTCGAATAAAGTGATAACTCGATATTCCTTTCTCCAAAATTGTAGGTAACAGTATGTTCACCTGATATTTATGTATGTAATATAAGTGACTATAGAAAATAATAATATTTTCTCACTGGGGATAGGAAATGCATAGTTTTTATTTAATCATCGACCCCACATAGTATCTGCAAACATAGAAATTAAAATTAAGTTATAATGTTATCATAATAATCATTCGATTATTTTTATAGCTCCGTTTTCGTGAGAAAATCACCTCAAGGGCGCAACAACTTAATTTATGCATTCAATCTATTCCTATCACTTAGACTTATAACTTATTACTTGTGACTTATAACTAAGTTTCATAGCTAGTGACTTAAAACTAGCGGCTTATAACTAAGAATAATGTGTAGTGATTTACAACTAAGACTTTTAACTGGTGACTTAAAACTATCATAATATTCCTGGAACGGGAAACTTTCGTAGTTGGACAGGCAAAGCTTCCTAATATGTGATTTTTTACTTTCTTTTGTATCTATCTTTAAATAAATAAATAAAATCCTCGTTTCAGCTGTAGGTCTGTGTGTGGTCGTAACTTTGGTTCAATAAACTCGGGTGTGTTTTAAATTTAAGAGTCATATTCAAAATTGTAACGGATTGTGTGAAGATTTCAGACAAGTGACAACGTACCTACCTATTCTCTTGTAATGTAATTGCCTACAAGGTAATTATAATAAATTCATTTCCAAATTTGTCGAGACTTCACACAAACTATAAAGCACGTATTTACCAAATAAATAGTTTTTAATAGAAAATTATTTTCATTCTTTATTTTGAATTGAAAATTATTAGTTTCCGATTTTAGTCAGATGCTTTTCAAGAATTGTTCGTAACTTTATATATTGATCCTTAAACTGCAGACACTAAAGTTGTTAAAAAGATAACACATTTCCAGAACTGCGTGTATCAGAGTTTTTTATGCTTCAAACTACGATTTTCGTAATCATGATTTTCAATTGGTATTAGAATTTCAAAAGATTTTTTATGATCTGTTGATCCAGCCATACGTTTTTGAACCTTTGCAAAAATGTAGGTACAATGTGGGTGTCTTTTTCCAAAGTCTAACCAGACATCTCGCGAGAACATTGCCTTTCAGTAGTCTGAGACAGTTTTAAAATTGCAGTACTGCCTCCGCTGGAAGTAAAAGCATGCAGTGTAGTTTTTTGCTAGTTGGCTACATGTTTACACAGACTCCGGAGGAATTGAATATTTTAACGAGATCTGTGTTTAGAAGCTGGGAATCTTTCCTATTTGTTTTGGTTTTCCGAAATGCGAAGTGATATTAACTAAACAAACAGCCTTAAAGCGGTGGGTACTGGGAATGTAGAATTTAAATTTTTTAAAGTAAATATTTCATTTAGATCTCGTATAATGTTAGATAAATTTTTCTCATACTTGTTTTCTCATTTTATTATTAAATCATTTATTGTTGATGTATTTGAACGATATAAGAGATGAGTCTTCATCTGGGAGACATCGAATCATAACAAAACATGTCTTTTCTACGAAATCTTCAAAGTCGGGTATGTACGTATCAAGAAAAGTGTAGAAAACAGTAATTTTAAATACTTGGGTACTTGGTTCGAGACACGTTACAACAGAGAAGTATGCATATGTTGTGACAGAGTTGTGTTGCATTTCATCGTCTCTGCCTACCCCTGTTTGGAAATAGAGACGAGATTTTTAGTATGTCAGGTACATTAAAGTATATAATTCAAATTCATAAATTATTGTATTGAGTTGTTGAAATTATTGCCTATGCAAACGCTGAAATGTATCTTTACTTTCCTTATGTCTTTTATGTATTTTGTAACAGAATTTTTTGGACACTGTTTATCTATTATTTTCTTTGGGTTTTCACCTCAAAGCTTTCTTTCAACTCACCCCAGAATGGACGTTAATAACAAATTAATCATACCATCTGTATTCTAAATTCCAAAACCTAACTCAATTACCATCGTCTTGTTTCCAATGAAGGGTATTTCTTGGAGTAAATAATACTGTATAGAAATCCAGTACAGTTAACGTTAATGGCCACAGTTGCCAATAAGCTGTAAATAATTAAATGAAAATGAATGAAGGTTTTCGGTAATTGGGCCAACTTGGTGGGATTAATAAATCCTATTAATGGAATTTTAAGCTGGAGGCCTTCTCTGGTGTTAATATTTCATGCTTCATAATGATGTAGATTTAGTAGGTGGTCTATTTTCTTTAGATTAATTATTTAAATCCTAAGTACTTGGTCTTGTAGCATAACGATTTGACTTTGGTCTGGAGTTTGCTGATTTGATATCCGCGTGATATAATAAAGAAAAATCGTATTAAATAATTTTATAATTTCATTTTCTTTGTTATGTCAATACCGCTCAACAGTCAACTGCCCAGAGCCAGTGACACTATGGCACCCTCAAATAGGGAATTTTATTAGGCCGAAAGGAGTGTAGATGGGAAGGAGAGTAGGAAAGATGGAGGTTGGGTGAAATATTTTCGAGTAAGTATGATGAAAGTATGTTTTTACAAAAAAATGCTTAAAAAAAACAGTTGTAATGCTGCAAGTAGTGCTACGCGACCCCGATTCTCGACGAAGTCATTCCACTCGAACAACGAGTGACTCGACCCACTCGTTGTTCGAGTGGAATGTCTTTGACGAAACTCAAGCATAACAATGTCGACCAATGTATGTACTTTCGACGGCGATTGTGAGTAGCCTGGATTGGAGAATCGACACCCTGGACCGATGGTCCTTGTACGCAGCGCGTGGAACTACAGCTATGCATTCACTTTTACCATTTTACCGCAAGCTATGTATGCAACTGCCGCCTACGTATGACTATTTCCAGAAAGGAACATTGACTAGCCAAAACTTGAGTTTATGGTTCAAACGAAATTCTGACTCTACGTAATACCACACACATTTGCCATGGCGTACGTTCACATGTATACCCGACTAAAGAATTTGATTCAATAAATCTGCCCCGTCTTCATGGAACTCCGACATCTTTAATCCACTTGGACGTACGTCATTCTGATGTTTTTCTTACACTCCTTTGTCCATCCGCTGGGCTTGTCCAAACTATCTTTCGATAAACGCGCTATTCTTATTTATTTTACATCAGCAGTTAACGCGTTTTGGCTTTCCTCATGCGTAACTTAATCATACTTAGAAATCTGTATTATGCGCGTGTATTACGTATCTTAGGTACAACCATTTCGGTTGTATAGCGCGCAATCAATTCCATTCGTCGAGTTACACCATATGAACTTACTTTTATTTGTTTACTGCAAAAATGGTTTGATGACAGAACATTGTAACTTTAAAAAAAGCACTCTACCAAGACGATGCTTTGCCATTTTTTAAATTTGGTACAATTTTTTTTACATTTCAAAGTTTTCCAGTAATGTTGGCCTCACTGGGTGGCTAGCCCGTGCTGAGGCCTTTACAGACATTTACATATGAGACCATTACAACGCCGTTGCGCGCGGGAGACAGAATATTTGAGTTACAGCGTGTTGGCCTTACCTATCGGCAGCTATCCGTGCAACGTGTGAATCACGTGATGTGTCAATATGCTGTATCTCCACAGAGCTAGTTTTGAGATAAATAAATTTTTGAACATTCTGTTATTTTCCGCGCAAACTAATAGTAGCAACAATTTAAAATTTGTTGTAAAGTTTGATTGAGACTTAATTTGAATGTTTATAAAAACCCCAAATATATCATGAATTTTTAAATACCTAAATTATCAATAAATCGCTAGAATTTAAAATTGTTACTACTCTTAGTTTGCGAGGAAAGTAACAAAATGTCCAATAAAATTTTAAAAACATTTATCTCAAAACTAGTTTTTTGAAGATACATCATATTGCCATTACACGGTCGATTAGGCTCCAAACAATAAATAATAATACTCAATTCTTTCTTAGCCCCAATTCTTTACAATGGAACAATGAAATATTCGACATTTCAAACAAATTGTTTCTTTTATAATGCTCATAGTTTTACTAAAGCTTAGCTATATAATCCCCCAACAATGTTAAAGTGTATATTGACGTGCGTGATACGTAAAGATAAATAATGCCAGAAAATACGTAATTGAATATTGTTTCTGATCGTATCACCTGAAATATTTGATTGCATGTTGTCGTAAGTGTTATTAACATTATAGTTTATATGGATCCGATAAAGACCTGAAAGACGGATCACCTATTTATTATTTAAGGTCAGTAAATAATATAGGTTCTCCATAGAAATGAATTATTTATTACCGGTTACGCTTTCTTAGACTTGAATAAATATTTGCAATGTTTTCTTTGATTAATCGGTTGTATGTAGTAAGTCGGCAGTTATTTTAGTATGTCTAAATAGTATAAAATAAAGTCGCATTATGTCTCTTTGTGTCCTTTGTTCTTCTAAACTACGCAATAGATTTTGATAAGGTTTTTCACTATAATTTCGAGAATTTCTTACGAAAGGCTTATATTTTTAATAAATTATTATTATATTTATAAAAAAGTAGAGAAAAGTCGATGATTTGGAATCGAGTCGTAAAAACACAATTTTTTTTTTTTTTTAAATTTTTTTTTATATATTTTAATTTTAGCAATTTGTACATTTAAGTGTACAAATGACTAATTATTTTTTACATATTAATATTCTATGTTTTTTCTTGTTTTATGTGGCTTCTACACAACATCTTGAATTTTTCAATTGGGGCAGACTTAAGGTTTTCCGGCAGCGCGTTATAGTATTTCATCCCTTTATAGAATATAATGTTCTGTGTATTCGTCTTGTCCTTTTTTGGTAGCCTGATTTCATTGCACGTCCTAGTTTTATGATTGTGTAAGTCCTTGTTGTATACAATTTTATTTGAAAAATATTTGGGTAGCAAGTTGTTTACTATTTTGTGTACAAATATCATCGTGTTCAAGGTCAACATCTGTTTCACCGTTGGCCAATTTAGTTCGTTTAACATTTTATTTACTTTTGAATATCTATTTCGTCTGAGTATTGTTCTCATTGCCCTATTTTGGAGAATTTGAAATTTATTTTGTTCTCGGTCGTTACACAGAAAAAGGATAGTTGAGCAGTAATTAAAATTTGGAGCAATAATGGAGTTATAAATGGTGATTGCAGTTTTTTCGGACAGTTTTTGACGAATTCTTCCCAAAAAAGATATCTTTTTTCCAATTTTCTTTTGGGTATATTCAGCATGTTTGTTAAAGTTAAAGTATTTTATTATTTAATTACTAACGTCATTGCTAACGATGGCTATACCTAATGATCATCAAAATAATGTATTACGGAATTGTGTATCTTAAAAAGGCCTACAAAAAAGTCTGCATTGGTATATGTCTCCTAAGGATAACCCCCAATAACGCCGGGTATACGTCAGCTAGTTCCTTATAATCTTAGAAATATTTTACCGCAGTTTCGCAGATATATCCATCCCACGACGCACGAAAACTTAACAATTATTTGTTATAATTCTATTTAATTTTTGAATTCGTTTTATTACTTACCTAAGGGTAAACCGAATATTTTCTAATGCTACACCGACTCTTGATATGACCTGACACAAGTATTTGATTTACTTGATCGCTTTCCAATAATTTTCTCCTTAAAAGTTCACAATAATAGCAGCTAGTTGATTAATTCAAATTCAATGGTATCAAATTTTTCAAAAAACGAGTTTAGTCATAAACAAGTCATAATAATCTGATATCTTTATGAAATGGACTTTACCGAACGTCATATTATAATATACCTACAAATCGTTTTGAAATCTCAATGATTGAATTTTATAAATTAATAGTTGACGTTTTTGTAGATATTTATCTATTGGGTGCTACTTATAACATCATTGGATAGTGGTTTTTTATACTGTGATAAAGGGTATCAAAATTTAATATTTTCTAATATTTCCGAGTAGAAAATTCAGCTTTATATCTTTGAAGACATTCCGCGTGTCGCGTATCATCTTTTTTCTGTTTCATTTCCCTTTGAGATGCAGCTTATTTTCTGCAGAACTTTGTACTTATATGTTATTTCAAAAGAATATGGAAGATCACACGATACTTTAAGGACGCGTAAAAATGTTTTTTTGTCTTCTCTATACATCACATATGAGACTTTTTTCTAATTTATTGAACGCCCGTAGAGTTTTTACAAAAGTTATTCATGTCAAACAGTAATGAGATAAAAGAGGAGTAGGTACACTTCGAGGGCTTATTGTCAAACAACTTTATCTAAAAAGAGCATATAAAGAATTCTAGGGATTAAAATCAAACGACATAATCTACATCTACAACAACAAAAAATATAACAACAGTCCGAGGGCTTAAAGTTATGCAACGTTGCACACAAATAATAATAATTGGTATATCTTTTTGTCGATAACGTTGTTTGACTTCAAGCTCTCGAATTATTGATATGTATTTTGCATATAATGTTGCTTGAATTTAAGTTCTAAAATTAATAACAATTTACAAAAAATAGTAAAAAATCAAAATGAAAGCAATCGTGTGAAATAGAATAGAAAAAAAAAATCGAAAATAATGAACCAAAATTAAGTTTTACTATAAAAGTTGTGGTCGCTCTAGCTATTTATTATAGGTATTGACTCATAAAAAACAAAACATGGGAAAATAATTTTTTTCATTTTGAATAGGTAGGTTATAGTACAAATTTCAAAACTAGAATAGTTTAGTAATAATCAGTAATAATAATTACTACTAAATGTCTGGACATGCAGACAAAGATACTATTTACTATCTAATCTTGTTTTTTTTATGATACAACACACATTAGGGTTTATACAAAAATACTCAAAAATGTAGACGATATTTTTGTTGTTGTTGGAGAAATATCGAATACTTTATATGCAGTATAAAAGCACAAAGTTTTTATTCGTAAAATTTTATTTGAAATAAGTACTTGTAAACAAATATATCATATCATACTTGATTTTGAAATATACTGAACAGGAAAGCGAAATATTGAATTGAAGAAAATTGAGAGCAGGTAGGTTATCTAAGACAAACAACAAAACAAAATCTAGGTCGATGCGGTAATCGTGTGATTGATTAACAAGTGTAACATATTTACAAATATATTTGTTTCGATTTTTAATTATTTATTGTTACAAAACATCTGTTACATAGTTACTGATTCGACTTACACACCTTACTTACTTCTATGTTATCTGTTTGTGCCTAACGTACATGTATTTTTAAATTTAACTATGTTAGTTGTAAGTCTCAAAATTAAGGCCCTAGTTTTAAAAATGTATTATTTATTTATTTGCGGTTACATATTTACCTATGCCCAAATACAATCCAAATACATATATAATATAAGTGTAACATTTTTAAAATAAATCCATCACATATTTTCGTAATGTAAGACAAATCTCTTTAAATCTCAAACGGCTATTGAATTTCTTTCCCTCGATTCATGTGTGTGTTTAAGTTGATTTGTATGTACGTGTTTGTGTTTATGTTTGTCAATAAGTCACTAGTTTTAGGACAATATTTATAGTCTTGGTTGTAAGTAACTAGGACTAAGTCTTGTAGATGTAAATCACTAGTTAGTATCATATTTGTACGTCGCTCTTGAAGTGATTTTTCTCGAAAACCGTGCTAACAAATCAGTAAAATATTATTGTTTTTATTGATATTGAGGACCAAACATTGGGTACAATGAAAATTAGTTTGGCAGTGCCCCTCTGATGAAAAATTTAGGACGGTGAAATTAATATATATATAATGCCTCTCCGCGAATCCATTTCCAAATCAGAATTTTAGATTCGCGAATAAATCAATTCTCACTTTCTCTCCTTCGCCATTTCGGTTCTTTAAATGGCCATTCCCGATTTAAAAATGTCCTTTTTCACTTTAGGACCCTTGAATGAATAACGGTTAGAAAATGTTGCGAATGAAGTCGTCCCACGAATTGCGCTTATCGAGGTAGGAATCTGCTTTCTGCTTTACCGACTGGTTTTCTCATCCTGCAATTTTCCTCTGTATTCTCATCTCGACCCTCCAATATTACGGGGTGGACTAAAAGTTCTACCCCAAGACGGTTTAAAAATAAAATAGCGGAAGCTGATGGCACCTTGTACAAAGCGTACATTTGATCTATTACTGTACAAATGACAATTCTCATTTTTTAATTGCTTCTAATTACAACATAATTATTTTTAATTGTTTAAAGAGCAGTGTTTCTCAATACGGGCGCACAGCTCACCGGGGGGCTATTTGAATGTTTTTATCATTAATGATTAATTGTTTTTTTAATAAAAAAAAACATTTTGATATTTGTATTCTTTTTATTTTAATATAGGAACTAAGATTGTATTTGATTAATTTTTGCTGTTTCACAATTGATAATCATGTAGTACTATTTTTGCGACACGTTTTCGAGTGCTATATACTTTCAGTATCGCCACGGTGTAAGATCATCATTCAGAATCCAAACGTTGCTTAAAATAGCTTCACGTGTTTGGTGACCAGATCTGAATAGCCAGGTTCTTCTACACCTTCTTTTTCCCATTTCCTTCCCCTCCCACTTCCTTCAGCCTCATAACATACCCTAATTGGGAATGCCTAGTCATAGTATTACTGGATGACAGTATGATAGTATTATAAGCTTCAGACAGAAGCAGTTGGAACTCCTGTGCTGTACTCATATAAAAATAGGAAAAAATTAAGTATATTGATGGCAACACTAGTGCAAATGTCAACACCATGCGAATTATGGAGGCTGAACCCGAAACACATTAGCGCAATTGGTAGAGCACCTGACCGGCAATCAGAAGGCTGCTGGTACAATTCCTGTCGGCAGCATGTTTTAAAATAAAATAAAATAAAAATCACCTTATGGGCGCTTTACAACTTAATTTATACATTTAACCTATACCCTATCGCTTATACTTATAACTTCGATTTATTGCTAATGGATTATAACTAAGATTAATAACTAGTGACTTACAGCTAAGACTTATAACTAGTGACAGAAAACTATACATATTTTTATGACCGAGTGTGTATTTACACAATACAGCTACAATATAACTTAAAACTATTTTATAACTAGAGATTTATAACTAACGTACTTATTTACATTCACAAATACGTATTGTTATGATTACTGCCCGTGAGATGTCAGTGGTAAGTTATAAAAAATAAAATAAAAGTTTACGAACAATGAATTGTTACAACATTATAGTATAGTTAAGGAGAAAGCTAAATTGATCTAAGTAAATCCCTTGGACTGAGCAATGATAAACCACTGAAGAAATGCAGTCATTATTATGGATACGATTATTTGAAAAGGTGAGTCTTTAGTTTTGCTCTCAACCCAGATGAGCTGTTCATCTTTCGCAAATGTGTAGGGAGTTTTTTCAAACTGTTGGGCCTGCTACTGCATAAGCCTAGTCTCCGAAATTGGTATTGAGATTGCGCATAGGTACTGATAGTCTTCCTATGGCTGTCGAAGATGCTGATCGAAGGATTGTTTGTCTAGAATTAATATCGTTTGGAATGCAAAACTCCGTTCCGAGTAAAGTGGCACCATGTCATGTATTGCTTTAAAAATCATCCAACAGAGTTTGAATCGGATTCTTTCGGGCAATTAGGTTAATGAAGGTTCGCATTATTAATATATTTGGAGGATTGATGTTAGTGATTTAAGAGTAAATTGAAGAATGCTCTCATCCCGAAATTTACGGGAAAATTGTGATTAAATAGTCAATGTGACGATTGGTCACAAAGAGTATTATAATAGAGTATTTTTTGAATGTAGGTTAAAATCATTGAAGACAAAAATTATCTGAACGAAACGGAATATTTAAAAAAAACTCAACACAGATAAAAGTAGATAGGGAAATGTTTGAACTGTGATTTTTGAGTGAAATTTTTTGGCGAGGTTGTACTTTTTGGGGGTTGATTCTCCCCTGCTTGCGTTGCAAGTATTCTGCGAATACCGGGTGGGGTAGAATAACAGTTTTGCAAATCGTATCCGAATTCCGGGAAATGGCTGGAAACTCCCATGGGATTAAGTCGGTACTGGGTGAGTAGGAAGTTTATTAAGGTTGTATTTTTTGCGTTTTGCCGTTTAAGCCGAAAAATTGCAATACTTTGGAACGATAAGATATTTAGATTTTTTTCATATCTTTTCGCTGTTTTATAACACGCTTCTTCACAGGAATAGGCATGCGGAGAAGGTTGAATTGAAATAATTGAATAACCAAGTTATTTTGAATAATGTATTCAGAGGTAAAGGGTTAACGGTTTATTCGGAAGTCAAAGTGTTGAGTATAAATAGTGATATTTACGAAAGATAAATATGGTACAGAATATCTTCTTCTCTCGGTGAGAGAGAATATCTTCTTTGGTGGAAAGGTTAGTTTTGCATACACGGGAACTGAATTTGAGAGACTTGTCATTAAGGCGATGCACTACGTCGTGTAATATTTTAAATTGAGCCGCTATCAATAACAACCCTTACGTAGATGGCGATAAGGTTTAAATTCCCGTTTAACGGCCCTCGATATTAAATGTTTCTAGCGCGAATTCGAATATCTAACTCGCTGCACCTGCAGCTGGCCGGTGCGTTTTTTTTTTTTTTTTTATTTGGTACATTATTTTGTTACAATTTATGTTTTCCAGTAATGTAGGCCTCACTGGGTGGCTTGCCCGTGCTGAGGCCTTCATTTTATAATATGAAAATCTAAGATAGTAAATTTGAAAAGAAAATAATAAATTTAAAATTAAAAATAAAAATACATAATAATACATTTAAAATTAAAAAATAATACAATGAAAATAATCTTGTGTGTTTGTGAGTGATGTGTGTTTATGTTGGTTTTGTGTGTTACGTGTAGGTTTTATTTTTATTTTATGCTATGACATTTTGGTAATATTGTCTTTTTTGTTGTTTAATCCATTTTGTAATTTTGTGTGTGAATTTATTTTTATTTTCCTCAATTTTAATTTCAATTTTTAGACTGTTGAAAGCTTTTATTGCGTGGTATTGGTAGTGTCTTTGTCCAAAGGTTGAATTTACTGTTGGAGTTTTAATGTTTTCTTTGTACGCTTGTCTAACTGGTCTGTTAGTGTTATTTTGTGTGTGTTGAAATTTATTTTTTTTGTTAAAAATGTAGTTTAGTAGTGTTTTAATGTATAATTGGCGTATATCTAGTACGTCACAGCTGTTGAATATTTGGTCTGTATCGGTCAGTCTATGTTTTTTTAGTATTACCTTTAAGATCGTTTTCTGTGCGGTTTCTATGTAATTGATAGCCGAGTTTGTTGCTCCTCCCCAAGCAATAATTCCATATTCTGTTATTGATTGGCAGAGTGCAAAATATATTGTTTTCAATTGTTTTATTTTATATATGTTTCTTATGTTAAGGAAAATGTGTATTGTTTTGAGAAGTTTATTTGTGATTTGTTTGATGTGAGGTATCCATCTAAGGTTATGGTCAATTACGATTCCTAGATACTTTATTTGATCTGTTTTTTCTAGAGGAGGGCAATCGCAGATGTTGGTGTTTATACATTCGTGTATTTTTATGGTGTTTGTATTGTTTTTTGGCTGTCCCGTGCTATTTATACTGTATGTTGTGAATTTTGTCTTTGATATGTTAAGTGTAAGTATGTTTGAGTCTAGCCATGTTTTGACTTGCGAGATTCCCAAATTCGCTATGTTATATACATTATTCCAATCCTTAGATTTGAAAAGTAAAACTGTGTCATCAGCATAGCTTACTATTTCACCATCTATTTTCATGCTGCAAAGTTCATTTATATAAATAGTAAAAAGAACGGGCCCTAGTATGCTTCCTTGTGGAACTCCATATGTAATCGGCAGTGGTTTACTAGTATGGTTGTTAATTTTGACTTGTTGAGTTCTGTTACTCATATAACTTTTAAATAGTTGAAGTTCCTTGCCTTTGATACCCATGTTTTCTAATTTTTTAAAAAGTGAATTGTGGCAGATTGAGTCAAAGGCTTTAGCTAAATCTAGATATATCGCTATGCATTTGTACCCTTGATCTAAGTTGCTATGTATATAATCTACTGTACATGCCAAAGCTTCTTTTGTGCCTATTTTGTCTCTAAATCCATATTGGTTATCCGAGATTAATTTGTTTTCTTCAAGGTATTTTATAATTTGGTTTTTTAATACTCTTTCGAAAATCTTTGATAGCGAGTTTAACAGAGTGATTGGTCTATAATTAGTTATTTCCATTTTGTCTCCGGATTTATAAATGGGGATAACTAGTCCTTTTTTAAGAGTACTAGGAAAGCAGGAGTGTGTTATACTAAGGTTGATTAAGTGTGTTATAGGTTTCAAAATTTCATTTTTTAATATCTTAATGCAATCCGTTGTTATCTCATCTAATCCAGGAGCAATTCGGTTTTTTAATGTGTTTATTATTTTGTCAATTTCCTCTTCCGAGGTTGTTTTTATTGTAAATCTGTGTTGTGTCGGTTTTTTATTGATATTTGATCTATTTGTTTGTGTTAGTGTGTTTGTGTTATGCAATTTACGGTTCGCTAAAACTTTTCCTATATTTGCAAAGAAGTTATTCACATGATTTGCTATAGTTTCTGTATTTGTATTGACATCTAATTTTTTGGAGTTAATATTTATATTTTCAATAGTATTTTTCTGTTTGTATTTTTGTGTGTATGTGACTTCTTTTAATATTTTCCATAATTCCTTTGGGTTATTTTTTTCTTTTTTAAGTTTTTCGCTATAGTATAATTCCTTAGCCACTCTAATAATTTTGGTGCAGATGTTTCTATATCTTTTATAGTAGTTAAGTTGTTCCATGTCGTAGGGTGTATATTTAATTTGTTTGTGAATTTTGTCTCGTTTACGAATACAGTTTAATATTCCCTGTGTTATCCATAGTTTAATTTTTTTTGCTTTGTGTGTGAGTTTTACTTGTTTTATGATAGTGTTTTTATTTATTTCTTGTCCTAACATGTTATTAAATTTATCCCATTTAATTTATTATTATTAATTTTTTCCATTCAATACAAGACACGCACAGAGCAAAACAAATTATTATCGATTAAAGATATTGTGATTATGAAAATTATGTTAAAATATATTTTACAATGTAATGCAATATTACAATAGCTTGATTCATGGAGGAGGTTCTCAGTAACAACATTTAATATGACTTTTATTTGGATTTTTTTTTTGATAAATACAATTATAAAGAGTTACAAAAGGCTTCCCTTTATTCCAGCCTGGTTTTGCAGTGCGGCGGGGTACTGTTAATACGAAATTGTAAAGTTTAATTTGAGGTCACCGGTTCAAAAGCTGGCGAGGACAAAACAAATTTAATTTAATTTATATAAGTATGTCATATTATAGAATTAAAATAAATTTTATATAGTTACATATAATGGATCTGTACCTCGTTCAAAAATGGAAGATACGTTCAGTATCACCCTGGTGAGAGACTATAATTCAGGATTGAAAGTTGCTTGAGAACGGCGTAGATATGTTTAGTGACTAGATCTGAATAGCCAGAAACTTTCCAACCCTCCTTTTCCCTATCTCTAAAAATGTAGACCACATACATAAGGAATATAAATGAAATTCCTGTTGAAGACACTTCAATGAAAATGTAATTCCTTCTTACATGTTTTGGTTTTAGCTGAAACCAATTTTAATTTACTTCTTTTCGGTATTATGCACTTTGAATTACTCAGGATTTCTAATAGGCATGCAGCGATTATGTCCAGGATCAATTAATTCGGGTAGCATGCAAAAATTGTAAAAGCGATTCAGCTGTTCAACCATATTAGTCTGCCGAAATTCGTCGTCCCGTAAAATTTTTTCGATTTTTATTCCGAGTTCAGTCCATACAACAAACATACAAATAGCTTTTTTTGTTACATGTAATTGGCACTGAACCTGGTAAAACCAATCGTGAGATGTGTTTACCAGAATTTCTCCATTTTTGTTAAGGTAATTTTTTTGGATTTTACTGCTTCATATATGAGCATGCTGCGTGCTGCGAAAGGACATTTAATTTCAATCACGGTGTATTCAGAAGAAATTCCATCTGGTGTCGCACCCATATACGAATACTCTTCATGTATGAAAAGACCACACTTTTCTATGATAATGCTTTCTAGTTCTGCAAGCTCCTTCAGGACATTGTATTCATGTTTTTGTTCGTGTCGAATTGAAGGAATGTTTGACAAGGATTGCTGGTATAGTATATTATTGTCTAATGGAGCGCAACTGATATTTTGCCGCCGTTTGCACACTTTTCCAAACCGCGGATGCCGCAATCATATTGCGGCGCATCTCGATCCACTTTCCACTAGATGCTTGAAGTACTGTCGCCCTTTTAATTGCTTGCCTATCTTTGGCTATGCTAAAAAGCCTTTCTACACATCTTTACCTACCTTATACGATGCTTGGTCCATATCAGGTTTTTCTGCATTGGGACCATAATGCTGATCTTTTGCTGGAGCGAGCTGCAGGGTTTTTCTTTTCTTTTTTTTATTTAATACTTCTTGAATATTTTTCTGAAATCTTTTTAATTCTAATTGCTTTATGAGTTTTCCGAGACTATTACCGGTTGCAAATTTATGCAAAGAATAGTGTGGACGATTGGTGTTGAACGCCACTACTGCTGCAGCGCACCTTCCATTGTAGGGCCGTTTTAGAAAATAGTTGATACGCTTTCCACCAACAAATTTAGCCACAACATTATTATAGCACTCCACAGTATTGATGTCTACATCATGTATTAAACTTTGAGCATTAGATGCCAAAAGTCGAACTCGAAGTCATGTTGGGTACGTAATTAGTGTCGCCAGTATCCCGTTTTCAAAAGTATACCCGTTCCTTGCATAGTGAGTGGTCTCCAAATACATGTTTTGGACCATTCAATATATCCAAATATAGCTGTTTTATTTTTTCCTCTTGACTACAATTCATAGCCTTCTGGTACGTTATTGCACAACATACAGCCGTTCTCAGGCGTAAAATACGGCTTGACACAATCTTCCTCAGTGCTAAGGGATACTTTGAATCTTCTGACAGTGATCTAAGTTTTTGCAATAATTTCGAAGTAATTTCGAAGTGATTTCGGCATTCGATCTTTTGACTGAATTTTTTTTATACGGATGTGCTTCTCTTATTTTATTATAAGTGCTGGAATATTTTATATACATTCATATTTTAAAAATATCAAATTGTTTATTACCTAGAAACCCTAAAAAATGTTAACAATAAATTAATTCTTAATAATACTATTTGACACTACACAGCTTCGACGGAAACTCACAGATGAAACATAAAAAAGGCGACACACTATTATAGTCCCTACGCGCTACGCATAGAGTGGAATATTGTTGAAACGTCACATGGAAGTGTGATGCTACGTCCAAATGCTTGCGACAAGCAGCTTGTCGCAAGCTCAGGCAAGCTCTGGCAAGCGAATGGCTGGCATCCCCACACTTGCAAGCGCGCCAGTATATTCGCAGAGCTCAAAGATGGCGGACGTCGAAGCAGCTGCATCAGCTGTCATTTTTGCGCTAACGTATTTTTATTATAAAGCGAAACAAAATGAAAAAAAACGGAAAATTCGAAAGAGAAGAAGATGGTGGATGATTAAAATTCACAGAAATCGTACCAGGTAATTCATTTATATTCTAATATTTTGTTTATTTGTGTGTTTTGTGTTCGTAGATGCTATTTTTTTTTTGTTTTGTTTCAGAGAACTAATTGAAGAACGGTTTAATGAACTTCTTTATGAGCCGTCTGGGGAGTTTGATAACTTCTGTCGCATGACCTCGGCTGATTTTGAATTGTTGCTGAACAAAATTTCACCTGCGATTTCAAAGCAAGATACCAATTTCAGGGAAGCTATACCAGCGAAATATCGTCTTGCGATAACTTTAAGATTTCTGGCATCTGGCGACAGTTATAAAAGCCTTCATTATTTATTTAAAGTATCGAGCCAAAGCATATCTACAATCGTACGAGAAGTTTGCAAGGCTATTATAGCAGTTCTAAAGGACGAAATAAAGGTAAAGGAAAACAATAATAATATTTTTTATGATATTTTTTATTTCTTTTTTGTTAGTACAAATTACAATTACAAATTACAATCACAAATTACAATTACAAATTACAATCACAAATTACAATTACAAATTACAATCACAAATTACAATTACAAATTACAATCACAAATTACAATTACAAATTACAATCACAAATTACAATTACAAATTACAATTACAAAAAAGTTTACTGATTAGTGTCATTAGACAATTAAAATTTTAATGACACTAACAATTTACTGATTCGTGTCATTAGAAGATTCGAAATCTTCATACGCTTTCAATAAATCTGCGTTTGCAATGTACTCTCGAGGGGGCTGAAGTATTTCTGCCGATATTATTTCTATTGGACGGGTAGAATTGCAGTCGTTTTGGGGTTGACGATTGGATGAATGCGGATTGAAAGTATCGGGTTGTATCGGGTACTGGTTAAATGGAACAAATTTTTTGGTTCTTCGAGGTTTTGGGTTCAATAAGCTTATAGAGGGCTCGTAAGAAGTTTGGGAGGATGAAGGGCGTTTTGGAATTGGTGTGCTCAAGGGTTCGTAATGGGAAGATTGAGATGATGAAGGTCGGCTGGGAAAATGGACGCTGGATGCCGATGGAGGTCTATAAAAATTTGAATATTGAGGAGATATTGAGGTTTCTCTTATGAATTCACTTTGCTGAAGTCTTTCCACAAACAATCCATCAATTTTTAACATAAAAAGTTTCCTTTCATTGTTAGAAAGCTCCCGCAGCTTCAAAGCTAATAACTTTCCGTAGAGGTCACATTCATCGTCTTTGGGAGGCGGTGGCTTATTTAAAATGTTTGTCAATTGTCCTAAAGCTGTGGTCATTTGTAGCTCAGCAAAGTCAGGACCACGGCGAGGGGGTTTCGGCGTAGAAACAGGTGTGGCCGAAGAAGTCGATGGCAGCGGGTGATTGTTGTCTTCTCCTAATAAGTCCCCATCCATCTCTTCGGATTCGATTTCTATCTCGTCGATTTCCGGTCGTGATTGCTGAAAAAATATAAACCGACAGTATTAAATTGTTATTTGTTACAGATTAATTGTTTTATTAATTACTGATATACCTAATATGTTATAATTTCAGATGCCCTCAACAGCGGAAGGTTGGCTGGCAATAGAAGAAGGATACAGGAGCAAGTTTCCACATTGCGTGGGTTCGTTGGACGGCAAACATATAGTTATTGAAAGTCCATTTTATAGTGGTACTGAGTATTTCAACTACAAGAAAACGTTTAGCATTGTTCTTATGGCATTAGTCGATAGCAAATACAAATTTACATTTGCGGACATAGGAAGTCAAGGGAAAATTAGTGACGGTGGTGTTTTTAAGAATTCATTATTGTGGCAAAGAATTTGTAGAAACGAAACTAATTTCCCCACATCTTGCCCACTTCCTGGATCAAATAATGACGTGCCTTACGTCTTTTTAGCCGACGGTGCTTTTGCCCTAAGCACTCATATAATGAAGCCATACCCTGGAAATCATGAAATAGGTTCACCAAAAAGGAAATTTAACCAATGCTTATCTAGGTCTCGGGTTGTCGTGGAAAATACATTTGGGGTTTTAACTTCAGTTTTCAGAATTTTCCGACGACCAATTAATTTGCAACCAGATACTGTGTCGGAAATCACGATGACTTGTGTACTCCTACATAATTTTCTCAGAAAAAGTGAAAGTTCTTCAGCAAGATATACTCCCCCAGGTACGTTTGATGCACATGATGAAAATGGCAATCTTATGAGACTTGGTTCATGGCGAAGAAACCAGGATGAATATAATGCAATACAAAACATGCCAAACATACCCCGAAGGTCGCCGTTGAACGCCATTCAAATTAGGGAAGAATTTACTTCATATTTTTGTAGGAGCACTACCTGAAGAGCGATTCTATATCTTTAGTGGGATCGTAACGAGATAACGGACGCGATCTCCTTTCAGATTTGTGTGATTTTCTATAGCGGTTATTTGATTTTTCTATGGGCCGATGTCAGGTTTTAGCTGTGAGCTGTGGCGGCTCATGACTTTTTTGTGTGCTAGTTTTTTTGTATGAAAAATTTTATGAATTTTTAGTTTGGCCGTGTGTCACACGGATTTCCTGAAAAATCTTCATACAAAAAACCGATTTTCGAAAAGAATAAAAGAAAATTCGCCTACGACAACTTCAATAATGCCGTTTTTTAATATTAGCACTCTAGCACACCCAAAAGTCACGAGCCGCCACTGTATGTGAGCTGTCACATATTTTAGCTTAGATCGTTCTAAACACTAATTCCTATTAATAACAGCCATAGAAAATCACACAAATCTGACAGGAGATCACATCCGTTATCTCACAAAAGATATAGAATCGCTCTTCAGGACGTGATTTATAAAATTACATTTTACCAATATAATTTTATACAATGTCATGTCATGTCAATAAAATTAAACCTAAAAATAAACCATTAAAGTAATATGAAGTTTTTTTACTCACCGTTTCGGTATTTATTGTATTTCTACAGGTATATATAGGCAATAAAAAAAGTTCCCTCGTCTTGTACGCGAACCAAATGGGATCATATATGTCTTCAACGCCTGAAAGGAAAAAAAAATGATATTTCTCTTACAAATTTACTCAAATAAATTGAAACAAAAATAAGGTAAAGAGGCATAAAAATAATTATCCATACCAGCGCCAGATCGTATGGAATCTTGCTTCTTTTTTAGATGTTTCCTAAAAGTTGTCATCAAAATCTCTTTCTTTGATTTTATTTCCTTTACGGGCTTATTCACAGTTCGGCTCAAACGAGTCCACGCATCAGACACTTTTTTTTTATCTTTATGATCCACATCGTTTGGGTTCCAAATGCACGACTCCCCTTGGTAACATTCCAAGAAAAATAATGTCGTGTCATTTGTCCAGGTATTCATGTTTGGAATTTTTATTTGTATAAAAAGTTCGGAACGAAAAGCACGTCAAGTTCGGAACGAAAAGCACGTCTACCTTCCGCCAGTCCGTAAGTTGTACTAACGTGTGGATGCCACGCCAGCGTTTGCCGCAAGCGCTTGCCGCTTGGGCCAAAATATCCGACCTCGATCGGATCGGCGGCAAGCTCTCGCAAGCTCTTGCAAGCCTACGCAAGCCAAGCCACACGCGCGGCACCAGACGCTGGGGCTTGTGGACGCTTGCAGAGGCTTGCCACGTATTTGGACGCGGCTTAATAATTACGCGGAATTTCGAACTTTGAAAAAAGATTGACACGACGGACCGTAGGAAGCGTGCATTCACGGCCACCTCATAGAGCCGAATGAGTAGGAGAATTCTTAGATGTTCATTATATAGTATTTAACGAAAATAAATTGTTAGTAAAAACATATATCTCGATAGAAAAATGTATTTATAATAGCCTAACGTGGCTACAATATCGATATTTTGACGATTAATAACTTAGATTGTCGTTTGAATCTGACAATTCATGATTCTCCATACAACGATTGAGATCGCTAGTAAGGAAGGCCCTTAACACCATCCGCCTGTTTTGATTTATGCAAGAAAAAACATGACCAAAAAGTGCCGTTTATTTTATATTATGGATGTTCAGGCATACACATTTATTTTTTTTCGATCATTTTATAAGTAACTTAATTTGCCACATTATATAATAAAATCATAACCGAAAATAGGTTTGTAAGTAGGAAATTTTGAGCTTTAAAGCATTTTTCATAGGCATTATACATTATTTTTTTCTGGGCTTATAAAAAGATTTATCTAAAAAACACTCGATTATTTCAAAGGCCAAGATATATTCTACTCGCAGTATTTAATTAAACCATCTGAAACATTTCTAGGCGACCAAATTTTCCAACCAAAAACACATGATTTTGCATTACTACGTATGGCATCGCCTTAAATACATCTTTTACAATTTATATTTTGTTATCATAAACGAATGAATGCAAATTTTGGAAGTGAAAATTAACCCACTTCCTGACATCCGATCGACCTGAAACTCAGCAGATAATCTCGTCTCACACATAAACACGTGGACATATACGCATTTCTCTAAAATTTAATTACATTACAGCAGTTGTCATCAACGAGTCTATCTTCAGATCTATCGGGGGTTGGAAAGTGGGTTAATTTCCGCTACAAAGATTTGCATTCATTTATTCATTACCGAAAACAAACGTGAAATTCAAATAGTGTATTTAAAAAAAGTTATTTATTTTTATAAGTTATTTAATAACCTCGATTAAAGTCGCAAAGTCAAAAAGTTAGCAGGAATAATGTTTTATTTCTTTAATTTATTTTCCATAATGCATTATTATATCGAGAGTTCGGCGAGTGCATGGAACGCCTAATTTACGGCCCCATAAAACGTAACAGACCAATTCCAAAACAAGAAATAGTAGTAGAGGTGTGGGTCATAAAATAAAACAAAAATATATCCACGTTACATTTCACCCCGCCCTCCCCTATTGGGATAAAGGGGAGAGTGGAGAAGACATTCGTTTGCCTTGAAATAAGGATATTCGTGCGGCGTTCCATCAAAGTCTCCCCTTTTTTTAAATGTGGCCGGCCTGTACCTGCCAAAGGAAGCCTAAATAAATTTTAAAAGGTAGCTGACTGCTCGAAAATATAATAAAATATACTTTTTTATGAAGGACGTTCGAAATAAAACTGTTAAAATATATGCTGCAATATGTTCCACGTGGAATTTGATATTTTTTTAAATATTACAGTTATTTGCCAGACGATTTATTTTAACTTAAAATCACACATTTCTGATCAGTTATGAAAGAAATTTTCAGAAGATTCGGACACGTACAGATAATGGGAAATTTAAATAATTGATAATATGATGCACCAGTGAATGGAATAAATAGTCGGGGACGTCAAATACGTCGAGTCACGTAGATAGTAAGACATCTAGATGAGCGTACCCGAATTTTCATTTAATGGTTAGGTTAGGTTAGTCAAAAAATATTCCTTTGAAAGTGATTATTTATTTTGTCACGATAGTTTTTTCTTTGAAAAAATATATTTGTTCGACCTAAGCTGTGAGTGTTTCATCTGAATTTAATTATTGGCTTCTAGTGAACTTATCTCCGCATACGTTTTCTATCTTTATTCAAGGTGAATCAAAAACACGTACAGAAGAAACATTTGAACCTTATTGTAACTTCTTCCGGATTCAAAACAAACCGAGAAAGTGGAAACAAAAAATCTGCCCGCTAGACTGGCCGGCTAGACGGTGAGTCACGTGCTACCCGCCCCTAGATAACCTTCCCCCACAACCCCATCACCCCCCGGAGTTCCTTACTTTCCCTCCCCCAACTGGTCCCGATAACCCCAAATTCCCCCCATGGCCGTCAATGGTAGTGCAGCGAACGACAAGAGTAATGCCGAAATGAACCCAGTGGCGTAACGAATAGTGAAATTTACCCGAAATTAACGTTTTATCTGAAGTTCATTTTACAGCCTGAAATGCCTGACAGACTGAATCCAAACTCATCAAACATTCTACTAATATCCATACTACTGATGCCATATTTTGCAACACGTAAATAAATATATTAAAACGGGTTATTTTATGTCGGTTATTACTTTTATTTTAATACATATTTGTCTCGCTTGACTTGCATTTATCAATTATTATAAATAAAATATTAAAACACTTCCCTAGTCTAAGATGTTGTCAGAATCAAAACGTTGCAGTGTAATCTGTAATATTTATTTCTCGGGAATTTGACAGTTCTCACAGATGTACGTAATGCATTTAAAATTTTTTTTAAATTAAACAAAATCTCGCAGTATATTCTCGATAAAAAAAACAATAGTCATACCTACATGGAAATTAAAAATACAATCATCTGGCTTTTTTAACGTTCATTATGATATGAAGAGTACCTACTCGACACATTAGGCATGAAGTCCTATTTCTATGTCAACGTTCACAAACAAATTATGAAGCAAATTCGTCAACATTGTTTCAAATCATAAATTTCCGAAAGACAGTCACCGATTGCTTTGAAATTTTGATACAACATTGCATTCAAATATGCGTGTGTTTTTATATACATATATTATATAGATCTTTTTTAAACAATGCCATCCGTTGGACAAACATACGTGTTTTTCATAAACACCGCCATATTTTGGACGTAAAAGCAACACGCGCTATTGTTTCTCTATCCGCATAGACTAAGCCACAGCAACGCTTGGCGGGGTACAGGTGGTTATTAATTACACCCTAAACTAGGCAAATGCCCGTATTATCGCGGTAACACACCACAAAAAAACACACATATGGAATTCCGCTGCACTCATAAGGCTTTAGAAATATTACGCTGTATTATGCCGGCATAATTTGGTCGTGGCATATACGTATTATATGCTGGGGTGACATACTACGTTACAATCTTACTCGGGAGAGGGGGTCAGATCAATTGGGGGACTGCCGCGGAATATAATTTCTTTGTATGGGATCTGTCAGTTTGACATATGATAGCCGCGTAATTACGGCGCTCTGTAAATTGTTCAGTCGCATAATTTTCAAATATAGCCTGGCTAGCAGATCAAGGCGCATATCGTCGCCACGCCCACACTTATAACGCATCATATTTTTAGGTGTGACAGGTATGTATGGGATTGTATGGCGAGCAATATGGAGTTATATAAAACGCTTTGAACTTACAGCGTTATCTGTCACCACCTTCATACGCAAAATTATGTAAATAGAACTTGGTTTCAACTTTATTACTACAAAAGATAACTATTTATGTGGTGGGAGACGGTGAAAGAAATATTAAAGTTCCTTTTTTTCTCAACCAAAGTTAAGATTTCGGGTTAGGACATAAGCATAAATTATTAAAATATCCCAAAATAAAGCCTAAAAACTTTTTGGTGCATCTGTCTTGTGCGACTTAAACACTTGTAAACATTACACAGACAACTTCAAATTAACTGTTGTTTTTTAAAAAGCATTCAAACGGAATTCGAACAGTTAACAAGTTTAATTTTAGTACAATAACTATTCTCGCTATTGCCATTCAATGCCCTGAGATCTGAGCGAGATCATTTAATAAACAATAATCATTTGACGGCCGGCATAGTCCAGTGGTAACGCATTGGACTGCCATTCCGAAGGTCGCTGGTTCGAACCCGGCGTGCGCAAATAAATTTTATTTGATTAATTTGTGTTATTTCACAATTAATTAATTAAAATAATATATAGTATATTTGCGGCACGTTCCAGAGTGGAAGATACTACCAGTATCGCCCTGGTGTAAGACCACCATTCAGAATTGAAACGTTGCTCCAAATGGCTTTAGCCGTGTTTAGTGACTAGATCTGAATAGCCAGGTACTTCCCCACCTTCCTCTTTCCCTTCCCCACTTACCTTCAGCCTCACAACATCCCCCAATTGGGGATGCCATAGTCTCACTGGCTCCAGACGGGAGCAGTTGGGACTCTTGTGAGGTATTCACTGTAAAAAAAAAAAAAATAAAAAATAATTTTGACAAAACACCATGGACCTAAAATATTGCATACAGGCTATAAGGCATCACAGATAAATAAGTTAGAGATTTTAGAAATCAGAAAAAATGTTAATAATAAGGCAGACATAATTAATAAACAGCAAATTTTTGTAAACCCTCTTTTGAACCTCTTACCACTTAACCGGTCTTTCCTGCTAATGGCTTTGAAATCCCTAATAGATAAACTTTCCCCAAGTATACGTTTGATCCTGAAGAAGTGAACATTATTCACGAAACATGTTGATTGTGTACAAATAAAGTGATGTAAACTAAGTTTTTATAAATTTGTCTTTTTCTTAAAATAAATAATGCCATCTCAAAGTGAAAACCTCTCCGAAGAAGTTTTCTTCCAAAAATTAATATTAATGAATAACAATAAAAATAATGATGATTAGACATCTCCGTTCCATTATTTAGGCAGCTGTCCGTTTAGTGGTGGCTGACGGATTTGGGTTCCTCGTTGTAACAATACTTGTAACGTCATTGTTCTACCTCCTAGAAAATCACACTGTTGCTCCTACCCCCATTCTTCATACTCTCCATTTCTTGTATACATAATATTATGTATTATTAAACCACGTCCCGCCAGTGTAAGATTCATAATAATTACCGCCCCTTGGTTTCCATGGCGATCAGATTGTAAACTCTGCCGAAATTATTCGTTCGCTTTAAGGTGGCTGTGTAATAATAATTAATCTCGGTATTAAAATATTTCCGGGGCAGGTCTTGCTAATTTAATGGCGGCCCCTGAGCCGTGAGCCTCCTAGCATCAATCAGATTATTACGAACTTTCAAGTCATTTATCAGTTTCATTAGATTTGCTCAAAAAATGCTCAGCTTTGAAAAAATGTGGCAATGCGGGCGGTTTTTGTAAGTGGAAAGTGTGGGTAGCGAGATTATTTTCGGTTTGTACCTACTTAACTGTTTGATGATTATTTGCATAGTGAAACTTATCAAACAAACAAACTATCTTTTTTAATTTTATTTGATTTTACGCCCAGCCGGGCTTTAACATGGATTTTAAGTACAGAATATACCTAGAGAGCTATCGAAAATTATACATAAAATTTTTAAAGCGTCGATATAATTTTTCGTCTATGGTCGCATCTGTCAAATCTGCAACAGTGAATTTCGCTCCCCAATATATCTAACGAAACAAGAAGAATTTGCTAATCCTCGCATCTTCAAGTGCGTAAAAGTTGAAATCAGTTTATGAATTCATAATTCATTCAATTTGTTTTCTACATTGGAGTGCTTGCTGTTAAATATCGTGATTTAAAATATAACAAAGTCCAACACCGTAAGAAACACAGATAGTTTTTGACATTAACTCGTGATTGGTCAATACTGTTGTAATCTGCCTCGTGATTGGTTAATAGTGTTGTCATCTGCCTCGTGATTGGTCAATAGTGTTGTCACTTTTGACGACTTTTAAAAACATCAACATGAAAAACACAAGGGCGAAGCAAAGTTCAGATGCGTGCTCTACAAAAACCGATCAGAATATCAATGTCGAACCACTCAATAAAGATGACTTTCAGCAATACACCAAGTACATCGATGATAAACTCGAAAAACTGACGGCAGCTCTGGAACATAACCTAATTCAAAAATTTAGTGATATAATTACAAGTAAAGTGACAATGGAATTGAACTCAATAAAAGAAAAATTTGTCATGCTCGACGAAATAAAGACCTCACTGGATTTCCTATCTACAGAATATGATCGCTTATGCAAAGAAGCCAAAGAAAATTCCTCAACAATAAATAAATTATGTGTCGATAACCAACGTCTCCAAACAAACAATGATATTCTTACGAAGAAAATTGATTCTCTTGAACAATTTAATCGGAAAAATAATATAGAAATACAAATGGTTCCTGAGAAATCTAATGAAAATCCAGTGAACCTGTTTAAAAAACTTTGTTCAGCAGTTTCATTCCCAATTCGGACAGAAGAGATATTAGCTTGTCATCGTGTCCCTCAATCAAACAAAAGCTCCATTCGACCTAAAAATATTGTAGTGGAACTACCTAGCAGCTATACCCGAGATGCTTTACTGTCTGCAGTAAAAAACTACAATAAAAAATACCCAAATTGCAAACTCAACAGTGAACATCTGGAGATTACTGGAAAAACCCCTGTATATGTATCGGAACAACTTACTCCCAACAATAAAGAACTTCACGCCGCAGTACGTCACGCAGCCAAGGAAAAAAACATTAAATTCATTTGGGTACGGAATGGGAAAATATTTATTCGAAAAAATGAGAATTCCCCGGCAATATGGGCAAGTAGCAAAGACGTGTTAGAGAAAATCTAATTTCTGCATACATATACACATTTCTACATCCCTCTGATAATCAAAATGGAAGTGTCTTTATATTATCAGAATATAAGAGGGATGAGAAGCAAATTAGATCAAATCTCTTTAAACACTCTCTCCTCAAACTATGATGTTATATGTTTAACAGAGACATGGCTAAATTCCTCAATTCAAGATGCAGAGATACTGGATAAACGATACACTATTTTCAGACAAGACCGAGAAAAACTAACATCCAGAAAGAAAGACGGAGGGGGAGTTTTAATAGCTATCAAGAAAAACATTGTAGCCTATCAAATATATGATGAACCCTCTAATATTGAACATATTTGGGTAAGAATTAAATCAAACGGATCAAATAAAAAATTTATAAATATATAGCTTATCTTCCACCAGATATTGCAACTGACGCATTTACTAACTTCATCAACAAGTGCCAAGATATCTGTATTAAATCACACATCAATTCTCATACATTAATACTGGGAGACTTTAATATCCCTTCCATTGAATGGTCAGTTAACGCCAACAATGATAGTAATTATGTTGAATCATTTGCTAATCAAAAATCTTCATTGTTATTAGAATTTCTACATTTCTCTAACTTACATCAGTATAACTATACAAAAAATGTTAACGGTAGAATACTTGATCTAGCTCTCTCTGATTTTACGCTTAATGTTCAACCTGCCCTCGCTCTTTCTAAAATTGACGTGCACCATCCACCAATTGAAATGGATCTAACTATTAATACAATGCACAATCTTAATGATAACCTTGAACGTCCTTTATTCAATTTCAAGAAAACTGATTATCTTAATTGTACCAATGAATTATCCCTAATCGACTGGACCCCAATGGTAACACTAAATTGCAATGAGTCTCTTCAATTCCTATATAATAGCATCTGGCCAATTATAGAGAAACACACACCAAAAAAAGTGAATAAAAACAAATATCCTATCTGGTATTCCAGTGTTGTTATCCATCAAATCAAAGAAAAAGACAAACTTAGAAAAAAATTCAAAAAGTTTGGGAATCCTAGAGACTATGATAGTTTCACAATCCTACGATCAAGGGTCAAAACTGGAATTCACAAATGCTTCCAATCTTATATTAATTCTATCGAAGACACTTTACATCATAGTACAAAACCACTATGGACTTATGCAAAATCAAAAGGTATGACTCACTTAATTCCTAAAATAATGCACTTCAATGAAACTGTAGCAAACAATGGTCATGAAATTAGTGAACTTTTCTCAAATTACTTCTGCTCTGTTTTTAATACAAATGATGTATCAAATCAACATGTAAATTATGATTCTCAAGAAAGTACCTATGAGCTCAGTCATGTCGAAATTTCAAAGACTGAAATATTCAACGCTATGAAATCACTAAACTCAAACAAAGGTCCAGGTCCAGATGCCATTCCACCATTATTTATATCAAACTGTGCTAAATCTCTTGTTTATCCTCTTCATGTTATATTTCGTAAATCTCTTAAAGAAGGTGTTTTTCCTGATCTTTGGAAAACAGCACGTATCACTCCTATCTTCAAATCTGGGAATAAAAGTGACATCTCTAATTATCGCCCAATAAGTATACTCTCATGTTTTGGGAAAATTTTCGAATCCTTAATCTATAAAAGCATTTTTACACATTTTAAACATATTTTAAGTTCTGTTCAGCATGGATTCGTATGCAAAAGATCCACTACCACAAATTTAATCGAATATGTAGATTTTTTATGTACCAATTTTGACAAAAGAACACAAGTAGATGCAGTCTATACTGATTTCCGAAAGGCTTTCGATAAAGTCAGTCATCCTCTTCTGATCCAAAAACTAAAAAGAACAGGTTTCCATGGCAACCTCCTGAGATGGATCATATCTTATATCTCTAACAGGAGTCAATATGTACAAGTTAATAGTTATGAGTCCTCTCCCAAACTTGTCACATCTGGTGTCCCTCAAGGATCCCATTTAGGACCACTACTCTTTATTATATTCATAAATGATCTAACGGCAAAACTTTTTTGTAAATGTTTACTATATGCGGATGACTTAAAAATTTTTCAACCCGTGAATTCACAAGAAGACTGCAAAACTTTGCAAAAAGACCTCCTCACATTGTCTCAATGGTGTATAGATAATAACATGGAATTAAATATTGGCAAATGTAATGTCATCTCGTTCACGAGAAATGTCCGTAAAATTGATTTCGCTTACACGATCTGTGATGAAATCCTAAAACGAGTAGACTCCATTAGAGATCTGGGAATCTTACTTGACTCGAAGCTAACCTTCAGAAACCATTACCAAAACATTGTCAATCAGGCTAATAAAATGCTCGGTTTCATCACCAGAGTCACTAAATCATTTAAGAACACCAGTAGCTTCAGAATCTTGTACTACTCATATGTAAGAAGCATCTTAGAGTACGGCTCTGTGATTTGGTCACCACATTATGCAATTCATAGCAGGAAAGTGGAGTCCGTTCAAAAAAAATACTTAAGAATACTAGCTTACAAATCTGGAGTACATCGGAATCTCAGTAACTATGCTGAAAGACTTACTCACTTTAAAGAAATCTCACTCGCCAAAAGAAGAAACGTATCAGATATAATCTCTCTGTTTAAAATCATTAACAATGTATATGATTCATCTTTAATTAATCAAATTAACCTTAATATAAGACCGAAATCCACAAGAAACCCTGAAACCTTTTGGATAGATACTTGTCGTAGTAATACAAGTTTTTTCAAACCAACATCGAGAATGACTCGATTGTATAATAGATACTGCAATCTTCTAGATTTAGATATATTTTCAAACTCAATTAATACCTTCAGAAAGAACTTACACATACTTATACCTGATGATTTCATTTTCTTTACCAATCACCTACTTATGCATTAGCTCCACTATATATGATTCGTGCGTGCATATGTGTATATATGTTTGCATACAATATGCGTACAGTGTACACACTTATGAGTGTGTTTGTATTTAAATGTGTATGTACGCATCTATGTATGTGTGTATATATGTATGTATGTGTATTTATATGTGTATTTAGATGTATGCATGTATGCGTATACATATATATGTATAATATATTAATAAGTATGTAAGTTTCTTCCTAATAATTGATTTCGATCCTCATTGTTTTTATATACACTCTTTTAATTAAATTTATTATTACTGTAACTAACCAATTATTATTACACAAATAATATTGAGATGAATGTTGTGCTCACCTATAATTAGAAACATCATTATAACCATGTATAAATGTAAATTACTGTTAAAATTATGTGATGTATTCTGTTGGCGAGCCAATAAATAAATAAAAATAAATAAATAAAGCATAAATAACAGTTAACTGATAAACCGAATATGAAACAATATTAGTAAAATATATAACAGTAACACAACATAATATAGAAACTAGAACAATACTACATATAAGACAAATCACTAAAACTTCATTACCAACGCTACTATATACTATTGTAGGATTCAACAATGTGGTGGTATAGATTACGCTTAGTTCTATAAATGGAGTCAATAAATTTATCAATAGTACCCATAAACTTGTTTGTTAGTGAGTGTGTCAGGAAGTTAACCGTGTCAAGTTGTAAGTACACAAGACATAAAAGAGTGTTTTTCTAATATGTCACTAGTAACTTTTCTGTTTTTGTTTCTGTTATGAATTTAATTTTTTTAATGTTTAGTCCAGCAGGACTGGGAGGATAGTGCAATCCCATGGGATGGTATAACTTATTACTTAGAGAAAAATAAATATTATAAATAAAAAATTATGAAATGAAAAAAACATAATAGTTAGGCACCAAATGATAGCATAAAATATAAATACAATAAAAAACTATAATTTAAAATAAATTAAATTTAAATATCGTCCACACTGTTATGTACCCACATCCTGATTTTTTATTGTATAATAATATTCAAGTTTTTTTAATAACTCAAAGATTAATAAACATACAAAAATAAATGATATATTATAAGTCGGCGAATTTAAAAACAAATTTAATGGAAGCTAAAATATGTGGTTTCTCTCGAAATATAGATTGAAAATGTGAAGAAAAAAACAATTAGGCGTCTGGATTTAGTTTTTAATATTTCTAAGCTTATAGCTCATGATGAAATTGATGTTTTGGATTGACAATAGGAACTTTAACCTAGATTTTTTCATTTGTGCAAATGAGACTTTATTAAGTCAAAAGCGTGTGTTGCTTAAGATTACCATATTTCCCATTGAATCTCTCATATAATTGATAAAAAAACGCAAAGTATTACATCGTTCCAAAGAAAACTGTTAAAATTATCTTCACTATGAATCTTATACCTATCTATGATCTGACTTACAAAACAGGTATTGTATAATATTTATATCAGTATAATAAAACGAGTGACAGTTAGAATGGAAACATTTTACAGTAATTCATAACTCATCCACAAGATGAAATACGTACGTAAAACAATTTTTGAATTCTTTCTTCCTTTTCGCAGTATCGGATTTGCAGGCGGTGGGGTTGGGTTGAAGGCAGGGGATGAAGGCTCGTATGCATTACACTCCGAGGAATTTTCCTTACGTGTTAACGGTTATTGCAGAAATGTATGAAATATTTGCCGAATTTCTCGCAGGGGTGCGTCACGGTTGGCAGTATTCCAAACCCAATATGTAACCCGTGTTTGAAACGTATTTTGATACATATTTCTTAAGGATTTAAAGTGTGTATATGAAATATCATCCCAGAAGAATTTTAGATGATTATTCACTTAATCACTACACCGATTACAGTTAAGGGATATTTCACCATCCTTTTGATAACTGATCCACAGTACAACGTATATTTTCGATTGACGATTTATTTATTTATTATGTCCGAGTTTACTATTGGGCACTCGAATCTACGAATAGTAGTTACATATCCGAATTTTCTATGTATTAAGAGCATTTGTTTGTTTATGTATTAATATACTTTATTCTATGGATACACCATCAAGAATATGGTGAAATACCCTCCTAATATAACACAAGAAATGCGACGTGGACGTGTTTCGTAATCCAAAAGTTTGGCTAATCGGGCCTTAAATTTTAATGCAAAACTATATTTCACTATCTTTAAGAAATTAAAATGCTGTATACGATATACGATATTAGGTAAGTGTATAACGCGTGTTAAAAAAGCTAGGATTAAAATGTATTACGTCCAATATTATTATCATGGAAGGCTTTTCTAGTGTCTTTTCGTGATATTTACGGTAATATAGAATTTTAAGAAAGCGGTAGATAGTCGTGTAATCGGAGCCCGGTTAACGGAGAAATTCCACGAGCTGCCGACTGGCTGCATGGAGCTGGTGCGAACATATATGGACAATAATGTAACACTAGTGAATAAAATAATTATTTTTAACATGAACTCGCTAAAGATTAATTATATTATTAAAAATAAATCTATTATTTTATTTGTGAGCATGAATCACCCTTCGAATTGTTAATATAGTAACTTTCCATAGCATTTTGAATTTTCAGTTATTTTAAATCTCCAATACATCCGCCTGATGCGTGCATTTTTTTGCCAGTCTCTTACTGATGGTTTCCCTCATTTTTCTTACGCATATGGTTGTTGTGATTACCACCTATTCATTTAAATTTAGGTCTCCCAACACTAAAGTTAATCGTCCTGCGGGTTTATCGTAGAGATGCTTTTTTCGTGATCGGAAATCGCTACATTTTCTAGATGATGATTCAACATTCTTTTAAAAATATTACAAAACGACTCGTAAAAAAATTGGTAAAGCACGTGGTTTAACCTCGTCCACCAGATACCATTTTCATTGGTCTAAAGTTTCATGTAAGGTTCTATTATATTGTTAGAAAATATTTAGCACCCTTTCTTAATACTTTTCGAGGATCTAAAACAATGACCCTATACTTTGACAACCATATTATACGGGGTCGTTATTAGGCAATGCGATACTGGGTAAGCGATGTAGCAAGGATATTTTTGATAGTTATAAATAGATAGAGCAGGTATCAAACAATACCTAATTACTACCCAGGTTTTAACCATGATAAATAGTTATTACTATCACAGAATGCTTACCAGATCAACATTATTAGATAAATCTTTGAATCTCTGAAAGAATCTTTCAATCTAAAAATATTGCAGTCTACAATAACGTTGCAAAGAGTATAATATCGATGGCCTATCCACATATGTGTCGAGTGCAATTTGAAAATTTGATATGTAAAATAAAATAAAGATGTAGAACAACAAAATTAATTTGAATATCTATTCTAGATCAAATAAGTTATGTAAATTAATGTGAATATCCATTTCAGATCAAATAAGTAATGTAATTTAATGGGAAAATCCATTCTAGATCAAATAAGTAATGTAAATTTTCCACATAATGTCTTGATAAATGATTTACAAAACACGTTATTGTTTTTTATTTAATGTGCAATTAACACACATGAGCTATCGATATATGAAATTATTTCAACCTTTTAAGATAGTAACACTCTCTATTGTGTATATATATATATATATTTACGATTATAGATCCATTGCTTGAAGTTTTTTACTAAATAATAAGACGAATACATTATTCAGGTACCTATTCTTTTTTTAACATAGATAACAAGTTTTCCTACCGCTATAATAACTTTATATTAAGTTTTATGGAATCTTTAAGACCGAACGTCTTACGAATTCATTTGTAACATGTTCCAACAGCCGCTATTTTAAAGTTTATTATGCATAATATCTTGATGCAGGTGAGTAACTCTTCAATTTTACAACCGAATTGTAAGTACGTCACGCCTCCACAATCTACGTATTTTACCGCAATATGAAAATGAACATCGGTCTTCCATTAAGCCTGGCACATAAACACAAAGTTCCTTCAACTTTCACCCCCGCCCAGTGCCAGTCCGCTCTTTCCGCCTTGCCGCCCGCCCTAGCTACCTAGCCGCCCTACCGCCCTAACACCCTACCGCCACCCTTCCGGCCATAAACTAGGCTGGGAGAAGATCCTGATTGTCTAAGACTAAGGAAGAGCGGTGCAGGTGTACCGAAGAATCGCAAGTGTGCCCGATAATGACTGCTTTGTTATTGTTTTTTTTTTATTATTTTTATATGAAACGACAAAAAAGTAAGGTGACTGTAATGTATATAAAACATTTTTTAAACAAATTGTATTTATCAGTAGGTTTAGTTCAGTGCTTTGACGAAAATTCGTAAGGTTAGCCATTTTCAAAACACTTTTTATGTGTTTGCAATAATTAATGTATCAAAAATTATGTGTTTATCTATAATAATAAAAGTTGAAAGCATATTTCATCACCTTTCAAAAAGAGTTTTTAGTTTTCAGGTACGTTCAGAAATATTCAATTTATTTGGATTTTATTGCAAAGCGGAAATACAAACAAATTCTCCGACCATCTGACAGCTTCTTTGCTTCTCATCTGACAACGAGCCAAACGGCCATCGACGATCATATTTATGCCTCCCACTCATAGACATATGAATATATTCATATGTCTGTGCTCCCACTACTTTCATGCAATTATATGATATTATACATTCGGAATTACTAGTGTATCCCCTGTTCCGTAACGCCGATTGCTTTGACAGGCTGTGTAATAAGTAATAACCAATCGTATGGTCAGAATTTAGACTGTATAGTTTAAGTTCGCACAAGTCAGCTAAAACGACGGAGAGCCGGGAGCCGAGCCAGTTGAAAAAAGACCGTTCGTCCCGTCAAATCTCGATCGCCGGTTGTCTAATCGGAATAATCCTAAGACATATTTTTATCGCAATTTACTTTAAAACAACAAGTGCTAAAGAACCACAATTCCGTTCCAGTGCTGACAGATGAGGCTGATGCAGATTTCACCATCATTTCACCGGTAAGTTGCTTGTGAAGTAACGTTACGCATTGTGTTTCCGCATTCGCCTGTCAAAAACCATATAATTAATTTATTTGTTATCTGTGTGGAATAGCCCTTGAGTCGGCTATTCCAACCCCTGTTCGTTCTTCGAACATCCCCATTAAAAATTCAAACTATCAATGTTTTCAAATCAATTTAATTCTTACAACAAATATCACAGCGATATGCTGCATTAAATAAATAAATTAAGCACTTTAAAACCGCACTTGGTTAATTTATTACCTACACTAAACTTACGCATTTTACGACAGTATATAATTAATGAGATAGTTTCATCGTTTGATCATCAATCCTTGTAGTATTTTCCCCTAATTTCCTACTAACCCGCCTTTGAAAACAATTCACTCACACTTTAAGTACTTGCAGCGTGGCTGTATTAAAAATAAGCAATAAAAAACAGCATTAAATGTTATAAGTTCAACATAACTTAAGGGCTCGCGTGCCAAGTAATTTATAGAGTCGGAATAATTATTCACGGTAGGTTAATAGTAACGTAATTAAGTTTTCCAACAGTTATATTGTGTATTAAGTACGAGACCTTCTTTAAAGAAAAGTTACTCGGTTATATCAGCGTGGAATTTCCCCTTCCTGAGATACATAAATTTGTTTTTTTTTATAACATCTGCGTGATAAATTAAATGTGTAGAAAGTGTTTTCTTTCGCCTGGATTTTCCCGGGGGATGTGTATCATAATATATCTAGTCGAACTTCATGCGCAGTACCTTATTTTGGTTATAAAAAGAATAGATATTACCTGCAGAGAAATATTTTTAGGAGGTTCATTTTTTGTGTTTTTCCACTAGAGGCGCGAGACTATGCAAACGAGTACGTCACCTGTTTGTGATGAATGTAGAGAGAAGATATAAACAGAATAAATTTATCAGTTCTGCGACTACTTACGTAAAATTGTGAGAAAATTTCACGTTGTTTTTGGTTTTCAGTGAAGACAATGTCTTCTCAAAAAAATAAATACCTCATACGTACTAAATATTCTCGGGTTTTATTTTTGTTGGAAGTACTTAACCACCACGTTATTTGAAATTATTTTATACACATAAAAGAAAAGCAATTACTTTGCGTAAATTTACTTTTTATCGATAAAAAGTTTATTCGATAAAAAGTAAATATTTTTATCGTTTTTTTTTCGATAAATACATTGACTTTTTATCGATATAGGTATTTACCGTCTTAAGTTTTTTCGCTGTTCATAATAAGGAAGTTGAGTGAAAAATATTTTGACTTATAAAAAATATATTCATGTAGATCAAAAAATATCGATTCTAAATATATAAATATATTTCTATATTATTATTCTTAGAATTAGTTAAACGTTCTTGAAAAAGCATTCAATAGCAATAGACTTTATACGCTCCACGATTGGTCGAAAGAATTCTGACGTCACATGTGTCGTGACTTGTACGTACAGCGAATCACCTATGGTGCATCTCTTTCTATTACATGAGAGATGGTCGGTTTAGATGAGAGAGGTGTATAGGCCAAAGTTTATTTGGGTTTGTCAAATATATGTACGTATTTGTTGTTATTATTATATGAAATGGGTTTCTAAAGATACATATTCGTATAGTGCTTTATAATAATATGTTGTTTATTGCATAACTTAGAAGTTTTTATTATTATACATGTCACATAACATGTGATACACTTCAGGCCGCCGGCCGCCCAAAAAAGTCTCACAGTGAACTGGGCTGTAAACCGTTATTTCACTTTTGGTCTTTACTTTTCTGCGCGGTGGTCCTGAATTCGCGCGTGGCAAGTCAACAAATAGCGACGGTAATACCGTACCGGGCGCGAAAAGCAAATATTCTAACTTAAAATATTAATTTAACTATGAAATCTTAACAAATTTTCTTTTTTTTTAATAACATCAATTCTAATAGACGGTTAACATTGGTAAAAAAATTACTGGAATTCCTTATTGAAGAATTAATTTTTTTTCCATACATAATCTTTAAGCGACGTGGTTCTTACAGTTTGTATGACGTCACACCCACCCCCGCCTCTTACCGCTCGGATTCCGCTCGTTTTGGCGGGCTTAATAAAATTCAAACTTTGAGAATTAATTTAACTATGAAAACAAACTTTAAAAAAAAAAAAAAAAATACCCGTATTTAAGTTTGAATGCGAACATTGATAAAAAAAAATAAAAAAATGGACTCAACTTCCTTATTACCTTTAAGTAGACGAAAAATATGTCAGTTAAGGCGATGCACTACGTCGTGTAACATTTTTAATCGAGCCGCTAACAATAGCACACCGTATGCAGATGGCAATAAGGTTTAAGCTGCCGCTTAAGAGGAAGCTACAAGCCAAAAATGTGTATATTCTTGGTATACCTTATATTGAAGGTAATAGGCATTAAATCGCTTGACAAACGGAGTCCAAAAACGTTAGATTTCAAGTAAAAAACTGGTTTTTATTTACTTTATAAATAATTTTATAAGAAAGCAAAAAAGTTAATCAAGTGAAACTGTCACAGATAATCTTAGCTATAATAATATTTTTTTTTAAAGTTGTTTACTTTGTGCTTTCATACATTTCTAATGAAAAAACATTTTTTTTTAGTAGTTTACGTTTATATTTTTTATTTAGTAATTTACTTTTTATTTGTATTCTACTCAAGCGAAGCGATAGGAAAACCTTCAATTTATCTAAAGCATATTTTTTGGTATTCATAATGTTCACCAATTCGTTATAAAGATTAACCAAAATAGTGATTTGGCATTCAGCTTCGCCTTAACACCATCCGCCGGTTTTGATTTTTGCAAGAAAAAAAGTGACTTTTATTTTATTTTGCGGACGTTCAGGCACAAATATTTATGTTTTACGATCATTTTATTAAAAAAATTATTTGCTACATTATATAATAAACCATAACAATAAGTTCGTAAGTAGTAGATTTTGATCTTTAAAGCAGTTTTTATAGGCCTGATAAATTTTTTTTCTGGACCTATGAAAGCACTTCTATCAAAAAAATACTTTCGATTATTTCAAAGGACAAGATGTGTTCTACTCGCAGTATTTATTAAAGCATATTCTATTCTATTCTAAGCGATTAAATTTTCAAACCGAAAAGACACGACTTTTAATTACTAGGTAGTGCATTGCCTTAATTTTTGGTCCATACAACGAGATTGTTTTTATTTTGTAAATGAGATTCTTACACTATGTTTCTATCGCTGAATCATTTTATTTTTATCTATCGTGTGCTCTACAATATACCCTAGTATCTTTTCTGTTTGCCTTCGTGTTTCTGTGTCTACCTCCTCGTACAATCGATCTCTTCCTGTTTGGCCTCGGTCAGATGTACCATCCGATCCAATTAGTTGATGGACACCCTGTGTTTACGCGATCAATAACCTTTCGATTTGTTCCATCAAAGCTCAGCGGAGGGGTGACTATTGACTGCGGGGTATTGGTCCGACGTGGACAGTGTGGACACTTTGAATAATAAATAACAAATCCGTGTTTTTCGGGGCCTTTATTGGGAGTTGAATAATGAATATTGATTTTATTCCTAACATAATAAAGCTGGCGACAAGCATCAAATAATTATCGGCTCAGGGCATATCGAGTAATAATTTGTTTCAGCTTCTTCGGTGTGCTAAGTGGTTTTAGGAATTTCTCGCCCGAAATTCACCGCGGAACATTCACCGTGGAAATTTTCACCACCAACTAAGTGTCTGCATGTTGCTAAGGACTGTTTGTATTAGTCACATTAATAGTAACGAGTTATTCTAATCTAACCTAACCGAATTATTTGTAAATAATGAAATCTTTTTTATTCGTATTGGGAGAGGCTACATGAGGTCCCTTCCAGCCGGACTCTCTCGAGCTTGCACCGCGGTAGGAGGGATTCCTATCCTCATATCTTTTCCTTCCCAGAACTTTCTAGGCACTCGGCATCACCAAATATGACAGGCCCTGTTTATTACTGATATTAAGACTTGAGGTAGAAATAAGCACATTATTTTCTAGATTTTAAGTGGAACGGATGAAAAGTTAAATGTAAACTCTTAGCGAACTCGGTACGAATCAGCAGATACTCTGGCACTATTTATCCCGGCTCTTTTGCCTGATATTTCTTTATCACTACTATACTATATTGTTAATTACTAATCCTTGTTTTAACAATTATAACCATTTCATGTACGCGATGTAAACGCCCAAATGGGCGTATAAAACGATAAATAAAGCTGAGTAAAATATAACTTTAGCCTTAAACGTCATTTCCATCGTTTATCCAAAACTCGGTGTTGCTGGTTTGTAAAGCCACTATATTTCTAGCTAGCTATAATAACAATCGTAAAAAAATCATGTTCATTGTTGCCAATCACAACCATGAACTGATAATTACTTTTCCACAGTTCTATTACAAAAGATAGAACCGTTAAATTTTTTAAAAAACGTGCAAAATCCTATCTTTCACCATTATTTATAAAAGCATCATGAACGAGCTTTCCTTGCTAATACTTCCAACGTACATAATAACGTAGCCTACATATTATAGCCTCCATTCATAAACTCGTTGTAAATCACCCTACATCATCCGTTCGTAACGTACTACATTCTACGTGTACATTATACACGTACATTCTACATTTGCGATGTTTAACGTGGGATAAAATTAGGTTTACCGTTTGTTGTAACCGAAATAACTATGATTTATGATGTTGTGTTATTGAATTCCCTTTATTTGTTGATTTCCTTGACGTCTTTCAGCTTTCAGTTAAGTAAACGCTTCGTAATGGAATGACGTGCGTAGTTGGTGATAAATCACATAGTAGTGTTTTGGATTTTGATGTGAAAGGGTAAGTTATATTATAATAACCTCGATAATCTAACACTCTCACTCGGTTCGGTCCATTGATGAGAATTACTAAAAACACCAAAAAATTCAACTGTGTTTTCTAATACTGAATCTAGTGATATGTATATGTACAGATATATTATATTCTATTTCAACAAATTGTATTATGTTTGTAAAATCCTTTCGGGCGTTCAATAAATAAATATATATTTTTTAACGGAGTAAATGGAACAAAGTGTTGTTTATCATACATTTTTTAAGTGTTTATTAAAATTGTTATAATTATTTTTTTACTAAATTAAATCGTTATTACGTACCTATATACCAACCAGTATTATAACTGTTGAATTGATTGGTTCAAACTTTTGAAAACGTTGATTAAATCAATTATATTTTTTTTAGACATTGAATTATATGAAACAAGCGTCCCAATCACCTTGAGAGGGTAAATGAACTATGGCATAATAATTTTGCGTAATTTTGTAAGCCTTAAAGAAGCGGGAAGGGAAAGAGTTGAAGAATAGGTAAGTTTGGAAGTCCCTTGCAATTCACTTCACTTAAAAATATTCCAAGCAACATTTCAATTGTGAGCGGTTTTTTTTTTATATAGTGAATACCTCACAAGAGTCCCAACTGCTCCCGTCTGGAGCCAGTGAGACTATGGCATCCCCAATTGGGGGATGTTGTGAGGCTGAAGGTAAGTGGGGAAGGGAAAGAGGAAGGTGGGGAAGTACCTGGCTATTCAGATCTAGTCACTAAACACGGCTAAAGCCATTTGGAGCAACGTTTCAATTCTGAATGGTGGTCTTACACCAGGGCGATACTGGTAGTATCTTCCACTCTGGAACGTGCCGCAAATATACTATATATTATTTTAATTAATTAATTGTGAAAATAACACAAATTAATCAAATAAAATTTATTTGCGCACGCCGGGTTCGAACCCGCGACCTTCGGAATGGCAGTCCAATGCGTTACCACTGGACTATGCCGGCCGTATGATCTTACCCACATAAACTGTAGTTCTATGAACAGAAGACCTCGAGTTCAAAAAAACTGATGTTTCTAATTTTCCCTTATTCGATAAATCAAAATCAAAATTTCCCTCTAAAACCATGAGATTTGTTAAAATAATATGTTCTTAATTATAAACCATACATATCTTATCTAACTTTTTTTAAAATTTCAAATAAGTAATTTCACTATTTATCCTAAGAAATGTCATTATCTCAATGAAAATTCTTTTTTCAAACTTTTTTCAGGCCGGTAGGTATCATAATATTGATTATTCGGAAATGACAGCTCGTTGGAACCACGATCATGCCAACTCGCGGGATAGAAAACACGACAATCTTGAACCAGAACCGAAACGTAACAAAAAACGATATCATAAATAGTCGGGTTAGAACAGGACCTTGCTTCGCTTAATCGACAAAATAATTAAATTTTTCAAAGCTTTTTAAGAAGCTTACCGCTTTAACGATAACTTTTTTTTTATCAATGACTGGTTTACTTGTTTTGCATGCGTAAATGCTTACGAATTACAGCTTCAACGTGAATGTGGACTGTAAATGATTTAAAACGAGACGAAATGAATTGGTGTTTTCTTGAATTGGGTGATATTAGGATGTGTAGGAATGAATAAAGTATGGAAAGAGGGAAAACAGGATTACCAATCAGTTACCCCACTGTAACTCTGCGAAGAGCACGCAACACAATCACAATATAGTGAGTTTACCGCGATACCTCAAAGTAATTATCGCAACAACAAAGCGAATAAGCAATTAAACGATACACTTTCAAGATAGTCCACTTCTTTCAAGAGAATGTTCCCGAAAAAATACAAACAGCTTGCTTCCAAAGAAGTCCTAATCCTTTTTATATTTTCAAAACAAAGGCACTCGAATTTGCAATTCGTTCTTGCCATTATTCCAAATTTCTAATAGTTTTCTATCCAGTTGATGGTTAGGGATAGGTAGGAACTGGATAAATAACATCCCGGTAGGAACTACACATATTCTCAATTTCAAAACCAAACAACTTAATCAACCTAGTTTTGCGCTTTACAGCATACATCATCTCAATAACATTTCCATCTGTGTCCGTAACGAGGCTGACCTTTACGGTAATTGACTAGTCACTTTGAGATCTTTTCTAATTATCTTATAAAACAGCATTTTCTACATCCCACTAGGAAATCATGGTTTATAGGTCAAATGACCAACAAAATTAGCTACTTGCTTTAAATCGCGTAGGAAGTACATTGCATGCAATACAAGCTATGAATATTTGATTTTAAACGTGTTCACTCATCTGAGTTACTTGCTGATTGTTAATTATTTATTAGAGTTGATTTAAATTGAATTGTGAAGTGTGTTTGTTTTTTTGTGGTTTTATCATGGATAGGCACCAGAGATCAAATTTCTAATGTAATTAGTCTAGTTTCGCCTTTCGTCTGCTAGTTAAACGCCTCACTGACATGCAAACATCATGGTTGGCTTTAGAACTTGAACCTTAAATTGGGGACTGTTAACCTTGCTTCTTGCATTAACTTAATTTTATAATCTCCTGCATTCAGTCCATTATGTTTTAATACATGATTTTTTTCATAATATTCCAACTATAGAGCCGTGAGATAATTTTTTTCTGATAAATTTGTTTGGACTTAAGAAAACTACCCTCAAATCAAATAACCTTTGAGAGAACAAAACGTTTTTCTCCAATAAACGATAATTCTGACAAAAATGAGAATCCTTCAATTGTTTTCTCCGGAACGAATTTGAAAGCTCGCGCTAATTTACAGCCAGCTTTAAAAAGAATTCCGAATTGAAGTGTTGAGCTTCGAGAGAATGCCGGGCGAAGGATCATTTCGGAAGGAGGAAGTTTAATTTGAAATGTCGAACGCCAGATGCCAGGCAGACAGCTTCCGGGATGTGATGTCGATAGCGGGAAATGAAAATAATCGAACGAGATTACCTAGCTTTGATTAGACAAGTAAATAGCCTGCAAGACTGAATATAAATACGGATGAAAGTGAAAGTCATTACATCATTTCTTAATAATCATAAGAGTTGGATAATTTTTAAAAATCACATCAAAGCCGCCTTCGACATTTACGTGACTGGTAAGAGTGTAGTTCCGCATAGTTGCTCCGGGTCGATAGCCAACCTCCGATTGGGGAGTGCATCAAAATAAACAATAAAAAAATTCACGTTTTCATTTGGATTTAAAAAATATTTATGAATTGAACGAAAATTGATATGTGCAGTTGTTGCAGTTTATGGAATGGTTTAGATTTACAATTTATGTTGTCGAGAATTAAAAAAAACATTGAGGATCCAAATTAGCGCAAAATTGCAAACAAGAGATATTATTGTATATTTTAATTAGTTAAGTACAGGGTTTTCCAATAAGAGGTGTTATTTTGAATAGCCCGCTATTTCGGTAGATGTTACTTTTGAAGCTGTCATTTTTTGACATTTAACAAGTAGAAACTACGCCATTAATAAAAATGGAACGATACACGCTTCGACAACGCATTGAAATTATTAAAATTCACTTGAGTGAATCAAATGCAAATCATCTTGAGTGATAAGGCCCATTTCCACCTCGGTGGCTTCGTCAACAAGCAAAATTGTCGCATCTGGGGCTTGGAAAACCCAAGAGTTATTGTTGAAAAGCCTCTTTATCCTCAACGTTCGACTGTTTGGTGCGTTTTATGGTCCGGCGGAGTCATTGGACCTTACTTTTTTGAAAATGAGGCTGGAGCAACAGTTACGATGAATGGATTGGGCTATCGAGAGATGATTAATGATTTTTTATGGCCGGAATTAGATGGCATTGATTTGGACAACGTTTACTTTCAACAAAACGGCGCTACGTGCCACACAAGCAACGAAACCATTGATCTTTTACGATTGAATATCAAAATAACACATCTTATTGGAAAATCCTGTACATAGATGAGTATTACGGGATAGCTGCGAAATAAGGTTTTAAAGTTTAAATTGATTTATTAAGGGACATGACTCTGAATTAAAGAGTTTCAGAACCGCTTTGATTTCTATTATTGTTCTTAGTCCTTGTTATTCTATAATATATTCAAAAGGAATCTTGAAAAAAACGCACTAAAACAAGTAGGCATCTTCATTGCCGAGCTACAAGTAAGTTTTACGTGTTAGAATGATTCTGTGATTTATTTTGCCACTCCATTCCTGTTTATAAGAGCAAACATTTTGTTTATCCAATCTCATCCCTGCGGCAAGCGAGGCATTAATCTGGTTTATTCAATTACGTCTCAGGGTGTCTGGAGTACAGTGTTAAGGCAAAGGGAGCACCCTTCCCCTGCAATGTTCATCCCTTCCTTTGATTAACCCTAATGATCCAAGTCCACCCGTGTGGCTTTGCGAACTATGTCCAAGTGGAGGCGTCTTAATTACATAATTCGTTCAAAAACTGGAAGTTTGTTGCTACACGCATCGAGAATTTCGGTTTAATTTGTAATTAGCTTTGATGAGCAAATTTCCACAGTTGGAAGTACAAGTAGGTTTTTGAATAAAGCGGCGTAATATTAAAACTCTCAGATAGAAGACTTGTTTCCGACTTGACTTTTTTTTAAAAGTATTAAATCAAATTATAGACAGCCCTGATTTACTGAGCCTAATCACATTTGAAATACCAACTAGAAGTAATCCATTGAAAATTATTTTTAATTGCAACAACAATATCAGGATTGAGCCATTTAGATAATCGCTTGTACCTAGATTGCACACGGTTGGAAATTCTTTCGCAGAAATAGTAGATGTGTTCAACTGCACGGAATATAGTTACAAGAAGGCTGTACTAACATACTTCAATGATAATAATTAATGTTAGCGTAATATTATTCTTCTGCATGGGTTATATACAATTTAAATAGCAAATTTAACTTAATAATTACTATTTATTTTTCGGAATAACTTTATTGAGTAAAACCTCAAATTGTAATATTTAAATATTGAAGACAATATTAGTGATTTCTAAACGAAAATCTGAAACAGAAAAATCAGAAAAGGAAACGGTCACATCTGGGACTCGAACCCGGGACCCCTGTCTTTCCGGGACAGTGCTCTACCAACTGCGCTAATGGGACCCTATTCTCCTCGGTCACTTTTAACTGTATCATACTTCGAATAAGAACTACTAACATTGTCTACTAACAGATAATAAATACTAACAGATGTGACCGTTTCCTTTTCTGATTTTTCTGTTTCAGATTTTCGTTTAGAAATCACTAATATTGTCTTCAATATTTAAATATTACAATTTGAGGTTTTACTCAATAAAGTTATTCCGAAAAATAAATATTCATTCTAGACTTGCAGAAAAGTCAACAGATGTCGCACATTAAATAAAAAAATAAGATAGGTTTATCTAAAAAGACGCTGTCTGGATTGCATTCAGTTCGGGTTGAATCTTGCGATCATACATAAAGATAGTTGCCAATAAAAATGTGCGGTAAAAAAATGAAGACAATGTTAGTAGTTCTTATTCGAAGTATGATACAGTTAAAAGTGACCGAGGAGAATAGGGTCCCATTAGCGCAGTTGGTAGAGCACTGTCCCGGAAAGACAGGGGTCCTGGGTTCGAGTCCCAGATGTGACCGTTTCCTTTTCTGATTTTTCTGTTTCAGATTTTCTTTTAGAAATCACTAATATTGTCTTCAATATTTAAATATTACAATTTGAGGTTTTACTCAATAAAGTTATTCCGAAAAATAAATATTCATTCTAGACTTGCAGAAAAGTCAACAGATGTCGCACATTAAATAAAAAAATAAGATAGGTTTATCTAAAAAGACGCTGTCTGGATTGCATTCAGTTCGGGTTGAATCTTGCGATCATACATAAAGATAGTTGCCAATAAAAATGTGCGGTAAAAAAATGAAGACAATGTTAGTAGTTCTTATTCGAAGTATGATACAGTTAAAAGTGACCGAGGAGAATAGGGTCCCATTAGCGCAGTTGGTAGAGCACTGTCCCGGAAAGACAGGGGTCCTGGGTTCGAGTCCCAGATGTGACCGTTTCCTTTTCCGATTTTTCTGTTTCAGATTTTCGTTTAGAAATCACTAATATTGTCTTCAATATTTTAATAATTACTGTTCCACTAAATTATTGTGTATATACCTAACATGTTTGTAAAAGTCTGTAAGGGCGTATTATATAAATAAACAACTAGCTGAACTTCCCGGCTTTACCCGAGATATGGACAAAAATAATATACAATAAGCAAAATAGTGTCTTGTCTTTTTTTCGTAAAAATGCATATTTCAGAGCCCTCAATCTAAATCGTAGCTTCACATATTAAACACCCATAATTTATGTGAATAAGTTGTTTGGCAATAATATTTTTGTACAAAAGGAGTGTCCGAAACTGCTTACGAATAACAACTTCAGATAAACATGAATGGACTGTAAGTGAGTTTAAAACGATACGAAACGAATATATTTATTGGAGTTGGGTGATCATCGTGTAGGGATGAAACGAGGTATGGCAAGACCATATAGAACAATTGTATCAAGGGAATGGCGTAAATTTTGCTTTAGCGATTTTCTGGAAGAGTTACAGACCTCTCTCTTATGTACACCCAATGTTTGGGAAATAAAGACCCCTACCGAACTTGTTAAGACATATAATAAAACACTTTCATGTTTGTTAAATAAATATGCCCCGACATCATCAAAAACACGGAAAGTTCGAAAGTCTGACGGCTGGTTTGACGATGAATGTCGAAACCAGAAGAGACTTATGCGGAAATTAGAGAGGACCTATAGGAAAAACTCTTCTGTAACTACAAGAGACGAGTGGATCCTTGCTCAAAAACAGTATACGTGTAAAATTAATTCCAAAAGATCAGACTATTGGAAAGAAAAGATTAACTCTGAGCGAACCAACCCGCGACGTCTTTGGAACTCAATAAATACTGTAATTTCCGAAGTCACTGTTCCAACGAAAATAGATATTACCCCGGAAGCCTTCTCAATTTTTTTTCGGGAAAAAATTGAATCCATTCGTGCTTCCGCATCTCACGCCCCTCCGCCAATATTCACTTTAAATTCTAAAGGAATTTTGTCTTCCTTCAAACCCACAACGCTGGAAGAAGTAACAAAAATTATTTCAAGCTCGCCTAATAAACAGTGCAGTCTTGATCCCATACCGACATGGTTATTAAAACAATGTTCTACTGTTTTAGCTCCATTCCTAGTTCACGTTTTTAATAAATCACTTAGCACGGGTGACTTTCCTGAACCACTCAAGTCAGCTGTAGTTACACCAATCCTGAAAAATTCACAACTAGACGCCGATAACTTAGGTAATTATCGGCCCGTTTCAAACTTACCATTTATTTCAAAAATCCTGGAGAAAATTGCTGCCGCACAAATAACCAGTCACTTGAATTCAAATAAATTATTCGCAAAACGTCAATCTGCGTACAGAAAGTTCCACTCAACTGAAACCGGACTACTTCGTATGCTATCAGACATAACTCTGGCCGTAGAGTCAGGTAAGTTATCACTTATCTCACTCCTAGACATGAGTGCAGCGTTTGACACGATTGATCATGAATTCCTCATTAGGAGATTAGAGGAAACATTCGGTTTGAATTCCGACATAAAAAATTGGCTGGTATCCTATTTATCCAATCGCTTACAAGCCGTGAGGGTTCGAAATAAATTGTCCAACTTCGCAACACTTTCTTCAGGGGTACCCCAGGGATCCGTTTTGGGTCCACTTCTCTTCATCCTTTTTACAAATGATGTCGCCAAAATAATCGAGTCATTTGATCTCTTGTCTCACTGCTACGCTGACGATCAGCAAGTTTATTTTTACTGCGCTCCAAATGAAATCAATAGTCTCAAAATCCGTATAACTGAATGTCTAGAAGCAATAACTCGTTGGATGTCTTCAGACAAGCTGAAGCTCAATCCATCTAAGACTGAGTTTCTCTGGGCAGCCACAAACAAACGTCAACATTTCATAGACAATTCACCTATTACTATTTCCGGCAGCGATATCATCCCAAAAACAACAGTCAAACTTCTCGGTGTCAATTTAGATTCAGACTTTTCGTTTAAAAGTCAAATAAATAGGACTGTAAGCACCGGTTTTTTTCACCTAAGACAACTCAAGTCTGTCCGAAGAAACCTTCCTACAGAAGCAACAAAACTACTTATCAACTCCTACGTAGTCTCACGTCTCGATTACTGCAACGGCATTTATGCCAGCCTTCCAAAATATCAAATTGACAAACTTCAATCAGTGTTTAATGCAGCAGCACGGCTCATAACCGGGGTTTCAAAATATTCGCACATTTCAGAACACCTTCGTAACCTTCACTGGCTCAAGTGCCCTGAAAGAATCCAGTACAAACTGTGCTGGATGGTGTTTAAATCCATCAATGAAATGGCCCCACCCTACATCACTGAACTATGCGTCCCGGAAAACACTGGTCTGAGGCAGTCAACTCTTAGATCAGCAACATCATCAGCTGTAGGCAGACTGATAGAACCTATGCGCAAGCCAAATACTAAGTTTGGTGATCGCGCTTTCGGAGTATCTGGGCCGAAGGCTTGGAATAAACTCCCTCCGGAACTAAGATCCATAACAAGTCCAACAGAATTCAGGTCTAAACTAAAAACTTACCTTTTTAAGCTGTCGTACCCTTAGATTAAATATACCATTCCTAAGAGAAAGTCCAGTTATATTCAATTTTTCAATTAAGTCCTAAATCCTGTATCTAAATTTCGCCAATAAACAATTAGATAATGTTAATTAAGTGTTAATCTCAAATGACCTACCAGGTAAGTATTGTACTGTATATTTTCTCCATAAATAGTTAAGTAATAACATAGATAACTGTAGAAATGTATTATAAGTTTGTACAGCGCCCTTGAGGTGATTTTGCACAAAAACGGCGCTATACAAGTCATCCAATTATTATTATTATTATTATTATTATTATTATTAAGAAGGAAAAAACATTGAGACCAATTACAAGAATCAGCGCGCAACACAATATAATTTATAAGAGTTCCACCGCGATCCCTTGCGGTAATTGTCTCCGCAACACAAAGAATGACTAATTAAATGATATTAATACTTTCAATAATTCCTTCTTTTCAAATATTATACACGATACCCAGAAACAACTCGCTTCCAGTACTTCAAAACTTATTTCAAAACAAATGCACTCGAATTTCAGTGTTCTTGGTATGGTTGTAAATTTTAAACTATTTTCCAGTTAGGTGATCATTGGAGATAGGTAGGAACTGGATAAATGACATTCCAGTAAGAACCATGCAAATTGTCATTTTAAAACCAAACAGAGAGTTTATTCTGTCTGAACTCTTCTTATTATAATTATTTTCATAGAAAAGGTCGGCTTTATTGTAAAATCTTATCCCTTATAATATTTTCTTGTCGGTAATTCTTGTACTTTATAAAATAAGTTTTATAAAAACATGTCATGCTTCCCCAAAATAAATTGCTTTCAATTTGCTTACTTTCTAGTTATATGTAGGTAGGCCAATTTATGCGGGCCGGTATACCGCTCATGGCCTTGATACCATCTGTCGGATAAGAAACTTTACTGTTTCATCTCGTAATTAAATAACTTTAATTATATTTACTCTGCGCAATTACAACGACCATTTTAAATATTTAAATGAAAAACAACATTTGTAGAAGATTGCAATATACAGATCTTCATATTTGAGTCTTTCTTTAATACCTATTTTAAAACATTTTTTTTAAATAATACTATTCTTATTTCTTCTTCTGCTGGTGCCCCCTTTTATCGGAGGTTGTGTATCATCATGACACTTTTCTTTCTGCTGGCTGTGAAACATTGAGGTACGGTGTTTTCCCTAGGACTTCAAATATAACTTATAGTGATGTATTTTTTGGGTATTATGCCGTGTCGCTCTACCCCCTTCTTCAGCCAACGCTTTGGACAGCAATACAGTATCCATCGTCAGGTCAGATGTGTAAAAAAGATGTGTTAAGAGGAAGCTACAAGCCAAAAATGTGTATATTCTTGGTATACCTTTTACTGTAGGTAATAGGCATTAAAATCGCTTCACAAACGGAGTCTAGAAACGTTCGATTTCAAGCACAAAACTGGTTTTCATTTATTTTAAGAAAGCAAAAAAGTTAATCAAGTGAAACTGTCACAGATAATTTTAGTTATAATACTGTATTTCTTTGAAATTGAAACTGTTGTTTCCTTTATGCTTTCATACATTTCTAATGAAAAAATATTTTTTTTAGTAGTTTAAATTTATATTTTTTATTGAGTAATTTATTATTTTATTTGTATTTTTCTCAAGCGAAACGATTGGAAAACCTTCAATTTATCTAAAGCATATATTTGTTCATCGTAATCATAATGTACACCAATTCGTTATAAAGATTAATCAAAATAGTATTTAGCACTGAGCTTCGCTTTAAGATGTTTTTGTTTGAATTTTCTTTTAATTTACATATGCGTAAAAGTGTTTTTACACATCTGCCCTGATGATGGAAACTGTAATGCTGTCCAAAACGTTGGATAAAGAAGGAGGTAGTACAACACGGCATATTAATTCATAAATAAATCACTACAATACTTTTGGCCGAGATAATCTCAAATCACAATATCTCAAATGTTACAGATGAAAGGTCGCCGTTAAATGTCGATTCCGTTTCAGCTTTTGAAAAAAATGTTTGTCAGCTTATTATAATTTGATAGGAAGCTGAAACGCACCTAGAATCGGCGTTTAACGGGGACCTTTCAAATGTCAAAAAACAAATTGCGCTTAATGGTCACTTTATGGTTTTGTCACACTTGAAATACTCTGGGCCTTAGTCATAATAGTTGATATTAATAATATGACATGATTGAAATTTGTAAGGATCATATTTTGGTTTCCCGTTTATGTCGATGATAGTTTGAAGTTTTCCCTTTTTTAATAAATTTTTTATTCAGTTTTTTTGTTACATTAGTTTTTTACATACTTCTTACAAAACTGAGTAATTTTTAGTTTGACTTTAGTTAATTGATAAAAATACACAAACACGGAGGAATAATAATATGTAACATTAACCTAGTCTAGACAAAAGAAATGCCATGTCATCAAATATTGAATTTCAAATAGGTATGCTGTTTTCGAATTTTTCTTGCAATAAAATACTGTTTTTTAAAACAAATGAAAGACTCTTTCAGAATTTAATATTATAAACTGATACAATGCAATTCAAAATTTTACGCAAACATACCTAAAGCTTTAAAAATAGCTTACTGATGTTTTTTTTCTTGTAAACTTTATTTACCACTTTGCTTGAAATCAAAACACACATTTAGTTAGACAGACGTATTATTTAGGTTATTTAAACTTCACATTTTTTCGTTTCATATAAAAATATATATATTTTTAAAATTGGTAACCTTTTCAGTTTAGTCGAATTATTTCAAATTATACGAGATATTATATGGTAAACTTTTAAATGCAAGAGAGAAATCTTTGTGTTCTCTTTTTCTAAATCTGTTTGCATTATATCTGACCTCTATAGAAAGAAAGATTTTAGCACGAATTTTATGAGGGTTTATCATGTGGTGACAGATATAGCACGGTTCCATGCTAACTCAACACAGTGACTATTCAACACACAGTGATATAAAGTCATTAAAACGATGAAAACAATTTTTTTTAACCTAACCTAACCTACTTAACCCAGTTAATAATGTTTTTCCATGACTTTATATAACTTTTTAAAGATGTGATGAATTATCATTTTGATGATTTATTTGGTGACTCGATTAGTTAATAATTTTTTTTTTATAAAATATAAAATTAATTTCCACCTACCTAAGTCCCATTTCTCTTCTAACGTGATTAAATCACGAGTTATGCACCATATAATTATGTGCACCGTGTCCTTATTACATGTGATATCTTTAATTTCATCTCCATCATCACATCGATATTCATCCTCCGTAGAAATCTATATATTCAAAATTCAATCGCTGCTAACGAGATGATGTTCCCATCACCACCGGCGAGCGGCGTTCCCGGTAACTCGTGTATAATCTCATTTCGTGCTGTGCACCGCTATCGACAGCATCGATACTAATGCCAATACCGATATTTTTCCAAAAGCGAAACCGGGGCACCGCACTTGTGTGGAACCGACTGGCATTTATTGGGTCGTAAAATAAAATGCACCGGCTGCTGTGGCTATGCTGTGGTGAACTGCGAGTATCTGATATTAATGGAGACTTGTTCAGATTTTTTTGAAAATGTTTACAACTAGTCGCAACGACATACCCTTGTTCTTTTATGCATACGTTTTAAATGCTAGAAATGTTGGCATACATTTTTAGTGTCTACTTCTAATAATTTTTCTAATCTCTTTTTCTCAAAACTCACTAAGACAAGGCGATGCACTACGTCGTGTGACATTTGGAATCGAGCCTCTAAAAATAGCACTCCTTGTGTAGATGAATAGATAAGATGTAAATTTTTGCTTAGGACCAGCCACCTGTTTTGATTTATTCAAGAAAAAAACATCGCAAAAATATGCGTTTTATATTTTGGTAAAAAGCAGTCACTTTGTGGTGGGACAAATTATTAAATAAAAATAAAATACTTTGTTTAAAAACCACGAATTGTTGGAAATTTTATTAATACCGACCGGTTTCGCTTTGTAGCAGCATCTTCAGGGTTCAAAATTTAACTGATCAAAAATAGAATGGGTGTGCTTATAATATATATGTATATATATATATATATATATATATATATATATATATATATATATATCACAGAGTGAGACAAAACATTATAATAATAGAACAGTGAGACAGCATTAACTTACAATTTAACATAGTAACAAAGCATCATCTGAACAGGTGATTAAGGGATAGTGGGAACTTTATGTGTTTATGGGGAAAATCCCTAATATTGGGCTATTAAACACATTTAACTGACTATTGATAATTTGAGTTTTGGTTCATTCCGTATAAATTTGAAACCAATGTTTTCCCTATTAGCTCAACAATCTATCCCACTTACACTTGCCTGATAGCGTAGATCTCCAACCCCATGTGAATTTATAAACACAGTTTTGTGTTGAACATTTGAGGCCCGATTAAACAAATATTTGCATCACGAAACACATCCAAAAAGCATTTCTTGTGTTCATTTTGTTGTATTAAAATGAGGCAAGACGTCATTTTGGTTGTTCAACATATTTTAAGAGATTTATAGGCACTCGAAATTTAATTTAATATGGAAAGGAACGTTATTAATAATGAAAAACCTGTTAAACTTTTTGTGATCGAACAGTATTTTGTTTATATTCATTATTCAAATGCAGTAAAACAAATTCTGAAAAGTCTTGAAATAACGATTTTTGTATTTCCTTTCTTAAATGCCTTGTCAGAAATAATGAACCCCGCTTCATCTTCGTTTATCAATGCCATTTGCACAGAATTTTTAGCATTTCGATTTATCTTTAACTTGTTCACTGAAGATCTTTAAACGTTTCAACCGTTTTACGAATTTCCCTAGCTTTCGGGAAATGATAATATGTAAATTACAACTGTCTGTCTCGAAAAATTATTATTTGTTTTATACTTACACATTAAATCTAAAGTATCCCATAATTTTACATAATCCAAGGACTATTCATTCATAAAACGGTACATTACAATAAAATCCTTCGCAGCTCATCTCACTAGGGAATTCCCGTGTCGAGATGAGCAGCAACACAAATATATTTAATAAAATAAGTAAAGTACATAATAAATATTATATCGAATATGGGGTTTCTGCGGTGATTTATGACAAAATCCACGATATGGGTAATCCAAAATCACCACTCTCAGCTAGAATTATTGACCATTTTCTTGAATAGATTCAACGTTTTTTTTATATTTTCACTAAGCATATTATAAAGCAACGGAGATTTATAAGAAAAACTCATTTTTTCAAAGGATGTTCTGATATTCACCGGCTGATACATTAAAGAAGATCCCAATCTAGTGTTGCGCAATCATTGTGATATTTTGTCAGTATCCATGTTGTTGAAAAATTTACAGAGAGCCTGTATTATGTACAACTGCCTTAGCTTTCACTATATAATAACTGTGACAAATACAAAAAACTTTTCTTATACATTACATCATATTACTATACAGTAGTTATTTCTTGCTGATGAAAGGGGAACTTAATCAGTGTTCATTATCAAATTGTTTTCGGACGGCTATTTACTAAGGTCACTGCTTGAAATCAATTCAAAGATTCGTTATGGTTGTTTTTATCGTATATCAAGGGTATATTTAGCTAATCATTGAAGAAAAAGATAATACATCTTACCAAAAAAAGAATATAAAATCGCGATAAATTAAACATTTTTCATAATCGAGAGAGCATCTAAGCAGTCTAAAGTTCCATATCTAGGCTGTGTGGAGTGAATAATGTAGAGAGTACCTTAGGGTGTAGAGTTGTAAGAGTCTGGGAACAAGTTGACGACACACTTGAGGCATCTCAGCTGAAACTATGCCTTTAAGCTCCGTAAGAGCCTTCCCTAGTAGCGTGAAAGCCTCTGCACGGCGTGAGAGCCCACTGCTGTCATCATCTTACATCCTTCCCTGTCTCTTACTCGCTACTTACAAACAACATTTGCAGGAAGACTTATCTAAATGTTTTTAAGTTTTCTTTCGTGGGAGTTAGTCACTTTGTGACATCGAACCATTGATTTTTTATTTTTATATTTTGTACAAGAAGAACAAAGAAACTATCATCTAGCTACACGTTTTAATAAATTTAATAAAATCATTGCCAAAGTTTGCAAATTACTAAAAGCCGTATTCTTCGTCTTGTGGAAATTTTGTAATAATTAATTGAAATTTAGATAATTTTGCCGGAAACCTAACTTTATCCATGATTATCCAGATTAGGCACGGTCCTAGAGAATATTGAATAAAATTTCTACGTATGTAATTAGTTATTTTAAATGCTTCTTAGTTATACACAAAGGTACTTCATAATACTGTTCATAGTTATCCAAGCAATTTGAAAATGGCCTTGATAGCCGAAACAGCTGTAACAATAACAAAAACCAAAATATACTTGCAGAACTTAATAACAATATTATTAAATTTGATGTTCATTAATTTATGAAATAAATGCTTTATAGTCGGGGTGTTACTGATTTAGTTCCCACGCCACGAACATAATTTACTTTGAAGTTAAAACTATTCGCTCACAATGTAACAGCATAGAGCACCTACATAATTTAATTACATGACATAACTATGGTTAAATAGTTTAAATCTAAAAATATGCTGTAAATCACTTTTATGTTCGAAAAGGGAAAGTTCCTTTTGTTGATTGTATACAAAAAAATTGCATTTTTTTAAGTTTCATTATTATTTTGGAATGGAATCAACACTTTTACCATGATGCAATAGTTTCCTTGATACATTTTGATTAAGTACAAAACGCAGGTGTTTTTTCTCATGATGTTGTCACCATTAATCATCTGGCCAGGAGCTCAACTCGTCGCTAGAGTGTAATAGAAGACACAAAACGAAGTAAGATTTACACAAATAAAATGCATGAATACCGCCCTTCCAACTTCCAATGCACAGAGGTTATATAAATCATTACTTGTATAGCGGAGGGATGTGAGGAATCGGATAAAGGTCCTTCCATTTCCATATTTGGTGACATATTTCCGGGGTCCAGGAAATCCGCAAATCCTGGTTTATGTACATCTGAAAAGTACCTTTCACATTTGCCGACCCTTTATGCAAAAAGAGACTTATGGGTTGCGACAAACAACGTGTTGCTTGGAAAGTATATTATGGTCTTCATATTTTGGGATAAAATGATTCATTATGAAATACCCATTTATTTCCGACAGGCTCGCCCCTTTAAAGCGTCGAATCAATGTATTCATGGCAGCATGATACCTACCTGAAAATTGACTCGGGAAAAACAGGTAATCCGGTAATCCGGTAACAGGTAATCCGTTGATAGATAGCAATGAACGGATATTCAGCATAGAGATGCAGATGGTGTGAATGCTGTGAATAAGCTACGAATTTGCTGTGAACAAGCAAATTCTTTTGTAGTATAAATTCTGAAATGTATCATATTTTGTGATGCATTATCAAAGATATTCAAAGATATTAGAAGAACGAGATGTGCTATGAGCAGTTCATACTGTGTGGAATTGTTTTGCCCAGTGTCGCCGGTTTTTTTCACCAATACTACTGCACACCTTCGCTTGCGCTAAGGTATCCGCACTAATACATAGAACAGATTTCTGTGCGTACACGTCCCGACAGTATTCAAAGTACCCTAATTAGGTAGTACTCCGCCTACGGTCCGGCGGCGCTATATAAATTTATTAATATATATATATATAAAATAATATATTACCCCTGATTTATTATATGTAATCTCTTTTCATACTCCAAGCAGGTCGGTTACAAGACAGTACCTACCATATTATTGTAGCAATTCTATATCAACGTCCCAATATCACACTCCCATGCGACGGATTCAACAGCTAAGAAACAAATACTACGATATTGTTGATATATTTAGTACATCAATTTCATTATATAAACATACCCTATTGAAGTTTAGGAATATTTTAAAAAAAGGTATTTAATTTGACTAACCAAAGATATCTAATATCTTTGTGACTAACACATAATAATTTTGTCAACTGAAACAGAAAAAAATATTTTGGATTTTTTATGTTTTGTGCCTACATACTGTGTGGATCAAGTTCAGTGATATTTTGACTTTATATTTATTTTTATGCAATTGTTTTAAATATTCGTTTCCTGCACTATTTTCGTGTATAATTTCGTAAATATTTTATATATATATGTATGTAAAAGCTTTAATAGGCGTGAAATAAATAAATAATAATTCTAGCGGCATTTCAATGGTAGGTGCTTTAAAGTACTGGTGTCGTTGGTCTGTTCGGCACTGGACACAACAAACGCGTGCCCAACATTTATACACGCTTTAAATTTTCTGCATGAGGACGGATCGACATGACGGAATGACTAGAAAGTTTTTATGTTTTCTTTCTTCTACAATCTAGGTCACCTCAAGACCCAGACTCACACATTCCTCCCCTAAAGATGACCGTCTTCAGAGAAACGACTGCGCGGCCTTTTTAAATTTAAGTTTGGATTTGAGACCAAATTACCCAACAAAACTGAATAATATTTATTTAAATTCAAAGGGATAGCAAAAATCTAGTAGGTACGGATATGTGCTAATCTATTTATTTGTCTTTAAAACTATGATATAGAGGCCATTCAAGAATTCAATTTTATGTGATTTTAGAGACAACTAAGAATTTTTTGGTGATTTAATTGTGACTAATAAAAAAATAATCTTACCTTATCTACTGTTTTATATAGTGAAAAATAAAATTAAAAATAACACATGGTAAAAATGCGTTATTTGGTTTAAAATTTTAATTTACATACGACAAATTTGTGTTCCAATGTAAATCGGTCTTCAGTATTTTAAGCCGGTCTTTCCTCATATATAAAACATGCTCAGAATCCCGTATGGAGAATATAAATATGAAATTTTAAATGTGTGTTTATAGATATATGTTTAAAAAGTTGTTTATTTTATTTGATTTATAAATGTTTATAAGCGACTCTAACAAGAGAAAAATATTATTTTCTCTTTATTGAGAAATGATTGGAGTATTATGTTTTCCGTTTCTGGGTTCAAATAATAGAATTAATGATGAAATCAAATACATTTTAACATTATTAGTTTCAATGGATCACTTTTCATCAAACGTAAATATTTAATTCCTTCCCTTCTGTTCGCTGCCCTATGAGAAAGTTGGGATAATCCTTAACCGACCAATAAAATCAAATTCCTTCATTATTTTTTAGATCTCCTGTGTTCTTAATCTTCACTTAAACAGTTCACAAGAGCCTTACTTCAGGGAAATGTTCCTGATCTGTGGAATTGAAAAAAAGGTCTAGCTTTACTCATGCCTTACTAGAAGTATTATTCGAAAGATATTAGTAATTAACCATTATTAACAGACCTATTGCCATCTCTAATGCACAGACGCAATTTAGGTATTATGAGTCTGTTCTACAGGTATTTTAAATGTAGCCTGCTCGAATGGGCTAGCTGATGTTGGCTTCATGAGAACGGGTCATTTCTCCGATTCGATTTGTTTATTCCCCTGTATTTACACTATGCAGACTACGACGCTTTCGCCCATAAAAAAATATTTCGTTTAGGTTGGAACATTAGTGCTTGTTAGTTCCATAATGACTGTTACTCTCTTTTCTGTTGCCATTTCATGCACATGTCTTAGTTTAAAAACTCGGTTAATTATTTTGACAATTAAATATTTGAAAGGTTTCGCATTTAAGGTTTCAGGGATCCTATGGATCTTCACTTGCCAATAATTATTTTGAACTTAATCAAAATTATATTCCGAAGTTACTTGTAACTTTTAAGGATGCTTTTGTGTTTTACAACTACCTTAAGGATAATTCTATCTCGAATCGGTGCTTCTCCGTACCAAATAAAATCGGAAACTACTCTAATTGGAAAATGTCCTTTCTTGGAAACAAAGGTCCGACACCTTAGTATTTACGTACCCGAATTGAATGTCAAAGGTCCCTTGCCGTTTGAAATGAAATCTTCCCTTATTCCCGTGTAACCACACCGTCCTAGATCATGCCTTAACCCAACCAACCCTTTGGCGACAATTATAAGATCTCCCCAACAGCCTTCGGTCTTATCCAATCCTTCCTTAGATTAACCCGACCTATTATCCCCGTCCTTTCACCAACTGGCTCAATGCTAAGCTTATTTTTTCCAGAGAGCCTTAATCCTTATCAATGTTGCTATAAATACTGATTCCACCCTTTGCTTTCTTCTTCTGCTGCATTATTTGAAGGTATCTGATGGTGCAACCCTTCAATATTAAGCTCTGGAGAAAACTTGTCCTTAGACAAACTCCCCGAGAAGCTTATCTGAAAATAAAGTGAAATTGCTGCAGTTCTTTAAACTTTTGTGCGTGTTTTATCTCGCCTTTTATCATTTAAATTTTCTAAACAATGCATTTCTGGTGCAAACAATTTTTTTTACTTAATACATGGTTTAAATCCCTGTTTTAAGGAATTATAATTTCAATAAATATAAAAGTGCCTGGTATAATTATCATGTATTTCATAAAAGGTTAATTGGGAGAAGTTTAAATATCAGCTGCAATTTAAAGCAATTGTTTTAAGGATATAGTAGAATACCTGAAAGTGCAATTTTGTTATTTTTTTGTTAAGAATTTGAGGGATGTTTACAATAAACAGGTTTAATGAACAATTTTTATTGCGTGTTTTATGATTTACCCAAAAAAAATTATTAATTATTATCTTGTTGCCATAGGATTTTAACATAAAAGAATCAGAATGTCTACAACAGGTTCGACCAGCGACATTATATACCATGTGGACAAAAATGTCTCGGTTTTTATTTTTACTTGTTGAGAAAAAACAACAAATTTTGAAAATAAATAACAAACACGAAGATTCTCGCATATTTTCCGTACAACTCCTTGCTTAATTCACAATCATAAATCGTCTTATTATAAACCCTTACAAATTATAACTTTTTTTCACTTGATCATGCCATGTTTTCCTAAGATGTCCGCGACATCTTCTACCATTTACTTTCACATGATATATTCTCCTTGCACATTTTTTTTCTGTTAATTAACTAATTAATTAAGGATAAGCAAAGAGGATGAACCGTCGCACAACTCTATCATGACACATATCATAAAGCTATTTAAAAAATACATGTTAATAGAAAATGAGCCTGGGTATTTATTTGGCAGACAGAATTTGTACTGTAGTAGGTACCTTATTATAACCAAACTAGACATGTAGGATGTAAGGCTGCTCGGTCTATATGTAGAGGAGGTGAGTGGGGGTTGAGGGAGGTTTTATCGTCCAGACAGTGAAATAGCCTCCCTCCCTCAGGGAAAATGCTTGGCCGTTTCTTAAGCTACGCCATTGAACATGTCCGATCTAATCAAGTGTGGGATTAATCCTGAATTATTTGGTTCACCGAGATTTTTTGTTGGTTTAATACTAAGTTCAGTAGGGACTAAAGAACTTTGTATTAGTGATAACGACCGTGACAGTTATAAGTGAAATGTATTTTTTGTGGTCGCTTGATTTAGGTTAAAGTTTTTGCTTGATTTGAATTGAGTTCGTAAGATAGGGATTGGTTTGCTCGAATATATTATTTTGTGTATTTTTAAAATGTTGTTTTATATTTGGTAAATTACTATCACTGGGTAAATATTCGTGTTGATTGATCAATGTGCCTAGACGATATTTACTTAATTTTTTTAAAGTACTCAAGTATTAAAAACAAAAACAAAAAAAAAAATTATTCTACGATAAAGCTGTAATATTTTATGTGATATTATTTGTTCCTGTATTGTTTATATTAATGTTGACCTACCGAGTAAATGATAACAATCAGATAAATACGTTTCATTTACAAGATCCAAAGATACAGTCCTTTCGAGAATATAAGAAGCAGTTTCCTGGAATATATTTTAATTATTCGGGCCCCTTCTGAACAAAACCATATCTTCGAAATAGAAAAGGTACAAAACAGGCTTATGCGTTACGTATACTAGATAATACATATACTATCCATTCCTTTATCCATACTTGCTGTTTTTACGGAAATGCTTGGTTTCAACGCCTCAACACTTGTTTGAGTTAATCTATGGACTATACTTATTCTACCTATGTTGAAAGAGGTAAATTTGTATGTTCTTAACAGGACGTATACTCGTGGTAGATCCCTTGCACCTTTTTATGCTCCGAAAGCGAGGACTTCTGCCTATCGGAACGCGACAATCAACAGAGCTACCTAACTGCTTAACGATTCTGCATTCACCATTAACATTTCCAACGTCACTTGCACAAAATCGTAACACAACCTTTTTATACTTACATGTACCTCAAACATTCAAACCGTTATTTGAGTGATTGTCTCAAGTATCTAAATTATATATTTTTATTAAGTTTATCCCCGTGTGCTAATTTATATCACACCAGTGGACCCCGCAATCCTTCGATATTGCTAATGTCTTTCTTGGGCGTTTCCGACATCTTCCACCATCCACTACTGTATACCACAATGTTACTGTTAAAAAACTACATTACGTCGACTTTAATTCGACTCCGTATCTCATCCTGGTGCAGAGATATTGCGTTAACTATCTCTCGGGCGTCCCGGACTTCTTCTACCATTCAAACTTCTCTCCAAACACTCCTGGCACTAATAAGAACATACTTGGAAGTTTTGCTAGCACAAATATAAGCAGGATGATTTTTTTTCGTCTTTAAATATTTTAATTCTTGTCTACCACTTCACAACCCATCAGACCAGACCAGTAAATACCGTTATTTTAAAAAATTAATCTCGTCTAATTTTATGTATGTATATTAGGGTGTCCCAGGACTTCCCAAGAATTTTTTTTCATGAATCTTAATATGCATACCCTCTTATTTAATTCCATTTGATCCCAATAACTCATATAATAAATATTATTTTGATTAAACACCGGCAACCCGTGCCGACTTGATGCCAAACATATGGTACAGAGTTAATATGGAAGGATTTTCAACTTTCATTTTTGTCGGATAAATAAAATTTAAAAATGCACAAATTTTCAATTATGTAGTGTTTTATATTTTAAAATTGTTTATTGATAAATTTTTTTCTTCATAGTTTGTTTTTTACAGTCAGGATAAATCTTCCGGTGTTCCTGAACGCATCGTAACAAAAAATATTTTTGTTCCTCTTTGACCGTGAGATTAAGCCATGAAAATCTTGCATTAACTTGACAGTTCTTTCAGCTGTATCATTCACTACCCTCAGCGGCTACACCTTCTTTCTGACTTCTTGATACAAAGCATTATTTGACCACATCGTAGGGAATTCGTTAAGAAAACTGGCATCTGTGTTCAGACGATCAAACAAATACTTGCTCTTAACTGAAATGAAGTCGTAAATATTTTTCTGTGAAACAAAAGTGATACTAAAATATGATATGAATAAAAATAATTTAAACTACTTAATAAACTTACCATACAATTTACCATCAAGATCTTCATTCGATGGGATGTAACGTTTGTCATGGGTTGATAAATTATTTTTTTTGATATTTCGAGCAATTTTATTTTAGTTGTTTGATCCACAGCGTCGTCAAACAGCGATAAAATAGATCCTTCATCGGTCAAATACCATAACTGCTTACTGAACAGAAATAAAGCTGCCATTGAGATGTTTTCATCATTTTTTTCTTAAGCCTTCATCGATTTCAAAAAGCACAAGTCCTGGTAAGGTGATTTAACTGCTATAATACATTATAACCATGGCTTGACATGGGATGTTACTATGAACAGGCAAACGTCTAAAAGTGCCGCCTTATCCTTACCGGTAATTTTAAATTGCGCACAAATTAATGATATTTTCAAGGAATAAAGCGCCTTTGCCATCCATCGAGCACCTGGAGGCCGAATATTAAATTTTCTCGCTGTATCTCCTCCTAAAACTATCACACAGAGCTCTAAAAACTCTCAATAGTCATCTAAAAGTATTTTTGTTGTCAGTGCAGTACGGTAAAAGTCAAGCAAATCATTGATTTCGGAAGCGGTTAGGTGCAATGTGAGATTTTATCTGTAGCACTGAATTTTATCGGGATCAACATGTTTACAGTTATCTCGAAACTTTTTGAAGAGTGGTGTGTCAGGGCTTGTAGTCACTTGACTGATTTTTACTTCAAACACAGCTTTAAAAAACCAACTATGGCTATATTTGGTATATATTGACAGTTAAATTCACTTTCCGGATATTGTAGAACAAAACTTCAAGAAATTGTCCACCATTAGATGGCAGTTTAGAACCCGATATTTGGTGTTTTACGACTCCTATTAAAAATATACTCTTTTTAGAAGTGCGTAAATCTAACAACATCTTGCCTGAACGAGTGATTTTCGTTTACTAACAAAATAGCAAGTTACTACAAGCTCATCAACACGTTTGCTCACTGGCGTCTTAATGTACAAGTACTGACATCTTTCGATGCAAGTCGGCACGGGTTGCAGTTGTCCAAAGTAAACGAAATTTTTTTTATAAGTGTTTTGTCGTTATTAAAACAAAATTAGAGGGTATGCGTTCAAAAATAACAACTTTAATTTTTTTGGGACACCCTAATGTATATACATGATGACTTACTTATTTTATTATTTTATTTGCTTATATATCGGAACTATGTGTCCGACAACACTTAAGCAATAGACAGCTTACTTTAAGGTCAACAGATCTAGATGTGAATAATCGTTCTAGGTCAAATCGAGCCGTTTACTATGATCGCTCTTTTCGTGTAACAGGCCCGCTCATCTGGAATAGACTTCCCTCAGCTCTGTCTCGCCACAAAAAGAGCTAATTATACAAATTATAAATAAAGTGTTGATCGTGAATCGTAACAACCACCTGACTTTATAAGGGTAGATTTTGTCTTGCTATTATAATTCCGACCGCTTTAAAAAATGATATATTCACTACACTTTTTCAAGTAATTTAAGCTGTGCTAAGGAGCGTGAAAAGTAATTTCACAGTCTACCTGCAACATACTTGAAAGCCTTCATAGTTTGCATATTTTTCTGAATACCAGGACCTACTTGGCTTGTCTACGCCAAAGGAAAATAACTTAAACCGCCCAAGGAAGAGTGTGGTTCACTCGCCATAAAATAGGAATATATAAATTTAGGAAAAGGTGGTCCATGTATTTTCAAGCTATTTCTGAAACCGTTCAATTTATGACTAAATAAATAAAATTTTATTCCTTTTATTTTAATATAAATAGCCACACTTTGCATTAAACACTTTCTTTGTATGAACATTTTCAAATATTCGTTCATTACTTTGGAGGTGTCCCAATTTATGTTGAAATAAAATTTAATATTTGTGAAACATTTTTTTTGGCCACGTTTTAGAGTGGCTAAAACCTGGTTTTAAGAATTAAATTAGAACTTCTGTAATTATTTTTATAATAACCATTATTTTACTCGTGTAAAAAACTTAGTTATAGATGTGTTTATGTCTTTCTGACTTCAAAGTATTTGTTTTACTGCTTTTAAAATTCAAAATAAATCAAATTTAATAATGTTAATTTAATTAACCACAGTTTGATAAATGGCCTTGAACGCAGCTGTCACAATAACTAAAAATTAAAAACAATATCAATAAATATATGTTTAACAAATTTTTGTAAGCAATAATTAGTCGCCTGAAATATCCATATAAACTGAAAATATCTCCCGAGTAAAAATAAATGCCGCCGACGGGAAATAAACCCACACATTCCGATATCCGGTCACTGATGGAACACTGAGCAACGTCAGCTTATTCCCAACCCGCCAAATAATTCAATATTTACTAGTACTTCAATCAACAATTACTTCTTATCATATTTTTTCACCTGTAAACTACCAACTTTATATTGTAGGAAAGGCTTTGTTAGTGCTAAATTTCCCACTAGATGGCGTCGAGACATATTATATCTACATTTGTTGCTGAAATATTTTGACTTAATAATAATATTTTTTTAATGATAAACTAATGTTTTTTAAGACTAGGTTTTTTTATGCATAGCATAAAGGATAACAAATTATTATAAGCAATAATTTGTTATCTTTTGTGCTATGCATAAAAAACCTTGTCTTATAAACATTGGTTTATCATTAAAAAATAATAAATACATATTTGTTTTCATGAATGAAAATCTAATTGGAAGGATTCAGAAAAGGTTGATATTAATAAACTCCACATCAGAAAGATAGAATCGATCCATATAACCACCATAAAAAATACATAGCTGTTCAAAATTTTCAAGTAGAAATACACTTACGTCTTTTAACGTCATCCATGTTAAATTCATCCTAGTGTCGCTTAAATTGTTTACAATGCAGACACAACTTAAACGTCGATATACCGTCGATAAAAAAGCTTCACTACTTTTTCTTTAACGCTTCCGTTCCCCATCGTACTCATCAATTCCCGTCTTCCCTTATTCGACTCGCTTCGGTTCCAGATGCATTTTTATTCTGCCGTTTTTCCCCAGAATTCTTTATTTATGAGAAAACATTTTCGGTTCGAATCCAATTTGTCTTGTGGGCGGGTTGATGCACCAACCAATGTGCTACTTACAAAATAATGGCAGGTACTCTGTAATTTAAACATTTTATTTAAATTTAAAAAAAAAACAATTAATTTAATCGCTATATGGTTTTGAGATCAATGCCCAGAAAGAATACAGATTTCTTTTCGCAAATTACTGTTGGTTATGCCTACTCCCTTAAATACCTTGCGTTTTCGTTGAATGTTGACAGCTGTCAATGTGTTGAGCATTTTTAAAATAAAGCCCTGCCAGTTCTGAGTGTGTTTTGTGGTATTGATAGAGAAGTTAGTGGGCCTGACGAATATTGTTTCTTATCTATCCTAAGGAGTAGGTACCTATTGCTATCTATTTATATGCCCATGGGGCTTTTACATTGGGTCCATGAAATGGTTATAATTTTTTACATAGGGGTTAGTAATAAACAACGATTACATAAGGTTTAAAATAGGATAACATAAAATAACAAAATAATATAAATAATAATTTGAGGTAAAATTTTTTTTTAGGTATGTTTTATACTTAGAATTTGTTATATCTCATTTGTATGTATATTCATTTGCTTAACTATGCAGGCGAGGAATTGGCGAGTTTGCTTCCTAATTTGTTTGTGAAAAAGGTCCTTGCGCCTAGTGTGTCGATTTGGTACTCTTATATAATAATATTAGACAATTTGCATAGCGCCGCCTTTGTGAGATATCACCTCAGGGGAGCTTTACAGTTGATGCAGGTATTACAAAAATATAATATTCAATACATTCAGTAAATACTATTTTAATCAATTTAGACCGTGATTTCATGATATTTCTGAGGTTATTCAGTAATAGTCTTATGGTACAAGCGTTTATCAACAATACTCGTCTAATTTTTGCAAAAGCTGGAAAATAACTAAAAATTCTTTCTCAAAAAACCTTAAAAATAACAAATTATTACAAACAATAATTATTCAACTGAAACACCCACACAAGTTGAAAAAATATCCTGAGAGAGAATAAGTGAGAGGGAATTGAGCCCGCAATCTTTTGATTGCCGGTCAGCTGTTCTTAACATTAAACTAAACATTAGTTTGTCATTAAAAAAAATAATAACCTTAAAAACTCTCTTCATGGGCTGTGAAAGCTTCAGGTCTTTGGCTGTTTAGTATGATGAACATAACAAACCTTGCTCTATTCTTTTCGTAAATAACATTGTCTCGCTGCAGCAGCTGGTACAGTTCCTTCGCTACCTAGGATTCTTGCAGCAGAGTCTCCATCTTCTGTCTTCGTCGAACGTCACAGCGGTGCTGCCAAGGTTTGTTATCTATGTGAGGATGTTGTGTCAGCGCTCTTTATTGGCAGCAGACACATGTCAGCGCTATATTGGCGGCAGACACATACCTGAACGGATGACTAATCTCGTGCTGGCACAGTTGGTCTAAATAACAAATGTAGATCCTAGGAAATAAATTGTACAGCGCCCTTGAGGTGATTTTTCACAAAAACGGCGCTCTACAAATTATCCAATTATTATTATTATTATTATTATTATTAGTGATAAATTGGTTTTTAATTAAAGTAAAAATACAATACATTCACCATTCATAAATATTTCACGATATCGTTTTTACAACACATAAATTTGTGAGAAGTTCTTTTTCCTTCATGTTTTCTCCATCGATACCACTTCACTTTCGTGTCATTAGAGAAATGGCTAGACATACTCCCGTTGAAAACGGTTATTATCTCGTCGCATTCGATTACTCTTCTATAGACAGATCTGAGCGGTTAGTCTGGCGCAGGACTGGGGTTGGAAATGGGGAAGGGAAGAGGAAAGGGTAAGGGAAGTAGAGGCGCAGAGACTGCAACGACAGGTGAGTGTGGTTAAGGGTTGTCACAAAGCCCCCCACTGAGAGAAAACCCCCCCAGCCGAGCAGAAAAACTGAAAAAGCACTCAGTCATGTCCATAATGCGCTCGTATGCAAGCGATTTAATAGAATATAACAAAATACGAGTAAAGTGAACTTAATGTCATCTCAACGAGGTGGAACAGAGTTTTTTTTAATATTTGACAATTACCTATTATTTTTCGGTGTTCGAAATAAACAGTTATAAGATGATTAACGGAAATGATATTAAATTTAGAGGTAGTGTGTGTATTCCTATTAATATAAATATAAAATATAAATATAAAACATAAAAATTCTGTTATTATTTAGTTTTACGCCCGGCTGGGTTTTTATGTGACATATGCAATTTGATTCTTACAAATACGTAAAACAAATTTTAATAAACACTTCGACACGGAAATTCCAAACACATTGCGACTAAAATATATAAAAAAACCTACCAGACAAAACAAGACAATTAAAAAATCTCGACTCATCAACAACGATCGTACATTAATTAGTTAACTTATCGTTACCAATACCAATCTGATTTAATTCTGTCAAATATGTTGGATTCAGAATTATAAAAAAACTTATCCATGAACCAAATTAAACTTATTGAAAAAAGTACCTGTTGTTAAGATAATATATTTGTAAACTAGCCTGTCATGATGCAGGATAATCCCTTCTGAGACAGTAAAAAATATATTGCGTAAACCTTATTTATATGGATTTAGCTATTGCACCTAATATGTCACAAAGTCAAAAAATTTGGGACATAAAATTGTTTTATTTGATATCCGTAAATAACAGCTATAAATATGGATGTCCGTAAATGACTGCATCTGTGGTGGAGAGGTAAGGCTCTCGACTAGCTAGCTTGGAGATCGCGGGTTCAAATCCTGGCGGGTGGGAGTTAAAAATGAATAAATAAAAATATATAATATACACTACTTTAGTAATACTTTGGTTTGGATTAAGGCGATGCACTACTAATATATTATAATAAAACAAATAAAAAACTTTATTCCACTTAATTTTATTTTGACCGTAACCGGTTTCAGCTCGTCAAAGCCATCTTCAGACTGGTACACAAAATTCTTAGTCTACGGTTTATATACACAACATATGGGGGAGGGGGGAGAGGGGTAGTTTATAGGGTTTTAATCAATTTTATTTGTTACTAAGTCGTTTAAGATTGTGGAATTTCTAAACATTTGGTAATTCCAGTAAGCTAATTACCTTGGGTTTGTAGTTCATTTCAATATTTATTAGGGAAAAAACCTCACAGGTAATATGCATTAGACATAATTTTATTGTCAAATCATTATTTATGATGGGATTATATTGCGATGCACTACGTCGTGTAATATTTTAAATTGAGCCGCTATCAATAACAACCCTTACGTAGATGGCGATAAGGTTTAAATTCCCGCTTAACACCATCCGCCTGTTTTGATTTATGCAAGAAAAAAACATGGCCAAAAAGTGCCTTTTATTTTATATTGTGGATGTTCAGGCATAAATATTATTATTTTTTTTATCATTTTATAGATGACTTTTGCCACATTATACAATAAAATCATAACCGAAAATGGGTTCGTAAGTAGGAGATTTTGAACTTTAAAGCAGTTTTCATAGGTCTTATACATTATTTTTTTCTGGGCTTATAAAAAGACTTATATAAAAAATACTCGTTTATTTCAAAGGACAAGATGTATTCTACTCGCAGTATTTAATTAAAGCATCTGAAACATTTCTAGGCGACCAAATTTTCAAACCAAAAACACATGATTTTGCATTACTACGTATGGCATCGCCTTAATCTATCAAGAAATCAACCAATAATCAACAACACAAGCCTGATATTTCAGAAGTGATGGATATAAGTATACGAAGAGGACTAGATTTGGAGAAGCTGATTTCTTGGAGTCTGATCTTATGCAACATGACATCTCCGGACTTGCCTACCAACACCGAGATACTCAAATCCCTCAGCTTAAATAATAATAATAAATTCCCAAATAATGAGATGGAGATGTCGAATAATAATAATTTTTATTATTTACTGTCATTATTTTATATTATTTTTACTTGTATTGTATTATGTACATAATACGGGCATTTGCCTAGTTTGGGGTATTTTAAAAAATAAATATTCTCTATTAACTACACGGAGAGAACTTATTGATTTAAAATCTCATCAAATTAATCGTTTTCCTGTTAAAAACGGGACTGCAGGCATTTAACGAACTAATTGAGTTCCTAATAAAGTATCGGCCAAAAGTGAATGTTTTATGCGGACGGCGGAACTCGTGTTTATACAAATATTGATATTGATATACTAATATTGTCGGATTCCGTAATGATATTTATTAGGAAAAGAACACATATTCTCGATATATTCTGAATGACTAATATTTTGTCAGGAAAATGGCATCACTTTTTTAATATGATCAAATTTGTCTATCTTCATTCCTCGTAAATGACGCTTGTAAAAACAAAAATTAATTTCAAATTACAACGGGGCTATCGTCTGTATTTGGTTAATTAATTTTTAGGGATTTTCTGATTTATGCTCCATTCAAGTTATGCGAACAAAGCTTATTGGATGAACTTTTTTTATTCTTTTCTCATAAAGAATATAATATCTACTTAAGTACTTTTGTTTTATAAGTTTTAATGGCAGCGCCAGAGACTGGTATTTAATTATTCACCTTATTACGGAAGATTGAACAACTTTATCCTACCACTGATTCTAATTAACTTTGCGTTTTGACATTTTATAAAACTTCCCAGTAGTTGATAGAGTCCAACATTAAGACGACAAGATTTCTTATCGGAATCAAGCACTCAAATCATTTACTTTGACCGCAGGGTATGTAACCAAATAATTAAAATATATTTCTTAATATGGGTATATTCTTAAGGCGATGCCATACGTAGTAATATAAAATCATGTGTTTTTGATTTGAAAATTTGGTCGTCTAGAAATGTTTCAGATGCTTTAATTAAATACTGCGAGTAGAATACATCTTGGCCTTTAAAATAATCGAGTATTTTTTAGATAAGTCTTTTTATAAGCCCAGAAAAAAATAATATATAAGGCCTATGAAAACTGCTTTAAAGTTCAAAATCTCCTACTTACGAACCCATTTTCGGTTATGATTTTATTGTATAATGTGGCAAATTAAGTTATTTATAAAATGATCGAAAAAAAATTTAATATTTATGGCCACAAAATAAAATAAGAGGCACTTTTTGGCCATGTTTTTTTCTTGCATAAATCAAAACAGGCGGATGGTGTTAAGCGGGAATTTAAACCTTCTACGTAAGGGTTGTTATTGATAACGGCTCAATTTAAAAAAATTATAAAATAAAAGAGATTTAGAGTGAAAAGTTTAGATGATTTAGACGTTTTTTTTATATTAGCTCCACAGAGGAGGACCTGATTCAAATAATTTCCATCAGAGCCCGTGTCATCTTTCGATATGCTGTGTAGAGGGGTTTTTAACTAACGGAAGGAGAGGAAGATCTGAAAAGGAAAAAGGTATGAGGGGCGGGCAGGAATCTGGAGGTCTCTGTGTCCAGGAGTGATGGACTCATGCATTTATCCCTACAACTGCGAGGGCAAGGCGATGGGTCGAGACAGTCTTGCTGTAGAGGTAGAAAGATCTCCGTCAACCAATCTCTGCAAATCCGGTCGGTCACACGGTTGGGGCAGAAGCATCCGCCACCAAGACCTAGACAATCATCACCCCATGAACACGGGCATCCCTGATAAGTTGCCAAATGTAGCGAACTACTTGGCGCGACCTAGAGATGTTGATTATCCAATGAATGGTTCGCGGGACAAAGGTACCTATACCCTCCTCATAAATTACAATATACATGTATGACTAATTGTGGATGAACAAAGAATGGTGAAAATAAAAAGCCGAAATAACAGAAGTTGTTAATGACATAGAGATGATTCTTGAAGGTGAATGACGAAAATGTTTTGTGGCATTCGTTCCTCTGCATCCTTCAGCGGGGAATCAGCGTTATGACTCTTAAGTTAAGTTCTCTCGGCAGAGTAAGAACATTTGCAAAAACTTGCTTTTAAACATTTCATTTGTAATTCTCCTGTCATTACGAAGTACTAACGGTTTAATTTTCAGTCATTAATTTAAAATGCTTTCAGTCTGAAATTTCACTGTTTCAGGGACATCAATCACTGAAATGCTGTTTCATTCGTGTTTATTTACTCTATATTTCTACGGAAAATGCTTTCGCTTGTAAATGAGTTAATGCAATGTTTTTTCACATTTGATTTTAAAATTTCTGTATGTAATTTATCTCTACCGCTGTAATATTATTATACATTGGTAGTCAAAAAAACTAAATAGTATCCAATCCTTTAGCTTTTCTAATAATTTTATAATTGATTCCAAAAATGGTTTTCTCCACAATGAATATATTGATAATTTTTTAACGCTTAATTTAACCGCGAAACGGCGATCAAAACTATTTAAGCACGGCTATTAAAGTGACTTCAAAACTACCATAATTAAAATGCTACGTTCACTACCGTAAGATGCCTTCCCTGGAGCTTAAAACTGATATTGATTGCAAGATGCATCCTTCTTAATAATTGCCGCTCAACATCACTTTATATTGAATTATTACTTCGTAATTAAAATGTTATTAAAACTACCTTTTGAAAATGTAATTTTCGCCGCGGAAATATGCGAGGAGTTCAGAATATATGAGGAGCGCAGAAAAGGTGCTACTCACAAGATTTATTTTCGCATAAAAATAACCGCACTACGTCATTTAATGTTTAATATAACCGCGCAATTAAAACGTCATCAAAACTTCCCTATCAAAATGCAACGTTCACCAGAAGATGTCTCCCCAAGAGCAAAGCCGCTTGTACCCTATTCACTTAGCCCGGAGTGTTTGACTATGAAAATAACGATTTTACAATAGGTATTATTCCACCGAATAATTAATTCTTGCCACTTCACAATCCACCCCACGTTAGGGGTAAGTTTCTACAGGGTGGGGATGATTTATACATTCTGGATGGCAGTAGCAGTAGCGGAAAGGTAATGGGCGGTTAATTAAAAATGCATCATTTCGTGATTCTTTTCTAATCAAGAACAAAAGGTTCCACCTTATAGACTACTCTTCATTTTTAAGTGAAATTTATTTGAAAATTATTGGAATAGAAATTGAATATTGCGGAATAGAATTCTTATAATGCAGAGATTTTCTATTGTATTATCTATGCATTATGCATGTAATATTCCAGCCAATATGCACTTCCAATATTCAAAGTGTTATGCGATTTTTGTAAAGTGCAAGACAACACTCTGCTTCCTAGAATCACGAGCGAATTGTGTGGCACACAGCAATTGTGTATGTACAGAGAATTTTAATAAAACATTTATGATATTTCGATCTGTATACAAAATGCTTCCATTAATCCCCAAACCGAGATTCTTCTTATTCCATTGATAGAACATGAACATTATAGAAATTCATACGTCTTCTCACAAAACCATCCCTTTACTAATAAAACCCCCCAGCCTTGTAGGTTCGCGAGGAGCGATTTCAAATCTATTTGTGTTTCATCCCCGATCATCCCTCCACCCATCCCCTTTATGGGTGGGGTGGAGGGGTGCAATTTGTATTCCTGCATTACGTCTGTCTAGGCATTGTCAGTTCTACCGACTGGAAAGCTTTTTTATTGCGTTATGCATTTTTATGACAAAGTTACGTAAACGAATCGCAAAGTATTTTCATTGCAAGATATCTGCCCATTCCATTATGAATTATTTCATGAATCTATTTCATTGAGATTCCGAGAACAGTACTTTTTAAACTTTTATTTTCATCATTATTTTTTAAATTATTCGGTAAATTAAAGCAGGATTTACTCATAATGGTTTAACGTTTATTAAAACTTGACTATTTTAGATCTTTGTTAGTAAAAAAAATGAGTACTATTAATTTGTTAAAAATATTTTCAAATTATTGGTAATCCGTTTAAAAACAGGATTGCAGGCCATTTCCTGATAAATTTTAATAAATCCTCAATAAACTTAATCATGCACCTGCATTTGTCTTGATAATATACAATAATTAATAGGTATTATCAACCCATTCTATTAAATTATATTATTTTTAAGCCATTTGCACTCTTAAAACTGGTTTATTTATTTTTTCCCTTTTCTTATATTATGTACATTTAAATGGAAAATGATATGTACCATGTATTCTCATAATTTTTTGGTTATTTATTTTTTTGTTGTTTAACATTCTGATGGATCTGTATTATGCAGTACATCATGTAAAATACGAATCATGTAAAAGCCCATCAGGGTGTTCAAATTAATAAATTGAAATTAAATAACGAAATGCGCGAACTATTAGGATTAATATGAACACGCGTTCCGAAATTACTTTATTAACACTTTCGTGTATACTGAAAATTTACTAGGAAACCTATAAATTTATTCGTTAATGGCCTGCATTCCCGTTTTTAACCGGATTACAAATAATAATTAATAGTAATTACGAGATTCTTAATAAATTAGTATTAATTCTTCTTCTAGCATCCTCTCCTGTCGGAGGTTGACTATAATCCGAAAATCTTTACCCTTCTGGCTGCAGCCTGAGAAAACTCGACAGAACTGCGCTCTGCATTTGAACTGCATTTAACAAACCAAACATTGAAACTGAGTAATGTTGCAAAATATGCTGAACGGTAGTGGTTCCTAGTAGATAGATCAAAAGAGGTAATTTAACGCATTACAAAAATGTGGAATTTGTTCTACGTATTATTATGCAAATATAATATAATTATCACAATATTTGTACGTAAAGCACATCCTGCATACATCACAATGTATTTCTGGGACCTACTCTTATTGCTAAACTTACTCTACCACATCCTCCGAATACGCAACTTTTCATCGGCATTGAAACTATAATGTATGTTCAGAATTTTCCTTCAAACATCAACACGTTAGGTAGGTACCTACGTTATTTTATTTTCACAATTCTATTTAACGTTTACATTTATTCACATGCAACATTAGTCGATAAGATACAAGAAATGACACAAGTCAATTAAACGTTTTGTGTTATGGTTTTTTTTCTATGCACAGCGACACGGTATAGAGCAATTAAGAGCCTTAAAACGTTGTTAGCGGTTTCGCGAGTAGCTAGAAAGTTTTATTTTGCAAGTGGGAGACTTTTTCTCCATTTAAACAAGGGTGGAACTTCTTCCCTTGGGAAACATAAATAATCAAGTTGGGAAAAGCGCAGCGAGATATGTATCTATATATCCTGTTTCAGATAAAGGGTGGAAGTTTCAATCGAGCCAATGAAACTCAAACCTTTGTTTATGGTTTATGAGTTTTTACAACTTTTGCAATTTGGTATTTGGGTATCACCGCCCCGAGGACCAGATCACAGAAGGTGGTTCGCTACATTTGGTGGCTTAGCAGGGGTACCCTTATCTGGGTAAATTGTTTAAGAGAGACCTTTTTACCTCTCTAGGCTGACTCTCCTCACGACCCATAGTCTTGCACCGCAGTGGGAGGGATGGAAGTGTTTAACCTCTCATATCCTTTTCCTGCTAGAACGTACCCTCCTTCATTTCTTTAAGAAGACTTTCCACGCATCACCTCGAAAGATGACATTGGCCCTGCAGGAAATTAGTTTGGTTATGATTCAATGGTTATTATTTATAATCCACTAGTTCACGAGCATTATTAACAAAATAGTAGACTAATGTAGTAAATATCAAAGCACGAAAATACCAATACACTTGTAGTGGTTTAAATAACTTAATAATCAACAATAATATCAAAAAACAAGATCGGTCAACACAATAGAAATGAATCGGGAAGTAATTTAAAAAAACAATATTCGATTAAAAATTCATTCTCTCACTCGGAGAACAAGCCAATAAATACTGTAAAAATGAAAATATAGCCCGCATCGCTTCCTCCGCAGTGATTCGAGTGGATTATTTCAAACTAACTTATTTCGAATATTATAACGGGTTTTCCAATAAGAGGTGTTATTTTGATATTCAATCGTAAAAGATCAATGGTTTCGTTGCTTGTGTGGCACGTAGCGCCGTCTTGTTGAAAGTAAACGTTGTCCAGATCAATACCATCCAATTCCGGCCATAAAAAATCATTAATCATCTCTCGATAGCGCAATCCATTCACCGTAACTGTTGCTCCAGCCTCATTTTTGAAAAAGTAAGGTCCAATGACTTCGCCGGACCATAAACCGCACCAAACAGTCAAACGTTGAGGATAAAGAGGCTTTTCAACAATAATTCTTGGGTTTTCCGAGCCTTTTACTTTTTTTTTAATTTAGTTTTTGTATCACTTGGTATGATTAGAGATTTTCACGGCCAAAAGTATTATAGTGATTTGTTTTTGAGGTATTATGCCGTGTTGCGCTACCTCCTTCTAAATCCAACGTTTTGGACAGCATTGCAGTGTCCATCATCAGGGCAGATGTGTAATCCCAACAATGTAACACTGCAATGCTGTCCGAAACGTTGGCTAAAAATGAGGTAGCGCAACACGGCATAATACCCCAAAAACAAATCACTATTTTGTATCACTTGATCGTGCCACTTCTTCCTCGGACGTTCCCGACTTTTTCTCCCATTCAAACCAGTCTCTAAACACTCCTGATACGAATATTCCACTGTGCTTCGAATCGTAAGAATTATTTCGCACAACATCCGTATTATAACATTTAACTTTATTTACCTTATTAAATACCGGCATAATGATTATTTAATGTTTATTAGCTTGGCAAGTGCGGACATCGTGTTTCAGCTCTTGTTTTATTCATGTAACTTGATATCATACAACATACAAAGTGAAATAAATACACGAAGTTACGTACTTAGCAATTAGGTCGTTAGCCTCGAATAAATCAGGACTCATGTTGCAAGGAATACGAGCCACCGACATAACATAACAGTTACAACTAGACGGGCATAACAACTCGGAAAAGTTATTATTGTTACCTGTGTATAAAGATAAAACATCTATGCTCCTTGCCGTTGCTTATTACATCGAGAAATATTCACTTACAACTATGTACGTGTTAAATAAGCAGAATTCTTGCCTGAACAGGCTATGCAATAATTACAATAGCGTATTATCCAAGGTCGATATTTTCAGTTGCGAACTTACCAAATACAAGAGGTCCATACAATAATATTTCTCTAATGGTTTGTGAATAATGTTTGTGTCTCTATTGTTTATATCTCTATTATGATTTGATTTATACCTACAACTTCTCTCCATGGCTATATTTTTTTTAATTCATATTCCTTTCTCACAAATTTAAATAACTTATTCCATATTATGCTGTCTCAGTTAAAGTCACAAGGAGGAAATCCATAATTGGTTTTATTTTACTATATAATACTTATGTACAAACTGATTAAATGTAAACTGTCGATTTCCCGAAAGTGAATAAATAAATAAACTTGAAAATAAAGTTGAAGTTTATGGTGTTACAGAGAGTTTGTTCAATCGAAATCTTGAATTGAAAACAAAACTTTGGTGACTGCATATTTTCCTATTTGGTTTAAAATCACATTAATTTCTCAATATTGCTGATTATTATTTATTTTATGACACAGCATGAATGTAAGTTACAGGACGTAGATAAATCAAAATGTGTTGAATTATTATATGGACTTTGCAACTCTTTTATATCAATTTAATCAATGAAGATAATATTGACAACTCTTAAGCGAAAACCGTGAAACGAAAAACCAGAAGAAGATTCCGTAGCATCTACACGGAGAAAAATGAGTATTGCTACAGGCCATTTCCTAATAAAATATGAGTACATTCAGAGTATATCGGAACACGTGTTCATGCAGCTGCGATTTTTCTGATAAATACAATGCGACAATATTAGAATTTTTATGAACACCAATTCCGACAACCTCATAACACATTCGTGTTTTACTGATAGTTTATTAGGAAATCTGTCAATTCATTCGTTTAAGGCCTGCAGTCTCGTTTTTAACAGGAATATTAGTAATTTGACCAGATTTTTAATAAATTAGCAATATTTTATATCAGTAAGTTTTCTCCGTGTAGGAATATATAACATGTCACCAAACATTATCTATATCTGAGCATTATCTATATACAAAATAATTTTCTTTTATACTTTTTCATTATTTACATGTAAAAAAATATTTAAAAATTTTATCTACCAGTCAATTTGTGAGAAATAGTTAGGATGCAGGCGAATTCTCAAGTTATTGTTTTACAAAATTATCTTTTAATTACTGTATGTATCTGTGTTTTCTCCTTAAATAAATAAAATAAACACTATTAAATGGTCGCTGTAAAGATCAATGCTGGTACTGCACGAATTATTATGTAGCAAATCTTCTGATTTGTAGTTAAACTACCCAAAAGCTGTAAGATACTTTTTTTCAAAAAAAGGAAATAATAATTTTGTATTGTAATTTTTGTGAAAAACTAACAAATGTATTTCCTTTGTTTCAGGTATACCAGTTGACGACAACCATTTCGAAACGACAAAAACAACTATGGCAACTCGCGACAACAACTTCAGCAACAAAACAACGCAACGCGAACCTGAATAACACCCAACGAAACAAAATTACATCCAGTCCAACTAAATACAATTAAACTTTATCATTGTTTCATCAACTTTACTGATCTTATACTGGCGACATGTCATTGACAGGTAGTCTAATGACGTATGACAATAACAACGATCTGATGAACAACTCGCAGGAGAAGATGATCTCAAACCCGAAGAAGTCGACGACTGTCAGCCAGGGTATAGGACAGAAGCAGCCCCTGGTGGCCGTGTCCACGCAGACAGGAGCACCGGGGACCAGAAAGAGGAAGAGTAACGGGTGTTGCGGAGGGACCCATCTTAACTCACTCTGGTCGCTGTGGTATGGACTGCTTGCCGTGCTGGGACAGTCTTATATTCTGATACAGAGTGTTAGACGCTTCTTAGGTAAGATTGTTAATTCATTATTAATATGTTGTTGATTTATCATTAGTTTAATGTTAATTTATTATTAACATGAGTTAAAATCGCGTTTGGGTCCCACGCGAGAGGTGTCGTGTGTTTAATTCCTCGGCTGGCTTAATCCTACATCACAACACAAGCAACATTTTAATTGTTTTTATTTATAATTACTTTATTTTCATGAATTAATATTAAAAAAAAGAATTATTAACATTTATAATCACCAATACCAATACCAATAATTTATTTATTATATATTATAATTACTTTACTACAGTTAATTAGTAATTTATTATTAACAACTAGTGGACCCCGCAATGTTTCGCAATTTCTTATGTCTTACTCGGGCGTCTCTGACTTCTTCCACCATTCACTACTGTATACCACAATGTTACTGTTAAAAAACTACATTACATCGACTTTAATTCGACTCTGTATCTCCGATATATACGAGTACTCTGTATTCCGGTACAGAGAATTCCTCGGACTTCTTCTACCATTAAAACCAAACACTCTCTAAGGAAGGTCTACGCCAACAGCCCAGCGTCGATTCAAGACCTCAAAGATGGAATTCGTGAGGCTATCGAGGACATAAGGCAGCCACTTTGCGATTTGGTTATGGAAAATTTCATGAAAAGGTCCTGTAGGCGTGGTTGTGGTGGTCATTTGACTGATGTTATTTTTCACTATTAACAGCATAGCTTCCTCTTTGTAGTGAAATAAACATTCGATCATTTATATTAAAAAATTGCATTTTTCTTTGAATATCAAAATAACACCTCTTATAACCCTGTATTAGGCTCTCATATAGGATTCCAAAAAGCAACCTATTCCCAACCCCTTACCTGTTTCTACTACCTCCTACAGCGGGGCTAGGCTCATTTTTTTGATACCCTATGTCAAATCTAAATATATTGATAACACATGTTACTTGTATATTTTAGATTTTATTACAGTATTTTACTGCCATCAGCATTTAGTATTAATAATAGAATAGAATATAGTAGAATATTTATATTTTCGAAGGAAGCAAATACTTTGGGGTGTGACATATTGAATGAAAAAAACATACACTTAGTAAGACACCACTTTATTTTTGAATCAATAACGATAGCCAACCGGGTTTCGCTTGTCCCAAGCTTCATCAGGGCTAAATATCAACTAAAGCTCATTAGATACAGGCAAATAAATATAGGTAAATGAAAACATTTAGAATATTTATTTTTTTATTTTAAATAAATTGTAAGTTACAAAAAGGGACATTACTAAGCCCCCACATACCCAATTTCTACCGATTTATAACAATTTTTTTTTAAAAATTAAACAATAACTTTGTAAACATCACTTATAGGTAAATACTTAATGCCGACCGGGTTTCGCTACAACCGTAGCTTCATCAGGGCAGTATAACACTAAACATCTAAAAATTAAATTAACATGTGTTGATATCACGGACAGTCTGAGCTACAGTAGAAGAGGTAGGGATAGGTGGGAGAATGAGAGGCGAGTGCTCTTTGACAATTTTTTTGTTAACTTACAGCGCCCTTGAGGTGATTTTGCATACAAACGACGCTATACAAATCATACAAATATTTTTATCAACTATTTAAGTTTTTAAGTTCCAATAAGTTATATTTGAAGATACTATCTGTACATTTGTTATACCGCAACGTTAGTTATATAAAATTCCCTCAATAGAAAAATATTGCAAAGTAAGCTCCGAAAATTATTGAAAACACATTTTATTCTGTTATTTAATATGCTATATGCATGATAAAATTCACAGTGTATCTTTAAATGCAACTAAAGCATTTGTCGAGAGGTTTTTGTTCTATTTCAAACTCAAAGGAGTCGTGTTTTATTAAATATTTTCACCATTTTCGATTAATTATTTTCGTTTTTTAATATTAGCGCGCTCCCTCTAACATTCGTATTTACATATCTCCCTTTCAAACCATCTTTGAACGCTTAATACGGGGCCTTAGAAAATATTCTACTGAAATAAAACACTTTTATTAGAGTTTTACCTTGACGAAACATGCCTTTATTCGAGTTTTAATCATACCATATATTTTGTATTATTGTAATTTTCACATTGCTTATCGTAATAATTTCGTAAAATTAGTTAATCTAATGTTATTATTTATTAACAAATTGAGAAAAACATACTTATTGTTTACAAACAGATACAGAAAAACATACTTACCTAGCTGGTCACTTCAGATAATCACACTTTTATTAATAAGTTTACGACTTTGAACGCAGATTACACTATAGTAAAATTACTGGACATTGATTTAACGTTTGCTATTTTACTTTCCATAACTATTAACATTATTATGTACAACTATAAACATATTATCGTTTCCGGATATTGTCTTTAGCGTTACTTTGATTACTGTTCATCAAAATCCTGAATATCTTTTTCCAGTTCCCGCATACAAATCTTAATCCTGTTCCATTCTTCCGTTCAAAACGGTAAAATAAAGAATAAAAGGACTCATTTCTGTACAGTGGAAATAAAAACCAATTTCAAATCTACCGTTTTCACGAAGATTTAAGAAAAGGTTTTTTATTTTCTTCGAGGAAACCAATTATGTCTGAATGACGAACTCTGGAGAAAATAATACATTTTATGACACGAAAAATACCCCCTCGCTCCATAAGGGCGAGAAAGGCCTAGAAAAATGAGCTCTAAAAATTTTAAGACTATTCTATCATTGGATCATAATTCCAATTCTAAGGGTTATCATCCATTCCCTAGTTTATGACAGGCTTAAATTATATTGGTAGGGTTTATTGCAAGATAGATCATTTATATTATGTTGGTACGCGCGTTTTTATTGAATCATCATGTCATCCATACCACACGATGGTCGGGCAGAAAAATCCAAACAATTTCTCTGTCTATTAATCCAAAATAACAAATGGGTATGCAAATAATACAAAGCATGTGTAACGTGAAAGCTTCCTTTTAAGATCCTCAACAATTCCCAAAACGCTATTTAATTTATGAAAAATTATATTTTACATAATAACGATGGCATAGCGCACACATGATGTTAAGTGCAGTTTTAAGTAAATATATTTATATGTTTTGTAAAACATTCCTCAAGTGGCCGCATTGTATTATTGCATTCCTTTTAGTAGTTAAATTAGACTATTTTATGTATTATCCTTGTCCCTTTTTGGTATCCTAATTTAATTTAATTTAAAGAATGTTAAGTGTTATATAGCGAATGATTTACAACACCCTAATATTTATATTTATATATTACATGTTTAATAATGTAAATTTTAATTTCGCAATACATGGTTACCCCACGAGAAACTGTGGAGATTTTAGACTTCCAAAAACAAATTTGTCAAAATAATCTCTTTTTTAAAGAATTTTAAGATTTTTAATGAATTTCTTTTTTATGTGGTAAAGAAGCTAAAAGCCTTTCTGCTTTTCGTGGGCTATGCCTAAATACGACAAAGAATAAGTTTTAGATGTATTAAGTGTCCTTAATGTCAGAGAAATAAGTTGTTAAAAGGTTTATACTAGATATAAAAATGTAATTTTTTTTATAACTAAATAAAAACATACAAAATAAATTCATTGCACGTTCTTGTGTTATATCTGTGAATGTCCTTGTTGTATATAATTTGGTTGAAAAGTATTTTGGTAATAGGTTGTTTATTATTTTATGCATACATATCATCGCCTTCAAGGTATTGAACGAGCTTGCTTTTATACTTATGTACATACTTTTATACTTACTCAAGCTTCAATGTGCCTGCTTTTATTCATATCGTATCCTGCCTCATGTTTACTAAATAATAACTCTTATAGGTTAACAGAGAGAAGTTTTTAGGACTATATATAAGTTTCATTACGATTCTAGTGAATAAGAACGCACTCAACTCAAATTTTGTTTTCTAATCTTCTAATTTCTGACTCTTTTTTACTCATTTATCAAGCGTTCTTTAAAATGATCTAATTTCCACTGAGTTGTAATTGTGTTCGTCCTTCATTCAAACTATATCTTTGATTTGAAAGTAAAACTTGTCAAAAAATTTCCTTTTAAAAATGTAGGCATATTTAGATTAAGTCCCTGATCGTCATCTTTCTTACTTTACAAAAGTGGCCATTAGATATCAACGTAACTGGCTGGTAATTAAAAGTTTAACAACTTGAAACGTTACTGAGATGAAAATTAACTTTTTATTTTCCTTGTTATTTTCTTCTGCAACAGTTAAGATGGGCCCCAAGTCCGGAGGGGATTAATTCGTGTTTTGAAAGTTGGAATGAGTCGCTTTGCTGCGATTAAAACTCAAGGGGATTTGATTTTTTAATTTAAGTGGATTAAAGAAGATTATGAATTGATTAACACAGATTTTTTTGTCAATCCTAATTCTCCGTCTGCAAAGGTACCGTTATCGAAAAAATGCAAAAAATAATTTATTGTGAACGCACATTAATAAAAATAATAATTAATACAGATCTGAACCAAAACCACCTAGATCACAAAGCCGCGACTCATATTCGTAAATACCCTAAGTTTTATCCACCCGACGTAGCTTCGTAAATACTAAACATTAAAATACATGTTTGCTTATACAATTTATAGTTACTTTACGTACAGTGGTAGGTATTTATAACAATGTTGAGTTAAAAACAATGCACGACGTTTGAACTTTAAAACAATACTGATTAAAAGAGAGGAAAATAACTGAAGTATCATCATATCCATAATCCGATTTGATTCAGTGTTCCCGCCTTGTGATCTGGGTAGTGTTGGATGAACGCGTTAGTCGTAAAAAAAAGTTGTCCAAAGAAGCGAGGCTAGCATTCCACAATAGAGTGCTGATACCAACCCTGATGTATTCCAGTGAGGCATGGAACTGGCAGAGGAAGAATTAAACTAGACTGAATGCTATAGAAATGTGATACCTGGAGCGTGTGCGTGGTAAAATCATGTATGGCCGTGTTCAAAATTTTGTCATCCAGAAAGAACGCGAGGTGATGTAAGTGTAATGAAAAGATTAAAATTTTTTTTTTAGGACATGTAGAGCGAAGAAAAAAGTGTAATATTGGACGCATAAGTGAATTTGACCGTTAATTAATATATGTAATAATTTGTCAGGCTACTCCGCACTAGAATGGCCCGGTGGTGTCGGTGCACCGGCCGAGATGCTGTGGTGCTGGGTGCTGCTGGGCGGCGCCGCCCTGCTGCTGCCGCCTTTCCTGGCCGCAGCTGCCTTCAGGGCAGGCAACCTGCCCAACGACGGCTTCAAGCTGGGCGCCGCGCTCTCCACCTGCAGCCACGGGCCGCCATCCTCACTGCCGGGGGCGGGGGCTGGGGCGGGCAGGAAGAATACAGGTAAGATGATGATTCTTAAACAATATTTTATTTATGACTAAACAAAGACTTGCAATACATAATTTTCCACGATAAATAATATTCTTACATTGTATTAAATAATATTCCGACGAATACTACTGTGCGATTTAAACGTTCACTCACGTAAGTGACTTATGTTAAAATTACTAATGTAAACGACACTGTAAGTCTCTTACAGTAATTTATACCCTGTCGTAGTAGGGCTATACAATAGACTGCCTTTACCTTTACTTTTTTTACCGTAACTTATAGCAAGTCGTAAGACACGTAAGTTTTTGACAGATCTAATCACGCCCGCGCGAACTTACAACTTCTCACAACTTTTGAAATCAGTTTGATAAGTTGACATGCTTACTGTAATAAATGGTAACTGCCGTTTTTTTTTCTTATTAAAACTACTTTTTTATTATATGAAGTAAAATCTTATGGATTAGGATAAGTGGATAAGTACATTATTAACTCCCGGAAATAATGTAAAAAAAAATAACACTAGATAGAACTCAAATTTAGCACTACGAAAATTTTCTGATTCCAAGAAACGAAGAGATATCGTTTATTTTTCTGGAGTAAAAAAGCTTTTTGAAAATGAGCACCCTCCTTTTTAATTCTCGGTCCAATCCTTTCTAACCTCAACGTTTTAGTTTATTACAATACGTATTTAAAGTCGGTTGCTGTCATCTGGCTGTCATTCGGATAAAATTAAAGAACTCCATTCAATTGCGCCGTTAACGGAACAAAAGCGCATGAAGAATTGTTTCTCTCAAGCCAACTTTTATTCCAACATTTTTGTTGTTTGTTTTTGGGGTGTTATGCCGTGTTGCGCTAACTCCTTCTTTAGCCGACGTTTCGGACAGCGTTGCAGTGTCCATCATCAGGGCAGATCCGGTAGATCCGAAGATGTGTGTGTGATCTACCGGATCTGCCCTGATGATGGACACTGCAACGCTTTCCGAAACGTCGGCTAAAGAAGGAGTTAGCGCAACACGGCATAACACCCCAAAAACAAACAACAAAAATGCTTTTGGCCGTGAGAATCTAAAAACTTACCTTTATTCCAACACTTTATTTGGACCTTTTTGTCTTTATTGACAAAATCGCGTAAATTCGACATCAGCAAATTGTTGTTTACAGGATGCCATCTTACCGCATATAAAATTACGGGCGTAGTGGTCGCTGTGAGCACTTACGTGAGTTAAACTTACAAACAACTTCCGTGAACATTAATTACCATTAGTTTAATATACATGTAAATGCTCCTATGAGTAACTTATCAAAAATTTACGTTAAGTCATAAATTTTACTTATGAGTCTAAAGCCAGCCATATACTTAGGTGTTTTGCCGTGCCTACTTCAAATACTGGTCATTTTCGACAATATTTCTGTAGATATGTTGAACCCTTAGCTACTCTACACTAGTGCAATGCCATTACGCTACGGATGCCGAATCCTTTAACATTTTTCGGAAGTTTTCCTTCAAATCAATCCAACCTAAAATTCCCGAAGACGTAACATTAACATTTTGACGTAGGCAAATTTTGACAGACATTGAGCAATTAAAGACCTTTCCTTAAAAAGATAATGAGAATCCCTTAAATCCATCTCTTAAAGACTCTAACTATTTTTAATAGCTAAATAGTTATTTTTGATTCCTTGCCTAGAAAAACAAAACAATCCGTAATATTTACATGCGTCTATCCTCCACTTTACTATTTAACAAATAGTGGAAAACTGGAAATTTTCATGCTATTTGACTCTCGCCCAAACAACATGTTGTTACTGCGGTCAGGGTTGCTCGATTTATTTGTGCATGGGAGTCACCTGTCAACCAGCGCAGCGGTGGGGCTAAAGGTCGTGGCTTCTGTCAATGTAAATGTTTTATAAACTTTCTAACTCCAAACCACGTTGGTTGAAGACCTTTTCGAATATGTTACGCACGTTTAAGTACGATTTATTAGGTGTGTGCTAAGTTCACGAAATTCTTTACATTTGTCAACCTTTTTAATATTTGTTACGTTAAACGATTTAATCGCGATGGATTTCATTGTTAGCCATGTAGTGCTTTGCTTCATATATATATTTAGACATTAACCATAATATTTCAGTAATACTATGGTTAATGTCACAATATTAATATAATAATTAGTGAAACTCCTTACTGCGGTTTTAAACCAGTGAATCCACCCAGATTGCGCCGTCTTTCCCATATTTTTAGGTTCTATAAATATGGCAAATTATGACAAGCGATCTCTCAAAACATTTTTGCAAAATGGCAAAATATTCCAAAATATCACTCCAGTTGTTTTATTATTATGATGTTTACATAATATTTCTCAGCTCCATCAGTGAAATGACGATGTGTTCCGATATTTCGGAAAAAAATTACTAAAAAATTTTTCTCCATTTATTAAACAATAACATATACATATTTTGATATGGAATTATTATTATTTTTTTTATTTCTACTTCCGATTTTATGTCCGGGTTAAATCTTCCCCATAGGAATAACTAAACCCTTCCACTCACTTTTCCACAAATGATCATCTAGTCAATCAACACTATGCAAGTGCATTATATATTAAGCAAAATAAATACAAAACAATACAAGAACAACACGTCAACTCACCAGAGATCAAATGGGAAAATAATTCACCGATTCCAGATATTTTCATATCAGAGGGTTCGGCTCGGTAGAACTCCTAACAGGGCCTATAAATCCTACTGATCCCTCAACATAAATATTTAAAAAATCTTTCGTTATCCTACATGTGTTCAAAATGACCGACTTTTGCATCTTTATATGTAAATTTTTTGATAGATCTAATACGCCTAAATTTTTAATGAGATAGCTAGGTATAATGCCAGTAGCCGAAATAATGAATGGTAATATTTTTATAGTTTGCAATGCCAAATTCTTTTTATTTCATTTCCTAAATCTGTGTATTTTGATTGTTATTTATTATTATATTTATATAAAAGTACAGAGTGAACGCCCCTGAAGCCATTATCAAACTGGCGGTTACACAGTGCTATATAGGTATTTTGAATTTTACCCAGTTGGTATGCAAATGCCCGAAACAAGGAGAAAACGGTCTGGCAAAAAAATATAAAGAGTAATAATGGAGCAAACTGTAAAATATGGTATCAATATAAAACATACATACACATATATAAAATCTCGACGAGCTGGAGGCAAACCACGTGATGATAGTTTTGGCACATTTAGATAACCAGTATCTCAATATTCGTTCTTTAACGAACCGCCTGGCGTAGCGACGCCGACGCTTTAATTGAGCGAAGTAGGTAAATAATGACGCACTTGCATATGTGTAACAAAATATAGGGAAACAAACCCGTTTAAGTTTAAGTTTACCCGATTTGGGAAATGTAATTAAGTTTTGTATGCAGACAACAATTTACGCGCCGTTGTAAAAGATCTAGCAACGTAAGCATATTTAATTTTCTAGGACCGAATGGTGATATTACAATGCGAGTTGCCCGTATATTATCAGATTCATTTATTGAATGCTCATCTCCTGCTCATCTCAAGCCCCTCATCTCAATAGGAATTTCCCAGTCAGATGAGGGGCGGAGGACTCTATTGTCATGTGCCATTTTATGAATTAATAAATTAAAAATAAATTGACATATCACCAAAAGTGGAATGGTCTCGCCGCCTCCCGCGCTGCGTGCAACTTGGTTTTGTCCCCTTTCCCTGATTTGGCTCGTCTATTAGTATGAATGTCTGTGGGTATTTTGATCACAACATAACTTGGTTATTAACCGCTGAGAACTAAAAACGAATTCTAGATAAATTGGGGAGCTTACGTTGTACGCCCTTACGTGGTATTTATTACATTAACTTCGAGGTAGTTGAAGTTAAATATAATAACTGAAGTATTTCATGCGAGAATATACTTTGAGTGCTTTTTAGGAGGCTGTTAAAAACCGGGTTTCCTTCTTAATCCCATCAAAGGGAGATATAAAATTAACATCCTCTCGTATTTTAGGGCCTAAAACGAAATATGAGCTTTTCCTGCAAGTATATACTACCTGATGCGTATGTCTCCTCCAACCCTAATAGGACCTTGTAAAACTGTGCCAAGTACGGGAAGGCTACTCGCTACCCTTCCACTTAGAACCCTCTAAAAAAATATTCAGATGAAGTACCTTTCCCCCTTCTTCTGAAGTGGTGCAATTTACACGTATTCAGCTAAACTCTGCGGTTTAGCGAGTGAAAAATATGAAATGACAACAATATGGCAACATGTTTTTTTTTTTTTTTTTTTACAGTAATACCGCACAAGAGTCCCAACTGCTCCCGTCTGGAGCCAGTGAGACTATGGCATCCCCAATTGGGGTATGTTGTGAGGCTGAGGGTATTGGGGTGGGGAGGGAGATGGGGAAGAGGAAGGTGGGGAAGTACCTGGCTATTCAGATCTGGTCACCAAACACGGCTAAAGCCATTTCAAGCAACGTTTCAATTCTGAATGGTGGTCTTACACCAGGGCGATACTGAGAGTATCTTCCACTCTGGAACGTGCCGCAAATATACTATATATTATTTTAAATTAATTAATTGTGAAATAACACAAATTAATTAAATAAAATTTATTTGCGCACGCCGGGTTCGAACCCGCGACCTTCGGATCTGTAGTCAAAAGCGTATACTACTAGACCACGCCGGCCGTCAAATATATGTGTGTTATAATAATAATAATATTGGAGAATTTTTATAGCGCCGCTTATCACCCCAGGGGCGCTTTACAGTTGATGGAGGTATTTCAAAAATTATAAATATTACCAAAATAAAGAGAAGTTAAGTAAAGTAAAATGAAGAACAGGAACAGGTGACATGCAGATAGAAGATGGAGACTCTGCAGCAAGAATCCTAGGTGGTGAAGAAACTGGACCAGCTGCTGCAGCGAGAGAGTCCACCAACAGTGCCAGCACGAGGTTCGTCATCCATCCAGGTATGTGTTTGCTGCTAATAAAGCGCTGACACCATATCCTCACATAGATAACAGACCTTGGCAGCACCTCTGTGACGTTCGACGAAGATAGAAAACGGAGACTCTGCAGCAATAATCCTAGGTGGTGAAGAAACTGGACCAGCTGCTGCAGGGAGAGAGTCCACCGCGTCCACCAACAGTGCCAGCACGAGGTTCGTCATCCGTCCAGGTATATGTCTGCTGCTAATAAAGCGCTGACACAATATCCTCACATAGATAACAGACCTTGGCAGGACAAGACAACATGAAATGGCGTCAATATGGTAACATGTGTGTTGATAAAAACATGAAACGACGTCAATATGGTAACATGTGTGTTGATAAAAACATGAAATGACGTCAATATGGTAACATGTGTGTTGATAAAAACTTGAAATGACGTCAATATGGTAACATGTGTGTTGATAAAAACATGAAATGACGTCAATATGGTAACATGTGTGTTGATAAAAACACGAAATGACGTAAATATGGCAACATTTGTGTTGTTAAAAAACTAACGTTGATGAAATGAAGGAATGTTTTTGTTAATTTTGTTTTGCCTGCGATGAAATGCTTGTAACATCGTTTGCTAAACATGTTCATAATAGTAGACTTAATAAGAAATTTTTTGATTAAAAACTAGTGACTCATTGATAACTTCTATAGTTATTGCCTGATTTCGCTAGAGTTTTTACACGGTTTTTTTCTGAAATCTATTGAAACTACAATTCCTACATTTGGATTAAAAACATTATTGCGACTTAAGAGGAACAGCTGCGCGCCCTTCTTCATATAAAATTAAATTTGGATTTTAGGCCAAAATACCCAACCAAACTGAACAATTATTTTTGTAATCAAAAGGTATATCAAATATATAGTACGGAAATGTGCTGTTTTATTTATTTGTATTTGAAATTATGAAATATAGGCCATTAAGGAATTCAATTCTCCGCGATTTAACAGGCAACCTTTAAAATGTTTTGTGAGTTAATCGTAATTATGAAAATAGTAATTTTTCCCAATTTACTATGTAAATACAATGAAATATAAATTTAAAATAAATCATCAAAAATAAGGCATTTTTGTGTCTGAATTAAAATTTTACATATACCTACTAAAAATTTGTGTTTCAACGTAGATTGGTCTTATGAAAATTAAATTTATGCCTATCAAAATCGGTTTTTTAACAATTCAATTATTTTATAATATATTCCATAGCAAGCATTATGGCAAGCTTATTTTTTAGTAATTATCAAGTCAAAAATAATTGCCAAACTTGACACTTGAAATTGTGAAAAATCTATAAATGGACCAAATTTTATAATTTGAAAAACAAATAAATAAAGCTGCATATATCGGTAGTAAGATTTTACTTTACCTTTCAAATATAAATATATTTGTTTCATTTTGGTTAAGTATTTTGGCCTCAAATCCAATTTTAAGTATGTATGAAAAAGGCCGCGCCACCGTTCCCCTTAACATAAATTAAATTTACAAGCGAATAAATATTTTAATAATTTTTCAATAAAAAAATGTTTAAGAGGAAGCTACAAGCCAAAAATGTGTATATTCTTGGTATACCTTATATTGTAGGTAATAGGCATTAAAATCGCTAGACAAACGGAGCATAGAAACGTTCAATTTCAAGCAAAAAAACTGTTTTTTATTTATTTTGTAAATAATATTATAAGAAGCAAAAAAGTTAATAAAGTGAAATTGTCACAGATAAATCTTAGCTATAATACGGTATTTTTTAAGTTGTTTCCTTTACGCGTACATACATTACTTAATTTTTTTATTGAGTAATTTATTATTTTATTTGTATTCTACTCGAGCGAAACGATAGGAAAACCTTCAATTTATCTAAATCATTTTTGGTATTCATAACGTACACCAATTCGTTATAAACATTAATTAAAATACTGATTTAGCATTAAGCCTCGCCTCAAGGATTATTTCAAAGCTCCACGCTGTTGGTAGAAAATAACGTTAGCAAGATTAAAAAAGTTGGTTAAACGTTCATAAAAAACGTTTTAGAAAGAAAATTATTATTACTATGAAAATCGATCAATCAAATTTATTTGCACAAAATATGATTTTGCACACAAACGGCGCTAAACAAATTATTCAAATAGTATTATTATTATTGCAATTGAATTGCTTCAAACTCAAACAAAACAGTTTGAGAAACTTTTTGCACAATCATAAGCAGGTCAATTCCTTTTACTTACATTATTGATTGCACTGTTCGTTCTACGTGAAGACACACTACACAGTATATTCCGTATGACCGCAACTTTATGCGTAAGGAGTTCAATTTCTTTGGCTTACATCTGTTGCACCGTTCATTCTAGATGACACATTACACAGTATATTGCGTGAGTTTGGTCTTAAAGATCACAACTTTTTGCTTATGGAGTTCAATATCTTTGGCTTACATCTGTTGCATTGTTCTCTACATTCTACATATGAAGACACATTACACAGTATATTTCATGAGATTGATCTTAAAGACTGCATCTTTTTACACAAAGAGTTCAATTCCTATGACATGCATCTGTTGCACAACTTTTAAGTTGGCGGTTATATTTTTATACAGCCACTTTACACAATATATTGCATGAGATTCATTATATCGGTTGTTTACCCCTCCGCTAGTATGACGGATGGATCACGTGAAGTAGGGGTGTGTAATAAAGCCTGCAGTCAGCCCCCAACCCAGGGGGTAGAGGGAGTACCCCGCAAGAATAGTTCACTCCGGATTGATTGATAGCGTGGAACTCGGTGCTTGCGGTTAGCCAATATTAATTAACGTCAGGTAAAGTTGGAACTCGTCAGGGAACTTATTAATATAACTTGTCACTCTGTAAATAAGTTATTTTATATTCGTTGCCTTACTACGATAAGATGGGGAGAAACTTTTGGGACCTTCGGTCACATGTCTGAGCTCAAAGTATTTTGATTTGTATAGCGCCGTTTTTGTGGAAAATCACCCCAAGGGCGCTGTACAAATATATGATACATTTCTACGATTCTCTATCTTATTACTTACTATAGACTAGTCAAACTATTATCAATTTATGGCTAACAGATTGCATCCACCGGTTCGTCGATCACCAATACAAAGCCACAGGTACGATGCATTTGATGCTAGAATGTACCTATGTTATTATTATGATGTATTCACATTTTATGCAGGCAGGTATAATACAGTACCTAACTTTCCTGGTAGGTCATTGAGACACTTGTGACTTCACTGTTTATTGTTTATTAGAGAAATCTAGATACGGTTCGAAAGCACAGGACATTATTAGAAAATTAGACGTAATTGGACTTTCCGGTATTTATTTTAATAAAATGTATTTATGTTCTTCAATGAGCGTGTTTAGGAAAGGAAAAGCAAACTTTATTGTATGTTATTGTAATTGTTCGTAATAAAAAATCGAATCGTAATTTGTTGTGTTTTATTTTATAGAACTTCATTTACCTAACCTGTACCTAGCAGAACTTTAGAAATAGTTTAAAAAAAAAAAAAAAAAAATATATATATATATATATATATATTCAGCGCCCTTGAGGTGATTTTTCACAAAAACGGCGCTCTACAAATTATCCAATTATTATTATTATTATATTTTATTTTTAAGATAAAAAATAGTTATACCTATCAGAGGGTTTAATAAGATTGCTAACAACGAGATGGCTTACCTATATTTTAATCTATACTTATCTGAGATTCAGATGAAAGCACATTAAATTTGATGGAAATTGTACCAACCGCAGTGCGCGAAACGAAAACAGCGATTTTTATAAAAATAAGAAATAAAATAAAATTTTCTCAAAGGAGCTTTTCTTAGTCCGTTTTTCAATAAACAATCTTTCGCTCGCACCCGCGATAATTGAATTCTTTCTTTATCCAAGCCTCATTCGTTCGCAAACAAAGCGCGGGTAATTGAAACATTCGTGAACGCAATAAGCAAACAAAAGCCGATGCTTGTTCATTTAAATTGTGTTTATTTTACGCTTTCTCAACAAATACACAACAGCCTGCGAGCATAGCGTCGTTGCCTGCCCCCGCCCCTGCCCATCCCGTGGCTAAGTTATGCAGCAAGTCAAAACAGTGGGAACAGTGGGTCCTCACCAGGAAACAAGGGGTACAGCATCTTTCAGCAAAACGATAGCCTGCATAATCCATAATAAATTATTACACTTCGATAATTTGACCACAAGGTTCTATCTGATATTTTGGAGATATTTGACTTTTTGCACAAAAGTTATTCAGATTTTTTTTCTCCCCCATAGTATGCGTTCAAAGATGGTTTTAAAGGAAACAATTTAAATATGAATGCTAACGGAAGCGTCCCAATATTTAAAAAAATTAAAACAATTAAGCAATGGAGAAAATATTTAATAAAATAATACTAGTTTGAAATAGAGCAAAAATCTCCCCATAAATGCTTTAGTTGCATTACACTGTGAATTTTTTCATGCCTATAACATATTAAATAACAGAACAAAACCTGTTTTTAATAATTTTTCGGAGAGTTCGTAACGATTTTTTTTTTATCGAGGGAATTTCATATAATTAACGTTTCGGAATAACAAATATTATTATAAATACGATATTATCTTCAAATATTTAATTTAATTTTTTTTCGTAACTCAAAAAGAGTTAGTAAGAATGATAAACTTAACTTGTCATAAATCGGTATAAATTAGGAATACGGGGGCTTAAAACCCTATCTAAAATATATTTATATAAGTTCATAGATAGTTATGCAACTTAGTTATGTTTAAAATACATATTTTTTAGAGCAAGGTTAATTTTTAAATTTAAGTACAACAGTGTCCTGTTTAAAAAAAAAGTGGGTGTGTCAAGCCTACGCAAGACAGAAGTGAAACTTCTAGTATTCCTCTCTCTCTATTTTCATTTCATCATCTCTATTTTCTCTCTTAGGTTAGTTTGAAAATTAGAGGTTAAATAATTCAACGACGAAGCATGGATTTGCTTTTTCTAATATTTTCTTATAGATGAATGACGTTCGATTAATGTATAGTTCCAAAAATTTTCAATTTATTCACAAGTATACAATATTACATAAATAACAATATTACAATTAAAAATTACAAAGAAATTACAATGACAATTTACCAATCATGTGCCATTTTCATTGTCAATTTCATGAATATCATTTCCTAATGTCGTGATAATTGGGTTATGGTAACTAAAGTGCGAGATATATACATGAGCACTTAAATCCTTAATGAATCGTGCAAAAACTGCATCGATTGTTGTCCCGTGTCGGGAGAGAACGTTCGTGAGCGGCTCCCCCACCTCAACAAGCGCATATGGTGAGAGAGGGACAGTGAACGGTGAGCGGTGGTGGGGGTACCCGCATTTTCGTGTCGATCCTGACTCGGTTTTACTCCGTCCCCGAACATTACGCGCCTAAAGAAGTTTCACTTCAAAACTTTATTCCACTTAACTCTTATAGGTTATATTTACCTTATGTTAATGTCATCACTGTGTGAATCAGACTCTCCTCTTCTTTGGTGATTCTCAGGGGATATTTCCTCTTGTGCCACTGATGTGTTCATCACCTCTATCTCGTCACTACTCATTTTTAACACTGAAATTCTGTACCAAACCGTATGAACCACAATTAATTAGAACGTTCGTGAGCGGCTCCCCCACCTCAACAAGGTTTCACTTCAAAAATGCCACAGCCGAGAATCGAACCTCGCTTAACTGATTGAAAGCCAACCACGCTGAGCACCAACTGTAAGCAAAGCCGCATAAATTGATTATATTATGTAGGTTCTGAAAATATGAGAGCTTGTTATGTTTTATAATGTTACCTACATCACACCCAAAATATAATATATTTTTAAAAATAATGTACAATGTACAGAAATAGAATCCCACACAAGATCGCGTAGTGCGCTCTAGCGAACGGATATTTTATCAGAGGGAGATAGTTTTAATTTTTTTTTTCTGTAAATTATTACATATTATCAAAATAAATAAATTAATTAAATAAATGTAATACAATTATCATAATATACGGATTAGATAATAATTTTAATCCAACACAATAACGCAAAGCGCGCTCTAGCGGAGTAATGTTTTATCACAGTGAGATAAGTGTTTTTATTATTTTGCAATATTATTTTCTTTTAAAAAATGTTCTGACCTACTAAAAAATAAGATATTGAATGAAAAAGGCGTTAAAAACAAAAAAATAATGTGCGATGGCCGAGAATCGAACTCGGATCAACTGCTTGGAAGGCAACTATGCTGACCATTACACCACCAACGCCAGTTGTCGGGATGAGCTAAGAAGCATTTATATGTTACTTCAAAACTTTGACTAGATCAAATGAACTTTAATCGGTGGTCCCGCATTTTCGTTTCGGTCATGAGTCGGTTTTACTCCGTCCCCGAAAATTCATTACGCGCCTAAAGAAGTTTCACTTCAAAAACTTTATATTTTAGAACAACAATGTTCCATTTGCAAATTTGCAGAGAAACTTAGTTCTATTTGCCGTAAGTAAAATATTTTAGGAGCAACATGGATCCATTTGCATTGTGTTCTATCTCAGTCGCTTGGGACAAGAGTGTTCCACCTGCAAAATGCGTGAAACTCAGAAAGTAAATGAAAAAAATCATTTATGAAATAGTGAATATACAAAAAAACGTCTCGTAATTGAATTATCTAATAAAAATAATCAGATAGAACCCCATGGTTCTGAATTTGGCTGATTTTGAAGGCGGCAAGGTTATTGCAAAGTTGTTTAAATAAATGCCACGTCCTTTTTTGTTTGAATGTTCTAAAACATAAAAATAATACAATTACAATACGTTCTGCGGTTTACCTATTTTTTATAAATTTCAATTTGTTGGTGTTTTATTCGGAATTCAATCATTTAACCTCAACATCTCAGTTTCGAAATGCCAATCTTGTGAAAATATCACACTAGAGTCCCAATTACCTACTCGGAGTTAGTGGTGCTACCCCATCACAATCTGGTTTTAGGTCGTGCGAATGAATGGAGCGGGGAGGGGAAGAAAATGAGAAAGAGGAAGGTTGAGAATTACAACGATAGCTTAAGGCCTATCTCCGTAAATCATTAATTTTAGAATGACGATGTGTGAATGTCAATTAGGCAAAGCGTGTGCCAAGACCGAGTTGTTTGGCTCTCTGCTTACACCTGCAGTAACGGTGCGATGGTTACTTAGATAGTTAGAGAAACTAAGTTTAAAAAAATCTGGAAAACGAGATTTAAACACGTAAAAGCATTATTAAGTATGTAAATATCTTTGGAACCTGAGTTAGAGATGCCATATTTTTGCAAGTGTAATTTTGGGTTCTCCTTTGTAGACTCTAGTTCATAACTTAATTTAGGCAAAAGTTGAGTTACAATGAAAGATATATGATTAAGTTTCTCGAATCTCTACATCTCCAATCTTGCAAATTACAATAAAATGTTTGCAAAAACGCTTTATTAAAATTTTAATGAAAATTCATAAGCTCGCATAGAATCAACGTATATTTACATATTTGCGGCTCGACGACCACTAGTCCTTGAATTCCGCCGTTTCGCAGCTTGCTTGTTTACCCACGGAGTAGACTTGTGGGTATTCTGAAGAAAATTGCTACCTTCTGCTTTATGCCATGGTTTATAGTCCGAGGATTTACACATCCATTCAGAGGGCCCCTTTACGCCTCTGCGTTTTGCACTAAACTGCATTTTATAGCGCGCCGTCATTTATCATCATAAACTTCTTCATAATATTTATGAGAAAGTGTTTTAGGGCGCCAGTTGGTCGCTGAGTATCGGGTTCAGTTCCCTTTTCTTCAATTACACAAAGACTCGTAGAAATATCACTCTTTTCCTGAAAAGAAATTCTAACCCCTTTGAGGTATTATGCCTCGAGACGTTGTTTAATCCGGATTACGAGATAAAACAATTCCGACGAAATGAATTTTGAACGAATTTAAGTCACCGCTGTTAAAGGATCGGAGGTTTGAGACTGTATACAGATACAGCCCAAAGAGAGGATAGACTTAAATGAAATAAATCCTTCATCACATTGCCGCCAGTATTATTTCGTCTTTAGATTCTATCGTTTTGCACTTATTTGGCGGAATAAGAGATAATAATGGTATGGGCAGTTAAATTGTGATTGTATAAAAAAAACCGCAAGTATTTAATTGCATACTGATTTTACTCAATTTCAACCACGCTCATGTGAACTGTCGCGGGATATAAAGGTAGTATCTAACAAGAGAAGAAGATAGATGAAATGCCAAATGGTCGAGTTATAACAGGACTTCCCTGCGCTCAGTCAATTATAAACTACTAATTAAGTTTATTATAATGTCACTTCTAAATACCTCAACAAAATAAATTTGTGTGAAAAATATTTACTTTATTCCAAGCAATTTTTTAAAATTAATTCATACCCACTTGGTGTCTTTCTGGTGAAGTGATGTTGATCGTCAAGTTTTGTTTTTCTAACAAAATGGCTTTACGTCCAACAATTTATTTCAAAAAACATTGATTAGATCCCGGGCTAGAATATCATTTCTCAGTTGCGACCGTTTCCATTTTTATTTTCAGTGCCTTGTCCTGTCTCAAGTTACGTTTAGATTTACGCGTATTAGTATTATCGTCTTCGTCATTGATTAAATATTACATTGCTAGGTATAACCTTCAAAAGTTATTACAATTATATCAAACATAAAAGCGCTTATTTACGTCCAATATTTTTTATTAGTCGATGGCTCTATTGTATATCACCAACTATAGTATAATCTTTCGCGTGGCTTCCTTGAGGTGTTTTTTATAATAGACGCTTAATAATTTATTAGCTCTTATAACAGATGATGTGATGGAGGATAAGGGATAAGTCAGTCCACCATGGCTATTTATAACCCCTCGTCGGCCAGTAGCAGCAGACAGCCCTAAAGCTTTACTGTAATCCTCAGCGTATTAAACTCACCCTTGCTGTAGTACTACTTTCCTTAATGACGTTAATATTTCACTTCGTCAATATTAAAAACGTTTAGTGAGAATATGTTATTATCACGGTGAGTGGCACTTAACAACATTAGATTATTTATTTATTCACGCCGTATTTACTTTTACATGTAGTATAGATTCATTAGTATAGGAAAGTTGTACGAAGAAGTATAATAAGCGTACATAACATAATAATATGAATTTTCTTCAGTAAAAGTGAAATTGAACTAGCGAAATAATTCTTGGAAATTCTGGAAAAAACTTAACGTCTGGAACTTGCACCTAATAGATGTCAAATAAAAAAAATACAGATCATATTACGACTTATGCAGTACCGTGGATATTATAGCCCTCTTGTAACTATATTCCCGATTACTGCAACGGCATTTATGCCAGCCTTCCAAAATATCAAATTGACAAACTTCAATCAGTGTTTAATGCAGCAGCACGGCTCATAACCGGGGTTTCAAAATATTCGCACATTTCAGAACACCTTCGTAACCTTCACTGGCTCAAGTGCCCTGAAAGAATCCAGTACAAACTGTGCTGGATGGTGTTTAAATCCATCAATGAAATGACCCCACCCCACATCTCTGAACTATGCGTCCCGGAAAATACTGGTCTAAGGCAATCAACTCTTAGATCAGCAACATCATCAGCAGTAGGCAGACTGATAGAACCTAAGCGCAAGCCAAATACTAAGTTTGGTGATCGCGCTTTCGGAGTATCTGGGCCGAAGGCTTGGAATAAACTCCCTCCGGAACTCAGATCCATAACAAGTCCAACAGAATTCAGGTCTAAACTAAAAACTTACCTTTTTAAGCTGTCATACCCTTAAATTAAATATACCATTCCTAAGAGAAAGTCCAGTTATATTCAATTTTCCAATTATGTCCTCAATCTTGTATATAAATTTCGCTAGTAAACAATTAGATAATGTTAATTAAGTGTTAATCTCAAGTCACCTACCAGGTAAGTATTGTACTGTATATTATCTCTATAAATAGTTAGTAATAACATAGATCACTGTAGAGATTTATTATAAGTTTGTACAGCGCCCTTGAGGTGATTTTGCACCAAAACGGCGCTATACAAATCTTCCAATTATTATTATTATTATTATACAGTTAATATGTAAACTTTAACATTATCTTGCTGCAGAGTCTCCATCTTCTATCTTCGTGTCACCTGTTCCTATACTTCATTTTACTTAGCTTAACTTCACTTTATTTTTGTAATATTTATATTTTTTGTAATACCTGCATCAACTGTAAAGAGCCCCTGAGGTGATATCTCACAAAAGCGGCGCTATTCAAATTATCCAATAAATATTAATAAAATTATTACACACTCATGCCATGTCTAATTCAAATTGAAGGAAGAATGATGTCCTAAATAAAAAGTTTAATATATTTAATTTTTAATGTTACTATAGTTAAGTGTGCTGGTTTTTATACATCTCCTTCCATGCGCTCCAATTCAAAATTCAAAATATCCCAATTAAATTTATTAGCCTTCTTAACAATGTTAATACGATTTTGTCAACAAAAATCAGGAAACAAGGGACACTTTACCACTTGACAATTTGAAAACAAATTGTAAACAACACACCGGCCCGCATAAATTAGGCAATTGATTTCATTAATCGTTATGTTAGAAAGGTTTACTTCAACATGATTTATTTTAATAGTGGGTAGTTAATTACTGATAACATTGAAATAATATTGCGTAAGAGAGTTATAAATAATTTTTTGTTCTTATAACAGCTGTGTAATCAATCTGTAAGGCTGACAGACGAGTATTTTAAAAGTTAACTAGTTCTTATAAAATAATCACAAGGCCAGAGTCTTATAATGAATCCAGGAATTGGATTGAATCTCTTTCTGCTTGAGAGCATTGTGAAAGACAGAGTACCAACATTGTCTGGGTTTTCACAGTAAAATTCCATTTGTTTTGTTTTGTTCTGTGTTTTTGAGTGAATCTTCTGCTATTTAGGTTTTCTTTGAGTGACAACCACCACGAATTGAATCAACAACCTCCACCATCTTATGGCGATGTGAGCGCCTGAAATGTGGCCTGCGAAATGTAATTTTATTTGTTTTGACGAAAAGCATGTAGGTGCCTTGTACATTACTTAGCGTCTCGCCTCTTGTTTCACTAATACGGTCTTCTTTATACCTTTATTATGCTTACCTTTTGTCTTCATACCGTTGTAACAATGCGTTATTCATTAATTTAATTTATCTTTGTTTAATCTTTACATAATATCTTGGTGGGGAGCTTTGGGAAAGGGAAAGCTTAGCATGACAGAACACAATAATTATTTAATTTGAAAGATAAAGCAATGTAACTTATCTAACCTAATTTTGGCGGAATTTAAATATTATCATTGGATACAAAACTATGTTTTTATTATTATTTTGGAAACAATCAGTACATGGATAAATGAGAGGTAAAGAAGTATTTCTTCTATTTCAGGGGTCCTGAGGAGTCTGTGGCAGCACGGGGGTCCCACCGCCCCTTTCCTCCACCTGGTGATGGCTTTCTGTCTGCTCTTGCCCCGCCTTCTGATGGAAGCCAGGCTCATAGAATCCGGTTTCCTGCCTCAAGGTTTGTGCTGCAAATTTTCAAAAATATTAATTTCGGTTGTTCGAGTTAAGCTTGTGTTCTATAATGCCATACTCATATGTATTAGTGACATGAAGCTCTATCGCGTAGATACAGCCATTTAAGAGATACACTAGTTTTTTTCTTTTAATTATAAAAAGAAAAACATAAGAGTTTCGAGTAACCTGACACTATTTGATAAACTACTACTACGCCCTTGAGGTGATTTTGCGCTATACAAATTCATCCAAATATTATTTATTATTATTACGAAGTTGCTTGTGCAATGATAACGGACTTAGTGAGTAGAGGAATTGAACCCACAACGCCTAGAAACCTGATGCATTTGTCAACTCAGCCGCCGACCGGTCGTATTTCCAAATGCTTCCAGTTTTTTTTTGTTACTTGAATTTCGTTTTTATTTTTCTAAATTGCAAAAGAACATTGGTCCCTATATACCAAACGTCTATGGGTACCTACTTATCCCGATAAGATCCCTCCAACACAGATGCATCTTGGCCACGTCAGTCGTTTCTTGAGATATTGTTCCCGTTGCAGTATCCTGCATGATTGATGCGAAGGCTTGGCATTAACTCAGAATTAGGGGTGACTGAGTGACTTTCTGGACCATTGACCGTTAGAAGGTCCTCTCATAAATAAACTTACGCTGCCCTTCCTCAAACAGGAAATTAAGCAGCTCTATGGAGTCTTACCCCTAGAAATAAGGCTGCTTGGAATAAGGCCGCTTGATTTAATTTTGCCAGCCTGCCTTCAAAAGATACAGAAATGATTAATATCTCGGATTAAGCCAAGAATGAGAATATCATTGTATTACAGTTGCTGAAGTTAGATCAACAGTTGGATAATGAATAGCGCTGTAAATTATTGAAGCCTGGATTAAACAGTTGATTTGATTCAGATGTATTTTGGGGTAAAGCCACAGATCTCAGAGTAATAATTAAGAGCAGTTATCCTTCTTAACTGCCGATTATTGACTAAATATTTATCCAACTAATAACTACCGATTATTGATGTGGCATATAGTATATGATACTAATTTGCATCACGGTAAAGCTTCCAGCTTTAGTATTCAAAGGCGCTTAAAAATAATAACAGCTGCTAAACTTATGACTAACGAAGTACAACTAATTAAGTTGAGGTAATTTTTCACAAAAACGGGGCTGTACAAGTTAACAAATAGGAGTAAATACTATATATTATGATAGATGATGACTATTACGACTTAAAACACTATTGAGTTATATAGGTCGAACTAGTTTATTTCCATTGTTCTGAAGAAGGTTGAGTGCAACCGAAACCGGTCGATCTATAATACTCAATAAAGTGGTAACAAAGTACAACTATATTTTTTCATTTACATTAAATATTAAGTGTTATACAAAGTTTTGGTTTTCTAAGAAGAATTATATAAGACAGTGTTATCTGCGAGATAAAATTTGGATAGATATTGAATTCCATGATGTCTATTTTTCGTCTGACGAGTTATCAATACGCCACAGCTGTAACTATTCGGAAAGATTGGATATAAATCAGACAGGATACATTGAATCTGTGAATCCAGATAGGCAACGGGATCTTAGAAGAGGGAAGGGGAGAAGGGCATTACATTATTGGTTTTTGGGTTCGGGTCGGGTGGAAATTCGGCCAGATTCTCAAATTGATAGGAACATCAATCAAATATAGGAATCTTAATTTTATTCCAGTGGTCAGATTTTTTCGATCTATGCGGAAGTATTTTCATTTCTATTTCCGTCTCATTTTCCTACCATCTATATTAAATTAATTCAAATAAAGATAGCATTTTTGTAATAATAATATTTTGAGAACACAACAAATTCAACCATATAGGTTCATTGTATTAATAAATAAATTTGTTTGCGTATACATATTAGACTAAGCGTAGGCATCTAAGTATGACGTAGTTTTGGGGTCAAGTCCCTAGGGATAGCGTCACATCGCGTTACACAAAAAAATAATTTAATAAGTAATAATGCTTCTGGTATTCCCTCACTATTCTTCCTCCACGCCATTACATTATCTTCCACTCTCTGGCTTTCACCTGATTTTTTAAGTAGGTAAATTTGATTTTTAACTTTTTTTATAAGTACAAAGATAACAAGAGATTCTAATTTTCATTACCAAATAAGGCACGGTTTGCTTTTGAAAATTAATTCAGTCGGGAAATGCTAAAATGTTCAATGTAACAAATATAAAATAAAACTTGTAAATTTACAAAAAAAAATGTTTTGAAATATATTAGGATAGCAGAGCTTTAGCATTTATTCTTAGATTGGGGGTCACCAAAGTACGGCCCGCGGGCACCACAAATCAAATGTTTTTATTTATTTATTTAACGAGCGATTGAGAACACAATAGGTAACTAATATACATGAAATTGAACATTTTAACTGGATTCAATGATATGAGATTTATCTTAAAAGATATTTATCCTAAACACTTTTCTACGTATAACACTCAAGTGTTATACATAGAAAAGTCACATTATAATTATGATTAATGAGATTTATGAAACTGTAACTTCCCATTGACAATTTTTGTTTGTAGTTGTGGATCAAGTTTATTAGCGGTAATTATCAGCAGCGACGTCAAATGCTTGTCAGTTAATTTTTATCTGTAAATATTTATAGGTAGATGTGAGTTGAAATATTCGGTAGGTTTGTGACAAAAATCGGTAGGTCGTCAAATATTTATAAATGCTAGATTATGTTTGCCTCCATATTATTTCCCTGCAATTACATAAGGTTCGATTTCCTTACAATATAGCTAGATCTTTGTCCTAGGTAATCAGTGGAGGAGTGTGACCCTTAGGCTAAAAATTGGGAAACCCCTGTCTTACATTTTCGATTGATTCTTGAATTTTATAATACTTTTATCTGGACATATTTGAAGGGAAATGTGAGTTGTAAATGAATGAACCTGTTCAAGCCATGTCAGGTTTTGTAGCATAGATCAAACAGGGTCGAATATATTTTTATTTTTCATTCCTGGTTATTTTCAGGTATTTTCTTCATTCAGCTATCAATATCAAAACACCTCATGAGCTGACTTTTGAACGTACCGCCTACGGAAGCGGAAGTATTAATTTTATCTGGCAGGGCTGAAAAGGCTCCTCGCGCGGTAGTTTGTCGCCCTCAAATCTGTTCTGTAGCCACTCGGAGAGGCGTTACGCTTTTTATACACCCTCTCATACCCTCTAACACCCTTCTGCACCCTTTGGTGTCTTCCTCGCCCTCGCGGCACGTCCTTGCTCTACAAGAAGTTCAGCAACTTGAAGGCGTGAAAAGGGTCATTATCACTGATATAATTCAGGGTTCTAAAAAAATGACAAGACTTCGTGAACCCCATTCTGATCTTAAATGTATTTTTTTTTTGATTTTTGTGATAAAAGAAAACTAGCAGATAAAAAAAAAATTGTGAGTAATCATTTAAAGGTCGCTTTAAAAACATGACTTCTTAGGCTCTATCTAATTATTTACAAACAGATACAGTGCCAGGTCACTTTAGATAAATATGCTTTTATTTGAAAGTTTAAGCTTGGAAAAGACACTGATTACCAGAAGATACTATTATTGACAGCCCGGTTTCGCCTAAGTTTCATCACATTTAATTACTATCGAACATTTGAGGCTTATGGGCGTTTTGTCTTATTTTTGAGAACTTAGTGGATACTTTCCAACTTCATGTCGGATAGCATTGCAGTCTGAAATTTGAATAGAAATACCTCGGGGTAAACAGAAATAACGTACTTGCTAAACTCTTGTTCATATTAATTCGATTAGCCTCGTATTTTTATTTTATCGACTGTTCTTTTTTAAAGTAAAGCTTACATTGCTCTTGGTATGTTTTTGAACTTTAGTTCGGCATAAAGATTTTTCCTACCTGTTGATAACTTTGATAATACACAAGCTGAAAATAAATTGAATAAATTTAACAAGGTATTTCTCTCTGATACAAAAAGCTTTACATGAAATCATTTACGCTTTTTCCTATTCTTTCAGTTAAGGTTTTTTTGGAATTTTCTCGATTAAACACCCTTAGCGATGTAGAAGCGTGATGTTGTCACACCCTCCCCCACAATCTTCCCTTGTAAGAATAGGGAATAGGGTGATGCCTTTGGTCTTAGGGACAAAATCGATGGTTCATCAAATAGAACAGCAACACAAACGAATTGCGACCTTCTTTGATTCAATTCACTTAACAACCCCTTTGGATTGATGTAGGTTAAGGAATATTGGCCTCAGGGTATAAAAACATAGATAATAAAAACAAAAGGAGATATGGCATAGAAATGTGTCGACTATTGCTGAACAACGACCAAAGTGCATGGACTATCAAAGCGGCGGTGGAGCCAATAAATTTAAGTTATGCGTGTGGTGTGTAGGTAGACGCAAAGGCGAGGCACCGCTATACGTAGATGCGATTTACAATAGAATGAGTGAACGAAATTTGCGACACATTAGTTTGTGGCCCTTCTCCTTTGTTTCTATCATCTAAGATATAAAGGACGCGGTGGACTCTCTCCCTGCAGCAGCTGGTCCAGTTTCTTCACCACCTAGGATTCTTGCTGCGGAGTCTCCATCTTCTATCTTTGTTGAACGTCACAGCGGTGCTGCCAAGGTCTGTTATATATGTGAAGATATTGTGTCAACGCTTTATTAGCAGCAGACACATACCTGGACGGATGACGCACCTCGTGCTGGCACTGTTGGTGGTTGCGGTAGACTCTCTCGCTGCAGCAGCTGGTCCAGTTTCTTCATCATCTAGGATTCTTGCTGCAGAGTCTCCATCCTCTATCTTCATGTCACCTGTTCCTGATCTTCATTTTAGTTAACTTCACTTAACTTTATTTTTGTAATATTTATATTTTTTGTAATACCTGCATCTACTGTAAAGCTCCCCTGAGGTGATATCTCACAAAAGCGGCGCTATACAAATTATCCAATATTATTATTATTATTATTTAGAAGTAGTTGTTTATCGTGGATAATATTTTCACATTTTTGACTACCCGCCATGATAAAAAAATGACACCGGTAAACAGAAAGTAAACAAGTTGATTTTAGTTTCTTATTATTTTTTAATTGTTATCTAGTTTAATTTATATAATAATGATAATGCTTTTAGGAAGGCGAAATAGCTATGAGGCGTAGTAATAATTATACAGAAGAACTTGTTTATAAATATACGGTGTTTCTATGTATTAAAATTAATAATATTATTTAGTATATAAAAGAAAAATGAAACAAAAAAACTTGATTTTGGATTATTGGTTTATCACCGTTCTAGGCTGTAATAATCTACAATTATGTATTTAGTGTGTATAAAAATTAATAAACCTTTTTACCTCCTAAACCACTCTTAATCATCGTCAAAATGATGCACAAAGTTAAGCAAAGTTAGTAGATTTTTATTTTTATAAAATGGAATCACTTAAATTCCTACGAAAATATAATGTGCTTAAAATAAAGCTGCCTGACTCCCCATGAATTATAAAGCTATTTTACAAACTTTTGGTGATCAATTATTCCGGTAATTATTCGTGACATTCATAAAAAGTTTTACATTCTATAATTTGCGAATTAGTACATTTCTTTGCTGGAGTGCGGACAGTTCGTTCCTATTTTATATCATGACTTCGAAAAAACTTCGTATCAAATCGATTTTTTCCAATTCGAACGGATTTTCCGTACAGAAGAATACATAAAATCATCCCGCTGATGGGAAAATCATCCACCATCTCTTATCGATAATGGGCAGTGACTTGCAAAATAAAAGACGAATATTTCTTATAAAAATACTCTCCTGAAACTAACTCGAATATTGTGTTATACTCGTATATTTCAGATTTTCTAGCAAGAAAATTCTTCGATACATAAATCTTTTGCTTGTGGAATTAATTATATTTAACGACAATTTAATGTTTGTTTTTTTACTCTGTGCATTATAATTGAATAGGAAAACAAAAGCAATTTGAATTCACCCTTTCGCTGTTTTTCCCCCATCAGTTTTGGTAAAAATAAGGGATGTTGCAGGGACCTCACTATTTGAGTGTTTTTATATTTCGTACAATGTCCCATTCCTTTGAGATTTATGAGATATATTGCCCTTTAAGTTCTAATCAAATTCTTTTTACCTATGTCATTTGTAGCAAGCCCCGCAGTTATATAACTTAATGTTACTTCTATGGGTGCTTCTGATGGGAATATAAATCATGGTGGTAAGTTATTGGAATATTTTGGGAAGATGCTTTCTTTTCGAATGATGGTGAGGAGTTTTTTAGAAAGATAATGAAAACGATTAACTATCAAGTAGTCTTTTTAAATTCATCTATTTGAATTTTTGTTATGTTTTCTTGATTGAATAAATGAAGGAATAAATTGATGAAGTGGAAATTAACCCATTTCCCGACATCCGATCGAGCTGAAACTCGGCAGGTGGACTCGTTTTCGATTACAATCCATTATATTGGTAGCAATTATGAACATATACGCATTTTTTGTGTTGTTGACTCCAGTCCATGGGGAGGAAGGTGCAATCCTCAGTCAAACCCAAAGAATAAATTAAATACATGTATTATTAAGCGCACTTGAAGTGAAATGACACTAAACTGCGCTATATAAATGCCATGTTATTATTATTATTATTATTATTATACTAAAAAACTTTTATTTTTATTTTTTCTAAAAATAAAGACAAACATTTCCGAGTTGTTACAGTCCTGACAATATTTAAAAAAAATGAGGACAATATTAATCATTTAAAAGAAAAGGGGGGGGGGGGCGTATGTGTGGTAAAACCATGTATGATCGTGTGAGAAATGTGGAGATCCGCAAAGAGTGCCAGGCTGATGAAGGTTTAATGAGTAAGATCAAGAAAGGGATGCTTAGATGGTTTGGGCATGTAAAGCAAATGCACGAAGAGAGGAGTGTAAGGAGAATATACGATGCAAATGTGAATGGTAGCAGAAGTCGGGGACGCCCGAGGAAGACATGGCACTACCAAGTAAATCAGATACTTGATTCGAGCCATGTCAACAGTCAGAATAATAGAAGAGTATGTATGAGACGATGTATGAATGTTAATGAGGCAAGGAGTGTGTGCCAAGATCGAGTTGTTTGGCGGTCCGTCCTCTCTGCCTACCCCTGCTGCGAAACGGCGTGATGGTTAGCTAGTTAGTTAGATAATAGAAAAATGTAAAAAAGAAAAGACGAAAAAACCCAGGGCTTCCATGAACAAAGAAATAATATTATTTTTTATTTATTTAATATAGGGACCGAGTATTTTTCTATATTTCCTGTTTCACATTTTTAGTTTGAGTGGTTAATATTATTTTCAACGATTAGGTACATATTAAACTCTGAGGTTTTACTCAATAAGTTATTACTTGTGCAAGGATGGATGACTTAACTAGCTCAGGAATTTAACTCGAGGTATTTATTAACTTAGCCACTATTTTATCGTAAAACGTTACAATTTCAATATCCAAACAACCTGCAAAAAGGCAGCTTTTTCTACACCACTTTTCAATAAAAGCTTGCAGTGGTGGTACCAAGTTGCTGCAATTATTTCGCTCTGTCGCATGCCGTTGTCTATAAGAGAACGGAGGGGCCATCCCTTCCAGACGATCCACCGCTCTGCGGCGGTTTCTTCTCGGCTTCATTCTCATTGTTTTTATCTCATCTGCATTCAGGGAGGAGGGACAATGGACCGGAGCCAACAGTCGGATAAGAGAGGCAACAATATGACATTCAATAGAGAAAAAAACGATAATGGCCTTTGAATTCTTCCCCTTGACTGGAAGATGAGGGCTAGAGAATCGCTTTCAGCGCACACGTGTATCATATGTTTGCAGTTAGCATTTGAAAAAGCAATATTATAAAACTTTTATTCATCAATTTATTGATGTTTTATATGTTTTGACAACACATCGCCTCCTTAGACTTGTAGTATCGTGGACGACAGGGTGACACATAGCTCTATTTTATATTTCAGATTCCACAATAGTAATATTCTCAGTATCTTCCTTGTAACAATCCACCATTCAGAATTGAAATGTTACTTGTTACTTAATGGCTTAAGCTGTGCTTAGTCACTAGATCTGAAAAGTCAGACTTTTCCAACGTTCCTCTTCTGCATTTTCATTATTTTTCCATTTCCTTAAATGGTTTCCATGGTCCATCTTTCTATTGGCAGTTGAGTTGAAGCACTTCTGATATGTTTAATTTCTAATGTTTAATTGCCTGTGGTTTAGCAAAACCTTTCAAGACACAAAATAATAATTTTACAGGAGACTATAAAAACGAATATTTACGAATTCGTAAAAGTATTTCTTTTACAAAATTTCATTTTTATACAAAAAATTTAACTATGTAAAATATTGTAGTTCTATTTATAATTATGAGAGTTTTGAGGGTTGAGTAATGACATTTACAGTTTTCTCGAAATAACGTAAATAAAAATTATGCGCATAAATTTAGTTTCTAATATTAAAAATGTCTTAATCACCAAAACTTACTTTACCGTATGACACTATTCTATATGAATCCATTGAAAAGTAACGTTCCCAAAAATGTGGGTTAAAGGTATTACGAAAACACAATCGATTAAATTTCAATTAATTTATTCTTTTGTAGTTTTCATCGGCAATAAAGGCTGCTTAGTCCTTTAGTATAGTTATGTTAATATTGCAGATGTTGCAGAGTAACACAAATAGTTACAAATAAGCCTAACACACATAGAATGACCGGTCAGTGGCTAAGTTGGCATCGCGTCCGGGTGTAGTGAGTTCAATTCCTCGGCTGGCTAAGTCCCCCATAATCATAATAATATTTGGATGATTTGTAGCTCCGTTTTTGTGCAAAATCATCTCAAGGGCGCTGTACAAATATATAATACATATCTACAACGATCTATGTTATTACTAACTATAGACAAGTCAAAATATTATCAATTTACGTCAACAGATTGCATCCACCGGTTCTTGGATCACTAATAAAAAGCTATATGTACAATGCATTTGATTGATGAACGTGATGCTATGTACCTATTATTATTCTTATTTATTTATATTTTGTACAGGCAGATAATATACAGCACCATACATACCTGGTAGGACACTTGAGATTAACAATTTTTTATTGTTTATTAGAGGAATTTAGATACGGTTCGCACGCATAGGACGTAATTGGATTTTCAGTTATATATTTTAATGAGAGTCTTTCACCTATTACGACATTTGTAACGTTTGCCTTTCTTTAAAAATGGAAAAGGTAATTTTTACCATATCCAACCTTTTTTACGTTCTTTTTATAGTTGTTCCTTCAAAATTAAGATAAAACGCTTCCATTTGTCAAGTGTTTCAAACAACCCTGTGTGTTTTTACAACAGGGGGTTGTAACGGCCATGGCCAGATGAGTTGCGATATCGCGCCCTCTATTCGTGAAGTGCATACCCCCTTCCTCCTTCCTCGGTAGGTAACTTTAGAGCAGAAAGGTCTTTAAAGCGTTCTCCCATCTGCGAGCATGACTGCTCTGTTTCTTTAACGACTATTAGATGGAAAAACGCACTTAGAAATAATAGCATCGTAGACCCGTGTTTTTCACAATCTGTACTCGTTCAATTTGCTGGCTCGGAAATTTCGTAGGGTTTTCTCTAGTTGGGTACTTCATTTTGACATAATACTTTATACTATCTAGGTACATACACATTTTGGCTCATATAGAATAAATTGTTGGAGTATAGGACTCTAGTCAAATTAAAATCTCAATCAACTTAAATACCACCATATTTTTTTTAACAAAAATGTTTCGTAATTAAAATAATTACCAAAATCATAATTTTTCAAACCCCGTCAATACGATCGAAATCAAGCTGACGTGACGTCACAGGTACCTCGGTGTGACGGTTAACAGAAACGCCGTTCCCAAAGGGTTAAGATGAAATAAACAAATCCCAAAAGAAGTAACCAACCAGAAATAAAAAAAAAGAATTTAAGCGAAATCCGCGTGGTGCAAAATCATGAAAAATTGGCCGACCGACTCGTGAGGGAGCGGCCTTCTTATCTCTTATCCTTGTTAACGTTTTTTTTTTAATAATTTTCATTAGAGTAAAAATAAGAAAAGAAACGTTAAAAGTTTTTAAGAAAAATATTAGGTTTTTTTTGATCGATACATGTCTTTCTTTTATGAATCTCAATTATAACGACACTTTTAGTTAGTCTAATCCGAGAAAGAGTGGAGAAATTTAGTTTATTTAACATAATAGTAGATAATAATAATATTTGCCTTATTCATATAGCGCCGTTTTCGTGAAAAATTGGAACAAATGTAATTGGAAATTTCATAATTAATTCAGATTTTTTTAAATAGTGTGTTCATTAATGAGCGTGTTTAGGAGAGGAAAAACAAATTTTACGTTGGGAGGTACCTACATCAGTACAAGGATTTGATTAGAATTACCTTCCTAAATGTGATTCGTACACATTTTAGAATGTTATATAATATACAACCGCGATCACGTATACTGTTAATTAATTAATACAAATCTGTTTTCAGATAGAAACATATGTATATTTATTGTATCGATATATTCACGTCACGGACAATTCACCTGAAAACGTTCGGCAAATTCAAACTTAATCCTTCAATGGGATCCAACCCTCACGATTCAGCACCCCCTGTTTAAACTATAATCCCCGTATAATTGATATTGTTTTACTGTACATTTATATTTATCTACATGCGTTTCTGTAGGCTGCGATTCAAAATAATACTGCCTAAGTGAAATTGTTTATTTCCAATAAAAGCTTATGTAGGTAATTAAATAGCTTTTGTGGCAAATTAGCCTATCATAAAAACAACAGTCAAACTTCTCCGTTTCGATATAGATTCGGACTTTTCATTTAAAAGTCAAATATATAGGACTATAAGCACTGTTTTTTTTCACCTAAGAAAATTCAAGTCTGTCCAAAGAAACCTTCCTACAGAAGCAACAAAACAACTTATCAACTCTTATGTAGTCTCACTTCTCGATTACTGCAATGGAATTTATACCAGCCTTCCAAAATATCAAATTGACAAACTTCAATCAGTCTTTAATGCAGCTGCACGGCTCATAACCGGGGTTTCTAAATATTCGCAAATTTCAGAATACCTTTGTAACCTTTACTGGCTCAAGTGCCCTGAAAGAATCCAGTACAAATTGTGCTGGATGGTGCCGGAAAACACTGGTCTGAGGTAGTCAACTCTTAGATCAGCAACATCATCAGCTATAGGCAGACTGATGGAACCTAAGCGCAACTCAAATACTAAGTTTGGTGATCGCGCTTTCGGAGCATCTGGGCCGAAGGCTTGGAATAAACTAGCTCCGGAACTAAGATCCATAACAAGTCCAACAGAATTCAGGTCTAAACTAAAAACTAACCATTTTAAGCTGTCATACCCTTAAGTTAAATATACCATTCCTGAGAGAAAGTCCATATATATCCAATTTTTCAGTTATGTCTTAAATACTAGGTATGTCTAAATTTCGCTATTAAACAATTAATTAAGTGTCAATCTTAAATGACCTACCAGGTAAGTATGGAACTTTATATATAATCTCCCTATATAGTTAGTAATAACATAAATCATTTTAGAAATGGATCGTATATTTGTACAGCGCCCTTGAGGTGATTTTGCACAAAAACGGCGCTACACAAATCATCCAAATATTATTATAATTATTATAATGCTGACACTTATTAAACAACTCTTTAGCCTTGTATTTTTATAAGCTTACGCATAATCGGGAATCATAATTATTATTCGAAAATAAAGTACTTTGTATACGAATGAATTTATTCATTTGCTGAATCAATTTATTCAAATGATATCGTTTTAATAATGCGTAATTGGTATAATAATCTAAATTCGATCATTTTAACCGAATGTCAACAGGAAGCCACATAAATAATATTTGGATGATTTGAATAGCGCCGTTTTTGTGCAAAATCACCTCTAGGGCATATCAAACTATCTATGTTGTCTGTCTATCTAATATAACAACATGTTCAATTATTGCATCAAACGAATATATTCATATTATGTTGCTGCATCTAAAAATGTAGTAGGTAGGATGGTAGGTATACCCGTGGCTCTATCCTACCGACTTTATTTTGGGTATGCTCGGAATTAACCATTCGCTTGTCAGAAGAGATGTACACATAACCACACATTTCTTCAGACTGAGTCGTGGATGGTATGAAAACACGGTTACCATGGAGAACATTCATTTATATTCCCAACATGAACATATATTGTGAACATTTATTTATTTCTATGTTACCAATGGTTATCTCCGTCACCTACAACATAGACTGTTATATCTCCCAGCTTCCAGGACAACTTGCCAATGGTCATGCCGGTAAGAAGAGCAATCGTTCAACATTTTGGGAAGTGTCTCAATAATAAAGAGACCATTGGATTTTACTTGCTCTCTCCCCAATGGCAGAGAAAGTACAAAATAAGACATTTATTTCTTGTAGACTTCGGGTACTATCCAATGTTATATCCATCAGCCTGGCCATAGGTAATGCCGCTTGGAAAAATGATTTTATTATTTAGTAACTTATCACCTGGCTTAGATATTTGTAAACATACATACATGTAATGTGTGTTTAATATTGGATAAAATTCCTGAAAATGTAGTTCCATTAAAATAGTTAAATTTCCACAACATAAATAAACCATCGTTATGAAAGTACCAATCGATGAATTCAATAATTATTTTCACACTCATTTTGTTGACACGCACGTTTTTGAGCTACGACTGTCCTCGTAATTAATTTTGTTTGAGTTGAAACATTTGGGTGTTCAGAATTAATTGAATTCCGATGAAATCCACGTGGAAATTGAAAGTACTTCAGTTTAGCGATCGTCGAGCCGCCAGGAAATAAGTTCACAAATCTAAATTCTCGTGTAGCCCGCGACATCCGTAAATAAACGTTTTATTTTGTTTTATCAATCTAATATTTGAAAAATATCCCTATGGTGGGATTTCATGAAAATAGAGCTATAAAAGATGGCGATTTTTTATTACATGTTTATGCACTAAAAAAAATTAACAAAACAACAAAAATATTCGAAAAAAAAATTTCAGTTCGCAACTTATTTAGCACTGTGAACACAGGCACAATTAGGATGTATATGGCTCTAGGCTACTTTGAAATATCATTCTAGGGACAGTAAATAATTGCTATCAAAATTAAAAATAGATAGAACCATATAATTTTTAATTTGAGAGGTTGGTTTGGTAACCGTCGCCCCGGGAATCATTTATTGGATAACCAACATCTCTGCCTTAGGTCACCCGGAGTGGTTCGTTACATTTGGTGATTTAGCAGGGGTGCCCGGGTTCATCGGGTAAGGTGTGTTCAGCTGCGTAGAGTCCCAGATTGGTATAGGCTGGTTTGGGGAGACCCTTTGACCTTCCTAACTGGTCTCTGCAGTAGGAGGAATATATTCATATGTTCGTCACTCCTGTGCACACATATCTCTAGATTTCTACTCAACCATCATACCCTTTACCTTTCCAAAACTTCATCTCCTTCCTTTTCCTTAAAAAAGTCCCTCCACACAGCATCCCAAAAGATGACATAGGTTCTGAGGGAAATTATTTTCCTCAGGGCTTCCTGTGTGGGGTTAATGTAAAAAAAACAAATGTAGTGGTATGTAATCTATAAGTAGTAATTTTGTGTAAACTTAAATGTTTTAAATAACTAAAATAAAAAATATATATATTTTAAATATGTAAAACAGCTCGTTTGGAAATCTTCTGTTAAAAAGAAAAAAATATTGTTGGGATCGGGCGAAGTGTGCTAGAAAAGATACTTGTGGTAGTAAAAACATCAATACGTATAATATTATGTCGACGCAACTATACCCATCTCACTTTAACGTTCCTGCATTCCTCCACCTGTCCCTGCCTGACAGTGCGGAGTACATACCTATATCAGTGACATTCCAACATTTTTTTGCACATGACCAGTATGTTGAGAAAACCTTCGCAGTGAACATGTTAAGTGCTCAATGAGTGTATAATATCGAATCTATTTCGGAAGCCTGTGAAGTGATCACCCGCAGTGTCCCACGATTTTTTAATTATTTATTGAGTTAGTTTATACATTTGAATATAAACTAATATAAACAAGATCATATTTCATTTTGTAATTTTACATATTTTTACAATGAATATAACATTTCTTTTTAAATACATTCATTCTTCCTTCATTCTTCAGACTTTCAGGCATTTCATCATACATTTTTAGTCCTTTGTACATTAGGCAGTTCTGTGATTTTGTTTTTTTCATATGTGGCAATCTAATCCTATTTACATTTCTGGTTTCGTAATTATGAACATCTCTATTAAAAACAATTTCATCCTTAAAATATTTTGGCATTTGGTTGTTCATGATTTTATGTACAAAAATTAACACATTAAATAATAGTCTCTTTTTTATAGAAATCCAATTTAGCTGTTTTCTCATTTGATCTATGCTTGCGTATTTTCCTTTTCCTAGTATACATCTCATAGCTCTATTCTGTATAACATCTAGCTTGTTCAAGTTTCCTTCATTGGCCAAATACAACATAGTAGAGCAATAATCTAAATGTGGAGCAACTATAGTTTTATAAATCAGCTCTTTATAAATCAGTTTTATAAATCAGATTTGAACAAGACTTATACCAAAGACCAGTGGGGTAAGTAAAATACCTTTCCAATTCTAACTGTTAACCACAGTTATCCCGATAGTTGTGTCTGATATTATTTACAGTCCACAATAAAACCACAAATTGATTCGCATACAATAATTGCGGCTCCGGTATACCTCGTTGATCATGAACCTAACTTTTGAAAAAAAAAAAAAATTTTAATATATTGTGTCGTACGGTAATGCCGTTTCATCTGTAAATTATTGTTTTACTTTTTATAAGTCGCAGAAAGAATTTTTCATATTTATTTTCTACTGCCGATTCTCAGAAAAGGCCAAACAATCTCTTGTCAAAATCGTTTCATGTCGCGTTTACATCAATCTTCTGTCAAGCCATATCCTTTATTCCTCCTTTTCCTGTTCCCCTGGTGAAAAATAAAATGCAGACTGTCTTTTTATACGCATATATTATATTTTACAATGTTGCTATTGTAACGTAAATGCATATGAAATATAAATGAAATAAAAAAAAAAACAAGTAATCAAAAAGCTATTTCACTTCAAACCCAGAAAAAATTATATATGGAAACAAAACTTTCAACATTAAGTAAACTATATAAATATAATACATGTCTCCTTATATACAAAATTAATAATAAACTCATACATATAAATACAGAATTCATTAAAACGTCCCAAGTACACATACATACTATTCTATGTGTTTTATGCTTGTAAAAAACAAAGCGAGAATGCAAAACGTTATTTTACCCTCGATTTTCCCTGGTTTTTTTATGTTGACTTTTCCCTGCTACTAATGCCATCTATCGTTTGATCAAAGAACCAACCGTCAGACTGACATCCCGAAACTTGCTCCAAATTGCTTGAATTTGGGTTTGGACGGAACGCCATTTGACCGCTAGGTTTTTATTAGGGGATCACATTTGCAGACGGCCTTTGATCTTGTTTCCATCGGCAAATGAGATTTTCGGCCATTTGTAGATTTATGTCCTGGTAAACTGGACGAAAAACTTTATCTCAGAAAACTCTGAATGCAAAGCGATGCGGGTCCATGTAGCTACATACATTGTAGGACATATATGTAAATCGAACCAACGATTACTTTAAGAAATGTGAGAAACTCAATGAGTAATGTTTTTATTTATTTATTATGGAATTTTGTAAAAAGCTTTTGATGGTTATAGCACGGCCTTTTTTTGCTTCTGATTTAACTTCGTATAATTTTCACTAAGCGTTTTAGTATTTTGTGTTTTTTTAATTATTTGATTCATACTTTAAAAAAACTTAAAACCATCAGGAAAATAATTTTAGATTCTAAAATCAATTCGAAATTTTTTTGGACTCCTCGCGGTCTTTCTAAAAATTGACTTATATTTAAAGTAATTTATCTAAATGATTTTTTACTGTTTCACCAAATTTCTTAACATTCTGTTTTCTTCAAATGTTTTAAGATAATTTTCTAAAGAACTTAATATTCCACTCAGTACATTAAACTATTTTTTTTTTGATTTTGAACTTTAAAGCAGTTTTTATAGACCTGATACTTTATTTTTGTTGTTTGTTTTTGGGGTGTTATGCCGTGTTGCGCTAACTCCTTCTTTAGCCGACGTTTCGGACATCGTTGTAGTGTCCATCATCAGGGCAGATCCGGTAGATCCGAAGATCACATCTTCGGATCTTTATTTAGCATCACGGCAGTTGCATTGTTAATGAACCTAATAATCTGTTACATGATCCTTCATCGCAAGTGCGTTTTTCACTAAATATCTACAATAAATATTAGAAAACAAAGCCGACAAGTCACACGATTTCACTCCAAATCAAACATGTAATGAAATAAAACTACATAAGTTACAATGAAATTATGTTGATACGAACTAATGGCAGTAATCAAGCTAGAAATGTTTATTATTTTCATCACAAGACCGGGTGTTATTTGCTAGTTTCTCGGCTGGAAGCTTCGAAGCTTTTTTAATTAAAGTTCTTTCATGCCTCCATGAGGGAGATTGCGACGCTCTCAAGTCCTCGATGTCAGAGCCATAATCAAGATTTGTGTCTTTTATATAAAACTCAAGAAAACTCGTGTTTCTTCCTTTAAATATAACTGACGGGTGAGAATTAAATGTGAAGAAATGCTTTAAAAGCTCGTCTGTTTAGGGTATGTTTTTTGACGTATATTCTACGGTTATAATGTACACTTCATGAACGTGGCCCTTTATTAAAAGTCGTTTGCTTAAAATATGAACTCTCAACGTTGTTATTTGGTTGGTTCATGTGAGCCATATTGCACATTTTCGTTTATGTTTGAAGAATGTTGGTGTTCATATTGTGGTCATAAGTCAGTTAATTTGAAAATAAAATAAAGAGAGGATAAAACTGAAAACCTTCATAAGTTTAATTTCATCTTTGGAAAGATCGATCTTTTATGGCGACGTGAAGGTCACCCATAAAAAAACCATTTATGTTTGACACATTAAAGAATTACTTTGTAAGCAATTTTGCATACAAACTAACTAATTAACTAACCATCACACCGTTTCCCCGCAAGCGTAGGAGGAGAGTACAGACCGTTAAATAACTAGGCCTTTGAACACATTCCTTGCCTCATTCACATTCATACATCGTCTCAAACACACTTTTGTTATTCGTTTTTGTATGTTTTCTACCAAACATTCCCTCGTGAAGAGATTATCCTAAAAATACAAAATACTGAATAATATTAAATAAACTTATAGGAACCAGTAGATAATTCAATTTTCGCACACCTTTTCCAATTTCTGCTAAATGGTGTTGATACCAGTCAATTCGCACCTATAAACTCGCCTCGACTGCCTCTAGATTATAACGTGTATTTACTTCGATTCTACCTTCAATTTACGTAAACGTTTGTATGGCCTACATTCGTTTACCTTCCGAGAATACCAATATAATAAATAACCTATCATCGTGACTGGCGAAATAATAATATTGAAAAGTAAAACATGTTTTTCCGTTTCTCCTTCGTGACGACAACGTTTATATTCAATAAAATAATGTGGGCAAATTGTTGATCGATCAGAATTCTGTGGAACTCCTTATTAGCTGCGTGATTCCAAAGCCATTCATGGAAATGATACTTACTGTAAAATGGGGCGACTTTTGAATCTTGAATTATCTTCATAATTCTCGCTACCATTCAGAAATTATTGGCCTATTTTAAATAAAATTTTCAGGCAACTTGGATACAATGACGCTTTGAAAATAAGTGCCAAATTAGACGGTTTCTAGTTACATATATTCAAATATATTGATGGTTGAATTGTGAAGATGTTTTAAAATATTTTCTGATTCCTCATGGATTATATCAGTTTCGTGTCATTTATAATGTAAAATATATAAGCTTCTGTCGATAAACTACCATAAACTACCATAAACGAACTAGATTTTTTAAATATTTTTATATTGGAATTTGCGTATCGTTGTAAAGTTTACACAAAATGTAGCCCCTGTCCGAATGGTGACATTGATCACCATTTTTTTCCTCCCGAAACACATATATTTTAACATATATACCGAGAGTTTTAACACGTGCAATAAATATGACATCAAGTTCTCGTAATCGTCTTCATCGTCTTAAACGTTGTTATAAAAAAGTTTCCTAGGTGCAAAGTAGAAAATGATCAATCACCCCATTTTACGGTACGTTTTTCATTCCGTAACATTTTAACAGCAGGCTTCGTAAAACGTTAATGTAGGGAATGTTATTTCTTTCCCTCTATTACGTTGCTTTCCTACTCTTTGTTATTTACACCCAATGTTCAATTACTTCAGTTTATTGTGAATGAACGATTAATCTTACCAGTTTATTTTCACGGCTGAAATTAAACTTTTTAATCATAGTAGTTTATTCTGATCGAACTTGCAATTCAGTCTGTTAATTTTCGTTGCACATTTAAACACAAAAGATAGTATCTAGGTAATTATTATTTACAAAAACATCAAAATATGGCTAAGTAAACATGAAGATGAGAAATTATAAAATAAATATTAATACAACATTAGTATCACCAACACAACAACCAGTCTATCTCGGAACAAAAATCCCTAGTGATGAGAACTGTGATTATAAACAACTTATTTTATATGTGCTTATAAAATCAGTTGTTTTTTGGTACTTACACTTAATATAACACATGATAAATGTATCTTAAATAGTCATTAATAAAAATAAAATTAAAAGAAATACAATTTTCCATCGTTTGTTCAGCTTCAGCTTATGTCACCGTTCAATCTCTTCTTATCGCTCAACGATTCGAATAAATTCTTGCTATTGAAACTCAAAACGCATTAGAAATATATATATATATATATATATACATAGTTATTTCCCTCAACATAAATATATAAACATAGTTATTTCCCTCAACATAAATATATATACATAGTTATTTCCCTCAACATAAATATATGTACATAGTTATTTCCCTCAACATAAATATATATACATACTTATTTCCCTCAACATAAATATATATACATAGTTATTTCCCTCAACATAAATATATATACATAGTTATTTCCCTCAACATAAATATCCCGTATGGTAGCAGAAGTCGGGGACGCCCGAGACACGGTCAAGTGAATCAAATACTTGAGTCTAGCCATGTCAAGAGTCAGAATAATAGAAGAGTATGTATGAGACGTTGTATGAATGTGAAGGAGGCAAGGAGTGTGTTCTAAGGCCGAGTTAGTTAGTTAGATATCCCGTAAATTCAATAAAGCATTATTTACTTTTCTAAAAACCTTTACATTCGTTGAACTTTTAAATGTTTTTTTCTACACATTTTTTCTCGCTGAAACATCTTTGAATATTATTCTATGTTTCATGCTGTATGAATAACTGAGTTTGTTTTTGGAAAATCAGCATTTTTTTCGGCTTTATTATAAGCCATTGACGTATTTCATGAAATTTGCGCTGTAATAATTTGTACGTCAATATGGCATAAGTAAATGCTATGCTTACATTTTAGTTCTTCTAAAAGAAATACACAATTCTGAGTGCCTGAATGGCGGCTTCGAGTGTAAAATATGGGTAAATAAAATCCGGAAATGTCTGAAATCGCACATGTTCAGTGATGTCTCAATGTGAATATTTCTCTTCTCTCGTTCCATTGTAAAGTACGAACACCTATGTTAAAATTCTACTTACACATACAACATGGTTTTGATAGAATCTCACCGATTTCCTTTGTTACGTGGTTGGTTATGCCTTTGGAAATATTTTATATCAGTTTTATCGCTATTCAAATATTTTCGTATGAATTTTTTATGAGAAGAAAAAAGAAACCCTCAAAGAGCGAATCGAAATGATACCCTCTAAAATTGTTGTAAAAATTCAGAATCAAAATTTCATTTATAATATTAACATAATATTTAGCTCAAGAGAAAAATTGAGAACGGCAAGGAAAATGGGATAACACAACATTGTAATTGCCTAACTTTTCAAGATATTCAAACAGTGATGCCACAGTGACTCCGAAAGCATTACTTTATAATTTGTATATTTATGTTATTATACAGTTTTAAATTAGATGTGAATTCTTAGTAATCAGTTTCTATTTTCGTTATGGGAACATCCCCCACATGCCCAAGCAAATTAGGGATGTGTCGTAATTATAGAAGTTCGCATTATATATTTAAACTTTCCGATCAAGCCTATTTTCCAGAGGGAATATTCATCCGAGAGAACGGAGGCGTGGTATTCTGCTTTCAGAGCTTTTAGAGCAGAAATCGTCAACCCTGAAGAATTATTATTTATTCTTGTGTATTTTTTATTGTTTTATCATCTACATTTATGAATAACTCACGGAAAAAAGAATATACTGGGAATTTGTGATACCACGATGTACGTTTTATGTTAATCCTTTTTCAGTTACTCAAAATAAGTCTTTCAAAATAATCACATACTTAGGTAGATTTTGGTAAACGAGATATGTGCTTCTTGGTTGAGGTGGAGTTAACCGGAAAAAATCACCAATCACTATTCTAGATTCCCGAACTATTCCGAATACCTTCAGCAAAGATAACACTTTCGTAGAATATTCTTAACATTTCTCTGAAAAAACATGCAAAAAAAATGTGTAAATACGTAACGATTATTACACTACGTTGTCTTAGTTCTCGTCGTTACTCTACTACTTTCTACTTACTGACTTACTATTTATTCTCATCAACTGTATGCGGGTACATGCGTAAAAAAAAGGTCGGGGGATTTCTTCATGGATCTGAATTAGGACCTCTACTATTAATTATTATTTTTTCTTCTTATTTTAAAAGTTTCCGTGTTGATTACATTTACTTTTTTATGTTTATATCAATAAGCCAATGTAAAAAATAAACACACCGTACAACTACTGTCAATCGAAAATATCAGAAATAGTGTCTTGTTGTAACAAAAAAAACTTGATCATTTATTTATTTTCTCTAAGACCCAAACAAAAAAATGCAAAACATGTTTAAATATGTATTGCAAGGGTGTACAAATTTTTAATAGATGCAAATAAAAAAATTTCAAACCCTACACCATCTTTAATACGGTTACATAATTCAGTGAAACATTTTTAGCAGTGTTGCAGACAAATCACCGAAACTAGCCAATTATAACGTCTTGTAGCATATTTAGCAAATTTAGGTTTCCCATCTCTGATGTGCAAATAATGTTTCCAGTGGCGTAGACTGTTTAATATATTTTCCAGCGTTACTAGTAACAGCATCTCATCTCATCTCATCATACCACTCTACACGCTGTGTGCTCATACGTCTCAAACCCCGGAATATGTACCTACTCCACCGAGAAGAATTCGCTGGAAACAATTTCGTATTTGTTCCATTACGGGAACGAAGGATATGACTTATTTGTTTGCATGTTAAGCATACATTTTTTGATCGTATGTCGGCAAGTTTTACTTACGGCGGAGAATGTTTGTTATTTGTTCCCGAGGAAAGACGACGTCGCGGTGTGAAAATAGAAAATACCCAAATTATTTCAGATTTTTAATTTACTATTTTAGTTTTTTTTACAGAAATTGAAAAAATACAAATATATGAAAAAATACTATCAATGAAAACACAATTCAAAAAGGAATCATAAAGACCACACTGAAAGTACCCATAAGAAGGCTTTCGATTGAAATTTTCAATAGTTTTGATGTTCCAAATGTACAACAAATATATGCTAAAAATATACCATCGAAACTATTCGAAAATATTGAATCCTCTACAATACTGCGTATTCATCAAACAAGGTCAAATCACAATGATATCAAAAATATTCCAGGTCATAAAACCATATTCGGACAAAGAAATTATAATTATTTTGCGACGAAACTCCACAAAATCCTTCCCCTGATTTAAAGCGAACAGAAATTTTGAATGATTTTAAATCAAGAACAAAAATCTGGCTCAGGGGATTAATGAAAAAACTAGTGAGGAGGACTAAGAAATACAATTTACTATACATATATTTAATATTATATTTTGTATGTAAAATGTTTAAATGGTCGCTATAATAAAAAATAAAATAATAAATTGTACAACGAGTGTTGCCAAAGTAGTAACAAAGAGAGGAGATACGTGACGTCTTCGTTCTAGCATCATCTGTCTTTTTCGTTTTCATACAAGACGTTAGAAAAGAAAGAGGACTTTCGTCGACGGCGTATGTACGATCTCTGTCTGAGATTACTATATTTTGTTTAGTTAGCACATGCTGGCTTGTGAAAAGTTTGATTACATCACGCACGGCCGATTTAAATAATTGCAAGTTTCGTTAGCTATTGCTGTGCAACCAAAGATATTAGAAGAACGAGATGTGCTATGAGCAGTTCATACTGTGTGGAATTGTTTTGCCCAGTGTCGCCGGTTTTTTTCACCAATACTACTGCACACCTTCGCTTACGCTAAGGTATCCGCACTAATACATAGAACAGATTTCTGTGCGTACACGTCCCGACAGTATTCAAAGTACCCTAATTAGGTAGTACTCCGCCTACGGTCCGGCGGCCAACATAGCATATCTCGTTCTTCTAATATCTTTGTGTGCAACCAATGACACATTTTGTAACAACCATCAATTGAAATGTTTTCTTTTGGTTTATTAGTTAACTTTTTCCCCTTATGCTATAATAAGACAAGCTTCACCGTTGTACAGTTTGAGATTGAAATATCAAAGCATCAGTTAGATTGGACATTTTTTATAGCGCCAGAAAAATCACCTCAAGAACGTTGGACAAATTTTACTTGCTAGGCATTATCTTATTATGTATAAAAAGGTACAGAAACATACTTACCTGACAGATCATTTCAGATCACACATTTATTAGAACGTTTGAACTTTTAACTCACCTTTTCAGACAGTCATATCCATAAAGTCAGAAACCTTTCACCTTCACAGTTCGAGACATTTTAAATAACTTACTAAGTACTTACTAAGTACTTGAATCATCCAGTAAGATTGCTAATACAGCGCCCGTTGACTCATCTCTGCTTTTGGTACCAACAAACAATTCAATTAACTCATTAGATTATTTTACACCTATCACAACTAATGAAATTGAAAAACACATTGACAGCCTAAAACCAACAAATTCTTCAGGAATTGATAATTTATCAGGTAATACACTAAAAAAAATAAAACAATATATTTTAACTCCTTTGCAACATATTTATAATATATCCCTAAAAGAAGGGTATTTCCCAGAACAATTTAAAATCTCCACTATATTACCAGTTCACAAATCGGGTGACACGCACATATTAGACAATTACAGACCTATCTCCTTAGTTTCAAACCTTTCAAAAATATTTGAAAAATGTATCAAAAATAGAGTTATGAAATACCTAGAACAAAACAATATTCTGTCCGAAAATCAATATGGCTTCAGAAGTAAATTAAGCACTGAAGATGCAATATTCGATCTGACAAAAAATTTATACACATCTGTTGATCAAAATAAAAAAAGTCTAGCTATATTTTTAGACTTAAGAAAAGCGTTTGATACTGTAAATCACAATCTACTCATAAAGAAAATTAATCAAATAGGTTTCAAAAAAGATGCACTAAAAATTCTCACTCACTATCTCAAAGACAGATTACAAAAAACAAAAATTGGGAACTTTTATAGCAAAGAAACAGTGATAAAAAATGGAGTACCACAGGGGACTGTGCTTGGCCCAATTCTGTTTCTAATATATATTAATGATTTATGCAATGTTGTAATCCCTGGTAAAATTGTATCTTACGCTGATGATACAGCAATAATAGTAAATGGAAAATCCTGGCCTGAAACTTTTTTAAATGCAACAAAATGTATTTCATATGTCTTATCATGGCTTACTTGTAATAGACTTTTCTTAAACTATAGTAAAACATTTTACCTAACTTTTTATAAAAACAGTAAAAACAAACCTCCCAATAACCTTAAAATTAGACTACATAATGCTAACTGTAATAAAGTAACATGCACCTCTTGCTTTGAAATTGGAAAAATTGAAAAGATCAAATATTTGGGTATATATATTGACACAAATTTAAACTGGCAACCACAAATTAATAACACCGTTTCTAAATTAAGATATCTGACGTACATATTTTATAGACTTAAGGAAGTACTCAATGTTGACAAATTGAAAATGATTTATTTTTCTCTAGTGCAATCCTCAATTATGTACGGTATATTAGGATGGGGTGGCGCACTAGATACATTTATAAAACCACTACAAATAGTACAAAATCATATTATCAAGGTTATATATAATAAAAAGAGGACATTTTCGACTGATCAATTGTACAAGGAATCTCAACTATTCAATCTCCGTAAACTATTTCTACTTCAAAGCCTGAAATACGTCATGAAAAACCAAAATAAATTTCAAAAATATGAACCCAAAATAAACTTTAGAAGAAATCATGTATTTTATACCCCACAAACCAATACCAAACTAATGCAAACTCACAGTAGCTTTATTGGACCTCGCACTTTTAATCTACTACCAAAAAAAATTCAAGTAACAACTAAACTAGCGCAATACCAAAAAGAATTAAAGTTGTGGCTGTACAATGCAAATGTTGAAGCATTATTCATTTAATTTTTACTTTTTTCTATTTTGTTTCTGTATAGTTATTATTATTTTATTTTGTGTTCTTTTAATTCATATATATTATCTTACAATCTTTATTTTTACTTTGATTTATTTTTAATATGCTCCTCTTGCACAATCTTTTAGAATAACTTTTATTATAAGCCTACCGTTTTTCTTTATTATGCTTACTGTTTTTTATTTTATTTTTACTGTTATGTATTTTTAGGTACAAAAATCTAATGTATTAAATTATATTACCCACGCACAGGCTGCGCCTTAGTGGGTTCCCTTTCATATTATTAAAAAACTTGTATTGTGAAATATGTAAATTGGGAAAAAATAAAGGAAATAAAAAAAAAAAAAAAAAAAAAAAAACTAAATGTGTAAATAAATTTAGAAATTAGAATTTTTTAGCTTCTTAATGTCATTTCATAAAAATTCTGCATAATTGTAAAATTTTGTAATATCTAGTAATTTTGATATAGTGTTCTGTGCGTTAAGTCGTGTCTTCTCCAAGTGTTTTCAAATTCTCAAATAAAAGTGTTTTTATCTAATGTGACCTGTCAGGAAAGTATTTTTTCTGTAACTGTTTGTAATAAATAACATTAGATTAATCCTAGGGACTCGTAGAAAGTTGTACAGCGCCTTTGAGGTGATTTTTCATAAGATACGATATATTTTCCGATTTTGCACGGATGGGACACAAAATTTAAAACACTGCACATTGCATAATGTTGCAGTTGATATTTTGGTGTAAATGTTAATGAAAATAGTTGCTTTAACCTACATATTTCAGGACGAAAGAGCAGTAACTCAAATATTCATCACAATACAGCTTACCAATTTTTAATTTTTCGAAGAAAACTTCTTCTAACTGCTTTTCACTTTGTGATGGCATTATTTATTTTTTATTAAAACACAAATAACTTAGTTTACATCACTTTATTTCGATACAAAATCTCAATATGTTTCGTGAACCAAGTTCACATCATCAGGAGCACAAGTATACTAAAGTTATAATTAAAATTAGGTCTAGAAAGAAGAGGTAGAAGCAGTGGGGGGGGGGGGTAAGAGTGGGGGAGGGTTATTCAAAGTAGGAATTAAAATGTCATTAGACGGGAAAGACCGGGTAATTGGGAAAATATTTAAAATGGGGTTTATAATTTTTTTTTGATTATTAATAATATCTGCTTTCATATTCACGTGTTTTCTTATTTCTAAGATTTCAAAATTATTGATTTGAGATACCTTGTAACCAGAATGTAGTATTTTAAAACCTGAATTAATATCGAAAGTATGGTCGTTATTTAATAAATGATCCGCAAATTCTGATTCACAGTTTCCCTTTAAAGCCCTAAGATGTTCTTTAATTCTGATCTCAAAGTTTCTATTAGTTTTTCCTATATAAAAAGAATTACAATCATTACAGTTGAGTTTATAAACACCTGATTTTTTAGTTTGACTATCAATATCTTTATTATTAAGAATATATTTTATTAAATTTGTTATCCGTATAAAACGCCGGTTGAATAGTGAAGGGGATGTTTTTATTTATAATTTTGGAAGTATCATTATCTACAAATAGAATTCTACGCCATTATTTGTTTATATCTTTATAAATAGGATAAATATAAAGTTTAAAGAGTTTATGTTTAATTTTTTTATTTAGTATTTCAACTATCAATTTATAAGGATAGCCGTTATTAGATGCTATTTGTTTTATGATATTTAATTCTGAGGTATAATTAGGATCCGACAAAGGAATCGAAATTAATCTATTAAGCATAGAATGGAAAGCTGCGACTTTTTGAGAAAAGGGATGATTTGATGAATTATGTATGACAATATCAGTGTACGTATCTTTACGGAAAATATTGAAATCTATTTTATTACCTATTATTGTTAAATTTAAATCTAAGAAATTTAAACTCTTATCTATACCTATTTCTAATGTAAATTGAATATTTTTATGTATTTTATTTAAAAAGTTTAAGAACATGTTCAATTGTCTTTCTGTTCCTAACCAAATGCAAAAAATGTCGTCCACATATCTCTTCCAACAATATACATTTTTAAGTAACAAGGCACCGCTATTAAAAATCTTATTTTCTAAATTATTAATAAAAATATCTGCAATCAAAGGACTCGTACTGTTCCCCGTGGCCAAGCCATCTTTTTGTTTAAAAATTGCATTGTTAAATTGAAAATAATTTTGTTTAAAAATAACTTCGAAAAATAAAATAAGGTCATGGATAAGGTCTTTCTGTAAGTTAGATGAATTTAACAAATTATTGATGATGGTTTTACTTTCTTCTATTGGAATACTAGGGAATAAATTTACTACATCAAAAGAAACCAACATAGCATGATTAGGAATTTCCAAATCCTTTAGATAATTAACTAATTCTAACGAATTTTAAACTGTGTATGTTGGTTGAAATATATTAGCATTATTAATTACAGTATTGATTGCTGACGCTAATTTGAAAGTTGGGGCATTACAATTAGAGACTACTGGCCTAATAGGTTTGTTCAGTTTATGTATTTTTAATAGGCTGTAAAGTTTAGGAATTTTTGGTTTAATTAAAATCAAATTTTTGTTATTTTTGGTGAAAGAAGCGGTTAAACCTTGTAAAAGTGATATCTTTATAAACTTTAAACTTTATATTTATCCTATTTATAAAGATACAAACAAACAACGGCGTAGAATTCTATTTGTAGATAATGATACTTCCAAAATTATAAATAAAAACATCCCCTTCATTATTCAACCGGCGTTTTATACGGATAACAAATTAAAAAAATATATTCTTAATAATAAAGATATTGATAGTCAAACTAAAAAATCAGGTGTTTATAAACTCAACTGTAATGATTGTAATTCCTTTTATATAGGAAAAACTAATAGAAACTTTGAGATCAGAATTAAAAAACATCTTAGGGCTTTAAAGGGAAACTGTGAATCAGAATTTGCGGATCATTTATTAAATAACGACCATACTTTCGATAATTATTTTTTTTGGTAAACTAACGTTTAAGACAAGATTTTTTATGCATAGCACAAAGTGTAACAATTATTTTACAAGCAATAATTATTCGCCTGAAACACTCATCCACATTGAAAAATCTCCTGATAAAAGATACATGACGCCAACGGGACTCGAACCCGTGTCCCTTCGATTTCCGGTCGACAGCTCTGACCACTGAGCTATGGCGGCTTATCTCTTATCCGCGAAATAATTCAATATATACTAGTGTTTCATTCAACAATTACTGCTTGTTACATTTTTTCACCTGAAAACAACCAACTTTATTTTATATGAGAAAGGCATTGTAAGTGCTAACTCTCTCACTAGATGGCGTCGAGACAAATTGTCTACATTTTTAGGTGAAATACTTGAACTTGTCAAATATTAATAATTATTTTTTTTGGTAAACTAACGTTTAAGACAAGATTTTTTATGCATAGCACAAAGTGTAACAATTATTTTACAAGCAATAATTATTCGCCTGAAACACTCATCCACATTGAAAAATCTCCTGATAAAAGATACATGACGCCAACGGGACTCGAACCCGTGTCCCTTCGATTTCCGGTCGACAGCTCTGACCACTGAGCTATGGCGGCTTATCTCTTATCCGCGAAATAATTCAATATATACTAGTGTTTCATTCAACAATTACTGCTTGTTACATTTTTTCACCTGAAAAGAAGAGTTAGCACTTACAATGCCTTTCTCATATAAAATAAAGTTGGTTGTTTTCAGGTGAAAAAATGTAACAAGCAGTAATTGTTGAATGAAACACTAGTATATATTGAATTATTTCGCGGATAAGAGATAAGCCGCCATAGCTCAGTGGTCAGAGCTGTCGACCGGAAATCGAAGGGACACGGGTTCGAGTCCCGTTGGCGTCATGTATCTTTTATCAGGAGATTTTTCAATGTGGATGAGTGTTTCAGGCGAATAATTATTGCTTGTAAAATAATTGTCATACTTTCGATATTAATTCAGGTTTTAAAATACTACATTCTGGTTACAAGGTATCTCAAATCAATAATTTTGAAATCTTAGAAATAAGAAAATACGTGAATATGAAAGCAGATATTATTAATAATCAAAAAAAAAATTATAAACCCCATTTTAAATATTTTCCCAATTACCCGGTCTTTCCCGTCTAGACGGGAAAGAACGGGTAATTTGACATTTTAATTCCTACTTTGAATAACCCTCCCCCACTCTTACCCTTCCCCGCTCCTTCTACCTCTTCTTTCTAGACCTAATTTTAATTATAACTTTAGTATACTTGTGCTCCTGATGATGTGAACTTGGTTCACGAAACATGTTGAGATTTTGTATCGAAATAAAGTGATGTAAACTAAGTTATTTGTGTTTTAATAAAAAAATACCAATTTTTGCTGTTTCAGACAGAAGAAAAAAAATCTTCTCTGTGGTGAAAAATATCCCAATCGAATATGGTTAAGGTTTTACTATAACCACACGAATATATTAATATCATCAGCATAGATTTAAGCCGTGGTTAAATAATGTTTTTATGACCTATCTTCACAAAGGGGCAGACGGTAGCCTTTTTTGTGGGTTAGGTTAGGTTACTTAGACCCAATCTCAAAGTTGAACCACCGCAATTCAAACATTATTATACCGCAAAGAATAACCGTTTATCACGTGACCCGCATTATACTTTCTTTCCTGCTTCTGACTCGGCAGCGTAATAATATTGTACGAATTGTGTTTTCATAAACGACCGAATGAACGTTGATGAAAACATTTCGCTTGAATGAGTTTGCCGATGATTATAAAAAAACCCTTTTCCCTGCCGAATTCGACCCTAATTCTTTATTTTACGTTTATATTTTCCCTACAGGGTACATATACCTTTTCACTATTATTTATTTTAATTTTATAAAGCACGTTAATATCCTTATATCGTTGGTTATAAATTGTGATAATAAAGAGTACGTGCTAAAACTAAATTTATTACGTAATTGTGTTACAATGGGGAATTTTCACTATTTTTTCTTATTATAAAAAAAAATAAAGACAAAAATGATGAGAGTGAATATATTTTTAAGTTGAAGTAATGGAATGTGATGGCGTTCAGCCGTCCTAATGACATTGTGGCCAGTTGAATCTGTTTCGGATTGTACGGTTTTAGATCTTTTTTGAAATCAATAATAATTTAGAATGAAAATATATATTTTCAGTACGATAATCATAATCAGTAAATAAACTTAAAAACCCATAACTTATCGTCAGGGCTTTTAAAAAGGTTCAGATTTATAGAAAAATGTGTCCATAAAAAAAATTTATCCATTTCCAAGTATAGACTATAGTTTCATTATCACCCCGGTAAAAAAACACTATTCAGAAACGAAACATTGCTTGAAATGTCTTAAGCCGTATTTGGTGACCAGATTTGAATAGCCTGGTAATTCCCAATCTTCCTTTCCCCTTCTCCACCCCTTCACCATTTCATTCAGCCTAACAACAAACCCCTATTTGAGATGCCAGAGTTCCACTGGTTCCGGAAAGTCAGGAGTAGTTCACATTTTAAAAAAACTTTAAAATACTCGCATGAGACAATGCAAACTTTGTTTTATCTAGTTTTAATGCATTGTAGTAACTCATTACTCCGTTGAAAAGGTTCAACCAGCATATTTTCTAGCAACTTGTTTTTCCATTTTTTCCAAGGATAAATTAATCTCTCGCGGGAATTTAGAGCTCTTCTTATAAAAAGGGTCATGGCTTGCTTGTAATTATGGGAATTTAGCTAGGATGCCGTCGTCTTATTTCTAATTATCTGCCTCTTCTCGAACAAGACGGGGCTTTGAGATAAAATAAGATCCTTACGGTTCTTTAATGATGAAATAAATGAAAAAAATAATGCTGACCAAGACTGACGAATTAATTCTTTTCCCCAAGGGTTAATTTCATCGACAATTCAACTAGTATTATTTTTTTACTTGAAGTCGAAAGCTAACATCACATTTGAAACTGATCTCCACATTTGAAATAAGGTTAATAAGGTAGTCATCATTTTACTTGGTTTCTATTGTTAAATATTACTGAATTACATAATACAAGCAAAAACAGATAATTGGACTTAACTTAAAACCTTATTTTGCCTCTGGAGAAACACGAAAGTCCAATAGAAACTTTGAATCTTTGTAGGTTTGTTTGCCAAAACCACGGTTTTTTATTAAATATTTTTTTTCATTTTTACTGAAAGAAGACATAAAAATACTCTACGACTGAGTCGATAACGGTTTTCCATTAAAATAGATAACGGTTTTATGTGCGAGGCGTAATATTCAGTATACAATATATTTCTGCTGAAATCTGATATATTGCATAAAACTATTAAAAGAAGTAAACATAAATATTTAACCAGAGCAGTAAGCCAAAATATACTGGTTACTCCTAGTTTGAATACATCTTTTGCACAAAGAAATATTAAATTCTGTGCTAAGAAATTATACAATGCTCTACCAAATCAAACAAAAAAATAACAACGGAAAAGAATATATTTAAGACAAAGGTAAAACATGGCTTAGAGAACAAAGTGATATTCATCTTACAAACATTATGAAGACGATGTAAAGACAACTTGAAACTAAATACAAAAGTTTGAAAACTACAGGCCGCCCCAGAACAGAAAACCCTAGTGAGGAAGACTGAAATTTTTTTTACTTATTTTTTTCACGTTCAAGTGAATCGAGTACTTAGGTCAGCCATGTTAAGTGTACGAGACGATACATGAATGTGATAGAAGAAGTTAGATATCTCCACGTTCAAGTATCCATTTCTTAATGACATTTATTGCGCTTTCATCAACTTGCATTGTTTTCGTATTTCCTTTTTCATGATACACCGCACGAAGGATCTCATTTCTACTAGGTACACTCAGTCCTACCTCTGTCAGTTCCATGCTTCGCTGCCAAAATGATAATATGTGTTGCTAAAATAGATGATTCTACCAGTCGGTAGACGGTTATGATTTCACATGAAAGCATTATAATTATAACCATAGAAACCAACCTGTTGTGAAAAGTACTTACCTTAAGTAAGTTACCCGAGTTTAAAAAAAAACATTTTTTAGATATTTATTACAGTTCAAATTATATCAATAAAGAATGTTGAAATATTTATATAGTGTTTCTTTCTCTATTATTCTACGCGGAGGATTGTTATAAAAGTTGTAGAAAATAATGCTTAGTTTGTGATATAATGTAAATAATGTCACAAACTAATAATATTATGTATGCAGCATCTAATTCGCCAATTAATCGAGCTCTTCATACTCTAAATAATATTTGTCTTAACTCTAACATTGACTTTTTTTCGGATTCACTGCCCAAATTCAAACGTGGCATCATGTCAATAATTTAAACAATTCAATGTGCATACATACAGACAGACACACACACACAAACACTCATTACACACGTCACACGCACACCTAAAAACTACACACGTCACCTGGTAATTAAGGAATAAATATTTTTTTTTTTTTTATATTTACTCCACACAGGAGGCCCTGAAGAAAATAATTTCCCTCAGGGCCCTCAGGGACATCTTTGGGGATGCTGAGTGGAGGGTCTTTTTGTGGAGAGGAAGGAGTGAACATGGGTCTTGAAGAGTCCCATGTTGTAGGAGGGAGGAAACACAGAGGCCGGCAGTTCGTTCCACAGCCGAGCTGTTGAACTTAAGAACGAATCGTAGAAGCGACCCGTTCTCATGTGACAAGTGTCAACTGTGTACAAATGTTGGGCACGCGTTTGGCGTGTATCCCGACTACGCACCGGTGCCGAAGGGATCAATGACGCTAGTTCCTCAGAGCATCTTCCATTGTAATACCGATAGAACAAGGACAGCATACCTACCTGACGCCTGTGCTCTAAAGATTGCAGTCCGTTTGTTAAGATTGGGGAATCTATCAAACGGACCGCCCGTTTCTGCACAGAGTCAAGGGTTTTTTTCAGGTATTTTGGGGCTCCAGACCAGAGATGGCTGCCAAATTCGACAGTAGGGCGCACTTGCGATTTGTACAGGGTGAGCAGTTGTGTACTATTAAAGTATCTGCGGGCCCTGTACAGTACGCCCAGCTTCTGAGAGGCCAACTTTACTCTGGCTTCGATGGAGCCCCCGTACCTGAGCTGGTCACTTATAGTTACACCAAGCATATCAATGGAAGGCCTGTTCGGAAGATTGCTTCCGTTGAAGGAGACTAGATTATCATTTGGATCCCTTTTAGACGTAATCAGACAGGATTGGGTCTTTGAAACATTAAATTCGACGAGATTATTTTTACCCCAGGAGGAAATACTCTCGAGATAACCGTCCATTCTCTGCTTCAAAGCCCTCCGAGCCGTTGGAGTTTGTGTGCCCTTTGGGGGCTTGTCAAACAAAAAGCTATCATGAACTGTACTGTCATCCGCGTAACAATGAATCGGTGCACATGTCAAAAGGTCATTGATGTGCAACAAAAACAAAGTCGGAGACAGAACCGATCCCTGTGGGACGCCAGCATTTATGGAGTGCGAGGAAGAGGTGAAACCGTCAGCAACCGCCTGAATCGACCTATCCCTTAAAAAGTCAGCAATCCACGTACACAGGGATGCGGGAAGTCCGTAAGAATGCAATTTGTTGACAAGTCCTCGGTGCCAGACCCGGTCAAAGGCCTTGGATATGTCTAGTGCGACCGTTTGGGTCTCACCGTGACGTTCCAGGCACCGCCCCCAAACATGCGTCACATACGCGAGAAGATCACCGCACGAGCGGTTCCGCCGGAATCCGTATTGACGGTCGTTGATAATTTTGTTCCTCTCGAGGTATGTGAGCAGTTTGTCGTTGATCACACGTTCCATCACTTTGGACAGAACTGATGTGATCGCTATGGGGCGGTAGTTGGCCGGGTTGGAGCGGTCACCTTTCTTGGGAATAGGGTGAATTACCGCTTTTTTCCAACCAGAGGGCACAGTGCCACACTTCAGGGACATTTTGAAGAGCTTTGTCAAAACTGGAACTATTTCCGCAGCACACCTCTGCAATACCAGGGCAGGTATTCCATCAGGTCCACTAGCTTTGTTTACATCGAGCCCCCGTATGACGTGGAGTACATCCCGATGCCGGATCCTCAGCTTTTTCATATAGAAGCCGCAGTGAGGAACCGACGGCGGAACAGCACCCCCGTCGTCGAGGGTCGAGTTTTCCGCAAACATTTTCCCTAAAAGGTTTGCCTTTTCGGTGGCGGTGTTTGCTAGTGAGCCGTCAGGTCTGGTAAGAGGTGGCAAACTGGGTTTGCAAAAATTTCGACCTATTGAGCCCGCAAGCGACCAGAATGCTCTGCTGCCATGCGGGCAGGCAGCCAGCTTTTTGCTGATCTGCAGGTCGTGTTCGAATTTTGATCTATTGATGATTCTCTTGCATTCCTTTGCCGATTTGTTGTATGCTGATCTGCTTTCGGGCGTTCGAGATGTGTTGTAGGCTCGGTAAGCCGCGTTTTTTCGTCGAACTGCTTCGGAGTATACCACTTAGCAGACATTATAATATACCATACCATACCATATGAATATACCTCTTAGCAGACATTACAAGAAAACATATGATTGGTACCCAACATGAAATATCTTATTCCCGTATATTGTTTCATCTCTGTAAACCATGTACTGTTTGTTTCTATAATATAAAATAGAATAAAAAATAACATTTAATGGCTTATTAAAATAACTTGCTGGTGTATATCCGGCGTTGCTGGGAGTTATTCTTAGATAGACATATAACCTAGCGAACTTTTCTGTGGGCCTTTTTAAGATATAAAATTCTGTACTACATTATTTTGATGTATCTCATAAGGTATAGCCAGCGTTGGTAATTTAAGCGCCCGAAAGTATTTTTTTTACGACTTAATTACAAAACATCGACTTTTATCTACTTTCTATAAATATAATTACAAACCTTTCAGAAGAATTTTTCTAAATAATGGTAATAACCTTACCAAAATCCGTGGTGTAGTTTAGAAGAACTAATCGTACAGACAGAAAGCGATTTTTTTAATACTATTTAGAGACTACAAACCTAATTCAACAAAAATAATTTTAGAAAAAAATATATGGTAGTTGTTCTAGTATAACATCAACAACAAAACAGATGTATGGGGGCTGAACCGAAAAACGTAGTAGGTACAAGTATAAATCTTTATATAAGCAAAGAAGAAGCCTTGTTTATTTTCGTCCGCGTATTCCAATATCCATACATAATTGCATTAGGGCGGATTAGGCATTCGTTTATTTGTACACAGTATGAATATGTAAACGGATTTCTCCTTTTCACGACTAATTAAAGTGTTAGTTTTGATAATATACACGTATAAATTATCTACAAATAATCATAACTAGTTTTTAATATATCCATGGAAGCAGAAATACGGTACGATAGACAGTGTGTTCAAAAGAGATAGTGTTAGATTATCGAGAGGGTAGGCAATAGATAAATGAATCTAAGCAAGTGCAAAATACAAAATTGCAATACGAGTTATAGAATAATATAACAATATAACAAAGACAAATCTTCAATATAAATAAAGACAATCCGTAAGTGTGTTCCCTATGGACTCAAAAACTGCTGGACCAATTTTACGGAAAATTTCAAAGTTTGTTCTTATCAGTACAAGGAGTGTTTGTAGGTGAAAATAATACTTGCATAACTTAATAATAACATCATTAAATTTGACAGACATTAAATTTAATGATGTTATTATTCAGTTCTGCAAGTATGGATGTTGTGGTGGCTGAAAATAATACTTGCAGAACTTAATAATAACATCAATAAATTTGATTTACATTAAATTTAAAAATAATTAAATGGAGTTCTACGAACTAAACACAAAAACAATTAATATATTTTTCACTTACAACAACGTCAGTAAGTCGTATTGTTAGATATTACCGCTCTAGTTCATTGAAAACTCACGGACCGCCACTGATGGTGACCGGGTATATCATCAAAATAACCTACAAAAAGTGATATAAAGTCATGTAAAGTGATGAAAAAACAGGTTAAATAGGTAACTATTAAACCTAGTTTTTTTTCATCACTTTTAATGACTCTATATCACTTTTTAAAAGTGTGTTGAGTTTTCATTTTGATGATATATCATGGAACCGCCACTGATATGTAGATACTCTTGTGACTCACTTGGTCATGCCATATCTTCTTCGGTCGTACCCGACATTTCTGTATAATAATGCGATTAAAACAACAAGATCATGTGTCACTTGTAAAGATTCTTTCAGATTCCTTGAAACAACCCGTCCTTAGATTCTATTATTATGAGTAATGTATCAAATAAAATTATATTCTATTGACTGTATATGTCATAATACATATATATTAATTTATATATTCGTCTTCGAATCGTAAAACTATAATTTTTTTTATTATTTGTGTTTATTGCAAAGCATTAAGTATTTTGTCACAAAAAAACTCTGCCATAAAAAGTGTTCCAATAATATTATTGGTTATGAAATAATAAATAACCAGAACCAACTAATAAAATCGCACTAGTACCTGTACATAAATCACGTACTGTCTAACCAAACCAATCATTGTATTATTTTATGTTGCAATTATTCACCTTGTAGACACATTAGCCTCCGCTGCGATACCGCAAAGTTAACGCCACGTAGATAGTAGCTACGGAATACCGAGCGTAGAGTCTCTACGACTCTACGCTATCGATTTTCCGTTACGTTACCGTAGCGGTTCAGACGACGGCCCCATACAAAGTTCACGGTTACAACGTTTCACGTCGGTGTACTTCCGCCGCCGTCCGTTCACGGGGACAACGAGCGGAACGGAACGGACGTTGTGCAAATGAACCAAGCAAACTAAATAATGGTTAGATAGAACGTTGAACATAATTACTGTGCGACGAAGAAGTTGGGGCTTATGATGTGAATCAAGACGTATGCAAATTCGTAGCACATTTTGTTGCGTTTTGACTAAATTATCAATTGCACATTAAATATGATCAAAATTATCTGTAAATCACAAAGTTATTCGTACTTACCTAATTTTTATGACATTACAACTACTTGGTTACTAATAGCAAAATATAAACTGCAAAATAAGGAATTCCAGTCAATTTAAAAAATATATAGTCACCTTGTATCTTGAATACCAGTATTATGTTTACTATCATTATGGTTCATTTTGTCGGTTTTGGCAGATTTTATATTTTTCGTCTCACTTACTCTATCCATACCTATATTTTTAAAATTCTTATATTTTATGTAACATATTTTGTCAACTCTGATATTTTTTTATGTAACCTGTATTTTGTTAACACTGATTTTTTTTTTAAAATGTTTTATATGTAATCTGTATAACTAAAAAATAAAGATGTACATTATTATAGGTAAAAGCCCTATGGGCGTTTAAATAAATAAAATAAATAAAAAAATAAAAAATGGCTTTCTCTTACAGTATTAACCATTTTTAATTGACGATCTATCAATTATATAATTTTCAGTTGCGAACTTACCAAATACAAGAGGTCCATAAAAGAATATTTCTCTGATGGTTTGTGAATAATGTTTATGTCTCTATTGTTTATATCCCTATTATGATTTGATTTATATCTAAAACCTCTCTCCATGGCTATAAATGTATTTTTTTGTAGATTTTTCGTTTTATACAACCTTTTGTTTTGTATAAAATTTTTAATTTATATTCCTTTCTCAGAAATTTAAATAACTTATTCCATATTATGCTGTCTCAGTTAGTCACAAGAAGGAAATCCATAATTGGTTTTATTTTACTATATAATACTTATGTACAAACTGATTAAATGTAAACTGTCGATTTCCCAAAAATGAATAAATAAATAATAATTGTTTGTATAATAAAACTTATAAATATTATTCAGAATCAGCTTTTGTTGAAATATAAGTTTTTTGAGCCACAATATTTTTCACTAAACTCCTTATTAACAGCTACAAAAAACACCTTTTTTATTTGACTTTCATAAAGTTTGCAAAATGTCAATTTGTGGAAGGGCGCTTTGAAACATTCATAAATTTAATTTTTATCTAATGATTGATTCTAATAATCAATCATTAGATAAAATAATTTTAGCAGTTTTCTTTCATTCGTTTTCCAGATATATACTTGGAAGAGTCTTAATTTCACATTTAAAACAACATGGACGAAAATAAGTAGACATGAAATAACAGTCGTGCATCATCTTCGTCTTAATATTTCTCACAGAGGCTATCACTTCTTAGGTGTACAGTGTACAGTATGGTAAAGCGTATACCTATGGAAAACGAGTCGGGCGTCTGAGTGTCAGATAGCCGGCTTTGTTTATGTTCCTCTGACGGGAGAATTTAGTTACAGACCGCTGTTTTTTTACGACGATGTTTTTTACGATGTTTATATTTTAAAAGGGAACCTTTTTCTATCCCGTTAGAAAGCTTACTTTTATTCAGACTTATTGCTTTAATAAATAGGCTCGCAGACGGCATTGAAAGCATCGGATTTTCCGCAAATTTAAATACGAAACCTTTCGCGATTTTTCGTAGCAATGAATAATGAAGAGTTTTACGAAAAATATGGAAGCCTACCGAAAATAAAAGTTTACATAACTATTTTTCTTCTTTTCATTTCAGATGCCATCTGGAGAACCGACTTGGACTTTATGGTTGCTAACAGGGATCGTCTTGTAGTTCTTAGCTTCATGACTTCAACAAATAACCACAACAACATATCAACTCTTCCAACGCCATTACCGATGGTGACATCACCACCCACCTCACCAAGAACTTCAAGCATTCTGACTACTTTGGCACCAATAACTGAATATCCAACGGTTGCGGAAACGTTTACAACCTTCCCTCCACCAACGACAATCTCGTCAACTGTTAAAGAAACAGTTTTAGCGAAGACAACAAATACGAAATACATATCTCCAACGAATGCTCCAAAAAGACAAAGCGCCAGGAACAAGGGACCAAGAACATCGACCACAGTTTTGACTTCTAGTTCGAGCGCAACAACGGGACCTTTCTCCGAAGTTGATCGAAACTCATCGAAGTTTCAGCCAAAAAGCCTGCCATTCAGTATGGAAAATAGCCTTAGAGATATCCTTGGGTCTGAACCGTGGGATCCATCAGGTAACATTTTATTACAGCACCTGATTATTTTATTATATCTATCGTCATCGCCCTATTGCCAGTCATTCAATAGTCCTCTCTCCATCTCCAAGGTGGTTTCCTGAAGGCTATTCCTTTTTTTAGCCATTATATTATTTATTTCGTATGTTATTAAAATAGCTGTTAGCTCTTTACCCAGAATGGTAGGATCTATCTTTAATGTGTAATATTTCTAAACCATTTCTTGTAATTTGCAGAGTCACAAAGCCGTTGGAGAGGGGTGTCTTTGGAGTTCCTAAACTATGCTATCGCGCTTTTGGTCTACGCAGTTCGTTATCCGGCAGTATTTTGGAGCACCAACAAGTGTTTCGGCCTGATATTTTCCTTTCAACTTCTGGTCAATGGAGTTCAGAGCCTAATGTCATTTGCTGGAATGTCCGTCTTGTACAAAGTCCAAGTATATGGCGTTGATAGAGCACTTCCTCTTCTTCGCCATAGAGCTGGGGTCAATTTTTTTGGAGGAGAATCCCCATTTCTTCTCAACCCCCATGTTACTCTGGCATTATTTGTACTATCGGGACTGCTGGTGCTATCTTCCAGTTTGGTGCTTTATCTCTATGGATACGGAAGGTAATTATTTTTCTTTGACCCTTAAATTTTCAGCATCATATTTGACAATCTAAAATTCGAATTCAAGTCTTTCAAATTTCGAAACCATGGATTGAAATAACTTTCTATTTTCTTGTACAGGTTCAACGCCTTCCTAAACACTGAGCGAGAGAAGCGTGTCATCATGGTGAGAGAAGGCAGAGCTGCAAGTGGTTGGGGTTACTTCACTCACTGTGCCGCCTTGTGCGTCCTCTTAGCCATAGCTGTCTGCTGCGCCCCCCTCCTCCACGACTACACCGTGGTCTACAGAGGTAGTCTGGACTCGTCAGTTCTTGTCTGCGTCGTGTCCACCATCCTTCATCTTTTCCTCTGGGTCCTCGTATGGCTCTTTCTGACTGTCAAGCAAAAGTGGATCTTCAAACTTCGCGTGACAATCGGCAAAGCGGCTGTCAGATCAGCAAGATCTATTAAACTGGTCACAGACGTTGACCTGATTGGAAACTGCAGAGACGATGATTTAACAGCACAACCTCTGCTGGTGGTAGGAAATGGAAGGACTTACACCATCTCAGAGAATTCCCCAAAGAAAGCAATTATGACAGTTATACAGAAGTCCTCAATGGAAAAGAAGTCCAAAGCCTCTGGTAGTATTGGCAGTGATGATGGGGATGGTGAAGAACAGATTTACTGGCTGAGACCAAAGACAGTTTCCTTGAACCCTTCTGACTCCACCGACAAACTGGCGTGGTTCAACAAGAAACTGACAGCCACCAATCCTTCTGGCAAACCCGGCCAGAAGGTCACCTTCAATGATGTTCCTTGTACGTCCAACTCACGGTAACTTTTCACACTCATACTGGCTGTCGTGTAACATGTGACTTTTCTGTCTCTGTCTTGTGCCTGCCATGTTGTGACGTGTGTCTTTGTAGTTAGTCACTGTACTATAAAGACAATCAAATCAATGTTGTAATAATTCCATCTCACATTCTTAACCGTTTTGCATCTATGTACATATTTATTCTAATTCCAGCATCATTTTTTCATACTCGCAATTCTTACACTGTTTTTGTGTTTTTATTTATTTTATTGTCTTTATAATTAATCTTCTGGTTTTCAAGAATGATTTCAGCTTTTTCTTTTGATCAATACCCAAATAACTTCTCCAACAATGCCAAATTCTCCAATGAAAACACCTTTTTAATTATTGGCATTCAATATTTCTTTTAAAGATTTAAGTATTTTTATGATTTTGCACTTTGTGTTCTTGTTGCATGATTATTTTCACCGTCTTTTACAAATTGATTAGCGCTTTTAATAATTTTTGCTTTATCTACGTTATTTAGTCTGTGTTATGTCTGTTTTGATTTTTTTAAAGTCTCGTGTAAAACTGAATGAACTTTGTCCTACAAGAAACATTTATGATAATTTGTACTAAAATTTATTTTTGATAATGATTGTTCGCATTAAAACTGAACTCTTTTAGAAAGTATAAAGCAGAAATTTGCTTCCTAAAGCTGCAAAAACTATTGAATTATGAGTTTTGAATTTTCTCAGTTTTCATCATCGCATCATCATTTCCATAATCTATGGATTTATTTTACAAGTTAACTTAAAATTATTCATAAACTGCTAATTCATAGATGGCGCTAATTTAATTATTTTAGGAAAAAACAAATTTGTGAGTTATGCTTTAAAAATGAAGATGAATAGTTAGTTTGCACCTTTGCATAAGAAAGGCATGCAAATTCCGAACTGTTTTTTCACCAACACAATTTTTTATTTGTGTGCTTTTCTTGAAAGAATTAAGTTTTTATATGGTAAAAAACTATTTATTCATAATCATAAACTGTACGTACAGTAACTATTCATTTAAAATTTTTTAAGTATAACTTGCAAAAAGTGTTTTTTCATAAAATAATTAATTTAGCACCATCTATGAAAAAGCAGTTTATGAATTATTTTGAGTTTGCCCTTAAATATCCATTAATCTGTCAAATTATAGAACAGATGCATAAATTATTGCTTCGCATTTTTCAATTAATTGTTCAATAAGAAAAAAAAATGTTGAAACTCGGGCAGTCTTGAAACTTAACCTTTTCTACCGAAAAAAATGTTTTTTATAAATAAAATAAATATCAAACAATCATAGAAACGTTGAGTCATATCATAAATACTATAAACATCCAGTTTTCAAAAAGCAAACATTGCATTAGTACAGGTAATGTTGTTTAGAATGTTTAGTGCTATTATAGCGAGTAGCGCCATCTCTGTTGTCAATCTCTAACCAACTAACATAGCACTGTCTTGTCTCTGGTTAGCAATAAGGAGCGTGGAGCCTCGCTACGTATCGGCGAGGGAGATGACGGGGACTACGCCACCCTGAGGGAGCTGCCCCTGCACCTTGGGGGAGGGGGTAGCGGAGGGATTGGGGGGGGCGACCCGGGGGACGACACCTCCGAGGAGGGAAAGGTAAGAAACTTCGCTAAAATCATTACAAATATTTTCAAATACTTCTTGGTAGTTAATAAATCTAACATTGCATTGAAAAAATTACTTACCTACCTTTTTCTGGTGAAGCGGTTTAAATACGGTAATGACTCTTAATAATGGAATTCACAATGGTAGAGAAAACACACTAACTCTGGGTTTCGTTAGAAGAAATTGACACTTGGGAGTAATCCCAGCATTTCTCTGTTTTGTAATGCATACAAAAGTGTGACATGTGTAAAATAAAATTTCCCCGAGATGTATCTATTTGAGATAGGTATCACTCAACACCATGCATAAACTGGATTTCCTATATTCTAATAAACATTGCTGTTGGGATTGTTCTGCTAAAATGTTGAACAATTTAAATATTGAATGTTACTTCCCACCAATATATTACTGCCAACTATGGGAACTTTTGAAAATTAAAATATCTTTCTTTGCTTTTGATTTTCATAAATTCAAGTATTATTTTAGTAATGGTCTTTTTATTGAACGATTAGAAGGATAATTTAGTAGGGATAAGTTTAAAAAAAAAATCTAGACATTCTTCTAGTGCATTTAACATCTATTAGCATTTTTCTCATAAATTGATTCCACATATGGATTGTAGACAAACATTAATTTACTTTTCAGTCATAGATTTTAATTTTTACATGTTATTGATTACTAACACTTTGTGGACTTGGATAATTTTCTGGTACCTATTTCTTCTTCTGCACAGTGTAATAAAAAAATCTTTTTTTACTCACGTTTCCTATTGTACCTCATGCATTGTCTACTAACATTTTACAAACTACTTAGGAACAGGCAAATCATTTTAAAGAGATTCCCAGCTTGTGTAGTGGTGAACTGTATCATAGGACTACTGCGGGGTGAGAGGGTACTGCGGATGTGTGTTTCAATCTAGTTGGAACCTTTTTTACATGCAGTTTGTATATTATCGGTGTGCTAAAATACTATCTAAAGCGTGCTCTTTAAAGTGATTTGTCTGTCCATTGTTTCTATAAAAACATTAACTGTAAAATTACCAAAAGCGTGGATTTATAAATGGAAACCGCATTTTGAATACTTGATTTAAAAATATTAACAATATACAATATACAAGTCAATATAAATTCAAGTATATCTTTCAATTTAAAAAATTACATATAAATTTTTTTACTGTGGAAATTTTTCTAAAATTTATTACCAAAAAAAAAATATTTACACTGTGTCACTTGTTGATATGTCACTTAGCAGTTGATAAGTCACTTAGCATTTAACAGTTGATACGCAATGTTGATATTATGTAATTTCTTTGTCAAGTTTTGGGTCCTCTTTCACATGTACTGCAGGTAACTCAACATTTTATAAATTGTGTTGGATCCAACCAAATTATTGAAACATTTAGTTTTCACTAGCTGTACCCCGCCACGCGTTAATATGGCTCAGTCCTTCTGTGCAGACAGAGAATCAATAGCGTGTGTTGCTTCTACGTCCAACAGACAGAGCTGTTTTTCAAAAAACACAGTTATTATTGTCACAGGTGACATCTACATAATATGGGTATATAAATACACACGCATATTCAAATGCAACATGTATCAAAATTTAAAAGCAATCATTGATGATCTTTCGGAGATTTAAGATATTGAACAAACGAATATTTACATTTTTATTTATTTATATAAATAATATAGGTTCAAGGACAATTGAAAGTTTCATTATTCTTGTACTTAATCGTATTTTGCGAAGCTGCAGTAATGCAATTCGAAGCGAGAATATAGATAGTCTCAATAATCCGTTTGGCGGATGGTTCCGGTGTTCAAATTCCAGTAAGTGCATTATTGAGAATTCTTGTTCTACATCTTAAAATATTCGCTTTCACTACGACAGTTAATTCTATTAATATTCAACATGCGGTATCTATTTGATCCAACCTCTACTACTAACAGCTTTGCTCACAACTTACTAACACCACACAACATGTGCACAGCTTTTGGCTTGCGTGCGCGATGACAGCGTCACATACGCGTGCACCAACCGCGACCTGATCCCCCCATGTGACTACGAAGACCCCAGCCCCCTGCTGACGCCCGAGGCCCTGCCAGATCCCCCCGTGGAGTGTAACTCACAAATGTCACCCGTCACCACCTCCTCCAACTGCACGGTGACGGTGCATACTGAATGCCAGGTTAGCACTACTGATCCTAGATATCACCGTGTGCTAATTCAAAATTCCAATCTCTCATCAAAATGTCAGTAAAATAGTCCAAGCAAGATGGATATCGCGGGTTCGATTTAAGTAATACATATATAGTATATTTGCGGCACGTTCCAGGGTGGAAGATACTCTCAGTATCGCCCTGGTGTAAGACCACCATTCAGAATTGAAACGTTACTTGAAATGGCTTTGGCCGTGTTTGATAACCAGATCGAAGTAGCCAGGTACTTCTCCACCTTCCTCTCCCCCATCTCCTTCTTCTCCCCACTACCTTTAACCTCACAACATACCTAATTGCCAATGCCGTAGTCTCACCAGGTTGGGAGCAGTAGGGACACTTGGGCAGTTTCACATAAATAATAAATATAATGACTTTTATGTTATTTAAAAAAAAAGATGATGTAAGTTTATGCAGTTCCTGTTGGCCTGTCGATGTAAAATAAAGCGATATGTACAAAATAATTTACAGTGATTTAATCATTAATTTTATTATTGATAACACAGTTCCAAACCACTAAGTGTGAATTATTTTTAACTGAATTCTATCTTTACAAGACATTTATTAGAAGTTTGAATCCAACAATTTTGTCCAATTTAACTAGATCTACGCCTGTATTATATGCATATTTTTTTTCAGGTTAAATATTTTATCCTAATTTATTTTAGGCTTATTTACTGTTGTTTTAGTAATTTATTTTAGTATGTACCTACTTTTTGCATGGATTTAACATTATTTTATTTGTATTGTGGCTGTAGCCTGTTAATCTGTGGGTTATTACCATTCTTATGTTATCACTTTCATCAATTACATGGGTACCTACATAATACAAAAAGTTCAACAATAAGCATTACCTACTTATATAAATTACTTTTCTAGTGCACTACAGTTGAACTGTAATTATTGGGATTCCAGAAATTGTACTGACCATTGACGATTATAATAGGGCTTCATAAATAATACATCCACTTATGATTGTCTATGTCACTCTTGTTTCGACTTTTTTTGTTATAATTTGACAAAAGTGATAATAATGATTAATGTTTATCTTTCACAGTCAAGTAGCGGTAATACACCACGCTGCCTGAGGAGAGCTGACTCCGGAGTGCCTGGAGAAGAACCTCACCGCTCTGGATCTGGAAGCAGCGGATCGTCTCCTCCAGACCCTCCCGGCTCCAGCACCAGCGAGTCCTCAAGCGGGGTACACTCTTCTACCAGCCTCCCCAACCAACGCCCGAGAGCCAACAGTCTAGACGACTTTGTACTAGACCACCAGCCCAAAGACGAAAACAGATTAAAAAGCTTTTCACTACAACGTGGCGCCATCCCTCCAACATTCCACACAAATAAAACAGACTCTTCACAGTCAGTTTACGGATTTTCAGGAATTCATTACACTACTATCATACATCCAATCAACAGCCATCTCTCTGAAAATGGCCTACCTTCTCAGATTACAGAGAACGGTCTCGATAGTGTTATCATTCGGCGGAAAAGTATGCAGCCCAAAGCAAAAGTTATAGTCAACACTCCTCCGGTTATTAGTGAAGAACCGTTTGGCAGGTCGACTAATATGAAGATGACGACGTTTACTAACAGTAAAGAGTCATTGAGAAATATTGTTGCATCGTCCGCGACGTTACCACACTACCCCACGCAGCCCATGGATATGGTAATGCCGCATTGTTCGACAATGCCGCTAGCGTTAGAAGCACGGGGTGTTATGATGCCTCCTCCGATGGTGTCAGGATCTAGTTGTCAATCGTTTGCGAGGCCTCATTGTACGTTGCCTACCCATCAAGGAGGCTTGCGTCTAGTCGGTGCTGTACAAGCGATTCGTAGACCACCGGTAAACCCACGAGGGAATCCCTCACATCACTCCTTCCCAGTGCATCTTATCCAACCCACCCAGTTCGGAATGCAAAATCATTTGTTGCATGACATTGAAAGAGACTCGGCCAATTTCTCAATGGCTTCCAGTGGAGATTCGGACAACAATATGTACATGAATGCCAACAGAGCATAAAGTGACTATTTTGTGATAGTTTTAAGTGTTACCAGAACAATGTAACCGGGGTGTAAATAAATATTTGAACTGTTTAATGTAAAGGCACAGTTGATCTCATTTTTTCTAATCTTTATTTCTATTTCGTAACACTTTTAATTTGTATTTATCTTAGTTCATACTAATTTTATAATGTAATTTTAAATGTGTTTTATACTACCTGTTCCTTTTTTCAGCACAATTTACCATAGAATTCATGAATTTCCATATTCTATGAATTACTTGACTTAAGGATGTTCTGCTGTGATGGCAATAAATTCTTAGAAGTTATTATTTGTAGTTTAAAATGTTTTGATAAAATTTCAGTGGCACTAAGTTTCTTAATTTCTTTAATATTTTAACTGCGTTAAAGAGTTCAAGAGATTTTTAAGCCATGTTTACCTAACTAAATGATCTTATTAATTTTGTAATAAATATATTTTGATCGCACCCAATGTTTAGACCATAATTTTGCCTTAAAATCAGCATCTAAGACTGCAGGAGACCAGTCAGGAAGACTAAATGAGAATCATCACATTTTGAAAGGAAACGATAAAAAAACATTCAGAAATTTGCTTTTTGGAAACACATACTGTAGTAGACATCTAACTTTTGTATAAAAATTATCAATACATATTATCATCTTAACCTTAGGACACAATTTATCATACATAACACTGCCACAAAATATTGAAATAATTCATATCGTCCTTGAAGGAGATCAAAATAACATAGTAATACAATACGGTAATCATATCTTTGTAAAATATCATTACTTTAAACAGTAGTAATAATGCTTTTGGATGTTTTTATGGTAGAATTAACAATGACAATATTAAAATGTATACATGATGTAGTCAAATTTACACGTATAAAGTGCGCTCACATGTAGAGGTCTTTCATTACCATCACTGGACTGAATAGTGTCATCAAACATTCATTTTAATTATACAATATTTAATTTTACACAAATTAATAATCACGTATATAATTGAATTGATAAAAGAATTGTATCTCTAGCAATTTGAGTAATAATAATACTGCACTACGCATATTCTTGTAAGAAAATATTTATGCTAAAATCATGCTTTTTATACAATTAGAAAATGAAATATACCAGTTGTAAGTTAAGATGTGTAAATAAATGTTTTTTTTTTTTTCTAAAGAGGGGCTTAATTTTAACCCCCATCTGTATAAAGACTGACTAGTGTTAAATCACTTTCAATGTACTTAAACCATTTAACTTTATGGAGTTTGATGTGATCTAGGAGGTTTTGGTTTGACCCACATTCACTCTTTAATAAAAGTATAATTAATAAACTTTAATGAGAAATACTTTTTGGTTATGTCACGATTCCTACTTCTTGCTTGAATTAAATATTGAATTTTTTATAATTTCCTTTTGAATTTTTAAAGTGATATTATAAAATTTGGAAACATTCTCGTATGAATTTCTTGGAGTACATACGTTAGGATTTTACAAATGAAAATTTTATAAAATGTTGCAATTTTACTAAAAAAATTTTGGTTGATTTAAAAAAAAATTTCTTCAGATGTTTACGAAATTTTAAAACGTTTTGACTTTAGAGTTACTAAGTGTCAAGTGTTACCAGGATTTATAACTCAATTGTCAACATTTCAAGTACAACCTTTAAAAATCGCAAGTGTGCCCCACGGTTGAATTTGGCAGTTAATTCCAGTAGGTATTTTAGGACTCCCAAAATACCTAAAAAAACCTTGGCAGAAACGGGTAGTCCTTTTGATTGTCTCAACAAACGCATTACAATCTTTAAAGCACAGGCGTCGGGTGGGAATTCTGTCCTTGTTCTACCGATATTTAATGGAAGATGCTCGGAGGAACTAGCGTCATTGATTCATTTGCCACTAGTGCACAGTTGGGAAACACATCAAATGCGTGCCCAACATTTGTGCACAGTTGACATTTGTCACATGGGAACTGGTTTCTAAGACTCGTTCTTAATTTGAACAGCTCGGTTGTGGAACGATTTGCTGACCCCTGTTAAAACATAGTTCATTCCATCATTTCCACAAAAAGATGCTCACAGAGCATCCCGAAAGATGACATATTCCCTGAGGGAAATTATTCTCCTCATCACGGCCTCCTGTGTGGAGTTAATGTAATAAAACTAGTTTTGTATTTGCAGTTTGGACCATTCCCAGTCTCTTAAGAATGTTGAAAATTTATAAAAACTTGAAACTTTGAAAAACCTCCCAATACACTGTTATTTTCATTGGAATAATGTGTAATTTTTTTTATATGTAACAAAAATAGCATTAACAATAATTATTATTGTCAATATTTCTTAACCTTTCCCTTACTGTGCTAAAAAAATCCACGCGTTCAGGTGCTGTGTAGTCAATACACAACTCAAAATAAGCTATTTAATATCGGAAAAATATAAATATATATTTATATATATATATATTTTTTTTTAATATTTTATATCAAAACTGATAATAATTGTAATTTAATTGCTGAAAACATGAAAAAACCATCGGCAGATGCTAAAAAAACGTGCAAGCGGTTCACATTTAACGACGGTCCGCGACGGACTGGCTGGCTGGCAGCGACTGACACACACACAGCTATGCGGTCGTAGGTATCGATGGTCTAAATCAAAATACAACTGCGGACGTGTGGATTTCTCTTTTTCCCGCATAGCAAACTAAAGCGGGACATCAATAGCGTGTCATTTCCTCGCACACTCTTCGCGTAACAGTGTCACACGGTTGATTGTATTGGTGTATTTGTTCCCGATTTTTAACAAAAATCTCTGATTCTTAATTGAATTTGAAAACTATGTAAAACATTATTTTTTAATTAAGTACATAAATGTATAACGGAGGAATACCTAAAATCTGAACCCAGAAATTATTATATTTATAGAGTTATTAAAGTTATTAGAAGCAATGTGTAGTAAATACACACCACAGATAAGGAAAGGTTAAAACATAGTTCATTCCATCCTTTCCACAAAAAGATGCTCCACAAAGCATCCCTAAAGATGACATATTCTCTGATGCAAATTATTTTCCTCATCAGGGCCTCCTGTGTGGAGTTAATATAAAAAACTAGTTTTGTATTTGCAGTTTGCACCATGTCCCTTGAGAATGCTGAAAATGTATAAAAACTTGAAACTTTGAAAAACCTCCCAATACACTGTTATTTTCATTGGAATAATGTGTAATTTTTTTATATGTAACAGATATAACATTACAATAATTATTATTATCATTATTACTTAAGAACTAAAAATATTAAAGTGTGGTTCAATCGATGAGCCTTATAAATTGTTCAATATCTCTAATAATAAAACTCTCACTGCCAAATTTGTTATCTTTTCTAGTTCTAAAGAATGATTGCATTTATTTAAATCGTTACTACGTCAATATCGTTAACAATTAGATCATAGTTTTGTACATTTGTATATTTTGTTACATATTAACGATTTATGTAACAAAATATACAACTGTACAATTAGATCATAGTTTTGTACATTTGTATATTTTGTTACATAAACTTGGTCTCGGCTTATTCGAAATGCTGCATTGTAAAATAAGCATGTATGTATTCTAAAATTTAAGATTCTAATATCACATTATCATATTTATACTAAGAATGGGAACAGAAGTAGTTTTTCTAAAGGAAATTTAAAGATTCTATCTTGAGAGCAAATGGCATTCAGTTTGTTAAGATCATGTATGTATGTATATTTATTATAAAACCGTTTATTGTTAGTTTGCCTCTATGTAATTTTTTTTTTTACCAGAATAATTTTTCTCAACAGGTTCTGGAACTGAAGTAGAAATGTTACCGTAAATAACATGTTACACAAAACAGATTGAGTTAGGTATTGCATTTTTCAGAAATAATTTGAATGGTAAACACCCGTTTAATTTTTTATAAAAGCAAGTAGTGTCATTAAATTATTATGACATCTCAAGACAAGATGTCTATGGTCGCATCTGTCAAATCTGCAACAGTGAATTTCGCTCCCCAATATATCTAACGAAACAAGAAGAATTTGCTAATCCTCGCATCTTCAAGTGCGTAAAAGTTGAAATCAGTTTATGAATTCATAATTCATTCAATTTGTTTTCTACATTGGAGTGCTTGCTGTTAAATATCGTGATTTAAAATATAACAAAGTCCAACACCGTAAGAAACACAGATAGTTTTTGACATTAACTCGTGATTGGTCAATACTGTTGTAATCTGCCTCGTGATTGGTTAATAGTGTTGTCATCTGCCTCGTGATTGGTCAATAGTGTTGTCACTTTTGACGACTTTTAAAAACATCAACATGAAAAACACAAGGGCGAAGCAAAGTTCAGATGCGTGCTCTACAAAAACCGATCAGAATATCAATGTCGAACCACTCAATAAAGATGACTTTCAGCAATACACCAAGTACATCGATGATAAACTCGAAAAACTGACGGCAGCTCTGGAACATAACCTAATTCAAAAATTTAGTGATATAATTACAAGTAAAGTGACAATGGAATTGAACTCAATAAAAGAAAAATTTGTCATGCTCGACGAAATAAAGACCTCACTGGATTTCCTATCTACAGAATATGATCGCTTATGCAAAGAAGCCAAAGAAAATTCCTCAACAATAAATAAATTATGTGTCGATAACCAACGTCTCCAAACAAACAATGATATTCTTACGAAGAAAATTGATTCTCTTGAACAATTTAATCGGAAAAATAATATAGAAATACAAATGGTTCCTGAGAAATCTAATGAAAATCCAGTGAACCTGTTTAAAAAACTTTGTTCAGCAGTTTCATTCCCAATTCGGACAGAAGAGATATTAGCTTGTCATCGTGTCCCTCAATCAAACAAAAGCTCCATTCGACCTAAAAATATTGTAGTGGAACTACCTAGCAGCTATACCCGAGATGCTTTACTGTCTGCAGTAAAAAACTACAATAAAAAATACCCAAATTGCAAACTCAACAGTGAACATCTGGAGATTACTGGAAAAACCCCTGTATATGTATCGGAACAACTTACTCCCAACAATAAAGAACTTCACGCCGCAGTACGTCACGCAGCCAAGGAAAAAAACATTAAATTCATTTGGGTACGGAATGGGAAAATATTTATTCGAAAAAATGAGAATTCCCCGGCAATATGGGCAAGTAGCAAAGACGTGTTAGAGAAAATCTAATTTCTGCATACATATACACATTTCTACATCCCTCTGATAATCAAAATGGAAGTGTCTTTATATTATCAGAATATAAGAGGGATGAGAAGCAAATTAGATCAAATCTCTTTAAACACTCTCTCCTCAAACTATGATGTTATATGTTTAACAGAGACATGGCTAAATTCCTCAATTCAAGATGCAGAGATACTGGATAAACGATACACTATTTTCAGACAAGACCGAGAAAAACTAACATCCAGAAAGAAAGACGGAGGGGGAGTTTTAATAGCTATCAAGAAAAACATTGTAGCCTATCAAATATATGATGAACCCTCTAATATTGAACATATTTGGGTAAGAATTAAATCAAACGGATCAAATAAAAAATTTATAAATATTTGTATAGCTTATCTTCCACCAGATATTGCAACTGACGCATTTACTAATTTCATCAACAAGTGCCAAGATATCTGTATTAAATCACACATCAATTCTCATACATTAATACTGGGAGACTTTAATATCCCTTCCATTGAATGGTCAGTTAACGCCAACAATGATAGTAATTATGTTGAATCATTTGCTAATCAAAAATCTTCATTGTTATTAGAATTTCTACATTTCTCTAACTTACATCAGTATAACTATACAAAAAATGTTAACGGTAGAATACTTGATCTAGCTCTCTCTGATTTTACGCTTAATGTTCAACCTGCCCTCGCTCTTTCTAAAATTGACGTGCACCATCCACCAATTGAAATGGATCTAACTATTAATACAATGCACAATCTTAATGATAACCTTGAACGTCCTTTATTCAATTTCAAGAAAACTGATTATCTTAATTGTACCAATGAATTATCCCTAATCGACTGGACCCCAATGGTAACACTAAATTGCAATGAGTCTCTTCAATTCCTATATAATAGCATCTGGCCAATTATAGAGAAACACACACCAAAAAAAGTGAATAAAAACAAATATCCTATCTGGTATTCCAGTGTTGTTATCCATCAAATCAAAGAAAAAGACAAACTTAGAAAAAAATTCAAAAAGTTTGGGAATCCTAGAGACTATGATAGTTTCACAATCCTACGATCAAGGGTCAAAACTGGAATTCACAAATGCTTCCAATCTTATATTAATTCTATCGAAGACACTTTACATCATAGTACAAAACCACTATGGACTTATGCAAAATCAAAAGGTATGACTCACTTAATTCCTAAAATAATGCACTTCAATGAAACTGTAGCAAACAATGGTCATGAAATTAGTGAACTTTTCTCAAATTACTTCTGCTCTGTTTTTAATACAAATGATGTATCAAATCAACATGTAAATTATGATTCTCAAGAAAGTACCTATGAGCTCAGTCATGTCGAAATTTCAAAGACTGAAATATTCAACGCTATGAAATCACTAAACTCAAACAAAGGTCCAGGTCCAGATGCCATTCCACCATTATTTATATCAAACTGTGCTAAATCTCTTGTTTATCCTCTTCATGTTATATTTCGTAAATCTCTTAAAGAAGGTGTTTTTCCTGATCTTTGGAAAACAGCACGTATCACTCCTATCTTCAAATCTGGGAATAAAAGTGACATCTCTAATTATCGCCCAATAAGTATACTCTCATGTTTTGGGAAAATTTTCGAATCCTTAATCTATAAAAGCATTTTTACACATTTTAAACATATTTTAAGTTCTGTTCAGCATGGATTCGTATGCAAAAGATCCACTACCACAAATTTAATCGAATATGTAGATTTTTTATGTACCAATTTTGACAAAAGAACACAAGTAGATGCAGTCTATACTGATTTCCGAAAGGCTTTCGATAAAGTCAGTCATCCTCTTCTGATCCAAAAACTAAAAAGAACAGGTTTCCATGGCAACCTCCTGAGATGGATCATATCTTATATCTCTAACAGGAGTCAATATGTACAAGTTAATAGTTATGAGTCCTCTCCCAAACTTGTCACATCTGGTGTCCCTCAAGGATCCCATTTAGGACCACTACTCTTTATTATATTCATAAATGATCTAACGGCAAAACTTTTTTGTAAATGTTTACTATATGCGGATGACTTAAAAATTTTTCAACCCGTGAATTCACAAGAAGACTGCAAAACTTTGCAAAAAGACCTCCTCACATTGTCTCAATGGTGTATAGATAATAACATGGAATTAAATATTGGCAAATGTAATGTCATCTCGTTCACGAGAAATGTCCGTAAAATTGATTTCGCTTACACGATCTGTGATGAAATCCTAAAACGAGTAGACTCCATTAGAGATCTGGGAATCTTACTTGACTCGAAGCTAACCTTCAGAAACCATTACCAAAACATTGTCAATCAGGCTAATAAAATGCTCGGTTTCATCACCAGAGTCACTAAATCATTTAAGAACACCAGTAGCTTCAGAATCTTGTACTACTCATATGTAAGAAGCATCTTAGAGTACGGCTCTGTGATTTGGTCACCACATTATGCAATTCATAGCAGGAAAGTGGAGTCCGTTCAAAAAAAATACTTAAGAATACTAGCTTACAAATCTGGAGTACATCGGAATCTCAGTAACTATGCTGAAAGACTTACTCACTTTAAAGAAATCTCACTCGCCAAAAGAAGAAACGTATCAGATATAATCTCTCTGTTTAAAATCATTAACAATGTATATGATTCATCTTTAATTAATCAAATTAACCTTAATATAAGACCGAAATCCACAAGAAACCCTGAAACCTTTTGGATAGATACTTGTCGTAGTAATACAAGTTTTTTCAAACCAACATCGAGAATGACTCGATTGTATAATAGATACTGCAATCTTCTAGATTTAGATATATTTTCAAACTCAATTAATACCTTCAGAAAGAACTTACACATACTTATACCTGATGATTTCATTTTCTTTACCAATCACCTACTTATGCATTAGCTCCACTATATATGATTCGTGCGTGCATATGTGTATATATGTTTGCATACAATATGCGTACAGTGTACACACTTATGAGTGTGTTTGTATTTAAATGTGTATGTACGCATCTATGTATGTGTGTATATATGTATGTATGTGTATTTATATGTGTATTTAGATGTATGCATGTATGCGTATACATATATATGTATAATATATTAATAAGTATGTAAGTTTCTTCCTAATAATTGATTTCGATCCTCATTGTTTTTATATACACTCTTTTAATTAAATTTATTATTACTGTAACTAACCAATTATTATTACACAAATAATATTGAGATGAATGTTGTGCTCACCTATAATTAGAAACATCATTATAACCATGTATAAATGTAAATTACTGTTAAAATTATGTGATGTATTCTGTTGGCGAGCCAATAAATAAATAAATAAATAAATAAATAAATAAATCTCCTGAAAAACATATCTGCTATACTAGCTTTTTTTATCAGACTTTGTCTGCATTTCACTACCAGTATTAGTTATATTCATCTTTTTTCTAACAAAATTTAACCTTAAATTGTTGGAATTCGCTTCGCGCAAAGGCTTCTTTTAAAAAACAAATATTTGATTTCAATTTAAATAGCTAACGGAGACAACTATTTAAGTCATGGGTTTAATTAAACATGCACAGAATAGGTTTTTGGGTTGTTAATTTAGTTTAGTTCAATAATCTATGGGTATTCCTAACCTTCAAACATAACTATGATTGAGAAAAAATGTAACTTTAATGCATCTTTTACCATCTCCCCCGACATGAATAGTTGTTTCTTGTAGTAATTAAGTTGAAAACAAGTGCTACACATAATTTTTTTGCGTATTAAGCGTGAAGCGAAATTCGATAAGTTTATCAAAATTTTTCATCGTCCAGCATGTCTACATATTTTGGATGTTCTACTCAAAATATTTCAGCGTAAGAATTTTCGATTCACTGTCATTGTGACTTTCATTTACAAAAATACCATTAATTTCTTTGTCTTTGATACTTTTTCCAGAACAACCCAAGTACAATCTATTAATTTAACACAGTTGTTGGTTTAAAGGGAAACTTCAAATAATAATCATCTTGGAATGGAAATGACATTTTGAGATGAAAATATTGAATTTACATTCCTCATATCCCATTTGTTAGTTCTTGCGACAAAAAAACTTCGAATTTAAGTAAAAATATTTATTGTGACTTGTTTTTGATTAAGCATGAAGTGCTGCGCTTCCTCTTTCTTTAGGCACGCTGTCCGAAATGTTGGCTAAAGGAGGAGAGAGCACAACATGACATAATAACCCAAAAATGAATCACAATAATACTTTAATCTCAAATCCTCTGTAAAATAACTATTATTGATTGTTTTTACTGATGCCCATATTTTTTGAGAAAAATTGAGGCATTTTAAAAGAAACAAAAATAATAAATCTGGTAATTTTGCATCTTTTAAAGAAAGGTAAATTAATTATTGTGAGACTGATTTCGATTTCGAGATTTCCCAACATTTAAACGTCTATGTTATATGCTTATAATATCATCACGTAGGTACATGCTTTATTTTCGGACAGCCCATCTTTTCCAATACATATTACAAAACAACATATTTCAAATAAATTTAAATCTTATATTCGTAGGTCGGTTACAAGAATTACGATTACAGAAAATTTACAATTTTTATACAAAAATAATATAATAATAAGTCTATGTCTGGAAATAGTGTTTTAAGAAACTAATATTATGTGCTCACCCAACCATTGTGTAAAATGTAACGATTGAAATATTACGAAAAATAAACAAAATTAATTATTCACGAGATTTTTTTTATTTATTTGCATTTAACCTAATGCTTTTATAATTTTGTTTTTAAAAATACTAATTTGTGTGCCTGTAAATTATTGTGTGCCTCCGGTTCAACGAACTCTAGAACTCGCAATTGCTCTGAATTTAAGTGTCAAAATTGATTGGTTGATCAAATTTAGACAAGCGATAAAGGTACCCTACAAAAATTATTTTATTAGATTTTTAAAAATTGTAGTTAAAAACTGCTTTGGTTTAACATAAAATGAAAGCCAAAAAGTGAACCTTTCGATAGGAACATTAAACCAGGAGCACAGAAAAAGCATAGGGTAATTTGTGTTAATATCCGCAGTGGCATTAATGTCACATTTATACATAAAAAATATTATCCAAAGTACCAATAAACGTCAAAACGTTCCTGCCTACAAGAACTAATACCAGGAACACAGAAATTTGATTCTTTTCCCCCTCTCTTAATTCTTCTTGTCTCTTTTTGGCTCTTCTTGACTTTTCTTGCTTCTTCTGGCTTCTTTGTGCTTCTTTTTTACTCTTCTTGGCTCTCCTAGTCATCCTGCTTTCTCTTTGCCTTTCTTGGCTTTTCTAGTCTCCTCTTGCTTCTTCTTGACTCCTTCATCCCTTTCCTGCTTATTTTTCCTCCTCTTGCTTCTTACCCACTTACTTCTCCACGCCTCTTTTTGCTTCGTCTTGTTTCTTCTTGCTTCTTGTTGAATATTTGAATCGTATATTAGTTAGTCATGATAGTATTGTTTCCATGTTGGATGCAATTTTTAATGAACAAATGCTTCTGTTATAAAAATTAAATTTCAAATCCGGGAAATACGGATTTAAAAAAATCCGATTTTTAATTTGACTACAGTTAATTCGAAAAACCCGTATTTTTCGAACTTAGATTTATCCGGATCGCAATATCTAGATCTTGAAGGACTCATTCTAATATAGTTTTCGTAGTAGTATAAGCAATGAGGTTTTCCTCCAACAGTGTCTATTAGTAGAATAATACAGACCGCAGATTAGTCTGATAAAAATAATTCACAAATAATAATTATAATTAATAATAATAATTATGACCGAATATTGAATTTTTTTTTTTCGATTTTTCGTAGAAATCATAGATAAACACCTAGTAGACAGTAGTTTGGTTTTACAAAGAAAAAGAAACACGTTCCTCTATTAAAATCATAGACAATCAATACCAACTGGTGATATCTAGGCTTGCGATCTATATACCTACTGATTATGTTCCAAGCCGCGCTAATTCGAAATTCCAACCAAGCCGAGCTTAAAATCAACTGATATACCGGTCTTGCAAGTATGTAGCTGACAGCTCACTAGATTGGAGGAGATAAATAACGCCATCATTGCTAAGTGGTACTAAACTAAATTCTAAATGCCAGATAAGTACAGGTAATTCATTTTAAAGAGACCCTTGCTTGTGTAGTGACGTACTGGATGGATCAAAAATAATATAAATTTAATAATACTTTTGTTTTCATTGGGAAGCTGAAGAATGAAACAAAAAAACATTATCATATTGAATCGCGATTCTAAATACCGAGTGGTTCGCAACATTTGTTGACTTAGCAGGGGCGCCCGGGTTCATGGTGTGAGGTTTGTCGAGGTCTTGATAGCGGGTGCGTCTGCCTACATAGGATAGGCCGGTTGAGGGAGACTTTTGGGGATCTGGTAGTGAGACAATGAAAGATAATGGTTGACATAGCGTTTATTCAGAGTCAGTATAGTTGCGCAGTTGGGAGATGACTCTGGATCGATGACAATGACACCAGGTATAGGCGGCGATGACGGCGGTGGAATGGTCGAGACGGTAGTCAGTAAGTCGACACCGCGTTAGTGGAGACCGGAGTCGTGGATGTGTTCACCACTGGTCAAGGATTCCGCCGAGTACCCTCTCCCAGGAGGACAAGTTGCGCCTTACTAGAGAAGAAATGGATATCATAATAAAGGGATTAGGTCCCAAGAAGGCACCTGGGCATGATAGAATCAATGGAATAATCGTGAAGAATGTATGGCTCTATGCCCGGGAGGAGTTCTTCCAGGTCATGGAGACGTGCTTGCGAAGAGGAGTCTTCCCTTCGGAATGGAAGAGGGGAGTGCTTAAGATTATACCAAAGGGGTCCGACAAACCACGCTCTGACGTTAAAGCCTACCGCCCGATCACCTTGCTGCCTATAATGGGTAAGGTCCTCGAAAAACTGATCAGAGAACGCCTGCGTCGGACTCTCTCCACCCCCAGCCCGAGCCAGTTCGGTTTTGCCCCGGTAAATCTACAGAGCACGCCCTTATGCATGCGCTTGAATGGGTGAAGGTTCGGCCTGAGAGGTATGTGGTGGGAATCTTTTTAGATATCACAGGTGCCTTCGATCATGCGTGGTGGCCGATGATACTTACCAAGCTCAAAAGTAGAAACTGCCCCCCGAGGCTCTTTAAAATTTGCTCCGATTTCTTCAACGACAGAACCATTATACTCACTTTCGGTGACTTTGTCATCGAACGTGAGGTGGATATGGGTTGCCCACAAGGGTCGGTATTGGCCCCCGAATTTTGGAATATTGAGTTTGGTGATTCCTCCAGGCTGCCCTTGCCTGCTGGATGTATCTCGGTTGACTACGCTGATGATAAATTGTTCTTGGTTGCGGGGAACAGCAGGAGAGAACTGGAAAGAAAGGCAGGGGAAGGTTTAAACATGATCCTCCAATGGGGGAAGAGAAATAGACTGAACTTCGCTCCCCAAAAAACCATGGGTCTCCTGATGAAAGGATTTCTGAGTAGAGAGAGAAATCCGACCATCAAAATGGGAGATACCAGAATCAAGTTTGTCGAGACAGTAAAATATCTTGGAGTCACTTTAGATCGATCGTCCTCTTTCTTAGCCCATGTTAAGAAAGTCTCCACCGAGGCCCAGGCCCTTTTTCTGAAGCTGAGGAGAATCTCCACCACGGAATGGGGATTAAGGACACCAGCGATCCGTCTCCTATACAGGGGGGTATTCGTGGCGCAAGTCACCTATGCCGCCTGCGTCTGGGAACATCGTCTGGATAATGCCCTCATACTCTCGGCTCTCAAGAGGGGACAGCGAACTCCCTTGTTGGCACTTTCTGGTGCCTATAGAACAGTTGCTTCGGACGCACTTCCAGTGTTGGCAGGTGTCTTGCCAATCGATCTAGAGATTAGGGAGGTGCTCACTAAGAAAAAGCTGACCAGGGGTCTCCCGGCCAACCACCTCGGTATTACGATTACACCAGGCGGTGCCGGGACCCTACCAGGCCGACTTAAACAAATGCGAGAGCTGACACTCAACGAGTGGCAATCTCGGTGGGATAGGTCGAATAAGGGAAGATGGACCTTCTCCTTCTTCCCTTCAGTTAAACTCAGAATGGAAGGTGCGTTCATTAATATGGACCACTATATGGTTCAATTACTGTCGGGCCATGGGGAATTCAGGGGGAGACTTCACAGACTCTCCCTGTCACCCCATCCCAACTGTGCCTGCGGCAGTACGGACCAAACCGCCGAGCACATTCTGTGGCACTGTGAGATTTTGATGGATGCCAGAGATGAATTACTGAAGGGTTTGGATGTTATTATGAGACCGGTTTGGACTACCGATCTCGTTTCGAATAAAGTGAATTTTGAATGCTTGCGGAAATTTACGAAGACATGGGTTGAAAGATGGTCGGTTTTGAGAGTCGAGGATTAGCTAATTCAGCACCCAGGTGTATAAGCTCCTGAATCTTAGGTACACGCTATTCTTTACTTTTTTACCTTTACGCACTGATCTTCTTTTGTACAATGTTACCTTTATGCACTAATTATCTCTTCCTTAACCTTATATGTACCAAATTTTTCCTTGCTATCCACCTTTTAGCCTGACCTCACCGATGCACCCAATCTACTGATCCCCGTCAACTCGTGTACCGGCCGTGAAGCAAACTGATCTCCGTTATACTACCTGTCTGACACAGCTATTTTCATAGCTAAGAAATTTATTTCTTATTTGATGCATCTTACAGGAGTCCTCGTCATCAGCTCATCCTCACCGATCACTAATTTTGGCAACATCTGTAATTTGGTCATACATCCATCGTTCGCTTTACTAATCTTGTTTTAAATTGTTTCCCTCCCAAAATCTTCTCTTTTCCTCCATCCATCTCGTTCCAATTAATCTTTCTTGTCTTTTTCTAATTGTAGGATTGACATATTAGTTCTTACACCAGTACGTAGAATGAGAGTGTTCTTGCTCCAGATAAGACTGAACTATTTGTTCTGTTTTGTCCTACTCCCCTTATGGGGGTGGATCTGAACCTCGTCCCCGCGCACTGACTACCGGGCTTCCCCTGAAGAGGCGTTTCTTACTGACCAAACGCGCTACCCCTGAGGACGGTGGGAGGTCAGAAGGATGTCCGATTCGAACTAGGAAACCTTCCGCCCCGCCTCCGACAACCCGACGCTACTTAAACTCCCTAGGGTCTTCGGGTTCCTACCCATCTGTTCCCAGTTACACTTTCGTCAGGGCTCCATCGGGAAATCGGCTTAAGGGCGCGGTAACCGAAACTCGCATCGGACAGCCTGATCACAGTCTCACCCAACTCTGGACTGCCGAGAGGGAAGTTCTTAGCTCCTCTCTCAGATGTATCTTAGTTCATACCATTTTAAATATAATGTTCTGACTTTTCTATTCAAGTGCATTATGTACACAAAACTGGTTTTGGCGGACCTAGTGTCCTCCTATGTGTTTTATTCTTCATCCCTATATCCACTAATCAAAAGGTAAGCATTTAAGCATTTACTAATACTATACTAACCTGTACATAACCAAGCACTTGCATACTGCTTGCTAACAACGTATGCGGGGACATTCGAGGTTTAGCTTCGTTCTTTAAATGTAGAGTCGTTCATGAAAAAAAAATTAGAGTCCATGCTAGTGCCCTGAAGGGGTAACCATAAGTTACCTATACCGGGGCGGGTAAGTGGTGGGATCCTCGAATGGTGAAGGCGTGGAGTCTTCCGGGTACTCTGGTGTGAACAAGGTAGCCGAAGGTGCGATGGACCTGCTAGGCAGATGTGCGGGAGATGCAGGCCGGCGACGATGCCGCGGGGCCGAGGCGCAGACCGGCAAAGGTGTCACAGGGTCTAGGCGCGGGAGGAGCGCTGGCCAGGGATGATAGTCGGGGCCAGGGAGCGTGTAGAGCCGGGTTTTGGTAAGTAGGTCCTGTAGCGGTGCGGTGGAGCAACAGCGGGGTGCGACGCGGGGGGACACTCCTAAAACTGCTAATTTATGTCTGACATAGTACATCTCGATGCGCCTCATTTATAGCCGCCCAGTGCATCGAGAACATTCAGACTTGTAGGTAGAAACGCCGAATGCTCGCATTGCATCTAGAGAGTTCCCGCTACAATGCGTTTTGTATTGGCGATCGTTCCAGAATATTTCAGTAGCATCGCTACATACTCTTTGACCTCTCCAACCAGACTCTCGACCCAACGCATTGCACCGCCGTAGAATGGATGGATTCATACATGATTCCTACCTATCCCCCATACCTTATTTTCCTTTCAGGAACGTTAATTAATTAAGACCCTCGACACAATGTACACGTGATTGTATAACCATGCATTGTATCACGGTCCTGTGTTTTAGTTCCAGTTCCTGTGTAGATCAGCCGTCTAAAAATGTCCGTTTTAGTGGCATCTAGTGACTTAATTATAACTTTTTCGTAGTTCTATGTACTTACAGCAAATACTCGAACCATTCCAAAGATGTCATCTGATGTGCGATACCGCCTCGAACCTGCAAGGTGTATGCAAAGAACAAAGAAAATGAGTGAAACTCGGTATATGTGCAAACATTGCAATGTGGCTCTCCATAAAGGCCCATGTTCGCAAAACTACAATACAAAAATGATATATCAAAGTGTTTTAAATAAATACGAGAAGTTTCAATTGATTTAACCCAGCATTTTCAAAATTATAACACTTCACAAAACATGAAATTTCACCAAACTTAGCCGGCACAGTGTAAGTTTTATGTGTATTCGGCCGGTTCTCATAGTGTTAATGTAAAAAAATGATAAAACCCAGTATCTTTAGGGGTTCCATGACATCTCAGGACAATGGCAATTCAACATACATTTGAAAAATGATTTAAAGACATCAAAAGTTTTGCAAAAGCCGGCCTATAAACCTAACCTAACGATAATTTTTTTTCATTAATTTTCATGCTTTTACATCGCTTTTCAAAAGAGTGTTGAATTGCCACTGCTCTGAGTTTTCCGGTTACCATATTTGGGTATTTACGGAGTAAAAGAGGATTGCGGGCGGTTTCAAAAACTAGTTTTGAAAACTTTTTTCTATGGGTACTACCGGTGGACGAATACAATCAAAAGAGTCCCCTTTAAAATGATTTGCCTGTATTCTAGTATACACATATGTTGCGCTCGATAGAGAGTTGGGAGTTGGGAGGGACATAGGAATGACAGGAGTGTTAGGCATGCCTTGGAAGACGGCCAATCAAACTGTCAATCACACGTCAACTAGACTAGATGTTGTCCCGTACCAAGTCAATATCAGAGGGACGAAATGGGAAGATTAATCAAATCTTACCAAATTAATTGCATATTAAATTGTTGTGAAGATTCATTATAACATTTTTTGTGGCTTAAAATTTTTTTTTAAATAAAATATCACTGCCATATTGAAGTAATGTCAAGGGTCATCCGGGAGGCTGATCGTTTACATAATTTTTTTTTTTTTTTTTTTACAGTAATACCGCACAAGAGTCCCAACTACTCCCGTCTGGAGCCAGTGGGACTATGGCATCCCCAATTGGGGTATGTTGTGAGGCTGAGGGTATTGGGGAGGGGAGGGAGATGGGGGAGAGGAAGGTGGGGAAGTACCTGGCTATTCAGATCTGGTCACCAAACACGGCTAAAGCCATTTCAAGCAACGTTTCAATTCTGAATGGTGGTCTTACACCAGGGCAATACTGAGAGTATCTTCCACTCTGGAACGTGCCGCAAATAAACTATATTTTATTTTAAATTAATTTTAATTTTAAATTATTTTTAATTAATTAATTGTGAAATAACACAAATTAATCAAATAAAATTTATTTGCGCACGCCGGGTTCGAACCCGCGACCGTCGGATCTGTAGTCAAAAGTGTATACCACTAGACCACGCCGGCCGTCAAAATATACTTATAAATATACTTATCATAACATCAACATGGTGTTCCAACAAGTGTTCCACGTGATATCTACTTTCCGTTCCCGCAGAATTGGGGTAAGGGGTGGCACATATTTACCTAGTACATATGTAGAATAAATGTGCATAAGGTTCTTGTCAGGGGCGACATGTGAGAGATAAAAAGATTTTATAAAAAAAAAATTAAATCTCTGGAATCGTTGGTTGAAGTTTATCTGGAATCCTGGAGGTATATAGATATTATGGTGATATAAAACAAACTGAAAAGATTCTGAGCGTATTTATGTTTTATTTATATTATCCCTAGTAAATACCCCGTAGGCCAAAGATTCTAGAATTACCAATTAGCGATAGCTTGTTTAATTTACCTTCGAATGGAAAACAAATTCGTCTATTTCCTGGAAATAACAGTTAATTGAACAAGAACAAACTTTAGTAATAGCGAACGTTTTATTAACTCTCTGATTTGTAGAAAAAAATCTGTTTGATTTTCATTTTGACGAACTTGTAACAATATAGCACAATATTTTTAAATTTACCTTTTCGTAAACTGCAAGGCTTAGATATATCTTTTAAAGAATCAAATGTTTTTAAAGCCTTTTGAAGTCCTTAAAAATATATATTTTATTCCGAACTCACAACTTTGTCAAAACAAATCAGTTCATGTCATTCATTGGAATGCTATGCGAAGAGTCACTTTTAGAAAAAGAAGATGAAGTGTTATTGGATGTATTTATATGTGTTGAAGGACCGTTTGATAATGAAAAATATTGTGTGAAAAACACCACTACACCAAGGAGAAATAGTTACAAAAGGAAAGTGGAAAGAATTCATCTCTTATTTTGTAGCACATTACTCCACTCAATTTTTTTTTTTTTTTACAATGACCTTCTAACTTAAATAACTGTAAATATTTTTATTATTGTCAGAGTTCGTTTTAATTTTTCGGGGCTTTCAAAAACGCATAAATCTATTGACGTGACCGGTGACGTCAGTGAAGTGCACAGGGGACAAGAGGTACGTTTTTGCATTACAGAGAATGCAACAATATTCCCTACAGCGGTTTGTAAGTATAAATAAGAGTGGTGTATTGTGTAAATGGCAAAATGATAGGAGGTAGTATTTTATATTAAAAAGGCAAACGTGGATACGAGTGTAATTTGTAATTTGTGTTTATTTAAAAAAAACGTTAATTACTAGTAGGTAAGTATCTTATTTATGCGATGCCAAAAGTGTGATGAAAAACTGTTGTTTATTAAAAAGCCAACCTTTTGAGAGAAAATGATTTAGGATCTTCGTGTTTCAAAGGTCGCCCTCGTTACTTTTTGTATTTATCTTTAATAATCTCATTTTACCCCTCGGCAACTGATAATTAGTTTAACCTGATCTTCCTCTGCCCCCTTCTCATCGAAAATGGCTCATTTTAAATCGTTATAGAAAATTTATTCATCGACATAAAAATAAAATAAGAATACCTCCATTAACGTGATTTTTTTGATAGTTAAAAAACAGTGAAAATACTTTATTAACACAATGAAAGGAAACAGGCAATAGGAAGTGGATAAAATATCTAAAAAAATATGTTCACATAATCATAAGTGGGTATACTTTGTTCGCCTCGATTCTAATTGCGCGATCCATAAATAATCAAGGTATTGGTAGTAGTGCACCGATCTTTTTGCCATGATACGGGCATGATACGGGCATGAGCCTAGTTTGGTAGTCGAGAGAACACAAAGAAATTATTGTAATACATAAAAAAAAAAATAATTAGTTGTAAGATGATATTGTTAATTCTGAATTTGAAGATATGAGGTTTAATAAATAGGTCCTAATGGTCGAGTAATTTAAGATGCCTGTCACGGTAAGTAATGTATACTTGTAGCTTAAGACGATGTACCACGTCGTGTAATATTTAAAATCGGGCCGATAACACTCATTATGTAGATGGCTGTAAGGTTTAAATTCCCTTTTAACACCAGCCGCCTGTTATGATTTATACAAGAAAAAAAAACATCACAATAAAGCCTTAGAGTCCTTAGACGCATTACGCTATATATATTATATGCTGGGGTGACACATTACGCTATAATCTTCATCAGGAAAGGGAGTCAGATCAATTGGGGGACTGCCGTGGAATATCATTTATTTGTATGGGATCTGTCACTCTGACAGATGACAACCGCTTAATTACGGCGCTCCGTAAATTGTTCAGTCGCATAGTTTTCAAATATAGCCTGGCTAGCAGATCACGGCGCATATCGTCGCCACGCCCCACTTATAACACATCATCTTTTTAGGTGTGACAGGTCTGTATGGGATTGTATGGCGAGCGATATGGAGTTATATAAAACGCTTTGAACTTATAGCGTAATCTGTCACCCCTTAAAGCGTGTTTTATTTTATTTTGCGGAGTTCGTCCACAAATATTGAAGTCATCATTTTCTTAAGAACTTAAATTGCCACATATATAGTAAAACTTTACTTTTATATATAGTAAAACCATAACCGAAATGTGAGATTTTATATGCCCGATAATTTATTTATTTATATGCTTAAAATTATCAATTACATATGATCAAACTAACTAGCTACATAACCATCACGGCTTTTCCCCGCATGGGTAGGCACAAAGGACGCATCACCAAACAACTCTGTTTTGGCACATACTCCTTACCTCATTCACATTCATGCATCGTTTCATGCTAATCTTGCGTCTGGACGTTGTAGGCCCTGTGATTGGTCAAATTCAAATTGTGTTTAAATAAGACATTAAAAATTAAGACACGATTTCATACTGAAATAGAATCGCCACATGTAATACGATATTTCTTCAAAAATATCGTTTCTGCTCATACAATTTTTGGATAATATCGAAGAAAATATGTCTTAGAAAGTTCATAATCCATTGGATTAATTACATTACAGTGAAAATTATCCACAATTACGTGATTACGTTTGACGTTTGACGAAAAAAGCACGCGTTAATTCAATATGGCCGATACCCGATACGCACCGCGGCAATAGGTGGCCGACAGAGCGCACCTCTGGCGGTGTAAGAACGAATCAAATGACTGGCGCGAATATTTAAATATGCAAAATTACTTGAACATCAAGCGTTTAATAATAAGATTTCTTCTGGAAGTTTATTTCAACTTTGCAATGGCATTTTTCATTATTATTTATAATTTTTTTTGCTTATTAATTATATCTGATTTTATATTGACATGTTTTCTAATTTCTAAAATTTCTAAATTATATATTTGCGATGCTTTAATCCTGAGTGAAGTATTTTAAGACCTGAATTTTTATCGAAAGTGTGATTCAAAAGATGATTTGCAAACTCACATTCACTATTTCCATTTAGAACCCTGAGATGTTTTTTAGTTCTGACTTCAAAGTTTCTATTGGTTCTACCTTTGTAAAATAAATTACAATCCAGCCCAATTGAGTTTATAAACTCATGATTTTTTTGGTTGATTTTCGCCATCTTTATTATTAAGAATATATTTATTCATTATGTTATTAGTGTAAAACGCCGGTTGAATAGTACCAGGAATGTTTATATATATAATTTTAGAAGTGTCGTTATCCACAAACAGAATTCTACGCCATTGTTTATTTATATCTTAATAAATAGGATAAAAATACCGTTTGAAGATAATATGTTTAATTATTTTATTTAGTATTTCAACTATCAATTTATTAGAATAACCGTTATTAAATGTTATTTGTCTTATGAATATATTGTTTTATGGTTATATGCAATTTTTTTTCAGGTTTTAAAATACTCCACACAGGATATAAAGCATCACAAATAAATAATTTCGAAATTTTAGAAATAAGAGAACATGTTTATAAAAGTATATGTAATTAACAAGAATTTTTTTTCTAAACTCTCTTTTAAATATTTTCCCACTTAACTGGTCTTTCATATTGTTATTCCTAATTCTTATAAACCCAGCCTACTCTTACCCCTCCCCCCTCCTTCCACTTCTTTTTTCCAATTGTAATCTATATTTAATTTTTGACTTCGGTGTATACTTCGTTCATGAAACATGTATTGGTTGTATATAATAAAGTGAAGTTAAAAAAGTTATTTGTTTTTTAATAAAATAAAGTTTAATCGGATAACATTATTTTATCTATTTCCATTGTAAATCAATGCATACGTACATAATAAAATGTAAACATTATATTTATTTATTATTTGGACAATTTGCATAGCGCCGCTTTTCTGAGATATCACCTCAGGGGCGCTATATTGTAATAATCTACCTTTATATATAGATTTTTACTCTCCTGATGAAGGTGTATATATAATCTAACTTTAAACTTTATTAGATACAGTAACAGTTTTAGGTAAAGAATTACCACCAGTTGGAGTAAAATTCACACCTTTTAATTAAACCGACTGGTAATCACATCGCACAATTACCCTCCTTTTATCCATAAACACGGGTACAATTAATCAATATGTAATAATCTATTATTTCAGTCAACTTTGTTATAACTATCTTTAATTGTTGCGACAAACTATACGATATTTATTCAACTTATAGACATTGACGGTTTTAACACATATTTAAGCACTGCAAGTCTCCTATGAGCAAATTATATTAGGTACCATAACAGTTAATATCAGTTGTAGACATGTAGTCAATAATAGTGTTTCATTTGAAATAATCCATCACAAATACGTAAAATTTCATTTATTCAAACAACTGTCATTCTTATTATGCCTAAATTGAGCATGTTATTATTCATTAACTCCTTCCTGTTGTCCCGTGTTTTAACAATATATACTCACCCTCTCTCTGTGAATGACCTAATATCTATCTATTAAATGTAACTGTTGTTAGTATCACTTAAACTGGGCGCAGCTCAACCAAGTGCCGCCCGCAGGGCCTAGCAGCAAAAACCCGCGGAGCGGGTTTTTAACTGCTAGTCTTCTATTATTATGACTATTGACATGGCCCGATTACTTCAAAGGTTAAAATGTGTTCTACTTGGAGTATTTAATTAAAGCATCTGAATTATTTCTAAGCGATCAAATTTTCAAACCAAACACGTTATTTTACATTTCTTCGTGGTGCTTCGCCTTTAATGCATTACTATTATTAAATTATTATTTGAATTACAATACGTCCCCTGATCAATACGACATTTCTAAGCACTCCACTTAGGGTGGGTTGCACAGCTGTGTTGATGCGAACATCCAACAGTAACAGTTTGTTTGTGTTTGCCATAATTTTAGCAGTAATTGAAGAGACACGAGCTTCACCAATTTGTTAATTGTGAAGGGTATGACAAATTTGTTTACTTAGTTATTTTTAACATCTTTATCATCATCCCCTATCACTTTCCATTTTGTCACTGATAAAATTTATTACAAATTATCTTATCATATTAATAATAATGAATATCTACTAATTAACTAACCGTCACGCCGCTACCCCGCAGGGGTAGGCAGAGAGGATGGACCGCCAAAGAACTCGGTCTTGGCACACACTCCTTGCCTCATTTACATTCATACATAATCTTCTATTATTCTGACTATGTCATATCTTCTATTATGGGCCATGTCATGCCCGACTCAATTATTTGATTCACTAAATTTAATTGTATTATTTTACTACACTTAGTTATCTGGTTCACTTGATCGTGCTATGTCTTCCTCGGGCATCTCCGACTTCTTCTACCATTCACATTTGCATCATATATTCTCCTTACACTCCCTTTTTCGTTCATTCGCTCGCATGGTTTTACCACACACACGCCTCAGGGATCTCATTTCAACAGCATTCAGTCTACTTTCATCCTTCCTCTGCCAGTTCCTAATAAATCTACTAAATATAGTATTATGGCCACCAATGCTTCAAACTTCATTTCAGTTATCATTTAACCCCATCAGTCCAATTTTTTCGATTTTGCGAACTGCTCATAATATGGTCTTATATAAGTCGTTGTCTCCCTCACTGCCACGCTGAGAAATATGGTTTAAAAGGTGCTAGAAAGAGAAAACACTATGCTTTATATTTAAATCTTGAATTTAACCACATAAGAGTAAAAATGTACACCACTATGAAACAAAGCTCCGACCGCAATTGGAAAAAAAAGAAACCTTGTGAATTTTTTACTAATTATATTTATACAAAACGACAAAAAAATCAGGTGAGAAAAACGTTTTATAAATTTTTGTGACGTATCTTAGTGTAAACACCTTTACTGTTACCACATGACTAATGGTCGTACATACATAATATATACTGTGTTGGAGCCTAAACAAAATGTATGCTGTGTTAGGGCCTAAACAAAATATGAACTGTGTTAGAGCCTACACAAAATATTTACTGTATTAAAGCCTAAACAAAATATATACTGTGTTTGAGCCTAAACAAAATACAGGTTGGGGCAAAAGTGATCACACTATTAGAAAACGCTATAACTTTTGCAAATGGTGCCAAATATCAATTCGGTTTTCACATTTGTGAAGTAAACAGAATAAAAATTGACAAAACAAAAATAAATTGAAATTGTTTACAAACAATTGAACCAACTTCACAAGCAGTACCAAAGTTTATGATTAAAAAATAATTTACTTTTGCCCCACCTGTATATACTGTGTTAGAGCCTAAACAAAATAGTTGGAAAGTGAAACAAATTTAAACCTGTAAAACTACAATAATTAAAGAAGTAACTTTTGGCGGGTAAGTTTTTAGATTCTCACGGCCAAAAAAACGTCCGAAACGTCGGCTAAAGAAGGAGTTAGCGCAACACGGCATAACACCCCCAAAACAAACAACTTTTGGCGATTTAAAATTATTATTCAAGTCAACAAATCAATAAGCACGTTATTACGTTTCTAGATGTATTGTGACAGCTCTTTCACCTTCTGAATGCATTTAAAAAAAAATTAACTGCCACAATACTTATATTTTAATGCATGATTTGATAACGTGGGCCTCACTAGTTGACCCGTGCTGAGGCCCCCATTCTACAGTTTAAAATTAAAAAGAGGATGATATGAAATTAAATAAAACATTAAAAATAAAACAGGGGTAAGATAAAATAAATAATGAAGAAAAATAAAAATCTGTAATTCTAGTACCTTCCATGAGGTGCATTACCATTTATTAGGTAGCTTTCATCTTTTTCTTTTGGTCTAGTACAAGTTCGTCAAAACAAAAACTTGCATTCAAATCTCTACTTACATAATAGGTATGTTTATATAGGTGACCGGATAAATCATAACAATGATAATTCATCACATCTTTAAAAAGCTATATAAAGTCATGGAAAGTGATGAAAGAAAAACTTTATTAACTTGTTTAAGTAGGTTAGTAAGGTTAAAAAATTTTTTTTTTCATCGTTACTACTGACTTTACATCACTTTTTAAAAGTGTGTTGAATTGTCACTGTGTTGAGTTATAATGGAACCGTTTATATGTATGTATAACTTGCATTCAAATTTTTACTTACATAGATTAAGTTTGTTTGTTCTGTTCCTACACTTTTCCTCGGTGTTATATTTTTGTCAAGGAAATGTAATTATGTGTGAATGCATGACAAAATAGTGCTGTGTGTAAAATGAAAATGATTTTCTTCTATACCGAGAAAGATGAGTATTACCAATTTATTAAAATCCTGTTGAAAAGGTCATAGCAGGTAATTTCCTAATAAACTATTAGTACTGTTAAATATTAAACTTAACTATTAAACTATTAGTAGTACATTAAGCTGTCGTACCCTTAGATTAAATATACCATTCCTAAGAGAAAGTCCAGTTATATTCAATTTTTCAATTAAGTTCTAAATCCTAAATTCTGTATCTAAATTTCGCCAATAAACAATTTGATAATGTTAATTAAGTGTTAATCTCAAGTGACCTACCAGGTAAGTATTGTACTGTATATTTTCTCCATAAATAGTTAAGTAATAACATAGATCACTGTAGAAATGTATTATAAGTTTGTACAGCGCCCTTGAGGTGATTTTGCACAAAAACGGCGCTGTACAAGTCATCCAATTATTATTATTATTATTATTATTACTAATTTTCATACCCAAATAAATAAATAAACACGTGTTTATGCAACTGCGTAATTCCTGTCAGAATAACATTTGTGTTTTACTTATAGTTTATTGGGAAATTTTTCAATTAATTTATTAAAGGCCTGCAGTCCCGTTTTTAACAGGGATACGAATAATTTGAAGAGATTTTTTAATAAATTAGCAATATTTTACATCAGTAAGTTTTCTCCGTGTAGTGCGTGTTACAGCCTGGCCTCGAGGCAAGTTCGCACCCAAACTCGGTCAGAATCTACGTGATAATCTGTCACGTCAAAAAGGTTCTATTTTAGTATCATCACTTCGGTCAATCGCTTACAAAGACATTGCTTAGCGGTGACCGGTGAAGAAATGTCAGACCTCTCGATATCTTAAACATTTGCTTTCATCATGCAACGCTATTCGTACTTGAAAGTTTCTCGGTCAAACTGACATGTAAATAGATAAATCACCTACTAACATACTGGTCCAATCTAAAGATGCCCGTCATAAGGTGAAACCGGTCCGGTCAAAAATAATTTTAAAATGAAATAACTGTATAAAGGTGTTTTAATGTAATTTTTAATCCATAAAAAACCAATGGATTTCCAGCAATATTTAAAGTTTTCAAAAGTAGAGATAACTAGAACAGATCCGTGAAAATCACGAAATAGTCTGAATTCTTCACAAATCAGTTCCAATTTTGAAAATATTTAAAATGACACTACATTTCAAAACAAATTATACTTCTTTGAATCAAAGTTACGCAGGACGCACAAACAACCGATATTAGTATTTTTGATGAACTAAATGGGAAAAAGCTTTGAAAAAGCGTTATTAACCTTTGTGTAAATCATGTCAAGGTTTTATTCAATGTTTCAATCAATATAAGTCAATCTAAGATTCAAACCTTGTAAACATTATTGGCTTTGTTCTATTTATACATCTTCTTGAAAACAATAATAATTATCTGTCAGTCTGATCATTTTCAGTTTCTGAAGCTGAAATAAATATGACAATAATAACAGCACCATAAAATGAAATTAATATTCTTCGAGCTCAATTCAAATCAAGCCTTTCACTATTCGTAAAGAACTACACATAAACTTATTAATGGTGTTTTCTTATTTTACCATAACGTGTTTTACCATAATGTCAGCGACCTAATGAACTTACCATATAGGCGTCTCATAATTTAACTCCTAAGGTATTGTTGTGCCTTTTAGTACACAGTACATCAATGGCAGTAAAGTATTTTTGTGCCCTTTATGGCGCAAACTGATACGGTTCTATCTGTTAAGATATATAATTTTAGCAGTGTTAGAAAGAGGTAACACAAAGCTTTGTATTTTCATTCAAAAGTTTACCGTAGACACTTACAAATAATTGTAATATGTTCTAAAAATCATCGAACGCCATTGCTTGTACGTTTGTTAAATATTTGTCAAATGTGTTATTTATGAATTATTTTTATATGAAATGAAAAAAGAAGTTACAATAACCTTTACAACACGTTTGTGTAAATAAACTTTTTTTTAAGTAAGCGACAAAACAATCATAAAAACACAACCTTTTTAATAAATAAAAGTTTTAAAATTTAATTGTATAATATCTTGATATATTGAATTATTTTATATATAAGTATTTCATTTTGGGATGCGTTCAAAAACAGCGAAAATAATAGTCAACCGGGAATATTTCCAAACAAATCTGACAGTTAATTGAAAGTAACCTGACGACAAGATTTCAAAATACCCGAGGGATTAATGAAAAATTTGGCTTAAAAAATAATAATTAATAGTAATTTTGTGTTTGTTTGCAGGTGATCTTTTAAAATGTCGTTTGGTCGTTCAAAAGTCATCCCCAAAATCGACCCCCATTTGATCCCCAAGACTCACTTGGAGAAGGCCAGCTGGGAGTCCCTCAACGAAGGTGTGCACGAGAGGGTTAACTTCGATGACACCATCTGGGGGTTCGACTTGGCCGGTGGTTCCAGATATGGCATTCCTCTTAGGGTTATGAGAGTAAGTTACCAAATTTATCCAAAGAAACGTCACTATCTCAATCGTTTTGCAAACTTTCGTCAAGTAGGTATGTATCATAATTTTGAAAAAATGCGAATAAGAAAGTACAAATAAACACGACGACTTCACATTTGAAAAAATAACCTTTACTAAACCATTAAAACGGCTAACATCTTGAAATGGAAAATGTACAAACAAATTTACAGACAGACGAAATACAAAATGGTCGAGTTAAAACAGGACTTGGCTTCGCTAAACCACCTCCGCGAACATATTTACCGACTGCATACCATATTGCACATACGCCATATGCACAATCTATCAGATGTCTCAGTTCTGATTTTGTAGTTGCAATTAACCCTCCGATGGGCAATGTGGCCTGACCATGCCATTTTAATTGTCAAAAGTGATTGTTTTTGACAAGCGGTACGAGTATACTATACAACTGTGCAGATAATCATGTTGTTTTAATATTTAATGCTACTGGCAATTTAATTTCATTAGGTAAGTTTTTTTATCTATAAATATAAATAAATGAATGTTTCTTTGTTTGTGCACTATAAAAGATTCCAAAACTACCGAACAGTTTTCGCTGAAAATTACAAAGTTTGTTCTTATAAGTGCCAAGAGTGTTTAGAGAATAGTTTGAATTGTAGATGAAGTACCCGAGGAAGACTTTACGCATTATCTCTGCACGGGAATGAGATAGGTAGTCGAAACGATGTAATGTAGATTTTTTCAAGTCGTGTGGTATGCAGTAATGAATGGTATCAAAAGTCGGGACGCTCGATGGAGACTGAATTCTTATTTCGGTTCTTGAATTAGATATGGAGCGATTTATAGTCGATATACAGTGTAGTTTTTTTTCAGATAGAATGGAAGAAAAGACACGAATAATACGATGCGTAAAAAAAGAGGTGTGAGGACAATGGAAGTGAATGGTTGGAGGAAGACATGCCACTATCAAGTAAAATAAATACTTAGAGTAGTATTTCCACTCTTAAAAAGCACCGTACACTAGAATTAGAGTACCTACACTAGAATTCACAACCTCAAAACTTTATCCAAAACCATTCATAAGACGGGTACACGTCAGCTAACGATAAATAAATGCAATTTCAATTAAGTAAATGTGTGATTATTGCATATAGTAATGTGTTTCGTGTTTTTTATACATGTCACAATTGAAGATGTAAAAAATATTAAGTATTCAGAATTAATTAAACTGCTAAGTATCCAACCGTTTCTATGAAATTGTATCTACATTAGTTTAAAAAGTGTGGCACTATAGGTCAGCAAATTGGTTCGGTATGCGGGCCCATTTCAACGTTTTTCCGTGGTCAGCTGTTTGTTTTCGGACTTCGGACCCTTCAAGATGTGCCCAGGAGATTGGTGAAGTCATCAAATCGGCGATGGATGGCTTCATACAATCGACTACTAAAGAAACTGGTGTGGGCTCAAAGCCGTGGTTCAGTCGACAATGCTCCAAAGCAGTTCGACGAAAAAACGCGGCTTAACGAGCCTACAACACATCTCGAACGCCCGAAAGCAGATCAGCATACACCAAATCGGCAAAGGAATGCAAAAAGCTGGCTGCCTGCCCGCATGGCAGCAGAGCATGCTGGTCGCTTGCGGGCTCAATAGGTCGAAATTTTTGCAAACCCAGTTTGCCACCTCTTACCAGACCTGACGGCTTACTAGCAAACACCGCCACCGAAAAGGCAAACCTATTAGGGAAAATGTTTGCGGAAAACTCGACCCTCGACGACGGAGGTGCTGTTCCGCCGTCGGATACTCACTGCGGCTTCTATATGAAAAAGCTGAGGATCCGGCATCGGGATGTACTCCACGTCATACGGGGGCTCGATGTTAACAAAGCTAGTGGACCTGATGGAATAATTGCCCTGGTATTGCAGAGGTGTGCTGCGGAAATAGTTCCAGTTTTGACAAAGCTCTTCAAAATGTCCCTGAAGTGTGGCACTGTGCCCTCTGGTTGGAAAAAAGCGGTAATTCACCCTATTCCCAAGAAAGGTGACCGCTCCAACCCGGCCAACTACCGCCCCATAGCGATCACATCAGTTCTGTCCAAAGTGATGGAACGTGTGATCAACGACAAACTGCTCACATACCTCGAGAAGAACAAAATTATCAACGATCGTCAATACGGATTCCGGCGGAACCGCTCGTGCGGTGATCTTCTCGCGTATGTGACGCATGTTTGGGGGCGGTGCCTGGAACGTCACGGTGAGACCCAAACGGTCGCACTAGACATATCCAAGGCCTTTGACCGGGTCTGGCACCGAGGACTTGTCAACAAATTGCCTTCTTACGGACTTCCCGCATCCCTGTGTATGTGGATTGCTGACTTTTTAAGGGATAGGTCGATTCAGGCGGTTGCTGACGGTTTCACCTCTTCCTCGCACTCCATACATGCTGGCGTCCCACAGGGATCGGTTCTGTCTCCGACTTTGTTTTTGTTGCACATCAATGACCTTTTGACATGTGCACCGATTCATTGTTACGCGGATGACAGTACAGTTCATGATAGCTTTTTGTTTGACAAGCCCCCAAAGGGCACACAAACTCCAACGGCTCGGAGGGCTTTGAAGCAGAGAATGGACGGTTATCTCGAGAGTATTTCCTCCTGGGGTAAAAATAATCTCGTCGAATTTAATGTTTCAAAGACCCAATCCTGTCTGAATACGTCTGAACTCCAGATTCGACGTAATGTGGGTGCGCGTCAATCTTGCCAGTACGGCAAGATTCTACGCATGTCTATACCGCTCACCGAACCATAGCGAATCAGACACTTCCGAGCTCTTCAAACATTTGAGCGATACTATTGATGATCTCTTGCCCCGCTACCCTTCGGCCGAGTTTGTTGTTCTGGGGGACTTCAACGTTCATAACGAACCATGGTTGAAGTTCTCAGGCCCAACGGACTCGGCTGGCCGACAGGCGGAATCCTTTGCCATTTGCTACGGATTAGAGCAATTGGTTCAGGAGCCTACAAGGGTTCCTGATGTCCAGACTCACCGCTCCAATCTGTTAGACCTATTCTTAACTACTGTGCCACACGGTTATAAGATTGACGTCACAGCGCCTCTGGGATCATCTGACCACTGCCTAGTGACGACATCAATCCCCGTTAGCCTCAGACCAACCAATGAGAGGCTGAGGAGAAAAGTGTGGCACTATAGGTCAGCAGATTGGTTCGGTATGCGGGCCCATTTCAATGCTTTTCCGTGGTCAGCTGTTTGTTTTCGGACTTCGGACCCTTCAAGATGTGCCCAGGAGATTGGTGAAGTCATCAAATCGGCGATGGATGGCATCATACAATCGACTACTAAAGAAACTGGCGTGGGCTCAAAGCCGTGGTTCAGTCGACAATGCACCGAAGCAGTTCGACGAAAAAACGCGGCTTACTGAGCCTACAACACATCTCGAACGCCCGAAAGCAGATCAGCATACAACAAATCGGCAAAGGAATGCAAGAGAATCATCAATAGATCAAAATTCGAACACGACCTGCAGATCAGCAAAAAGCTGGCTGCCTGCCCGCATGGCAGCAGAGCATTCTGGTCGCTTGCGGGCTCAATAGGTCGAAATTTTTGCAAACCCAGTTTGCCACCTCTTACCAGACCTGACGGCTCACTAGCAAACACCGCCACCGAAAAGGCAAACCTTTTAGGGAAAATGTTTGCGGAAAACTCGACCCTCGACGACGGGGGTGCTGTTCCGCCGTCGGTTCCTCACTGCGGCTTCTTTATGAAAAAGCTGAGGATCCGGCATCGGGATGTACTCCACGTCAAACGGGGGCTCGATGTTAACAAAGCTAGTGGACCTGATGGAATACCTGCCCTGGTATTGCAGAAGTGTGCTGCGGAAATAGTTCCAGTTTTGACAAAGCTCTTCAAAATGTCCCTGAAGTGTGGCACTGTGCCCTCTGGTTGGAAAAAAGCGGTAATTCACCCTATTCCCAAGAAAGGTGACCGCTCCAACCCGGCCAACTACCGCCCCATAGCGATCACATCAGTTCTGTCCAAAGTGATGGAACGTGTGATCAACGACAAACTGCTCACATACCTCGAGAAGAACAAAATTATCAACGACCGTCAATACGGATTCCGGCGGAACCGCTCGTGCGGTGATCTTCTCGCGTATGTGACGCATGTTTGGGGGCGGTGCCTGGAACGTCACGGTGAGACCCAAACGGTCGCACTAGACATATCCAAGGCCTTTGACCGGGTCTGGCACCGAGGACTTGTCAACAAATTGCATTCTTACGGACTTCCCGCATCCCTGTGTACGTGGATTGCTGACTTTTTAAGGGATAGGTCGATTCAGGCGGTTGCTGACGGTTTCACCTCTTCCTCGCACTCCATAAATGCTGGCGTCCCACAGGGATCGGTTCTGTCTCCGACTTTGTTTTTGTTGCACATCAATGACCTTTTGACATGTGCACCGATTCATTGTTACGCGGATGACAGTACAGTTCATGATAGCTTTTTGTTTGACAAGCCCCCAAAGGGCACACAAACTCCAACGGCTCGGAGGGCTTTGAAGCAGAGAATGGACGGTTATCTCGAGAGTATTTCCTCCTGGGGTAAAAATAATCTCGTCGAATTTAATGTTTCAAAGACCCAATCCTGTCTGATTACGTCTAAAAGGGATCCAAATGATAATCTAGTCTCCTTCAACGGAAGCAATCTTCCGAACAGGCCTTCCATTGATATGCTTGGTGTAACTATAAGTGACCAGCTCAGGTACGGGGGCTCCATCGAAGCCAGAGTAAAGTTGGCCTCTCAGAAGCTGGGCGTACTGTACAGGGCCCGCAGATACTTTAATAGTACACAACTGCTCACCCTGTACAAATCGCAAGTGCGCCCTACTGTCGAATTTGGCAGCCATCTCTGGTCTGGAGCCCCAAAATACCTGAAAAAAACCCTTGACTCTGTGCAGAAACGGGCGGTCCGTTTGATAGATTCCCCAATCTTAACAAGCGGACTGCAATCTTTAGAGCACAGGCGTCAGGTAGGTATGCTGTCCTTGTTCTATCGGTATTACAATGGAAGATGCTCTGAGGAACTAGCGTCATTGATCCCTTCGGCACCGGTGCGTAGTCGGGATACACGCCAAACGCGCGCCCAACATTTGTACACAGTTGACACTTGTCACATGAGAACGGGTCGCTTCTACGATTCGTTCTTAAGTTCAACAGCTCGGCTGTGGAACGAACTGCCGGCCTCTGTGTTTCCTCCCTCCTACAACATGGGACTCTTCAAGACCCATGTTCACTCCTTCCTCTCCACAAAAAGACCCTCCACTCAGCATCCCCAAAGATGTCCCTGAGGGCCCTGAGGGAAATTATTTTCTTCAGGGCCTCCTGTGTGGAGTAAATATAAAAAAAAAAAAAAAAAAAAAAAAGGGATCCAAATGATAATCTAGTCTCCTTCAACGGAAGCAATCTTCCGAACAGGCCTTCCATTGATATGCTTGGTATAACTATAAGTGACCAGCTCAGGTACGGGGGCTCCATCGAAGCCAGAGTAAAGTTGGCCTCTCAGAAGCTGGGCGTACGGCCTTGTCCTGTACGGCCCGCAGATACTTTAATAATACACAACTGCTGACCCTGTACAAATCGCAAGTGCGCCCTACTGTCGAATTTGGCAGCCATCTCTGGTCCGGAGCCCCTAAATACCTGAAAAAAACCCTTGACTCTGTGCAAAAGCGGGTGGTCCGTTTGATAGATTCCCCAATGTTAACAGACGGACTGCAATCTTTAGAGCACAGTCGTCAGGTAGGTATGCTGTCCTTGTTCTATCGGTATTACAATGGAAGATGCTCTGAGGAAATAGCGTCATTGATCCCTTCGGCACCGGTGCGTAGTCGGGATACACGCCAAACGCGCGCCCAACATTTGTACACAGTTGACATTTGTCACATGAGAATGGGTCGCTTCTACGATTCGTTCTTAAGTTGAACAGCTCGGCTGTGGAACGAACTGCCGGCCTCTGTGTTTCCTCCCTCCTACAACATGGGACTCTTCAAGACCCATGTTCACTCCTTCCTCTCCACAAAAAGACCCTCCACACAGTATCCCCAAAGATGACATAGGCCCTGAGGGAAATTATTATCTTCAGGGCCTCCTGTGTGGAGTTAATATAAAAAAAAGGTGTAGTCTGTGCAATAAATTATAAGTTTGGTAGATGATAGTTATAAAGCGCGGCAAAGAATGCGCCATATGTATTCAATTCAATTGCAATTCCTGCAACTTGGACGTTTCTTTTATTGTAATCTTTAATTATGTATTTTCTTTTTCCACCTCACCAGATTACATCCAAATTCTTTTCCGAGGCAATAATCCAAATATTATTAGGCTTTCTAGCACGCTGTGAGTCCCAACTGCCCGGAGTAGTGAGAATACGACATACGATAGGCTAAATGGAGTGGTGATAGGAAGGTTTGGGAAATGGCAACGTACGAGAAAAGAGATAAGTTTCAACGGAGAACAGAATAACATATTGTTTATTTGCAGGTGAAACCCGATAGCAGGGCAGAAAAGGCCGGCATCCGAAAAGGTGACAAGTTGAAAAGGATCAATGACATTCAGACTGAAACCCTCACACTACAGGAGGCCCATGACATGATCGTAGAGTCCGGGATCTACATCCGACTCGCTGTCTCTGCGTAAGTTTTAAAGCTTCCTGACTAAAAATACCTCATAATCATTATTGTGCCTATTTCAGAACGATGGCGATAGAATATTATATCTTTTCTCTTCCAATCCATTTACTCACCGGAGACGTCACTTGTTCTAACACATCAAACACCATTATGATCTCAGGAGAGATACAATGAAAAGTTAAATACGGGTCTCTTTATTTCATGCGAACATTCGTTTCTTGATGACAGAAAGAAGAAAGAGAAAGAAATAAAAACTTCTCTTTGTCTTTGGAAGGATAATAAAATAAAGGAATATTATTATTATACATGGGAGAAATTGGGAATTTTAGGTGCGAAAAAAGTTTTGTTATAGGGGAACGTGCGAAACCCCACCGCTATTTACGCTATAATAAATGTATACCGCATCAATAAACTTGAAGTTTGAAATCTACGAGGCAGCCCAGGATTTTTTTTATCTTACAATTACCAAACGAATATAAATACCTCAGTCTGTGATGTTATTGAAGACAATATTAGCGATTACACAGGCCTGCGACCAAATTGCTTTCTTTAAAATAATGGGTGATTCTTATGTATTTTAGTGCGCTGAGTTCAGAAATGCCCCCAATTTTTTTCCAGCACGTAAGCATTTCCCGCAAAATGCATTTTTCTGCGGGATTGCCTACCTTAAGGCGTATATTTATGAATATGCCGAAAAAAGTTGTTTTTCCTATTCGGCTTTATAGTTTTATATCAGAAACTATGAAATATGATAAAAATTGGTATATTTAACAGTATTAGTCAGCGTATGAATCATGGAAATCCAGTAGAAAGGTGTCTTGCTATTAGTAATAATTATTAAAGGAAAATTTGACACAGAAAAAATACGGTCCCTTAGGACTTGAACGCCAACTGAGCTAATGGGACCCTAGGTCCTTCGGTCATATCTGTATCATACTTCGAATAAGAACTACCAACATTATCTTAATTTCTAATTTTTTAAATCTTTATGTATGATGGCAAGATTCAACTCGAAGAAAATTTTAGTTTCCCCGTACAATCATTTAGTCATGTTGTGAAGCTAAGAAGGAAAGTGTACAATTTATACTTTGTGACGAAAATTTATTCAAATGCCTGTACATTTCTTATATCCGATATACTAGTCAGTATTGGAAATGACTTTTCGAAACTCGTTTTCTCAAATTAAGTCTTGTGAGGCCAATGTTTTTCCGTGGATAATTATTTAATGTTGTATTTTTAAATATATATTTTTTAATTTTTATTTCACAGGCCTGAAGATACTGATACAACCTTCAACACCTGGCAGGATGAATATGTAAGTTACTTTAAAATTGAGATATTGATAAGTATCTGAGATTAAAGCATTTCATTAAATATTTTAATGTGTTTTCATTATTTACATTGAAAATCTAATTTTACTTATAATATTCATTAGAAATTAATTTGTGCCGAATTTACTTAACCTATTTTAATAATTGAAAAATAAAATTAAAATTATCACCCAGTATACAATACAAAGTGTATTTTGTAATTTCCAGGACAGTTTTGCTACAGCTGAAGCAGAGAGATTACGGGAAGAAGAACTTGCCAGAAAGAGAAAAATCGTTTGCAAAACTGTTAGTATTATTATTTTGTCCTTTATCAAAAAAGTGAAGGAAAACGACAAAGGGAAAATAAATGCAGCTGGCGTAGACCAACATAGATAGATAGAAACTTGGTTTCCACGGGCGGTTATTTGAAACATATATTTCTGTCTTACGCAACACTATATTAATTTTATGTAGAGATTGAAATGTCTCCAATTTTATTAGTATATACAAAAAAAGTTGGTTAATTTTTTTTGGCTATCTCTCCATACATATTACTCTTCGAAGGTTAGAGATGACAAACGCGCTTAGACACAGAAAAAAATGAGTATTGCTGATATATTAAAATCCTGTTAAAAACGTGACAGCAGGCCGCTTCCTGATAAACTTTTAGTACTTTCATAAGATATCGACACACGTGCTCATGCCGCTGCGTTTGGTCTAATAATGTACAATGACGAAAAAACGTGCTCCGACATCACGACAAACCATTCGTGTTTTACTGAAAGTTTATTAGGAAATCTCTTAATTCATTCTTTAAAGGCCTGCTAACCCGTTTTTAACAGGAATATGAATAATTTGAACAGATTTTTTATAAATTTGAAATATTTTATATTAGTATGTTTTCCCACATAAGTGGAAATTATGAAATTTTCCCATAAATGAACAAGTGGGGACTGAAGATTTTTAGTTCCCCAACCACAGTAAGTTTGCAAGAAAAATATTTATTTGTATCCTTTTTCAGAATTCCCACTGGAATCTCATGTGGCCTTGGACCACCAGGAAAACTTATATTTACAGAGAATCTAATTGCTTCCAAGTTCCAAGCGCATATGAAGTCAAAAACCCGTAAGCAAGCCTTATAAATTGGCACGAATTTGGTATAAAAGTGCATTCAATTTCAATGAATTATCTTAAAACTCGATAAGACGACAGTAAAATGATTTTTCATACTATCATTAAACATATATTTCAAATGCTGACAGCTACAGAATAATAAAAACATTCATAATATTAGAAGCATATGTAACAATACTTGCGAAAGCTTACAGTTAGTTATTAGAAGCAAATGACAACTCATCATAGCTTATGCTTATGTGTTTGTCAAATAAACAAACACGTAGTGACTGTATTAACTATGTCAATGTATCATAACTTTATTTTCTTCCTAGGTACATTCAGCAATATCCATACACTTTGAGCTACTAACATGATTATATCTTAATTAGATGATTAGATTAGATGTAATATGACTAGATTAATGAAAGGGTGTGAACATGCCTTTATACAAAGGTAAAGACTCACTTGCAGAATGTGTAAATCACAGTTCATTAGCCTGCTAAGTTCAGTTGGCAAGCTATACGGTAGATTATTTATTGAAGAGGAACGAATGGAAACAAAAAAAATATTTTTTAATGCAACGGTTTAAGTATATCACGAGCAATAATTGCATGTGTACTATAGTACATAAGCATCATCAAATACTAGAAATATATTTAATGTCACAGTTAAATACAAGCATAAGAAAATACTAAAAATGTATTTTTTAATTACATTTGAATGTGGAAAAAAAAGAATCCCAGCTTTTGAAGGATATAAATTTATTGGATGTAAAAGGTAACTTTATTAGTCGAGGGGGTGCATGGACCAGACTTTCTCATTGCGTATAATATATACTAAGAAGTATCTGGCCAAAAAAACATAAGCTATGAAAGGGATTGTTCAAGAATGGAGCGAATATGATTCTCACACAGGCAATAGCCTCTCTGTTCTTTATGGATGCTTTGCATACGTTAGGGGGAACGGAGGTTCTACTGGGTGGTTTTACATCACAAAAGTTGTTAATCATGGCTCCGTAATGTCACTGTCATTTTTCAATCTACACATCAATGTATGTGAGAATTAAAAGTGGTGGGCTTGGAGGCGAAGATGAGTAAAAAAATTAAAATATGTATTCTGAAAGCACGTTGCTAAAATTTTGAAGAAAGGAGAGCGAGGAAAACATACGACGTGAATTCGAATGGTAGAAGAATTCAGAGACGCACGAGCAAAACATGGCACAATCTAGTGAACCAATTACTTTAGTCAGGCCATTTCAAGAGTCAGAATAGTGTGAGGGTATGAGACGATGTATGAATGTGAATGAGGCAAGGAGTGTTTGCCAAGACCACAGTGTTATAATTTATCAGTTAACATTAATAACAAAATATCTATGTGCCATGTACGCATTTCCCATACTTAATGTATTTTTCACAGCGAAGATGAAGACGATTATTATGATGATGCCCAGAGTTATGATAGTGGTGACGATCAGGATAACGATGAAGATCCGGGTAATTTTGAAGATGTCGAAGATTTAGGGCAAGATAGTGATGAAGGACAGGATTCTGATGATTTTTATGATGATGAAAAACATGATGAAGTTATTGAATCCGATACTGGAGAAGGTCTAATTAATCACAAAATGTATACTATTGATGAATATCAGAATGGTGGCGATGAACAGAGTAGTGAAGAAAAACAGAACAACGATGAAGATCAGAATAGTGATGAAGAACATAATACTGATGACGATCATAAACTTGATAAAATTATTGTTGTTGATGATGAAGACCGAAGCGGTCATGACGATTATTATGATTCTAATATAAATACCGTATACTTCACCGTCAAATTAAAACTAAAGCAACATCAATCATAACCAATGGTATAAATTGATTTCTTGTGTTGAGTGTTCGTGAATCCCACATATTATGATGTGCACGTACCCAGCCTGCCTACTATACCTAATGTACATACTTCCTCTCAAGTAAATGCACTATTCGTGTTCATTCCATGCCTTATCTTTTGAGTGAACATTGAAAAGTATAAAACATTTTTTTTAATTATGTTTATAATGCGTATTTATTATATTTTCAGAGATAAAATAAAGCCTAAAGTGGAAGAGTCCAAAAAAATTGTACTTCTCCCATCAGAAGAAATAGAAAAAAGATCAAACCCCCCAACTCCAGAAGTGAAAGAAAATGGACCACCAAAACTAGACGCAACGCAAGAAAAAAAATCCACAATACCTATCGCAGAAGAGCAAGAACCAGAAGAAAGCGAACTTGAACAAAAAATGCAAGGAACCGTAGAAAGTAAAGCAGCAACCCCAATAACTGAAGCCAATGATAGTAAAGAAAATATGCAATCACAACCTCAAGTGAACGGATTTCAAAAAAATGGACTAGCATCAGAGGATCCCGAAATTGACATGGCAGAAGAATTACAACCTGGAAAAACCGCAGTTCAACCTAAAACAAAAGAATTTGTAGAAAAGATAGAACAAGACCAATCTGAAAATATTGAAGAACATAATTTGACACCAGAAACAGAAAAAGATTACGACAAATTAGTTGCAGATTTGTTGGACGAAGAAAACGTTGCAGCAAAAGAAAACCGATTGACTGAGGAATCAAAAACGAACGAAGATGAAGCTGAAGCTGAATCCGAAGCGAATGAAAATGATGCTAACACAAATTATGGAGAAGCTGAAATGACAGAAGAAGACGAAGCTAAAACGGGACATGAAGCTATTTACAAAAATGAAAACGAATTAGCCGACGAACCGGCAGATGATAACGTACCTGAAAAAGAAGATTTGCCCGAAGAAGATACTCTTGAGAAAGATGAACCTAAAACAGAAACCGAAACCGAAGAACATCCTGTAGAAACGGAAGGTGGTGATACTAAAAAATCTGAAAATGTAGAAACTGAGTCTGAAAACGAAGATCAAAAGGAAGCGGAGAACGATGAAGAAGATGAACCTATTAAGAATGATTTTCAACCTGACACAGATGAAGTAGATGAAAATCAACAAGCTGAAACATTACCAGAAGATTAGTTTTTAAGTACATTTTAATAAATTAAGAATATTATAATAATATCTGGTTGATCGATAAAGAATTTATCGATATTGTCAACTTTTCATCTTTCGAACGTCGAATAAATTAAGATCACTTCGTCGTTGTGAACTGCTGTTTGTGCATTTGCGATATGCTGTCACGCTCTGGAAAGATGGCAACTTACCGACATTATCGATCGACCGTGTTAGATATCGTCATGAAAATTAAGTGCACAAAAATAAGGTGATCTTATTTAATTATTACTCTTTGTAAAATCAACAGTTGAATTTTATCATTTTTATATCAAAAATAAAACTAATTATAGATATCATCCTTGTGTTAAGAAATTAACGGAACAGAATTATGTAAAACAAAAACCATAATATAAGAAAAAAGGCTTATTAGTAAATGTAAAGAATGAATTTGAAGGTCGTACAATAATTATCCGCTTGAATATATGATCGTATGGGATTAATAATAATATGTACTACTGACTCACCCTGTTCGTGTGAAAATGATAGACAAATATTATTGGCTTATTGTATGGTTGTTTGTTAAATTATAATTATTGTTATATTATCTTTACTTCTTTTTTATTTTCTGATGAGCAACCTTTCCTTTCCTAATTTCCTTTAGAAATGAGACACCCGAAATTTATTCACGAAAGTAATCTAAAATATAAATATTAAATCTGAGCAACATCATAATATCCAGGAGAGCATTAACACAAGTAATGTAGTTCCATCAAATAAAATAAAAATGGTTAGTGAATTCTGTATGATATATTTTATTAAGTTAAATTATTCATGGAATATTGCTGATAATCGCAAAACTAGCTAAACGATTATTGTTTCGAAACTTCAGGTCCCATTTTCAACTTATTTTCAAAATATGAACGAATTATGTATGATTAAATATATATGTATACAGGTATGTGTTGTATAATACCTTTGATCGATGGTTGTAAACCATCATTCCTGCAGAAAGAAAATATTGTAGTACGTTGTTGGTGATTTAAGAGGCGGGTATGGGTACCGCCGCAACTCTAATCAGTTTATATGTCTCTGTATTAAGATTCAGAGGTAAGATTTCATTTAAATGAGGGCGAGAAATTTTCAACCCGAACGCCAATCATCTGATATTATTAATACTCCAGCGTCTGGACGGTGTAGGCCCTCTGATTGGTCAAATTTAAATTGTCTGTTTCGGTTAAATTCCGCTAACTTGAAAAGACACGATTTGAAAATTAAGACACGATGCTCATATAATTTTTGGATAATATCGAAGAGAATATGTTTTAGAAAGTTGACAATCCATTGGATTCATTACATTACAGTAAAAATTATCCACAATTACGTATTAAAATTTGACGTTTATCATTATTCACGCGAAAGACAGATTGTTCAGTGTTGCCAGCGTATATGGATTTCCAATCAATGTAAAAAACTTTTATAGCCAGTTAGTGTCAAGCAATGTACAATGTCAGTGTGATTATTTAATGTGAGATATATTATAATTATAAATAATAAATATAATATATATTTATAAATCCACCATTATAAATTAAATAAAAAATAACCAGTTCCACTCGATACTTATACGTAATTAATTATTTTTTGATATTACAACACCGACCCCATTCGCTGTCATGTTTATATGTGATAATTACAGAATTATTATTGACGTGATAACCGTAGATATTTCTTTTAAAAACTATCGCTGTGAATCGCTAAAAAGAAATATTTTGTTTTCAGATTATTATTTCAATTTAATTACTATGGCTAAAAGGTATGTGGGCAATATTTTACCAGAATTGGTCAAATTTCGGAATGTTCGAATGAGAGGGAAATTTACCAAGCGATTGAAGTGCCATATACCACAAATTTTAGCTTATCCTCCAGCACTTAACGAATGATTGACAGGAGATTGTAGTCAATCTAAAAACTTTAGGAATTTTGTTTGTCAATACAAATGCTACTAGATGTATACAGTGCTAATAGATTTGCCTCATTTTGAGCGCAAATAGCTAATATCCCAGGTAATGGTCCATATTGTTTAAAAAAATTTGGTTAGGTTTATCATCTGACTTCCAGAAGTATACAAGTTGCAGGTAAAATACCTTCCTATGCTCAGCTTTATCTATATGATCCTGATGAGGCTGTTAGAGTGCGTATGAGTCATCCATGTTATGCCGATTGCTATAAAAATATAATGCAAATAATTGATGATTGAACTAAAAGAAGCTGTCGAGGAAGAAGAAATACGCATTGCGGCTGAGGGTGGGCAGGTGAGAGATATACGTCTATTATTTACACCTTCATCAGAGGTACAATGCTCCAACCAGTTCTCACGATATCGCCATGGTTTACGTAGCAGACAGACGGGAATTTGTCATCGGGTATAGATATCGCTGTTTAACCTAAAAATGTTGAAGGACCTCAAAGGATGGCAACTTTATCAAAGCATTTAGATCCCATGGTTTTCCCACTACTATTTCCATCAGGTGAATGTGGTTGGACTCCAGGCTTTCAGCATCATGCTGATTTCTGTACTGCTCAATGTCATACTGTAACTGCTATGTAGTTTTATGCAAGTAAATTAGCAGTGCGAAGAAACATATTTAATCCAATCCATTATGCGGGTAAACTTTTTCAACAGTATTTAATTCATGCTTACATTATTTACCAATCTGGTCGCCTAGATTACATTAGGAAAAACCAACGACACCTCAGAGTGGAATGCTATCAAGGTTTGCAAAACCATGTAAGAAATTTAGCCACTGATAGAGGAGTATGTGCAGGTAATACAGTCATTCTTCCATCTTCATTTACTGGTGGACCACGCCATGTGAATAAACTTTATCAAGTTTCAATGGCAATGGTACGTAAATTTGGTCGTCCTGTCGTCGTCATAACTTTTACATGCAATCCCAAATGGCCAGAAATACCAACCGAATTGGAACATTATCAATCGGCCGCGGACAGGCCTGATATGGTAGCCAAGGTTTTCCATCTAAAAGTCAAGAAATTTATTCATGATATGACTGAGAAACATGTTTTTGGAAAGGTAATTTGTTGGGTGTATACAATTGAACAGCAAAAAAGAGGACTCCCTCATCTACATGGTGTGTTTACACTTTGCAGCCAAGATAAGTTGTATACAGCTTCTGATATTGATAATGCCGTATCTGCAGAACTACCCCATCCGAAGAACGGCTTTGTACCATATTATTTAAAAAAATAACATTCATGGACCATGTGGCGTACTTAATCCAAGGTCAGTCTGCATGGTATACGGTAAGTGCTCTAAAAAATTCCCCAAATCATTTAAAGATGCTACTGATAATAATTTCGCAGGCTACCCAGAGTACAGGATATGTGATAATTTTTCTGAAAATCACGTTGTTCGGGATATACGTATCGACAATCGATTTGTTGTTCCATATAATGCATTCCTTAGCAAAAAATATGATGCTCATATTAATGTTGAAATTTGTTCCTCTTTGGATAGTATTTATTTATTTATACTGGGTTTTTAGAGATTTTCTCGCTTATCTATACATGATCAATCTCACTCAATTTTACTTCTGGCTTTACATTTACCCGACAGCCAATCTGTTTATTTTGTAGAGGGGCGGGAGGAACAGGCTCTTAGGGAAGCATCTACAAGGAACACCTCTTTAACAGCGTGGTTCCAATTAAATCTTAAAGATATTGAGGGACGCTCTATTCTGTATCAAGATGTACCAAATAACTATGTCTTTTCAGCTGGTAAAAAGTGGACGAGGCGACAGCGGGGAGGCGGCAACATCATTGATGACATACGAGAATGGACGCAGTGCATGACGGAGGCTTCATTGTATTTGATGCCTAAAATTCTTAGACATCTATTTGTTTTAATTTTAATACAATGTATCCCTTCGATCTTCGGCTGAAGATTTTTTTCATCGTGGTGTTGCTGAAGAAACAGCTATTAATTAATCTTTGTCTTTTAAACATACAGGATATTCTTATGAAGGAGAATTCATCTTGCAGAATGCAGGGCTTACCTGAACCTGATGAAAGTTGCAGTTTTGGACAAGTATCTGATTTTAATGTAATTTCTGAAAACACTTTAGGTGAATTGATGGCTGCCAAACTCAATGACGTACAACTTCAAGCATATAATTCTATTTTGAATAAGTTTTTTCACATGAAAATGATGACAATGAATGTTTCTTCATTGATGGCCCAGGCGAAACAGGGAAAACATACCTTTACTAAACTTTAATTCACACTCTAAGACGAAAAGGTAAAAGAGTTTTATCATACTGCTTTTAATTTACCCATCAATTTACAGGACAATACAACATGTAAGGTCACATCAAAGAATCGGAAAATTATAACGGAAGCAGATATTATAATATGGGATGAAGCACCAGGTATAGCTTTAGAAGTTATTGAGCGTACTATACGTGATATCATGGGAAGTGATTCTGTCTTTGGTAACAAAGTTATTGTTTTGGGCGGAGACTTTCGTCAGATCCTTCCAGTGTGTCGACGTACTTCACGAGGACAATTAATTGCCGCTTGCATAAAAAGCAGCATACTTTGGTACCATTTGAAAACTTTTCAATTAAAAACAAATGTCAGAGCTTTAGAAAGTGAAAATATATTTTCTAAATGGCTTTTGGACTTGGAAGATGGCAAACTTCCTTCGGTAGAAGGGACATTAGAATCATCTGTGCTTATTCCCAATGTAAATATTTGTCAAGATATTATTCACTATATATACAGTGAGACACATACAACTCCTGATGCCTTAGTGATGAGTCAACGTACCATATTGTGCCCTAAAAATAGTCATGTTTATGCTATCAATGAGGATGTACTTCAACGGAAAGCGCCCCTGAGGTGATATCTCACAAAAGCGGTGCTATAAAAATTTCAGCTGTAACTTAATTCAAGCCAAAATCATTACGGGGAACAGAAAAGGTACAGTACATTTCATTCCTAGAATTTAAAACACTTTTTCGGATGTTACAATTAGTCAAATTAGCTTATGCAATGACCATCAATAAATCTCAAGGACAAACTTTTGAACGGGGTGGACTGTTACTTCCTGAACCAGTATTTTCTCATGGACAGTTTGAGCGCAGTCATCGTTATTTATACAAATTCTGACTGATTGGTATACGGATAATATTGTTTATAAAGAGATTTTTTCCTAATGAAAGTGTATAATATTATGTTGTAGATTGTAAAAAATAAAAGTATAATAAATTGTACTTGCTTAAAAAGTTTTGTTTTTTGACTCAATTTATCCCACCTGTAAGGTTTTCCAGCTTAAGAATTAAGAGAGTTTTGGTGTATTTACTTTGACAATCGTTAGGTAAGAGCGTAATATTATTTCACCCAAATATGTAGATTTTTAGGACATATCCCAATAAAATAATTCTTAATATATTTTTAAAAAAATGTAATTACTTTGACAGTCTTTTGGTAAGAGTATATTATTTTACCAAAGTTATATGTAACATTGTAATATGTTGATATTTTTTTTTATTTTCAAATTACATATAAATATTTTGCAATTTAAGTTTCGATTAAAAAATTAAATCATTTCGGTGGTATGGAAGAGGAAACATTTTTCTCATTGACGAGATTTATGTTGGGGTGAGGGGTGTTTAATGGTTCAGAATGTCTTTCTATTATATATATATATATATATTTTATTGTGTTTATTTCTTGCTACAGCAATCCCGATGAGTTACAGAACTCATTTTAGGACAGGAGGAACTTACAATTCATATGTAGGAGGTAGTAGGTACATTTTTACAACGGTATTTTGATATCAAATATAAGTTTCACATTCAATACAGCATAAAAATTGAAAATTAAAATAATGACACGTTAAGTAGAAAAAACAACAATAGAAAACAAGGGTAAGATAATGATGGATAAGATATAACGGATATGATAAGATACAACAAGAAATGACAACACAGTTACATATTTTCATTTTTAAATGTAGTTAAAAAATATTCTTTTAAAGCATTGCTTTGCAATTTTTTGTTATGGTGGATGTGTTTGTACATATCTGGAAGCGAATTATATAGTGTATAGGCAATATAGTTCAGTGATTTTAACCCATATTTTGTAGTGTGTGTTTGAGGAATGCGGATTTTATTGTTATTTCGAGTATTGTGGTTGTGGATGTCTTGATTATATCTACCCATTGATCTAATATCTACCTATTAAATGTAACTGTTAGTATCACTCAAACTGGGCGAAGCCCAACGAAGTGCCGCCCGCAGGGCCTAGCAGCAAAAACCCGCGGAGCGGGTTTTTAACTGCTAGTTTAACTATTATTCCAGTAATTGGCGTGAGCACTCTAGTGGTTAACCACTCGTATCTTTGATAATATTATTTGCTCTAAAGGAGTGTGCCCACATAACCAAAGCATACCATGACCGTGCTATGACCGAGCCGCGAATTATGAGGAAAGCGCCGCAACCGCAAAACGCCGCTTGCGGTTGGTTTGTTCCTTTGCCGTAATTCCTGGCTCAGTTGCAGCACGGTCATGGTATGCTCCGGTTATGTTACGGAAGACTCCTTAATTGTATATATTTCCTGCAAGACTATAATACAGAATTTTCCAATAAGAGGTGTTATTTTGATATTCAATCGTAAAAGATCAATGGTTTCGTTGCTTGTGTAGCACGTAGCGCCGTTTTGTTGAAAGTAAATGTTGTCCACATGAATACCATCCGATTCCGGCCATAAAAATCATTAATTATCTCTCGATAGCGCAATCCATTCACCGTAACTGTTGCTCCAGCCTCATTTTCGAAAAAGTAAGGTTCAATGACTCCGCCGGACCATAAACCGCACCAAACAGTCTCACGTTGAGAATAGAGAGGCATTTTAACAATAACTCTTGGGTTTTCCGAGCCTCAGATGCGACAATTTTACTTGTTGACGAAGCCACCGAGGTGGAAATGGGCCTCATCACTCAAGATGATTTGCATTTGATTCACTCAAGTGAATTTTAATAATTTCAATGCGTTGTCGAAGCGTGTATCATTCCATTTTTATTAGTGAAGTAGTTTTCACTTGTCAAATGTCAAAAAATGACAGCTACAAAAGTAACATCTACCAAAATAGCGGGCTATTCAAAATAACACCTCTTATTGGAAAACCCTGTATTTGAACCGTAAATATTTTGACATCATCCGACATCATCTTGTGGTAACAATAATTTTATTCGTCGTAAACACTGAGTGGTAAGTATTTGGAATGAACTATTATGACTTTTATTGTTTCATAGAATAAGTAGGTACCTATGAATGTATGTATTGAAGCTTGATTGACAGCTACTTTATTTACATTTTTAGTCCTGTAGAGAAATAAAGATGATTGAAAAGGAAGGCTACAAACCATGCCCTACCCCTGCTGATAATAGAAATACTGCCAACGGCGCGCGACGACACAATATAATATTATTTATCCAACAAACAAATTTAGAATTATTTGCCAGTACAATTACGTACTACGCGATGATGCAGTGGCAACATTTAATAACTTTTCCAGGGTTCAATCTCAGAAATTCAACTCCCATCTTTACACTATACCTTTAACCGATCAATCGAAGCCGGAGCGATCTTTTTTCTGAATAGATTTTTTATTTGTATAAATAATCAAATCAATAAACCGCTTTTCGTGATTATTTTTTGTTTGCATTAAAGATAAGTACTTGGGACGAATTGTTTCACAATATTTGAACAAATGTTCAAATTTTAAAGATAAAATTCAAATGCTGTGATAGTTCTATTCAAGTTCTGTTATTTTTTCAGCAAGAACCGGTTGTTTTACAGTACTTTAATGATAGAAGAATTTGAATAGGACTGTCACAGTACTTGAATATTAACTTTTAATTGGGATTAGTCACCGAACCTCGGTAGTGTGCAGTCGTGTTTACCAGTGCTCTGTGTTTGACGGCTTACTTTGACGGCGGCGCGGCGTACAGATAAGATTTATTTATTGTTACCTTTTCGTATTCATTATTTTTGTTTGTGTTATTGGTTTGCGACGAAGTTGCGTGTATTATTTCTATCATTTATTATTTCTAAAATAATAATTATTGTTTAATTTTTTTTTTTAATTTGTTGAAATGGAGGAAGATGAAAATCGACCTCCGGACCCTGAACCCATTTCTAATATTGTAGACGACTACGATACTGATGATACCCAGACTTCTGTAACCCTTCCTTCACGAAAACGACGTCCTCCGCTTTGCCTTAATGTACCTCCTAAAATTAAATCTCTTTCACAATCAAACGAAGCCCCAATCTCTCATGGAAGCTATAATGATACCATTCCTCCAGAAGCAAAAGCCATTGAGCTTATGTATTCTATTTCATCTTCAGCTCCATTTATTGTCAATGTCCAAAGGACTGAACAGGGGAAAATAATTCATCCCCTGGATTTTGGTAAATTTATTTTTAGCTCAAAACTCAATAACCTCGGTATTATAAATGGATTAATAAAACCGGAAGGTCGATACAAACTATCCATAGAATTTAAATCAGCCACATTAGCTAATGATTTTGTTAAAAAAATAGGTTCTCTTTCAAATAATAAATTTAAATCTTTCATACCTACATTCAATTTAACCAGAATGGGCAGAGTAAGAGGTATCCCAACAGATCTATCAGAAACAGAAATAGTAGATGCTCTTAATGACTCTCAATTAACTCCAAAAGTTTTAAAAGCACGTCGTTTGAATTTTAAGGATACTTCCACCGGCACCACTATATGGAAACCTTCCCAATCCGTTGTTATTACTTTCGAAGGTCAAACATTACCATCCCGTGTATTTATTTATTATAACGCTCTTCCCGTTGAAATATACAGATTCCCGACTATCCAATGTTTCAACTGTTGCCGTTTTGGCCACTCAAAACCTATTTGTCGTTCCCCTCCTCGTTGCTTCCATTGTGGAGAGGATCATCCCTTTGAACAGTGTCAAAATACAACGAATAACCCTATTTGTATTAATTGTAAGGGCAACCATACTGCTGTTAGTGTGGCTTGTCCAGAGTTATCTAGACAGAGAAATATCAAACAGTCAATGGCTGCAGACAATATTTCCTACTTTCAGGCCTCTAAATTATTCCCTCCTACAAAAAAATCTTTTGCAGAGATAACGTCTAACGCTTCTCTCTTTCATTTTTCTTCCCCTAAATCCCCTCTATCATCTTCCCACAAAGAAACAATTTTCAAACCGATAAAATCTAATCCAAAATTTATTCCTTCTTTCGATAAAAAACTACATAATGAACTTTTACTTAACCCGAATGGGAATAATAAATCCCAGGCTCCCAATGGGACTGCCTTAAAAAACTGTTCCACTTCCGATATCTTCCCTAAAGTCACGATTGAAAATTCTTCTTTTATTCAAACTTTAATTACCCTATTAATTACGATCCTTTCAAATAACAATAAAGTACCGTCCAACGCTGCCGATTATATGAAATCTTTACTCTCTAGCCTTCCCGATGTATCCGCAAATGAGCAAAATACTTCAATGGAATAGTAGAAGTCTATTCGCCAACAAAATTGATCTTGTACAGTTACTTGATGAACATAATATTTCAGTTGCTGCCATCTCCGAAACGTGGTTAAAACCCTCATACCAATTTAATATTCCTGGATATCATTGTCTAAGACATGATAGACTGGATGGCAAAGGTGGCACTGCTCTTATTATACATAATTCTATCCCTTTTAAACAAATTATTTTCCACACTCTCTCCAATAATTTTCAGATAGTAGCTGCTGTTATATCTGATATTACATTACTATCAATATATATCCCTCCCTCTACAATTTTTGTTGAAAACGAATGGTCAACATTTATATCCCAGATTCGTCCCCCTTATATGATACTTGGGGACTTCAATGCTCATTCTCCTTCTTGGGGCAGTGAGTTAACAAACCGTTCTGGCCATAATCTATTAGATTTTATGGATACCTATAATTTATGTATACTAAATGATGGATCTCCAACTCGTTTCACTGCCCCTCAACATCGGAAAAGTGCAGTCGATTTATCTCTTTGCTCATCTTCGGTGATTCCCATATGTTCTTGGAACATTCTTAATGATCCCCTTTCCAGTGACCATTTTCCTATAATAATTACCTTCCACCATCTATCTTCCACGCATTCCTTTTCGATAAACAATAGTTTTAAATTTAAAACGAAAGACGCGAATTGGAGAAATTTTTCTTCAGAATTAGACTCCATTATTCAAGCATCTAAGTCTTCCCTTGTCAACACTAGTTTACAATGTGAATCATTTCCTAACATTATAATAAAAGCTGCAGAAAAAACACTTAAAAAACGTAATGTTAACATTAAGATAAAACATTCCACCCCATGGTGGGATGAAGAATGCACTAGTGTCGTTAAATCCAGAAGAGAAGCAATTTCCATTTTCCGTAAATGTATGTCTTTCGAAAATTACCTTTCTGTGAAACGCGCCCAGGCAGAAGCGAAACGCGTTTTGAAAAACAAAAAGCGGTCTGGATGGCGAAAATTCTGTGAACGCTTGTCTCCTGAATCTCCCCAGTCATCCGTATGGTCCAATTTAAAAAAATTCGGTTCGTCATATACTCCGCAGCGTTCTAAACATATTCCAGAAGAAATTATTATAGGTTTTGCTGATAAGATAGCTCCTCCGTCAGTTGCCAGATGTGAGGAAATGCCTTCCTTTATTTCTTATCCATCTCACTCTAGCTGGCTGGACTCTCCTTTCTCAATAAGTGAATTAAATCGAGTAATCAATTCCCTTCCAGACTCTTCTCCTGGCCCTGATGGAATCTTATATAGTTTCATTAAAGCATTCTCAGACATGTCGGTTGAATATTTTTTATCCCTAATTAATTACATGTTCGAAACGGGATTTATTCCGGAAGTCTAGAAAGTTCAAAAAATCCTTCCGATTTTAAAACCTGGCAAAAATCCATCTGAAATCTCATCCTATCGTCCTATTGCTCTTTCGTCATGTTTAATGAAAGTAGCAGAACACTTGATAAAGAACAGATTGGAATGGTTTGTTGAAAATCACAGAATTATCTCTCGTAATCAATATGGCTTCCGGAAAAAGAAATCAACCATAGATAATTTAAGTGTGTTAACAACAGACATCCGTATATCTCAGTCCCTTAATTCTTGCACTCTGGCCACATTTCTTGATCTTTCGTCAGCTTACGACGATGTATTAATTAACATTTTGAAAGAAAAATTAATTAAAATAAAAATTCCCTTAAAACTAGTTCAATTTATTATTAATTTACTAACAGACAGATCCATTATTATCCACTTTTCCTCAAAAACTATAAATCGCAAACTATGGAAGGGGTTACCTCAGGGGTCCGTAATCAGTCCATTATTATTTAATATATATATAAGTGATTTAGACAGTGTAATTCCTTCATCTATCAAGCGACTTTATTTTGCTGATGATTTCCTTATATATTTATCACACAAAAATCTATCGCGCGCTGCGAAGGAATTGAATTTGGCTTTACATAATATTAAAGTTTGGTTGTTGACAAATGGGATGAATTTAGCTACCTCTAAAACCAAAGTAGTGGCTTTTACGCGCAAAAGAAAAATACCCCCCTTTTCTGTCTGCTTTGATAATGTCCCTCTTCAAATCGTTAAGCAAATTAAATTTCTTGGACTACTTTTGGATCATAAACTTTCCTGGCTCCCGCATATTATATATACGCATATCCCGCAAGTGTGAAAAGGGGCTAAATATTATGCGAGCTGTTTCCAGAGTGTGGTGGGGATCTCATCCTACTACTCTTAAATTAATGTATGGTGCTCTAGTGCGAAGCCATTTGGATTATGGAACATTTCTTTTTGATCCTCTTCCTAAATATTTGGACAAAAAACTTGAAAGAATTCAGTCCAAAGCGCTCAGAATAATTATTGGAGCGATGAAATCTTCTCCAATTAATTCTCTCCAGGTAGAATGTGTTGATCCCCCCTTAATTTTAAGGAGACAATTCCTAGCTGATAAATATATTTTTAAATCTTTTTCTATATCGCGTCACCCTTTAGAACAAAGCCTTGATTATTTGTTCAATTACTTAAATAACGAAAAAAGATCGACAGATAAAAATCGACTTCCTCTCCTTCTAAAAAGTTTTCTTTCATTCAAATCTCTGTCTTCTTCCCTCCAAAATCTACAAAAAGATCCTATCCTTCCTATTTTCACCATCCCATTTGATTCTATCAATTATATCCCCAACGTTATAACTTCAGACTTCCGAACTGATATTTTAACCTCATCTAATCAAAATGTTGAGGAAAAATTTAAAAACATTACATCTTCTAAGTTTCCAGAATTTTCTCTCATTTATACAGATGGTTCTAAGTCTGATAACAAAGATTGTGGAGCTGCGGTACACATTCCCGAATTCGATTTAGATTTGTCTTATAAATTGCCTAAAGAAATTTCCATATTTACTGCAGAATGCTTCGCAATTGAACAAGCTTTGAGCCAAATCCAGCTTTTCAATATTCGACGAGCCTTACTGTGCATTGACTCACTAAGCGCAGTGTTGAAAATTTCCTCAAATATCCATAAACCAGAAGACTATATTATTTATAATATCAGAAACACCCTTAAATCTCTAAATGAATTAAATTTCGAGACAATATTGGTTTGGGTCCATGGCCATTTAGGAATTGAGGGTAACGAGAAAGCCGATTCTCTAGCTAAACTTGGAACAATTTCTGGCTCTAATCCTTTAGATTTTAGAATTCCTATCTCTGACGTCATCCCAATTCTTAAATCCAACATGATCCGCTCCTGGGAAGAAAATTGGACTAATACGAAAACCCGAACTGGTGCTTTTTATGCTGGAATACAAAATCATATTCCAAGTAAACCTTGGTTCCACGGCAAGAAAAAATCCAAAAGATTTATATCCTGTATCTCGAGAATGAGAATTGGTCATTGCTCCATTGCATCCCATTTGTTTAAAATCCGGGTCCTAGATAGTCCACTCTGCCAGTGCGGTATGGAAAAAGAGACTCTTGATCACGTTTTCTTTAATTGTAAAAATCATTCATCCTTCAAAGGCATTTATCGTTTACTTATAAAAATCACCCACCAATCTCCCCTTAGTATTCCTTATTTACTTTCTCTCAACAATTCTCGCATTTTCTCAGTTCTATACAAGTTCATAGACTTGAATGACTTCAATATTTGAGATTTCCTATTCCCGTATAGATTTCCCATAAAATTATAACCATCTCCCTTAACTTTAACGGCACATAGCACTCTCTTTAGGGTGAATTGCCTAATACAAAAAAAAAAAAAAAAACTTTTAATTTAATTTGATGAAAAGAATGTTATATTATGTTCGCGAGTTTCAGCGTATAGCTCGATAAGCAGTTGTGGATATTTCCAAGGGTCCTTACTCGGAATGCAACCTAAAAATATTCGCGGTGTTCTTGAAATTGAAGTCACGAGGAAAAATAAATTAGGTTTTGTAAAAACAAGCATATAATAATGTGATATCATAATAGTCTGCAAACACTAGTGAGATATTAAATTAATTTGGGAACTTATAAATTAACATTTTCCTTATTTTATTACAAGATGAAGTATACCCGGCGTTGCTCGGAGTTATGAATAGTTTGGAGTAAAGTTTTGAATTTTAGTGCACCTGAAAGCAGAGTCTACGCTTAAGATAGAAATAATATTATTCTTTGGGGATCAATGATGAGAGGCACGAAATAAAAGGCATGTCGTGAAGGTCACTGTGTTTTATTGATGAGTCAGTTTGTGCCGTTATGAGGAGATGACGTAGGACAAATGTGGTACTCTCCGGACGCTGCGGTGATGTGCTGGTCAAGTGCGGGTCAGTGAGTCGACGCCGGGCGCTGGTGACCGGGACTCGTTGACTGTCAGGCACTGGCGATCTGGGGAATCAATACTCCAGTGCTGACGGGAAGGCCGAAGGTGCGACGGACCTTGTAGGCGGTTGAGCGGGAGCTGCGTAGACCAGCGAGGATGCTGCGTGTCCTCGTGGTGGTCATGATGCGTGGATGAAGCGCTGGTCAGAGACTCTGGAACCAGGGCGCTGTAATCCGTGGTAGCGCTGGCCAGGGACGTGGCCGAGACGCTAAGATGATGTCCCGATGGAGTCCATGATTGTACGGGCGAAGCCGGGTAAATTGTTCTTCGCGCAAAGGAGCGCGAATTATCACTCGTGAGATTTATCCACTGACGGCAGGTTGATGACTGACTGACTGGCTGCGTCGGGCTTATTTATACTGTTCGGCCGGTGACAACAGTAGGTAGATGAATGGCAACTAAATCGAAGCCACTCGCTCGGTCTGGGCCTTTCGCGAAGTTTCGGCGGCGCGGCAATTATGCCTAGGCGGTAGACTCGAACCTTCTGGCGAGTTCTCGTAATGTGCCAGACGGACTGCGACGTATTGTCGCCGGTAGATACTTGAAGCAGGTAGGTTGCTTTGTTTTGATTTCGGCTACAAGTACTTACCTAAGTAGCGTCAAGATGCTTATTATAAATGAATTAATCTGGATTCTTCTTGATGCTACAATTCTAAAGAATTGAAAAGATTATTTTATTTTAGTTTTTTTTTCACTTGATCGTGCCATGTCTACCTCAGGCGTCCCTGACTTTTTCTACTGTTGACTCCTGTATACCACATAGTTACTATTTAAAAAACTACAATATATCGACTTTTATTCGACTCCGTATCTTATTCTAGTGCAAAGATAATAGATTAAGGCGATGCACTACGACGTGTAATATTATAAATTGAGTTTCTTTTGAGAATTACTATCAATAACAACCCTTACGTAGATAGCGATAAGATATGCAAGAAAAAAACATGGCCAAAAAGTGCATTTTATTTTATTTTGTGGATGTTCAGGCATAAATATTTTTATTTTTTTTTATCATTTTATAAATAACTTAATTTGCCACATTATAAAATAAAATCATAGCAAAAATGGGTTCGTAAGTAGGAGATTTTGAACTTTAAAGCAGTTTTCATAGGCCTTTACATTATTTTTTACTGGGCTTATAAAAATACTTATCTAAAAAATACTGAATTATTTCAAAGGCCATTCTACTCGCAGTATTTAATTAAAGCATCTGAAACATTTCTAGGCCGCCAAATTTTCAAACCAAAAACACATGATTTTGCATTACTACGTATGGCTTCGCCAAGTCTTCCTTCGGCGTCCTCGACTTTTTCTACCCTTCACTATTGCATACCTCATTGTTACTATTAAAAAACTACTTCAACTTTTATTCGACTCCGTATCTAATACCAGTGTAGAGGTAGTGCCTTTAGTCTTTCTCGTGCTTCCTCTACTTCTAACCACTACCATTAAACCACTCTCTAAACTCCAAACACTCCTGACACTAAGGACGGGTTGTTTCAGAGAATTTGAACGATTCTTCAAATTTTTAAATTTAATTAAGGACGGGTTGTTTCGGAGAATTTGAACAATTCATCAAATTTCAACGTTCTTTTCCGGGTTCTGTGAAAGACTTATTCAAGTTCTGTTTTTATATCATTGTAGGTTAGTTGCTTGACGAAAACTGAAATAAAAACAGAACTTGGAAAAATCTTTCACAGAACTTGAAAATGAACGTTGAAATTTGATGAATTGTTCAGATTCTCCGAAACAACCCGTCCTAAAAGTCAATTTTCAAGTTCTGTGAAAGTTCTATTCAAGTTCTGTTATTACTTGAGTTCTGTCAAGTAACTCGCCTATAGTGAAATAATACTAGAACTTTCACAGAACCCGAAAATGAAGGTTGAAATTTGATGAATTGTTCAAATTCTATGAAACAACCCATTCTAGTGACGGGTTGTTTCATAAAATTTGAACAATTCATCAAATTTCAAAGTTCATTTTCAAGTTCTGTGAAAGATTTTTACAAGTTATGTTTTTATTTCAGTTCTGTCAAGCAACTAGCCTATAATGATATAATACCAGGACTTTCACAGAACCCGAAAATGTAGGTTGAAATTTGATGAATTGTTCAAATTTCAAGTTCTGTGAAAGATTTTTACAAGTTCTGTTTTTATTTCAGTTCTGTCAAGCAACTAGCCTATAATGATATAATAACAGAACTTGAATAGGACTTTCTCAGAACCTGAAAATGAACGTTGAAATTTGATGAATTGTTCAAATTTTCCGAAACAACCCTTAGGGAAGAACATACTTTGAAATCTTCAGTGAAATCGATCTAGTAGTGTTTGAGTCTATAGGGAACAAACAAAGAAACGTTCATTTTTATTAAGATCACAGACATTTCGTCTGTCTGTAATTTTGTTCTGTGTTCCGGGTCCGATCAATGCATGCTGTGTAAAATCTGATTGCTTTTTAAATCATTTGTAATTTTTTAATTCTCGATCTCCTTTAATGACTATTTATACTTCGTGCCATAAAATTAGTTATGATTTTAAAATTTCTAGTTTATTGTTGTTGAATTAAATACAAAAAAGAACAGGTATTAATTATCATCGATGTTTTCAGAGTGCTTGGGGAAATTGTTTTGATTTATTGATAAGTAAGTAATATAATAATTGAATGGAAAAAATAAATGGTTTTCCGTTTAGACTGTACTTTGATTTGTTGAACTTTTTACTTTAATCTTATTGACCCCTTTGCACACAAGTTCATCTAGATTAAACCCAGCATTTCTGACTTGGGTTCCTTCAGTATTAGAATATTGCTTATTATATAGTTCTGTAATCGCTGTTTACAAAATATGTGTTGAAGCAGTCTTGTCTGTTATGAAAAAACATTGTCTTATTTCATTATTTATATTTTCCAACCATTTATAACTTAATAATTTAAAACCAACATAGGTGTTGTCATGTTTTTCGTATTTCACAAAAAAAATAATTAATCGATAAAAAGACCCCTCACACAGCATCCCCAAAGATGACACAGACCTTGAGGGAAATTATTTTCCTCAAGTTTTTGGTTTTTGTTTTTGAGTCTTTATTTAGAAGTATGCAAGATTTCTACACCCAGTAGGAAAAAATGCAAATTAAGAATTTGAAATAAAAATATAAATACAATTTTAGAAATACAGTCAAATTGATATAAAAGTACCTACTGAAGATAAAATATTACACGAAGCACATATTTTTTTAACATAATATATATGAAATGTCTCACAACAAGGGGCCAAGACTTCAATGCTTTTGGTAGTTATTTTTTTAAGGTTTCGTATATTTTTAAACACTCACATGGAGTTAATGTATAAAAATTGGCACCCAGTGGTGTTTTTCTCTAAAGTGCGTTTGTGCAGTGAACTCAAATAAAAAAATAATAAATCCCGTCCGATTGACACTCGTACTGCCCAAGAGAGAGTCCGAAATGAATCCCAAATCCCGTAGGTGCGTTATAAATATCAGCACCTGAGGGACCTTCCGTCGTATTTTTCTTCTGTTCATACGAAATATACTAGTGGCGTCAGAGCGGTAGACTTGCAAACCTTGGGAATCTAATGCTGTCCGAGTGCACAGCACCTATGAGATATTTTGCAAACAACAAATTTGTACGAAATAGTCTTTAGTGTTTTGCAAAATTAATTGATTTTTTCTGTGACTTTTTAGTTTCTCGCGTTAATTGTGATTTTTCAATTTTAAAACTATTTATTGTAACCTTCCACATTATATTTTCAGTGATGTCATGAAATTCCTTTGGAGTTGATACAAATATATAACATAATATTGATATACAAAAATACGATTTTTTCATACATCTGTGGGAATCTTTTATTACTTATGAACTCCCGATGAAATGGCCACGAACCGCTACTGACCCAGTTAAAATAAGAGATATGTACTAACAATTTTAATATATAATACATCGTGTAATATGTACTGTGTTGTAATTGGACGTAGTCCTTTAATAAATAATAAATAAATTATTTAATAAAAAGATAAAACCCGGAATCTCTTGTCTTACCGGGAAAACGTCTTGAACCACTCGACTAGTTTGATTCCTAATTGTGACCGTTATTTTTTTTATGTGTCTTGTTCTATTTCATGTTTCGTTAAGTTTTATTACTATTATCTTCTTCATTGATTCACCTACAAAAGGTTTTTTTTTATAAAGTTGTTCTTGAATAAATTAATTAATTGATTTTCTAAAGAGTGTATGCCAGTCTCCAATTCGTAATCTTCTGTGTGACCCTAAAAGTCAACATACTGATACTGAAACTCTTAAGCAAATACGATAGCTGAGTCTGCATCGCAGTGTGTCTTCAATTCATAACTGAAGAGGTACTCACTAAAGTTTGTTAAAATTCGAAAAATTTGCGAAAAAAAAAACAATGCGTTATTTCCTGGAGATTGTATCCACACTGTTCCTGTTAACTTGTGTTGTGGGACAACAGCGAGGTAAGAAATTAACAAATATTTTCATACTTTGTACACGCACCTCGTATTAAAATAAAACTGAAATTTGAAATCAGAACTTTTGTGTGGAACCCTGAAAACCAAACCGAATATTATAATATATGAACAGTAATATATAGAAGGACATATATATCCGGTTTGTTCTATTTTAAAACCCGTCATTTTGACGGGTATATAAAAATATAGATGAAATTTAATTATGAAAATAATTTATTATATTTTAAATCAATAGACTTTTATTATATTACGTATGTTGTAAGTTCATTCTTTCACAAATTGAGACACGAAAGCCTCATTTTCGTGTGATAATTTATAAGTTAACAAAAAATAGTATTATTTAAAACAAAGGCCCACGATTTTGATTGGTGTTTTAAATAGTTATATTATAAAATTTGGAAAGTTATCAATTTTTGACAAGCAAATTTATTAATTTACTCGATTAAGGCGATGCACTACGTCGTGTAATATTTTAAATTGAGCCGCTATCAATAACAACCTTAAGTAGACGGTGATAAGGTTTAAATTCCCGTTTAACAACATTCGCCTGTTTTGATTTATGCAAGAAAAAAACATGGCCAAAAAGTGCCTTTTATTATATTTTGTGGATGTTCAGGCATAAATATTTAATTTTTTTCCGATCATTTTATAAATAACTTAATTTGCAACATTATAAAATAAAATCATAACCAAAAATGGGCTCGTAAGTAGGAGATTTTGAATTTTAAAGCAGTTTTCATAGGCCTTATACATTATTTTTTTCTGGGCTTATAACGAGATTTATCTAAAAAAATACTCGATTATTTCAAAGGCCAAGATGTATTCTACTCGCAGTATTTAATTAAAGCATCTGAAACATTTCTAGGCGACCAAATTTTCAAACCAAAAACACATGATTTTGCATTACTACGTAGTGCATCGCCTTAAAGACGGTTTTTGTACGTTAGATGATGTCATTAATATCGTATAAAGTTGACGAAGATATTGGCTTACGGGTTTCGGTGCGCATGCGCGGAAAGAACGTACGTTCTAGCATTCTTGGATACGGTTCACAGATCGCTTCCACACCACAGTGTGTTTTACGCGATTCAAAGTATTTAAGAATGAATGTGTATTTAGAATCGCCCGCGCTGTTTGTATCGTGCCGTTCGTTGTGTGTATACAGAAACGGGACGATAATAATTATACACTATGCCTTATAATAATAATATTTGTATGATTTTTTTAGCGCCGTTTTTGTAAAAAAATCACACTAAGGTTGCTGTAGAAATATTAAAATATTTAAAATTGCAGTATTTCTGTTTACGGCTAGAAGTCCAAATCTTTTTACTATAAAATGTAAAGGATGCGAAGCATCCACACCATGTATGGACGGACCGCGTCTGAGGAATACATATTAGAATACTGGACAATGAGGAGTACATATTATTATGATAGTTATAAAAGATAGATAAAAAAAATATCCCGACCTCTAATAAACAAATTTTGTTAAACATAATAATTTTGTTAATCTATTATTATTATGATAATTATAATTATTATTATTGTTTTTATTTATATCCCGACCTATTTTTAAAATATCCCGACCTCTAATAAACAAGTCAAGTTTTTGAGGTCGGGATATTTTTTTATCTATCTTTTTTCGATTTTATGTCCGGGATAAATCTTCCCCATAGGAAAAACTAAACCCTTCCACACACTTTTCCACAAATGATCATCTAGTCAATCAAAATTATGCAAGTGCATTATATAAGCAAAATAAATACAAAAAAATACAAGAACAACACGTCAAATCATCAGAGATCAAATGGGAAAATAATTCACCGACTCCAGATATTTTCATATCAGAGGGTTCGGCTCGGTAGAACTCCTAACAGGGCCTATAAATCCTACTTATCCCTCTAGGTACATAAATAGTCAAAAAATCTTTCGTTATTCTTTATTATAATTATAATTACTACAATTATAATGTTGATTGACTAGATGATCATTTGTGGAAAAGTGTGTGGAAGGGTTTGGTTTTTCCTACGGGGAAGATTTAACCCGGACATAAAATCGGAAGTTAAAAATTATTAGTTTAGTAATTATAGAGCACAACTTGTTTATACAGAAAATACTTTTTTATATTTAAATATTGAAGATAATATTAGCGCGAAGGACCTGGGTTCAGGTCTCAGATGTGACCTTATCCTTTTCTGTTTAAAATTTTCGTTGAATCGCTAATACTATCTTCTATATTTTAATATTAAAAATTTCAGGTTTTACTCATGAAAACAATCATCCATCAAGGTTCAAGTTCTAAATGTGACCGAATCTTTTTCTGATTTTTCTGTTTTAATTTTTCGTTTAAAAACCGCTAGTATTATATTCAATATTTGAATATTAAAATTTGAGGTTTTACTCAAGTTATTCCAGAAAATAGTGATAATTTGAATAATAATATTTTTGAATAGAGTTTTTTAAAAATCTGGTATTTACAAATAAAACGTAAAAGTAACGAAATGGAAAGCGAATATGAGAAAATGTCCAAATTTTAGTGAAAATTCCCAAATGCCAAAAGGTAATAAGTCAGTGGCGCCTTCGGGTTCCATCGACAATCTATACAGAAATCATTTCTAGGTTGTATTATCTATTCAGTGGCATCGTCCGATTTGTTGTGTGCATATGTGTTTAACCCTTATGTGTATGTGTGCTTGTAGGCAGAAGTTGCACCATTAGTCGCACAGGGAGATCGGGAATATGCAGTCGATTCGCCGAGTGCCGGACAGCGATAGAGGATGTCAGTAAAGGAATTTCCCTACAGGTACTATTCCTTCCCTTTACACTTATGGGCCTTACTAATAAAAGTATTTAAATTTTACACAACTGATTAGCAACTTTATACACAATCGATATATGGTAAATGGTTGTTTATCAGTTTCGTAAATTTAAAACATGTTTATTAGTAAGGGGTGTGTCTCTGACAACAACAGTAAGTTTTTGCAATCACGGTAAATTTGCCTACTGTTAAAAAAATTGAACTAGCAATGAAAAAACCGTTTGAAATCAATCTACTTTCCGGCCAATTTTTCTAAATCACTTTTGCAAGAAAAAAAAATGTCAATGAACAGGAAAATCATTTAGAAAATCAATAATTTTGTAAAGATGGAGCATTAGACACGAAGAAATGATTGTATAAAAATTGACCAATATAATACAATGTTTTCGTTATTGTAATATATCAATTTTTATTAATTTATATAATTTTTTTTTTTGATTGACTGAGGATATTCTTTCTGGGACTGGCTCTTAACTGAACTCGTATAATGTCTTTAAAACTTAAAAAAAACTCAAGACTGGAGTCAACCACGCTAACAACTGAGCCACATCCCGATTGGGTAGGACCGACATTTATTTCGTATATTAACTACAATAATGTCGTCGAATTTCAGAGAAATGCGTACATATCAGCGTGTGTACACGTGATCGCCACTAAAAAAATAATAGAAAGCATTTTTATCGACATCTGCAGATTTCAGATGGATCGATAATTGGATTAATCTCCACTTCCAAGTTTTTAATTAATTCATTTACGAAAACAAACTCGAAATTCAAATAGAACTAAGTAAAATATCAAAAAAAATCTGAAATTTTTAAATATATTAACATCCTAATCCCTATATGATGACTCAGACCATGGGTAAGTTGGTTCTGCAGGCCGGGAGATAAAACAGTCTATTTTGTCGGTGGCGAAAATAAAGAAATTAATGCAACATTAAAAATGCGTCTTGATTCTCATCAACAGTAAATACTGCAGTAACACAAAACACTAATTTTGTGTTTGTATGTAGTATTACTTTATGTTTGTGATTACTCTATGTTTGCTTCACTCAAATGTAAATTGTTAAACTCGATACAGGCTTAGTCCTAGTGAGGTTGATTTTATGAGAAAAACATGATATATGTATAGTGAGACGCAATAAATAAATGCACCGTAGATTCTACATATGTACACTGTAGATCACATCATTGGGGTTACTATACAAATCAAATGTATATACTTATTTGATATTATAGAAACAAGCCGTACATGAGTTACAGTTATGAAACAGGAATTAGATGTTTCATGTTGGGTACCTACGATATGTTTCATTGTAATGTCTGGTAAGTGGTATGTATATTCCTTAATACCAGGTGACGTGTGTAGTACATAGGTGTGTGTGTGTGGGTGTGAATATATGTACGTTCATTGAACAGTTTATATTATTGACATGATGCCACGTTTGAATTTGGGCAGTGAATCCGAAAAAATGTCAATTTTTGAGTTTAGACAAATTAAATGTAGAGTATGAAGAGCTCGGTTAGTTGGCGAATTAGATGCTGCATTTGTTTTATAATTAAGCGTGTGGAATAGCTCTGCATGCTGTGTACTTAATATAAAAAGTTTATAATAATATTGCTTACTTTTCCATGTGTCTGATATTTTCATCTTACTATTCATTAAAAAGCGTATACGGCAAGGATAACTCAAAATAGAAATTTATTTCATAGGTAAAAAAAAAAAAAATTATAAAAAAAAATATTTATTAAAATCCTGACAAAAACGTAACAGTATGCCATTTCCTGATAAATTATTATTACTCTCATAATATATCGGAAGACGTGGTTATGCAGTTGGGTATATCTCGTAATAATTGTTTATAAGCTGCGTTTATATAATGACGAAATGGGAAAATATAAATTCTAATATTTTCGTATTTCGTCATTATGAACACGTATTTACTGTGTCTTTTTCTCTTTCATAATCTGTTGTAACCCGAATATTATCTCAAACTCCGTCATTCAACAAAATACTTGGACTCTATTGTGATAGATTGAAAATGATATCTTAATTAACAGGCGGTTGGAATAATCTGGACCCCGACCTTGAAGTTGCCACCTAATGTATTATCCTACTAGCTGAACTTCCCGGCGTTGCTCGGGCTTCACACAGAGTTCTCCATAATCAGACTTAGACAGTGACCTTCCTATTTATTTTTTTGAAGATTAAGTGTGCAAATGTTCATTAACCTCGGAATAAAACTGTAGATTTGTAAAAAAATCAAATCACAATAAATTTTATATAATAGATTATTCTCGAAAGCTAATGCCATCTATGGCTAACCTACTATACTAATCTAGTGCCATCTATAGGTGAGCTCATATACTCATATTATTCATTAATTAAAATCACAATGAAGATAAATTTAACTTTCAGTAACTATTTTTTTGTTAATTTCAGCTATGCGGTTCAGAGGGCACAATTAAGATTGTTTGCTGTGAGACGCTGGCAGCAATTGAAGGTAAGTAATTCATTTCCAATTCAGTGGATTTCACCACAATATTGTTATTTTGATGGCCTTTGTGGTCGAGGGGTAAGGCTTTCGACTAGCAATTCAAAGGTGCCGGGTTCGCAATAAATGAAATTTCTTTCACTAATTTATATTCTTACACTATTTAATATAATACAATAATATATGGTATATATGCTGCACTTTCCAGAGTGGAAGATATTTTCAGTATCGCATTTGTGTAACATCACCTTTCAGAAGTGAAACTTTGCTTGAAATGGCTTTAGTCGTTTTTGGTGAACAGATCTGAATAGCCAGGTACTTATCTTCCCCACTTTCTTCTTCCCCATCTCCTTCAGCCTCACCCCGATTGGGGATGCCAGGGTCTCACTAACTCCAGACGGTTGGGAGTAGTTGGAACTCTTGTGCGGTATTCACATAAAAAAATTGTAAAAGGTAGCCAGTCGTTGAGGCATAAACCGAAAGCTCTCCGTGTTGCAAGTTTATCACTAGAAAATCTTGATGATCCCTCACCAAGTTTATCACTAGGTATTTTTGATGATCCCTCACCAAGTTAATCACTAGGAATTCTTGATGATCCCTCACCAAGTTTATCACTAGGAATTCTTGATGATCCCTCACCAAGTTTATCACTAGGTATTTTTGATGATCCCTCACCAAGTTAATCACTAGGAATTCTTGATGATCCCTCACCAAGTTTATCACTAGGAATTCTTGATGATCCCTCACCAAGTTTATCACTAGGTATTTTTGATGATCCCTCACCAAGTTAATCACTAGGAATTCTTGATGATCCCTCACCAAGTTTATCACTAGGAATTCTTGATGATCCCTCACCAAGTTTATCACTAGGTATTTTTGATGATCCCTCACCAAGTTAATCACTAGGAATTCTTGATGATCCCTCACCAAGTTTATCACTAGGAATTCTTGATGATCCCTCACCAAGTTTATCACTAGGAATTCTTGAAGATCCCTCACCAAGTTTATCACTAAGAATTCTTGATGATTCCTAACCAAGTTTATCACTAAGAATTCTTGATGATTCCTCATCGAGTTTATCACTAGTTATTCTTGATGATTCCTCACCAAGTTTATCACTAGGAATTCTTGATGATCCCTCACCAAGTTTATCACTAGGAATTCTTGATGATTCCTCATCAAGTTTATCACTATGTATTCTTGATGATCCCTCATCAAGTTTATCACTATGTATTCTTGATGATTCCTCATACCTTAGACCGGGAATCATCAACCCTCAATACTTTCATTACTGCTGTTGTTAACGCCCGATGGCGGTAAATAAATGAACTGTAAAAAATCTTTGAGATTTTATTAAGTGTATTTGATCAGGTTTGTTGGAGGAAGTAATGAAAAAGTAAGTAAAGCTTCAACTTGGAGTTTGGACAACAATTGATAAATATCGACAACATTCAATACGAGATTTATTAGCAATAGCACGGGTAATCCATTCTTAAGGCCCCGTAGTAAGCGTTCAAAGATGGTTTGAAAGGGAGATATATAAATACCAATGTTAGAGGGAGCGCGCTAATATTAAAAAACAATAATAATTTATAAAAAATTCTGAAAATATTTCATTTAACACGACTCGCTTCAAATAGAGCAACAATCTCTCGAAAAATGGTTTAGTTACATTTAAAGATACACTGTGAATTTTTTCATGCTCATAAAATACTAAATAACAAAACAAATCGTGTTTTTAATAATTTTCGGAGCTTACCTTGCGATTTTTTTCTATCGAAGAATTTCATATAATTAACGTTTCGGCTTAACAAATGGATAAATATTAAAAACTTAAAACAGTTGTTAGCGAGAAACTTGTTATAAATCGGTAGAAATTGACAACAATTCGAGTGACTTAAGTTTAAATAATTGCAATGTATGAAGTATAATTATGAATAGTTGTCTTCATTCTTCTACAGCCAAAATCCAAAATAAAGCTGATTAAAAGTGAAAGAGCTGTATTTTAAGCTTTATTGTCATCCTCTTGGTGTGCTGTATAACCTTGTGTATCTGTTTGCTTGAAGGTGACAGCTGCACGATGAGTGACACGGGGCAAGCGGGAATGTGCAGAGCATTCGCCAACTGCCTGCCAGCGAGGAAGGCCGCCGGTGAAGGAATTTTGCCACAGGTACTGCTGTGTGTTTCTCCCTTATGGTGCCCCTTACAATAATAACATGTTAACTTACCGCCCTTTACAAAAACTTAAATTACTTACAGAAATGTGACGAAACTAGACCGTACTTGGTGTGTTGTGAGAAGCCTGTCTAACCTGACCTGACTCTGGTTGACTCTCGGCTACCTACTTCGAGGCCGCAAACTGCGAGTTTCACAAAACGTGAACTAAAAACTTCAAATATTGTACAAATCTGCATATCATACATAGGGATAGGTAAATAACAAAATAGGTCCATTTATGAAACTTTGGTCATACATTCGCCTTTTTTTTATTTTTATTCTTTATATTGGCTTTCACCCATTAAGAGTGATCTTGGCCATACATTACAACATTTTTCTTATTAATAAATACAACAAATTACAGGATAAAATTGATTACACAACATAACATAACATAACGTAACATAAATAAACCAAACATAACATAAACATAACATAACATAAACATAACATAACATAAACAAAACATAACATACTTAACATAAACGGTACAGAGCTGGTAACAGTAGATTATCACAAAATTATAAAAATAGGAACCTGTGTACAATATAAGTGGGCGCTTTTCGTTATTTAACCAAAGATTTTTCTAAAATTAGTAGCGATTTTTTTAAACAGAATTGGCAGCATAAATAAAGATCTGGAATAAAGTGGGATGTAGAAGGGAGATTTTTTGATAAATACTTTGTCTCTTTGGATGGCTCCCCAGCTCTGCCATCTGAGCCAAAATCCGTTCAGTATGAATTAAGATCTCGAGTCAGACAGTATGGCCACTTGGACGTCATTTTCTTCTGGATGTTATTGAAAAATATTTATATGTACGTATAATTTATTTTACCGGTTGGTGGCTGAGTTGACATCCGTTTGGGTCCGACACAGGCGTAGTGTGTTCAATTCCTCGGCTGGCCAAGTCCTCCATCACAACACAAACAACATTTTCCGCTTATTGTGGTCGTAGTAGAAGATTTTCAAATATTGTCAGGTTATTCGTAATCCGGGAATGTTTGTCTTTCTTTTTATAATAAATTAAAACTAATATCATATGTACCTATTTTACGTATATTTCTTTCTACTTAAATAAACGTTAAAAAAACCTCTTTTATTTACCTAAGTATATTATTTTTTATTAAGTAATTTGAAATAAACATTCTTATAAATATTTGTAAAACACACTATTTAGTTACCTATATTATTTTTAAAAAATAATCTATTTTATGTAGCCATAAACGATTTCAGTTCACAAGATCGAGCTGTTCACTCGATAGTGACGTAGATCGAACTGGTCTGGCTCGGCGTGGGTCGGCTCGGTCGTGTGTGTCTCCCTAATTTGGACTGAGTCCATTTAGCTCCAGCTTAAACACGGGGAAGGTCCTAAAATATTCCCCAGCCTTTTTGAACGGTAAGCTCCTCAATATTGTAGAAGCAGCCAAATTCTTATGACAAATCATTACCAACAAGTTAAGGCGAAGCTTAATGCTAAATCACTATTTTGATTAATCTTTATAACGACTTGGTGTACATTATGAATACAAAAAATACGTTTTAGATAAATTGAAAGTTTTCCTATCGTTTCGCTTGAGTAGAATACAAATTGAAAAATAAATGAGTCAATAAAAAAAATATATGTAAACTACTAATAAAAATGTATGAACGCGTAAAGGAAACAACTTTAAAGAAAAACAGTATTATAGCTAAAATTATCTGTGACAGTTTCACTTGATTAACTTTTTTGCTTTCTTATAAAATTATTTACAAAATAAATAAAAACCAGTTTTGTGCTTGAAATCGAACGTTTCTAGACTCCGTTTGTCAAGCGATTTTAATGCTTATTACCTACAATATAAGGTATACCAATAACATACACATTTTTGGCTTGTAGCTTCCTCTTAACAGACATCAACAGGCAGAGGCGAGCACCAAGTGAAAAATCTAACATGGTCAGCAGAAGACTTCGGATTTGCAGCTCACGGGTGAAAAGGAAGTTCTTATCAGCCTTCTGTACTAACCTTTGCGCGAGCCCTTGGCTAACTACACAAAGAGATCAATGAATCATGGAAATTATTGACAGTCTTAGTACAATATGGAAAGAAAGGAAAAATTATGAGATTATAAATATAAGTTATCAAGAAAATAGAAGTACTTACAAAGTTATTAAAAGAAATGAAGAATAAACATAAAGAAAAGAAAAGCTTTTAAGCAGTCATCTCATTAATATAAGCACGGCTAAAATTTTTAATCAGTAAAGATTTATATTTCGATATAGGCATATTAAAAACATCAGCTAATATTGATACATTAGTCCTCATTAAAGCTCACGTAAACAGAATTAATGATATAAATTTTTATGATTATTTACAAAATATTTTATTACCTTTTTAAACCATCAAAGACAGAATTAATAGCCGCTTTAATATTTTTTTATGGATGAGTAAAAACCGCAGTATGGTTTTATAATAATACGAGTTTATTCCAGTTTATATGCAAGGGTGGTGCAATGCAATACATGCCATGTTTTAAAATAACAGACAAATAATAAGAATACATAGATAGGCACAAAAAATGCCGAATAGAATTAAGAAATGTGTACAAGTAGCTGTTGTTTATGGAGGATATTTATCCGTTCTATATATCCTGTCTCTTGAGGGCCATCAGGGGGGGCTCCATTCAGGCAAACATGGCAGTGCTTATAGTGTTATTTCATTGTTGTAGTCTGCACCATAATCTTCCATAAGCTTAGTGGCGGAGAAGGGCTATGAAAGAGTGCACTCGTTTACGTAGGTTAGCTATTTTTTCGATTTCTATAGTTTATTAACGTAAAATAAATAATATATTTCACATAAAATCGTATAGCAAGTTGCCATCAGATTGTACGAGAAACGTCAGAAGTTGGAGTGTTTGGTTCAATTCAATTGCAGTCAGATGACTCGGGAGTATAATCTGAGGCGGGTGAGGAGACTCGTTACTCATTACTCTATTAAAAGTTCATCTGACATTCAAATGAACTGATCAATCGGTGTGAGTCATGTTTACTCTTCAGGGGTGGCTACAAATAGGGAAAAATTGTGTTGACGAAGTGTGAATATAGATTAGAGTAATCTACCACTCTAATGAAACAAACAAATGTATATCGATCGTTTGTTATGAGTGCTTTCGTAACTACTTGAAATACTATTATGGAGGTGGTAAAATTGTAAGAACTACCCAATATTACACCAATGTTGGCAGTTTTATTGTTTTGGCCAGCGAAATTCTGCGAAAAGAAAAACAGGAAAATTATTTTTCATCCATCCATTTTCCCGTTCATAACCCCTCAGGCTAATTTATTTGCTTTTGGGAACGGCTCATATTATGGTATAATGGAAAACGTTGTGTCTCCTTTTCTGTCGTGGTGAGAAATATGATCTAAACGGTGTAAGAAAGAGAAATTACATCGATTTATTATAGTATCATGGAAATCGTGGTGTCTCCTTTACTGTCATGTTGAGAAATATGATCTAAACGGTGTTAGAAAGATAAATTACATCGATTTATTATGGTATCATGGAAATCGTTGTGTCTCCTTTACTGTCGTGGTGAGAAATATGATCTAAACGGTGTAAGAAAGAGAAATTACATCGATTATTATGGTATCATGGAAATCGTTGTGTCTCCTTTACTGTCATGGTGAGAAATATGATCTAAACGGTGTTAGAAAGAGAAACTACCACGATTTACATTCATATCTCAAAATTAACCACAGAAGAATTAAAATGTACACTTCAACTCTATGAAACCAAAGGTTTATATTCATTATTTGAATATTTCAAAAAATATATATGTATTTCATCACCTTTCAAAAACCGTTTTTAGTTTTCGGATACGTTCTGAAATATTCCATTTGTTTGGAATTTATTGCTAAGCGGGAATGCTCCAACTTTTTTACAGAAAATGCCAGAGGCCTTAAGGGTTAAAAGAGAACAAGCATATAGTTCCTTTCTAATTTAAATAGCTCATATTAAGGGCTACTATAGTTATTGTCGTAAAAAGCACAAATACGCACTAACGACCAAAAAAACCACACTATGCAAAAATGACTAAAAAGGTTTAACAAATTATTACAAGCAATAATTAGTCGCCTGAAATATAATACAAATTGAAAATATCAAAAAAAAATAATATAAATAAATAAAATAAATGATCTGAACCCGCACCTTCTGATGTCCGGTCAGATGCTCTGGACCACTGAGCCACGTCGGCTTATTTCCAACCCGCTAAATAATTCAATATGTACTAGTACTTCAATCAACAATTACTGACTATTATATTTTTTCACCAACTTTATTTTTGTACGAAAGGCTTTGTTAGTGCCAAATTTCCTACTAGATGGCGTCGAGACATTATATCTACATTTGTTGGTGAAATATTTTGACTTGTCAAATATTGTTATTTTTTTATGATAAACTAATGTTTATAAGGCAAGGTTTCATAAGCTTCTAAGAACAAAGGATAACACATTATTTTAATTAATAATTTCTTATAAACATTAGTTTATCATAAAAAATAAATAATAATAAGGTTTAAATTTGTATAATATACATGAAAATATATGAAACCTTGTAAGCCGATGTCTAGTCATGACCTTATTCTGTTGGTAAACAATAAATGCAAAAATAAATCTCTAGATGAAAATGCAACCATGAACGCGAGGTCAGGAAGGCAGTCACTTTTAGCTGCTCCACAGTACAGTACAGGGTGCACCACGAGTTCGGCGATGACAGCTCATCACGATTGCCCACGAGTGGGAAACTACTGGATGACCCATAAAAAATCTCCCAAATGACATTACCACTCATAACACTAGGAACAATCTTTATTGCCACTTCGAATAAAAGCGTAAAAAAAAACTAACTTTCATAAACATCTTCAGGCATCAATATCCCTATCAGGCACATAAGCTCTTCCTTTAGGGTAGTGTTTTTTTTCATTAGATCCACAGTTAGTTAGCTCCAAGCAGGAGGCCCTGAGGAAAATAATTCTCCTCGGGGGCTATGCCATCTTTGAGGATTGTGTGTGGAGTTTCTTTTTTAGGAAGGGCATGAGAGGAAGATCTGGGAAGCAAAAAGGTAAGAAGGGTGGGTAGAAATCGGGAGTCAGTGTGTCCAGAAGTGACAGACTTGAATAAATCACTCGCACTGAAGTGCGAAGCGATATTCCGAGAAAGATATATTGAAGTCAAGATAACTCATATTTTTTGTTTTACAATAAAAAATGTAATGAGCTTCACAAAGTAGATACCTACTAATGTGGCAGGTTAACTGATTTCCCCTTGATTGATTTAACAATTTTTTTTCTAGGTGATTTATCAATTGATGAATGTGTGCCATAGTAATTTTGTAATATCTATAATGCGTAGAAAATGAGAAGGAAGTAAATAAATCTGTTGCATCCGAAACTGCTTACGAATTATAGCTTCAGATAAATGTAGACTGTAAATTATTTTAAACGAGACGAAATGAAATTGTGTTTGTTGGAAACGGGTGATAGAATGGGTAAGAATGAACAAGATATGGAAATAAGGAAAACAGGAGGACCAATCACTTACCACTGTATTACTGCGAAGGAGCACACAACCCAATCACAATATAGTAAGTTCCACTACGATAACTCAATGCATTTATCGCCACAACAAAACGATTGAATACATAAATTATATTAAGCACTTCCAAAACAGTCAACTTCCCTCTTTCAGTCACTTTTCAACGAGAAAATGTTCACGAAAAACACCAACAGCTTGCTTCTAGCAGTTCAATCCTTATTCTGTTTTCAAAACAAATTATTTCGAAATTACACTGTGTTCTTGCCATTGTTCCTAATTTCAAATACCCGGTAGAAACTAAGCATATTCTCAATTTCAAAACCAAACAAAGTCTAAACAATTTTTTTAGAAAGACAAAAATTTCCCGTTTACGAATAATCTGGCAATTTTAAAAAACTCTTACTGATAATGTAGCTTAATTTCTCCGCTCATCGACTAACCATAATCATTTCTATAACGCTGTTAACAATATAAAATTAAATAAATAATTGCAAAAGTATTGATAACTTTTTAGCCACTCTGTTGACAACAGAGCGTGGGATAAAGAATTTTCTAACATGGTACGAGAATCCCTCACCCTCACAAGGTTAGTTCGGATCAGAATTAGATTAAGCAAAGCGAAGTCAACTATAAGCTGAATGACAAATGTATAATTGTTGTAAATTACGCAGTAAAAATGCTTGAAAATGAGAATGAAAAGAATTATGTAGTAATCATCAAAAACATAGAGAGGAAATAAAGTAAGCACTAAGTGAACAAAAAATGTGCAGAAACTTCAGTTTTTTGTTACTCAATAGACTACCATGATACGGACATGTGTCTAGTGTGGTAGTCGAAAAGCATGTAAAAAACTGTATATTCAAATATATTTTATGAATGAAGAAAAAAAAAATGCCTATTTTTATTTTGTGTATTCAATTTACAAATCACAATCACATGAACAACCAGTCGCACTTGTAAGCAACAAGAATAGTAGAATTATTTTCATGAATGAATGTATTATCTAATAATTATATTACTATAGTCTCTGTATTTATATATATATCTATTGAAGGATACTTCAATTATAGCTTCAGGTCATATAGTTGATAAGCTTTCAGGTCAACCAACATTCCCATATTTTCATCACTTCGATTCATAGCTTTGATCTCACTACCACCTGTCCTCGTAACTGTTCAATATAAATGTCAGCATCGAATGCCGTTATTTTATTATTTCCGGTGTAATTATTAGAATAGGGTGCATATAGTTTCCATTCATTGGGGGAAACTTAAAACGATGAAGAATTTTCTAGAAATGTCTAGGTTAATAAAAAAATTTTGAATTGTAGAAAAATCTAGTAATAAAGTGGGCCGATGTGTTGGAGTTATATATCATATTTGACAACTATTTAAGATGGACAGAGCAAATAAACGAAAAAAGGGTAAAATTAGAAAACTTATATATTTCTTCTAAAAACAATATATTACGCATTAGCCCAATCAATTATCACTCACGGTATGCTTGGTTGGGGTGGTGCTGTTTAAACTAATATAAACCCTCTTGACAAAGCGCAAAAAGCCTTAATTAAAGTTATCACAAAAAAACCTTACAGATTCTCGACCATACAGTTATTTAAGGTCTTCCGACTTCTTCCAACCGTGTTGAGTCAGTGAGACTGTCATCGAGAAAATTTGCTGTTATAAAATATTGTTAATTTATTAAGAATCTTTTGAAATTATTCCTAATATTCGGGATTGCAGGCCTTTAACGAATGAATTTTTTGAAATAGGTTTCCTAATAAACTTTCAGTAAAACACGGATGTGCTATCGCGACGTCAAAACACGTTTTCATAGAAATTCTAATATTTTCGCAATTCCTGATTGTATATTACCAGTACCACGTGTTCCGGTATCTTATGAAGGTACTAAATGTTTATAAGGAAGCGGTCATCAATCCAGTTTTTAACAGGATTTTAATAAATCAGCAATACTCATTTTTCTCCGAGGATGTTGTGAGTATGAAGTTAGTGGGGAGGGTAAGGAGATGGGGAAGAGGAAGGTGGTGGTAACTGAAAGAAAAAAAAGTCTTTACTTTGTTCAGAGAAATAATTTCGGTTGTTTGTCTCTTTGTAACTCTGGTGCAATGAACTCTAGAACTCGGATTTGATTTAAGTGTCATTTTCCAAATTGGAACTAATTGTAATAAAGCGATAAAGTACTTACCTATAGTATGAATTTTTTGACAGAAAATTATTTTAATTGCAATTTTCAAAATTGGAACTGATTCGTCGCAAAATCAGACTATGCGTGTTTTTCAAGGGTCTGCAGTAGTTATTAACTTAAATTATTTAAGAATAACGAATATGCGATTGCTTAATTCCTTGAAAAAAGAATTCAATACATAATTTCCCATCAATACTTTTTACCATTGGTAAACACTTGATTTACAACCAGTTTATTTATTTACAACATTTTAAGAGGTAGATACATACTGACACTTTTTTTTTGTTTGTAATTTTTCTTTGATAAAAATTAATACATTTATTTTACATTAAAAAAACCAATAAAATTATTTTCCAAATTTAGCATGCATATGCAGGAGTGATTTATCGATATGAACATACGCCCAATGGAATACAGCGCATAGTTTCTGGATGAACTACAAAGCATTACAGTTATTTAGTGCACTTCCCGTGCTACATATTATAATGCTCATAGATCGAATACTAAGCCATTAGCCAAAATATTCGACACCAGGAAAAGATTCCAACGTCTCAATGAACGAAAAAGGTCAATTAGATGATCTGCTACACTTACTGTCAAGTAAAACGATTTATGCTTTTTTATGTTGGAGTTCGGTTTACGTGTCAATTCGTCATAGTTTTGGCTCGATCTCGACGAATGATTCACAGAAGATCGATCAGGGCATAAATTAATGTTGATTGAGAGCTCATATTTTATTCTGTACTTGAAGATTGAAGTAAGTAGAACACTTTTAAATTATTCAATGGACCGAAGTAGATTCATTCACAAAAACACATACGATTTTTTTCCTACGTAGATATATCAAAAAAATAACAATTCTCGTAATTTGTTTTGAGTGTCTCCATCTTTTTCCATGATATTTTGTTGTGAACTAGAAAATATACATGTTTTATAAAAGTTACTCGTTTATTACCGGTCGGTGGCCGAGTTGACATCACGTTTGGGTCCCATTCAGGCGTAGTGTGTTCAATTCCTCGGCTGGCTAAGTCCTCCATCACAACACAAGCAACATTTTCAGCTTACTGTAGTGGTAGTACGAGATTTTCAAATATTGTCAGGTTATTCGTAACCCGGGAATGTTTGTCTTTCTTTTTTGATACATTATTAAATTATTAATTATAAAAAAAAAATTGCAAATTGGGTTCAAAGTGCGTTGTTTAGTATCGTATTTTTTTCATCTAAATATTTTTGTTGTATAAAGTAGTTTAAAGACACTAAATTGTGATTTAGGATTTATCCAGTAATCAACGGATTCCTTAAAAAACAACAATGATTTCAAAATAACAAACTAACCATCACGCTGTTTCCGTAGGGGTGGGCAGAGAGGGTGGACCGCCAAACAACTCTGTCTTGGCACACACTCCTTTCTTTATTCACATTTATTTTGAGGTGGCCTGACATCGATATTTGGTTCACTTGATCGTGCCATGTCTTCCTCGAGCGTCTCCGACTTTTTTTTTTAACAAAATAGGTAGACCAACAAAGCTGACACATGCCAGCTTATCTGCAGGATCCACCAAATCAAAATATCTTAAGTCTATGTCTATAACATTGTATGATTATGTGTACATGAGTCAGTCTTATTTCTAAGTAGGTACATTTCACAGATTTTATTTTATTTCAGACATTTGCAAAATATATTTCTAACGAGTAATTATTGTAAATACATAATATACCTAATGCACCACACTAAAAACAAAGAGTTTGGGAATTTACATTAAGGTGTTCAAAGGTACATGGATTGATCATTTATTAACCACAGCTTTATGATTTTAGGGCAGGGTCTCTCATTATTCACAATTTTTAAGTTTTTATTTACTTTGTTGAAGATCACAGGTACCAAGTATTCAAGAGTACGGCCTCCATACTTATTTAAAATTCGAGGAGTTTTTAGCCCGTTTCCTTCTATAAATCTTGTGTTGTGTCCGTGTACCAGTGGTTTTTTGTACAAGCTTTTTCCCGCATTGTCCATAATAGTAATATACCAGAGGAAACCTTTTATTGGAAGTAGGCTCTCTGCACCGTACAGTATTTTAAGATTTTTTTCTTTGTTTATAAATGTTTGGTGTGACTATTTTTTTTTTATTATTGCAGTTTGCAAATTTTGTACATATTTAATATAAGTATTCTTCTACCATTCACATTTGCGTCATATATTATAATCTCTTTATACTCCTTTTTTGGTAATTCGCTCTACATGCACAAACCATCTAAACGTCCCATTCTTAATCTTACTCATTACGCTTACATCAACCTTGCATTATTTGCACCACCACACGGACTCAACAGTGTGCATGAAGTATTCATTATTGTAGTATTTGGACTTTTCTTAATTTCTAATAACGTAAATAAACTATTCCTGACAAAAATACATCGGAACCTTCTTGACTCACCACCACGTTGAACCATTTGGTTGTGGAATGATTTTCTGGTTTCTGTGCTTCCTTCGTCCTACTACAACATGGGTAGATTTCTTTTCTCCAAAAATACTTTACATATAGCATCCCCAAAATGACAGAGGCCCTGAGTGAAATTTCTCTTATTTGGAAAAAATATATTAGTTAATACTTACCCGATTTATTTATTTTTCAGATAACTCTTGAAGTCCCCACCCTTGTGAGCGTCTACAATGATACCGGACACTATAATACCGCCCATCGATCCTAAATTGCTGCCGCCCTCACGCCTGGCTAAGGCCTCGTGGGAGTCCAGCAATGAGGGGGTGCACGAGAGGGTCAACTTCGACGACACCATCTGGGGCTTTGACCTCGCCGGGGGCGTACGTTATAACAAACCCATCATGGTTACTTATGTAAGAATTATTCCTAATTACATATTGTTATATGTTATAGTCATTGTGAGAATTCGGACTGCAGTGTGTACAGCGGACTTTGAGGTGATTCTCAATCAATAATTACAAAAAATTATTAAAATATGCCGCAAATTTTTTTAAAGATTTAAATTTCATATTATTTTTTTGTTGATATTTTCACATGAGTTAAGAATGGGGGGATTAACGAAAAAGCCCAAATTATTTAATGCTCGCACCAGGATATCGTTTTCATTTGATTGCTTGAGAAATCGTAAAGCGTAAAACGTAAATTAAGGTGTAAGTTTGCACCCAGATGTCGCGGATTCAATACTCCTACAAGTTCAGCAAGGTTCCACAAAGTTCCACAAGATTCCACAAGGTTACAAAGTTCCGCAATAATTGAACATTTACGCAATCAAAAATTTCAGATTTTTGTGTAGGAGATTTCAAATATTGTTCAGCTATACGAAACACGACGATTTTTTATTTTTTTTTAAAGAGATATTTTTGCTGTACTTTTTTATAATTTTTTCGGTAATTGGATTCTAGACTGAAGGATTCTAGGATCAAAGCGGTACACATGTTGGTAAATATACAAAAAAATGGGACACGATTAATAGGCACAGATTATTTTCAAAAAAATTTGTATGATTTAGATAACAATAAGAAAATAATGCATTTTGATAGTTATTTCGTCAAAAAACGGATAATTTGACGTTTTCACGTCATGTTTTGACATAGAAATATTAAAATCGTTTATTTAGGCAAGTTTTTTTTTAACGAAACTCAAACTAAGACAACAAGAACCTATTTTAAGTTTAGATTCATATTTAGAGTTGAAAAAAAAACTTAAAACTTTCACATCAATAAAAATGATGGCCAAGTGAACAAGTTTTAATTTTATCGAACTAATGATTTAAATGCATTTCTTTCCATTTTCGGATACTGAGAAACTAAATACTAGTTAGATACAAAGTGTTTTTACATATATTTAAGTGAATATCAAAGTAGTATGTCAACGTGAAAAATTTTAATAAATTGAACAAAAATTAGATAGTAAATATTGTAATAATAATACTTCTTTCACCATTCACTACTGTATACCACAATGTTACTGTTAAAAAACTACATTACATCAACTTTAGTTCGACTCCGTATCTCATAACGGTGCAAAGATATTGCGTTAATTATTCCTCGGGTGTCCCCGACTTGTTCCACCATCTAAACATTCTCTCTCTCTAAGCACTCATGGCACTAAAAACTAAAAACTTTTTTTAGATCTTGACAACAGCGCCACCTATCAGGTTCAACCATTGGAATAAACCACACAGATTCACAAAATTTCATTAAAATCGTTTGTGCGGTTTCGGAGATTAGCGTGTACGAACACAGCGACACTCGTTATTTATATATTAAGATATGCAAGACATAATATAAAAACACATGGTGTTTTTTAAAAAAAATAACAGTCTCTCCCTATGTCTTGCATATTATTGTCTGTTAAAATTAAGTAAAGATCCAAACCAGAAGTTGAACCTGAGTTTGGTTGTGATTCAGATAGTTTAGACTTTTAAGGACAGATGGCAGGTTGTCGTTTTTCTCCCTCCGACAGGCTGAGATTAATAAAACGCCTTGTAACGCCATTGTCATTATCTTCTGCATTTTAACTTCACAAAAAACAACATCTCAGTCTGTTGAGAAGAAACTAAAATAAAAATAAAAACATGTGTGGTCCTTCGAGCCGGATGGACAATATTGCTAAAAAAAATTTTGTTCAATGACTACTTATATATTCATAATAGAAATGGTAATAAAAACTGAAACTATCTACCTCATTATCACATATACAGTCACAAATCATCTTCCCCTGTCCTCTGGTCACTAAATTGCACTGTAATCAACACGATGATTAATCTGTGTTATCATGATTACAGGTTAAGGAAGAGAGTCGCGCCGCCAAGGCTGGCATAAGGGCCGGAGACAAAGTGCTCAGGATTAATGATATTCAAACCGAGACACTCTCACTTCAAGAAGCCCACGACATTATAATAGAGTCGGGAATCCACCTCAAATTAGTCGTATCTGCGTAAGTTGTTCAATACAAATAAACTCAAATATATACTTTCAATTTTATTTACGAAATATACATAAATTTATTTTATATAAAGATATTTGAACTTCGAATTTTTCTTGTATGAATTAATGCAAATCTTGTAAGTGTAAATTAACCCACTTCCTGACATCCAATCAAACTGAAACTTGGCAGATAGACTCGTTGTTCATTATTGTCGATCTCATATTTCAAATTCATAATTAATTATTTTTCTGTGTCTTGTTCTGTTTCACGTAAAAATAATTTTAAAAATATTATGTTTAGCAAAATAAATCGTTCAGATGACAATGCATTCTATCAAATTTTCACTCACACATGCGGAAATATACGCATTAAATTCCATTGGGTAAAATTATAGCAGTTAACATGCGAAATAAATTTCAGTCCTACCTAATCTGGATTTGGCTCAGTTGTTAGCACAGTTAAATCCAGTTTCTGGGGAGGAATGTTCAATCCTCAGTCAAACCAAAAAAAAACTTTGGAATTGAACAACTAGATCGAAAACAGAAAATAAACCTATTATAATGAAAAAATCTTTGTTTTATACATGTTTAATTTTTTCATTATAGTTTCTTCCATCCCACATTACATACATTTAGTTGATATCTAATCAATACTTTCTGTCTGTGTAGACCTGACGATGTCGAAACTAGCTACAATTGTTATCAAGATGAAATACCGGTAAGAAACAAGAACAAAACAGATAGTAAATATGTTGGTAATATATAATAATCTAAGTAATATATATATTTTTAATTTTATCAATTTATATTCGCACGATACTTGAAAATATCATATAAAAGTCATATCTTTACATTATTTGTTACATATATTTCCAGCCCGAGGAAGTTAAATCTCCAGAACCACCACCAAAGCCCATCAAGTACTTCGTTTGCAAAACTGTAAGCTTATTCATATATAGTTATGTATCATCAGAAGCATAATTCCTACGGATAAGACACGGCAACAACACAAAAAAAAACAAAATTCTTTATCACAATAATGCTGCAGCTCTTTCTTACACACTGCATAATAGTGAGTAAAAAAAGAGTTGTTGAAAATGAGACCCTTGAGGTGATTTCTCACGAAAACGGCGCAATATAAATTAGCCAAATATTATAACTGCTTCCCTCAAATGAATTTTTTTTATCATTATCATTCATCCCCCTTAAACATATTATATAAATGAAACATCGTTGCTGTTGCCGTCGTCGTGAAATTATAAAAGCGTCCAATACATGTTTAAAAAAAACTGAGTTAGAAGTCACAATCTACCTATTTTGTCATTATGTCCAATAATACGTTAATTGCGACATATTCCAGATTGGAAGATACTGTCAGTATCACCCTGGTAAAAAACCACCATTCAGAATTGAAACATTGTTTAAAACGGCATTAGCCGTGTTTGGTGATCATATCTGGATAGCCAGGTACTTTCCCATCTCCTTTTCCTCTCCACCACCTTCATCCTCACAATACACCCCAATTGGGGATACCATACTCTCACTGGTTTCAGACGCTTGAGGACGGTTGGGACTCTTGCAACTCTCTCTGATGAGTTTTACCCAAATAAAAATGGTAAAGAAATGTAAACCAATCGTTAATACAAAATCACTAAAATATTTGAATGACTTTTAAAGTCGGTATAGTGTGTGGAAATGCACACATTTTCACAACTAAAAATCACTAAAATATTTTAATGTCTTTTAAAAATTATATATATTAGTGGAAATGCACACATTTTCATACTAAAAAATATTTTAATGTCTTTTAAAAATTATATATATTAGTGGAAATGCACACATTTTCATACCTAAAAATCACTAAAATATTAGTACGACTTTTAAAATTGATATAATGTGTGGAAATGTACACATTTTCACACCTAAAAATTACTAATATATTTGAATGACTTTTAAAATTGATTTAATGTGTGACAATGCATACATTTTCACACTTTAAAATCACTTGAGTATTTTAATGGCTTTTAAAATTGATACAATATGTGAAAATGCGCACATTTTCACACCTAAATATCACTAATATATTTTAATGTCTTTTAAAAATTATATATTTGTGTGGAAATGCACACAATTTCATACCTAAAAATCACAAAAATATTACTACGTCATTTAAAATTGATATAATATGTGAAATTTTATACATTTTCACACCTAAAAATCACTTATATATTTGTATGCCTTTTAAAATTGATATAATGTGTGATAATGCACACATTTTCACAACTAAAAATCACTAAAAAATTTTGGTGATTTCTTGCAAAACACAAAATATTACCAGTCGTTGTTACATTATATTTGTAAGAAGTTTAGATTATTTTTAAAACCGGGCAGCATTTGCGAAGAAAATGAAAGATCAATAAATGACTTTTTTAACATCACAATTTGTTTCCATGAGCGATTAGTAAAATTGGCAGAATGGAGTAATTCATTATTTCACACATTACTCTTGCTATGAGAAAAAAAAATTCTTTTTTATCAGCGTGGAATGTCTGTATAATAAACTAGACCATTTTAATCAAATAGCGCACATATGTTTCGATAAGACAACAGAGACAGTTGACACTGTAATTTGCATTATATTTAGATAAAAATCGATCCATTCAAAAGCAGTCGATGAATAAAAATGCAGCAAACTTATTTTTCAAATCAGAATTTATTTTATTTATATTAAATGATTTTTATTATTATTTCCAGAACAAAAATTGGGACCTCCAATGGCCTTGGTCAACGACAAAGAAGACGATCTACCACGAGTCAAATTGCCACAAAGTTCCTAGCAAATTTGAAACGAAATTCGGGTAAGTACTTCCCCATCTTCGTCTCCACCATCTCCTTCCCCTCCCCACTACCTTCAGCCTCACAACATACCCCATTTGGGGATGCCATAGTCTCACTGACTCCAGACGGTTGGGAGCAGTTGGACTCTTGAGGTGTATTCACATAAAACAAAATAATATTTTTGTTTCACGAGATATCCTGCTGAGAATCAATGATTTGACATTTCTATTATGATTTTAATAATAATAATAATAATTTTTATTCCAGGATGTGGGGAGGTTAGTGCAATCCCACACGTCCCATATATGTATACATATTTTTTGTACAGTAGGTATGTGAAATTGAAAAAAATATATGACAGAGAATAAATTGACAACAAAGTAATTGACAACTATGCAGGGCGTGGTCTTGAGTGAGCTTGGGCCCAGCGCTCACTCAGTAGTGGCGCTTGGTGCTGGTAGGCTGCGGTCACCAACGTATTGGCGGAGGCCATTAGCCGCATCCTGGCTCCAGTGACCCGGTGTCTCATCAGGCCGGCAAATCCATTCAGTCCTAGTTCCGTGAATATTGTCGATGCGCTGCTGTATCTTCGGTATCCAAATATGATTCTACAGGCGTCATTATATTGAATTCGTAGTCGTTCCATCGAGCAAGTTCGGTAGTGACACCATGTCTCACACGTATAAAAGCCAGTACAGAATGCGTTGAACAGTATTTTTTTAACGGTATTGCTGCATTTGAAAAATCTGCGGGCAATCATGTTAGACACAATTGATATTACATGCTAAACTGCTCTACAATGCAATTTTTATATAATATTTAATCAAAGTATTTACTACTTGAGGGTGATGGGTAGATAGGTACTCCCAGTACCCTGGTGATAGGTCCACCGCTCAAAATTTAAACGTCACTTAAAATGACTTTATCCATGTTTGGAAACTAGGTCTGGATATTTAGGTTCTTCTCAACCTTCTCCATCATTTCTCTTTAGATATTCGACATTCACATAAAAAAAAATCATGAGGACCGAAAATAATGTTTATGTATAGTTTATTTCTTAGTGGCGTTATGATATGCCTATGAGGACCAAAAATAATGTTTAGACATAGTTTGTTTCTTAGTGGCGTTATGATATGCCTATGAGGACCAAAAATAATGTTTAGGCATAGTTTATTTCTTAGTGGCGTTATGATATGCCTATGAGGACCAAAAATAATGTTTAGGCATAGTTTATTTCTTAGTGGCGTTATGATATGCCTATGAGGACCAAAAATAATGTTTAGGCATAGTTTATTTCTTAGTGGCGTTATGATATGCCTATGAGGACCAAAAATAATGTTTAGGCATAGTTTATTTCTTAGTGGCGTTATGATATGCCTATGAGGACCAAAAATAATGTTTAGGCATAGTTTATTTCTTAGTGGCGTTATGATATGCCTATGAGGACCAAAAATAATGTTTAGGCATAGTTTATTTCTTAGTGGCGTTATGATATGCCTATGAGGACCAAAAATAATGTTTAGGCATAGTTTATTTCTTAGTGGCGTTATGATATGCCTATGAGGACCAAAAATAATGTTTAGTCATAGTTTGTTTCTTAGTGGCGTTATGATATGCCTATGAGGACCAAAAATAATGTTTAGGCATAGTTTATTTCTTAGTGGCGTTATGATATGCCTATGAGGACCAAAAATAATGTTTAGGCATAGTTTATTTCTTAGTGGCGTTATGATATGCCTATGAGGACCAAAAATAATGTTTAGGCATAGTTTATTTCTTAGTGGCGTTATGATATGCCTATGAGGACCAAAAATAATGTTTAGGCATAGTTTATTTCTTAGTGGCGTTATGATATGCCTATGAGGACCAAAAATAATGTTTAGGCATAGTTTATTTCATAGTGGCGTTATGATATGCCTATGAGGACCGAAAATAATGTTTAGGCATAGTTTATTTCATAGTGGCGTTATGATATGCCTATGAGGATCGAAAATAATGTTTAGGCATAGTTTATTTCTTAGTGGCGTTATGATATGCCTATGAGGACCGAAAATAATGTTTAGGCATAGTTTATTTCATAGTGGCGTTATGATATGCCTATGAGGATCGAAAATAATGTTTAGGCATAGTTTATTTCATAGTGGCGTTATGATATGCCTATGAGGACCGAAAATAATGTTTAGGTATAGTTTATTTCTTAGTGGCGTTATGATATGCCTATGAGGACCAAAAATAATGTTTAGGCATAGTTTATTTCTTAGTGGCGTTATGATATGCCTATGAGGACCAAAAATAATGTTTAGGCATAGTTTATTTCTTAGTGGCGTTATGATATGCCTATGAGGACCAAAAATAATGTTTAGGCATAGTTTGTTTCTTAGTGGCGTTATGATATGCCTATGAGGACCAAAAATAATGTTTAGGCATAGTTTATTTCTTAGTGGCGTTATGATATGCCTATGAGGACCAAAAATAATGTTTAGGCATAGTTTATTTCTTAGTGGCGTTATGATATGCCTATGAGGACCAAAAATAATGTTTAGGCATATTTTATTTCTTAGTGGCGTTATGATATGCCTATGAGGACCAAAAATAATGTTTAGGCATAGTTTATTTCTTAGTGGCGTTATGATATGCTTATGAGGACCAAAAATAATGTTTAGGCATAGTTTATTTCTTAGTGGCGTTATGATATGCCTATGAGGACCAAAAATAATGTTTACGCATAGTCTATTTCTTAGTGGCGTTATGATATGCCTATGAGGACCAAAAATAATGTTTAGGCATAGTTTATTTCTTAGTGGCGTTATGATATGCCTATGAGGACCGAAAATAATGTTTAGGCATAGTTTATTTCATAGTGGCGTTATGATAAGCCTATGAGGATCGAAAATAATGTTTAGGCATAGTTTATTTCATAGTGGCGTTATGATATGCCTATGAGGACCGAAAATAATGTTTAGGCATAGTTTATTTCATAGTGGCGTTATGATATGCCTATGAGGATCGAAAATAATGTTTAGGCATAGTTTATTTCTTAGTGGCGTTATGATATGCCTATGAGGACCGAAAATAATGTTTAGGCATAGTTTATTTCATAGTGGCGTTATGATATGCCTATGACCATCGAAAATAATGTTTAGGCATAGTTTATTTCATAGTGGCGTTATGATATGCCTATGAGGACCGAAAATAATGTTTAAGTATAGTTTATTTCGCAGTGGCGTTATGATATGCCTATGAGGACCGAAAATAATTTATAAGTATAGTTAATTTCTCAATGGCGTTATGATATGCCTATGAAGACCGAAAATAATGTTTAGGTATAGTTGCTTCATCTAGCCACCTTTGTATAAATGTCCCAGCTTCATTTGTGTGACGATGATATTTGAATAAAATGTATTATGAAGCTATTAACGGCATAGACTAGTAGTTTGAACAAATTTAAAGAAAGACGAAAAATGCAAAGTGGTCTAGTTGAAAAGGGACTTTGCTACGAGCAGACAAAAATAGTAGCGAAGTCACCGATCAATCAAAATTTTATGTTTATTTTTTAAGATGATTTTTTTCTCTTTTTGTAGTGACCACCTATTACCTATAACTGAACCCTGTCCAATAGTTCTTCAACCAGTGACAATTGCCAACCGAACGTATGAACTCATCACAGAAGAAGAAAAATCTTTTTAATTCCATTGTCACTATCATATCTACACCAAGATAAACGCCTTTATATCATCCTACGGATGATAAAACTTCCGAAGACGATGTTCCCGTAAAGCCTACAAGGAAGGGAAATGAAAAAGAAATATATCATTTTTTCGTTCATGGTGAATAACATTTATTTTTAAATATAATAAGTTATGTAATTCGTTAATTAAATTTTTATTTTAAAATAAGAATTAATGATTTTTTGCGCAAAATGTCACATAATATTTTTTTATCAATAAAACTTGAGAAAGTAAATTTGTTCTTTTTTTATTTCACCAATTCCTGGCAGAACTGTTATGAAATATTGAAGACAATATTAGCGATTTCTAAACGAAAATCTGAAACAGAAAAATCAGAAAAGGATACGATCACATCTAGGATTTGAACCCAGGACCCTTATCTTGCAGGGGCACCAGTCCTAGATGTGACCGAATCCTTTTCTAATTTTTCTGTTTCAGATTTTCGTTTAGAAATTGCTAACATTGTCTTCGATAATTAAATATTACAATTTGAGGTTTTACTAAATAAAGTTATTCCAAAAAATAAATGTTATTAAATAGTCTAAAACATATATTTAACAAATATCTATCAACACCACATTTGGACAAAAAAGTTTCTTATACTATGATGCTAAACTCTACAACAAAATCCCACTCTCAAAATCACAACAACATCATAATATTTAAATCTCAAATAAAAACTTGGATACAAAAAATAGGGAGGTGAGAAATAGAAAATATACCTACACCATATACAGACTGCAACCGAAACCACCTATCTGCACTAAAAAAACATTACTTAATATATTTATAATTACCTCATATTATTCATACTATAATTTTTATAATTAGTAAATAAAATTCTCAGCACGGGAGATCCCAGTGGGGATATCATTAACTCTTTTCAGTTTGGGAGGCGGGTATGGGCACCGCCGCCCCTTTGCCGTAGGTCACCCCAAGTGGTTAGTGATTTAGCAGGGGTGCCCAGGTTCACGAAGAGAGGTTTGTCCAGGTCCTGGCTGTGAATGAGTCTGATTTGGATCGAATGAGATCGAGAGAGACTGGTTAAGGGAGGCCTTTCGACCTCTCCAGCAGGACTCTTTCTTCTTACACGACAGTTGTAGGGATTGATTCACACGTCCGTCACTCCTGGACACACCCCTCATACCCCTCTTTTTCCTTCTCAGAACTTCCTCTTCTACCTTTCCTTAAAAATAACCTCCACACAGCATCCCCTAAGATGACATAGGCCCTAGGGGAAATTATTTTCCTCGGAACTTCTTGTATGGAGCCAATGGAAAAAATCTGTACTTGTTACAAAAAAGGAAGACGATAAAACATTTATTATTCATATGTAACTTATAACAATATTATTATAGGAATATAGAATATTTGTGAGAACAAATTATGTAGTTTGGTAAAGGTTCCCGAGTAAGAGATTTTGATTTTTATGACAAATGGGTAGGTACCTACATAAGATTTAGTTTTCTTTATATCAGCTGTCATACATCGTAACTTTAATATAATGAATTATTATAATCCATAATTATTAGCCTGAAACACAAATATAAATTGAAAAAATCTTCCGAGTAAAAATATATGCCGCTGACGGGAATTGAACCACCACCTTCTGATTGCCGGTCAGGTGCACGGAACCACTATGCTACGTCGGCTTATTTTTAACCGCCAAATTATTCAATAAATACTAGTATTTTATTCAATATTTATGTCTTTTTTATTTTTTTCACCCGAAAACAACCTATGTTTGTAGGAAAGGTATTGTTAAATACTAAATTTCTTACTACGTGGCGGCAAAATATATTATATTTTCATTTAATTGGTAAATATATATTCATTTAATGGGTTTAATTCCCGTCGGCAGCATTTATTTTTTCTCGGAAGATTTTACGATTTATATTTGTTTTTTAGGCTAGTAATTATTGCTTATATTAATTTGCATAAAAATCTTGTCTTGTAGAGATAGTTTACCTTTGATAAAAAAAAATAATATTATAAAGCGATAAATCAAAGTCTTGGACACTTTTGGAGATTCGTGTATTATTTATGTTTACACTTTTCAAATGGCGGGTGATATCACGAGATCCGTATTCGTCAAAGATTGCGTCGAGAAGAGACCGCCAACCAAGGGTAGATAACCTAGCTACCATTCCAGCCGGTCCAGTGTGGCCACCCGCAGCATATTAATGAATCTTCCCAGTGTGTCCGGGGTTGGTTGTTGCTTTTACACTCGACCATCCTGCCTCTCCATTGTGACCTCACAAAGTAAAAAGAAAAACATATTAGTTACAAGCATTAAATCACATAAGCAACCAACTCTCGGTTGTCTGAACAGTATCATCAAAGTTACTTTTCAATTCATCCACACAGACGAATTTAAAAACAGATAGTCTCTACCAGACATATCTCATACCTTCATGATGTATCACCACATGAATAGCTTCTACCGAGCATATTCAGTCACACGGATAGTTTCTACTGAACTATCCCGGATAGCTTCTACTGAGCGTACCCAATTATTCGGATCGTTTCTACTGAACGAATCCCGGATAGCTTCTACTGAGCGTACCCAATTATTCGGATAGTTTCTACTGAACTATCCCGGATAGCTTCTACTGAGCGTACCCAATTATTCGGATTGTTTCTACTGAACAATCCCGGATAGCTTCTACTGAGCGTACCCAATTATTCGGATTGTTTCTACTGAACAAATCCCGGATAGCTTCTACTGAGCGTACCCAATTATTCAGATAGTTTCTACTGAACTATCCCGGATAGCTTCTACTGAGCGTACCCAATTATTCGGATAGTTTCTACTGAACTATCCCGGATAGCTTCTACTGAGCGTACCCAATTATTCGGATTGTTTCTACTGAACAAATCCCGGATAGCTTCTACTGAGCGTACCCAATTATTCGGATTGTTTCTACTGAACAAATCCGCCACACCACTAGGATGCAAATACACACAGTTATTTTTAAAGACTGAGACCAGCATCTCATCTGCCAAACTGTAATACTTCCAGCAGTCCAACGACTACCCAGTGACACACAGTCACTCATGCACCGTTAGCAAGTTTAATCCACAATTAACCTTGCAACGTGCCGATCTTGGTGAGACTCAGCTCTCCAGTAAATCCAGTAGATCATCTCGACCTACCTCACTATCCTGGCTGTCAGACTCATCAGAGTTTCCAGGTGCTCCCTTGTAGGGCCTCAGCGCATCAGCGGCAACCATGGCGGTGAACTTCTTATAGCCACGCATACCCTTGACACTGCTAATCTCATAGCGGTCAATATGTGGAAGTACTTGAGTTACCTTGTAAGGTCCACTGTAGAGGGGGTCAGTTTTGTGGTTGATCCCTGCTCCTCCTCGAACCACACCTTCTTTCCACAAGACAAGGTCTCCTTTTCCGTATTTGCGTGCTACCTTTCGCCTTTTGTCGTACTGCGCTTTCATCCTTTCAGCAGCTACTGCCATATTACGCTGAGCCGCCTCACGACACTCAGCTACCTGCGCCTCCCTGGAGAGATGTTCTACACTGACATCCTCCTGCGTGTCAGCAAGAACACTGTTCTTGTGACCAAACATCAACTGAAATGGGGTAAACCTAGTACTGGCATTTACGGTATTATTAATACCCCAGATGATCTCAGGTAATCCTACATCCCATAGATTTGGATCTGCATCCATAGCACGCATCGCCTCCAGCAATGTCCTGTTAGTCCTCTCAACCTGCCCATTTGCTCGGGGGGTAGCAACTGCAGTTAAGATGTGTTCGAACTGCTTTTCTACAGAAAATTGCTTAAATCTTCTGCTATTAAAAGCCAAACCTCTATCAGAGATAACTCTAGTAGGTACTCCAAATATACTGAACATTTCATTCAACTTTCTAACCGTCTCCATTGAATTTAGTGTTCTCGATGGAAACGCAAACACAAACTTAGAGAAAGCATCTGTAGCCACCAGTAAATAGCTATTACCTGACTTGCTTTTAGAAAATGGTCCAAGGTGGTCTATATGCAGAGTGTGCATCGATCTGTCGGGCTTCGGTATAGCGTTAAGCATACCTTCCCTTTTCCCGAACTGGCCCTTAGCAAATGCACAATTTATGCATGCGGCCACATACTTCCTGATGAAACGGGTCATCTTGGGGAACCAAACTTCACTCTTGATCAGTTTCTCACACCGTTCGAAACCTGGATGACCAATGTCATCATGATATTTCCTTACCAACATCCATTTAGCATTATTCGGGACCATCACTCGTTCACCCGCCAACGTTTTCCGGTACAACCTATCATTTCTGATGCAGAAATCGTTTGTCAAGTCCTTATTAGCCTTGCCACTCTTAAGCTGCTCTACGATAGATATAATCTTTTGGTCCTGAAGTTGCAATGAAAGTAACCAATCATCTGTTTCCACCATTGAAACATTCACCTCAAGAGGTGATGGGTTGCGACTCAAAGCATCTACATGCTTCATACGGTCACCAGGACGATATACTACATTCATGTCGTACTCCTGTATGGTGAGCCACCATCTAGCTATCCTAGGAATCATATCCTTTTTAACCAGCGTTGCCCTTACGGCAGTGCAATCTGTCACAACAGTAAAATTTATTCCAAACAAATAGATGCGGAACCTTTTTACAGATTCAACAACAGCTAAAGTCTCCAACTCATAGCTGTGATAGAACTCTTCTTCCTTCGAAGTCACCCGACTGAAATAAGCTACTGGTTTTATTTCACCGTCGCTCTGCTTCTGCATCAGAATTCCACCTAATCCAAGTTTACTGGCATCTGTGTGCAGTTCTGTCTCCAGTTCTCTATCATATATAGCTAGAACAGGGCGACTAACTAACTTCTCCTTTAGGGTTTCAAATGCGTGTATCTGGGACTCTTCCCATTTCCACTCGACACCCTTCTTTGTCAACTCAGTCAACGGGCGACCTATAGTAGCAAAACCTTTAATGAATTTTCTGAAATAGCTGGCCAATCCCATAAATTGCCTAATTTCATGAATATTACTAGGTTGTCTAAAGTTCTGAACTGCATCAATTTTGATATTGCCTGGTGAAATGCCTTTATCGGACACCTCGTGTCCCAAATAAGTAATTTTAGTTTGCAGGAAAGAACATTTACTCAGGTTGACTCGGAGATCAGCTTCTGCTAATAGACTCAAAACCGTTTTAAGTCTGGCTATCACTTCGGGAACTGATCTAGATGGTATCAGTATATCATCCATGAACACCAGAATGTCATCTCCTGGTATTCTCGCTAAAGCCTTCTTAATAATGCGCATAAATGCGGAGGGCGCATTAGCTAATCCATAGCTATCTCTTTTTTTATTTATTTATTAAGTTAAAAGAAATACATATTTCGCTTTGTTAACTTAACTGTACATTGATTAAGACATAATATATATATATTAATAATTATATCATATTTTTATTAAGTAAGAGCATTTTGGTTTTGCTCATTGATCTTGAGGGCAAACAGTTTTTTCTTGAATATACTTATTTTATTTACAGTTGTCAGGCTATCAGGAAGGAGATTATACATGTGTACACCCTCATAGCCTATGTTTCTTTTACCACACTCTGTCTTTGCTGAATTTGTGTATAATTTATTATGTTGTCTTGTGTGGTGGTCATGTACTTGTGATGTTTTCATAAATGAAGTATTTGTGTGTATGAGGCCATTTTGTATTTTGTGAATTAATAGGCATATGTTGTATTCGTACAGTTTTCTAATTTTAAGTAAGTTAGTTTCAAATAATTAATTAATAATTAATTTCTCATTCGCAAATACTCAAACTGTCCGTCTGGTGTCACAAACGCAGTTTTCCTGATAGAATCCTCAGCCATCGGTACCTGATGATAGCCTTGAGCTAAATCTAAGCTGGTAAAATAGATTTTCCCTGCCAGTTTACATACTTGGTCATCAATATGCGGCAATGGAAATCTATCCTTAATAGTAATTGCATTAAGTGCTCGATAATCAACGCACATCCTAAAGTCTCCGTCCTTTTTCCTAACGAGAATCACAGGACTAGCATAATCTGAATCCGACTCTCGGATTATACCACTAGCCAAGAGATCATCAACCTTATCCTGTACTACCTTCCGTTCTGCAAAGGCCAGCCTATATGGCTTGTAATGGATCGGTTGGTCGGTAGTAGTTTTAATAGTCATCTCTCCCAGATTGGTGCAACCTAGGTCATTGGTGGAATTAGCAAAACAAAATTCAAACTCACGAAGCACCTGCAGTAGGTTCCGCTTCTCCGCTTCGCTAATGTCCCCCACCTGCAGATCTGATGTCTCCATTAAACAAACAAGGTTGTCACTTACTTCTCCTCGGCTGTGAGCCTGACCTGCTGGGGCTTCAGTGCTCCGTACAGCCCGAGTAATGAGCTCGCCCTTCTTCCACCTTAAGGCTTCTCGCCCAAGGTTGTGAACCTTCATCACTCCGTCGGCACCCAAAAATGTAGCTGGCAGCATGAAGGTGGTGGCTCCCAGTTCAAAACAGCGCGGGGCCGTGGAGTAACTCTCTCCAAGCTCTGCTCCTGCAACGCTTACCTTAACCACCTCCGTGGTTGATGGTGAGATAGTAACATCTCCGGCACATACCACCTCCTTATCGAAAACATCATTCCTGCCTGCTAGCTTAAGGATGTTAACATTGGCCTTCTCCTGATGCTTGGGCCGCTTGTAACACCTGGCAGGCAGGTGTCCACTCTTGCCACAGTGCGGGCAATCCTCCGTCTTCTTCATGCAGTTGGCTGCATAATGGCCCTGCTTTCCGCACCGGGAACAAGCCTTGTCTGCCTTGGCGCCATCCCGCTGGTCACGCCTACGCCCCTGCTTCCCATAGCGATGAGGCTGCGATGCTGGTGGGGCACGCAGAGTGGCCCTGTCCGATCTTGAGGAAGAACTGCCTTCGGGGGCTTTGTAGTTTTCCTGGGACGCCAGGAATCCCACATACAGCTCCTCGGGGGTAGTGCATCTGAAGCTTCTGGCATGCGGCTGAAGCTCCAAGGGCAGACCCCGTATGATGAGGGAGATAGCCGCCTCATCGTCTAACCGGCACCTTTTCACCATCATCCGCTTCTCGTGGTAGTAATGCGTCATAGTTTCATCACCACGCTTCCTCCTCTGCATCAACTCCTCCATCATGTCGGCGTACTCAATATGCCGTGGGAAGGCTCGCTCCAGCGACAACTTCCATTCGGGCCACGACATTTCATAGTTATCTAAGTGGTCGTACCACTTTCGGGCCGATCCACGCAGCCGCGTCTGCATATAGCACGCTTTCGCGTACTCGTCCCACCCGTGCACCCTTCCCAGGACCTCAATCTTCTGCAGCCATGACACTGCCGTGACTGCCTTGTCCTCGGGATCGAAGAAAGGGATGATCTCCGCTTTCACAGTCGGGCCGCTGCTCCGTGCCGACGAAGTACTCGGTCCCTCTTGACGGCTGGAGCTGGAACTCCCATCCCTAGCCCTGAAGTACTTGGCTAGCATGCCCTCGAGTGTGGTCTCGAGTAGTCTTTCGAAAACCACGCGCGAAGGCTCCATGGAGTCTTCCGAATTGCTCGGGCTACGGCTTTCGCTTCGGGACATTTTTTCGCGCCAAACGTAAACACAACAAACAAAATGGCGGCGGTAGCGTCACCTTACTCCCGCGCACGAATATAATTTTCCAAATTAAATTAACGTCTCTCTCGTATACACAAATCACTAGACAATAAAGCGTCAATTTCGCACGTGGATGTTACCACTGAATAAAACGTCTCTATCGTAACTTTTATTCGAGTAACCAAAACACAAACAATAACAAAGCGTCTATTTCGCGCGTAAATCTTTCACCAAAATAAACAAACGTCACTGTCGCAATTTCTTTGGATATATCCCACTTCTGAATTTATAAAGCGATAAATCAAAGTCTTGGACACTTTTGGAGATTCGTGTATTATTTATGTTTACACTTTTCAAATGGCGGGTGATATCACGAGATCCGTATTCGTCAAAGATTGCGTCGAGAAGAGACCGCCAACCAAGGGTAGATAACCTAGCTACCATTCCAGCCGGTCCAGTGTGGCCACCCGCAGCATATTAATGAATCTTCCCAGTGTGTCCGGGGTTGGTTGTTGCTTTTACAATATGATAAGTGGTTAAACAAACAGTATGCATTGATGAATAAGCGGAGTTAGGTATTACTGACACAGTGAATATTCGTTTGAGCATTAATTTTGCCAGCTTCGTATTAATAATGGGATACAGAGTGTTTGTAACATAGCCGTTTTCATCTCCGGCAACTAGCTCAGAATAATATTTAAATGAATTGCAGTTTTATACTTACCTCTTCAGTCGTAAATTCTCTCTCCACTTCTGACCAATTCGGGTCGCTTGGGTTGGGACATGGGAGGTGAATTTAACTATAAACATCTATTATTTATGTGTCTGGATTTTAATCAGGTTTGTCAAGTTTTAATACTAAATCTAAATTATACTTACATCTTTACCTCAACTGGTTGTCATATGGTTCGGGGTCGCTTCTCCATTTGATCAGTTCATTGTAACTACCCTGTTGTCACTGAGTTAGTTCTATGCGTTGGCCTTAGTGAGGCAGAAATCCTAGGTCTTCGATGCAACTTCTTCAGTTCTGCAATTCAGGCCCTCCCGGCCGCGTCCGGTCACAGCACTTTCATCGTCTCACGCCCAGCATTACGTCACCGGGCGGAGGAAAACATATCTTGCAAATCACTTTCTCGAACTCGACTGTAACTTCTTCATCCACCGCCCAGCATCACACCGCTGGACGAGGAACGCGTGCTTCACCACCACTCCTGTCTCGGTCTCCTCTCTCTCCCGCCTCGGTCTTGACTGTCTCCGTTCGAGCTCGTAGGACCTGTCGCTTTACCCCGTACTTCTCACTTCTTTCCTTACAACCCACGTCTGTCAACACATTCTTTGTCTTTGGGCGCACACTGCGGGACACACTCAGTTTATAAATCAAGTTTATTTGTGATGAAATTTAATTCGTCACATGTGGTTGCACTTCTGAAGAATTCATGTGTTTCATTTTTGAGGAAATGAGAACCTGGAAAAATATGATAATATGCGACGTTTTTGTTTTCGGCAAATGGAAAAATCTTGGAAAAAATACCGGATAGAAAATTAACATAAGGCTGAGCGAATATCGTATCGCCTTAAATAAATTATGATCAACAGACAGCAATTTTATTTATTTTAAAATGTGTTTGTCGCAGAGAATACCTGGATTTTCTTTGTAGGTTCCATATTATTTTATTTTTAAATATTTATTCACAAAAATAATATTAAATAATTTACAGGAAATATAGTAATTACTTCACCTAATTTTATACATAAGATATACCACCATAATAAAGCCTGGTTAGTGTATTGGTAATGTGTCATTTTGTTAGTTATTTTTTTATGTAATATGCCAAAGTATTCATTTTATATTTGCAGTGTGTTTTTTGACGTCTAAAATCTTTGTTGTTATTTGTTTTTCGAATACTTTCCGGTATAGAATTTTAAAAAATTACTCTAGATATTTGTAGTTGAATTTCCACGTTGTTTTTTTACATTTCGGAGTTGGTTGAATTGACGTTAATAATAATAATAATATTTGGATGATTTGTATAGCGCTGTTTTTGTGCAAAATCACCTCAAGGGCGCTGTACAAATTTATAATACATTTCTACAATGATACATTTCTACTATATATGTTAAAACTAACTATATATGGAGATAGTACAATACTTACCTGGTAGGTCACTTGAGATTAACACTTAATTAAATTTAACTAATTGTTTACTAGCGAAATTTAGATACAGGATTTAGGACATAATTGGAAAATTGTATATAACTAGACTTTCTCTCAGGAATTCTATATTTAATTTAAAGGTATGACAGCTTAAAAAGGTAAGTTTTTAGTTTAGATCTGAATTCTGTTGGACTTGTTATGGATCTTAGTTCCGGAGGGAGTTTATTCCAAGCCGGTCTGAGTAATCTATTGTTTTTAAAAGGTGCATTTTTATTTAGAATATTATTTTTGTAAATTTGTATTGTTGGATGATAGAAGTATAATGTATTTAGTTTTCTGACTTTAAATTCTTTAAACAGAAGTTCTGATGAATATGTATATGGTTGAAGTAGAATTGTTTTTAATATTAATTTTGGTGCTATATAAAGCGATTGTGTGATTTATAATAAACAAACAAACCAAAACAATAAATATTATGGTGCTGAACCAACTTCAATTCACATTTTCAATTAACTGCTCATGTATGTACTATTCAACTGTCAGGTAGGCAGTTATATTTTTCTAAATTTTTGTACAAAAACTTATTAGATGTCAACAATAAATTGTCTTTTATTTCAATTTAGTAATAAAAATATATTTTATTTTTATATATAAACTATCCTGTTATACTTTATTAACACTTTATTCCTCTGTTAAATTTTTTTTTTGTTCATTTTGAATAATGAGAACTCTTATTCGTGCAAAAATGATTCTTTATACAGTCAGCATGTTTGATCCGCGATTAATCAAATTTCCCAGCAATTTATATAGGCACACAAAAAAAGGTACGTTTTCTATCATTCAAGAAAATTTAAACCTATTACAACGTGATACCTTTTGTACGCATTGGGTTAATTTAACATGTATTTTACCTGCCATTATTGCGTTTTTTTTATATTCGCATGGAGATCGTTTTTATACTGTTTGGTCTCTCTGTATGACGTATGCAATGGTTAAAAATATTAGAGGTAGGCCTTAGATATACCAAAAAAATTTTTTTTCGGGAAATAAGAGATTTGGCATCGCTTAGTATTATTAACTTCCTTAAGTGTTATACAAAACAATGAAACATTAAAAACTGAAAATGCAAATTATTACATACAATTCTTTTCAGTTCTTTGTTTTCTCTTCAATTTGCATTTTCAGTTTTTAATGTTTCATTGTTTTGTATAACACTTAAGGAAGTTAATAATATTAAGCGATGCCAAATCTCATATTTCCCGAATTTTTTTTTTTATATATATATATATCACAAAAGTGAGTTTATTTCACTCTGAAAGAAAGAACAAATTATAACTCGTACAACTTCATAGGGTGTATTCGTTCACAGGTTACCAAGGGTACCTACAGCCAATGGGCCCGCACTACAAAGAAAAAAAACTACTTTTTCGAAAGCAACTGAATATATTTCACTTGTTTCAACGTGGTTAAAATACAACAAACTTGTTTTAAACTACTGCAAAACATTTTACTTACCTTTTTATAAAAAACATTAAAAACAACCTTAAAATTAGAATCTGTAATACAAGTTGCAATATAAAAATGAGTATCAATAGATATAAATCTTAATTGGAAATCACATATCAATCAAACCACTTCTAAACCAAGATATCTTACCCACATATGTAATAGACTAAAGTAAATTCTAAACATTTAAAAATTGAAAATGATCTACTTTTACCTGGAGCAATCTTAAATCACTTATAGCATAATAGGATGGGGTGGTGCACCTGATACATTTATTAAGCCTTTACAAACAATTTAAAAACACATAATTAAAGTCATATATACAAGTTCTCGTAAAAATTCATTTTATTAAAATTATTTTAAAAACAACTGATTTTTACATAATATTTGGTATTGGATCTCAACTTTCTGATCTTTTTTTATATCTTTGTTCATAGCAATGTTTATAAATCGCGTTGAATACCTCAATGATTTTTATTTTCATTTTCATCTCATCTTTTTATCAACTTCTAAATAGGGTACTGGTCAATTAAAAACAATCTTTAAATGATTCTTTTCAGGTTTTAGTTAGAAAATTTCTCTGTAATAAGAATTTTGAAGGGATATTTTCAAAACCTTCCGGGGGTGGACCCTCATTTTTACTGTGGATTCTAAAAATGGAACTCTAACTTCAGAGCCAACGACCTCTAGTCACAATCAGAAGGCCCATCTATCGATGTTCATATCGCTGGCGTATTGTAAATACCTAAGCAATATTATAACATGCAATACGCGAGTAAAACCCGGAGCGGAGTGGCAGATTCGCCGATTCTCGCTCGGCAGTCCAGTAAGCGTGCAAGAGTTCGCGGAACCGTTCGGTTTGTCGTTTGGTTTGCATTTCGGCCATATCGCGAGTGCCGACGCACGTGCTGGCTAGTGTCAAGTGGAACAAATGACGAAACATGACAAGGATGATGAACCCATTCAAAATGACGAGGAAAAGGAGACGCAGGTTTGATTTTACCATTGCTAAAAAAGTTACAAAAATTGCAGTCTTTTCTTTCAATATAACACTGGAAGTAACTTAACCAGAGTGAATTTTGCTAGCCTTTTTGCATTATATTACAAAAGTGGACTTTCGCACACATTATTACTGCATTACGCAAGTGAACATCTGAATTAATGCATGTAAAAACATGTAAATAATAAAAAAAATAATTTCAAAATTCCTTCACGTTGTGAAAGAGATAGGAAAGGGAAAATAATTAGATGAAGGTGGATAGAAATTGCATTAGTGAGATAGAACGAGCTAATTTTCCAATATAGTGATAGCTATAACGCCTCTGGAAAGCTCAATTCAATTGCTTGCACTAAGTGAATTCCCACGATTTAAAACATTTTTTTTAAGTCTCTTCTTTAAAGATATGACATGCGGCAGTTGAACCTTCAGGATGTGTTTTTTTTTTAAACTAGCTACTTCATTCACCTTTGAAGATTGTTTCAAACCTAGCCTATGCAGATTACCGGTTGAATTTATTATACGCGTGGCTTACAATGAACTTAGAAAAAAATTGTGAAAGTGTTTTTGTTTCGTGTTTCATTTCAACGTCCTCTTTCTCGTGACATACTTATCAGTCAAAAGGCATAATGTTCAAAAATGCTAATTTTGGAGGTCGGTTAAATAATATGTAAATATCTATTTAACACATGGAATGTTGATATTTTGGATCTTAATGAAAATGTTTCATCTCTTGACCTTTAGTAAACGATACAAACTTCTGGACATTTTGAACTTCGGGAATTTTTGTGCTAAAAGTGAAGCTGTTCTATGAAAACTAACTAACCATCACGCCGTTTGTGAATTTTGTCTCATATCATCTCATCTTCCTATTCATATTATAGGTGAAAAAAATAAATAAAGATAATTATTAAATATGTCTCTTGTTAATAATTTTGAAAGGCTGAAAGTAAGTGAGAAAGTCATCAATTAACAGAAATTCAATCCAGTTATGTATCTATTTGCGCGCTTCAATTAAAATCGATATTGTGTAGCATGAAAACTAACTAACCATCACGCCGTTTGTGAATTTTGTCTCATATCATCTCATCTTCCTATTCATATTATAGGTGAAAAAAATAAATAAAGATAATTATTAAATATGTCTCTTGTTAATAATTTTGAAAGGCTGAAAGTAAGTGAGAAAGTCATCAATTAACAGAAATTCAATCCAGTTATGTATCTATTTGCGCGCTTCAATTAAAATCGATATTGTGTAGCTAACTACCATCGTGGTCAATCGTTAATTTATTATTTATTGTCACTTAAAAAAGTAACCATTTGTTTATGAAACTTATAAATAAAACATGCTTAAATTCGGGAAAAGTTTAAACACATTTTTTTGATATTTGTTCGATCGCAGTTTAGTTGGACCTGTTACATATTGAAATGCTTTTCGTATTACTTACTTATTAACTACATGGCTTGTGGACATTTGTGTCCGATTTATACGAGTCGGTATCAAACATACTGCTGAGAATCTTGCAAGATGAAAAAATAACTTTCTTCAGAAATCATGAAATAAGTTTTTGATATTTTACGCACAGATTCTGATCATTATTACTCTAATGCATTTTAGATTAAGGAACCCTGTTTTAAATAACAATCAACCAACCCCCTCCCTCCCCCCGCCTCTACAGCTGCATTTACAGGTTTTCTCATGCTAAATATAATAATTTAGTTGGAGGTGTATATATTATCGCCCATTTAAGTGGATTGTTGGCTGAATGATTCTGTTCTCCAATCCGCAGAATCCAAGGTTGCGTGGTTACTCTCGGTGTGTAAAATCAGAATTCGAATATTTTAAATTTAGTTTTATTTTAACAAACTCACGTTACAATAATTTTATGAACAAAAGTAGAGCGCGTAAATACGTTAGAGGGTATTTAGGGCTAAACCGGCGGCTGAGACCACTGGAGAGAGAATAAATTAATTGCCGCGCAAAACGTCTGGCGTCTGGATTATGATACCAGTCTCACATAAATGTAGGGAAAAGTAAACATTATTATCATTTTCGGGAGATGTAAACTCCCTTTAATTACCCTACACTATTTTAAATACACGCGAACACCTTATTTTTCAACGTAATCGCCAATTACTGAATTGCTTGCATTGATGATTTGGCGGACATAAGATAAATATTAATAAATTGGTCAGTATTGTATGCTCAGTACGGGCAGAGCACCTATTGAGTCACTCATTATCAATTAATATGAAAATTTATTATTTAAAAAATAAATATTATAATAATTGTTGTTCTTACCTAATGTCTTATGCAAAACCTCATCAAACGGTGCTCAAGAATAATTGTTTTACTTTGTGCTTTTATCAGCCTATCTTGTTCCGTAATCGTTATCTTATTTTACATGAAACTGTTTTTTTTTGCGTGGGAAAAAACCCTTCTTTTAAAATACACAAATTTGTAGATAGCACAATGTCTCAAGATAATGTTTTGATAGTATGACATCTGAAAAAAAATAAACGTGGACTAAAAGAAATGGTTATCGCTTCGGACTGAAATCACTACATCTACCATGTTACTACTTTAAAATTAGTCAGTTTATCAGATAATAATATAATCACTTAAATGATCTTAAATTACTTGTTTCGTTTTTGTATGATTTTATATTTATTAGAAAATTGTTGTATTATTTGCTGATGACAGGCATATAAGCTTTTTCCCACAACTTTTATAAATATTTTGCTAATATTTCACTAACTTCTCTATTCGAAACACTGTATAATATCACAATGGTGACCAGATAACTCATCAAATTGACAATCCAACACACCTTTAAAAAATCATGTAAAATGATGAAACAAAAACTAGGTTAAATAGGCGACGTAGGTAACTAATAAACCTATTTTTTTATCACTTTTAATGTCTTATCTTACTTTTTAAAGGTATATTTTCATGGAATTTATACGACGGTAACATATTGTATTTAAGGCGATGCCATACGTAGTAATGCAAAATCAGGTGTTTTTGGTTTGAAAATTTGGTCGCCTAGAAATGTTTCAGATGCTTTAATTAAATAATGCGAGTAGAATACATCTTGGCCTTTGAAATTATCGAGTATTTTTTAGATAAGTCTTTTTATAAGCCCAGAAAAAAATAATGTATAAGGCCTATGAAAACTGCTTTAAAGTTCAAAATCTCCTACTTACGAACTCATTTTCGGTTATAATTTTATTTTATAATGTGGAAAATTAAGTTATTTATAAAATCATCGAAAAAAAATTAAATGTTTATGCCTGAACATCCACAAAATAAAATAAAAGGCACTTTTTGGCCATATTTTTTTCTTGCATAAATCAAAACAGGCGGATGGTGTTAAGCGGGAATTTAAACCTTATCGCCATCTACGTAAGGGTTGTTATTGATAGCGGCTCAATTTACAATATTACACGTGCACACAGTGCATCGCCTTAAGCTGTATTAGTTCACTAAACACAGGAAACTACAAATTTGTATCTTCGTATTTACAGTTTTTTAAGTGTCGCATAAAGGAGTGATTTTGAATTTCATGCGTATAGCGACTAAGAAAATTATCGATTGTTTGTTTTAACGGAAGTGACTAGAAATAGTTGCAAGAGCGAGAAACAATAGTCTAACACGTGTCTGCATAAAAAAAATAGACATAAAAATCACTTAGATTACGCTATGTGAGGAGCAGTAATAACGTATAAAAATAGTTTTTAGTTAATTGAAGGTTAACCGCGCTACCTGAAGACGTCATTGCAGGTCAATAAAATGATGTGTTCTTCTCAAATAGTTATTGGGTCAATGATTAAACATGTATGAATTTTGAAATTTTAATAGGTAATTTAAAAAATCACTCCGGCCAAATGTACATTACTTCTTACTGAAATGGTTAAAAAAACCTACGTACAAATATATTTTCACAGAAAGCAAACATTTTACTAGTAAATACTTGCCCAAAGGCGAAGCTTAATGCTTAATCACTATTTTGATTAATCTTTATAACCAATTGGTGTACCTACATTATGAATACCAAAAAATATGCTTTTGATGAATTGAAGGTTTTCCTATCGTTTCGCTAAGATTATCTGTGACAGTTTCACTTGATTAACTTTTTTGCTTTCTTTTGAAATTATTTAGAAAATAAATAATAACCAGTTTTGTGATTGAAATCGAACGTGCAAAATAAAATATACCGAGAATATACATATTTTTAGCTTGTAGCTTCGTCTTAATAATAAATAAGTACAAAATAATCAATACTGTAAATACGTACATCTTTTAAATTTCACTCAAATTTTTAATCGAAATAATTTTCATTTTTAATTCATCATTGTGGGTAATACGATACGTTTGATATTATAATGTACAAAAAAAACTGTTTTTTTTTTATGTAAAAGACAACCTATAAAGTTTATGATCAAAAGCTGATAGCTTAGTGAAAAACCTGGTCTTAATATTATTGTTTTTTATGTTACCTAAAAGAGTGAATTTCATAACGATAGCAGTTTTATCTTGACAGCTCTATTTTGAGATGATAAAAATAGTGGAATTTAACGATATGATAATTATCAGATGCACCGGTATTCGGTACCTACTCTCTTCGTCGTTTTTTCTCATTATTTTTATCAGCTGAACGTGACGTTCCAAGTTTGTCATACAATGCTGACCAATTTAAATATTGACTCTATCAATATCAATATTTTATGTTGACTACACGAGTAATTCAGTTAATAATAACGAGCAGCTTTTTAATCACATAACGCCTAACAACTGTATACAGAGTTTGCACATGCAATTAATTCCGCATATGAAATTTTCCTCATCGATGCACATAATGCTGTATTGTTTCAGTTCAAACACATTCATAAAAATGAACGAGTTTGAACTGAGTATCTTACACACACAGTAGTGCGTAGTGCGTACACAGTGAGTTAATGTTTTATGTAAAAAAGTTTGAATAAAAAATGCCAAAAAACTTTAAGGGAGGAGTTTTTTTAAAATAAAAACATGCGTAATTATTCTTCATAAAATTACTGATCCAATTGACCAGTCCATAAAGCATAACACGCGCAAAGTATTATTTCAGTCAATTTAACACGTTATTTCATGGGATTTTCGGGTGAATACCGCGGATTTTCGTTTTATTATCACGTGCTATTCTAGAATGTAAAAAAAATAAAGCATTATTATACCTACGTTCTAAATTTTTCTATCTAATGTCTTTGTCGATGGTTTTTAAATAGTAGCCTAATCCAGATTTAAAACGCTCCAAGCTATCATTCTTTTTCAATTAAAAAATAATAATAATAACTTACGCGAGTTATTTGCTGGAAATTAAACTAAGAGAGAAAGTAGCGTATCACATTTTTCTAAAATTAAATCGAAATAAAAAAATAAAACCATTTTCCACAAAGAATTTTCCACAATACAATATTTCAGGTCCTTGCTTCTAGATTAATTCTAATTTTCTTAGAAAATTAACAAATAAACTAAAAACACTACCGAACTCAATATTAAAACCATATTTGTTCCATATTAAATTTGGCCAAAATCAAATTAGATATTATTCAAAACAGAGCAATGAGATTTACACTAAGGAAAGGCGATTATGCAAAAAATTATGAAATCAGATAAGACCCCATATGATTATACACCATGAAAATAATAATCTCTATTCCGGGATGTGAGGAGGTTAATGCAATCTTCACGTCCAATATAGTTATACACATTGAAAATAATAATCTTTATTCGAAGATATGGGGAGGTTAATGCAATCTTCACGTCCCATATAGTTATACATATTGAACATTATAATCTTTATTCCAGGATGTGGGGAGGTTAATACAATCTTCATGTCCCATATAGTTATACATATTGAAAATTATAATCTTTATTCCAGGATGTGGGGAGGTTAATACAATCTTCACGTCCCATATAGTTATACATATTGAAAATTATAATCTTTATTCCAGGATGTGGGGAGGTTAATGCAATCTTCACGTCCCATATAGTTATACATATTGAAAATTATAATCTTTATTCCAGGATGTGGGGAGGTTAATGCAATCTTCACGTCCCATATAGTTATACATATTGAAAATTATAATCTTTATTTCAGAATGTGGGGAGGTTAATACAATCTTCACGTCCCATATAGTTATAAACTAATAATAATATATTTTTTCAAATACAATAAATCTAAAAATTAACAGTAGTTATATGGATGAAGTGAATTTTAAGATATACTAGTAAATATTACAACTAAACAATTATGAATAATTATATCAGGGGTGGTCTTGAGTGAGCTCGGGCCCACTCAAGAGTGGCGCTTGGTGCTGGTAGGCTGCGGTCACCACCGAGTTTTCGGAGGCCATTAGCCGCATCCTGGCTCCTGTGACCCGACGTCTCATCAAGCCCCCATTGTCGATGCGCTGCAGTAAATTCTACAGGCGTTATTGTATTGGAATCGGAGTCGTTCCATCAAACAAGTTCAGTAATGACACCATTTCATTACAAAATGTATTGAAAAATGTTTTTTTACATTATTGCTGCATTAGTAAAATCTTAGAATAAATGACAAAAAAACACAGAACTACGAGTAGAGGACTAAAAATGTATGAAAGTCCGAAGAATGTCTGTATTTAAATATTATGCTTTCTGAAAAAATATATTTTTATAAACAATGATATCTAGCCTTGTATATATTAGATTACATACGAACGTGTAATATCAACAATATCAATAAATGAAGAAAAAATAAAATTTTAGTAGATTTAACCTTCTTGAAACCATGTATATTGTACATTCGAAAGATAATCCGCCATAAGGTAAAAAAAAACAGCAACAGCATTACAAATCGCAAATCCACGTCAATCAAAACGATTTTATCCATCTGATGACGTGATGGATGCTTTAACGAACAGTGGGTAACATTATTATAGTTGGTGATTGCTTGCTTCCTACATAATATAAAAAATGCTCAATCTCAACATCATTAAATGTAATTACTTTGATACAACACTGGCGGGCAATGATAGAGGACACGACTAACATTATGCCTTCATTCCAAATTTCGATATTATTCTAAAATAGGCAGGTATGTTCATTAGTCACATGAGTAAAATGTAGTTCAAGTGCATAAAACTGGAACTGCAAAACTATAATATACAGTAAAAATAATGCCGATTACGTGCTTATTGTTCACATTCACACCTCTCTAGTAGCCAATGTACCTACCTATTCATAGAAAAATATGTGTTTAATTATTTTAAAGTGAAGCGTTTGCAGATTGGACATTGTTTGACTAGTAGATATGTGAACAGTAGACATCGCGTTCAAAATAGTCTAATAAACTAACAATGGTAATGGTATTGACAGAGAGGACTGACCACCAAACAACTCTTGGTCTTGGCACAAACTAGTTGCATTCACATTCATGCATCTTCTCATACATACTCTTTTGTTATTTCAGCTTCTGACATGGCCCGACTCAAGTTTTCATATACATAGAATGTAATATATAACAATATATAAGAATCTAAGATAATTTGCTACATAATTTAATTTTATTATTTTATTACACTTAGTTATCTGGTTCACTAGATCGTGCCATGTCTTCCTCGGGCGACCCAGGTTTTTTCTACCATTCACATTCGCGTCATATAATCTCTTTCCACCCTTTCTTCGTACATTCGCTATACATGACCAAACCATCTGAGCGTCCCTTTCTTAATCTTACTCATGACGCTTACATCCGCCTTGCATTCTTTGCCAGTCTACACTTTTCTCTTATTTAATAAATCAAAATCAATTTTTTTCTTCGAAATCTTAAGATTTGTAAGTAGGTACTTAAATTAAATCTGTTTAATTATAAACCATATAATATTTTATGTGAGATGTTTATTTCATTTCAAATAAGGAATTATGTAATTTCTCCAAATAAATATCACTAACTCAGTGGTAATTCTTTTTTCAAAAATTCTTCAGGCAGGTAGGTACCATCATATTGAAAAAGTCAGTCAAAGTTAGCTGTCTAGTCAAAGTATGGCTAGTTTGAATAATAAAGTGACTGCAGCAGATTTTCGAAACCGGAAATGGTACGTTCCATTTACAAACAAATTTACCAATGAACAAACAAAATACCTAAGAGTTTATTCTATGGTCAATTAAATTTACAGACAGTCAATAACGCCCTTGCGGTTGCTGTTGGCCTTGGAGTGATTTTCTCAAAAGTGGCAAAAGGAAAGTATCAATCTTTAAGTATAAATCATTCACTAGTGGATTTAGTAGATAACTAGCTGAAGTGAACCCGGCGTTCTCGACTTTTTCGCTACTTTATGTACATATAATATGCATTTATTATGTATATATAAACTTTCCGGAAGATTTTCTAAATGACAATGAAAACCCCATCAAAATCCGTTGGGTAGTTTAGAATAACTTAGTGCACAAACAGATATACTTTAGCCAACTTATTTTAGTATAATACTAGCTACTAGGTTATCCTTAGCATATATAAATATACCATCGCGGACTTTTATGTAAGGCTTTTTAAGATATTCAAAAAGTATGTATCTCATAAGCCAGCGTTAGCAATGTAAGTGCCCGAAAATATTTTTTTACGACTTGATTACAAAATACCGATGTATTATAAAATAAATTCACACACAAAATTACAAAATGGATTAAAGAACAAAAAAGACAATATTACCAAAATGTCATAGCATAAAATAAAAACAAAACCTACACATAACACACAAAACCAATATATACACACATCACTCAGAAACACACAAGATTATTTTCAATGTATTATTTTTTAATTTTAAATATATTATTATATATTATGTATTTTTAATTTTAAATGTATTATTTTCTCTTCAAATGTATTATGTATATTATATTTTCATATTATAAAATGAAGGCCTCAGCACGGGCAAGCCACCCAGTGAGGCCTACATTACTGGAAAACTTAAAATGTAAAAAATATTGTACCATTAAAATAAAAAATAAATAAAAACCTTCCGGAAGTAATTCTTTAAATGATGCTGAAAATCCGTTGCGTAGTTTAGAAGAACTAGGCGCACAAACAAGACACAAGAAGCAAGTCTATCATCATATTACTGTCTATCATGCTAGGTATAAATTAAAAAAAAAAAAAAAACATTTTTGCATTAAATATCTCTGGGACAATATCTTCACGTGATATCAAAATAAAAATCTCATAAGTATATTTTAATTAAAAATAGGCATCTGTTAATCAATCACCCAAATAGAAGTACTTTTTATAAATTGACAAATTTTAAATCGCTCTCCTGAAAAGTTGTTGTTTTTGACTCGTACTATTTATGCTTAGCATAATATATATAACAATACATTCGTATTATACCAACTAAATACAAAACAAGATAAAAAATTACATTTAAAAAATCAATAAATGTTGCCATTTTAAAATTATGTCGTTGTGCTATTTTATGAGTATGATTGATTACTAAATTTGTATTTTAAATCAATTATGAGAATCATGATTCAGGAAAAAATATTATAACTGTTTGTGTTTTTCTCGTCAAAGGGAATAGTATTCTAACGTTCCAAGAACATGTCAAGGACATAATAGTTCATTAATTTAATTCAAATTAATAGTTGTGGACTTCCATTGCTTCGCACCATAATAAATTACACTTGATGAAACATACATAGTAATTATCAATACTTATACCAATGTGCCTCTGTATAATGTTTTTACGTGTGCAAATTATAAATAAAAACGTTTGTTTTTATGTATGAAAAAGTTGATGTAAAAATAAATGCACAAATTATATTTTTGAATGAGCGTAGCGAAGTCCTATTTTTACATATCCATTTTTCATTTCGTCTGTCTGTAAATTTGTTTGTAAGTCCGTTTCATTTTTAAGGTGATGACCGTTTTAATGGTTTAGTAAAGATTATTTTTTTAAATGTGAATTCGTCCTATTTATTTACACATGTTTTCAAATCTCTAAGAAAGTTTGAAAAAGAATTGTTATTGTGATAGTGAAATTTCTTTGGTTAAAATTGTATAATTCCTTAATTAACTTAAAAAACGTTAAAATTTAAGTACCTACCTACTTACATAACTTATGATTTCAGAGTAAATTTTGGTTTTGATTTAAAAGATAAAATTAGAGTTATCCTTTTTTGTTGTTTTTTAAATGATTATTTGAAAAACTTAATTTGACGGCCGGCATAGTCCAGTGGTAACGCATTGGACTGCCATTCCGAAGGTCGCGGGTTCGAACCCGGCGTGCGCAAATAAATTTTATTTGATTAATTTGTGTTATTTCACAATTAATTAATTAAAATAATATATAGTATATTTGCGGCACGTTCCAGAGTGGAAGATACTACCAGTATCGCCCTGGTGTAAGACCACCATTCAGAATTGAAACGTTGCTCCAAATGGCTTTAGCCGTGTTTAGTGACTAGATCTGAATAGCCAGGTACTTCCCCACCTTCCTCTTTCCCTTCCCCACTTACCTTCGGCCTCACAACATCCCCCAATTGGGGATGCCATAGTCTCACTGGCTCCAGACGGGAGCAGTTGGGACTCTTGTGAGGTATTCACTATAAATTTCCTGCACATTTTGTTGAAAAAAAATACGTCTTCATCAATCACAAAAAATATACCCAGAAAACAGTTCTGCGGTAAAACTATGTCCAGACTGATTTTGACTTTTCCTGTATATAATATGTAGTATTGATAATCCAGTAAATTTGTAAGCGTAATTTGTTAATTCTATTCTATCTGTTATTGACTTGACGCTTTATCGTGTTATTATTTTATTTTATTGTAGCCATAAAATGCGAAAAATATTTATGGATCAATAATTTTCTGTACGTCTTATGACTAGAGATGGCAAAATTTAGCATTAATTTTCAGATTTTTTAGCATTAACAATTGGAAATTTAGCGTTTTATAGCATTTTGAGGCATAATTTAGCGTTTTGTAGCAAAATAGAAAAAAATATATTTCCTGAATGTTTTTAGCGCATATTTTAAGTATTTTTGGTAAAATATATGTTTAACCTTCATTTGCAAGTATTTCCATGTGAAAGATTATAAATAATTAATTTTAATATTAAATTAATAAGGAAGGAAACTCTAAGTACGGGTCGAACACAAACACAACAAATGCAGATTGCGATTAACATCAATAGGCGTAATTTATTTGGCACAATTTGTGTAATGTCAAAAAGCAATTTTAGCCTACAGTACAAAAATATTAAATATTTACACATAAAATAGTAACAAAATTATAAAAAATCGTAATGTAAATATCGATTTTTTGAAATTCTCACATATTATTTTAATATCCGGTATTTTCGGGAAATTCGCGACTATTTCGCTAAATAGAATAATTTAGCTGAAATACGGCCAAAATCACGTTTTTCGCGTTAATTCGCGAAATAGAAATCACTGGAAACACTTTCAAATGCCTTGAAACGCAAAGAAAACTTATAAATGCCCTATTTTCGAAACAAAAATATTTTTTCGCGTTTTTAGTTAAAACGAAATTTTGCCATCTCTACTTATGACTTCAATATTTGGGAATGTTTATTTTTTATTCCCTCGATATGATTATAATTGAAGCATTTCAACGGTCGGCAGAGTTTGGGGTCCGGTAGTTAGACCAAATAATTATATAAATTGTTATTGCTTGACAAAATGCATGATGCCCCTTTAATTTATTTGGATTCAATAAAAACCAAGAAAAAGAAACACAATCCGTAATAAAATCTGGTTTCATCTGGTTGTTAAATTTTTAACTCTTTTATCATACTTTCGAATCATGTTTTGCTTACAAATCGAATAAAACGATCAAATCTTTGCCATAACAAAACCATTATTGCCTGAACAAAGTTAAATATTTTGGAAAGTAAATAATTAAACACGTCAAAGTATATTTTTTATTGCAAAGTTTTTTATTGAGCTATCGTTTAAATTGAAGGCTACACATACCTTCATAGGATGGTTAGGCATACCATATACTTCATGCACTTGTTATGTAAATGGAGTAGATCATTGCCATAAGATATAAGATATAAGATTGATTCCAGCTTCTAGGGTTCGAGTGTTGGTACAAACCATATATAGAATGGTTAGGCATACCATATACTTTATGCACTTGTTCTGTAAATGGAGTAGATCATTTCCCACTATAAGATTGATTCCAGCTTCTAGGGTTCGGGTGTTGGTACTAACCAAAGATATTAGAAGAACGAGATATGCTATGTTGGCCGCCGGACCGTAGGCGGAGTACTAACTAATTAGGGTACTTTGAACGGTATCGGTAACGGTATATTAGTGCGGATACCTTAGCGATGCCTTAGCGTAAGCGAAGGTGTGCAGTAGTATTGGTGAACAAAATCGGCGACACTCGGCAAAGCAATTCCACACAGTATGAACTGCTCATAGCACATCTCGTTCTTCTAATATCTTTGGTACTAACCATATATAGGATGGTTAGGCGTACCGTATACTTCATGCACTGGTTCTGTAAATGGAGTAGATCATTGCCCACTGTAAGATTGATTCCAGCTTCTAGGGTTCGAGTGTTGGTACGAACCATATATAGGATGGTTAGGCATACCATATACTTCAAGCACTGGTTCTGTAAATGGAGTAGATCATTGCCATAAGATATAAGATTGATTCCAGCTTCTAGGGTTCGAGTGTTGGTACTAACCATATATAGGATGGTTAGGCATACCGTATACTCCAAGCACTGGTTCTGTAAATGGAGTAGATCATTGCCATAAGATATAAGATTGATTCCAGCTTCTAGGGTTCGAGTGTTGGTACTAACCATATATAGGATGGTTAGGCATACCGTATACTTCAAGCACTGGTTCTGTAAATGGAGTAGATCATTGCCATAAGATATAAGATTGATTTCATTTGTGTAATAATGTCAAGCCACAAAGTGTTTGCTTCCTTCGATAATATAAGATTGATTCCAGCTTCTAGGGTTCAAGTATACCAACCGTATTTCTACTTGTTTCGGCAAAAGGAGATATGGAATGGAAGCGTGCCGACTGTTGCTGAGCTACGTACACACTGCACAAACAACAAACAAAAACAAAAACAAAGACGGGGCGCCGTTGTGCATAAATACGATTTGCAGCATTATGGATCGACGATGTTGGCAACATTATTATGCGCGCTTTTGCATGGCCCATCTCCTTTTTCTCAATTACCGATTGTACAAACATAACAGGGGCTATCGACCATACTCGTATCAATTATTTTTAACTAGTTTTAGCTTGCGAACACTAAGTAAATAACAATGGGTATTGATTTTTCATCGGCACATGATTATCACTTATTGATAGCGCTTACACTCTAATTATGTTGTAAGAATAAACGATTTAGCACGAGTTTGACGGCGTAGTGTAGACTTTTGATACGCTAATTACTAGTATCGTGCCACTGGCGAGTGTGCACGAGACCTAATATTAAATGCTCATACTACCTAGGTACCTATCTCTGAAACAGCGCCTGAAATAACCTGAAATTTGGCGATATGCATAGATCAAAAAAGAAAACTATAAGTGCCTTTAATATATATTTGAATGGAAACATAATGTGTTAAAACACATTCAACGTGCCACTTAGTACCCTTTCGTTCTAGATCATTTAGCACGCGGTCCGTCTCTCTTACACTTGCCTGATAAATATATATATAGGGTTTTACAATAAGAGGTGTTATTTTGAATAGCCCGCTATTTCGGTAGATATTACTTTTGAAGCTGTTATTTTTTGACATTTGACACGTAGAAACTACGGTTTTAATAAAAATGGAACGATACACGTGTCAACAACGCATTGAAATCATTAAAATTCACTTGAGTGAATCAAATGCAAATCATCTTGAGTGATGAGGCCCATTTCCATCTCGGTGGCTTTGTCAAGAAGTAAAATTGTCGCATTTGGGGCTCGGAAAACCCAAGAATTATTGTTGAAAAGCCTCTCTATCCTCAACGTGTGACTGTTTGGTGCAGTTTATTGTCCGGCGGAGTCATTGGACCTTACTTTTTCGAAAATGAGGCTGGAGCAAGAGTTACGGTGAATGGATTGCGCTATCGAGAGATGATTAATGATTTTTTATGGCCGAAATTGGATGGTATTGATATGGACCACGTTTACTTTCAACAAGACGGCGCTAAGTGCCACACAAGCAACGAAACCATTGATCTTTTACGGGAAAAATATCAAAATAACACCTCTTATTGGAAAACACTGTATATGTGTATATATTTTTTGGAATAAGCTTAATAGTTCTTGGTATCTTGACAGTTACACCAAAACTAAATGCCGAAAACCACATTAATTTCAATAATTATACACTTCACAACAATCAAATCAAATCATAACATTTAATTCCTTCACTTGTTTTAAGCCATCTCTCATGAAATGTTTATTATTATAAACAATTATCAAGAAGAGACCAGGAAGGAGTTCAAACCGTGTCCCGTAGAAACACGGGACACGGTTAATAAGCACTTTATCAGTTTGATAACAATGAGAAAACTATTTAAGCAATCGAACATGGAAAATAACTCATTTTCATTGCTATTTCGTTCAAAATACTGAAAATTTGACCATTATCTTCACGCCATGTTTTGACAAAACATTTTTAAATTAGGGTTTATTATGTTGGTTTTTATATTTATTTTTTATTTTATCAAAACCAAACTAAGAACCTATTTTTGGTTCATAGTTTGATTTAAATAATATATAATAAAACTAACTATAAAACCTTCACATCAATAACAATTATGGTTACCAAGTGAAAATCAAATTTAATTTAAACGAAATTCTAATATCTAAATAGTATAAAACAAAATCACTATCCGCGTCTGTCTGTTTGTGCGCTTAGTTCTTCTAAACTACGTAACGATTTTTTATAAGGTTTTTCACTATCATTTATAAAAGTCCTTGCGGAAGGCTTATGTATGTAATAATGTATATTATATTTACAGAAGGTAAAGAAAAATCGATATTTTGTAATCAAGTCGTAGAAAATATTTTTTCGGACGCATACATTGCTAACGTTGGCAAAAACTTATGAGATACATCAAAATAATGTACTATGGAATTGTATAAACTAAAAAGGCCTACAGAAAAGCTTGTGATGGCATATGTCTATTTCCTAAGGATAATCCATAGCAATGGTACATGACAGCTAGTAACTATTAAAATGCATCACTTTCCTTTTCCGGTTGCTGATATAGTTGTTTCTCGTTGTTATCTAACTGATACAAAGGTTTAAAAATGATATTTGCCTATTATCCGTGTTCTGTATGGCAGTGTATCTATATTTTTACCCGGATAGCATTGCAGAATTATCTTTACCTAAGGATTGAGCTTCCCGTCAAGCGATTAGAGGTTCGATGTCTCGCGTGGCAGTGTAGGGTAGACCGAGGCTATTCGGATCATTTTTTATGTTTTCTTGAACAAAATTAAAACTAATGCATTTTCGAAAAAAAAAATTATTTAATAATAAGCATTTGACATTTTTATATGTTTTTATTTTAATGATCATAACATAAAGTAACTTTAAAAAAACATACGACTATTACTGTAGACCTCTCCACTGATCCGAATCACCACATATATATGTGGTGATTCGGATCAGTGGTGGGGCTACTCGGATCAAAACCGGAAAAATAGTTAAGTATGAAAAAAAAACAAAAACCAAAAATAGGTTTTAGAACCCATAACTTATATGAAAGTATCATGACACTCATTACACTCTTATTGGCTTACACACCGCACAAATAAAAACTTTCTTGTAGTAACATTTTTCGTGGCACCATTCTTCGCAAGAAAAACATTGAATCCAATCTTCCTTTGGAGGATGTACAAAAACTTCATCGCAATAAATGCAAAACCACTTTCTTGAAGCCCCAGCCGATGAAGAAGCTGTTTTGGAAAAAAAAATTAACTTTAAGTCCCGGGGTACCTTTTCCTTTGAACTGTAATTTTGTGCGGTTTTTGGCGAGAGATCTTTTGTTTTCCTTTGCGTTCGAGGCTTTTATTTTTTCTTCAGTATCTTTACGATATTTGGAAACGTTTACTGGAGATGTAATATGAAAAATTGGCACCTTTTCAGGAGGATGTGCCAACTAAAATTGTCGTGTATGGGATTCCGTAGCTCACAGCAGCACTGCGTAATCCCATTTGACCGGATTTTACTTTCCTAACGGTTTCATCCATTGCAATTTTCGACCATGATTGATTAGTCGTCTTTTTCACATAGTTGCGCACCATCTGTTTCAAATAAAACAAATAAAACAATTAACGCATCTAATTTTAAAAGCATTAAAATATGATCCAAATAGCTCCCCCACCGTCGGTATGTTTAACCTCACATTTATTAATATGATATTTACTCAAAGTAAAGTACAAAAACATACAAAATGCAATTTATTGCGCTTTGATTCTGTTTACTGTGCATTTGATTGATAAATATATAACATATGAACATGACTGAATAGCTTACCTTTTCAGAAAAAACTCTAAGAACGCAGAGAACAATATTACATCAGGCATTTATTTGAGACGTAACTTGGATGATCTTCACACATATCGATTTTTAGCAGTCTACCCACGCAATCTGTAATATCGGTAGTTTTACTATTATGACATACGGTAGATGGGGACGCTGTGTCCAAATTTTTTCCTTGTCATTTGATTACAATAGCCGATATATATCCATATTGCTTAGCTTGATCCGAATAACTCACCCGATCCGAATAGCCTCGGTCTACCCTATCTATATGTTTACCCAGATAGCATTGCAGAATTCTCTTTACCTTTAAGGATTAAGCTTCCCGTCAAGCGATTAGAGGTTCGATGTCTCGCGTGGCAGTGTATCTATATGTTTACCCAGATCGCATTGCAGAATTCTCTTTACCCTTAAGTAATGAGCTTCCCGTCAAGCGATTAGAGGTTCGATGTCTCGCGTGGCAGTATTTCTATATGTTTACCCAGATCGCATTGCAGAATTCTCTTTACCTTTAAGGATTGAGCTTCCCGTCAAGCGATTAGAGGTTCGATGTCTCGCGTGGCAGTATTTCTATATGTTTACCCAGATCGCATTGCAGAATTCTCTTTACCTTTAAGGATTGAGCTTCCCGTCAAGCAATTAGAGGTTCGATGTCTCGCGTGGCAGTGTATCTATATGTTTACCCAGATCGCATTGCAGAATTCTCTTTACCTTTAAGGATTGAGCTTCCCGTCAAGCGATTAGAGGTTCGATGTCTCGCGTGGCAGTGTATCTATATGTTTACCCAGATCGCATTGCAGAATTCTCTTTACCCTTAAGTAATGAGCTTCCCGTCAAGCGATTAGAGGTTCGATGTCTCGCGTGGCAGTATTTCTATATGTTTACCCAGATCGCATTGCAGAATTCTCTTTACCTTTAAGGATTGAGCTTTCCGTCAAGCAATTAGAGGTTCGATGTCTCGCGTGGCAGTGTATCTATATGTTTACCCAGATCGCATTGCAGAATTCTCTTTACCTTTAAGTAATTAGCTTCCCGTCAAGCGATTAGAGGTTCGATGACTCGCGTGGCAGTATTTCTATATGTTTACCCAGATCGCATTGCAGAATTCTCTTTACCTTTAAGGATTGAGCTTCCCGTCAAGCGATTAGAGGTTCGATGTCTCGCGTGGCAGTGTATCTATATGTTTACCCAGATCACATTGCAGAATTCTCTTTACCTTTAAGTAATGAGCTTCCCGTCAAGCGATTAGAGGTTCGATGTCTCGCGTGGCAGTATTTCTATATGTTTACCCAGATCGCATTGCAGAATTCTCTATACCTTTAAGGATTGAGCTTCCCTTCAAGCGATTAGAGGTTCGATGTCTCGCATGGCAGTGTATCTATATGTTTACCCAGATCACATTGCAGATTTCTCTTTACCTTTGAGGATTGAGCTTCCCGTCAAGAGATCAGAGGTTAAATTCCAACCGCACCGCTAAATTGTATTTTCATGACTTTCATAGCCTGATGTATTTTAGATATGTACTTTAATTGAATACTGTAGTAAAGAACAAAAATAAATTTAAAAAATCAACCGGTAATATATATTTTTTTAAATACATCTATTTTAAAATGTCTTTTAAAACTGTATATTTTTTTTTTGTTTGACTAAGTGTATTATATAATGTTGATGGAATTCATGGTAATCAAAAACACTTTATCTACCGAGTACCAGCGCGATCAGATATGTGGAAGTGGATTAATTTCTGCTTCCAGAATTTGAATTCATGCATACATTACCGAAAAATCAACCCCTTTTTTTTTTAGAAAGAAAAACATTCCCGGGTTACGAATAACCTGACAATATTTGAAAATCTCCTACTAACTCCCTAAAAACAGCTTTTCTTTTTTTTTGCTATACGTAAAAAGTTTTTCTTTGCTATACGTAATACATCTATTTTAAAATGTGTTTCATAAATTAAAATATATAATTTAATTTTTTAATTGACTGAGTATTCAAATACGTACTAATGTCGGTTACCTGTTATGTGCGTTAGTTATTCCTGAGTAAAATGTGGTTCAATGAACTCAAATTTTAACTGATTGAGTTCATCTTTGAAAATACTTAATTTTGAGGTGGAACATAAAATTATAAATTGGTAAATTCGTAATTTCAAAATAATACTAATTATTTTTTGTTTTTTTTTAAATTTATTTATTTCATCAAAAAAATTACAGAATATATAATATATCATTAGTAAGTAAAATACCTATATGTAAGTTAGTAACAATGAAATTGTTGAAAAACTAATGTTGCAGTAATAGAACAGTTTCTAATAGAAGAAAACGTAAATATGTATGAGTGTTATAAAGATATGGCATAATATATTATATTTTAAGTTGTGCATAACCTGCCTCGCTAGGCGAACCTGTGTTGAGTCAGATTTTTTAGCTAATTATTTATCGCATTTTGTCTATGGTTTACTTACAAATGTTGAATATAGGTTCCTATACAACAATATATTATTTTAGGTTACATTCTTATTAGCATATACACAATACAAATACAGCAAGTTTTAGCACAATACATACTATAATAACTATCAATGACAAGGCGTTTGGTTAGGTTACATTATTGTTTGCATATACACAATACAAATATTACATACACAAAATGCTATATTATTAGTTTGGTAGTGTTGTGCGCCTTATGAATATGCTTACAAAACATAGTCGTGAAACGAACAATAGAGCGTTAATAATATTGTTATATGATTAGAGTATTATTAATAGCGCATACCCGTGAAAGAGAGTATGGAGAGTATAATTTAAAGGTATGGCTAAACATGGACAGTGGCAATTCAACACACTTTTTAAAAGTTATATAAAGTCATCAAAAGTGATGAAAAAACTGGCCAGTATAAACCTAACCTAACATAACCTATTTAACCTCATGTTTTTTCATCGCGTTTTATGACTGTTTACTTTTCAATAGTGTGTTGAACTGCCACTGTCATAATGATTTGAAGGGTGTACGTGTGTGTGCGTGAGTACCACCAAAAGTTGACAGAATGCATTGTCATTGACAAAGAGTCTTTTTGCTATGTTTCAACTCGGTCGGATGTTGGAAAGTAAGTTAATTTCCACTTCCAAGATTCCATTGCATTCATTAATTAATTTATTCATTCAATCTAGAAAACAAAATCGAAATTCAAATTGATTTATTTAAAAAAACAAAGTTCTTTGTAAGAGTAGGAAATAGATCAGTTGAGAAGTGTTATGAGTGAAAAAGTGAGATAGAGATTTAAGAATGAGATGATATGAATCCTATTCTGGGATTAAGAGTGGCAGGTAGTGTGTGTATTAGGTTAATACATTGTTTATTTATTTATTTTTTATAATATTGATTACATTTTATGCTTTTGACTGTCCAACTAGGAAGAATTCCCGTTTTAGGACAGTCAAATTTACAGGTTTCAAGTTATCCTAGACGAATACAGGATTTAAGACTAGTTAAAATAAGTATGTTAAAACGAAGATACATAAAAGATAGGTACATATAAAGATACGTAAAGATACGTAGAGGCGTTTGTGATAAATAATTATCAAATTATATTTTTAGTAACATTTCGGAATCAGTCTTGCCTAGATTCAACAACCATTTTGTCACTCTTGGACCGAAGGATGACAATTCACACAGTTTCAGCTGAGAGGGAATTTTATTATATATTTTAGGACCGAGATATGAGAATATTTTTTGATAAGCCGCTCTGTTGCTTGTTGGAACGGAAAGGTCATTTCTTCCCTTACTTCTGGTTTGATGTTTGTGTTCGGCTGTTTTCATTTTGTTTTTATTTTTATGAACATGGATTACAATTTTTTTTATATAGCACTGTCGGACATCTATGTAGTACGTTAAATTCCTTGAAGAGAGCGTCGCTCGAATATCTGAAATGTTTCTTCATAATAAAGTGTTCATTGATAATTATAGATTTATATATTATAAATCGGGGCTTAATTATTAACTACTACTCGCTTATTTACAGCGGATGGATAGAGAATTGAGTGGACATATATATATATATATATATATATATATATATATATATATATATATATATATGTATAGAATAAGCAAGAGAATAGACGAAGAAGTCGGTGACGCCTCATAAAAATTCATCTAATTGAATTCAGATGAAAATGAACTAAGTAGAAATTATGTGATATTTTGGTGAGCGAACATATTCCTCGTAGGGTAGACCAGGGCTATTTGGATATTTTTTTTTTAATATTTCCTTGTTGAGTTTTCCGTCAAAAAATCACGAGATGCAATTTTTTGAATAAAATTAAATATATAGGTAGTTAGGTATATTTACACATTTAAAACTGTGATTTAAAAAAAAATTGGAGGCAACTATACTGACCGTTAGACCACCAACTTTTGTAAGAACGGCGGCATAAATTCATTATGTGTAGATACTCTAAATTATTAATGTATTTTAGAATGTGATGTACTCACATCACATCACAACCGAAATAAGACATCACATTCCGAATTTCTACCCATTCATTACACATTTTCCTTTGAAAACTTAAGTTTTCAAGCTTTTAAAAAATGTATATTAATTTTCAAGATAAAGAAATATTATGAAATTCTCTCTATAGGTAGGAAAAAAATCGAAAAATACGCTGCGAAAATTATAAAAAAAACACATCGAGTTCTGTTATTTAATGTGTCATTTGTATGAAAAAATCACAATTTTTCTTTTATGGCTTTTTCGCTCCATTTTAAATGTTATGCTTATTGCATATTTGATATTTTTGTTTACCCCTATTAATTTTAATCGTTTTTTTACAAGCCCGCTCACTCTAACATCCGTATTTAAGTATCTCCCATTTAAACCATCTTCTCTTTTTTAACGCTAACTACAGAGTTTTAAAAATATACAAGTACCTATCTATTATTCCTACTACATCGTCAGAATAATTAATCAGTAAAAAAACTTTAAAAATACATTTTGATTTATATATCAAACACCTAGTATTTAAAAATCAGTATAACATAATATATTATACTTGTATTTACTGTCGTCCGTTTACTAACTAAAAACATGCAATCAACTCGCATAAAGTGGGTAAGTAGAATGTAGATACCTATTCAGTATAATTCATTACTCAATGAACTAGGTAAGTACTAAGTTATAGAAAGCATAAAAGTCAAAGTTTGGTAAATTTAAGGTCATACCTTAACTGTTTGAAAATAATGCTATCTAAAAAGCCAGAAATTCGTACATGATATATTTAAGGTCATACAGTATCCTCTTGAAAACAATGCTATCTTAAAATCCGGAATCCGAACTTGATATATTTAAGGTCATACAGTATCTTCTTGAAAACAATGCTATCTTAAAATCCGAAATCCAAACTTGATATATTTAAGGTCATACAGTATCCTCTTGAAAGCAATGCTATCTTAAAATCCAGAAATCCGAACTTGATATATTTAAGGTCATACAGTATCCTCTTGAAAACAATGCTATCTTAAAATCCAGAAATCCGAACTTGATATCTTTAAGGTTATACAGTATCCTCTTGAAAACAATGCTATCTTTAAATCCAGAAATCCGAACTTTAAATATTTAAGATCATACAGTATCCTCTTGAAAGCAATGCTATCTTAAAATCCAGAAATCCGAACTTGATATATTTAAGGTCATACAGTATCTTCTTGAAAACAATGCTATCTTAAAATCCAGAAATCCGAACTTGATATATTTAAGGTCATACAGTATCCTCTTGAAAACAATGCTATCTTAAAATCCAGAAATCCGAACTTGATATATTTAAGGTCATGCAGTATCCTCTTGAAAACAATGCTATCTTTAAATCCAGAAATCGGAACTTGAAATATTTAAGATCATACAGTATCCTCTTGAAAGCAATGCTATCTTAAAATCCAGAAATCCGAACTTGATATATTTAAGGTCTCTTGAAAACAATGCTATCTTAAAATCCAGAAATCCGAACTTGATACATTTAAGGTCATACAGTATCCTCTTGAAAGCAATGCTATCTTAAAATCCAGAAATCCGAACTTGATATATTTAAGGTCATACAGTATCCTCTTGAAAACAATGCTATCTTAAAATCCAGAAATCCGAACTTGATATATTTAAGGTCATACAGTATCCTCTTGAAAACAATGCTATCTTTAAATCCAGAAATCCGAACTTGAAATATTTAAGGCCATACAGTATCCTCTTGAAAGCAATGCTATCTTAAAATCCAGAAATCCGAACTTGATATATTTAAGGTCATACAGTATCCTCTTGAAAACAATGCTATCTTAAAATCCAGAAATCCGAACTTGATACATTTAAGGTCATACAGTATCCTCTTGAAAACAATGCTATCTTAAAATCCAGAAATCCGAACTTGATATATTTAATGTCATACAGAATCCTCTTGAAAACAATGTTATCTTTAAATCCGAACTGTCGTCAACACGTAGTAAAATTTTTGATCAATTTAAGGTCATACCGATTGACACTTTTTGATAAAATGCTATCTTAATTCTTTTTAATAAATCCGAACTCTCGTCAACGCGAAGTGTAAAAGCTAGAACATCAGATAATATTTATAATGATGTTGGAATTTAATTTTTTCTTAAAGCATAAACCTCGTAAAAGGGATATCCGTCGTTTATGTATTAACCTAAATCAGTCCATTTATTGTTTATGGACTTCAGTGTTTCATGCACTAACGTAATGAAATACAGAAAAAAATCTGCATATTTAAGTGGAAGCCACAAGACAAAAATGTGTATATTCTTGGTATACCTTATATTGTAGGTAATAGCCATTAAAATCTCTTGACAAACGGTGTCTAGAAACGATCGATTTCAAGCACAAAACTGGTTTTTATTTATTTTGTAAATAATTTTATAAGAAAGCAAAAAAGTTAATCAAGTGAAACTGTCACAGATAATCTTAGCCATAATAGTTTATTTTTTAAAAGTTGTTTCCTTTACGCGTTCATACATTTCTATTGAAAAAAAGTTACTAGTTTACATTAATATTTTTTATTGAGTAATTTATTATTTTATGTGTATTCTACTCAAGCGAAACGATAGGAAAACCTTCAATTTATTTAAAGCATATTTTTTGGTCTTCATAATGTACACCGATTTGTTATCAAAATGGTGATTTAGCATTAACTCAAACTCAAAATCACAAAAAAGTGGATTTCCGTCGTTTATCCTTTAAATTACAGAATTTTTTTTCCGCAAATGGCCAAGACATAAAACTTTTTCGGATTAATGATTAAATTATACAACCACACAATTCACTATTATCAATTCCAGGGTAAGAACACGTTGGCGAAGTATCTATCTTATTTTGGCTTTTTATTTATTTAAATTATGATTAATAAGTAAATTGCAGCTTAATAATCAATACGAATTCAACTTCAGTATTCAAGCTCAAAGCAGTGCGCGCATACAATCCAATGGATTAGTAATAGGGTATACGATTCTGTGTATTATACATAATATTAGCATTAAATAGGTTTTTGTACGTTGGATGCTGTCATTAATATCGTATAAAGTTGACGAAGATATTGGCTTGCGGGTCTCAGTGCGCATGCGCAGAAAGAACGTAAGTTCTAGCATTTTGGATACGGTTTACAAATCGCTTCCACACCACAGTATTATTGTAGTAGCTTGTACCTATAGATACGTGTGTTTTAATAATAATATGAAGTAATTATAAATATATCACATGGGGTTTTTTAAGTGCAGTTGCATCATTTTAGTGCGGGAGCAACGGTACCAGCCAAAGATATTAGAAGAACGAGATATGCTATGTTGGCCGCCGGACCGTATCCGGAGTACTACCTAATTAGGGTACTTTGAACGGTATCGGGACGTGTACGCACAGAAATCTGTTCTATGTATTAGTGCGGATACCTTAGCGATGCCTTAGCGTAAGCGAAGGTGTGCAGTAGTATTGGTGAACAAAACCGGCGACACTCGGCAAAACAATTCCACTCAGTACGAACTGCGCATAGCACATCTCGTTCTTCTAATATCTTTGGTACCAGCTCAATATTTTCGTACGGTTCAAATAGTCAACTCAATTGAACGACGGAACCAAAGAATAACCGTTCAACAAAAGAGTTGGTTCAATCGGTAATTGGGTGGTTTAGGTTTCAGTCTGTTTTGGTGTCAGTATATTTTCATTTTCTGATCTCCCTATGATTTGTATCCATTTTTTAGTTGTGATAATATTGTTGCGTTATTTTTTCAATAAGACTGTGACTTTGTCCACCTACGTGTAATTTCGTACTTGCGTAATTCTAGCAGTGTAATTATTATTGGTACGTGTAATTATCCTGATAGCGATATGGAATGCAACGAGAAAATAAAATAGTGAATCAGCGTTACTGTTAACAGTCTCACAACAAACGACTATTAATTCTGTACAGCATCCCAATGAACGTCAATTGATCTCAGATGGCATCTTTAAATAATCTTAATTGAAATGAGAATACAGACTGAACGTCAATACCAAGACACGAATGAAATCAGGGTTTGTTGATAAGATTTTAAATGTAGATTGTTCAATAATATGTACGATTGTGTACCTACGCAATTATAATGATACTGGGATACTTTGAACGATGATAATCTTATGATGTATCCTAGGATTTTAAAATGAGAAATTGAAAATATATTTAGAAGAAATGAATTTGAATTTATTTTGATTTTAAACAAACCTCAAATCAATCGGAATTTTAGAATTTAATAGCTTCAACTAAGTTCTATCTATGCCATAAGAATCGGGAAATTCGTCATTTAACGTAAATTGGATAATATTTGAAAGAGAATTCTTGTGTAAAGGAAAAAATACCATTTAAAGAATATTGCCGCTAGTAGTTCTGTGAACAGTAAATTTCGCTTCAAAAAAGTTTATTTATAATTTTCTCCTATTTAATAAATCAATATTTCTTCTGAAATCATAAGATTTGTAAGTAGGCAATACCCTAATACTTATAGAAATAACCGTCTTACTAATTATTAATTATTCTTACACGCCGGTTCAACGGTGGTGTGTTTAGAACCGTTTCATCCAAACAAATAATAATTCAAGTGAATATTTACACCGCGTTTTAAATAAGGGGGAAATACATAAGTTTTTTCAAATTTAAAATTAGGAGTTATACCTAAAATTGGTTCAAATAAAGGTCCCTATGTATGTGTATCAATGACAAATAATTTTTCAAACTTTCTTTAGGCAGGTAGGTTCCATTTTACTGATTTTTCCGATTAAGAAGGAAGTAGGAACCACGATCAAGAGAATTCTGGTACATTAAAAAGGTGAAATGAGAAATAGTATAGTTAAAACAAAACTTTGCTACGCTCAGATAAGTAAACATAATTTTACGTATTAAAATAATACAATTTAATACCTACTTTATTTTGTAAGTTTATTTGTTCAAATAAACCTTTTAAGTGTAGATGTAGTTTACATAAACCTTTTAAGTGAAGATGTAGTTTATATACACATTTTAACACGTTGAACGCCATGTTGGTCACCGGTGACCTCATAACGAAATGGTCATTTTTCTCCCATAGCGCCATGACGGTCACCGGTGACCGCTGTTAATTTTCATTTCATTTTCATCAAAATTTTGGTCAAAAAGAAAGAGGAATACGTTTTGATGGTCGCCGATGCCATCTGAGTATTTTTTTTTTCAAATTTAAAATGGTAATGTTTCTTCATTTCCACAATGGCGTTCAATGTGTTAAGTGTAGATGAAGTTAACATAAACCTTTTAAGTGTAGATGTAGCTTACATATACCTATTAAATTATTGAAAAATTAAGAAAAAAAATCATTAAAAAAGTCACCGGAGACCAACATTTGGTTTTCATTCTTTACTTCAAATAATGTCAGGAATCATTGGTCAAAATAAATCAAGTACGTCCCTTAACACCCTGTATATTCGGTCCTTCCTATCAATGCTGCCCAATGCTTCTTTTGTTGATATATTTTTTTTATTTTTCATACATTTGTTACTAAAATTTAGTTTATTTTTGTCTACCGGTCTCGAAACAACCGTGTCATTAAAATTTCTTTTTTCGGTTTAAATTTAATGTTATTATTATATTAAGTTTACATATATGTATTTTTTTAAATGATGCAATTGTAAAGCTGCACATCTTGATACAGGAATGCCCTAGTGAGATGTGCAGAGTATGTTTTTTTTTGTTAAAAACTGTTTTTTGAATAAATAAATAAAATAAATGTTTAAGTATTTATTCATTTACTTGGTAGTTGGAAAAGGCTCACCTGCGTTGTACGGAGTATCTGGAAAAAGCTAATAACTCGGAATAAACGCCGAAGAATCCACGTATTTATAATCTTTTTTTCATAATTTTTGTACTATCAAAGAAAATTGACACCACTTCAATATTACGATATGTCAGTTTTCTTTCAGAAATATTGGTTCAGCCAGAATGACAGGCAATCGCTCATTATGTTATGAAAATATTGACCTATTGTAACATAATTATTCACAGGTCTACTAGTGAGACAGCTGTCACAGACTTTCAAGATCTGACAACATAATACACAATATTATCAGAAAGTTATTATTGGTATCTTTGATGGAAAGCATTATTTATATAACCTATCCCTTTACGTGATTTTATTTAGGCATTATGGCAGACACTGGCAGAAAGCGTTTGAAAAATATAAACTGTCTTTGACATTGATATTTTATTGAATCCCATATATCAGACTATTTTTAAGTGTTTTAAACATTTGTTATTTGTTTGTTACAGTCCTACATATTAATTATCATTTTCGACAACATTAAAATATTTTTTTAATTAATTAGAATAGTTTATACCTGTTACTAAGCGATATCAAAACCCATTAAATTAGGAATCCAATATTTTTCTCATCGCTTTTTCTTTAAATTTAAGCAGGAAACTGATCAATATTTTATATTGGAATTACGTGAAAAGCCTTGCTAAAAATGATCTATCATTGTGATCGTGTACATACATACCTACAAAGCAAACTATTTATGATAGGGTCAGAACTAAATTCTAATGCTTGAGAATCAGACCACATACAAAAATATGAAACATTTAAAGAAAACTTTTTGAATTCCGCTGCATGCAAAGGATCTTTAAGGCGAAGCTTAGTGCTAAATCACTATTTTGATCAATCTTTATAACGAATCGGTGTACATTATGAATACCATAAAATATGCTTTAGATAAATTGAAGGGTTTCCTATCGTTTCGCTTGAGTAGAATACAAATAAAAAATAAATAACTCAATCAAAAATATAAATGTAAACAAATAAAAAAACATTTTTTCAATAGAAATATATGATCGCGTAAAGGAAAAAACTTTTAAAAAAATACAGTATTATAGCTAAGATTATATGTGACAGTTTCACTTGATTAACTTTTTTTGCTTTCTTATAAAATTATTTACAAAATAAATTATAACACGTTTTGTGCTTGAAATCAAACTTTTCTAGAATCCGTTTGTCAAGCTATTTTAATGCCTATTACCTAAAATATAAGGTATACCAAGAATATACACATTTTTGGCTTGTAGCTTCAGTAAATATACACAAAATACGTTTTTAGGTTGTAAGTTTGGGTTTTTTAATAATATATGCGTATTTTCTAACCTTCAAACATAACTTTAAGAAAAAATGGACCTTTAATGCATCTTTTACCATCTACCTCGAGGTAAATAGTTATCTCTTGTAGTAACTAGGTTGTGCAGCGGAATTCAACAAGTTTATCACATTTAGGTTTTTTTTTTTTTTTAAAGAAGATGATAATATTAATAAATCTAAACGAAACATGAAACAGAATAATGACAACAGTAACAACTAGGAATTGAACCCAGGATCTCCTGTCTTACCGGGATAGGCGTCTTAAATCACTCGACAAATATCACATTTCAAATACAGAATTAACAATATCATGTTGCTACTAATTTTTCTTATAATTTTGGCATCTACCGTTTTAAATTAATAATAATAATAATAAATTAAAAAATATATATATAGAAAACAATATATTTCACATAAAATTATACAATAAAACATACGAGGAAACTTTGACTAACCAACTAGGAATGGATCCTGTTTTAGGCCAGTCGATTCAAACAAAGTTTCTAATGAAATTGGTTTGTAACCTAGATAGTGTTTCAGAAAAACAAATACGATATTTATATGTTACGTTTCGTTTTATTAGCATTATCTTCATATTCAATTAAATATTACCTTTATGGGTAACACTTTCAGAAAAGGTTAAAAAGAAAAAGTTTTACCTATTTTTTTTTAGTACCTATAGCAAAAATCAAACCAATTATGAATTCCCTCCTTGTGATTTGACCTCTATTAAGACAGCGTAATAAAAAATAAAAAATAAAAAAAAATTATAAGAAATTAGGAACATGGCATTTTTCAACCGTCTTGATTTTGCACTTGTTTCTTACAATAATATTTATTTTTTTCTCTACTTTCTTGTGTAAAAAGTTAATTATTTAGTTTTGCATCTAATACTCGTTTTTTGTAAATGGATTGAAGACCTCACCTTTATTTTGCTTTTATCCATATATTATAAATTATTTGTTGTCACTCTGTTAAATGTTCTTAAGGCGATGCACTACGTGGTGTAATATTTTAAATTGAGCCTCTATCAAATACAACCCTTACGTAGATGGCGATAAGGTTTAAATTCCCGCTTAACACCTACCGCCTGTTTTGATTTATGCAAGAAAAAAACATGGCCAAAAAGTGCCTTTTATTTTATTTTGTGGATGTTCAGGCATAAATATGTAATTTTTTCTCGATCATTTTATAAATAAATTAATTTTCCACATTATACAATAACATCATAACCGAAAATGGGTTTGTAAGTAGGAGATTTTGAACTTTAAAGCAGGTTTCATAGGCCTTTACATTCTATTTTTCTGGGCTTATAAAAATACTTATCTAAAAAATACTCGATTATTTTAAAGGCCAAGATGTATAATACTCGCAGTATTTAATTAAAGCATCTGAAACAATTCTAGGCGTCCAAATTTTCACACCAAAAACACATGATTTTGCATTACGTGTGGCATCGCCTTAATCAATATTTTCATTTTCACATTAAGTAACCCAATCTTCCTAATTGATTATATTGATGTACAAATATTATATTGCGTATTGGTAAAAAGCTTATACACAGAAAAACCATCTACGATATTAATTTTTTTTTAAACTAATTCTTAGGCTAATGGATTTTTTTGTAATTAATAAAATATAAGTGACTTAACATATTCATGTTCAGTCGTACTTCAAGCAATGGTTCTTCGTTCCATAATATTATAAGTACCTACTCCTCTAACCCGCGATCAGTTGCAAAAGATATCTCATACGCAAGGGATGTTTGTTCCTCGATTAGTTTGACCAGAAATATTTCTGACTAACTGTATCTTTCCGTACCTACTATATTATATTCTCAATCTTCCTAAGCCTTGACGTCAGCATCACATACACATTAGCCGTTGTGGGCTACGAGATATTAATACAGATATTTTGCGAATAATTAAGTAAGTTTAAGTTTCATTTTTTTTTTTTTTTCTTTTTTCTGAAATAAATACTTAGGAATTTTGGTTGATGAAAAATGGAATCAATCTCAAAAAGAAATAAGGCTTTGAAACTGAGAGGGTTGCAGGGCGGTATTCTCTTCTGTGGAAACATGGACACTGGGCACTAAACCAAGCATAAATAAACTTTTTAGGAGTGTAACACCACGGTAAGAGATGTAAACTAATTTTTGACTAATTAATAGAATTGTGAAAAAATATAAGATTATGTAGCAACTAATTAAGCCTTAGACATAAAATTTGGGCGTGGCATATTCGTATTATATGTTTGGGTGACACACTACGCTATAATCATCTTCATGAGAGGGGGTCAGATCAATGCCGAATACCATATCTTTGTATGGGATCTGTCACTTCGACAGATGACAGCCTCGTAATTACGGCGCTCCGTAAATTGTTCTGACTGCTTTGCCTGCCGTGAGGTAAAATAAGAGAGGGTGTGGAGTAATTTTAAAATATAGCCTGGCTAGCAGATTACAGAGGTCTGTATGGGATTGTATGGCGAGCAATTTGGAGATATATAAAACGCTTTAAACTTGTAGCGTAATCTGTCACCCCCTTTATCTAGGAGAAAATTTATAGTAGACTTAACAGTGATACCGCTTCTCGTGGTTTTTAAAACTACAAAACTGTTGAAGATTTCCCAGATGATAGCTAATCCCCCTTAGGAAACGGTACCAGCAGATATAGGATATTTATGCTTTTAAAAAATATACTCCGTAGTGTAGGGTCCCTCTCAAATCACTTACAGCCGGAAGGATTTTAGTTAAATTCCGTAAAATGAATGGTCGCTAAGCCCGGCGACTGCTGTAGATGGCAGTTATTAGGTAAACGACTTGTCTGAGCTGAGCTGTACTATCCCATTGTGACTGCGTAAGAAAATCAGAACCCTAGCAAAATATTTTACATGCTATCCAGAAAAAAAATTTCGACTCTGACGGAAAATTGTAAAACTAATGGTTGGCCATCTTGCGGAAAATGTGTGAACTTCATATTGAAATTCAATTATCACTCCGCCCGTGAGCGCTCTTAATCATAACCTTTGAAAAATCAGTTTTGGTGGGAAGCTTTGATTGAGATTTGAGATTTTTTTTTAAATTTTCTATTTACTTCAAATAATTACGTAGTAATATATCTCATTTGAAGCACTGGTATTAATTTTAACGATGTTGAAGATTATTCTTGCAAGTTCAATTCAAAGGCAAAAAAATTGTAATCGGTTGTACCTACCACTAAGTGTTTACGATTAATGGAAATTACAGATCTAATCGAAATTTTCGTATTTTGTTTACAATAATCTGATAATACCTGATTCATGGGTAGTTTACTACTGAAAGTAAGTCGTTATTTGACTTTTAGGTAGGCACATTAAATAAATTGTTAAAAATTTCATTATTTGAAAGTAAGCAAAGGAGATGCACGTATCTAATAATAAATTACCTACATAATGTAATACATTGACATCTGGACAAAATAACGGGTTTTATAAAAGAGAAACCTCGTCAATCAAATGTTATCAAAGTGTTTATTAACGATTTTATCTACTATCGTTATGTCCGTACTTGCATTAACCCCGATTAATGCATTACAATATTTATTGTTCAAGGGCATGAAATGTTGACCCGGAACTTTAGACGTGTGATAATGCAGATAAAGTATAATAAATTATTCCAATAGAGATTAAGGACTCCACCGTTACGATTTTCAATTTCACATACATAAAATTCGATTTAGGAAATATCTTTGGATGAATATCAGAAAGTTTCTATGGTTAATGGTTGAAAATTATTGCTCGTTTATATGTTCTGTTCTCAGCAAAACGTGTAAACTGTCCTTTGAATATCATAAATCCAACATTTTGAATAAATTATTTAATTTTCTTTAAGATCATTGCTTCTTCAATTATAAGATCTTAATTTTTTATTTATCTCAAAATAATAATTGGATAATTTGCATAGCGCGTTTTTGTAAAAAAAATCACCTCAAGGGCGCTCTAAAAATATGACTGCCTATGTTCTATCTTAAAGTAAAAACATAATTATATTTATAGAGAACAGATATCTACTTACCTGGCAGATCACTTCAGATAAATACTGTTTTATTAAAAAGTTCAAGTTTGGATAAGATACGATTTCAAACGCGAAGGACTCTATATTAAAAATAATGCACATTACTTTATGATTTTACAGATGCTATTCTACCTTCCTTGCTATTGATATTATATTGATTAGAAGATATGTGGCAAAATAGAGTTATTATCTATTTTGAAAATTAATATTTTCGTTGTTCAATTTTATGACTTAAATCTGCTTGAGTTTATATATCAATATATTTTAGGACTTAATTCTGCTTGGGTTTATTTACGAAATCATCAATGTATTGTAGGATTTTCATTCTGTTTGGGTTTAAATACGAAATTATCAATGTCTTTTGGGACTTTAGTTTAAATTCGAAATTATCAATGTATTTTAGGACTTAATTCTGTTTGAATATAACTTTTGTTTAACGTTTATCGTTCAACGTCGTTTTAACGTTTTGACTGTTAGGCTAAATATCTTTTTTAAATATTTTAATAATGTAAGAAGTTTTTGTTTTACCGTATTCTAGAAGAATTATTTGTTTCGGAAAAAATATTTTAGTCCTGATTTCAAATGTCGATAACTTTTAGATCAGTCTAGATGGTGTAGTGTTTTTACGTCTCCCTTACAGTTTATTATTGAAAATTATATCGTAATTGAATTAATATAATTTCTTCCGTAAGCTCCCGGCCACGACAGCCGCTGAAATGATTCTAATGTTTTACTCGGGTATAAATGTCGGTTAATACCCCTCTCCCGCGCAAAACGAATCGCTGATCTTACCTTCTCACTTCGTGAAAAGTAATGATTTCTCCCGTTCGATTTGCAACTTCTCGCGGTACATCAACCCTTCAATCTTAACGAATTAATATGTCACGTTGTGTCAATTTTTTGTTTCGACAGTGATTAATTCACTGAAGGATCCTTTTAATTGGTTGTGGTAACTTTGGTTCTTTTTAGATGAGGCGTGTTACATTCTGTATGGTTTTAAAATATGACAATGACCGACTACCCTGATTTTAACTACCTTTTCCTACCTTGTTTGCTCGCCAGAACGTTTCCGGTTACTGCAGTCGATGATGAGCTAATACAATGGGACAATTAAATGCAAGTACATGAAATTCTCAATAGACAAATTCAATTCAAGATGCACAAGATTCTAGGGTAATAATTTGACTATAGATTGTTAGTTTTGTGAGTTATTTCTACGAGTAGGTATTTTTGGGAATAGCTAGAGACAAAACATGTGTTGCTTTCGATTGGTCTCCGTCCAAATCCCATCCATCAACGTGACCAGCTCGAGAGCAGCCAAATTGATGGTCCAATCCCAACACCTCCAGAAATTAATTGAATATCGCTCAGCGACAGATGAAATAATGACATGTTTTGCCTCCTGCTGGAGGGTGATGAAGGTAGGATTCCTTTGGATTCTGATATGTGAGTCCTTGTTGGTAAATGATGATGTTGATGATGATGATGATTGATGAAGATTCATCTTATACCGTTAGGTACAAGGGGCTGCTCCGGTTCGGTGGGCATGATAGCCTGATGTCAGGAACCATTTGGGTCACGTGGGTAGCGCGAGGTTTAGGTCGCGTCAACCTCCCCCAAATCGATGATGAGTTAAGCTTCGCCAGCATGCCGAAAGTTAGGAGTCCACTCTACTAACCTCAAACATAAACATATACTGAAGTGGTTTGCATCAGCAACGTCAGGAGTTCGGGAGTCCCGTGAACGCCCCTCTGGTTTACGCTCGTAAGAATAATGATGAATTCAGCTTCAGTTTGTTCGCCTTCGCCTCTGCAGTCACGTTACTCCAAATAGCTCCTGGCTCCAGTCTATACAGCTTCTCGTTCCAGTAGAGGTAATGACACATGTTTATCATATGCGCAATACAGAACATACTTCAAGTCTTTCGTCCACACTCAAAATAGTCATATCAATATTTAATTTGAGCGAGGGCATCCATCCGACATAACGAATGTTTCCGGGACGGGAGATTCTACTCCACTTTAAAGTCATGGACACTCGCTCTATCGTTTGTTACCTTCCGCCCGCTTCAAATACCAAAGAATGGTAGAGAATGATATTCTCGACTTCCGGCGCTAAGGATCAGGGATACTAGAATCATCAGGTCGTGAATCTGAAATCATCCGATCTCCGTCACCTCAAACGGTTTCAGTCAGAGTCAATTCCCAACCTAATTCTGGATGACTTCTCCTCCTATAGTGGGGTAAGTATTTATTGAATTTGACAGGAAGGACGTCAGAAATCGCCGAAACAACTTCATATTCGTCACGATCCCATCGTTCTGTCAGCGAGAAAATCCTCCCCATACGTCAGAAAAGAATAGCGTAGCCATTACCCGCTTTGTTCCTTCGTCTACCAAGCTAACTCAAGTGGGAAAGCCCATTAGCAATCTTCATTCCCTTCGATTGAAACTCCGTGAAAGCGTCCTCTCACCAGCTGAAAATACTCAGAGCAGGAGTCTATCCAGGGTAACCATCTAAGGCTGGTCCTCCAACACCTTCGACAGAAACCGATGCTTTTACGGGAATAACTCAACCACACCAAGAGCAGGGGAAAAGCCGGCGCTGCCCTACTGAAATAGACGCTCCTCTGGTATCCAGGGTTATCGACTTTGCTAACACAAAAGAGTTCCTATTAGGCAAGCCAATTACCAATTTCGATTCCTTCGCTTTTGTCGCTTTGATAGATAGGACAGCCTACGGAAAATTCGTACCCTTCGTCCTCAAGCCAAACTTATGTGGATGAAAAATCCCACTTGACAGAATAGGGAAGCTAGACAGATGTGTTCTCTCGGCGGCTACTTTCTATCCGCTGTGTTAATTCCGCGAATAACTTTGATAATACCAAATATATTGGATGTCCAAGGAGAATACGATAACTTATTGTTAAATAACAGGTATTGAAGCATATAATTAACCGTCCTATTCGTTACCATTCCGCCTATAGGTATCTGATTGCTTCGACTAATAACCGTTCGCCGGACTATAAAAACACCGCATAAATACAATGGTTTGTATTTTATAAATCTTGGACGCTAAAATAACTACTGGAGAATTATTTTATCATTTTAAATTGCAAAAAAAATAGTCTATCTCATAACCCAAATAATGCGCATTGTTCGATAACCTAAAGTGTTCAAACTAACCAAGTTCCCAGGCGGCTTTAACACAATGCGTGATTTATGGCCCCTTCTGCTAAAAGGGCCCGGACTCTATCCTTCTGTTGAAGATTTTAACATAATTACCTATAGTACTCAAGTTAAATACCCTTACTTCAAAATACAATTGAATTATTTTGTTTACCCGTATTGGAGCGAATCTATTTCTCTAAGAAATCCACAGGAAATGAGGGTTAATAATTAGATTATAATAGACTTACCAATTTCATCCCAGTGCAATCCGAATAACTACAAAAAACAAACACAGTCACATGCAGCACAACACCCATGCTGTTAGAAAAATCACACTTTCTACACTAAATGACTTTAGCCGTGTTCGTGTTCCGACGATAAATTCTATGTTGGCGCGCCTCGTAGCTTTTGATCGCCTTAACTATATTACAACGTTGACCGATGCTTGCTATGCTTGACCGTCTCCCAAACCCTGAATCCCTGACCCCCTTGACTCTATTTTACCGCCTTCCAACGCTTTCAAAACCTGACTCCTTGAACCGCTCTTTCCACGCTGACCGTCTCTTAGCTCTCCACAATCTTGAACCGCTCTTTCTAACCACGACTATCGACTTCCTTCTCCCGTTCTTCCACGCCAACTCTCTTAATTATCTCCCCGTCTCCTTGCGCTCCTCAAGCTAGACTCCCTTCCCCACCCCCTTATCTCCTCCCCCAAATCAATTCGGCCTTCTCCATATGGCGACACCTAATTTATGTTCTTTGAATTCTGAAAATTTCGTGTGTTCAAGGACAGAATTGCACTAAAAGGACCACACATAGATTATAAGCTCTGGAACCCGTCACATTAATTTAAATCGTTTCAAAACCAATAAATTGTTACTTCTCAAGTAAACTGTCCAATTCTTTGTTCAAAGGATGAAACTTGACCCTTCCAGTCCAGTGGCGTGTCGGCCCACCAGCATTTTAGCTCGGCTTACGATTATCAACACGGTCTAGGATGTATTAAAAATCTTTTATTTATAAGTTTTATTTTTAAATCTTCTTACAGGATTTTAATTTAACTAAGCAACTTCCAAACTCGTCCTGTTAAAATGTTATTTACCTCGCTATTCATAATTATAATTCGTCTAAATCCTTAGAAAAATTACGTAACTATATTTAACGGCGTATTTCATACTTAGAAAGTCACTTAGTAGCATTGCTCAACCTAGTTGAATTGTTTCTTATTGATCTTGTTAGGGTTTTTTTCTATCCGCCCCCTAAACTGGAAAATCCGCTACTACTGCACTGAACTAAATCTGAGAATTTTGAAGTACCATCACGGAGGTCTCTGACGATACAGTGCATGTTCCTATTTTTTCTCTAGTACCATAAATTTAAGCACTTGCTCTTAGAATAACTTTAAAGCCAACATCTGGAAGTCTCTATCTCGTGAGATCAACTGAAAAATTCTTTCCCACCATAATAAATCAATAAGGTAGGTGCAGTCTGTTTATTCCGAACTTTAATTAGGCTTCCATGATTGGCTGCATCTTAACTTTTGGCGTAGACTAAAAAAAAACGACACGCCCCGGTTCCCTCTAGTTCTCGGCATTTTTTTACTAGATGTCACCACTGGTCACGTTTTGATTGGAGAAACCAGAATTAATTAATTCCTACAATAAACGGAAAAAAAATATCCCAGGGCAAGTTCATCACAATGGCAACATTTTTTTGAGACGCAAATTGAATCTATGACTAACGTAATTTGTCATAATATATGCTCGAAGGACTAGTGACATTAACCAAAAATAAAATAACTTGATATATCCACCCATTGATATATATAACCACCAAGCATTTATTTGTGAAAATATAGAATTAAGAAAAATTTACAAAAATACTTACGTAAAATCGACTCAGGTCATTTTGCTCTTCCGCCCACAAAATATTTATTCCTCTAGGTCAGAGTTTCCCAAAGTGGTCTATATGGACCCCCAGGGGTCGATATCGGCTTGCTGGGGGTCTATCTCAGCGAGAAAAAAATTTGGGGGTCCACGAGATTCAAATGGGGGTACATACGAGCGGACCCCCATTTACCTCAAGTCAACATTTAGGAGTTCCGTAAATGACACAATAGACCTAACACAAATATAATAGACTGAGAAATTACTTATATGATATTTGTATTTACATATTTCGTAAAGATGTTAATTGAGGTATATAAATAGAGTCTACGTTCCTTTTCTCGTCAGAATTAATATATTCAAGCAAAACATTGCACATTGGAAGCCGCGAATTTACTAGTTCCCCAACTTGTTATTGAAAAACGTCCAGGGTAATAATGACGTTCAACATTTAAATGCACTTCACACAAACTTCAAAACTAAGTTTAAGGACATTTTGACTATGGAAATGGAATGTTGAAGAATCGGATATCATGTGACAAAAAGAACTGACCGGAATAAGCACTGACAAAAAACTTAAGGGGCAGTTCTCTAGGGCCAGCTACAGAAAGAAATTCCCGTTGCTTATCCTGCTTCATTTTCATTTGGTGTAATACCTCACAAGGGTGCCCCTGTCTGCACAGTGTAAAGACAGAGGAACTATACCGCCACCCGGTTGTTGGTTGTTATTGGACAGGCAAGGGAAGGGAATCTTTTTACGAAAAAAATAAATAATTATCACATGGGACATTAATAGTTTTAGGAAAATTCAATATTCGGCAGGTAGGGGGATTTTTTTGGCAAGTGGTCTACGGGGCAAAAAAGTTTGGGAAACTCTGCTCTAGGTGCTAAAATCAACAACATATTATTATATTAGTTCATCATTTTGAAGAAGCATGTAGTCCAATCTTAAACATTATTTTTGCCCGGTATCTTTCTGCTCTGTAGATGAGCGATTTTTTCAAAAAAGTTTTCGTCCACTGCGTTCAGGAGTTAAAAGCCCTTTTTGAGGAAAAATCTTTGATACCTCCGACCTTTGACGCAAATCAGTACTCGGTGATTTGATAAATTTTGATAATAAATCCAAATCGAAAGTCAATAAAGAGCTCTAGATGGCTGCCAGAGGTCAGTTGGACAGCTTTGCTACAGAAGGCGATATAGAGAAACGTCTTCAAAAATCGAAAAACCTTAAAACTTTTTTATAAATTTCTCGTTCTCATCTCACATTGATATCCTCATAGAATAAAGATGAACAAAAAAATGTCAAGTGGACTTATTTCGTGATACAAATATTTTGCGAATCGTGCCTTAAATTTCCAATACAAAACCATGATTACGAAATTCAAATGGAACGGAGATCAACGATTTCAGGCGATTTTACGTGAGACAGAGCGCGTGCTAATTGAGCTAGAACCAAAATGTTACAAGTTAGTGGAGACATTTTTTTCTTTCATGTGTTTATTAACTTTAAAGCTTTCTAACAGAAATAGTTATTATTTTTGACTATGATATTATTTTACTTATTATAGTGATATATTTTTCTTCTGTGAATTTTCATCTTCTAACTTAAGTACCAGATTTTTAAATAGTTTTTTTTTACCAATTTCTATTTCATAGTTCAAATAAGTTTCGTAATCTGACGGGGTCCGCGCGACGTCAAACTCTTTTTTGGTCGGTCAGTGAGGTAAATCCCACTAGGGTCGGTATGAAAACAAAAATACCCAATTTAAATATTTGAAAGGTTTCCAAATAAATGATGTGTTTTGAAATAAATAGTAAACCTCAGTAGGTACCCGTGTGAGAGTATGCGCAGCGCTACTTGCCACAAACTTGTCAAACCAACCCGTGCTATCAGAACCTGCCGACCAATCACAGGGCGTTTGAGTGTTTTCGGTTTTAATCGTTTTTAGATGACGATTTATTAATTCTACCTGTAATTACATAAATTCGGAATCAGCATTTGTTGATCTACATGAATATATGTTTTTGAAGAAAAATATTTTTCATTCAAGTTCCTTATTGCCAGGGCCGATCCTATGCTAGTGCAATTTGCTAAGGTACCAAGAAGACAAGGAGGCAAGGAGCAGATAATACCTTCAGGCGCCCTTTAGCTCAGGGCCAGCCCTGCATATTGTATCCACATGTGTACCATTCATATGGGTTTATTTCAGACGTTCGTAATACCTACCTAGATTTTGTCGTGGAATTTTCTAAATACCTTCATTTAACAGTGGATTAACAATGGATTGTGATGATTTTAATTATACTTTGCTTAAATGCATTCGCAGTAGGAGTATTTTCAATACACAGGTTGCAGCAGGGTAGGTACATATTGATTCAAGTAGTTTTGTTTGAGAACGGATTAAAACTCCTTTATGAAGTGATATGAAATGATTATTATGTTCATAGTGGTGTTATATTGCAACTATTATGTGCTTAACGCTTATAATATGACCACATTATAATGAAGTTCTCAAAACAAACACATTATGCTTGAAATGCTTTCTGATTTAAATAGAGAGCAAAGGGTTAATCTCTGTTAGTTTTGCACAAGGATTCAGTAAGTTAGTTAATCTGAATAAATATTCAGTAAACGTAGTCAGACAGTACAAATAATTACTCTCGTCTGCAGTGTCTGCACATACGGTATGTTTTTATTTTCCTTTGTTGAAGTGCTTAATGCGATGTCTTCATAATAATTACACTTAACTCACCTATTTTATATTTTTTTGTAATGCTCGTTTTTATAGTAAATACCTAAATGCATTTGACGGGCGAAACAATAGTTTCTAAAATAATAAGTGGGACATAAAAAAATGCTCAATAATATATCTACATCCTCAATAATATATCTACCTATGCACTTCATTCTGACCGTCGCCAATAATCCCATAGTATTTAAAAAAATTCTAAATGCAATTTTTTGCTTGTGTTTTTTTTCTTTATTAGTTAGATATTAAATATTCATCGAATATCATTACAAATCTTATAACTACCCTACATCAACTCTATTAGATAATTTTTGCCCGGAAATCATGAACGGGCATATTTGATTGATGTCTAAAAGGAATGTGTTTTTGAGTTCCTGACAAATTGCATTTTAAACTTTCAAAATAGTAACAGTTTCACCCTTGAGAAAACGAGAAGTTTTTTGAACAGTGCACCTCACGTGGGTGAAAATAATTACAAAAATAGAAGATAACGCGGATGAATGAAAATTTGTATTTTGACAATTTGCCAACGAGACACGGGTTTCTCATTTTGTTGTGATATTGTTTCATGTTCAAAAAGTGCTAAGAGATGAATACAAGTTAAAAATTAAACAGTTATTTAATATTTTATCAAATTAAAGTGAGTGGAAAATACATGGATATTATACAAAACTTACCTTCCGAGGTAGGATGGGATACACACAGCAGATATAATATTACATAATCAAACTCAACAAAAATGTAACTAAAACATCGTTTGCCATTTCATGTAAAAATTAATTCAATTTTATTCCCTTGATTTTGAGCCCGAAATAAATATAATAACTATTACCTACCCACGAGTAAGTAGTTCACGCAAGTGAATTAACTTCTCAAAACTATATTATTATAACATCACCGAAATTTACCTGTCTTTGGAAATTCCTGTCATAACTAATATGAATACATAAAATTGTTTTCTCGGCATGCCCAATTAAACCTCATCATTCAACGATGTACCCAGAGTTCAAAGGCTTCGGATTTCGGTGCAGGTTTAGTTGGGGCTTAGTTAAATCTCTGTTGATTTATCAGCCTGGATTTTGTGTTCATTTTAAGATAATGCAAGGTTAAACTTAAAGCTCGGCTTTAATTATAATCGTGGTCTTATCTGTAATTCCCAATGTAATCTAATCAAATCTTAACTATTTATACAATCCTTCAATTCACCGTACATTGTACAACTGGTACCTACCGTCTTTTTCTCGGGAAATTTAAACTGATTAGAAGTACCAATTTGATATGTTTTCTAATATCTGTGCAAAGAAGTTGTGACATTTTCACACAGATGTCAGGTAGACATATTTACTATTGAATCAATATTGTTTCACTTTTTAGCACACGAGATGTAAATGAAAACATTTCGGGATATTCTCAATAGATGTCGCTATTAGGTAGGTACTTTCGAAAAAATGTTGGTATATTGTATTGAAACCCTTTATAGTTTCGTAGTTTTTAATAAATACTATGTCTACCTGGTCGAAACACATATAACTTTGACCAATAGTCTACATATAGTTGTAATACATATAACAATGACAGAACTTTTAGGGATGGGTAATAACTTAAGTCTCAATGGCATAAATAAACCACTGACCTAAATGGAATGCGCCGTATATCGTTACCTTACATTCAGACTAAATTAAATTAAATTATAAATATTTTTTTATCTAATTACTTTTCTGCGTGGCGGCCTGGAATGTCGCGTGGTACCGTCGCACGAGATTACGGCGCCAAAAATACGTAACAGCTTTGTCTTCAAACTAATTATAAATACATTTGAAACCAGTTCAAAATTAATTTCAAGAATTTATTTTGTGAACGCAACCATTAGTCTGCACATGCGCGCAAAGTTGAGTTATTTTTAGCGCTGCCAATATTGCTTAGTTGTGCCTGATTCATTGATGGGGTAGCTACACTTAATCTATTTTAAAATCCGAAATTCTTGAACATGGTTAGGTATTGAAGCGTCAGGTATATAAATTAAACTGCAATTAATTAAAAAAAAAAAAAAAAAAAAAAAACAGTCAACGTAATATGGAAATAATAAATGATTTATGAAACACAATTTTTGTTTAAAAAATATATTGATTTTTTTTTAAATAAATATTCCACAGAGTTTTACGACATTTTCTTACTAGTTTGAATAAATATCAAATTAGTACCTAATATAAAAACTTGAAATGTATATACCCTTTCTTCTTCTTTTGTTAAATCGAGCGCATTCTTTTTCGGTAGCCTTGGCGACCCTACTCTAAAGGAAATTAAGATTAAGAGAAAAGAACTACAATTTATAATAAAAAAAAATAACAGTTTTCCTTTAATCATAATTATATGTTATACTTTCGTATCTCATTGTTGGTAAGTGAGTTAGCTAAGAGCTTCACAGATGCACTCGTAGAGGGCAGTGCAAAGAGCTTGCTTGGAAGTCCGCAAGATGGCAGCTATTAGTCAGTAGTCGCTAGGGTCAGTTAGGCTGCTTCAAGACAAACTGACAGACTTCCAGCTCCTAGTTAGGTCGACTATCACTATTGTAATACGCGAAGTATTGAATAAATCCCTGATTTAATAATAAGAACTAATTCTCTAAAATCTCCTTCCACGACGAGTTGGAAAACTGTTTGTGGGAACACAACACGTCGCCCCAGTGCTTAATTGTCCAAACGACCATTTTAGCGAAAATGAGTTTTTAACGCAATATTGTTAAGAATCAAATTACGCGTCGTTCGATGAAGAAAAAATAGTTTTATCAGCCTCCTACAATTAATTATAAGCATTTTAAAATGTCAATGTCCACAACAATATTCTAAAAGTGAGTCCTTGTTTGGCCAATCTCCTTACTAGGCCAACCTCCTAGAGTCGAGAATTAAAATTGCGTGCTAGTTTGTTCAAACTCCACCAACCGACCAATTACAGAACGATGCGAGGATCACGTGATGCCACCATCTTAAGTTTTTACATTCCAACGGTGTTTGTTTTCTGGTGTTACGCGGAAGTAAAAAAGCATTTAAATATATACCAAGGAGTTTTTGATAGACAAAACAACAGGAAAATGTCAATAACTAATTACAAAAGTGCATACATACGCAGCAGTGCGGAAATAGAGCGGTAAGTGTTAGTTTTAAATATCTCTATCAATACAAAATTTGTTTTGTTTTTTACATTGCAATGAACTTTGTCATACAGCGTGTTCACTTTTCTGTTTTCGCTCAGACTCTACTTTTTGCAAGTTTTTGCTGTCAAAATTGGTTTTTTGACTGACGATTCATATTAAACTAGTTAGATTAGTATTTCAATTCGAAATTTTCAGTATATCCGTATTTGTATGTAGCCGTTTGAGATTTACAAATTGATCTATAGTGATTATGCAGTTTGTTGAAATAAATTATAGTTATATAATAAATTATAATTCTGATTTTTTCCTCATTTGTGTGTTTTGGGGTTTTGATTACGATTCTGAGCATTACCAACAAAAACGGTAGGATTTTAATTTTTAGCCAAAAAAACATGTATAGGTATATTATTCACTGAAATAATTTGCATAAATTTCATATAATTTAAGTGATTTAGTTTTTTGGCCACGCGTACTGTTTAGGCGCAATTCTATGGGAGCACTCTCCCCAATAAAGACTCCATTGAAATGCTTGGAGTTAGTATATCAGACCGGCTCAAGTATCGGGGATCCATAGAAGCCCGAGTAAATCAGGCTTCCAAGAAGCTGGACGTCTTGTACACGGCTAGGATATCCTTCAACAGTGACCAGCTGCTGACCCTGTACAAGTCTCAAGTCCGCCCAACAGTTGAATTTGGGAGCCACCTCTGGGCTGGTGCCCCAAAATACTTAATTAACCTATGTTCAGACTTTAGCCAAGAATCAAACCAACGAAAAATGCCACGTGTATCTGTATTGAGTAATTGAAATATCCGACAGATGTCTCCCCTAAGGGCAATAATTCTGATTATATATACCTATACATTCAAATGAATTAGGTTATAAATAGGCTTGCAAGCCCATTTTCTTCCTCTTCTCTCTCTAAATAACGGATCAATAAGAACCATGAAATAATTAAGGAATTCGAGGGTCGTTGTTTTTTGTTACCAGTGATGTGTGTTCTAAAGAATAAAACTTATCAATTATATTTCTTGGTATCATTAATTTAACGAGGCCATTACTGTAACAACCTACTTGAATCTGTGCAAAGGAGGGCGATCCGTCTGATTGACAATCCGTTGTTAACAGACCGATTGCCTTCTCTAATGCATAGACGCAATGTAGGCATGCTGTGTCTGTTCTACAGGTATTTCAATGGAGCCTGCTCCAAGGAGCTAGCAGCATTGATCCCTGATGCACCGGTGCAAGTGCGCGAAACTCGACGGACACGAGCGGAACACCCGTTTACGATTGACGTTAGCTTCATGAGAACGGGTCGTTTTTTGTAAGTCGGTTCGTATGTGGAACGAGCTACCGGCATCTCTCTCCTATAATCCGAGCCTCTTCAAGGCCAGCATTAATAAATCCCTTCATACAGCCCCTACCTTAACCTGCCTCACAACGCCGCCCAACCGGGTGGTTACATAGTTCCCCTGTCTGTATACTGGCAGGGACGCTCTTGTGAGGTGTCACATAAAAAAAAAATCTGATCGTAAGAGATTCAGCCTACTGCGGTCATCTTCAGACTGGTACAGATATTCCTTAAGCTGTGCTTTATATACATTAAATTTAGGGAGGGGGATTAAAAGGGGTGGAATGCAATGATTTTATTCAAATTATATGGATATCCCATTTTCGTTGCTATGTCGTAACAACGAAGATGGAAGTCTAAAGATGGTTGATAGGCTAAACCCGGTCACGGTCAGAAATAAAAAAAGTTGGACATTGTTTAATATATTATTATCATTGAAGTAAATTATTATAATGGAACTGTCGAGTGCCTGGCACGCGTTTCAATGCCACTCAAAGAAAGATTTGTCCCGCATCCCACGAACCCTCCCCCCTCACGGATTATCCTCACCCTTCCCTCTTTCAGTCCCTACTGCTAAGCTACAAGAAATAATGCACACATTTTTATAACAACTCGATCGCCACCTATTATACAATCTGAATGCAAATTTCATAACGCCAGAGTTCACCTTTATGTATGGAAACCTTCGCCGGCGTGCGCAAAGCAACTCACCAAAGTTTCATCGCAATCGGATGAATGATATAAGAAATAATAAGACAATCTTAATACAAATTTCACAACGCCATAGTTCAATATAATATAGGGAAACCTTCGCGGGCATGCGCACAACTCAAAGTTACAAAGTTTTATCGCAGTCGGTAGAGTGGTATGGGAAATAAGATGTGAATTTGTATATAAATTTCATAACGCCAGAGCTCACTTTTATGTATAGAAAAGGTATAGGAAATAAGAAGGAACAAACAAAGAAAAAATCACTATTATAAATATATATATATAGATTCCACCACGAATTGTCAGTATCCATAATAGAAATATTGAAAATAAACTCATCCTGTATATAACTAAAGGTGGTCGTTTGAACAAACAAGCACGGAAAGTTCTACGCAAAAGTTGCCCTATCTCCAATTCCAGTTTGTTCAATCTCCATTTACAAAATTCTGGTGGTGCGTTTTTGTTCAATCTCCATTTTAAAATGTAAAAAAAAGTATCAAAAACTATCCTTAGTCAATTTACAAAGAATTATTTAAGCTGATCAGACCTTTAGCTTGACGGAAATATCTTCATCTTAAACACCTGTCATAATGTTTCATTGAAATAATCAAAGAAAACCTCCTCCTGTAAAATTTGCAAATGGTCGTTTGGACAATTAAGCACTGAGGTGACGATCTGAGCGTCCCTTTCTTAATCTTACTCATGACGCTTACATCCGCCTTGCATTCTTTGCCAGTCTACACTTTTCTCTTATTTAATAAATCAAAATCAATTTTTTTCTTCGAAATCTTAAGATTTGTAAGTAGGTACTTAAATTAAATCTGTTTATTTATAAACCATATAATATCTTATGTGAGATGTTTATTTCATTTCAAAAAAGGAATTATGCAATTTCTCCAAATAAATATCACTATCTCAGTGGTAATTCTTTTTTCAAAAATTCTTCAGGCAGGTAGGTACCATCATATTGAAAAAGTCAGTCAAAGTTAGCCATCTAGTCAAAGTTAGCTGTCTAGTCAAAGTATGGCTAGTTTGAATAATAAAGTGACTGCAGCAGATTTTCAAAACCGGAAATGGTACGTTCCGTTTACAAACAAATTTACCAATGAACAAACAAAATACCTAAGAGTTTATTCTATGGTCAATTAAATTTACAGACAGTCAATAACGGCCTTGCGGTTGCTGTTGGCCTTGGAGTGATTTTTTCAAAAGTGGCAAAAGGAAAGTATCAATCTTTAAGTATAAATCATTCACTAGTGGATTTAGTAGATAACTAGCTGAAGTGAACCCGGCGTTCTCGACTTTTTCGCTACTTTATGTATAGGTAATATGCATTTATTATGTATATATAAACTTTCCGGAAGAAATTTTCTAAGTGACAATGAAAACCCCATCAAAATCCGTTGGGTAGTTTAGAATAACTTAGTGCACAAACAGACAGACTTTAGCCACTTTATTTTAGTATAATACTAGCTACTAGGTTATCCTTAGCATATATAAATATACCATCGCGGACTTTTCTGTAAGCCTTTTTAAGATATAAAATTATGTATCTCATAAGTTTTAGCCAGCGTTAGCAACGTAAAGTGCCCGAAAATATTTTTTTACAACTTGATTACAAAATACCGATGTATTATAAATAAACCTTCCGGAAGTAATTCTTTAAATGATGCTGAAAACCATATCAAAATCCGTTGCGTAGTTTAGAAGAACTAGGCGCACAAACAAGACGCAAGAAGCAAGTCTATCATTATATTATTGTCTATCATGCTAGGCAAAGATATTAGAAGAGCGAGATGTGCTATGCGCAGTTCGTACTGAGTGGAATTGTTTTGCCGAGTGTCGCCGGTTTTGTTCACCAATACTACTGCACACCTTCGCTTACGCTAAGGCATCGCTAAGGTATCCGCACTAATACATAGAACAGATTTCTGTGCGTACACGTCCCGATACCGTTCAAAGTACCCTAATTAGGTAGTACTCCGGCTACGGTCCGGCGGCCAACATAGCATATCTCGTTCTTCTAATATCTTTGATGCTAGGTATAAATTATTTAAAAAAATCTTTTTTTTTCATTTTAACATTCAATATCTCTGGGACAATATCTTCACGTGATATCAAAATAAAAATCTCATAAATATATTTTAATTAAAAATAGGCATCTGTTAATCAATCACCCAAATAGAAGTACTTTTTTATAAATTGACAAATTTTAAATCGCTCTCCTGAAAAGTTGTTGTTTTTGACTCGTACTATTTATGCTTAGCATAATATATATAACAATACATTCGTATTATAACAACTAAATACAAACAAGATAAAAAATTACATTTAAAAAATCATTAAATGTTGCCATTTTAAAATTATGTCGTTGTGCTATTTTATGAGTATGATTGATTACTACATTTGATTTTAAATCAATTATGAGAATCATGATTCAGGAAAAAATATTATAACTGTTTGTGTTTTTCTCGTCAAAGGGAATAGTATTCTAACGTTCCAAGAACATGTCAAGGAAATAATAGTTCATTAATTTAATTCAAATTAATAGTTGTGGACTTCCATTGCTTCGCACCATAATAAATTACACTTGATGAAACATACATAGTAATTATCAATACTTATACCAATGTGCCTCTGTATAATGTTTTTACGTGTGCAAATTATAAATAAAAACGTTTGTTTTTATGTATGAAAAAGTTGATGTAAAAATAAATGCACAAATTATATTTTTGAATGAGCGTAGCGAAGTCCTATTTTTACATATCCATTTTTCATTTCGTCTGTCTGTAAATTTGTTTGTAAGTCCGTTTCATTTTTAAGGTGATGACCGTTTTAATGGTTTAGTAAAGATTATTTTTTTAAATGTGAATTCGTCCTATTTATTTACACATGTTTTCAAATCTCTAAGAAAGTTTGAAAAAGAATTGTTATTGTGATAGTGAAATTTCTTTGGTTAAAATTGTATAATTCCTTAATTAACTTAAAAAACGTTAAAATTTAAGTACCTACCTACTTACATAACTTATGATTTCAGAGTAAATTTTGGTTTTGATTTAAAAGATAAAATTAGAGTTATCCTTTTTTGTTGTTTTTTAAATGATTATTTGAAAAACTTAATTTGACGGCCGGCATAGTCCAGTGGTAACGCATTGGACTGCCATTCCGAAGGTCGCGGGTTCGAACCCGGCGTGCGCAAATAAATTTTATTTGATTAATTTGTGTTATTTCACAATTAATTAATTAAAATAATATATAGTATATTTGCGGCACGTTCCAGAGTGGAAGATACTACCAGTATCGCCCTGGTGTAAGACCACCATTCAGAATTGAAACGTTGCTCCAAATGGCTTTAGCCGTGTTTAGTGACTAGATCTGAATAGCCAGGTACTTCCCCACCTTCCTCTTTCCCTTCCCCACTTACCTTCGGCCTCACAACATCCCCCAATTGGGGATGCCATAGTCTCACTGGCTCCAGACGGGAGCAGTTGGGACTCTTGTGAGGTATTCACTATAAATTTCCTGCACATTTTGTTGAAAAAAAATACGTCTTCATCAATCACAAAAAATATACCCAGAAAACAGTTCTGCGGTAAAATTATGTCCAGACTGATTTTGACTTTTCCTGTATATAATATGTAGTATTGATAATCCAGTAAATTTGTAAGCGTAAGTTGTTAATTCTATTCTATCTGTTATTGACTTGACGCTTTATCGTGTTATTATTTTATTTTATTGTAGCCATAAAATGCGAAAAATATTTATGGATCAATAATTTTCTGTACATCTTATGACTAGAGATGGCAAAATTTAGCATTAATTTTCAGATTTTTTAGCATTAACCCTTTCAGCCCCAGTGTTAATTCAAATTAACATGAACTTTGTGAATTTTTTTACCGTAACTGTAGCGATTTAGAAAAGCCATGTTTTCGTTTTCTTGTAGTTTGTAGTCTTTTCTGTGGCGTCTATTTTTTCCGCTCCGTTGAAATCCTTATTCCCGCCACAACAACGATCAATATTTTGACATCTGCTTATTGTAAGTTTCATCGAATTTCTGCCGTCATTGATTACTTAATTGAAGGTGAGATATCAATATTTTCTACTCGAATTACAAATATTTTCACTCATAAAGATGTGTTCTATAATAATAACATCAGTTCAATTCACTGATCACAGTCATTTCCCAGAATATTGTAAATGAATCTCAATGTTCATTCAAATTAACACAGGTAGTGAGGGACATGTTTTCGACTAGTATGGCGAATTTTTAAAGATTTATTATCCTAGATTATTTCTTTATTTATGAATGAATTTTAGTTAAAATGTTATTTATTTGTACCTTAGTGATTATCACTACATTGTCAATGTGCATTTTTGATATGAAACAGTTATTTGTATTACTTTTGTGTTATGTTTATTTTACGTTACTATGTAAAAAATACCCTCTGACGCCCAATGTTAATCCAAATTAACATAGAAAAATTTCTAAAAAAAAAAAAAAAATTAAATGCCAAAAATTTTCAAATAATTTTCTGAGGTATTATCAAGCATTACATATTTTATATGTGTGGAAACAATAATGCGGGTGTGAAAGGGTTAACAATTGGAAATTTAGCGTTTTATAGCATTTTGAGGCATAATTTAGCGTTTTGTAGCAAAATAGAAAAAAATATATTTCCTGAATGTTTTTAGCGCATATTTTAAGTATTTTTGGTAAAATATATGTTTAACCTTCATTTGCAAGTATTTCCATGTGAAAGATTATAAATAATTAATTTTAATATTAAATTAATAAGGAAGGAAACTCTAAGTACGGGTCGAACACAAACACAACAAATGCAGATTGCGATTAACATCAATAGGCGTAATTTATTTCGCACAATTTGTGTAATGTCAAAAAGCAATTTTAGCCTACAGTACAAAAATATTAAATATTTACACATAAAATAGTAACAAAATTATAAAAAATCGTAATGTAAATATCGATTTTTTGAAATTCTCACATATTATTTTAATACCCGGTATTTTCGGGAAATTCGCGCCTATTTCGCTAAATAGAATAATTTAGCTGAAATACGGCCAAAATCACGTTTTTCGCGTTAATTCGCGAAATAAAAATCACTGGAAACACTTTCAAATGCCTTGAAACGCAAAGAAAACTTATAAATGCCCTATTTTCGAAACAAAAATATTTTTTCGCGTTTTTAGTTAAAACGAAATTTTGCCATCTCTACTTATGACTTCAATATTTGGGAATGTTTATTTTTTATTCCCTCGATATGATTATAATTGAAGCATTTCAACGGTCGGCAGAGTTTGGGGTCCGGTAGTTAGACCAAATAATTATATAAATTGTTATTGCTTGACAAAATGCATGATGCCCCTTTAATTTATTTGGATTCAATAAAAACCAAGAAAAAGAAACACAATCCGTAATAAAATCTGGTTTCATCTGGTTGTTAAATTTTTAACTCTTTTATCATACTTTCGAATCATGTTTTGCTTACAAATCGAATAAAACGATCAAATCTTTGCCATAACAAAACCATTATTGCCTGAACAAAGTTAAATATTTTGGAAAGTAAATAATTAAACACGTCAAAGTATATTTTTTATTGCAAAGTTTCTTATTGAGCTATCGTTTAAATTGAAGGCTACACATACCTTCATAGGATGGCTAGGCATATCATATACTTCATGCACTTGTTATGTAAATGGAGTAGATCATTGCCATATGATATAAGATATAAGATTGATTCCAGCTTCTAGGGTTCGAGTGTTGGTACGAACCATATATAGAATGGTTAGGCATACCATATACTTTATGCACTTGTTCTGTAAATGGAGTAGATCATTTCCCACTATAAGATTGATTCCAGCTTCTAGGGTTCGAGTGTTGGTACTAACCATATATAGGATGGTCAGGCATACCGTATACTTCATGCACTGATTCTGTAAATGGAGTAGATCATTGCCCACTATAAGATTGATTCCAGCTTCTAGGGTTGGAGTGTTGGTACGAACCATATATAGGATGGTTTGGCATACCGTATACTTCAAGCACTTGTTCTGTAAATGGAGTAGATCATTTCCCACTATAAGATTGATTCCAGCTTCTAGGGTTCGAGTGTTGGTACGAACCATTTAAAGGATGGTTAGGCATACCATATACTTCATGCACTTGTTCTGTAAATGGAGTAGATCATTGCCCACTATAAGATTGATTCCAACTTCTACGGTTCGAGTGTTGGCACCAACCATATTTCTACTTGTTTCGGCAAAAGGAGATATGGCATGGAAGCGTGCCGACTGTTGCTGAGCTACGTAGACACTGCACAAACAACAAACAAAAACAAAAACAAAGACGGGGCGCCGTTGTGCATAAATATGATTTGTAGAATAATGGATCGACGATGTTGGCAACATTTTTATCCGCGCTTTTGCATGGCCCATCTCCTTTTTCTCAATTACCGATTGTACAAACATAACAGGGGCTATTGACCATACTCGTATCAATTATTTTTAACTAGTTTTAGTTTGCGAACACTAAGTAAATAACAATGGGTATTGATTTTTCATCGGCACATGATTATCACTTATTGATAGCGCTTACACTCTAATTATGTTGTAAGAATAAACGATTTAGCACGAGTTTGACGGCGTAGTGTAGGCTTTTGATACGCTAATTACTAGTATCGTGCCACTGGCGAGTGTGCACGAGACCTAATATTAAATGCTCATACTACCTAGGTACCTATCTCTGAAACAGCGCCTGAAATAACCTGAAATTTGGCGATATGCATAGATCAAAAAAGAAAACTATAAGTGCCTTTAATATATATTTGAATGGAAACATAATGTGTTAAAACACATTCAACGTGCCACTTAGTACCCTTTCGTTCTAGATCATTTAGCACGCGGTCCGTCTCTCTTACACTTGCCTGATAAATATATATATAGGGTTTTACAATAAGAGGTGTTATTTTGAATAGCCCGCTATTTCGGTAGATATTACTTTTGAAGCTGTTATTTTTTGACATTTGACACGTAGAAACTACGGTTTTAATAAAAATGGAACGATACACGTGTCAACAACGCATTGAAATCATTAAAATTCACTTGAGTGAATCAAATGCATATCATCTTGAGTGATGAGGCCCATTTCCATCTCGGTGGCTTTGTCAAGAAGCAAAATTGTCGCATTTGGGGCTCGGAAAACCCAAGAATTATTGTTGAAAAGCCTCTCTATCCTCAACGTGTGACTGTTTGGTGCAGTTTATTGTCCGGCGGAGTCATTGGACCTTACTTTTTCGAAAATGAGGCTGGAGCAAGAGTTACGGTGAATGGATTGCGCTATCGAGAGATGATTAATGATTTTTTATGGCCGAAATTGGATGGTATTGATATGGACCACGTTTACTTTCAACAAGACGGCGCTAAGTGCCACACAAGCAACGAAACCATTGATCTTTTACGGGAAAAATATCAAAATAACACCTCTTATTGGAAAACACTGTATATGTGTATATATTTTTTGGAATAAGCTTAATAGTTCTTGGTATCTTGACAGTTACACCAAAACTAAATGCCGAAAACCACATTAATTTCAATAATTATACACTTCACAACAATCAAATCAAATCATAACATTTAATTCCTTCACTTGTTTTAAGCCATCTCTCATGAAATGTTTATTATTATAAACAATTATCAAGAAGAGACCAGGAAGGAGTTCAAACCGTGTCCCGTAGAAACACGGGACACGGTTAATAAGCACTTTATCAGTTTGATAACAATGAGAAAACTATTTAAGCAATCGAACATGGAAAATAACTCATTTTCATTGCTATTTCGTTCAAAATACTGAAAATTTGACCATTATCTTCACGCCATGTTTTGACAAAACATTTTTAAATTAGGGTTTATTATGTTGGTTTTTATATTTATTTTTTATTTTATCAAAACCAAACTAAGAACCTATTTTTGGTTCATAGTTTGATTTAAATAATATATAATAAAACTAACTATAAAACCTTCACATCAATAACAATTATGGTTACCAAGTGAAAATCAAATTTAATTTAAACGAAATTCTAATATCTAAATAGTATAAAACAAAATCACTATCCGCGTCTGTCTGTTTGTGCGCTTAGTTCTTCTAAACTACGTAACGATTTTTTATAAGGTTTTTCACTATCATTTATAAAAGTCCTTGCGGAAGGCTTATGTATGTAATAATGTATATTATATTTACAGAAGGTAAAGAAAAATCGATATTTTGTAATCAAGTCGTAGAAAATATTTTTTCGGACGCATACATTGCTAACGTTGGCAAAAACTTATGAGATACATCAAAATAATGTACTATGGAATTGTATAAACTAAAAAGGCCTACAGAAAAGCTTGTGATGGCATATGTCTATTTCCTAAGGATAATCCATAGCAATGGTACATGACAGCTAGTAACTATTAAAATGCATCACTTTCCTTTTCCGGTTGCTGATATAGTTGTTTCTCGTTGTTATCTAACTGATACAAAGGTTTAAAAATGATATTTGCCTATTATCCGTGTTCTGTATGGCAGTGTATCTATATTTTTACCCGGATAGCATTGCAGAATTATCTTTACCTAAGGATTGAGCTTCCCGTCAAGCGATTAGAGGTTCGATGTCTCGCGTGGCAGTGTAGGGTAGACCGAGGCTATTCGGATCATTTTTTATGTTTTCTTGAACAAAATTAAAACTAATGCATTTTCGAAAAAAAAAATTATTTAATAATAAGCATTTGACATTTTTATATGTTTTTATTTTAATGATCATAACATAAAGTAACTTTAAAAAAACATACGACTATTACTGTAGACCTCTCCACTGATCCGAATCACCACATATATATGTGGTGATTCGGATCAGTGGTGGGGCTACTCGGATCAAAACCGGAAAAATAGTTAAGTATGAAAAAAAAACAAAAACCAAAAATAGGTTTTAGAACCCATAACTTATATGAAAGTATCATGACACTCATTACACTCTTATTGGCTTACACACCGCACAAATAAAAACTTTCTTGTAGTAACATTTTTCGTGGCACCATTCTTCGCAAGAAAAACATTGAATCCAATCTTCCTTTGGAGGATGTACAAAAACTTCATCGCAATAAATGCAAAACCACTTTCTTGAAGCCCCAGCCGATGAAGAAGCTGTTTTGGAAAAAAAAATTAACTTTAAGTCCCGGGGTACCTTTTCCTTTGAACTGTAATTTTGTGCGGTTTTTGGCGAGAGATCTTTTGTTTTCCTTTGCGTTCGAGGCTTTTATTTTTTCTTCAGTATCTTTACGATATTTGGAAACGTTTACTGGAGATGTAATATGAAAAATTGGCACCTTTTCAGGAGGATGTGCCAACTAAAATTGTCGTGTATGGGATTCCGTAGCTCACAGCAGCACTGCGTAATCCCATTTGACCGGATTTTACTTTCCTAACGGTTTCATCCATTGCAATTTTCGACCATGATTGATTAGTCGTCTTTTTCACATAGTTGCGCACCATCTGTTTCAAATAAAACAAATAAAACAATTAACGCATCTAATTTTAAAAGCATTAAAATATGATCCAAATAGCTCCCCCACCGTCGGTATGTTTAACCTCACATTTATTAATATGATATTTACTCAAAGTAAAGTACAAAAACATACAAAATGCAATTTATTGCGCTTTGATTCTGTTTACTGTGCATTTGATTGATAAATATATAACATATGAACATGACTGAATAGCTTACCTTTTCAGAAAAAACTCTAAGAACGCAGAGAACAATATTACATCAGGCATTTATTTGAGACGTAACTTGGATGATCTTCACACATATCGATTTTTAGCAGTCTACCCACGCAATCTGTAATATCGGTAGTTTTACTATTATGACATACGGTAGATGGGGACGCTGTGTCCAAATTTTTTCCTTGTCATTTGATTACAATAGCCGATATATATCCATATTGCTTAGCTTGATCCGAATAACTCACCCGATCCGAATAGCCTCGGTCTACCCTATCTATATGTTTACCCAGATAGCATTGCAGAATTCTCTTTACCTTTAAGGATTAAGCTTCCCGTCAAGCGATTAGAGGTTCGATGTCTCGCGTGGCAGTGTATCTATATGTTTACCCAGATCGCATTGCAGAATTCTCTTTACCCTTAAGTAATGAGCTTCCCGTCAAGCGATTAGAGGTTCGATGTCTCGCGTGGCAGTATTTCTATATGTTTACCCAGATCGCATTGCAGAATTCTCTTTACCTTTAAGGATTGAGCTTCCCGTCAAGCGATTAGAGGTTCGATGTCTCGCGTGGCAGTATTTCTATATGTTTACCCAGATCGCATTGCAGAATTCTCTTTACCTTTAAGGATTGAGCTTCCCGTCAAGCAATTAGAGGTTCGATGTCTCGCGTGGCAGTGTATCTATATGTTTACCCAGATCGCATTGCAGAATTCTCTTTACCTTTAAGGATTGAGCTTCCCGTCAAGCGATTAGAGGTTCGATGTCTCGCGTGGCAGTGTATCTATATGTTTACCCAGATCGCATTGCAGAATTCTCTTTACCCTTAAGTAATGAGCTTCCCGTCAAGCGATTAGAGGTTCGATGTCTCGCGTGGCAGTATTTCTATATGTTTACCCAGATCGCATTGCAGAATTCTCTTTACCTTTAAGGATTGAGCTTTCCGTCAAGCAATTAGAGGTTCGATGTCTCGCGTGGCAGTGTATCTATATGTTTACCCAGATCGCATTGCAGAATTCTCTTTACCTTTAAGTAATTAGCTTCCCGTCAAGCGATTAGAGGTTCGATGACTCGCGTGGCAGTATTTCTATATGTTTACCCAGATCGCATTGCAGAATTCTCTTTACCTTTAAGGATTGAGCTTCCCGTCAAGCGATTAGAGGTTCGATGTCTCGCGTGGCAGTGTATCTATATGTTTACCCAGATCACATTGCAGAATTCTCTTTACCTTTAAGTAATGAGCTTCCCGTCAAGCGATTAGAGGTTCGATGTCTCGCGTGGCAGTATTTCTATATGTTTACCCAGATCGCATTGCAGAATTCTCTATACCTTTAAGGATTGAGCTTCCCTTCAAGCGATTAGAGGTTCGATGTCTCGCATGGCAGTGTATCTATATGTTTACCCAGATCACATTGCAGATTTCTCTTTACCTTTGAGGATTGAGCTTCCCGTCAAGAGATCAGAGGTTAAATTCCAACCGCACCGCTAAATTGTATTTTCATGACTTTCATAGCCTGATGTATTTTAGATATGTACTTTAATTGAATACTGTAGTAAAGAACAAAAATAAATTTAAAAAATCAACCGGTAATATATATTTTTTTAAATACATCTATTTTAAAATGTCTTTTAAAACTGTATATTTTTTTTTTGTTTGACTAAGTGTATTATATAATGTTGATGGAATTCATGGTAATCAAAAACACTTTATCTACCGAGTACCAGCGCGATCAGATATGTGGAAGTGGATTAATTTCTGCTTCCAGAATTTGAATTCATGCATACATTACCGAAAAATCAACCCCTTTTTTTTTTAGAAAGAAAAACATTCCCGGGTTACGAATAACCTGACAATATTTGAAAATCTCCTACTAACTCCCTAAAAACAGCTTTTCTTTTTTTTTGCTATACGTAAAAAGTTTTTCTTTGCTATACGTAATACATCTATTTTAAAATGTGTTTCATAAATTAAAATATATAATTTAATTTTTTAATTGACTGAGTATTCAAATACGTACTAATGTCGGTTACCTGTTATGTGCGTTAGTTATTCCTGAGTAAAATGTGGTTCAATGAACTCAAATTTTAACTGATTGAGTTCATCTTTGAAAATACTTAATTTTGAGGTGGAACATAAAATTATAAATTGGTAAATTCGTAATTTCAAAATAATACTAATTATTTTTTGTTTTTTTTTAAATTTATTTATTTCATCAAAAAAATTACAGAATATATAATATATCATTAGTAAGTAAAATACCTATATGTAAGTTAGTAACAATGAAATTGTTGAAAAACTAATGTTGCAGTAATAGAACAGTTTCTAATAGAAGAAAACGTAAATATGTATGAGTGTTATAAAGATATGGCATAATATATTATATTTTAAGTTGTGCATAACCTGCCTCGCTAGGCGAACCTGTGTTGAGTCAGATTTTTTAGCTAATTATTTATCGCATTTTGTCTATGGTTTACTTACAAATGTTGAATATAGGTTCCTATACAACAATATATTATTTTAGGTTACATTCTTATTAGCATATACACAATACAAATACAGCAAGTTTTAGCACAATACATACTATAATAACTATCAATGACAAGGCGTTTGGTTAGGTTACATTATTGTTTGCATATACACAATACAAATATTACATACACAAAATGCTATATTATTAGTTTGGTAGTGTTGTGCGCCTTATGAATATGCTTACAAAACATAGTCGTGAAACGAACAATAGAGCGTTAATAATATTGTTATATGATTAGAGTATTATTAATAGCGCATACCCGTGAAAGAGAGTATGGAGAGTATAATTTAAAGGTATGGCTAAACATGGACAGTGGCAATTCAACACACTTTTTAAAAGTTATATAAAGTCATCAAAAGTGATGAAAAAACTGGCCAGTATAAACCTAACCTAACATAACCTATTTAACCTCATGTTTTTTCATCGCGTTTTATGACTGTTTACTTTTCAATAGTGTGTTGAACTGCCACTGTCATAATGATTTGAAGGGTGTACGTGTGTGTGCGTGAGTACCACCAAAAGTTGACAGAATGCATTGTCATTGACAAAGAGTCTTTTTGCTATGTTTCAACTCGGTCGGATGTTGGAAAGTAAGTTAATTTCCACTTCCAAGATTCCATTGCATTCATTAATTAATTTATTCATTCAATCTAGAAAACAAAATCGAAATTCAAATTGATTTATTTAAAAAAACAAAGTTCTTTGTAAGAGTAGGAAATAGATCAGTTGAGAAGTGTTATGAGTGAAAAAGTGAGATAGAGATTTAAGAATGAGATGATATGAATCCTATTCTGGGATTAAGAGTGGCAGGTAGTGTGTGTATTAGGTTAATACATTGTTTATTTATTTATTTTTTATAATATTGATTACATTTTATGCTTTTGACTGTCCAACTAGGAAGAATTCCCGTTTTAGGACAGTCAAATTTACAGGTTTCAAGTTATCCTAGACGAATACAGGATTTAAGACTAGTTAAAATAAGTATGTTAAAACGAAGATACATAAAAGATAGGTACATATAAAGATACGTAAAGATACGTAGAGGCGTTTGTGATAAATAATTATCAAATTATATTTTTAGTAACATTTCGGAATCAGTCTTGCCTAGATTCAACAACCATTTTGTCACTCTTGGACCGAAGGATGACAATTCACACAGTTTCAGCTGAGAGGGAATTTTATTATATATTTTAGGACCGAGATATGAGAATATTTTTTGATAAGCCGCTCTGTTGCTTGTTGGAACGGAAAGGTCATTTCTTCCCTTACTTCTGGTTTGATGTTTGTGTTCGGCTGTTTTCATTTTGTTTTTATTTTTATGAACATGGATTACAATTTTTTTTATATAGCACTGTCGGACATCTATGTAGTACGTTAAATTCCTTGAAGAGAGCGTCGCTCGAATATCTGAAATGTTTCTTCATAATAAAGTGTTCATTGATAATTATAGATTTATATATTATAAATCGGGGCTTAATTATTAACTACTACTCGCTTATTTACAGCGGATGGATAGAGAATTGAGTGGACATATATATATATATATATATATATATATATATATATATATATATATATATATGTATAGAATAAGCAAGAGAATAGACGAAGAAGTCGGTGACGCCTCATAAAAATTCATCTAATTGAATTCAGATGAAAATGAACTAAGTAGAAATTATGTGATATTTTGGTGAGCGAACATATTCCTCGTAGGGTAGACCAGGGCTATTTGGATATTTTTTTTTTAATATTTCCTTGTTGAGTTTTCCGTCAAAAAATCACGAGATGCAATTTTTTGAATAAAATTAAATATATAGGTAGTTAGGTATATTTACACATTTAAAACTGTGATTTAAAAAAAAATTGGAGGCAACTATACTGACCGTTAGACCACCAACTTTTGTAAGAACGGCGGCATAAATTCATTATGTGTAGATACTCTAAATTATTAATGTATTTTAGAATGTGATGTACTCACATCACATCACAACCGAAATAAGACATCACATTCCGAATTTCTACCCATTCATTACACATTTTCCTTTGAAAACTTAAGTTTTCAAGCTTTTAAAAAATGTATATTAATTTTCAAGATAAAGAAATATTATGAAATTCTCTCTATAGGTAGGAAAAAAATCGAAAAATACGCTGCGAAAATTATAAAAAAAACACATCGAGTTCTGTTATTTAATGTGTCATTTGTATGAAAAAATCACAATTTTTCTTTTATGGCTTTTTCGCTCCATTTTAAATGTTATGCTTATTGCATATTTGATATTTTTGTTTACCCCTATTAATTTTAATCGTTTTTTTACAAGCCCGCTCACTCTAACATCCGTATTTAAGTATCTCCCATTTAAACCATCTTCTCTTTTTTAACGCTAACTACAGAGTTTTAAAAATATACAAGTACCTATCTATTATTCCTACTACATCGTCAGAATAATTAATCAGTAAAAAAACTTTAAAAATACATTTTGATTTATATATCAAACACCTAGTATTTAAAAATCAGTATAACATAATATATTATACTTGTATTTACTGTCGTCCGTTTACTAACTAAAAACATGCAATCAACTCGCATAAAGTGGGTAAGTAGAATGTAGATACCTATTCAGTATAATTCATTACTCAATGAACTAGGTAAGTACTAAGTTATAGAAAGCATAAAAGTCAAAGTTTGGTAAATTTAAGGTCATACCTTAACTGTTTGAAAATAATGCTATCTAAAAAGCCAGAAATTCGTACATGATATATTTAAGGTCATACAGTATCCTCTTGAAAACAATGCTATCTTAAAATCCGGAATCCGAACTTGATATATTTAAGGTCATACAGTATCTTCTTGAAAACAATGCTATCTTAAAATCCGAAATCCAAACTTGATATATTTAAGGTCATACAGTATCCTCTTGAAAGCAATGCTATCTTAAAATCCAGAAATCCGAACTTGATATATTTAAGGTCATACAGTATCCTCTTGAAAACAATGCTATCTTAAAATCCAGAAATCCGAACTTGATATCTTTAAGGTTATACAGTATCCTCTTGAAAACAATGCTATCTTTAAATCCAGAAATCCGAACTTTAAATATTTAAGATCATACAGTATCCTCTTGAAAGCAATGCTATCTTAAAATCCAGAAATCCGAACTTGATATATTTAAGGTCATACAGTATCTTCTTGAAAACAATGCTATCTTAAAATCCAGAAATCCGAACTTGATATATTTAAGGTCATACAGTATCCTCTTGAAAACAATGCTATCTTAAAATCCAGAAATCCGAACTTGATATATTTAAGGTCATGCAGTATCCTCTTGAAAACAATGCTATCTTTAAATCCAGAAATCGGAACTTGAAATATTTAAGATCATACAGTATCCTCTTGAAAGCAATGCTATCTTAAAATCCAGAAATCCGAACTTGATATATTTAAGGTCTCTTGAAAACAATGCTATCTTAAAATCCAGAAATCCGAACTTGATACATTTAAGGTCATACAGTATCCTCTTGAAAGCAATGCTATCTTAAAATCCAGAAATCCGAACTTGATATATTTAAGGTCATACAGTATCCTCTTGAAAACAATGCTATCTTAAAATCCAGAAATCCGAACTTGATATATTTAAGGTCATACAGTATCCTCTTGAAAACAATGCTATCTTTAAATCCAGAAATCCGAACTTGAAATATTTAAGGCCATACAGTATCCTCTTGAAAGCAATGCTATCTTAAAATCCAGAAATCCGAACTTGATATATTTAAGGTCATACAGTATCCTCTTGAAAACAATGCTATCTTAAAATCCAGAAATCCGAACTTGATACATTTAAGGTCATACAGTATCCTCTTGAAAACAATGCTATCTTAAAATCCAGAAATCCGAACTTGATATATTTAATGTCATACAGAATCCTCTTGAAAACAATGTTATCTTTAAATCCGAACTGTCGTCAACACGTAGTAAAATTTTTGATCAATTTAAGGTCATACCGATTGACACTTTTTGATAAAATGCTATCTTAATTCTTTTTAATAAATCCGAACTCTCGTCAACGCGAAGTGTAAAAGCTAGAACATCAGATAATATTTATAATGATGTTGGAATTTAATTTTTTCTTAAAGCATAAACCTCGTAAAAGGGATATCCGTCGTTTATGTATTAACCTAAATCAGTCCATTTATTGTTTATGGACTTCAGTGTTTCATGCACTAACGTAATGAAATACAGAAAAAAATCTGCATATTTAAGTGGAAGCCACAAGACAAAAATGTGTATATTCTTGGTATACCTTATATTGTAGGTAATAGCCATTAAAATCTCTTGACAAACGGTGTCTAGAAACGATCGATTTCAAGCACAAAACTGGTTTTTATTTATTTTGTAAATAATTTTATAAGAAAGCAAAAAAGTTAATCAAGTGAAACTGTCACAGATAATCTTAGCCATAATAGTTTATTTTTTAAAAGTTGTTTCCTTTACGCGTTCATACATTTCTATTGAAAAAAAGTTACTAGTTTACATTAATATTTTTTATTGAGTAATTTATTATTTTATGTGTATTCTACTCAAGCGAAACGATAGGAAAACCTTCAATTTATTTAAAGCATATTTTTTGGTCTTCATAATGTACACCGATTTGTTATCAAAATGGTGATTTAGCATTAACTCAAACTCAAAATCACAAAAAAGTGGATTTCCGTCGTTTATCCTTTAAATTACAGAATTTTTTTTCCGCAAATGGCCAAGACATAAAACTTTTTCGGATTAATGATTAAATTATACAACCACACAATTCACTATTATCAATTCCAGGGTAAGAACACGTTGGCGAAGTATCTATCTTATTTTGGCTTTTTATTTATTTAAATTATGATTAATAAGTAAATTGCAGCTTAATAATCAATACGAATTCAACTTCAGTATTCAAGCTCAAAGCAGTGCGCGCATACAATCCAATGGATTAGTAATAGGGTATACGATTCTGTGTATTATACATAATATTAGCATTAAATAGGTTTTTGTACGTTGGATGCTGTCATTAATATCGTATAAAGTTGACGAAGATATTGGCTTGCGGGTCTCAGTGCGCATGCGCAGAAAGAACGTAAGTTCTAGCATTTTGGATACGGTTTACAAATCGCTTCCACACCACAGTATTATTGTAGTAGCTTGTACCTATAGATACGTGTGTTTTAATAATAATATGAAGTAATTATAAATATATCACATGGGGTTTTTTAAGTGCAGTTGCATCATTTTAGTGCGGGAGCAACGGTACCAGCCAAAGATATTAGAAGAACGAGATATGCTATGTTGGCCGCCGGACCGTATCCGGAGTACTACCTAATTAGGGTACTTTGAACGGTATCGGGACGTGTACGCACAGAAATCTGTTCTATGTATTAGTGCGGATACCTTAGCGATGCCTTAGCGTAAGCGAAGGTGTGCAGTAGTATTGGTGAACAAAACCGGCGACACTCGGCAAAACAATTCCACTCAGTACGAACTGCGCATAGCACATCTCGTTCTTCTAATATCTTTGGTACCAGCTCAATATTTTCGTACGGTTCAAATAGTCAACTCAATTGAACGACGGAACCAAAGAATAACCGTTCAACAAAAGAGTTGGTTCAATCGGTAATTGGGTGGTTTAGGTTTCAGTCTGTTTTGGTGTCAGTATATTTTCATTTTCTGATCTCCCTATGATTTGTATCCATTTTTTAGTTGTGATAATATTGTTGCGTTATTTTTTCAATAAGACTGTGACTTTGTCCACCTACGTGTAATTTCGTACTTGCGTAATTCTAGCAGTGTAATTATTATTGGTACGTGTAATTATCCTGATAGCGATATGGAATGCAACGAGAAAATAAAATAGTGAATCAGCGTTACTGTTAACAGTCTCACAACAAACGACTATTAATTCTGTACAGCATCCCAATGAACGTCAATTGATCTCAGATGGCATCTTTAAATAATCTTAATTGAAATGAGAATACAGACTGAACGTCAATACCAAGACACGAATGAAATCAGGGTTTGTTGATAAGATTTTAAATGTAGATTGTTCAATAATATGTACGATTGTGTACCTACGCAATTATAATGATACTGGGATACTTTGAACGATGATAATCTTATGATGTATCCTAGGATTTTAAAATGAGAAATTGAAAATATATTTAGAAGAAATGAATTTGAATTTATTTTGATTTTAAACAAACCTCAAATCAATCGGAATTTTAGAATTTAATAGCTTCAACTAAGTTCTATCTATGCCATAAGAATCGGGAAATTCGTCATTTAACGTAAATTGGATAATATTTGAAAGAGAATTCTTGTGTAAAGGAAAAAATACCATTTAAAGAATATTGCCGCTAGTAGTTCTGTGAACAGTAAATTTCGCTTCAAAAAAGTTTATTTATAATTTTCTCCTATTTAATAAATCAATATTTCTTCTGAAATCATAAGATTTGTAAGTAGGCAATACCCTAATACTTATAGAAATAACCGTCTTACTAATTATTAATTATTCTTACACGCCGGTTCAACGGTGGTGTGTTTAGAACCGTTTCATCCAAACAAATAATAATTCAAGTGAATATTTACACCGCGTTTTAAATAAGGGGGAAATACATAAGTTTTTTCAAATTTAAAATTAGGAGTTATACCTAAAATTGGTTCAAATAAAGGTCCCTATGTATGTGTATCAATGACAAATAATTTTTCAAACTTTCTTTAGGCAGGTAGGTTCCATTTTACTGATTTTTCCGATTAAGAAGGAAGTAGGAACCACGATCAAGAGAATTCTGGTACATTAAAAAGGTGAAATGAGAAATAGTATAGTTAAAACAAAACTTTGCTACGCTCAGATAAGTAAACATAATTTTACGTATTAAAATAATACAATTTAATACCTACTTTATTTTGTAAGTTTATTTGTTCAAATAAACCTTTTAAGTGTAGATGTAGTTTACATAAACCTTTTAAGTGAAGATGTAGTTTATATACACATTTTAACACGTTGAACGCCATGTTGGTCACCGGTGACCTCATAACGAAATGGTCATTTTTCTCCCATAGCGCCATGACGGTCACCGGTGACCGCTGTTAATTTTCATTTCATTTTCATCAAAATTTTGGTCAAAAAGAAAGAGGAATACGTTTTGATGGTCGCCGATGCCATCTGAGTATTTTTTTTTTCAAATTTAAAATGGTAATGTTTCTTCATTTCCACAATGGCGTTCAATGTGTTAAGTGTAGATGAAGTTAACATAAACCTTTTAAGTGTAGATGTAGCTTACATATACCTATTAAATTATTGAAAAATTAAGAAAAAAAATCATTAAAAAAGTCACCGGAGACCAACATTTGGTTTTCATTCTTTACTTCAAATAATGTCAGGAATCATTGGTCAAAATAAATCAAGTACGTCCCTTAACACCCTGTATATTCGGTCCTTCCTATCAATGCTGCCCAATGCTTCTTTTGTTGATATATTTTTTTTATTTTTCATACATTTGTTACTAAAATTTAGTTTATTTTTGTCTACCGGTCTCGAAACAACCGTGTCATTAAAATTTCTTTTTTCGGTTTAAATTTAATGTTATTATTATATTAAGTTTACATATATGTATTTTTTTAAATGATGCAATTGTAAAGCTGCACATCTTGATACAGGAATGCCCTAGTGAGATGTGCAGAGTATGTTTTTTTTTGTTAAAAACTGTTTTTTGAATAAATAAATAAAATAAATGTTTAAGTATTTATTCATTTACTTGGTAGTTGGAAAAGGCTCACCTGCGTTGTACGGAGTATCTGGAAAAAGCTAATAACTCGGAATAAACGCCGAAGAATCCACGTATTTATAATCTTTTTTTCATAATTTTTGTACTATCAAAGAAAATTGACACCACTTCAATATTACGATATGTCAGTTTTCTTTCAGAAATATTGGTTCAGCCAGAATGACAGGCAATCGCTCATTATGTTATGAAAATATTGACCTATTGTAACATAATTATTCACAGGTCTACTAGTGAGACAGCTGTCACAGACTTTCAAGATCTGACAACATAATACACAATATTATCAGAAAGTTATTATTGGTATCTTTGATGGAAAGCATTATTTATATAACCTATCCCTTTACGTGATTTTATTTAGGCATTATGGCAGACACTGGCAGAAAGCGTTTGAAAAATATAAACTGTCTTTGACATTGATATTTTATTGAATCCCATATATCAGACTATTTTTAAGTGTTTTAAACATTTGTTATTTGTTTGTTACAGTCCTACATATTAATTATCATTTTCGACAACATTAAAATATTTTTTTAATTAATTAGAATAGTTTATACCTGTTACTAAGCGATATCAAAACCCATTAAATTAGGAATCCAATATTTTTCTCATCGCTTTTTCTTTAAATTTAAGCAGGAAACTGATCAATATTTTATATTGGAATTACGTGAAAAGCCTTGCTAAAAATGATCTATCATTGTGATCGTGTACATACATACCTACAAAGCAAACTATTTATGATAGGGTCAGAACTAAATTCTAATGCTTGAGAATCAGACCACATACAAAAATATGAAACATTTAAAGAAAACTTTTTGAATTCCGCTGCATGCAAAGGATCTTTAAGGCGAAGCTTAGTGCTAAATCACTATTTTGATCAATCTTTATAACGAATCGGTGTACATTATGAATACCATAAAATATGCTTTAGATAAATTGAAGGGTTTCCTATCGTTTCGCTTGAGTAGAATACAAATAAAAAATAAATAACTCAATCAAAAATATAAATGTAAACAAATAAAAAAACATTTTTTCAATAGAAATATATGATCGCGTAAAGGAAAAAACTTTTAAAAAAATACAGTATTATAGCTAAGATTATATGTGACAGTTTCACTTGATTAACTTTTTTTGCTTTCTTATAAAATTATTTACAAAATAAATTATAACACGTTTTGTGCTTGAAATCAAACTTTTCTAGAATCCGTTTGTCAAGCTATTTTAATGCCTATTACCTAAAATATAAGGTATACCAAGAATATACACATTTTTGGCTTGTAGCTTCAGTAAATATACACAAAATACGTTTTTAGGTTGTAAGTTTGGGTTTTTTAATAATATATGCGTATTTTCTAACCTTCAAACATAACTTTAAGAAAAAATGGACCTTTAATGCATCTTTTACCATCTACCTCGAGGTAAATAGTTATCTCTTGTAGTAACTAGGTTGTGCAGCGGAATTCAACAAGTTTATCACATTTAGGTTTTTTTTTTTTTTTAAAGAAGATGATAATATTAATAAATCTAAACGAAACATGAAACAGAATAATGACAACAGTAACAACTAGGAATTGAACCCAGGATCTCCTGTCTTACCGGGATAGGCGTCTTAAATCACTCGACAAATATCACATTTCAAATACAGAATTAACAATATCATGTTGCTACTAATTTTTCTTATAATTTTGGCATCTACCGTTTTAAATTAATAATAATAATAATAAATTAAAAAATATATATATAGAAAACAATATATTTCACATAAAATTATACAATAAAACATACGAGGAAACTTTGACTAACCAACTAGGAATGGATCCTGTTTTAGGCCAGTCGATTCAAACAAAGTTTCTAATGAAATTGGTTTGTAACCTAGATAGTGTTTCAGAAAAACAAATACGATATTTATATGTTACGTTTCGTTTTATTAGCATTATCTTCATATTCAATTAAATATTACCTTTATGGGTAACACTTTCAGAAAAGGTTAAAAAGAAAAAGTTTTACCTATTTTTTTTTAGTACCTATAGCAAAAATCAAACCAATTATGAATTCCCTCCTTGTGATTTGACCTCTATTAAGACAGCGTAATAAAAAATAAAAAATAAAAAAAAATTATAAGAAATTAGGAACATGGCATTTTTCAACCGTCTTGATTTTGCACTTGTTTCTTACAATAATATTTATTTTTTTCTCTACTTTCTTGTGTAAAAAGTTAATTATTTAGTTTTGCATCTAATACTCGTTTTTTGTAAATGGATTGAAGACCTCACCTTTATTTTGCTTTTATCCATATATTATAAATTATTTGTTGTCACTCTGTTAAATGTTCTTAAGGCGATGCACTACGTGGTGTAATATTTTAAATTGAGCCTCTATCAAATACAACCCTTACGTAGATGGCGATAAGGTTTAAATTCCCGCTTAACACCTACCGCCTGTTTTGATTTATGCAAGAAAAAAACATGGCCAAAAAGTGCCTTTTATTTTATTTTGTGGATGTTCAGGCATAAATATGTAATTTTTTCTCGATCATTTTATAAATAAATTAATTTTCCACATTATACAATAACATCATAACCGAAAATGGGTTTGTAAGTAGGAGATTTTGAACTTTAAAGCAGGTTTCATAGGCCTTTACATTCTATTTTTCTGGGCTTATAAAAATACTTATCTAAAAAATACTCGATTATTTTAAAGGCCAAGATGTATAATACTCGCAGTATTTAATTAAAGCATCTGAAACAATTCTAGGCGTCCAAATTTTCACACCAAAAACACATGATTTTGCATTACGTGTGGCATCGCCTTAATCAATATTTTCATTTTCACATTAAGTAACCCAATCTTCCTAATTGATTATATTGATGTACAAATATTATATTGCGTATTGGTAAAAAGCTTATACACAGAAAAACCATCTACGATATTAATTTTTTTTTAAACTAATTCTTAGGCTAATGGATTTTTTTGTAATTAATAAAATATAAGTGACTTAACATATTCATGTTCAGTCGTACTTCAAGCAATGGTTCTTCGTTCCATAATATTATAAGTACCTACTCCTCTAACCCGCGATCAGTTGCAAAAGATATCTCATACGCAAGGGATGTTTGTTCCTCGATTAGTTTGACCAGAAATATTTCTGACTAACTGTATCTTTCCGTACCTACTATATTATATTCTCAATCTTCCTAAGCCTTGACGTCAGCATCACATACACATTAGCCGTTGTGGGCTACGAGATATTAATACAGATATTTTGCGAATAATTAAGTAAGTTTAAGTTTCATTTTTTTTTTTTTTTCTTTTTTCTGAAATAAATACTTAGGAATTTTGGTTGATGAAAAATGGAATCAATCTCAAAAAGAAATAAGGCTTTGAAACTGAGAGGGTTGCAGGGCGGTATTCTCTTCTGTGGAAACATGGACACTGGGCACTAAACCAAGCATAAATAAACTTTTTAGGAGTGTAACACCACGGTAAGAGATGTAAACCAATTTTTGACTAATTAATAGAATTGTGAAAAAATATAAGATTATGTAGCAACTAATTAAGCCTTAGACATAAAATTTGGGCGTGGCATATTCGTATTATATGTTTGGGTGACACACTACGCTATAATCATCTTCATGAGAGGGGGTCAGATCAATGCCGAATACCATATCTTTGTATGGGATCTGTCACTTCGACAGATGACAGCCTCGTAATTACGGCGCTCCGTAAATTGTTCTGACTGCTTTGCCTGCCGTGAGGTAAAATAAGAGAGGGTGTGGAGTAATTTTAAAATATAGCCTGGCTAGCAGATTACAGAGGTCTGTATGGGATTGTATGGCGAGCAATTTGGAGATATATAAAACGCTTTAAACTTGTAGCGTAATCTGTCACCCCCTTTATCTAGGAGAAAATTTATAGTAGACTTAACAGTGATACCGCTTCTCGTGGTTTTTAAAACTACAAAACTGTTGAAGATTTCCCAGATGATAGCTAATCCCCCTTAGGAAACGGTACCAGCAGATATAGGATATTTATGCTTTTAAAAAATATACTCCGTAGTGTAGGGTCCCTCTCAAATCACTTACAGCCGGAAGGATTTTAGTTAAATTCCGTAAAATGAATGGTCGCTAAGCCCGGCGACTGCTGTAGATGGCAGTTATTAGGTAAACGACTTGTCTGAGCTGAGCTGTACTATCCCATTGTGACTGCGTAAGAAAATCAGAACCCTAGCAAAATATTTTACATGCTATCCAGAAAAAAAATTTCGACTCTGACGGAAAATTGTAAAACTAATGGTTGGCCATCTTGCGGAAAATGTGTGAACTTCATATTGAAATTCAATTATCACTCCGCCCGTGAGCGCTCTTAATCATAACCTTTGAAAAATCAGTTTTGGTGGGAAGCTTTGATTGAGATTTGAGATTTTTTTTTAAATTTTCTATTTACTTCAAATAATTACGTAGTAATATATCTCATTTGAAGCACTGGTATTAATTTTAACGATGTTGAAGATTATTCTTGCAAGTTCAATTCAAAGGCAAAAAAATTGTAATCGGTTGTACCTACCACTAAGTGTTTACGATTAATGGAAATTACAGATCTAATCGAAATTTTCGTATTTTGTTTACAATAATCTGATAATACCTGATTCATGGGTAGTTTACTACTGAAAGTAAGTCGTTATTTGACTTTTAGGTAGGCACATTAAATAAATTGTTAAAAATTTCATTATTTGAAAGTAAGCAAAGGAGATGCACGTATCTAATAATAAATTACCTACATAATGTAATACATTGACATCTGGACAAAATAACGGGTTTTATAAAAGAGAAACCTCGTCAATCAAATGTTATCAAAGTGTTTATTAACGATTTTATCTACTATCGTTATGTCCGTACTTGCATTAACCCCGATTAATGCATTACAATATTTATTGTTCAAGGGCATGAAATGTTGACCCGGAACTTTAGACGTGTGATAATGCAGATAAAGTATAATAAATTATTCCAATAGAGATTAAGGACTCCACCGTTACGATTTTCAATTTCACATACATAAAATTCGATTTAGGAAATATCTTTGGATGAATATCAGAAAGTTTCTATGGTTAATGGTTGAAAATTATTGCTCGTTTATATGTTCTGTTCTCAGCAAAACGTGTAAACTGTCCTTTGAATATCATAAATCCAACATTTTGAATAAATTATTTAATTTTCTTTAAGATCATTGCTTCTTCAATTATAAGATCTTAATTTTTTATTTATCTCAAAATAATAATTGGATAATTTGCATAGCGCGTTTTTGTAAAAAAAATCACCTCAAGGGCGCTCTAAAAATATGACTGCCTATGTTCTATCTTAAAGTAAAAACATAATTATATTTATAGAGAACAGATATCTACTTACCTGGCAGATCACTTCAGATAAATACTGTTTTATTAAAAAGTTCAAGTTTGGATAAGATACGATTTCAAACGCGAAGGACTCTATATTAAAAATAATGCACATTACTTTATGATTTTACAGATGCTATTCTACCTTCCTTGCTATTGATATTATATTGATTAGAAGATATGTGGCAAAATAGAGTTATTATCTATTTTGAAAATTAATATTTTCGTTGTTCAATTTTATGACTTAAATCTGCTTGAGTTTATATATCAATATATTTTAGGACTTAATTCTGCTTGGGTTTATTTACGAAATCATCAATGTATTGTAGGATTTTCATTCTGTTTGGGTTTAAATACGAAATTATCAATGTCTTTTGGGACTTTAGTTTAAATTCGAAATTATCAATGTATTTTAGGACTTAATTCTGTTTGAATATAACTTTTGTTTAACGTTTATCGTTCAACGTCGTTTTAACGTTTTGACTGTTAGGCTAAATATCTTTTTTAAATATTTTAATAATGTAAGAAGTTTTTGTTTTACCGTATTCTAGAAGAATTATTTGTTTCGGAAAAAATATTTTAGTCCTGATTTCAAATGTCGATAACTTTTAGATCAGTCTAGATGGTGTAGTGTTTTTACGTCTCCCTTACAGTTTATTATTGAAAATTATATCGTAATTGAATTAATATAATTTCTTCCGTAAGCTCCCGGCCACGACAGCCGCTGAAATGATTCTAATGTTTTACTCGGGTATAAATGTCGGTTAATACCCCTCTCCCGCGCAAAACGAATCGCTGATCTTACCTTCTCACTTCGTGAAAAGTAATGATTTCTCCCGTTCGATTTGCAACTTCTCGCGGTACATCAACCCTTCAATCTTAACGAATTAATATGTCACGTTGTGTCAATTTTTTGTTTCGACAGTGATTAATTCACTGAAGGATCCTTTTAATTGGTTGTGGTAACTTTGGTTCTTTTTAGATGAGGCGTGTTACATTCTGTATGGTTTTAAAATATGACAATGACCGACTACCCTGATTTTAACTACCTTTTCCTACCTTGTTTGCTCGCCAGAACGTTTCCGGTTACTGCAGTCGATGATGAGCTAATACAATGGGACAATTAAATGCAAGTACATGAAATTCTCAATAGACAAATTCAATTCAAGATGCACAAGATTCTAGGGTAATAATTTGACTATAGATTGTTAGTTTTGTGAGTTATTTCTACGAGTAGGTATTTTTGGGAATAGCTAGAGACAAAACATGTGTTGCTTTCGATTGGTCTCCGTCCAAATCCCATCCATCAACGTGACCAGCTCGAGAGCAGCCAAATTGATGGTCCAATCCCAACACCTCCAGAAATTAATTGAATATCGCTCAGCGACAGATGAAATAATGACATGTTTTGCCTCCTGCTGGAGGGTGATGAAGGTAGGATTCCTTTGGATTCTGATATGTGAGTCCTTGTTGGTAAATGATGATGTTGATGATGATGATGATTGATGAAGATTCATCTTATACCGTTAGGTACAAGGGGCTGCTCCGGTTCGGTGGGCATGATAGCCTGATGTCAGGAACCATTTGGGTCACGTGGGTAGCGCGAGGTTTAGGTCGCGTCAACCTCCCCCAAATCGATGATGAGTTAAGCTTCGCCAGCATGCCGAAAGTTAGGAGTCCACTCTACTAACCTCAAACATAAACATATACTGAAGTGGTTTGCATCAGCAACGTCAGGAGTTCGGGAGTCCCGTGAACGCCCCTCTGGTTTACGCTCGTAAGAATAATGATGAATTCAGCTTCAGTTTGTTCGCCTTCGCCTCTGCAGTCACGTTACTCCAAATAGCTCCTGGCTCCAGTCTATACAGCTTCTCGTTCCAGTAGAGGTAATGACACATGTTTATCATATGCGCAATACAGAACATACTTCAAGTCTTTCGTCCACACTCAAAATAGTCATATCAATATTTAATTTGAGCGAGGGCATCCATCCGACATAACGAATGTTTCCGGGACGGGAGATTCTACTCCACTTTAAAGTCATGGACACTCGCTCTATCGTTTGTTACCTTCCGCCCGCTTCAAATACCAAAGAATGGTAGAGAATGATATTCTCGACTTCCGGCGCTAAGGATCAGGGATACTAGAATCATCAGGTCGTGAATCTGAAATCATCCGATCTCCGTCACCTCAAACGGTTTCAGTCAGAGTCAATTCCCAACCTAATTCTGGATGACTTCTCCTCCTATAGTGGGGTAAGTATTTATTGAATTTGACAGGAAGGACGTCAGAAATCGCCGAAACAACTTCATATTCGTCACGATCCCATCGTTCTGTCAGCGAGAAAATCCTCCCCATACGTCAGAAAAGAATAGCGTAGCCATTACCCGCTTTGTTCCTTCGTCTACCAAGCTAACTCAAGTGGGAAAGCCCATTAGCAATCTTCATTCCCTTCGATTGAAACTCCGTGAAAGCGTCCTCTCACCAGCTGAAAATACTCAGAGCAGGAGTCTATCCAGGGTAACCATCTAAGGCTGGTCCTCCAACACCTTCGACAGAAACCGATGCTTTTACGGGAATAACTCAACCACACCAAGAGCAGGGGAAAAGCCGGCGCTGCCCTACTGAAATAGACGCTCCTCTGGTATCCAGGGTTATCGACTTTGCTAACACAAAAGAGTTCCTATTAGGCAAGCCAATTACCAATTTCGATTCCTTCGCTTTTGTCGCTTTGATAGATAGGACAGCCTACGGAAAATTCGTACCCTTCGTCCTCAAGCCAAACTTATGTGGATGAAAAATCCCACTTGACAGAATAGGGAAGCTAGACAGATGTGTTCTCTCGGCGGCTACTTTCTATCCGCTGTGTTAATTCCGCGAATAACTTTGATAATACCAAATATATTGGATGTCCAAGGAGAATACGATAACTTATTGTTAAATAACAGGTATTGAAGCATATAATTAACCGTCCTATTCGTTACCATTCCGCCTATAGGTATCTGATTGCTTCGACTAATAACCGTTCGCCGGACTATAAAAACACCGCATAAATACAATGGTTTGTATTTTATAAATCTTGGACGCTAAAATAACTACTGGAGAATTATTTTATCATTTTAAATTGCAAAAAAAATAGTCTATCTCATAACCCAAATAATGCGCATTGTTCGATAACCTAAAGTGTTCAAACTAACCAAGTTCCCAGGCGGCTTTAACACAATGCGTGATTTATGGCCCCTTCTGCTAAAAGGGCCCGGACTCTATCCTTCTGTTGAAGATTTTAACATAATTACCTATAGTACTCAAGTTAAATACCCTTACTTCAAAATACAATTGAATTATTTTGTTTACCCGTATTGGAGCGAATCTATTTCTCTAAGAAATCCACAGGAAATGAGGGTTAATAATTAGATTATAATAGACTTACCAATTTCATCCCAGTGCAATCCGAATAACTACAAAAAACAAACACAGTCACATGCAGCACAACACCCATGCTGTTAGAAAAATCACACTTTCTACACTAAATGACTTTAGCCGTGTTCGTGTTCCGACGATAAATTCTATGTTGGCGCGCCTCGTAGCTTTTGATCGCCTTAACTATATTACAACGTTGACCGATGCTTGCTATGCTTGACCGTCTCCCAAACCCTGAATCCCTGACCCCCTTGACTCTATTTTACCGCCTTCCAACGCTTTCAAAACCTGACTCCTTGAACCGCTCTTTCCACGCTGACCGTCTCTTAGCTCTCCACAATCTTGAACCGCTCTTTCTAACCACGACTATCGACTTCCTTCTCCCGTTCTTCCACGCCAACTCTCTTAATTATCTCCCCGTCTCCTTGCGCTCCTCAAGCTAGACTCCCTTCCCCACCCCCTTATCTCCTCCCCCAAATCAATTCGGCCTTCTCCATATGGCGACACCTAATTTATGTTCTTTGAATTCTGAAAATTTCGTGTGTTCAAGGACAGAATTGCACTAAAAGGACCACACATAGATTATAAGCTCTGGAACCCGTCACATTAATTTAAATCGTTTCAAAACCAATAAATTGTTACTTCTCAAGTAAACTGTCCAATTCTTTGTTCAAAGGATGAAACTTGACCCTTCCAGTCCAGTGGCGTGTCGGCCCACCAGCATTTTAGCTCGGCTTACGATTATCAACACGGTCTAGGATGTATTAAAAATCTTTTATTTATAAGTTTTATTTTTAAATCTTCTTACAGGATTTTAATTTAACTAAGCAACTTCCAAACTCGTCCTGTTAAAATGTTATTTACCTCGCTATTCATAATTATAATTCGTCTAAATCCTTAGAAAAATTACGTAACTATATTTAACGGCGTATTTCATACTTAGAAAGTCACTTAGTAGCATTGCTCAACCTAGTTGAATTGTTTCTTATTGATCTTGTTAGGGTTTTTTTCTATCCGCCCCCTAAACTGGAAAATCCGCTACTACTGCACTGAACTAAATCTGAGAATTTTGAAGTACCATCACGGAGGTCTCTGACGATACAGTGCATGTTCCTATTTTTTCTCTAGTACCATAAATTTAAGCACTTGCTCTTAGAATAACTTTAAAGCCAACATCTGGAAGTCTCTATCTCGTGAGATCAACTGAAAAATTCTTTCCCACCATAATAAATCAATAAGGTAGGTGCAGTCTGTTTATTCCGAACTTTAATTAGGCTTCCATGATTGGCTGCATCTTAACTTTTGGCGTAGACTAAAAAAAAACGACACGCCCCGGTTCCCTCTAGTTCTCGGCATTTTTTTACTAGATGTCACCACTGGTCACGTTTTGATTGGAGAAACCAGAATTAATTAATTCCTACAATAAACGGAAAAAAAATATCCCAGGGCAAGTTCATCACAATGGCAACATTTTTTTGAGACGCAAATTGAATCTATGACTAACGTAATTTGTCATAATATATGCTCGAAGGACTAGTGACATTAACCAAAAATAAAATAACTTGATATATCCACCCATTGATATATATAACCACCAAGCATTTATTTGTGAAAATATAGAATTAAGAAAAATTTACAAAAATACTTACGTAAAATCGACTCAGGTCATTTTGCTCTTCCGCCCACAAAATATTTATTCCTCTAGGTCAGAGTTTCCCAAAGTGGTCTATATGGACCCCCAGGGGTCGATATCGGCTTGCTGGGGGTCTATCTCAGCGAGAAAAAAATTTGGGGGTCCACGAGATTCAAATGGGGGTACATACGAGCGGACCCCCATTTACCTCAAGTCAACATTTAGGAGTTCCGTAAATGACACAATAGACCTAACACAAATATAATAGACTGAGAAATTACTTATATGATATTTGTATTTACATATTTCGTAAAGATGTTAATTGAGGTATATAAATAGAGTCTACGTTCCTTTTCTCGTCAGAATTAATATATTCAAGCAAAACATTGCACATTGGAAGCCGCGAATTTACTAGTTCCCCAACTTGTTATTGAAAAACGTCCAGGGTAATAATGACGTTCAACATTTAAATGCACTTCACACAAACTTCAAAACTAAGTTTAAGGACATTTTGACTATGGAAATGGAATGTTGAAGAATCGGATATCATGTGACAAAAAGAACTGACCGGAATAAGCACTGACAAAAAACTTAAGGGGCAGTTCTCTAGGGCCAGCTACAGAAAGAAATTCCCGTTGCTTATCCTGCTTCATTTTCATTTGGTGTAATACCTCACAAGGGTGCCCCTGTCTGCACAGTGTAAAGACAGAGGAACTATACCGCCACCCGGTTGTTGGTTGTTATTGGACAGGCAAGGGAAGGGAATCTTTTTACGAAAAAAATAAATAATTATCACATGGGACATTAATAGTTTTAGGAAAATTCAATATTCGGCAGGTAGGGGGATTTTTTTGGCAAGTGGTCTACGGGGCAAAAAAGTTTGGGAAACTCTGCTCTAGGTGCTAAAATCAACAACATATTATTATATTAGTTCATCATTTTGAAGAAGCATGTAGTCCAATCTTAAACATTATTTTTGCCCGGTATCTTTCTGCTCTGTAGATGAGCGATTTTTTCAAAAAAGTTTTCGTCCACTGCGTTCAGGAGTTAAAAGCCCTTTTTGAGGAAAAATCTTTGATACCTCCGACCTTTGACGCAAATCAGTACTCGGTGATTTGATAAATTTTGATAATAAATCCAAATCGAAAGTCAATAAAGAGCTCTAGATGGCTGCCAGAGGTCAGTTGGACAGCTTTGCTACAGAAGGCGATATAGAGAAACGTCTTCAAAAATCGAAAAACCTTAAAACTTTTTTATAAATTTCTCGTTCTCATCTCACATTGATATCCTCATAGAATAAAGATGAACAAAAAAATGTCAAGTGGACTTATTTCGTGATACAAATATTTTGCGAATCGTGCCTTAAATTTCCAATACAAAACCATGATTACGAAATTCAAATGGAACGGAGATCAACGATTTCAGGCGATTTTACGTGAGACAGAGCGCGTGCTAATTGAGCTAGAACCAAAATGTTACAAGTTAGTGGAGACATTTTTTTCTTTCATGTGTTTATTAACTTTAAAGCTTTCTAACAGAAATAGTTATTATTTTTGACTATGATATTATTTTACTTATTATAGTGATATATTTTTCTTCTGTGAATTTTCATCTTCTAACTTAAGTACCAGATTTTTAAATAGTTTTTTTTTACCAATTTCTATTTCATAGTTCAAATAAGTTTCGTAATCTGACGGGGTCCGCGCGACGTCAAACTCTTTTTTGGTCGGTCAGTGAGGTAAATCCCACTAGGGTCGGTATGAAAACAAAAATACCCAATTTAAATATTTGAAAGGTTTCCAAATAAATGATGTGTTTTGAAATAAATAGTAAACCTCAGTAGGTACCCGTGTGAGAGTATGCGCAGCGCTACTTGCCACAAACTTGTCAAACCAACCCGTGCTATCAGAACCTGCCGACCAATCACAGGGCGTTTGAGTGTTTTCGGTTTTAATCGTTTTTAGATGACGATTTATTAATTCTACCTGTAATTACATACATTCGGAATCAGCATTTGTTGATCTACATGAATATATGTTTTTGAAGAAAAATATTTTTCATTCAAGTTCCTTATTGCCAGGGCCGATCCTATGCTAGTGCAATTTGCTAAGGTACCAAGAAGACAAGGAGGCAAGGAGCAGATAATACCTTCAGGCGCCCTTTAGCTCAGGGCCAGCCCTGCATATTGTATCCACATGTGTACCATTCATATGGGTTTATTTCAGACGTTCGTAATACCTACCTAGATTTTGTCGTGGAATTTTCTAAATACCTTCATTTAACAGTGGATTAACAATGGATTGTGATGATTTTAATTATACTTTGCTTAAATGCATTCGCAGTAGGAGTATTCTCAATACACAGGTTGCAGCAGGGTAGGTACATATTGATTCAAGTAGTTTTGTTTGAGAACGGATTAAAACTCCTTTATGAAGTGATATGAAATGATTATTATGTTCATAGTGGTGTTATATTGCAACTATTATGTGCTTAACGCTTATAATATGACCACATTATAATGAAGTTCTCAAAACAAACACATTATGCTTGAAATGCTTTCTGATTTAAATAGAGAGCAAAGGGTTAATCTCTGTTAGTTTTGCACAAGGATTCAGTAAGTTAGTTAATCTGAATAAATATTCAGTAAACGTAGTCAGACAGTACAAATAATTACTCTCGTCTGCAGTGTCTGCACATACGGTATGTTTTTATTTTCCTTTGTTGAAGTGCTTAATGCGATGTCTTCATAATAATTACACTTAACTCACCTATTTTATATTTTTTTGTAATGCTCGTTTTTATAGTAAATACCTAAATGCATTTGACGGGCGAAACAATAGTTTCTAAAATAATAAGTGGGACATAAAAAAATGCTCAATAATATATCTACATCCTCAATAATATATCTACCTATGCACTTCATTCTGACCGTCGCCAATAATCCCATAGTATTTAAAAAAATTCTAAATGCAATTTTTTGCTTGTGTTTTTTTTCTTTATTAGTTAGATATTAAATATTCATCGAATATCATTACAAATCTTATAACTACCCTACATCAACTCTATTAGATAATTTTTGCCCGGAAATCATGAACGGGCATATTTGATTGATGTCTAAAAGGAATGTGTTTTTGAGTTCCTGACAAATTGCATTTTAAACTTTCAAAATAGTAACAGTTTCACCCTTGAGAAAACGAGAAGTTTTTTGAACAGTGCACCTCACGTGGGTGAAAATAATTACAAAAATAGAAGATAACGCGGATGAATGAAAATTTGTATTTTGACAATTTGCCAACGAGACACGGGTTTCTCATTTTGTTGTGATATTGTTTCATGTTCAAAAAGTGCTAAGAGATGAATACAAGTTAAAAATTAAACAGTTATTTAATATTTTATCAAATTAAAGTGAGTGGAAAATACATGGATATTATACAAAACTTACCTTCCGAGGTAGGATGGGATACACACAGCAGATATAATATTACATAATCAAACTCAACAAAAATGTAACTAAAACATCGTTTGCCATTTCATGTAAAAATTAATTCAATTTTATTCCCTTGATTTTGAGCCCGAAATAAATATAATAACTATTACCTACCCACGAGTAAGTAGTTCACGCAAGTGAATTAACTTCTCAAAACTATATTATTATAACATCACCGAAATTTACCTGTCTTTGGAAATTCCTGTCATAACTAATATGAATACATAAAATTGTTTTCTCGGCATGCCCAATTAAACCTCATCATTCAACGATGTACCCAGAGTTCAAAGGCTTCGGATTTCGGTGCAGGTTTAGTTGGGGCTTAGTTAAATCTCTGTTGATTTATCAGCCTGGATTTTGTGTTCATTTTAAGATAATGCAAGGTTAAACTTAAAGCTCGGCTTTAATTATAATCGTGGTCTTATCTGTAATTCCCAATGTAATCTAATCAAATCTTAACTATTTATACAATCCTTCAATTCACCGTACATTGTACAACTGGTACCTACCGTCTTTTTCTCGGGAAATTTAAACTGATTAGAAGTACCAATTTGATATGTTTTCTAATATCTGTGCAAAGAAGTTGTGACATTTTCACACAGATGTCAGGTAGACATATTTACTATTGAATCAATATTGTTTCACTTTTTAGCACACGAGATGTAAATGAAAACATTTCGGGATATTCTCAATAGATGTCGCTATTAGGTAGGTACTTTCGAAAAAATGTTGGTATATTGTATTGAAACCCTTTATAGTTTCGTAGTTTTTAATAAATACTGTGTCTACCTGGTCGAAACACATATAACTTTGACCAATAGTCTACATATAGTTGTAATACATATAACAATGACAGAACTTTTAGGGATGGGTAATAACTTAAGTCTCAATGGCATAAATAAACCACTGACCTAAATGGAATGCGCCGTATATCGTTACCTTACATTCAGACTAAATTAAATTAAATTATAAATATTTTTTTATCTAATTACTTTTCTGCGTGGCGGCCTGGAATGTCGCGTGGTACCGTCGCACGAGATTACGGCGCCAAAAATACGTAACAGCTTTGTCTTCAAACTAATTATAAATACATTTGAAACCAGTTCAAAATTAATTTCAAGAATTTATTTTGTGAACGCAACCATTAGTCTGCACATGCGCGCAAAGTTGAGTTATTTTTAGCGCTGCCAATATTGCTTAGTTGTGCCTGATTCATTGATGGGGTAGCTACACTTAATCTATTTTAAAATCCGAAATTCTTGAACATGGTTAGGTATTGAAGCGTCAGGTATATAAATTAAACTGCAATTAATTAAAAAAAAAAAAAAAAAAAAAAAACAGTCAACGTAATATGGAAATAATAAATGATTTATGAAACACAATTTTTGTTTAAAAAATATATTGATTTTTTTTTAAATAAATATTCCACAGAGTTTTACGACATTTTCTTACTAGTTTGAATAAATATCAAATTAGTACCTAATATAAAAACTTGAAATGTATATACCCTTTCTTCTTCTTTTGTTAAATCGAGCGCATTCTTTTTCGGTAGCCTTGGCGACCCTACTCTAAAGGAAATTAAGATTAAGAGAAAAGAACTACAATTTATAATAAAAAAAAATAACAGTTTTCCTTTAATCATAATTATATGTTATACTTTCGTATCTCATTGTTGGTAAGTGAGTTAGCTAAGAGCTTCACAGATGCACTCGTAGAGGGCAGTGCAAAGAGCTTGCTTGGAAGTCCGCAAGATGGCAGCTATTAGTCAGTAGTCGCTAGGGTCAGTTAGGCTGCTTCAAGACAAACTGACAGACTTCCAGCTCCTAGTTAGGTCGACTATCACTATTGTAATACGCGAAGTATTGAATAAATCCCTGATTTAATAATAAGAACTAATTCTCTAAAATCTCCTTCCACGACGAGTTGGAAAACTGTTTGTGGGAACACAACTGCAGTAATTCAAAATAGAGAAATAATTTAATATGAAATGTATACATTTTTAAAAATTACAATACTACAAGCACATGACCTCAACTAAACCTAATTAGATATTTTTCTGAAATATTTTCTTAAGTGCTCTCCTCACAAGCAATTCTGATCAGAATATCAAATAAAGATATGTTTGGCATTGTAAATTGTTACTTGTGGATGAACCTATAGGCGACAGGCGTGAGTGCTATATTATGGTGAAGTCCCTTGATTCACTTGAAGAGGTTTTTAGTCAGAAATACATCACATGAAGCACAAGGTAAGCACGAAGTACGACACAGCTAATCTCATATTTCCGGGAAATCGCTTGAATGAAACGAACCTTGGACAATGTCAACAATGTCTACATTATAATTATCTAATCTTACGGGGCTAACTACCTTCCGAATCCGTATTTATTTATTTTAGAAAATGTGTGGCATTTTGCATTTCTAAAACTAAATGCTAGTTTTTACATACATATTTAAATAATTAGATATCTATGTGGGATCTTCTACTGATAAAATAATTAATCAATAATAATTCTACTGCAATCATTAATAAATCCCTCAAACTACTTGGACTTCAACGTAAATACCCTTAGAACTCTTTACTGCTCCTTGGTTCGCCCCCATCTTGAATATGCTTGTGTTATTTGGTCTCCTTTTTATGCTGTCCACATTCGACGCATTGAATCTGTTCAACATCGGTTCTTATGAGGGATTGCTAGGAGGCTAGGTTTAGAAAAAGGAAAACACTCATATGATGAAATTGAACTAACTTTAAACCTTTCTCCTTTGGAAGTCCGTCGGAAAAGAAATGACCTCATTTGCTTCTTCAAAATTATAAATGGTATTATTGATTCACCTACTCTACTGCTACTCATTCCCTTCAATATCCCCTCGCAAAGACTCAGAAATAATGAACTGCTCTTCCTCAACCATCATTCGACAAATTATGGATATTATTCACCATTGTCCAGAATGTGTAGACTGGTCAACTCAAGTCAAAACATTAACTTTTTTGGGATAAGTCTGAATGATTTTTGCCAGTCGCTAAACAAGTGACGGAATATTATAAGTGTCCTGTGGTCCTGACCCACGGCGAATTCTTGAATTGATTCGACTTGTCACTTTATTTTCTTATATTATATCTGCCATATGTCTTTGCTTTCATGTACCTTTGTCTACTCCTGTATTTTTCATTTTACTTTATTCGTGTTATTATTTTGTAATTTGGACGATGTCCGTTAATAAATAAATAAATAAATAATGCGGATGTTCGAAGCGAGTTGTGGGCACAGGGTGCTATGAGTGCTACTTACGTTCAATAATTTTCAATTTGTGAGGCGTTAATTGATAACCAACACTTCTGCCACAGTTCGCCCCACGTGGGTCGCCACGTTTGATGACTTAGCAGAGGTGCCCGGGTTCATGGGGGTGAAGTATGTCCAGATCTTGTGCCAGATGCGTCTGCGCACCAGCAGCGTGGCGAGCCGGATCGGGAGAGGCCAGATGAGGGAGACCCATCAACCTGTCCAGCCGGATTTTTTCGACCCAACGCAACGCCTTGCACCGCAGGGGGAGGAATGAGAAATGCGTCATTTAAATCATTATGGTTGATAATAAAAATTATTGCAGTTCGTTATTTATCCAACGCAGTGGTAAATAAAGTACGCAGATCAGATTTGACTAAATGTAATCTTAAGAATGTTCTCCTTTCTAGATTATTAACTGATTTAAATCTGCACGAAGCATTTTCCTGTTAAAATATTAGTCAATCAGAATATACGAAGAACACGTATTCTTTTCCTTATAAATGATATGACGGAATGCGACAATATCAGTATGTCAATATCAATATCAGTGCGGCGGAACACGTGTTCCGCCGTCGTCATAAAACATTCGATGTTAACGGACACTTTGTTAGGAACTCTGTTAATTCATTCGTCAAAGGCCTGCAGTCCCGTTTTTAACAAGAAAACGAATGATTTGACCAGATTTTGAATAAATTGACAGTAATTCTAATGAGTAAGTTTTATCCGTGTACTATCAGTAATAGTACCTATAATGTCGTTTTAATTAGTATTATAGTTGCAGATAAATTAATTAAAGTATTTTTTTTTAAATCGACCCGTAAAAACCTATTTTTTTAAAAATACAATTATTATAGAGGTTTTAATAAAATTATTTTTTGGTTTGACTGAGGATTGAACCTTCCTCCCCGGGGACTAGAGTCAACCGCGCTAACAACGTAGTCAAATACCGATTCGGTAGAACCGACATTTATTTCATAGGTATATTAACTGCCATAATTTCATCCAATTTCAAAGAAATACGTATATGTCCGGGTGCAATGTATTGTCATCCACAACAAGTCTATCTGCAGAGATTCAGCTCGATCGGATGCCGGGAAGTGGTTCAATTTCCACTCTAAATTTAAATAAATGTATTTAAAAATAATTCATGAATTTATCCTGTCCAGTTCGTTAATATCTTTATTTTATTTGTACTGAATAAAAGTGATTTCACTAATTTGATTATACAAATTTAAAACTGTCGAACTTTTTTAGTCGGAAAAGGTAAATAATATTATTTTGACTTTATTGATAACGGTGTGCACCATGCAGTAAACCGATGTACTACCTGTTCAAACCGTTTCCTCCAATAAGTACCTAATCATAATATGACAAATATTTAATCTTTTACACTACCTACTTACCATTAAAGTAGGTACATCACACGTAAGAATGATTTTTATTAGCCAAACGAAGAGGTGATTTTTTTTTTAATTCCGACTCTTTTGGAAAAACAACAACATTTGGGTCAAGCTTGGTGACTTTGCTTTCGGTAACTTTGCTTTCAGGTATCTAAAAAACACTATCAAACTAATAACAAAAGTGCATAAAAGAGGAAATGTCTATTTTTGACATATCACTCCTATATATATGTACATGAACAATTATTGCAAAATATTGAAAAATCTTATTTCTGATTTTTCATTTGCTTAAAAAATTTGGATAGATAAATATCTCCAATTCTACACATTGCCACAAAATAAACAATAGAAGTTTACGTAATAATGTTTGCAGCTGAAATTATCTCGATTTTGCCTGAAGTTTAACAATAATGGTCAATATCAAATAAGGACATTTTTTAACAAGTCCGTTGAACTGATTCAAGACCGCTAAAAACACTCCGATTTTACATTAATAGTGAACAAATATGTATTTTGCATTTGTTGTAAATCCCATCTATAAAAATTATGCACATATTCGGGATTCTTCCATCACGCGTCTAATTTGGAAAATTAAATAATATTGCTCTCTTTTTGAAAAAAAAATCACCCAAATGTAGTTTCATGGTTGAGGAATGTTTTTCAAAACCCGCTAAAAACTCAATCTAAGTGTTATATATTTGCTGATTTCGAGAGGCATTGACTTCTACAGTAAAATTTCGACAAAGCCTGCTACAAATAATCTGAAAAACATACTAAAAAAAACTCATCTAAACAAGCTATTCGCTGGAGAATTTTTTTTTAAATTAAGCTCGGCTGGGCGTAAAACCAAATAAAACAAAACCAGCGGAAAATTTTAAAAACATATTTATATTTGTGTGCATTAAACATAATGTTTAATCGATACAGATAACAAAAGAAAGTGCACAATGTGCCTGCCGCTAAAACTCAAGAACGAGTTCCGGTACGATCAAGGGAGTTGGTTCGGTAGCCCTCTATCTAAATTCCATGAAGAAGGTTCCCGTTATTACCTGAAGATCTTGCTTTTGAAGATATAAGAGCTGGAAGTTCCGAGATATTATATTCGAGAGCATTCCACAACATTCCAGAACATCCCGGAACCATCTGGAATGTTGTGGAATGTTCGGGAATAGTCTGGAAAGTTTGAGAACCTCCCGGTACATCCCAGATCATAATGAACTAAAAACGGGATTTCTAAACGGGAACTAAAAAAGGCAGTTTCATGATAAACTTTTAGTAAATTTATAATCCCGATAATATGTACATTGGTTTTAAATAGTTGAAAACAAAGTCACTATCCGCGTCTGTCTGTTAGTGCGCCTAGTTCTTCTAAATTATGCAACGGAGATTGATAGGGTTTTCACTTTCATTTATAGAATTTCTTCCGTAAGGTTTATATTAATTTAATAAATCCATAATATATTTATATAAAGTATAAAAAAGTCGACCAACGCCAGGCATACGTCAGCTAGTTGGGTAGTAAAAAAAATCTTTTCAAAAAAGTTTTCCTTATTAATAATTTTTCTATTCTTACCAAAACAGTGGCGAATAGCGATTTTCTAAAAAAACCGAAATTTTCAAAAAAAAAATTGAAATAAAGCACATTAGGAATGAGCAGTAACAATTGGTTTTAAACTTAACTACAATAAATAAAAACAAGCATTTAAAAATCATCCACGCACATAATTGTACTTCATAAAAAAACTCTCCTGAAAATTTTTGAAATTATATTTAGCGGATTTTGATGAAACGGTCCTTAATTAGTCAAATAACTCATAAAGCCAACAAAATATTACCAAGCATTTACTCTTATACTATTTTTTTATTTTTTTTATTTAATATTTGAAAAAAATATTTTTTACATAGATAAGTATAAAGGATATAAACAAGATATAAAACAATAGAAATTTAAGTAGCCTTTCCTCACCATAAAGAGACAATGCTCTTGTGTTTGGTGAGGGAATTCTAGTTCAATTATGTACATGTTAGTATTAAGGTAAATAAATTATTAAGAAACAACACAAGATTTAAACAATATTACTTCTAGATGTAATTAGTGAACGTATTTTGGACTTATAATAGTTTAAGGAAATTTTTTAATTTAAGGTGAAAATTCTGAATTTTTTCGATATTTTTTAAATTTAATGGAAGGTTATTAAAATAAATTATGCCTAGATAAAGATAAGTATTTTGAATGAGCTTAGTGTTAAATTTTGGGACTATATACTATACTATTTGTTATCTTACACTATATTTACTATTACTATAATTGAATTAATTACTCTTTAAACTGAGCAAACCTGCGACTTACTGGTGACTTAACAACAAATAATGAAAAAATGTTCTCATATGTAATATATTTAAGCTGATTTATAAATTATCGCTGATGTTTATCTAATCGTGCGACGATTATGTATTTAATAGCAAAAATAATATCTCATAAACATACCGGTCACAAAGACCTAGATAAGACAGCGATTTCCAAACCGTGGGTTTTTACCTTCTCGACTATATCGATTATCTTCAGTGTAATATAAAAAAAATGCCTAGAGACACACCAGTTTTGGTAGTTAGTTAAAAGCTTATAAGCCTAAGTTGTAAGTCACTAGTTATAAATTTTAGCTGTAAGTAGATAGTAGTACTTTCTTTGATCTTTTATATATTTTAAAAATTATATACTTCTTATCTTCTTTTAAATTCTATAGTCCTTGTTATTTTTTACATTCTATACCCTTTAATTTTTATTCTTTTAAATTATTCTACATTTCATACTAGATATATTCTTTAAAATTATTTTAATGTACTTTATATAACCACTGTAACTCGCACACTAAAATGTCGTCTGTTTATTTTTTTCTAATTTTCTTACTTAGTAGTAGTAGTTCTTACCTAGTTACTTTTTTTTTTTTTTTGGAAATTATATTTATTTAAAATCTATACTCCTTATTTTCTTTTATATTGTATGCGTTTTATATACCATTTTTAATTCTTCTATATTTCATATCTGATAAATTATATTTAATTTACTTTATATACTATCGATCATCACGACACGGGCATGTGCCTAAGCATGGTGGTAAAAAATCTCAATGACTGTAATAAACAATTCAGGAAAAAAAGAAAAATTTGAAAACCATAATTTTTTTAAGTAAATTAGGTTGGTGAGGTGACTTTGCTATAGAAATAATCAATTTATTTTTATTATTAAGGTGTGTTGCATTAAAAAAAAGGGAGACACAATAATAAATTTCAGCGATTCGAAAGATCATTCGATAATTTTTTTCAATTATATCCATCATTCCGATATTTTTTCGATTATATCCATCAATCGGATACTTTTTTCGATAATATCCTTCATTCTGAATTTTCTTTTCGATTATATACATCATTCCGACAATTTTTCGATTATATCCATAATTCCTATATGTATGTAAATATCATCATTAAGTGGATAATAATTATGTAACAAAAATCTGTACCTATCCACTGACGCTTATTCGTAGCTATAAAGATAACATAGAACGTGATAATTATAAAACAATCTACTGACAATAAATTATTGACAGAATAAACATTACTCATTAATGATGACATTACTTAGTTTTATCAGAGATTAACTTTGTGGTAAAATATGCCCAAACTTTATTTTTGGCCAGATATTTGAAAATGAACCAAGAGTTAATAGAATATATTGTATTTCATGTTTACGATTAATATCGATATTGGTACCTACCACAATATAACTATAGAAGTGATTAGTGAAAAAATTATGTAGTTTTCTTTGGTTTGATAAAATGATAAAACATATTTTCTTTCCATATTTCTTTCTCAAACGAACAAATATAAAAAATAATACTAATAATGATAATAAATTCAAATTCCATATTCCTGTAATATTCAAAATTCTGTTAATGAAAAAATACACAGATTTAGGAAACGAAATAAAAAGAATTTGGCATTCTCAGACTATAAAAATGTTACCATTCGTTATTTCGGCTACTGGCATTATAACTAGCTCTCTCATTAAAAATTTAGGCGTATTAGATCTGTCAAAGAATTTATATACAAAAATGCAAAAACACTAATTTTATAAACATGTAGGATTACGAAAGATTTTTTAAATATTTATATTGAGAGATCAGTAGGATTTATAGGTCCAGTTAGGAGTTCTACCGAGCCGAACCCTCTGATATGAAAATATATGGAATCGGTGAATTATTTTCCCATTTGATCTCTGGTGAGTTGACGTGTTATTCTTATATTGTTTTGTATTTATTATGCTTACATAATGCACTTTCATAATGTGGATTGACTAGATTGTCAAAAAGTGTGTGGAAGGGTTTAGTTTTTCCTGTGGGGAAAATTTAATCCGGACATAAAGTGGGAAAAAAATTTGGATAACCAAGAGCCCTGTAATTATTACCTAATGAAAGTTTAGTGATAGCGAACTGATTCATAAATAATTTATTATGTTACCTACTTTTTTTAAATTCATCTATTTGAATTTCTATTTTGTTTTCGGTAATAAATGAATTCAAATCTTGTAAGTGGAAATTAATCCACTTTCCGACATCCTATCGAGCTAAAACTCGGCATATAGACTAGTTGTCGACGACAGTGCATTTCATTTTGTTGGCAATCACGTACACAATCGCTGATATCAGATGATATTATAACAGTTAGTATAAATATCAATTCTAACCAATCGGGATTTGGCTCAATTGTTAGCGCGGTTGACTCCAATCCCTGGAGGGGAAGGTTCACTTCTCAATAAACTATAAAAAAAATATATATTTTAGTTTTAAAAGAGATTTTAAAAGTTCTCAGCAGTTAAGAGCCAGTCCCTGGGGAGGAAGGTTGAATCCTCAGTAAAACAAAAAAAAATAATACGTTATAAATTATATAAATTTTTTTAGTAAAAAACTTTGTTTTTTACGGATTGTTTTTTTTTATCTTATGAAATTGAAAAAAAAATTGAACAGTTTGAGAAGCTTTCCACCAGAAGATGGCATTACTTCCTATTGCAATCAGAGACATTTTTTCAGTTTACCGTAGTTCATTGTCCATGCAACATCTCTAAAAAAAAATTTTTTAAATTCTCTCAGTGAATAATAAATTATATATTTTATTTAACTTTCATGTAAATAAATTGATGAAAATCATTATTTGTTAAACATAAAGTGGAAAACTTTCAGTGATTTGAACATGTTTTGCAATGACGTGATTTCCTAGCTAATCAAAGGTGGAGTATATTTTAAATATTTAACTATTATACTACGTTTATAGATAAAGGCTTATAGATAGTATAAAAGTGTATTTGCTTTACTATAAATTGACAATAAACTTAATATTGTATAAAATATATAACTTTCATTAAAAAAAACCACATATATGAAATAGTTACGTAAATTGCACATTTTTATTTTAAATTGTATACAATAAAGTCGCTATCCGCGACTGTCTGTTTGTGTGCTTGGTTCTAATAAACTACGAGTATGTAACGGATTTTGATTTTTTTAAATTTCCTCTGAGAAGAAGATTTTCATTTAGAAAATTTCTTTTCTTTTAAAGAGTTTATGTATATGATATATGCATATTATATTTATAGAAAGTAGAGAAAACTAAGTTTAAACCTTCACACCAATAACAATGGCTGCCAAGTGAAAAACAAGTTTAATTTTAACGAAATCTCTAACTTTAAATAGTATAAAACAAAGTCGCTATCCGCGTCTTTAGAACGTAGAGAAAAGTCGATGTTTTGTGATGAAGTCGATAAAAATATATTTGGGCGCTTACATTGCTAACGCTGGTTAAACGTTATGAGATATATCAAAATAATTTAATAAGGAATTGTACATCTTAAAGAGGCATACAGAAATGTCTGCCTAGTTAAATGTTTATCTCCTAAGGATAAACCTAGCAACGCCGGGTACATGTCAGCTAATGTTTAATAAATTGATTATGTTATGTTCTAAATAAATAAGTACATATTTATATATTATTGAAACCATAGACATATGAATATTAGTAGACCTGCCCTAAGTGATTAAAAGCGTATTATCCCCACTCCCCATACCGGTTCCATTGAGCCGGCTGGGCTCGCGTATGGCCTCAAATGAAATTTGAAAACGTGACGTCATCATTCTTGTGCGAACTGTGGTCGAGGCATCATCGGTTCATTTTACTAAATAACACGGCAAAATTTTGACTTGTACTATGAAAACTGGTAAAAATAGATGTGAAAAAAGAAAATAAACCCAATTGTCGTATTACATTCCATATATAAGCATTATTTTACTTTATTTTAAGCATATTCACATCGTATAATATGAATCAGTTGTTACTATCACATCGAGAAACGTCTGGACGCGAAACACAAAGCTGGTTGGTTGCTGGGAAGTAAATTATGAACATTTATAAAAGTGTCTTAACTAAATACTCTGAAACTAACTACGACTCTGAAAATAGAAGCTGCCTTACTTTGCCGAATTTGGACTTCGCAAATTTGTTCATAACGTGGCGAGTAATTTGGGCTCCCATGTAAAAATGTCTATTCATTCAAAGCAGATTTTACTTTTAAGAAGTAAATGGTGATATTATAATGCGAGATGCCTATTTACTGTCAGATTGATTTATTGACGAATCACAATAAATCAAATAGTCAGCTTCACTCCCTTCGTTCTTCAACAGTTGATTTTACCCCTCGCCCATATCTTCTCGTCTATTAATTCCTATGTCTGTGATTGAAACATAATAATTATAGTGCCAAATATCACAAATTGGAGTCGATTTTATAATAAAATAGGATGTACGACTGTACATGTACTTTTTAAAGTGTCTGCTCAGAAAATTCTCATTTCTGAGCACAAACTGCCTCCTGTTTTATATTATGTTTTAGTTTTAATATTCGTGTTTTGTCCTGTCCTGCTGTTATTGTTATTCTAAGTTTTGTCATCACTTTGTATAAACAGTGTATTTAGTGTTATAATATTAGATCTGTATTGGGTAAGGCACACTGTAGGAATAATTTTAAGAACCACTAATACTGAATTACCATTTTTTTAAGTTTGTTATACGAGTAGTTAAGCGCACTTGAAGTGAAATGACACTAAACTGCGCTATATAAATGCCATGTTATTATTATTATTATTATTACTCGTAGTGGAAACTAATACGTCAGCGCAGCGTGGTTTATTGCCACAATATTGCTGGTTTACCGTGTTGTACTCGTGATTGCCACCAATTGTTGATAGAATACATGGTCATCAAAAAAAAATCCATTCGCCGAGCATTAACTCGATGTCGGGAAGTGGGTTAGTTTCCACTACCAAGATTTGTTCACGAAAAGAAAAGTGAAATTTCAATGGATGTATTTCATTAAAAATAGGCTAATCTAGAAATATACCATATTTTTATAGATAGTATTTAAGGCGATGCACTACGTCGTGTAATATTTTAAATCGAGCCGCTATCAATAACACCCCTTACGTAGATGGCGGTAAGGTTTAAATTCCCGCTTAACACCATACGCCTGTTTTGATTTATGCAAGAAAAAAACATGGCCAAAAAGTGCCTTTTATTTTATTTTGTGGATGTTCAGACATAAATATTTAATTTTTTTCCGATCATTTTATAAATAACTTAATTCGCCACATTATACAATAAAATCTTAATCGAAAATGGGTTCGTAAGTAGGAGATTTTGAACTTTAAATCAGTTTTTATAGGCTTTATACATTATTTTTTTCTGGGCTTATAAAAAGACTTATCTAAAAAATTCTCGATTATTTCAAAGACCAAAATGTATTCTACTCGCAGTATTTAATTAAAGCATCTGAAACATTTCTAGGCGACCAAATTTTCAAACCAAAAACACATGATTTTGCATTACTACGTATGGCATCGCCTTAAGGTACACATGTCAGATGATTAAATATTTGTTACAATGTGGGTTGATAAACGTGACGTATTAAAATAACTTGTTCTAATGTAGTTTTCCAAATGAGTAACCTTCATTAGATTAATTCAGGCTCATTTACAATTTGCCCATTGGCAACGAATGATCACCAACTTATTCGAATTATTTAACCTACGAGTTAAATGAGATTTTATCATCGGGCATATTTTTTTTCTCTTTTTTTAAGACAGTCCCGTCACGAATAACCTAATAATAGGTAATTGAAAAATATTGTGCAATGATGGAGGAGCTAGGAGAAGAATTGAACCCACAAATTATTTAATGACCGATCAGCTCAAATAAATTGTAAAAATACTTATTATGTACCTACCAAAGTAAGTAAAAACCTTGGATAGATTCCTCTCTCTATATTTACAAACGGATTGTAATCTTTAGTGCACACGTCACGTCAGGAAGGAATGCGGTCCTTGTTCTTCAGATATTTCAATCAAAGGTGCCCCAAAGAACTAGTAATCCTTTCGGCACCGTTGCATAGTCGGGATACACGACAAACGCGAGCACTACATTTGTACACGGTTGAAATTTGTCTCCTGGAAACGGGTCGTTTCTCCAACTCGTTCTTGAGTTTAACAGCTCGGCTGTGGATCGGCTTCTGTATTTACATCCTTCTATAACATGTTCACTCCTTTCTCTCTTCAAAAATACCCACCACACAGCATACCCAAAGATGACATAAGCTTTGATTTCTTTAAGGCTCGGCTTGTGGCTCCCTGTTATTAGGCACAATAGCTCCCATTTTCTGATAATATAAACATGAACAAGAACGCCCTTAAATGTAATATTTTGTAAAATTTTATTCATTTTTCATATACGTATTACAATAAAAATAAATAAATGCTAAGAAAATCACACTTCAAAACACAATATTATTTCTCAGTATGTATTAACGATAGGCGCGTACTAGACAGACAAGCGTAGTCATTATTTGAGGAGCCAGTTTATCAATCTATAACACCATTTCGGCTGGACTGGCTGCTGCCCAGTGCGTTAGGACTGAGGCAACTGCATACGTTTTAGCTAGTCGTACTGGCTGCCTGCAGCCACGGCTGCTTGCGACATCGCCATGTATCGACTAGCTCCAGCAGAAGGCGATCTTTGGCTGCCTATTGCTCTAGCTTGATTACATTTTCATACAAATTTGAAGATCATGTGGCTCTCTAATGCGTTCTCATCATAATATCTAATCATTTTTAACTGTTTTTAGGAACCTCTGCTCGGCACAAAGCCCCAAACGGCCACCATAGTCTCCGGCAGCCAGGGCACCCTGAAGATGGGCGGGTCTGCCGTCGAGAGGCCGGCCCCTGCGTCTGGAGACATCATCACTCAGCTGGTGGGCGAGAAGGGCTGGTGGCAACTAAGGACGACGATGATCGTCTTCCTAACGAAGATACCAGCTGCATGGTTTATGGCCTGTATTATCTTCACAGCCCCGGCGCCTTGGGAGGGGCAGTACGAGTGCCAGCTATCAGGTTAGTTGTAAGAAGATACCTATATTTTTTTAAATATCCTCACAAAAGGTATCGAGGAATCCCTCTCATTATAGTTGTTTTTGAAGTGTACATATTCATCGATGATAGCACTAAATGTAAATTATCGTACATATTTATTAATATGTATTTATTATAATAATTTATTTAATTTAATTTATCCTTGGTATTTAATTAATTATTTAATTTCATTATTCAAACATATCCTGTAGAAATATTATACAACCATTCGAACTACTAATAGCTTATTGTCGCAATTTATTATGTACATACTCGTGCAATATTATCAGCTCTGATTTATTCCAACTGAATAGAATAACTCCATGTACTTACCACCTACCACCTACTTATTAATCGAAATGTAATAATATTATTTTTTATTTTACTACATCCATATTCATAAATTTATTTACATTTACTGTGTATCTAATTTAGTAACTGCTATATTAAACTATTAAAACATTATCTATACTTTTGTTATCATACTACATAAATTTGTTTATTTCTTACTTTATAAATTAAAACTTTATTTTCTTTACCTTATGTATACTGTAATGGCACTACTCCCCAATTCAAACACGAGAAACGTTTTTCTCTATTGAATTGGGTTGGTTATTATAGATAGGTATTAATAACAATTGTGTATTATTTTTATTTATATTATTACCTCCACTGAAGTGTTCAAGCTTGTTCTATCTATCGGAAGGGTGTTTTCATAGGAAATAGAAGTAGGTAAATCTTATAAGAGGGAGAAAACACAAAAGCCGGCACGTCGTATTTATCACAAATTATGTCGACAGGGGAAAAACAACAGATTGTCAGTTCAAAATTAAAATTGAAGTAACAATACCGTCTAATGGTACTGTGTGTCTGTCACATTTAACCCTGATGGTAGCTGAGGGCACATCGTGTACAGAAAACCAATTCGTACGAATCGGTATTTACACGCTGACTTGAATCACCACCCGGCGCAGAAAAGAGGACTTATTCATACGTTGGTCACCCGAGCAATCAGAATAGGCAAAGAACTAAAAGTGGGATCAGAACTTATAAAGCAAACCGATGCATTAGAGTGGAACTATTTCCCCGCAAAACAGTTAAGGCAAATCATAAGAACCAAATCCACCACAAACGAAGATAGAATTGAACAAGAGACAAAAAGCTACGCTTTCTTGCCTTATGTTCACAATGTGACGGACAGAATTGCCAAGATACTAAGGAAAGGAAGTATCAAGACTGTCTTCGAAACCACGACAAAAATACAAGACTTATCTGCAGACTGCAAAAGACCAAGTTTCCTCTATTTTTTTATGATTCTAGCCAAAAACCAGTAAAAACTAAATACATATTTTTTTAAATTTTGGCGATGAGGGTTTTTTTCATCTTAGAGAAAGAAAGGGTCGAGAAAACGGTCTTAAGCGGAAAATAACAAATACCGCGTCCATTTGTTGAACACGTGAAATGCCGCTAGATCTTTATTCATCAGGTACCTTCCTTTGAAATACAAGTAGAATAAGCACAGCATTCTCAGATTACAGACACAAATTACAGCTTACAAATCATTCATAAACATAAGGAAATCTATGAAAGATTTGCCTTTGTTTGCAAAAAAATTATAGTTTTGCAGAAAGATCAACACCCCTGACCTGAAGCGTGCCGTCGATAAGTAACACAATTGTTTATTCAAATACAATCGAAAGCCTCCATTGTAAATTAGAGATTTTGTGTACCATCTCTTACCGACGACAGTGCAATAAATTAGCATCAGTACTCGAAATTATCTACTTAACATTGCCTTACTTTTTCGCCTCAGTAATGGAATTCCCAGACTTGTTAAAAGTTCTGTTATCGTTTTACGTAGGTACCAAATTATATTAACACCACATTTAATTGTATTGATACTTCAACTTACTTCCTTTATTCCGAGGAATAAAATAATAATAAGTAAGTGCTCAATTAATGTTTAGAATAAAACTCACCAGTTGTGTGCACTTCAATCATTCTGAACATCGCGGTAAGATAGTTTAATAGAAATTGCAATAGTATCAGAGTGATAAGTACCTACCCACAGTAGTCACAGTATCGACCAACTTTCAGAATCGAAACGTTTGTTTGTTTCATTTAGTGATTAAATCTGGATAGCCCGGAAATCTCAACCTTGCTTCTCTCCATCTCCCACCCCGCTATTCGCTTGCTTCATACTCATTCTCAAAAATATCCTAGAAACAATTCCTGAGATTAGCTGAATTTAGAACTGGCAAAGCTTAATGCTAAATCACTATTTTGATTAATCTTTATAACGAATCGGTGTACATTATGAATACCAAAAATATGCTTTAGATAAATTGAAGGTTTTCCTATTAGAATACAAATAAAATTACAAATTACTCAATAAAAAATATAAATGTAAACTACTAAAATGCGTAAACGAAACAACTTTTGAAAATGCAGTATTATAGCTAAGATTATCTGTGACAGTTTCACTTGATTCACTTTTTTGCTTTCTTATAAAATTATTTACAAAATAAATAAACACCAGTTTTGTGCTTGAAATCTAACGTTTCTAGACTCCGTTTGTCAAGCGATTTGAATGCCTATTACCTAAAATATAAGGTATACCAAGAATATACACATTTTTGGGTTGTAGCTTCCTCTTATATTAATATTTTTTTCACAGATGGATCTCCTGCTAATATCTCGCAGCATCCCAGCAAGATCACAGCGGACGGATCATTCGCCCCGGACCGCTGTCTCATATACACTTCCAATATAATTAACCTCACACAGACAACAGAAGAAAAACTAAAGTCCTTCCTAGTAACTAGCCTTAATCCTTTAATTGCTGATAAACCCACCATTCCCTGTGAACAGTTTTCTTTTAATCTGGACTACAGGACTACACTTATAACGCAGGTATGTGATATCATTTATGATTTAAAATTCTTTTGGCGAATAGATTTTTTATGATTGACTTCTTTACTCATAAACGCGGTGTAAATATTAAGCGAGTGAGAAACTAAACTTTTAACTTGTAGTCGGTATATTTAAACCGGGCGAAATTCCGGTTTTTACTATACCAATGCTAAGGGCCGGTCCGGAACCAAACGGCGCTTGGTGCCATTAAAATCCACAATTGTAAGGAATTATCAGCGCCTTCACTGCTTGGCTCCTTTGCGCCTTGGCAAGTCGACGCTCTGAGGGGACTGCTTCAATTGATTTTTTATACGTCTGATATCAAAAAATCTTCAATATACGAATAATATTTACCTACTTACTTCTACTATTAGTTATTGCTGCTATATTAGTAGTAATAATAGGTCGTACGTGACGTCACCGTTCTAGTATCATCTATCTTAACCATAGAAGCCTAATCTATTTTAGAGGTACATAAAGCCGTAACATACGTCTCAGAGGCGTACATATATAAATTACAGCATGTAGGCCAAAATATACCTACTTATGCCCTATATTTGCCCTATGGGAAGTTAAGGTTGGTATATAAACTAATTATAAAACACATTTTTATCAATGATAACTACCATTACAGGTATTTCTTACAAAGAAACAAAACATAATGCTTATATTAAAACAAAAAATCAGCTACCGTAAAATCAACTTGAACATATGTTTTTTTTTTAAATGATATAATATTTTTTTAACATTAATTACTTATTCTTAGGGCAAACATAAAAGTTATCATACTTTTATTTACTATATATAATTTTAAAGCAATCTACACAAACATCAACTTACAACGAAAAAATGAACGAAAGTAAAAACAAATAAACTTAGTTAAAAGTTACACAAAGCCTAAACACACGTCTCGCAGGCGTACTATACCTCAAAAAGTCAAAAGGACTTACCTTATTGACAAGGTACCATCGGCAAGTTCCCGTCGGCCACTGAGTTCGCTAAAGAGCACGAGGCGCTAGCTTCAACCGTTAGAGAGAGAAAGAAAATTTTAGATTGCGTGTACGCCTCGCAGACGTAGATAAGGCTTCTAGGGTTAAATTTATTGAACGACGGATTAATCCTCCATTTACAGTAACAATTTTTTAGTTTGAACAATCATAACATTTAGGAAGAAAAGTATTCATTAAAGTAATGTACTAAAGTAATGTTACAAATAGTAATAAATAAATATATTTACTGTTTCAAAAATTTCTTTCGTTTTTGCTAGGATAGGATATTTTGTCGTGTAGTATATTAAATTAGTGGAGACAAAAATGAACGAAATAACTTAATTTGAAAAATCAAAATAAAAATATATGTTTTTCAGTTTGACCTGGTGTGTACTAAGGCTATATTGGTGGCCATCACACAATGCTTCCATCTGTTGGGAGTTCTCATCGGAGGGGTCATCGCAACAGAGGCTATGGAAACGTAAGAATATATTATTTTGACAGTTAAACATTAAAAAATTTGATTAAGTTCTACTATTTTGCGCATAGCACAAATGTTGCCTGGCAGTCATTTCGATCGTTGAAGCTATAATCAAGTTGAAGCTATAATCAAATTGAAGCTATAATCAAATTGAAGCTATAGTCAAATTGAAGCTATAATCAAATTGAAGCTATAATCAAATTGAAGCTATAATAAAATTGAAGCTATAATCAAATTGAAGCTATAGTCAAATTGAAGCTATAGTCAAATTGAAGCTATTAAAATACTAGTGAAAGGCGTCGTTTGATAATGGCTTCAAAAAGGTTGTCACGAACCAAGCATTGCTATAAGCAAACAAGTTCAAAGAACTACAAAAAAAACATAACAAGAACCCTTAAAAATTTAACAATAATATTAGAGGACAGATGGGAAAGTCGGAGATGGCGGGCAAAATGAATAATCGGAGTAATATCGAACCCGCTTAAGGTATGACAGGGATAAACATAATTTCTATCGATGCGTCAGTCGGTCCCGATTAATCGGCTTTTAGGTAGTTTGTAGATTAGGAGGCATATGTTGTATTTGTACAATTTTCTTATTTTCAAGAGTTTCATTTCTTGATATAGTTTTTTTGTGGGAGTGTCCGGGTTATAATTGAAGAGTTTTTTGATAACTTTGTTCTGTATTGTTTGTAAAACATTTGGGTATGTGTATGCGTCAGTCGGTCCCGATTAATCGGCTTTTAATCGAGCGGTGGTTAGAACACCTGCAGTGACTTAAAAAATGAATAATCGGAGCAATATTGAACCCGTTAAAGGTATGACAGGGATAAACATAATTTTTATCGATGCGTCAGTCGGTCCCGATTAATCGGCTTTTAATCAAGCAGTGGTTAGAACAAGTTCAGTGACTTAAAAATTATTTCTGGTAAAGACGGATATATCATGGTAAGTACCTTTGTTTGCACTGATTGGGATAAACTTTTTGTGAAATGTATGATTTGCGTGGTTACTATACATATAAAATAAATTAAAAGGGATATTCTTAGTTTGGAGCAATAATTTGTATTTTGTGAGTGGATAGGTGTCATGGTGGACAAAATGGCGACGGGCAAAATGAGTACTAGCCCCATCGAAACTATGAACAAAGTCGATAACTGGAGACTATTTCTGCAAAGAAAAATGTTTCATTTGATAAGCCTGGACCATAGACATTCAAATTAATAGATGAACCATCAGGAAAGGGGAAACAAACCAGCTTGCGCGGAGTTAAAGAACCTTACAGTATACAGACAACTCGCAGTGTAATATCACTATTCGGTCCTAGAAAATAAAATTTGCTTTAATTACTAGTCCATTTTACAATGGCTTACAAATTCTTAGCTACTTAAAAACGTAACTTCATACACTGATGAACTATATTTAGATTTGAGGCGAAAAAATAGGTTTCCTGTTTTTGACCTCCAACTCTCCCAACGCTCTAACTAAAACTACCGATTCCGATCTATGCGCACCGCTTATCGCGTTATATTAGTGAAACAAGTTTCGATGAGATATTAGTAAGCAGTAGCACCTCTTATTATAGCTCTATGACCACATATCCCAATTAGATAAACTAAAGTTCGGATAGCCAGGCGGCCTTAATGGCACTGGAAAGTAACCGATGCGACTCCAGACTGGTGATGGAATGCAGGACTATCCTTATAGAACTGGCGACCATCAATAAAGTAACCCTGCTCTGGGTACCAGGACATAAAGGTATTGAGGGCAACGAGCGGGCTGACGAACTAGCAAGGAAAGGGGCGAAAGCACCACTTGCGGGATCCGAGCCGGCCGTAGGAGTAGCAGCTTGCCACACCAAACTACATATCAAGAGGTGGGTCAAATCCCAACACTGGAAGGAATGGAAGTAGGCACCCGGAATGAGGCAATCTAAAGTACTCATAAACGGACCGGACCCTAACCGAACCAGGCAACTACTCGATATGGACAGAAACTCACTGAGGGAACTGGTAGGACTATTAACGGGACACTGCCATCTCAGGAGACACGTGCAACTGTTGGGAGTGAAAAACACCAACATCTGTAGGAAATGTGAAGAGGAGGAAGAGACTCCAATTCACCTATGGTGCCAATGTCCCGCTCTGCTGGGAATAAGGCTCAGATACCTGGGAAGACACAGTGTAGAACCAGAAGACATTGCCACATATCCAATGACAGCCCTGGTGACCTTCATAAAAGGGACCGGGTTACTCGCAAGGGAATGAGGTAAAATGGGAGATAGTACAATGGACCTATGGCCTAAGTGCTCGCGGGGAACGTAAATAAACCGCCTCCGACTTAAAAAAAAAAAAAAAAACTAAAGTTCGGGCTGGTTTTCCAAAATTTAATATTTTGTTACATTATTTAGTTAGACACTTTTACAAATGTGTTAATTTACCCACCGAACTCAATTTTTACGTCACTACCCCAGGCGTCAGATTTCTGTGCAGAAAAGTCCCACAATGGACAGCGCTACAAACCTTTGCCTTAATTTTGTGAAATTTTCTTTTCTGCGCAAGGCAGGGTTGTTTCAATGTGCGCTTTTCAGTGGTCAATATACGACTGATATCGTAGTTTATTTAAAGCTTTCCCTCGGACCCTCTTGTTGCCAAAAATATGGTCATGTCGTTTGCCAGCATCTCGTCGAAATGACACCCAGATTTCATGTCAGGACAAGTATCGAAAAGTAGCTGCCCCTTCCACATTATCACCTTGAAATATTGTTTTAAAGCACGCGTTGATAAAAATCTAAATTAAAATCCACAATCAAATATTGATTGAATCAAAACATTTCTCAAATATATGACATAGATAACTTTATATAATGGTAATGATTATTATTGTGTAACTATTTATCTTTAAGTAGGTAACTAAATGAATTTTCACAACTTTTGATTATTATCGAGCGACAAAATGTGACATTATCTCTTAATAACTTCGAGATCTTTTAAAATTTCCTTATTTTCCAGGATTCGTTTTTCATTATATGATAAAGAATTATATTTTTATTTCCGAGAATTCTAAAATCGTCTTATTGCTTAATATCTGCACACGGTGAATTGCGAAATAATTCCAATCAATAGTATAATTTTATTAACAAAATTTCATAAAGTTGCAAAACATGATGTTTTAAGAATATCATATGTTTTTGTCAGTACCGCAAAGAGCCGCAAAACGGGTCTGGTCGCCAAACACGGCTAAAGCCATTTCAACCCACTTTTGCGAGGATGATACTGAAAATATCTACCACTCTGTAACGTGCCGCAAATATAATATATACTTATTATTATTTTTAATGAATAAATTTTAAAATACCACAAATTACTCAATTAAAAATTACTTGCGTAAGCTAGGATTTCAGTCCGCGACATCCTTATTCGTAGCCACGGATCGTAACCACTCAACCACGGAGGCTATCACGGAGCTGGACCAAATTTCGTTAAAAATATGAATCACATAAATTAATAAAACAATTTGAATTTAATCATTATTTTTTTTTGTTTGACTGCATACATTTATTTGTAAAATATCTTTCCGTCGACCATCGAAATGCCCATTTCCAAGAATGTGTTGCAAGTCATCATATTCTATCTGTCCTCCCTTAAAATAATTATACAAAATTTTAATTTTTTTCACTTCTATTCCGCATTTTTCGTGCCTACCTATGTTTGTTATTTTTTCTTATTCTTATTATTTGTCTGATTTCTTTTTTTTTATTACAGAATTAACTCTTATAATTTTTATTATTAAATCAAATCACCAACCTTAAAAAAATATATTGATTTTATTTAAACTTCATAAAGGTATGGGGTAGCTAAGAAATCCTGTAGGCAATAAAACAATTCTTCATTCCATCAAATCTAAACAGCAGTAAATAGTAAGTTAGTTTCCTTCCTCCTATCAACTCCACTCCTTGATCATCTCAAAATTTTACCCAGTATTGGGAATTTGTATTCACACGCATCCCCAAAGATGAAAGATACACAGCCTACATGCCCTTTTATTAACTCTATCAATGTAAAACATAATTTAAAGCTGAAAATATTCTACACAAATATTTTGGGATTTTTTTTTTACTGTATTAATAAATTCGAAGAATTATTTTTTTAGTAACTAATTAGGAACGAAGCGAAAAGAATATAGTCTGATTTTAAGTAGATATTAGCGTATTCCAAAAAGGCTTGCAAGATGTATTTAAGAGGCAGTATGAGGGGGAGGGGGGAGCGCAAGTGGAAAAACCGGGGACCTTTGTTAAAATGGTGACCGGATAAATCGACAAAATGATAATTCATCACAATTTTTAAAAGTTATATAAAGTCATGAAACAATAACTTTATTAACTGGGTTAAGTAGGTTAGGTTTAATTTTTTTTTCATTGTTTCTAATGACTTTATATCAATTTTTAAAGGTGTGTTGAATTGTCACTGTGTTGAGTTATCATGGAACCGTTAAAATACATGTCTAAAGGTGTTCTACCATCTGAGAAAAATCCAACTTGTGTGGAATTACTTCAGACATTGGGTGATTTTTTTCCTTTCATTGACTGATATTTTGCAATATTAAGCAATAATCAAATTAATGCGAGAAACAACTACATGAAATGGAGCACAGAGCCTTTATTATGAATAATACTACCCAGTGGATATATTTATTGTCTAATGGTTTAAATAATAATCAACACAATTTTTTCTTAGCTGTGTCACTTCGAATAGTTTAGGTAAATTGTTATTATTTAGATGATTGAATTAGAACAATCATATTCCAGCTGCAGACCCCGTCGCGTGATGATGCTGGGCCTGATCCTACAGATCGTGGTTGGCATAGCAACAGGCTATATGCCGCTTTTTTGGCTGCACGTGGCCTCTCGATGCGCAGTGGCGGCCTGTTGCGCGCTCACCTTTACTTCGGGGGCTGTCATCAGTAAGTTACAAATGAGTACAGTAATTTTAAGACCGAAAACCTTTTGAAATTTACTAACTCCTCAGGCCTCGGGTGTATTTTCTCAGAAGGTCGGAGTATTTCCGCTTTGCAATACAATTCAAATAATTGTAATGATTCTGAAAACATTAAAATTAAAAAAAACTGTTTTGAAATATGCTTAAAATTTTATTAGAAATAAACATATTTTTGACTTTGAGCAGCTCACTTTAAGGTTTTTGTAACAAAAATTACTGGTGACAAAACAAATATAAAAACACACCCATTTTACTAGGAAAATGTTTAACAAACGTTATTGTCACATCACTTTTTTGTGGTTTCATATAAAATAATTCATAAAAAATTCACGAAGTTTTTTTCAAATTGCGGTCAGAACGTTTGGTTTCATAAAAGTGCATATTTTAATTCTTGTGTGGTTAATTTCTAGGTTTGAATACAAAGTGTGATGTTTTTTTCAACACCGTCTATATCATATTTCTCACCACAACAGTAAGGAAGACAACGATTTCTGTGAGGTCATATGAGTTGTTTCCAAAAGCGAACAAATTAGCCTGAGGGTTTAATGAACAAATAAGAATGATTTTAATTGTTTCTAATCTACCTGTAATAATATCTTTGCATTAATCAGATATAAGCCGTTTCCAAAAAGGCGGAAATATGAAAGAAGTCCGGAAGACTCTAAAATTTACCTTGCAAAAATTTGAAAACTCCTTAACCCTTCAGGTTTTTAAATATATTTACCAACAAGTCCCAACAACAGTGTGAATTTTCTTGGAATTTTGGAATGCTACCGAGGTATCTAAAATGTGCTAAATATTACTTATTTTTAAGTTGTCGTTAAAAAAAATACTATTTTAGAAACTAGAAAAAATTATCTTTGAAATTCTTTGCATTTGAAAAATACATTGATCATTCTAAACAATATTTTTTTAATATCAAACATAAAAATGTTAACAAAAAAACTTACCAGGAAATTTTGAGTCGGATAAATAAAAAAAAACAAGAAAAATAACAAGAACATAAATTAAAAAATACAGCGATTTGGCTGGTATTTTTGCTCGGCAGAAGGAATAATTTTTAAATACAGCTGATGCGCCATTTCAAACAGAAATTCTAATAATAATATCATGATAGAAAACTGGTGATCCTTTGACGGGAAGGCCCGGATACACAACTGTAGTCACAATACTAAAATTGATTTCAGGAAATTTATTTTGCTATTTTGACTGCTATTAACTAGTCGAGCTATTCGGCTTGGCGCGTTGAGCGACTTATGGACCTAATCATTAGTTTGAAATGCGTTACATTATTAGAATGTTAATCAAGTCACAAATAACCTAGTTAATCAACTTTAAAGTTGTTCGAAATTCAATACGAGAAAACAATCATTTTAATATTGAAATGCAATTTTAGAAAAGTACTTAGACAGTTGGTTACAATTTTAAAACTTATTTTGGATTGGAGCTATATCCAACATTAGTGCGAACATGAGTGAATTTTTGTTGTTTCGGTATTTTTGGCAGAATTATGGTTTCCATGAGATAGGTTTCTTAAAAATATTATTGCCATTTTAATGATAGATTGACCGATGGTTCGTCAGACTGGAAGCTCTTCCGCTAGAACGGGGTTTTCTGCGCAAAACGTCCTGCCAGAAGAATACCTACCGCGAATCTTGCTGACAGTACGTGATTTGTATGGAAATTTATCTTGGTCCTGCCGGAAGAGTACCGCGAATCCTGCTGGCAGTACGTGATTTGTATGGAAATTTATCTTGGTCCTTCCAGAAGTACTGTGACCTTGAGTGAGATCTTGAATGTGCGTGCTGACTGAAGGTCCGTCGAACTAGGCAACTATTTTCTAGGCAGTATGAAGAAAAATAAGTTCTCTTTATTTCCATTAGAAAATAAACCTTGTGTTACATAGGATAACGGAGCTATAAATAAAAATAAAATGCGTTCTTCCGGAAGTACTCAAGGCTCAGCGGGCAGGACGCCGGGCAATCTGTTGTTAATTTGATTTGTTAAATCTTCCTCGTTTCAGTGGCAGACATATGGGGTGGGAGATATAAAACCATGGTCAGCGCTAATTTCGAAAACATGTGGGCCATTGGAGTCATCCTGCTGCCGGCAATCGGATACTTCACAGAGACCTGGGCACAGATATACATCACCATCAGCTTGCCGCTAACCGTAGTTATTATGATCTTTTGGTGGTGAGACATGTGATTATTTTATGACAATGCTCTACTGGCATCTGTTTTTTTCCTCTTCATGTAATCCAGGCCTCTTCAATAAAAGTTTTGTACGCACAAAACTGAAATATTTCAAGAAAGGCATACTCATACAATATTGTATCAGTGACTAAATCCAATATTGTATTTGTATACTTTTCTTGAAAGAGTTGAGTTTGAATACGGACAAAACTATTTATTCATATCATATTGCGTATATACGGGGGCAACACATAATTCATCTTAAGGCGATGCACTACGTAGTAATGCAAAATCATGTGTTTTTGTTTTGAAAATTTGGTCGCCTAGAAATGTTTCAGATGCTTTAATTAAATACTGCGAGTAGAATACATCTTGGCCTTTAAAATAATCGAGTATATTTTAGATATGTCTTTTTATAAGCCCAGAAAAAAATAATGTATAATGCCAATGAAAACTGATTTAAAGTTCAAAATCTCCTACTTACGAACCCATTTTCGGTTATGATTTCATTGTATAATGTGGCAAATTAAGTTATTTATAAAATGATCGGAAAAAAATTTAATATTTATTCCTGAACATCGACAAAATAAAATAAAAGGCACTTTTTGGCCATGTTTTTTTCTTGCATAAATCAAAACAGGCGGATGGTGTTAAGCGGGAATTTAAACCTTATCGCCATCTACGCAAGGGCTGTTATTGATGGCGGTTCGATTTAAAATATTGCACGTCGTAGTGCATCACCTTAATATTTTAAAACATTACTTGCAAAAGGTGTTTTGACTTAAATAATTAAATTAGCGCCATCTATGAAAGAGTATTCTTGAAGGCGGAAAATGTATATTTTGCACTGATCCCTAAACGATGAAATATGAATAATCTAATACCATTAATTTTCAGGTGGATTCCAGACCCTCCTCGATGGCACTTAGAAAGGAGCGATGTTAAAACGGCGCAAGAAATTCTCGAGAATGCTGTCATAGTAAATAATAACGGAACGGTCATTCCAGATAATTTACATGACTTACTCAAAATAGAGGCCCACGAACTAATAGGGTAAGACATACCGAATACTAATTTCATGTTATCAAGTACCTACCTACTAAAGTAGTTATAATTTTAAGAGTTCAAAGCATAATTTCACAGTACCTACTTAATTGTGATATTTGATTAATATGAATACTTACTAAATGAACTCTAAAATTGTCCAAAGAAGCAAAGGCCTTTTTATAGGCCTTATACATTATTTTATTCTGGGCTTATAAAAAGACTTATCTAAAAAATACTCGATTATTTCAAAGACCAAGATGTATTCTACTCGCAGTATTTAATTAAAGTATCTGAAACATTTCTAGGCGACCAAATTTTCAAACCAAAAATACATGATTTTGCATTATTACGTAGTGCATCGCCTTAAAACACTTTTCTTTAAAATTCTATAAAATAAGTATATAGGACATAGGTAGGTACTTGTCTAAATTCTTTACCCAATCAGTTCCATTAACATATTTGAGTTCTTTCAACCAGATTTTACGCACGACTCTCTTACAAATAATCAAAATAAGTGTGTTTGATGATTAAATTAATATTTCCAGAAAGAAAGCTGTGGTCAGCAAATCTGAGTGGCGCCATCTCTTATCAATGAAGGGAGCCTGGTGGAGGCTACTTTTCGTGCTGACTTCTTGGAGTCTTATGTTTACATGTTACTATGGCTGCTTGCTGAATATCAGAGGCTTTGGAAGAAAGTATCTATACGTCAATACAGCTATTGCAGGTTAGTCAGTTATCATAGCTTTTCAAAAATTTCATTTATTTTTGCGAATGTGTAGGTAAGAGTACAAAAATCCAACCGCTCCCCACTGTCTCGAGCTAGTGATACTATGGGTTCCATGAGATATTACATCAAAATGACAATTAAACACACATTTTAAAAGCGATATATTCATTAAAAGTGATGAAACAAAAACCAGGTTAAATTGTTACCTACATCACTTTTTGTAGGTGTGTTGAACTGTCATTTTGATGATGTACCCGGTCACCGACACTATGGCATGCCCAATGAGGGTATGCCATGAGTTATGAGGCTAAAGGGAGTGGGGAGAGGAAGGAGACGGGGTAGAGGAAGGTAGTTAGGTATGTCAAAACCCATTCACACTCATTACTTAGATACATAGTTTTATATTTATAAATATTTTTTAACTTTTGCTATCCTCTTCTGTACATTTTATTAATATAAAGTGTGTTTATAAATGTTCCTTAATTAATAGTGGAGTCAACCACGCTAAGAACCCCGCCAAATGCCGATTGGGCGAGAGCGTAATATATTTCGTATATTAATTGCTGTTATGTCATCCGATTTCAGAGAAATGCGTATATGTCCACGTGTAAGTGCGTGATTGCCACATAAAATTGATAGAATGCATTGTTATCGATAACGAGTCTATCTGCCAAGTTTCAGCACGATCGTATGCCGGGCAGTGGGTTCATTTCTGCTTCCAAGATTTGAATTCATTCATTTCTGAAAACCAAGTTAAATTCAAATAGATATATTTAAAAATAAAACCCATTTCGAGCAATTTTTCGTATCTGAATGGTGGTTGTCACCGGGGAGATACTGGGAGTATCTTTTTACCTAAGAACGCTATCTGAACTATACAGAAAAAATCTTTTTGTGACTCACTAACTCTCAAACATTGTCATGAAATTTTTTGTATTGTATAAAATTTTGCTTTGTTATTTCCATAATATGTCATGGAGCTTTGAAATTTTCAAATTATGATGTTACTACAAAACGTTACGCAAGATCGCAAAATATTGCTTTTGGAATCTTATATATTTTTATTTGTTCTATCAAGGATTAAAGAATTGTTCTTGTTTCTTGACATTGTATCTTTTTTACGTTAAAATTTTTAACAATTAATTAATTGAATTTTTATTAGCCTGTATTGAGGTTAATAATTTTACAAAATAACACAAAGATTAAATATTGAATGTTTCTACCGTTCCAAATGTTGATAATTTTACTGTAAAAAAACATAATAAAATATTAATTTAAAAAGAACCAGAGAGAAGAAAAAAAAGAATTACATTATAAAAGGGTGACAAAATATACAGTTTCTCCGCAGGGGTTCTGGGCTAAACAACTTAGCCTTGGCGTACAGTACTTACTTCATTCTCATAGATGCATTGTCTCGTACCTACCCTTCTGTTATCAGTATTATCAGATAGTAGTTAGTAAATAAAATTAAGAGTTTGACGTTTGCTTATTTTGATTTTAATTTCAGGTCTGGCTGAACTGCTTGGAGGACTATTGGGTTTTTTAATCCTGATGAAAACCAAACATAAATGGACTTGTGTCGGTGTTCTAACCGGCTTTACCGGAATACTCAACTGCACAATATGGTTCTTTCCGACACACGGTAAGGGAATAATGATTAAACATACTAATTTCGGTTGTCAGTGCGTGGTGGGTGATTTAAAATTGAATTCCTCCATAATACTAAAAATCATTCAAGTTCAATGAACTATTAATTTTAAAAAATTGGAACTGATGTATAACTTATAAATCATATCAGACAAGCGATAAAATAGGTACCAAAAATATTTTTTTATCCATTTTTTAAAACGTGTATTTCTTTCACTTAAATGTTTGACAGAAGCGATAGGTGTCGTTTGCATTTCGGTTGCATGTGCGTTTAATATTCATGTTCAATGAACTCAAATTTGTTGTGAGCGTCATTTTCAAAATTGGAACTGGGCGCGACGAATAATTCAGACGAGCGATAATATTATTCGATGAGGAAGGAGATCCATTTACAACTGTATTACTAATGAGGGTATCTAAAATGAAAGAAAGACTGGTATAAGCGTAACGATCATAAGAAATGCCTGGTTAAATGGTTTAAACAAGTCAAATTGGTGAATGGAGGAAGGAAAAAAGGAATTTGAATTGAGATAAGTGTCTAAAATCATTATTGATGTGAGAAAAATAACCGTAAAGTTGTAAATGTGAGTTTTGTGGTGTATCAAATGCAATTTTTTGAATTGAGATAAGTTTCTAAAATCATTATTGATGTGAGTAAAATAACCGCAAAGTTGTAGATGTGAGTTTTGTGGTGTATCAAATGCCAAAACTAATTACAAAATATATTTGGTGTAGTGAAAAACAATAATCCATTCATCGGCAATCAAAAACATCAAAGTCAAAGTTTCCTGTATACAACTACTTGAAATAAAATTGCACCATTTTATTTCAAGTAGTTAGTAATAACATTATTTATAAAATTTGTCGCCTGTTGCAGTTGACGGCAGCCACTTTCTGTACGATCTGATGGTCATAGCTATGATCAACAAGGTGGGCATTAGCGCATCTCTCTGTGTGCTTACTACTTGCACGGCGGAACTATTCCCTCTGCCTCACAAGAAGAGAGTGGTGTATGCGTCTACAGTGTGTGCCAGAATTATCTTCATGACGGCTCCTCTTATTGGATTTACAGTAAGCAAATTTTTTTGAAATTATATTGTGTCATTTCAATGCGCTTGTATGTAATCTAAAAAAAACACTTTCTGAGATACAAACTAATAATAAATTAGTTTGTAATTTGAACTGGCAGTTCCTGCAATCCCTTGTAAAGTCGAAGCTCGAAACTACACCGTCCTTAATATGGAAGTTACGACTGAAATTTTTTTTTCTTAAATTATTTACTCAATCAATTGTTGCAATAATTAGAACTCTGTGCAGATAGAAAAATAACAGGAGTCCACTTTTGAAAGAAACGCTTATCCCCCAATATCCATAAGAAATAATATGTATTTGTACAGCAACAATATAGTATTTGACCACTCTCTTTAAAACATACAAACACGAAAAAATCAGAGCTAAAAGTTCATAAATTAAAACTAATAATTACCTAATACACAAATTCTTCCACATAAAACTGATCATTTGTGACTCACAGACATATAAAATTCATAATTTTCTGTTTTTTTGTGTGTTTCCAGAATATCTTTGGCGACGGAGTATCATTATCATCTTTTGGAGTCCTAACGGTCATCAGTGGCACGGCTACCATGTTCTTGAACCCCCTCAAGGTTCAACTAAGAGAAAATCCTAGTACCAATGTATGGACAGTGAAAATAGATCCCAACGAACAAACTAAAATGTGAAATATTTTATTTATTGCATATTTTTAAACTTTAACCTCAGTATTATCTTAAAAAGTTAATTTTTCTTTTATTATAAAATGTTATGTTTGTCTGTTTTCAGATAGTGTAATTCTAATAAGATATAACTATGTACTTATTTCTCTGTGATTGTGAAACATACTTATCTTATCATAACACAATATGTAAGGGTTATATTTCGCTACTGAGTAGTCAACTGTATATGTATTTATATTGTGTCCTTTCATAAACGAAGTAAAATAATCTGTGATAAAGTGGTGTGTAGATTTCTAAGATATTCTAAGGATGCGTATAAACACGCGAGCCGAACTGACGAGCTGAACGACGACTCGTGGGAAAGGAATGAAGCAACTGCAAATGGCGCGAAATGCCGGTTGCGGGTGCTTCGTACCTTTCGCGTAATTTGTGCGTTTTTTCTCGTGTCCATATGCAGCATAATATAACAATTATGTACCTATGTACTTACTAAATTGTGCCTATGAATCATTCTTTAGATACAAATATATATTTTTAATTAGTAGACAAAATTTTGTATAGAGTAATGTTATAAAGATCTTTTATTTATGTAAGAAAATAAGTAATATTGAATAAATAAGTGTAAATAATTTAATCTCTGTTTTTCCTAACGCATACCTTCAACTTTGGAAACATTTTGTGTAATTAACTTCAAATTGATGGAAGAAATGGTACATTTTAGTAGAAGATGCCGCACCGCATGGCTTTGAAACATTTGCTTTTTATCTTCAGTTTAAAGGGTTAAATAAGCAAGGAAACAAATAATTTTACATAATTTTTTTTCACACATTATTTTTTATTGTTGAGTGTAAGGTAGAAATGATGTGTACCTACTGTAAATGGTTTATATGTAGCGTTTAGTGAACCCCCCCTAGAAGAATCTGTGCAGAGATGTTCAAGTGTTTTAGTTATGTAGATATGTATAGCTATACCAAAACTAAAATTATTTATAATAATTAATTTATTTCTTCATGTTCTCCATAAAGAGGTTATACGCCAATATACTACGGAGAAGATCGCAAATTAATTTGAGGTACATGTAAGTATAAAAAGGTCACAGGGGCAGTTTTACTATTTTGTAATATGCGTCAAAAGATAATTGCTGAATCTGTAAGTGAAATTGAAAATGTTAATGATCAGTGCAGAATCAATGTCGGAGGAAGCCCCGGCTAGGTGATACACGTTGGGGACACAAGAGAGGTACAGGTGTAAGTGGAAAAAGTTGTTTGTGAAAGCTCATACAATCACCCACTGGTACACAAACATACCACAAGATTTAAAGAAGGAAATGGCCTAAACACTCCTCGAATACTAAATAAATATGGAAGCCGTACTCTTTAATATATAATTCCAGTGATTTTTAATAAAATCAATAAAAATTTTAAATTTGAAAAAAATGAGAGACTATGCCCTAAAATGGTAAAGCTATGGTTAATGAATGAAAATTTTATGTATCCTTGAATTTTTTTAATGTATCTGCCTACATATCTTGTTTTTAGTAGAATGTTTAATTGGTAGAACCTACAGATAAGCTGCCATATGACAGCTTTGTGGGACTACCCTAAATTTGTACAAATTGTTTTCACTTGCTTAATAAATTTAAAAAAAAAAATTATGGAGGACTTAGCTAGCAGTGGTTTGAAGTCGCGACGTCTGCGTGAGAATCCAATGCATTTACACACTTGGCTACTAGCCGGTTAAGCTGATTCATTAAACCTTCCCTTCACCCACACCACATACCAACCCCAAGAAGACCATGGAAAAAGTGTCTTTGTGAGAGTTGATACTAATATTCCAATCCCTTTGCTCTTGTCACTTAGGTACCTACTCCAGTTGAGAATGTGATAGTTCCACAGAGCTCCGAGATTATTTAGAAATTGGGACTAATAAAGTCTTTTTTTTTATATGTATGTAGGTAATCTACACATTAAAAAATATATATATTTCCAAGTGCAAAATAATATTTTGGGTCACTTTACGGCTTAAATGGCCCTGTTCATAGGCCCGAGCTTGTATGTAAATATATTTCTAGTTTATTCTGACTACTTTTTTGTTCCATCCCTGTAAGCTCTATAAAAAAAATTAAGCAGCCCCTCCCTAGCATGTACGCTGGCGATGCCCTTGTGTCTTACATCACAAACCTCTGTTTTCTGGCATTTATTTTAAAAGTGTCTGTCAATGTGTTAGTACATATCTTTGTCCAGATTGTATAATTAAAAAAAAACCAAAACAGGTGGTATAATTAAATGAAATATTAAGGGTACAGTTTGATGAAGACCTTATTATTATTAAGGATATATTAATTATGACACCTAACATTTTTCTTATGATTAAATTCCTTATATGTTGACTGATTTGGAAATTCTGATCAGATTTTGAACAAAGTCACATTTTTTTTTACTACATGATTATAATTTGGTAGGTGTGAAACTTATAAGTATGTATGTACTATTTTTCAGGGAAGAGAATTTTTTTGTTATGTAAGTTTTTTTATTGTTTAATTGATATAAATATTTTTCTACCCAAAAAACATAATTTAAATGTTAAGTCTATAATCATTAGAAAACCATTAATTTTAACATGCTCAAAATAATTTCAATTTTAATACTAAAAGATTTGATTTAATTTAAAAGAAAAATAATTTGAAAATCATCAAATGATTAAATATTGCAATGGCCATAGTTTTAGAATATTGTAAGATAATTTAATAAATAATAATGATAGCAAATAGATTGGTAAAAAGAAATATATTGCACATCAAGTTCGTAAAAATAATAATAATTTGTAGTAAGGAGATCGATGAGTTACATTATTTCAAACTAAAAAGTATTGGTTAATTTTATTTAGTCATTGATTTTTACGCATTTAAAAATTGGTTCTAATAATGCTGTTTCACAACCAAAAAAAATCAGTGTTTCCAAAATAAAACAAAACAAAAATATTTTGACAAATATAAATATAAAACAACAGTTACTTCAAGGAATGTGAATTGAACATTTTAAATTTCATAAATAACTAGTAGATACATAGTTTCTATGGCTTTGCTCAAGTATTATGCCTCTTTTTAGATTTTTTTTCTTCATTTTGTCTTAATTTTAGGTAGAAAAAATGTCATAAACTGAAAATATTTACTAACCAGAAATTTCAGACAAAAAAAACTCCAAATTTCATGATGCTATAACCTCACTGTTTGAAAGTTTTTTCAGCATCAGACAAAATAAAAACATATTTTCCACAACATAATTAAGACATGTGGTTTAAAAGTCAGGGAAAAAACAGTTACTTTATTTCTTCAAGTTTTTGATAAAAATTAAAATTAAAAAATTGATGGGCGAATAAATAAATAAGGGTGGGTTGTTTCACAGATTTTGAAAAATTCATCAAATTTAAACATTCATTTTCAGGTTCTGTGAAAGTACTGTTATTATATCATTATAGGCTAGTTGCCTGAAATCTTTCAGAGAACTTGAAAATTATCTTTGAAATTTGAAGAATTGTTCAAATTCTCTGAAATAACCCGTCCTAAAGTAAATCGAACAAGGTGAACAAATTAATTCAATAGAATCTTGTATGGTGATGAGAATTGCAGGCTTAAATTATTTAAAAAAAAATATTGGTCATTTACAATATATAGATGCAACAAATAACAGTCGTGACTTTCTAAACTATATAATACAGTATAACCCTTGCATAAGGTTTGCACATAAGAAGTTTTGTTTTCAGTCGCTTGAAAACTGAAATTGATAAAATGGCCTAATTTGGGACAACTTTAATAAGTAATACATTATCTATAAGGTTTTCCCACACAATCTTGAAAACTGAAATTGATAAAATTGCCTAATTTGGGACAACTTTAATAAGTAATACATTATCTATAAGGTTTTCCCACACAATCTTGAAAACTGAAATTGATATAATGGCCTAATTTGGGACAACTTTAATAAGTAATAAATTATCTATAAGGTTTTTCCACACAATCTTCAAAACTGAAATTGATAAAATGGCCTTATTTGGGACAACTTTAATAAGTAATACATTATCTATAAGGTTTTCCAACACAATCATGAAAACTGAAATTGATAAAATGGCCTAATTTGGAACAACCCTAATAAGTAATACATTATCTAGAAGGTTTTCCCACACAATTTTTACAGTTCCTAGAAAAACTTTATATAAAGGTTTCACTGTACATGTTACCTATTTAGTTGCAAATATGGCATATTTATAACAGCACGCAAACATATTGTATTATTGTAACACTTCAACAATATAAAGCCACTTAAATTTAAATCTTTGTACTGTACAAACAGATGATTTTTCTAAAAATAAATGGTCGATAAAGATTCATTGATAATATTATATTTTTCTATTTCGGTCAGCTTTTTCGTTATCTTACGATTACAATGGTACATAAATCAGAAATTTGCTTAGGCTTAGGATTTCCTTATACAGTTTTTTCTTTGTTCAACTTTTCACGAAGTTTACACAAACTTTTGCAGTTTTGTAGCAATGTAAAAAATATTAGGCAGTAGAAAAAAATATTTAATTTAACTTTTGTCAATCACTATCGAAAATATATTTGAGGAAAGAGACAAGAATTTATGAAAATGGTAAAATCTGGCAGAAAAACACGTTGATCATTTCCAACAATAAAAATGGAGTTTTTAAAAACTTCATGAACATCAAAAAATTTGCAACCACAATAAAACAATTGATCTTGGCCAACAATGAAAAAAGGGACTTTGTAATGTTGAAAAAAATAAGATATTATAAAAAATCCATAAAATAATATTTGAACAATGAAATTAAATAAAATTTAAAATTTTTACATATCATTAGATAGTATAGAATCCATTCATATGCTTTCTGATAAATTAGAACAAAGTTAGCCGTACCGTTGTTAGCTCCACTGTAACCTCTCCCTCTTGCCCATAAACGAGGCATAAAACAAAAAGAGAGATTACAAACCATCTCTCAGTGGCCTCAGCAAAAAAGGTCTGTCGTTAAAAGAAAACTTCAAATCTCTGTTCAAACGATTATTTCGCGTCACTCAATTCATAATTCACATCTAGTTTCCGTAACATTAATTCATTTAGGCCACTGAAGAGAAAAACCAATAGAAATGTGATGCGACGTGTCTGTGTGCCCGAAGTAAACTCAATAATTTTTCTTTACTTCAGACAGATTAACCATTTTCAAATATCAAACAAAAAAGAAAACTAGGGTTCCATACAAATTTGAATGGAAACAATTTTCCATTTAACCCAATAACCCAGCGCTCTGCCTCACTTACTCTTGCCTGACGAAGATTTTGACAAGAAATTTCTTGTGTTATTTTTTATCATATGGTCTGGAGCCTAAGATTTGAAAGGTCTTATACGTATAGTATGCATATTGACGACATTATTTTTCTTTCAAATTGGTTCAGATCACACTTCTAGTGATTTTTCTGTTCGGTGTCATTTAGGCACATTTGCCATAATATAAATTCTTTCTACTCTTTGGAACAACAATCCTAATACATCTAATCTCTACTTCTCAATCCAATAACAGTAGAATAAAGACAAACATTTTCTATACAAATCTTTAGTGCATTTCAGTAATAACATGTGATGATTCATTTACCATTAACTGATTCTAAGATTAACACTTTTAAGTACAACAACTCCACTATTTCAACATTCATTAAGTCCAAATTTTAAGAAAAAAATTGACACCATGTTAGACACTCGATATTAGATACCATTAATTTATATTTACTACGCAGGAGATTATTTTGTAATTAATTCAACAATAAAAATAAAAATTATTCATCCTCAATAATATTGGTTACTTAGGCTCTATTTTACAACCCGAGGATAATTTGCTCTCATTCTAATCTAAGATAAAAAATAATAATATATCAACTATGACTCTTTCAACTTAGTGTTGATTTAATAATATCAGAAAAAAATACACAATCTAAAAAGATGTAAATTATTTAAACTAACAAATAGGTATACGACCAGTGTTATAAATAAATAAAAAAAACTTTGTTAATATCATTAATGTCAGAATATTAATTTAGTAGCAGGAAGCTAATTACAGAAATTAAGATTATTAACATTTTTTTTTACAAATAAGTTTAAGAATATTTTTATAACAAAAAAATACATTTAAAGAATGTTGAAGATTATAAATATGTAACTTCACCACCAAAACGAAGTCAAAATGAAGTCATTCCCAAATTTCGTGATATATTTTTGAAAAAAACTTCAGTGGTGATTTGAAAATCTACTACATAAAAGATGATGGATGACCTCAGTAATGTACCTTCAATATGATATTGTTTTATAAAATCTGTTTCTAGCTATACAATAAAATAGTTAACAACACTAAAAATAATGTAAGTATGAAAAACTAAGAAAAAAGGAAGTGAGAAAAATGGAATAGTAAAAAATACTGATAAAAAAAACCAAACTCAATAATAATTAATATAATTATAATTTACAATATATTATTTAATTTGGAATAAATCTCAAAAAACTAATTGGTTATAAATATTTTTGTAGAATTATTGATATTCTAAGGGGAAAAGTTTGTCTCTAGTAAAAAAATATTATGTAATTCTATACAACATCTATGGGATGCAGGGAATTCTTCTTGGCTGGTGGCAGACCAATGATTGCCACTTTGCCGTCGGCCAAAGCCACCAGCAAGTGAGTGTTGTGAGGAGTTATTAGCACGTGTTCTATGGGCACGTGTAACGGAACGTCATAAACTGGCTTCAGACTGAAAAATATAAAAACATGATTTATTTCCTGTTGAGACAGATGGAGTTTAGAAACGCAGCTGCTCGAGGATGTCTCCAAGAGGATCGCAGAACACTTTTGAGCATGTAAACTTGGCCATCCAGACAAATAGGCAATGAACGCCTAGTTACGACTTTATCGAGCACGCCTAGTTACGGAGGCAATTGAAATTTACAAAACTGCATAAATATTAATAGGGATGAAAGGATAAGTTTAATAGTTCTTGGTATCTGGTATGAGACGCAACATCAAAACATAAAGCGGAAAACCTCAGTAAGACGATTAACGCTTGCAAAACGGTATTACTTTCATAGATAAACACACACTTCACCACAATTTACACATCTGCCCTAATGATGGGAACTGTAACACTGTCCAAAAAATTTAACTAACCCCCTAGCTACAAATTATTTTCAAATTTGACGTAAAAAATTTCAGACTCGATTTACTTTAAAACAATAATAATATTATTGGACAATTTTTATAGCGCCGCTTCTGTGAGTTATCACCTCAGGGGCGCTTGAGCTTAAATCAAAAAAGTTATAACACTTATTATTATTATTATTATTATGTAATGAGCAGGCAGCATTCTGCTGATGCGCTCATATCCGGTTTCACAACAAGTTTGACAGCAATTGAGTGTTTTAAGTTTGAACTAAGTAACACTTGAACTACTTGTTTCTGGACACCGTGTATAGTATAATATGAATAAGATATTTCATTCTTTACCTGTGGGTGGTGGAAATTGTGATATCGCCTCCATCGTCAGCAATCAGGAGACAGTCTCCGATAGTATTTAGGGCGGTGACTCGGCCACATACATTCCTACTGGATCTCCACGCTCCATTTAGCGTAAAAACGTGAACTGAATTGTATATCTAAAAACCAAGAACATTTTCTCCAATGATTCAAGAATAATTATCAAACAAAATTATTGAAAAAAGATTGTGAAAATCTCTTATAAAGTTTTACATGGTGAGAATATCTGGAAACCTTATAAGAGGGCTATATAAATACATATAAGTTTCAATTAAATTTAGTATTTAAAAAACATTACAAACATGTTCATTTTAAGCATTTTTAATTAAATTTGTAAAGCAGATTAAGTGCATAAATTAAATTTTTTTTTTTTAAAGAAAGACAAACATTCCCGGGTTACGAATCACCCGACAATATTTTCCTACTACCACCACAGTAAGCAGAAAATATTGCTTGTGTTGTGATGGAGGACTTAGCCAGCCGAGGAATTGAACACACTACGCCTGGGTGGGACCCAAACGATGTTAACTCAGCCACCCACCGGTGAAGCTGAATAATGTGAAAATCAAAAAAAAAATAGGTACCAATTATACTAGCAGGAAATAGCTTGCCATTAAAAAGCAGCTTCATTTATGCAAAATATGTCAATATCTGAATATATATTTTGTTCAACGAGATTGCCCTCCTAACCGGCTTGACCATTGGCAAGTTAGTTCTGCAGGTTGGGAGACAAAACAGTCCAAGCTGTCGGTTAACGGAGATAACCATCGCGAACATAGACATGAATGCACGTCAATAGAAAATCTTAAACTCTTCTAACCAATAAAAGGTTCATTCTGAGCATACCAAAAAGCAAGTCAGTAGAATAGAGCGGCGAATAGCCGTACTCCCTCAGGTAGAGAAATCTCACTAATTGTTTCTAAACACTCTCCAACACGAGGGAATATTTTACCAGGGGTGAACTCCAAATTAGTGACCCACTTTCAAGTCTACTCCTCACTAAAGAATTGAATAACATTATGAGAATTCTGGTGTGTATCTCCTAAATTCCTTGCAGTGCATAATGAAAGAGATGAATTTTCAATAAAGTATTTACAAGTCATTTCAATATGAGCATGAAATTTCAACCTACTATCAAACATGATTCCAAGAACCTTCATGGTGGAGACACTTTTTAAACATCAGGTGTCCATTGTACACCGGTAATGCCAGGTATGACATTCCCTGGTGAGTGACAAAATTAATCATTTAGAAATTTATAGTTAGTTACCTTATCATCTACGATAAATCCTATGTGTCCTTGATGGGACAAGACTATATATTTGACACAAATATCAGCTCCATGGCACCCCTTGGGCTGGAGGGTGTGAATAAACTCCCCTTTCTTTAAGCTGTACACATTCACCGTGCCGTCCTGTAATAACATAAAAGAAAAAACATATATCTACCTTTGAATTGAAAAAATAATAAGGAGTTTATGAGGTAAATAATATTATAAATAAATAGGTGCACAGTAAATGCTAGAAAAACTTACTATTATACTTAACTAGATGATGAAAATTACAATAAAGTTTAAAAAGCATTGCATAATATTTAGGCACAATACATTTTTATGTTTTGTTTCCTTTCCTTAAAGATCTTTTCATACTTCTTTATGGTCAGGCTGTAGTCAGCCGCGCTGCTCACCAGCCTTTGCTCGTTGTAGATGTCCAGGATAGATATTGACAGATTAATAGCTTACCTCTGATCCTGACACCACCACGTCCAGCTCCGCCATAACGGCCACGCAGGTGACCGCCGCATCGTGGCCGCACAGTGAGTGCACGGGCAACGGAGTGGCTCCCTGGCCACCAGCCCCGCCTACCTCCCACACTGCCAGGCTGGAGTCAGCCGCACCGCTCACCAGCCATCTCTCGCTGCAGGTGTCCAGGGCAAGGCACTGCACAGGGCCTGGAAGAAAAAAAATGGTAAATTAAATAAAAGATTATGAAAAAAAAGTCATGGGCAAAATATGTCAGAAAAGATTATTTTTAATTTGATGTTAATAAGTGTTGTATTTGAAACTTACCAAAATGCCTTATGACAGTGCTGGCCAGTTTGACCTTGCTAGCGATGGAGAACACCTTAATGGAGCAGTCCCAGTGACCGCCGGTATACAACAGTTTTCCATCAGAAGACATTGCAATGGCCCGGTTGTCTATTCCAGAACACTTCTTTCCAATTATGTTTATCTGCCGGCGAGTTCTGAAGAATAAGGAAAAACGACACATAACAATCATTTTTATTTCAAGTGATGATGCATTCCCACGAATGCCAACTGCCTAGAGCCGGTGGTGAAGGGAAAAAATAAAGGAATGGCGATTTTTAGAGCATCTTCAAATATTTAATTGATCGTGCCGGGATTTGAATTTGGTCCAGTACCAATAAATTTACCAATGCCACATGTAAGAAGGTTAAATACATATATTGAGAATACTCACTTCAGAGTGTTAGTAGAATGGTCCACATCCAGCGGAGCTCCCGCGGGGTTGTTTGGCTGCCATGAGGGGGCCATCAGGGCTCCGCCCCGAGCCAAGGCGGCCACCCAGCGGCCCCCACCCTGCAAGAAGCCTCGAGCCCTGATGGGGCCCCCGAGCCAGACGATGGGGTCTTCAGGACGGGATACCTGGAAGTGTAAACATATTGTTAAGGTGAAGGAAGTACCTACTAGTATCGCTGGAATGCCTAATGGCTGGATTACACGTACACAGTGCAAAGGACAGTGATAAGTGGTAACTAAATAACGGAAAAGCGATGTAAGTGATTTAGTGAACTCTTATATTTGTAGCAAAACTTGATTGTGTATATGTACATAAGTGTGACAATAGCCCCCACCAAACTGTAATGATGCGCACGCAGTGAAGTATGTGGAATTAAAAAGACAAATAAAAACAATGTAAAAACAATGAACATCTCCTTCTCCAAAAAAGAGTGTATAATAAAGAAATCAAAAAAAGGAAAAAACAACTTAGCCACAGCATAAATCAAGAAACGAAAACCTTAAACTATTCATTAAAGGAATCAATCAAGAATTCAAAATTTTAAATAAGATCTGATAAACCAAAATGAAGACGTCAATCGACTCATCTAAGAAGACAGGAAACTTGTGTACATAATAAAGTCAAATATTCAAGAAAAGAAACTAATACATAAGCAGAAATTAACCTGAACAAAGGTGGTGGTCAGATGCCCCAGCACCTGCAGACAATCCAGGGCCCTCGCCTCCCCCCTCAAGGCGCGTCCCACAACCCTCTTGGCGGTCAGCCTGACAGGGTGTGCCGTGCCCCGTACCAGCTGCGCCGGGGTTTGCCCGAAATTCGCTATCATCCCCTCCACGGCAGCCCGCTCCGCGGGGTCAACGATGGCGTCAAGGTCGACTGCACCCTCGTAACTGGAACAGTCAATTTGTGATCATAGAGAATAGAAACAAAGGATGAAAAGAGTGGTGGGTTGGAATTTCAAGGATAGTCATGTCACTTGAGCGAATGGTCGTAAAGATAAAGAAAATTCACTTTCAAGCACCTTTTTTGATATTGCTAAGGGTATTATTGAATGGGAAAGGTTGAAAATATAGGTAAAAGAAAAAAAAGGATATATGGCACGAAAACGTGCCAACTGTAGCAGAGCGACCAAACTGCACGGACTATCGAAGCGGTGGATCAAATAAAAGTTACAAACAAAAGACTAGGCTGTGCGTAGATGCTATTTGCAATAGTAGGCATGGGTGAACAATGTGGTAAAACACGTTGTGCGTGTACTATCATACTCATAATGGTTCATGGCCCATCTCCCTTGTTTCTTTAACACGTTGACCGCCAATATCGTTTTTTTTTAAATGTAGATAAGTTTTATTTAATAGAATAGATATAAATAGTATTTTGTACGGAGCGCGCTTTCGAAAAGAGAACAAATTTCGGCCTGGGATGTAGCACCGTGATTACCATAAATATTCAAATTCACCAGTGGCGGTGCGTGACTTTTGGGTGTATTAGAGTGCTAACATTATAAAAAATGGCATTTATGATGTTGTTGTAGCTGAAAACGATTTTTGATTTTTTGTATCAAGGTTTTCAGGAAATTTTAGTTTAGCCGTGCGCTGCACGGATTTCCTGAAAGTCTTCATACTAAAAAAAACCATTTATCGAAAAAAAAAAAAAAAATCGTTTTCAGCTACAACATCAATAATGCCATTTCCTGTAATATTAGCACTCTAGTACACCCAAAAGTCACGAGCCGCCACTGAAATTCACCCGTTAAAAAAAAACTCTAGAGTTACTTACCTGCAGTAATAGAACACATTCAAAGCTTCAACAGCTCTAGGCCCTCGTTGCTTGTAGCCAAATACCAGATCGATCCAGTTGTTGAGATTTTCTGATACATAGTCTGACTCCAAGGCTTTTCTATGAAGGTAAATAAAGTTGTCAGCACTTCCTTCCGCCCATGGAGGCAATGCAACATCAGCCACTCGATGATTAGTACCTTGGAGGATACCCAAGTCTAAGCTGTTAACAAAAAATTTAAAATGTCAACAAACTATCACAAAAAACGAAACATGGTATAGATTAAGAAAATATTCTTGAACCATTATCTTACCTGTTGATGTTCTGGAGAAACTCAGGAAAGTAGAAGAACTCCGGTGTCAACTCTTTAACATCGTTTGGATTATTCATGAGGAGTTTCCAAGTCTGAGCGATGGAATGAAATTGCCTATCAGCCACATCAAATCTGCCACTCTGCAGCTCAACATGAAGAGAGGTAAATGGCTCCACCCTCAACAAATAATGAAGGACCCCGGCTGAATTAGAATAGTGGGTGCCGTAGTGAAACTTAGATATAACTCCGGTTGGATCTTCAAAGTTGTCGTATTTCGCTTTTACTTCCGCTTCGTTCTTTGGATTCACAACTCCAATTGGTTTTGAAAGATTCCTAAAAGATTCGGGGTTTTCGAGGTCCAGTCTTTCGCTGTGATAGTCTGCTAATATCCAAGGATAAACAGGATATTGGGAGAGATCGTTGTATGTTCTTCCGGCTATTGTGTTCAGATGCATCAAGTAATCAAAATTGGTTATTTCTCTGTTGACCCATTTTTGGGTTAGACCTGAAGCCTTTAAGAGTTCTGAAGGAGACTGCCCACTGCCATATAAAATATTTGGCGGTTGCAAACTTAAAATTCTGGTGAAGACACCATTTCTCGTCTGAAAAGATTTAGAAAGACCAGAATAAAAATACAGAGAAACACATAATACAGCAAAAGAAAGGTCTCAAAGGAGCATAACATGAATTTTTACCTTTGTTGTAAAGTTCAAAAAATAATTTGTTTGATCAATAAGGAATATTTCTAAAGCGCTCCTTCTCAGGTTGTATCTCCTGAGATGTATCTCCCGTAACTGGGAAAGTTGTAGCTGAAACCAAGAAGGCCATATTAAAATCTATATATGAATTACAATAAAAATAATAAAGCAGCGTGGATCAACTACAGTTATTACCGTAAAGTCTTCTCTCTCAACGTCTTCTTTTACCGGACTAAGGTCGTGGAAGTATAGGCAGCTGGTTGTGACGTCCAAACGACCCTTCACTTTGGTCATCAGGGTCACCAATTCACACTCTTGAGATACAACCATCTTTTCTTTACCGGACTCAACTGGTTGGATTCTAAGAGGGGAGAAAGCAATAAGAGCTAATATAAACACCGAGAATAAAACAGATCTAGCACGGACGATCGATACAGCTCTATGTCAATACGATATTGACGAAATCCGTCATCTATGGTGCGTTGAGAGATATTTGCGAGCATGGTCAGAATATGATTCCGACAGTCAGTTGACAAAAGCCGCTACTTTTAGTGCAGCTTCCAAGGTTTCAGGTAAGCTGTCAAGATGCAAAACTGTTTGGATAATATCGTTCATTATGCCAAGAAACTGACTTGTTAATGAATGGGGGTGAACTAACTAAGCTCTTAGAACTGAAAGAAATCATTGTATACACAAACCTTAGACCTAATTAATTTATCTAAGATGCGATAAATTGATTCCGTTTCAACATGGAGAAACAAAAGTTTTTAGTAATGACTAATGACCTCATGAACTAATTAACTCCGTTTTTAGAGTCAAAAAGTACATGGGGACTGCCAATGTTTATTTTATACATTGTCAATTTATTGGTATTTTTAACTTTTATGTAGCCGTCTGACATTAAGAAATGACAAATCATAGAGAGATGCGCCAGTGTTGCCAGCATACATAGAATTTTGATTTGTTGCGTTATCAACATCGGTCTGAACATCAATAGTGAGACCGTATCGGTATGAAGTCAACAGCAGTTACGCCTATCGATCCAATATTGTAAAATTATTGATTTCATTATGCTAGACCTCCTGGAAAGATAAATACACATGAGGAAATGGAATATAGATATTGAAGGTGAAATAACAAAAGAAAAACTGGGAAATGGAAATTGCATGAACGCATCTGTGCAAAATACGTATTGCAGCTTTTCTCTGTTAGTGTAAATTTCAGGTGTTTCCATAATACGAACAAATTTTTAAGCAGATTCAGTGCAAAATACAAAACTGGTAACGGAAAAAAGTGGTTAAGGCCTGAATGAGCATTTAGGAATAATATTGAAGCTTGTAATAGGTGGATACCGAAATCACTCTGGTGAAGATGAGTATCATAGATAATATAAACAGGGAGATATGGCATTTAAACATGCCGACTGGCGCCGAGATATGACCAAACTGCGCAGACAATCAAATAAGCAGAGGCAATGTAATTCTAAACAGAATATGACAAAATAATGGGCGAATTTAAAATTCTAATGGCAACGGTACAAAAAGCATTAAATGTACGTTCTTTATCACAATAATGCCGCAACTCTTTCGTAGACACTAAATCCGGAATGTTTGTTTATTTTTATTTAAAAAAAAAAATCTCCCTCACACGTCTTAAAGAAAAGAAACACTGTTGCAGTTGACGTGGGAATTTAATAGGTTAGGTTAGGTTTGTTTGTCACTATTCTGTTTAGTCATGGAACTGAAATCGCCAAAGAGGTAATCTAGAATGGTTGAATAAAAGTCTCACTCAGGCTCCAGCGGCAACCTGAACTCGTCCTCCAGCTCGTCCTCCGCCCCCAGGGGCCCGATGGGTCGGGCGGGGGGCGCGGGGGCGGCGGGGCGGGCCGCGGGCGGGGCCCTGCCCAGGTTGTCCCGCAGGCGAGCAGCCGCGGCGTGCGAGGCGGGACGGGGCGCGGGCTCCAGCCGCAGGCGCATGCGGGACAGGTTCTCGTGTGGGGACAGGCGCCAGAAGCGGTCCGGAGAGATTCTGGGAATAAAAATGGATAGTAAGAAACACAGACAACAAAATAAAAACATATATTTTTACATGGTGTATCAGAATATACCCAACAGGATTTAACCAGCGCTTCCTGAGCAGATATTTTAATTATAAACAAAACTTATGCTGTATATACGGTGTCCGGAAACTCGTAGTACAAACAGGAAACTGGTTAATCCATCACGGAGAGGACCCAAAAAAAGTTCTGAGCATTAAGATTTTTTTTTTATTTTTCCATTGTTTTCGGCAAATACGGGTACAAAAAGTTTGGAGCTGATTCTACACATCACGGCATTTAAAAATACATTAAACACCTAATAGATATATATATATATGCGCCTAACGACCGTATTTCTTTTATTTGACCAAAGAAATTCTGAATTTGGACTCGATTTACTCGAAAAAGAAAGCTCTAATCAAAAAAGTAATACCACAAAATCGACTCCAAATGTGATCTACATACACCAGTTTTTTGTTGAAGAAAATGCTTATAAACATAAACAAGAAAATTTCACTAATGATATTTCTAAACAAATGATAACTCCACAAAATCAAAATCTGAATACAGCGGTTCATCAAACATAACGATGATTAATTAACGATTTCCTCAATTCCGCGGTTCAGAAACATCAACAGAACGATGATTAGTTAACGATTTCCTCAATTCCGCGCTTCAGAAACATCAACATAACTATGATTTGTTTATGATTTCCTCAATTCCGCGGTTCAGAAACATCAACAGAACGATGATTAGTTAACGATTTCCTCAATTCCGCGCTTCAGAAACATCAACATAAAGATGATTTGTTTATGATTTCCTTAATTCCGCGGTTCAGAAACATCAACAGAACGATGATTAGTTAACGATTTCCTCAATTCCGCGCTTCAGAAACATCAACATAACGATGATTTGTTTATGATTTCCTCAATTCCGCGGTTCAGAAACATCAACAGAACGATGATTAGTTAACGATTTCCTCAATTCCGCGCTTCAGAAACATCAACATAAAGATGATTTGTTTATGATTTCCTTAATTCCGCGGTTCAGAAACATCAACAGAACGATGATTAGTTAACGATTTCCTCAATTCCGCGCTTCAGAAACATCAACATAACGATGATTTGTTTACGATTTCCTCAATTACGCGCTTCAGAAACTTCAACTTCAGAGCAGTATCAGTATGTTAGAAAGTTTTGGTATTAGCGAAAACAGCATTCTCGGAAAATCGAAAATATCTGAGGAAAGGTCTAGCCGCTTCTTCTTCACCAGTTGATTTCGTAAACAACCATTTAATAAAATAAATCATCTTACAACTCACTATTTACACAAAAAACAGGGTTTGTTTTTATCAATATAAAGCATAGTACGATTTATAAACATCGAATGAAATGTCAGAAGGTAAATTTATATAAAATCAACTATAGATAGGTTGAAATTAGGTAAATATTTTGTTCTCGTGTCATATATCACATGTATAATTAACTCGTCTCCTACAAAATGAATGCATTGTGGGTATATTGAATGTAAACCTATTCTAGGTTGCAAAAATATACGGCAGTGTGTACCAACGAATCAAGTAACAATAGTGGCAATGAATATTTCTTTTGGAATAATAGAGAGTTGGGAAATACGTAAATTTAATAGTTATGTAAGTAGGACAAGAGGAAACAAAGGAGAGCATGAACATTTTGCAACGAGATATTATTAACTCGTAATTTTTTTGAGGCTTGACCACTTAGGTTGATCAATTAAGGCGATGCACTACGTCGTGTAATATTTTAAATTGAACCGCTATCAATAACAACCCTTACGTAGATGGCGATAAGGTTTAAATTCCCGCTGAACACCATCCGCCTGTTTTGATTTATGCAAGAAAAAAACATGGCCAAAAAGTGCCTTTTATTTTATTTTGTGGATGTTCAGGCATAAATATTTTATTATTTTTCGATCATTTTATAAATAACTTATTTTGCCACATTATACAATAAAATCATAACCGAAAATGGGTTCGTAAGTAGGAGATTTTGAACTTTAAAGCAATTTTCATGGTCCTTTACATTATTTTTTTCTGGGCTTATAAAAAGACTTATCTAAAAAATACTCGATTATTTCAAAGGCCAAGATGTATTCTACTCGCAGTATTTAATTAAAGCATCTGAAACATTTCTAGGCGACCAAATTTTCAAACCAAAAACACATGATTTTGCATTACTACGTATGGCATCGCCGTCCAAATCAAAAAAATTATGGTAGCAAAATTCGGCTTGTATCTAACATCACATAAAATATCGCCTTCGAAGTGATTTGGGAATGAAATACACCAATTTTAAGACATATTAAATTTATTCAGTTTTTTTACAAATTTTCAATAATCGAACATTTTATCTAAATTAAAAAACAATAATCATTAGAAAAAGATAACATATATAGGTAGGTACACAAGTAATAAAAACGCACATGGGCATTGTCCTGATCATAATCGTCATTTGAATCTGTTGGCAATCAGTCTTGCAAGTCAGAGAACAACACAACACCAGAGAAAAAGAGTGAGAGAGAGAATTAGAGAATCATTAAAAATATACACTTAAAAGAAGTGCTAAAAAAAGAGTGCAATAGAAAACTATAGATATCTAAAAAAGAAGGATATAAAAGTTAAAATTAATATAAAGTATGTACACGGTTATAAGAGATCATTATAAATATGTATAAAAATATTTAAAGATACGGTAAAGTACTATAATTATAGACACAGATAAAATAGAGTAATATAGAATAGGTATGAAAAGGGGAAAAGAGAAAAGATATCCGAAGAAAAACTACAAGAAAAAACTACTAGAAAATAGGTAAAGAAAAACTACCAGAAACACCCCAAGAAAAAATACTAGAATAAAGTTAAATAAACTGATCATTGCACGCCATTCACATTCACTCAAAGATTCAAAATCAGATTTAGAAATATGAACAAGTCAACTGTAACAGGTTGTTTTGGTCATTGGTTTAGCCGGCGATCAGCTTAGATGGGACTGCGACGGGACCAGCGGCAATGACGGGGGCATCCCTGGAGACGATCGCATTGAACCCATTGATGGGATCAGCGTAGTAATTGACGGTCCTCCTGACACCATCGGGTTCAATCAGGCTGTAGGATCCCTTGACGATGTCTCCATCTCTGGTCTCTTCCTGTCCCTTAGAGTCTCCGGTGAGGCCATCGTGCACGCTGTAGGCGAACTGGTATTGTGGGTATGCATCGTCCAGTTCCCTGACCTGGGCTACAGCCACAGGGGCGGGGGCTACGAACTGGCGGGCGAGCAGGGGTGCGGGAGCGACGACTTGGCGGCCCAATAGGGGAGCAGGAAGAGCGTAGTTGAAGGGTGCCACTATTCCGGCGTTGGCCACTGCCATCAGGCAGGCGAGGAAAGAAGTTACCTATGTACAAAACATATCAAAGAAAGAGTTATGCCAATGATCATATCGACAATAGAACAGAACGAATTGAGTTGGACAGTTTTCTTTCGAAAAAGGTAATAAAAATGAAAGTGAAAAGAGCTAGTTGTAGGCAAGCGATGAATGAAGTAACCATAATATAAAATATTGATTAACTATTGAAAATAATTATGACAATAACCGATCCAGCAAGATTCTAAAAGAAACATCGGATAGGTTGATCAGTTGTCCGTTTTAAAGAAGTTAATGAAATTGAAAGCAATAAGAGCTAATTTATGTAAATCAGATGCCACAGTGCTCTACATCACGTAATGAGGCGTCTCCAAAGGAAAGTTGTTGCAAAGGTCAAGCATGTTTGGAACAAATTAATTCGACTGCGCCTCAATTACACTTTGGACACCTCTGAAACAATGCTTTGAATTCAAATGACTCAAAAAGAAAGACTCACTAAAAACAGAAAGCCACTTATGAAGAAGAAAGAATCCATACAATTTGAAATGACAATTAAAACCTTAAAGAATAAAGCATTAAAACAGATATACATTGGGGTACACTGTAAAGGGAAATAATTCAAAAATGAAGTAACAAGAATATCTCAAAAACTTTAAGCATCTTGTTCAGATTTGAAGAAAAATCACACGCGAACAAGGATTTTTGCTAATTATACTGCATTGGCATAGTGCAAGTTAGTTAAGGTTAGGTTGAATGACCTGCTTTTCCTGAGTCTGCAATACGAAGCGTTTTTTTAAATAATTTATGCGCATTATGTCCAGTGTATCTGTTGTATAGTATAATACATCAATGGTTGTATATTTACAAAAACTGCTATCAAAATCTATAAAAATGAAATCGAGAGAATTTGTTATCGGTGAAGAAATAACAATATCGGTACTTACAGCGATCAGGCCCATTGCTAAGCTTGGCTTGTGTGAGGGTTGTTCGGTTAGTGGTTGATGACTGCTTGTCTGGAGCACTAGAGCTGATGTGATAATGGTGGAGGATGAGACTAGCCTTATATACAACGCACCATTGTCCGACAGATTGACGAAACACTCTGCGACACAATGGGGAGTAACAAGAATATTTCGAGTAAGGAAAAAAGGCTCTCAAACTTGTGAAGCAGATTTTTTTCGGAACGGCAACCTTAGGCAGTCAGGTGAGTATCTATTTATTTTCATAGTCTCCATAAACAGTTATACACCAATATACAGAGAAGATTACAAATTTAGAACAAATAAAGGTAGAGTAATTGAGAAATAGTAAAAATATATTTGTACATAAACACGTAGTAGAAGTAAGATTTAACCCCTAAAGCCTCTAACTTTTTGCATTGTACATATATGTCAAGAGAACTGTCAGAATGCAGATTGCGCGGAAAATATTATCATATTATATTCGAATACAGAAAAATTCGTTATTTTTGTACTATATCAAAATAAAATACATATATATTAATATATTCGACGGCCTCCGTGGTCGAGGGGTAAAGCCTCGACTAGCAAGCTGGGGGTCGCGGTTTCGAATCCCAGCCTGCGCAAGTAAATTTCATTTGATTAGTTTGTGTTATTTCACAAACTACTCATATAATATATAGTAAATATGTGCGGCACATTTTAGAGTGGAAGTTACTCTCAGTATCGCCTTGGTGTGAGACCACCATTCAGAATTGAAACGTTGCTTGAAATGGCTTTTGCCATGTTAGTAGACCAGATCTGAATAGCCAGATACTAACCCACCTTCCCCTTTCCCATCTCCTTCCCCCCCAATACCTTCAGTAGTCTCATCGGCTCCAGACGGTTGAGAGGAGTTGGGATTCTTGTGCGGTTTTATATAAAAAAATATTTATCCATAAATCGACGGATGCAATTAAAAATATTAAAATTTATAACGCGAACAAAAATAAAGTTTTTAAAGTCGCGTACAGAAGGTTTTTATTGTGTAAACTGTAATTAATACTTTACACAAAACTAAAAAAATATCGTTAATTAAAATTTGTCTACAAACGTATTATAAAAGTTATTGTCACTTCACTTTTTTCGTTCAGTATAAAAATAATTATTAAAAAATTTGCAAACCTTGACAAATATTTTTCAAATGCTAAATGTTATATCATAGAATTATTTTTAATTTTTCAGTAGCGTTTACGATTTTTTTAAATGCAAACCTGATATTCGCGGAATTCTCTCTGTCTAGCACGGTTTAAATTATATTTCTCTACATGATAAAATATGAGACAGCATAGCTTTTATGAGACCGGTCAGGCTGGAATATCTCCCCAAAATATTCTACGGCTGTTTGTTATCTGTGAAGAATATCTCCCAAAAGTGCCCAAGGGTTTTAAACATTACTAAAGACAACATAATCAAATGATCACGCAAGAGGTAATATTATTGTGTTGTGTTAGGTTGGTATGACTAGAAAAGGTTGATAGTAAATAGAGCAAAGTAGAAGTATAAAAATGCGAAGGGGGGACAGTTATACTATTTTGTGACGTGCGTCAAAAGATAATCGTAAGTGATGTTAAAAGGTCATTGGTAATATTTAGATTGCGAGTTCTGATAGGCAGAAGTCTTCGCTTTCCGATTATGAACTCTTTTTTAATGCAGGGGTACAAGGTTCTGTGAATACCGGATGATTAACAACATAAAAAGGTTGCAATGAAATACCAAACATTTGCTACAGAAAGAAGCATAAAACTATTTGATTTATTTCTTTGCCGCCATTTCAGTAACGTAGACGAGACTTACAAAGTAATAATAATCACGACAATTTATTTATTTTGTAAAAAACAAACAGCTTTTATATAATATACAATGAGAGATATAAATATACAAGTTAACTGAAGTCAAGCCACACAAGTTTCTTATGTTAAAGTTCATTTGAAATGAAGTTTTAATATCTTAAAATTAATTTGGTGTTAAAGGAAGGGGAGAGGAAGAGGAAATAGGAAGCGGATAGGAGATGCTCCCGATACATTCCATACTCTCATATTAATAGAGGTCAGTTCTAGGAAGTTTTTGTTTAAAACCCAGCATTCCACATTTTCTAAAGATTTAAAACAAGATTCTCTTTAACTCTTTAAGTTTTGAAATATAAAATAAGTTATTTTTGAAGATAATACTCGTATCTATACATTTGTTATGCCAAAACGTTAATTATATGAAATTCCCTCGGTAGAAAACAATCGCAAAGTAAGCTCCGAGAATTATTAAAAACACGTTTTGTTTTGTTATTTAGTATGTTAGATGCATGAAAAAAATCACAGTATATCTTTAAATGCAACTAAAGCATTTAACGAGTGATTTTTGCTATATTTCAAACGAGTCGTGTTCTATTAAATATTTTCACCATCTTCGTTTAGTTGTTATCGTTTTTTTAATATTAGCGCGCTTATTTTTCCCAAATATATATACATCTTGAAAAATATAACGAAGTTTCTTTTATATTTTAGATTCATTTCTACAAATTTTTAAAACGGAGAAATTTGCACCTGGCGTGGAGAAAATAAAATAAATGGATGCTTCTCTAAAAAACTGCAAGAAAAAAATCGTTCCTCCACACTGTAGGAAATGTGCAAACAATTTTCTGCCTGTGGAGGTATTGTAAGCATATCTATGGGTCCAATTCCTTAAAAAGGAAAACGAGTGACAAAATTAAGATATGTAAAAAAATATTATATTAGTTTGGGTTCCTTCAAAGTTGTGGAAGCTCTAGCATCTGGGCATTACCAAATTGTCGTACTGTTGAAGAATCGAAATGAATTTAACAAGCCCGCCAAAGTTTGCGCAAATTGTTCCAATACACGCGGTACCAATAATGCATAAGCTAGAGTGCGAATTTTTATGTGAAATCCACAGTGGCCAAAATAAATTGTCATTCTAGTGATCACAATTATACAAACATCCCGCACAAAGTACGGATACAAAACTGAACAAAGTTAATAAATAACTATTGCTAACTTAATTCCTTATTCAATTATAAATAACATATTATTATCAAGCACAAGAACCAGTTTCTTCATTGGTGAGATTGCGAACATAAATATATTTTGTAATGTAAATATATTTTTTATGTACTCATATTATATACTGTACCCACTTATATATATTAAATAAATAAAAAATTAATATTATTGTAACCAAAAAAACAAAAAATAAATTCTGTGCTTTTTTATTTGATTTTCTTTTCATTTGTACGTGTATTTAAAGCCCTTTCTTTTCAGACCGCCGATCTATCGGCGCTATACAGGATGTCCGGGGATAAAGTGCACTAACTTCGGAAGATGATTCTACACGATGATAGAAGTAAAAAGATAAAGAATTTTTTTCGAAATTCCAACTTTTTTTCCTATACTAAATATTTTTCCATATAGAATATTTATTTTCCGAAACAAACAATGTTGGAAATTCGAAAAAAAATATTCTTATATGTATGTACTTCTAAACTCGTGGAAAATCATTCCCCGAGGTAAGTGCACTTTACCCCTCGGACACTCTATATACTTGTGTTAAAAAACTCAGACCAAGGCCCGAAATTCTGTTGCTCTTTAACTCTTGACAGGCCAAGATGCCAAACAAAACGTCTGTAATCATGGGGGTCTTCCGACGACCCCATGCATTTTTCTGTCTTATGGGCTTTTGAACTATAGAAATCCCAATTATTAATGGTAACTTATGTATTTGCACAGAAATACGTAAAATGATAATGAAATGCTAAAATGATACGTTAAGTATTTAAGCTAATATAAGGAGGATAGAAATTTTGGGTACTAACTACTCCCCCACTTGGCTGCGGGATAGTTAAGCTTGCAAAGAGATATGATTACGTCCGCCAAGATGTTCTCTGGTAGGAGCCCTGGCGAGACAAACCTAGGGATGCAATTGCTAATAAATACTGATTGATACAATCTAAAGTCGGCTATTAGTAAGTACTTACCTATAATTGAATTTGATCTCATTTTCAAAAGTGACTGAATACATGGCACATAATATTAGAAACGAGTATTCTTAATAATACGGAATAATTGAGTTTTTTCCAGTGCCACATATTTTGCCTAGAGGACCGATGTACAGGATACATGTCATACAAGCCACTGTCTGGGTCTTATACACATATTGATGAAGGTAGAAAAATACATTTGAATACTAAAAATATAGATAGTGGAAATGAGAGATATGAAATGAGAGCGGCGACTGTCGCCGAGCTACGACAAAAGTGCACGGACTATTAAAGCCGCGGAGCCAACACAAGTTAAGCATTTGGTGTGTAGTGTACAGTGGGTAGAAACAAAGGCGGGACGCCACTGTGTGCAGACGCGATTTGCGATAGTATGGGTGGATGCTGTTGGCGACACTTTTGTGCGCTCGGTTTCATACTAATAATGGTACATTTCCTTTTTTACATTAGATCCACACAGGAGGCTTTGAGGAAACTAATATCACCGGGGCCTTTGTCTTTGGGGATGCTGGATGGAGAGGATTTTTTAAGGAAGGGGGGATAGGAAGATCTGGTAAGGAAGAAGGTATGAGGGGTGGATAGGAATCTGCGGGTCAGTGAGTTCAGGAGTGACGGAGGTTTGAATTCATCCCTCCCACTGCGATGCAAAGCGATGGGTTAAGAGGTAAAAAGATCTCCCTCAACCAGAGTTTCCGAATTCGGCACTCCAGGTGGGCAGAAGCACCCCCCCGCCAAGACCTAGACAATCCTCACCCCGTGAACCCTGGAACCCCTGTTAAGTCACCAAACGTAGCGAACCACTTGAGGTGACTTACGGCAGAGGTGTTGGTTATCCAATTAATGGTTCCCGGGGCGGCGGCACCCAAACCCGCTTTCCATATCCCGAGATTCTATTGTCTAGAAGCATAAAATACATTCAAACCAATACATTTACGTACTGTGTGTGTACAATCACAAACAATAGTAAAGATATACTATGTAGCCACTGTACCTACGTACTTCATTTGAACCCATTTCGGTCAAGTTCAAGACAGTTAAGATCGAGTAAGATACTTGCAAACGATACATCTCATATTAAGTGTGAACCTACATATTGTATTATTTATTACCTGTTACGCAGGTGTGGGTGATAATATTTAGAACTTCCCCCAGAAAAAAAAAAATATCCCAGCGTTGTTTTGTTGCAAACAACATCTCTGGCACAAGCCGATTAGGTAATACATCTATGAGAGTGTGAAACAAAGGATAAGTAGGACAGGTGGTGATCCCAATTTTCCAACAGTCCTCCTTACCACTGACCAGGCAGGTGCAAGTGCTTAGGTACCTACCGGTGACCGACAATACTTCACTCTTGGCACTGGTTATGTACGGCAGGGATTGAAGTGGAAAACGTGTAAAAGTTTTAAATTGTTAGCTAATATTTATACAGGACATTAATTCCTAGTTTACTTTTATTTTGTGAGATATTACCTTATCGCACATGGCGCTCTACTCTGTACAAGGTTAGTTGATCTCTTGTGTGTTATAATGTCACTCCTACGATCTTATAATGTTTCACTGTTAATTCCATCCTGCTAGTGATTCCTTATCGAACCTGGCACATGGCCCTGGGATTATTAATTCCAAAATTTATAGATTCTATTATTTGTTTTCTTGCTAATAAATATTGGTTTAACCTAATCATTCTTTTTATTTGAATTCCAGTTGGTTTGTACAAATGATGGGTTGTGCGATTATTGTTATCTCATGTTACAATGGCACCCCGAGTGCTCATAATTTTAGCTACAATTGGCAAACAACGTGTAAATGTTGTTAAACGTCTTAATTGGTCACAAACGGAGCAACAATGAACAAATATAAACTGAAGTAGCGACATACAAAACAAAAAAATAATACATTGAAATAAATTATTTTAGGAAATAAGCATTGAAGTGCCCCAGCAACAATCTTTCGTATTTATTAGATACAAACTGTACCCGTTACGCGTTTCTGTGGCTCGTTTTCGTCGGTGACGTTTTTACGTTCAACAGATGGCACTGTTTTTCAAAAAAGGATGCTTTTACCTGTTAAGTTGATATCTACATGATATATAAAAACACACGCTTGTTCGAATGCAACATTGTGTCAAAATTTCAAAGCCATCGGTGAAGTTCTTTCGGAGATTTAAGATTTTGAACAAACGAACATTTACATCTTTATTTATATGCTGATCATATACAGTCGTGCAGATACAGAAATTAGAGAGCATTATAATAATTGTTTATATAAAAACGCACCCTTATTCGAATGCAACGTTGCGTCAAAACTTCAAAGCAATCGATGAAGAACTTTCGGAGATTTAAGATTTTGAACAAACGAACATTTTTATTTTTATAGATGATATCCACATTATATTGATATCGAAGGTTCCACATTAATACCCTCCATTTATTTTCTGAGAAATGAGGAGTACATACTATGGTAGTTAGTCCCGGAATTTTCGAACTGAAAAAAAAACGATCTCTAGTAATTTGGTATTGGATAAAAATTATAAATAAAACGTAATATGAAAGCATAAAAATGATTAAAAAAAACAAGTACTAATTTTGGCGAAAATTTCGATAAACGTAATGCACGTTGATATAATCTCGGTTCAATATAGCTACCCCCTCCGTCAAGAAAATAAAAGCATATTTTCCATTTGAACCACTAGGTTTCTGTTTTACCAGTCGTCTAGTAAAATAATATTCCGATCGCCTATCAGCAATTTACACAACATATGGACGTGGCGGAGACGCGGGCCAATGGCGATTACTAAACGGTTTGTGACCGGAATTACAATATCACTCACTCATTAATCTCTATCTCCATTGATTATTATTATTCTAGCCAAAACTCACATTGAAGCCCGAATTTTTAGAATTGTCCTAGCAAAAAAACAATTATAACAGCCACCTGAACTTATGAATAAAACAATCGGAGAAAAATAGATATTGCTAATTTATTGAGAATCTCTTCAAATTTTTACATGAGATTACAGGCCGTTTCCTGATAAACTTTTAGTATTTTCTAATATATCGGAACACGTTTTCATACAGCTGCATTTGCCTTGATAATGTATAATGACGAAATGCGAGAATATCAGGATTTTTATGAACACATACATGTTCCGACATCGCTGTAATAAATTGGTATTTTCCAATTATCGGGAAGCCTATCAATTCATTCGTTGAAGATTTACGATCACGTTTTTAACCGGATTACGAAAAATTTTAAGGACGGGTTGTTTCGAAGAATCAGAACAATTCATCAAATTTCAACGTTCATTTTCGGGTTCTGTGAAAGTCCTATTGAAGTTCTGTTATTATATCATTATAGGGTAGTTGCTTGACAGAACTGAAATAACATCAGAACTTGAAAAAATCTTTCACAGAACTTGAAAATTAACTTTGAAATTTGAAGAATTGTTCAAATTCTCCGAAACAACCCGTCCTAAGAGATTCTCATTAAGAGGAAGCTACAAGCCAAAAACGTGTATATTCTTGGTATACCATATTTTGTAGGTAATAGGCATTAAAATCGCTTGACAATAGGAGTCTAGAAACGTTCGACTTCATGCACAAAACGTGTTTTTATATATTTTGTAAATAATTTTATAAGAGAGCAAAAAAGTTAATCAAGTGAAACTGTCAAAGATAATCTTAACTATAATAATGTAAAAGTTGTTACCTTTATGCCTTGATACATTTCTATTGAATTTTTTTTTTATTATTTGTTTACATTTATATTTTTTATTTAGTAATTTATTTATTTTATTTGTATTCTACTCAAGCGAAGCGATAGGAAAATCATTTTTTTTGGTATTCATAATGTTCACCAATTCGTTATAAAGATTAATCAAAATAGTGATTTGGCATTAAGCTTCGCCTTAATTAGCAATAATTATTGTTCTCCATGCATAATTCATAATTTTAAACTAATCGCATAAAAACATCGTAAACGTACAAGTAAAAAATAAGTAAAGTACGAAACTACCAAATTATCTCAGTTTAACGCACAAACGTTTTCAGTTTTCACAGCATGACAGTTTGCTACATAAAATGTCCTCTGAACATGACGCGTTTCATGCATACCTATATGAAGATCGATAAATTGGCAGCCAGAACGAAATTAATTTAACTGACGTTTTAACTTTTTCTTGTCTTGAAAAGCGACTTTATAAAACAAGTCAATCTCGAGTGCTTAAGGGGCAATGTTATTGCTTGAGATATCACAACCTCTTTGAATTATTTTCTTGTTGATTTATTTTAATAAACATATAAAAATAAATTACTTGAATGATTTAGTTATTTATATTTTATATTGAATATAGTTTCCTTGTAAACATTTTCACTCGCTTTGTAAGCCAAGTTTGACAGATGGGCCAAATACAAAATTTAATCACATAAAAAATAATCAGATTGACTCAACATAACAATTCATTATGGTTCCGAGTAGCAGAACTCACTTAACCTCCATTGTCGAAGGATAAAGCTTTCGACTAGCAAGCCAATGGTCGCGGGTTCAAATCGCGGCGTGCGCAAATTTTATTTGATTGATTTGTGTTATTTCACAATTTAATCATTTAAATAATATAATGTATATTTGTGGCACGTTCCAGAGTGGAAGATACTCTCAGTATCACCCTGGTGTAAGACCACCATTCAGAATTGAAACGCTGCTTGAAGCGGCTTTAGCCGTGCTTGGTGACCAGATCTGAATAGCCCGGTACTTCCCCACCATCGTCTTCCCCGTCTCCTTTCTCTTCCCACTACCTCCAGCCTCACAATATACAACATAAAGGTTTCGCAAAAAATACGAAAAAAATGATAACTCGAAAACTACAAAAATCGCGGAACATACATGGGGTGATTTGGGTAGCTCTAGGGGTGCTCTACCTCTGGACTTCCACTTGACATTATTTTTGGGACACCCTGTATACAAATGTGTTATATTAATGCTTTTGTGTTACTATTTGAAATTTACAGTGCGACTTATAATTTTATTCCATTGAATCTACCTATATATATGAATATAATGTTTATCGTATATTAAAACAATATACTTGTTTTATTTGTCTCAACCTTTTTTAATTCAAATGTGATAATGCTCTGTTGTACTTCTGTATCTCCATAAATGTAGGTATATTATAATAATTGTATGTTCATATTTGCGATGTTCTCTGTAATCACAAATGTAAATCTGTACTTGTTAATTTTGTCATCATCATTATTATAAACACAGTTTGAAAATATTAAATATTGGCAATATTTACCTACTGATAAACTGCAAAAGTAGTAAACTTCAAAAAATACAAAATTAAAATTAGTTTTAGTTGATCCGTACAAACGACCAATGATAAAACGCGTAAAATTATGCTGCATATCACGTTGAATAAAGTTGTATATTTTCTTTCATGTAAGTTTATCTAAATACAAACTCTCATGAAGTGTACATTCAGATATAGATTGCATTTAAAATTGGGTACAGTTTACAGTTACTAAGAAATGCACATATCTTGCATATTAAGTGCAGATACAGATTTGCCGCATATCTCCATGCCCTCTGTAAATCGTTACAAGGTGGCGTGATATTTATGTACACAAATCCCATATCATTTCCCAACACCAATATTATTGGCAGCATACGAAATTGAGAGCAAGCCAAAGGAAGTATAAAAGGAGACACATGATAGGAAAATATTCATTTAGTTCACGTCTTCCGAAGGGAAAAGATGTGGACCTCAGTAAGATTTTCTTAGTAAAATTTGTACAACGTCTCCTCTGTTGATTGATAAATATTGGGTTCAAACGTAAACACCACGTGTGACCCTTAAATTGAAAATCAACACATTTGAATTCCACGGTTGACCATTCCATGAATGCCAGGGGTAAAATTTGAGTTCCACGGTTGACCATTCCAGGAATGCCAGGGGTAAAATTTGAATTCCACGGTTAACCATTCCAGTAATGCCAGGGGTAAAATTTCAGTCGCCCGCCTTACGCCAGCTGACACTATTTTCGTAATAACTTCTTCCTTTTTGTAACCTTTATGTTTTTGTAAATTGTAGTCTTAACAGAAAACGTGTTTTTATATATGGATAATTTTGCTATATATTTATCTTATGTAGTTTTCCCAGGATCTACATAAATTCAGAGAATTGCCTTTTTTCTTCTCTCTAGTATTATAAAAAATAAAATATATTGAATACATAAGAAAATTTTCTTGAGTTTTATTTTATTTTCCAGCTAAATAAACGTTCTTCACAATAAAAAATAATTTACATGAAGATTTCCTATAAATAAATTATTATTTTCCTATAATATTCAGAGATAAAATAAACATATTTGCAAGTGACGAAACAACAAGCTAGATAAAATTTAGATACAATATTTCTCTTGCCAAGCGAATAAAATATATTTTAGTATGCTAGGATCATTTTTAAGGTTCAAAATACCATAATAATAGAGGCATGTGAAAGAGTGTAACCACGGTGGATTTCTTGGTACACTAGGGATTACATTAGTCCGAGAGTAAGGACGGGTTGTTTCGGAGAATTTGAATAATTAATCAAATTTCAACTTCATTTTCAAATTCTGTGGAAGATTTTTTCAAGTTATGTTTTTATCTCAGTTTTGTCAAGCAACTAGCCTACAATGATATAATAACAGAACTTGAATAGGACTTTCACAGAACCCGAAAATGAACGTTGAAATTTGATGAATTGTTCAAATTCTCCGAAACAACCCGTCCTAAGTCTACGCATCTTTTCTCGATAAAGAAACTGGCTTATTCAAAATTATGATAAAAGCAAAATTAACGAAAATTGTAAAAACAATAAATTTAAACGAAGTAAACTTGATCTAGTGAGAACTTGTGTAGGTATATATTGGCGTATATCTTCAGATCATTACGAAATATTCTAAATAAAAAACACACTAAAGACGGTGTACTTTTCTCTATGTCAATCAATTATGTATATCTTACGGTAAAGTAGTCTGGGGAGGATGCTCTAAAACTATATTAGATACATTAATTAAAGCTCAAAAATTGATTATGCGGACAATCTACAAAGTACACTACATATACCCCACGAACGACTTATTTAAGGACCTCAAAGTACTCAATATAAAATCCCTATACATCAAACACTTATCCTCCTACTACAAATTCAAACATACGAAAAAAAAACATTTTTGAATCAACCTATAACACAAGATATTCCAACCAATCCAACTACACTATTCCAGCAACAAGAACCTCAATGGTTCAGTCACAATTTAATTTTCTTGCTCGTAAAATCTTCCAACAATTTACCAATAGAAATAAAGGCAATTGCCAAATACGACAGTTTCAGGAAGGCGCTTGGGGATTTGTTGATGAGTGAGTGGGATAGTGTCGGTAACCTGCTTCTCGTATTCAGATAAAGGAGTATATAATGTTTACATGTGTGAGGAAGAAGATACATGTATGTAGTTATATGTATGTTGTGTGTATGTATGTAGATGTATATGCATATATGCATGTATGTATATATACACGGTGTCCGGAAACTCGTAGTACAAGCGGGAAACTGGAGAATCTACACCACATGGGGAACCCAAAAAAACATAAAGTTTTTTGATTTGAGCATTTTCAAAAAAAAAAAAACCAAAAAAAAATATTTTTCGGCTATTTTAGGGTTAAAGTTTTTTCTGGTGTTTAGGGTTGAATAACAGATGTTTTAACCCTGCAGAGCAGAAATATTTTATGATTACACCGGGTTAAATGAAGGGTGATTTCAAAATAATGCTTTAAATCCGAGTTTCTTCATTTGTTTTACTTTCAAATAGTTTTAATTAGTTGGGTACTTTGATCTTCAGTAATAATTTATAAGAATTTGATTAAAAAAAAAAAATAAAAAAAAATCAACTTCAAACTCGATTTACTCGATAACGAAAGCTCAAATAAAAAAAAATATACTACAAAATCGACTCCAAATGTGATGTAGATTCACCAGTTTCCCGCTTGTACTACGAGTTTCCGGACACCCTGTATATATGCGTGTGCATGTGTATGTATGTATGTACATATGTGTACTACTTTATATATGTATTTGTGTTTATTTTATAGAAAACTTTGGCAATTTTTGTGAGTTATTGAAAACATTTACCAATTTTCAATTTTTTTTATAATTCTGCTAAAATATGTTTATACTAGACTTAAATTCAAGCTAACCATTCCTCCATTGGGCACCATGAAACAGGCGGCTGCCTAGTATGGTGCTCTAATGTATCTCTCTAAATAAATGTATTAATCATGTAACATGTACTTATAAATAAATAAAATAAATAAATATATATATACTGTAAAATCCCATGTTTTTTCGATTCAATAGTCGGGTTTTTTGTAAGGAAAATAAATTATTTCCGTGAAATACTAGCAAAAATCACCAGGATATATATAATTCAACTTTCAACCCTTCAGTACATTCATCACGTTTGTTCAGTTTGCAATGTTTTCTGTGTATTTCAAATGCGCTATATACATCTTATTTTTCAATATTCCGTAAATGCAACCAATTGTTTTAGAAACTAGATAAAATTATCTTTCCGGTGTATGTATTTTAAAATAAACTACTATTTCTAAATAATAAAATTTTAATATCAAACGTGAAACGTGTTGTCTAAAACGCTAACCACATTTTTACTTAATTTTTTACTCCATCATAGAAAAATTAAGATAACTCGAAATTTGGAAAAAAAATTGCTTTTTTTGGGGAATTTGTAAGAAAACTGTCCCTTCACTTTAATCTCGTTCATATAAATAAATAATTTTTAAAGTTTTCACGATATCTGCGCAAAATATGAATTATTCAATTTGGCTAATTTTAGGATTTTATTAATGGATTCCAGTATAAATATTTGAGGCAAACTGGAAAGCATTATTATTTCTCTTTCTAACGTCAAAAAATTATGTATTTTTGCATGATAGAAAAAAGATAAAAATACTTTTTTAAAAAAAGGACACCCGGTCATATATTACCGTCAAACGCTGGAGAGTTTAAAAGCACCAGACAAATTTACAGCGTGCTTATACCATTACTGATTAATAGGGTGTATCGATTTTTAACTTTTTTTTTGTTTTCAAATTCCAAGTTGAAAAAAATTGCTACTAGATACCACAACTTACCACAAAAAATTTTGGATTTTTTAAAAAATGTTTAGGTCTCCCGCACAAGGCCTAAAGTTTTAATTTTTTTCAAAAAATATCAAATTTTTTTAAAATTTAAAAAAATAAAATCGTAACTTTTGTGTTTATTCCAAGTTAAAAAACAGTAATATTAGGGCATAAAAATAAGTAAGGAAAGATTTTTTTAAATAAAAAATGGATTTTAGGTCTCCCGCACAAGCCCTAAAGTTTGTTAATTTTGATGAAATTTTGTAATTTTGTGTACATATATGAACCATGTTTTTTTTAAGTTTAAGCCACCGGAATTAATTGTACTTTTCTTATAGAAGGCATAAAATGAGACAATATATATATATACATAATTCATATATACATATATTAAAAATATATACCACATATATACTATATAATATATAATATGTTTTTTACTTGAAAAAAGATAGTTGGACGGTGTAAATTGTATGAGAAAGGTGTTGAAAGAAACTAATGTTATTTGCTATTACTGTTGTTTATTACAAAAGTATAAAAGGTTTTAATATGTCATAAAATGTAGTATAATAACTAAGTATAAAATGTTGCTGATTACTTTCCATAAAGAAGAGTTGGCCAAACGAAACCCCAGCAACATCTCGCACGCCAGGTGGCTTACTCTGGCAAATCGAGTCCTTCGTTTGTATGTTGCCACCGATGATCCGACCCCTCAGCTAACAAAGCTTGCAGAGTTCATAATGAAGGTCTACATACCATCATGGTTCTCAATTAAGTGCAATCCCCAAATCCCGCAAGCTTCCATTCATTTTTTTTTAATGTTTCTTTTCAGCAATTACTTGGAAGATGAGCTAAAAAAAGTCGTCCATGCAACGTTACAGAGAAATGCTTTCATGACTCACCCAGAGCATGTTTGATAGCTATGCTGTTCGATGAACGAAAACATATCAGAGCCTTGGCTTATAAGAGAATCCAGAAAGCTTGCGCAACCGAAAGGAAAGGGGTAAGGGTATTTAAACCCCCTCAGATCAATTTTGATGCCGAAGACTTTAAAGATATGATTGACTGGCAATCCACTTCAGTAACCGAACCCACTCTTGTTACTGATATGAGCCTAGAAGAGTTGGAGTCAATTGCGGAAACTGGCAAAAGTAGAAGGGTTGAATTCAGAATTCCTTCTCACACTCAAGCGGTGGAACGAATTGTCAACGAAGTCACAGAAGCTTCGAAGCGAGTATGTGGGCTGATCGAAAGAGATGATTTTATCCGTGCCAGACTGGTAGACCGTAAAGTTCTAAATACGTTCGAGACCAAGAGCCAGTACAAAACCTCTGCAAAGGATTAGAATTTAAGTAAGTTTTTTTTCGACTATTTTGTATTTATAATGTTTCTAAATAACGTCTTACATATTAAATTGAAATTTCATTTGGGAACTGTAATAACATTTATAAAATTTTCACTAGGCCTATGTAAATACTATACATAACTTTGATTTAAGGTTTTGAAGCCAAGATGAAAGGACGAATACTTAAACAAGTAAGTAATTTTGCAGTAGAAAAAGAAAACTCCCACTCATGTCGTATGGAAAGTAATCAGCAACATTTTGTACTTAGTTATTATACCTACTACATTTTATGACATGTTATAATCTTTTATACTATTGTAATAAACAACAGTAATAGCAAATAACATTAGTTTCTTTCAACACCTTTCTCATACAATTTACACCGTCCAACTATCTTTTTTCAGGTAAAAAACATATTATATATATATAGTATACATGTGGTATATATTTTTAATATATGTATATATGAATTATGTATATATATATTGTCTCATTTTATGCCTTCTATAAGAAAAGTACAATTAATTCCGGTGGCTTAAACTTAAAAAAAACATGGTTCATATATGTACACAAAATTACAAAATTTCATCAAAATTAACAAACTTTAGGGCTTGTGCGGGAGACCTAAAATCCATTTTTTATAAAAAAATCGTTTCTTACTTATTTTTATGCCCTAATATTACTGTTTTTTTAACTTGGAATAAACGCAAAAATTACGATTTTATTTTTTTAAATTTTAACAAAATTTGATATGTTTTGAAAAAAATTAAAACTTTAGGCCTTGTGCGGGAGACCTAAACATTTTTTTAAAAATCCAAAATTTTTTGTGGTAAGTTGTGGTACCTAGTAGCAACTTTTTTTCAACTTGGAATTTGGAAACAAAAAAAAAGTTAAAAATCGATACACCCTACTGATTAATAATAATTATACGATTTTAGCTAATGAAGGCGTAACATATTTTTTCAGTATTCACTCAAATAATACTTCTTACAAAGCTTTTAAAATAGTATTATACAATGAAATAGTTTAATACGTAAATATTTATGTATAAGATGCGAACCACGTACTATTTTGCAGGTACTAGTCGTCTTTGAAGTTTGATCGACGTTCAATAAGACCTTTTGCGGATTGGATATAAATATCATATGCGAAAAGGATACAACTTAATTCAATGCGTGCGAGGCACCATGCCAATCCAAAGTAGTTATTTCGTATACATTATAAAATGACGCATGTGTAACGTAAGCCAAAAAAGTAGCTTGATTGTTTCCAGATTATGTCAAAAGTGAAGACTTATGTATATTCATGATTCGTTTGGAAAATGGAGTAGTTTTGGAAAAATAAAATAAGATGAGCACCAGTAATGATGAGATGATTATTCGGAATTCATCATATCTCAGACACGTGATCAAGTCAGTGCCATCGATCTAAGACAGTTTGCAAATGATGGTAATTTTTACCGCAGATTTGTGCGTTGTTTTACCGCCAGATTAAATAAACCGAGTGATTAGACTATTTTAAATAGCAAAGTTAACATAGCGACAAATCATATACAATTTAGTTAAATCAACATGTAATTAATTATCAAACCATCACCTTTCCAAGAAGTGTAGGTAGAGGGTATGGGCCACCAAATAACTCTGTCGTGGCTAATAATAATAATAATAATAATTGGATAATTTGTAGAGCGCCGTTTTTGTGAAAAATCACCTCAAGGGCGCTGTACAATTTATTTCCGAGGATCTACATTTGTTATTTAGACCAACTGTGCCAACACTAGGTTCGTCATCCGTTCAGGTATGTGTCTTCCGCCAATATAGCGCTGACATGTGTCTGCTGCCAATAAAGAGCGCTGACACAACATCCTCACAAAGATAACAAACCTTGACAGCACAGCACAGCAAAATCACCTCATCCTAGTCTATTTTAGTATCTCTAGTCACTTCCTAGCCATTCATGCCACTTAGTGTATCCTCTCGACCCTTTTAGACTCTCTCCTGGCTCCAATACCTAAATAAAATCCAGCAAAAAAAAAAATTACAATTCTTTCTATTGTCGTGATCCGACGATTTCACACCTCTGTCTCAGACCTTTAGGGCTCGCTTATCGCAGGCTATCATAAGCAAAATCTTGAACCAAAGTCAAAGTGAAGTGTGTGTGTGTCATCTGTAACAAAATACATAAACAAAAACAGAAAATAAAAACAAAATCGTTTAACACATTATTACATTATTCTAATTCTTGACATAACATAGATTCACGGATTTTATTAAAAAATAGACAACTAGGATGAATGTATCTAAACTTAATTTCCCACGGATCTTCATAAAATTTTGTGAAAATTGTGTTGATAACTTATATTTTTTATTAGATATTATAATTTTCATTTTTTTGACTTTCAATCATTAAATGCAGTCTTGGATAGATACCTATATTTTTCAGAAATGTATTTTTAAAGTATATTATACATTTTAACCCATTTTAACGGAAAAAAATAAACACTGCTGATTTATTAAAATCCTGTTAAAAACGTGATGGCACGCCATTTCCCAACAAAATATCAGTAAATTTCTAAATAGTACAGGGTTTTCCAATAAGAGGTGTTATTTTGATATTCAATCGTAAAAGATCAATGGTTTCGTTGCTTGTGTGGCACGTAGCGCCGTCTTGTTGAAAGTAAACGTTGTCCAGATCAATACCATCCAATTCCGGCCATAAAAAATCATTAATCATCTCTCGATAGTTCAATCCATTCACCGTAACTGTTGCTGCAGCCTAATTTTAGAAGTAAGGTCCAATGACTCCGCCGGACCATAAACCACACCAAACAGTCACACGTTGAGGATAGAGAGGCTTTTCAACAATAACTCTTGGGTTTTCCGAGCCCCAGATGCGACAATTTTGCTTGTTGACGAAGCCACCGAGGTGGAAATGGGCCTCATCACTCAAGATGATTTGCATTTGATTCACTCAAGTGAATTTTAATAATTTCAATGCGTTGTTGAAACGTGTATTCCATTTTTATTAATGGCGTAGTTTCTAATTGTCAAATGTCAAAAAATGACAGCTTCAAAAGTAACATCTAGCGAAATAGCGGGCTATTCTAAATAACACCTCTTATTGGAAAACCCTGTATTTGTAGAAAGTAGAGAAAATTCGAGCAACGCCGGGTACACGATTCGAGCTGTCCCGTGTTTTGATTAAATTATCTAAAACACCTCATTACCCATCAATTTTGTCTTAAAATAACAAATAAAGAACATTTGATTGACGTCCTGAATGTAAAGGTATGTAGATATCTACTGCTTATGCAAAGCCCGTCGGTAAATACGCAGCAGTAGTCTGAAAGCTAATATATTCAACACGAGACAACGCTAGCGGTGCGTCGCTTTCACCGGTACCAATAGTTGTGCAATATATTATAAAATATATAATATTATGCTTGCGTTAGAAGATAAGTATAGCTAACTACAACAGAGACTACTAAATCTTAAAACATGGACACTAGACACGGAGACTGCACGCTGGGTAAAATAGACAATGTAGACGGTGTAAGGAAATCCAGCCAATATTATTTTTTATTATGAATGTTAACCACTCGACTTAAGCGCCAGTATTTTTTTAAGCAATAATGTCAATTTCATAGGTAAAATAATTTTCAAAGTAAGCATTTTTTAAAGCCCACCAAAATGATCGAAAGAACGGAGTTAATGGAAAAATTAATTCGTGTAATATATCGTATTACAGAAACATTATTATACTAGCGCAGATCCATGAAAAAACATGGGAAATTATATTAAATATTGCAGGATTTGTGAAGCTCAAAATATTTATAAAATATTTGCCTCGCGAAATTTACCTTTCTAAAAAACAACCTTGAAAAATCACCAAATCTAAAAAGTTAATTACATTTTTTTTACTTCTACAGTCATGTAGAATCACCTCCCGATGTTTGTTCAATTTACGCCGGATATTATTACATTTGGTTAATTTTTATTTAGTTTTTCTTGTATCAAAATCTTTATTGTTAATTAAAGTTAAACAGTGTAAATCAAAGTCGCTATCCGCGTCTGTCTGTTTGTGCGCCTAGTTCGTCTAAACTACTCAACGGCTTACTATAGGATGTACACTATCATTTGGAGACTTTCTTTCGTAAGGTTTATATAGAAAAACATGCATATAACATTTATTGAAAGTAGAGAAAAGTCGATGTTTAGTAATCAAGTCGAAATATTATCGAGCGCTTACATTGCTAACGTTGGCTATACCTTAAGAGATACATACAAATAATGTACTACGGAATTGTATATCTTGAAAAAGCCAATCCCCCAGCAACGCCGGGTATCTAATCTATTACGTCAGCTATTTTATTTATAAACGAGATAAATTTAAAAAAAGTCAAATAAAAAAAAAATGGCATTTATATGGCATTCCAATACATCATAATTTGTGTATGGGTTCAGATATTATTAATTAGGATTTTTTTAAAGGCCGAATGTCATTTTTAAAATATCTGTCACAAAGCAACTATACTAGTAGTTAACGTTAATTGTTTGTGAAGTAATTTATAATAAATAATACAGACCAGGAAATATATTCAGAATAACATTCAAGAGTAAAAGTGGGCAGGTTAGCAATTAGCAACTAGTTCACAAACTGCACTAGTGAAATTAATATTATTTGAACTTTCTAGATAAATCTTTCGCATAAATGATAAAAACTCTATGCAATAAAAATAAATAAATTTCTCTCACACTTTTTTTTGTTCCCGTTAATTTTTTTTCGCGAACTGTGAAAACTTTCAGATTTGTGGAATAAATTGACAAGAATGATCAAAATAGAAATACAGAGGGGTTCAAAATTTGTACTATAGTGAGAAAAAGACAAAAAACTTTATAATTTGGGTATTACTGAAACGCTCCGATGTAAGGTTAATGTTCCCGTAGTACAAACGCGAAACTGGTGAATCTGCATTGTACAGAGTATCCAAAAGAAAAAGATTTTTTATGTGAGTTTCTACATAAAAAAAAAACCTTTTTTCGGCAACTAAGGGGTTTAAAAAACTAGGACCATTGACTAAAAATACATCGATGGCTAGGACGCATTAAAAAACATTAAACAGCTGATATAAAACCACTAGCGATCGATTTTTTTCAAAATCCAACTTAAAAAATTCCAACATTGTACTCGATTTACTCGAAAACACAAGCTCAAATAAAAAAAGTTATAACACAAAATCGACACCAAATGTCATGTAATTTCATCAGTTTACATCTTTTAGATGAAATAAGTTGTGAGATTCGCTCTGAATTTCATTGAATGTTTAATCCGTCTTGGGTCTGTGATAAAGAAGCGGTTCGTTTCAAAATGACTATTCTTTCTGATAAGTTTATAATTCAGTTTCATTCACGTGCCAAATGTTGTATAAGGCACTATCTTAGGAGAGATATATTTCAGAATTACACACAACAGACATGCTATCCCATAAACGTGTAGAGAGATGTTATTCAATACCAACACATGGTCTCTCTGGGTCACTGCATATACGAGTATACGCCCTATAGATTACGCAATACAACGTAGGAATTGCAGCAAACGAAGGAATTTTTATTAGCTTGACAACTTCTGTCGATGCTGCGGAGAGAAAATCTTGCAATGTATTGCTTATTTAACGTTGCACTTAATTAAGGCCATTTCTAATTAGACGTCGATTTTGTATCAGTGCCTAAAGACATCATGCTTCTAGTTTCCAGGCATTGGTAATAAGCATCTAATTAGAGTTCTAAATTATAAGCCATTGAAGATATTAATCACATAAATGTTGACAAAATAACGAGCACATTCTTAATATTATTTGTTGAACATATTTGTACTAAATTTATGGACTGTATATATGGAAAATGGAATGAATTTATAAGCCAACGAAGACTGAAAAGTTGCGAATATTTAAAACTTATAAATTTAAACATATATAAGAAGTTGCAACACATGTGCACGAAACACGTGATGAATTTACACGTAATTGAATTTACTTTTTATGCTGTGATTATCAATTTTAATTATGTTTCTAAACATATTTTAGTAATTGGTTTTTCTTGTTTTTGCAGTACAAAACAGAAAAAAATCTATCCTCAGAATTCATAAAAAAATGTTGTTTTGTTATTTTAAATCTATCCTTTAGATTTAGAAATACTTGTTGTCATCGAAACATTGAATAATTGTCTTCTGTAAAAACGATAGTAAAAATGGAGCAAATAAATAGGGTTGTTTTGATGGGTCATACTTTCTAATGTAGCGGTGTATCCATAAATATATTTGCTAAAGGGTAGGAATATTAGGGTAAAGATAATGACTGAAATCATACGCTAGTTTAAATTTGCATCCATGAATGATTTATTTGGCAATTATTGATAACCACATTCAAAATTATAATACAAATTAACATTATGACTATGTACAATCGTAATAAATAACATTAAAACACATTTCCATACGATTAAAGCTTTCAGTGTGAAGGTACGATTTTATTACAATACGTCGATGGGATGATCCTTGTGTGATGCGAGGTCTAAATGAAATTTGATCCAAAGATTCATTAAAGAGATCAACTATACAAATAAATAGATACAAAATAACTGAATTAGATCATGGTGAAATGAAGAGAAGATTCGGTGCTGGCGCTTAGTGTCAGATATATACAATGTGTAAAATAAAGATGACGTGGGATGATACGTGATGAATGATAATGGTGATAAAAAAGCGTACCGAGTACCGGCAGGTAGACGTAAAAGTAATAAATAAAAATCTCTGGTAAAAAAACTGAAATAAGCAAAATATTCTTAAATAAGGAAGATTTTGTTAGAACAGTGTCAAGAATCAAAGAATCAAATCTTTAGGGTGATGAAATCGGTGGATTTACCAGCCGTGTCCACCATAGACGGGGGCGGCGATAACCTTGGTGACCGGAGCGGCGGCGACGACCTTTGCTCCTCCGGTCCTCTCAACGACGGCGTTGAATCCGTTGACGTGATCAGCGGTGTAGGTCACCTTGCGCACGTGACCGTCGGGCTCAACCAGGCTGTAGCTTCCGTGCACTACTCCGTCCTCCAAGTGCTCCTCGGCGTTCTTAGAATCTCCGGAGTGGGGGTCGGACACTCCATAGGCGAAGGAGTACTTGGGATTGGGGTCAATGTGTTCGGGCTCGATGACTTTCTGGATGACCTGCTTCTGGTAGACTGGAGCATGCACAACAGGGGCGGACACGTATTGAGGGGCGGCGTGGACGATCTGAGGGGCGGCATGGATCAGCTGGGGAGCGGCGTGCACGATCTGAGGGGCGGGCTGGTAGTAGGACTTCTGGATGACGGGGGCGGACTGCACAACGGAGGTGTAGGCGGGGGCGATGGACTTCTGGTAGATTGGCTGAGAGTAGGATACGGAGGAGGCCGAACCGTGTCCCCAGTCGGATAAGGCTACCGGCGACGCGTGGACTACAGCCAAAAGGGCGACACACAATACCTATTGAATGTTTAAAATGAGTCAAACAACAACAAGAGAAACAAATTATAACACAAAAATAAAAAAGGATCGAGGTACCATTCCAAAATGTAGTTACATTCAATATTCGAAATGACATGAATGATGGAGGACGAATTTTGTAGCTTTTGTTGCGAAAATGTATAGATACGAAAGAAAACAAAAAATACTCTGAAGAAACTGAAAAATTGGATTAAGCTGTCCAAATTCTCGAATGTTTCGTTCAAATGGGCAGAAGAAAAGTTTTAAGGGTTTTAGAGAAAACAACTGAAAGAAAGATGTTTTTTTATTGAATTTCACCACTAAAAATCTTAGCAATTTGTTGAGATTAACTGTTATCAGAATTTATATTTTAGTTCGAGAGAAAAATAGAGAAAATTATGTTGCAAAAATGTTGTTAGTTTCAAGGATTGAAATAAAAGAGAGAAAAAACGGTATTGAAAGTTTAACTCAAAGGGTAACTAAAATAAATAAAAAAGTAACGTTGGATGTATTTTAGGTACGGCAGAATTTTTGTTAAAAGAATTTCTAGTTTAGAGAAATTTCAAAGGAATCATAACCGAATAATAAAAATGGAGAATTGTTCTGAATTACAAAGGGTTGGTGTAAAAAGATTTTTTTAAATGTACCACTATTTAAAAAAATATTGTTGACCATTGAATAATATGATTGATGCAATGTATCGGATTGATTTGAGGGTTGCTAACCTGTACAAACATGATTGGTTATGTTTCTCTCGTACGAACTTGAATGCCTGAGACAGACTTGAAGGAACTGATGATGGTGAATGGACCAGCGGGGCTTATAAACCGATCTCGGGGGCAGTAGCATCAACCGGCCTGGGGCGGGGGGAGCCAAGATAGCAGATCTGCGGAGATGCAAGGAGGGAGGCTGCAGCGGTCTTCTCAGCAGTTATGCGTAGACAGGGGCGCGAAGCGAAAATACACGCTACGAATTCAACTTTATTACTTTGTAAACTGTAGTTTTTGCAGACTTATAAGTACGTAGAAAAGGGTACACCGATTGACATAATATTATGTTTTATCCTTCAAAAGATTTATTTTAAAATTTAGAAAGACACAGACGGTCTTGTTAGGCAAAACATATAGCTTGTCAGCCAGACACAGCACGTTGCCTATAAATGTAATGTGGCAGTGAAGGAAATGAGGCAGAAGAATTAATGGAAAGACATAAGTTCCAAAATAACCTATATAAGTATGTAGGTATATCAATAAACGTTACGATTTAGAAAGATGTAGACTCTTTCCAGTTCTATACTGAAAGTTCACTTATGAAAGAAATTTTATTTATTTTTGTAATCCATACGTAAAAAAAATGGAAAATTAATATTTTTCTAATCGTTGAACTCCATGTTTTAAAATCCCAAAAGCTTAGGGCCCATAACTAAAATAGTAATCAAATTTTCTTTGCACGAGTTGAGGGTGAATTAATTACATAAATAATGCTTTTAACCAGATGAGTTCAATACCGAATAACAACATTAACAACAGGTAATGAGCCTATAGGAAAAAAATAATAAATATAAACAAAAGAATAGAAGATAGTTAAATTCTTTGAAGTTAAATATCTCTTCGGTCAACCTGACAACTATCCCATGATAATAGACTAAGGAGAAATAAAATAAAAATGAATCACACTGGTTTTCGATTCCTTATATTCAATGCGGATTTATTATTAGGAGCGCATATTGCGGAATACGAAAATTCTGGAGCATTCATTTGACGCGATGTTCTACCACGTCTCGCACCTTCTCTTACTTGTGGTGCTCATGTGGCCCAGAACGAGACGAATACTCATGCTTGTTTAGCCTTTGAACTAGTGCATGCTACAAATAATGCAGTACCGCACAACCGCACATGCGAGCACTCGGTGCGGTCATTATAAAAATTGCGGTTAACGAATTTCCATGGGAAGGTGTTTTGAAGAGGACCGCAGTAGGAAAGTAATAAAATATCTACCATGGAATTAAGACAAATATAAAAAAAATGCATGAATTTATCTATTTATAAAAATTACCCAACTGTACCGACGAAAATCAACACGTAAATGCCAAATACGTATTTAAGGCGATGCACTACGTCGTGTAATATTTTAAATTGAGCAGCTATCAATAACAACCCTTACGTAGATGGCGATAAGGTTTAAATTCCCGCTTAACACCATCCGCCTGTTTTGATTTATGCAAGAAAAAAACATGGCCAAAAAGTGCCTTTAATTTTATTTTGTGAAAAGATCACAATATTTCAATAATTTACAGTACACATCATTCTTACTTTAACATAGTATTACACGCAATCTATGTAGGTACATATATGTAAAAGGAAATGTTTATATTATTATTGAAATAATTTAAATGTAAAATAAATAGAAAAAAAAAATCATGTATTACCGTAGCGTAGACGAATCGACGAAGGTTTATTATCTAGGGCAGGGTATAAGCAAGAACATTGGAATGAATAGAATACTTCAATTTAATAATTTATTACAATTTGTGTCGTGACACTTGGCACCAGGTTTACTTCCGTAAACCAATATATTTTTACTAAACGAAATTAATTAATATTGTGTGTCATTGGTCAGCGATAAGCGTCTCATAAACGATCTAAACAATAAGCTATTGAAGATATTATAAACGATATTAGGGTCAGGTCCAAATTATTTTCAAATGTTGACAGCTGTGGTTTTCCGTCACTTTTGCAACGAAAAAGAAACTTAAAAGGTATAAAATTGTTATTTTGTAAAAACTTTGTATATTTTATTCATAAGTAAATGAATCATAAATTGATTTCCTTGTCGATAAGTACATTAAATATTTTGGTAAACATAGAATATTATTTTTGGTTATTATCCATACAACTGACTCTCTGACTCGTCAAGAATTTTCTTGAATTTTATATTAAAAAAATATCCCAGAATTTGTAATTTGCTGTAAATGTGTCTCGAGAATGTAACAAATCCAATTTAAGCTTTAGGGTTACATAAAACAATACAATTTTAATTTTATTAAATCAATTGTGAATGTCCTTAATTTTCTTCCGTTGCGCTACGACCAAAGATATTAGAAGAACGAGATGTGCTACCAGCAGTTCATACTGTGTGGAATTGCTTTGTCGAGTGTCGCCGGTTTTGTTCACCAATACTACTGCACACCTTCGTTTACGCTAAGGCATCGCTAAGGTATCCGCACTAATACATAGAACAGATTTCTGTGCGTACACGTCCCGATACCGTTCAAAGTACCCTAATTAGTTAGTACTCCGCCTACGGTCCGGCGGACAACATAGCATATCTCGTTCTTCTAATATCTTTGGCTACGACAGTTGTGCGACACCATTTACAATAGTCTAGGTTTTGGCGACGGATGCGATTGGCCACCTACTGCCTGGCGGTTCAGATCGGGAGAGACTGGTTAAGGGGGATCTTTTAACCTCTCCAGCCGGACTCTCTCTCAACCCATCGCCTTGCTCTGCAGTGGGAGGGATGGATTCATACGTCCGTCACTAAGCCCCGAGGGATTATTTTTCCTCAGGGCCTCCTGTGTGGAGCTAATGTACAAAAGGGAGTTGCGGGTCATGTGCGCAAAATTTTGTGACTTGTGGTTTTATTTGAAGTATTATGTGACGATTTTATTGCTTTAACAGTCATGAATCAAAAACAATATTTATTCTAGCTTGGAAATGCGTCGTCACTGGTTAGATAAGCCGGTAATTTTACGAATTATAAAATATTTTAGGTTGCGTCGTGTGGTATTTTGATTCCATTGTGCGACTATCGCAAAGGAAATATATAAAGGTATGTTTATACGCACAATTTTAAAATATAAGAAGTTCCAACACACGTGCACGAAACACGTAGTGAAAATTTTATTTATTTTATTTTATTTATGTATTAACCCCTCAGGCCTCTGGCATACTGACCGTCATATTTAAAGACACTGTTAGAAGGTCGGAGAATTTGTGTGTATTTCCGCTTTGCAATAAAATCAAAATAAATTGAATACTTTTGAACGTATTCGAAAAAAAAAGGTTTTTGAAAGGTGATAAAATAAGCTTTAAGAGTCTTCGGTTAGAATACTTTTTACGTTTTATAAATTTTAAAATGGGTATTCCAGCAATTATGTTAAACTACAACACTCTGTTAAATTATATGAATATGCTCAAATTGTCAGACAGAAGAATTTTCACCGACTTGGTATTTCTATATAAAATTCTAAATGATTTAGTTGATAGTCCGGTATTGCTAGAATCGATAAGCTTCCGGATTCCACAACGTAATACTAGAAGTCAGGATTTATTTCAGTGCAGAAATTCTGGGACTAACTACCAAATTTATTCCTCTTTGCCCAGAATACTAATGGAGGGAAACAATTATACCAAGTCAGTGGACATCTTCAATTCTTTAAACAAATATAAAATGTTGTTAATGAAGCAGTTCAGTTATGTACAATAAATAGTGTATATTTCTTAATATTCCATTTGTAAAAGCCCCGAAAAAGGGCGTTAATTAATAAATAAATAAATGTAAAGGAATACCAATTTTGAAATTAATAGAACGTAAAAAATTATTTAGAATTTTTCTGACCTGTAAGGGAGTTTAAAAACCAAATGCGTGAATTATATTCTAACTGACTTCTAATCAGAGATTTGTATAATAATTTGGGGTTTTTAGGCTTACTGCCAATAGTTGTAATAATATTCTAGAAGCGTAATTTGGAGTACAAAATAACGCCAAAGTCGTTGAAATCAGAGACTTATTTATGATATAATTAATTTGGTAGAAAAACATGCACGAATAACAGGAAGGTTTTTGATCTGTATGAACAGATCATTTACTTTTTTAAGTTTTTATGTCGAGATTATCAATATTTATATTGTATCCAAACATATTTTAAGATTCGATTTTGTTTCAATTCTCTATGGTAAATAAAAAAAAACTTATTGGACTTTGATATTATTTTAACTCCTGTTCTATTCTTCAGATTTAAAAATACTTGTCATCGAAACTTTGAATTATTGTCTTCTGTAAAAACGATCGTAAAAATGGAGCAAATAAATAGGGTTGTTTTGATGGATTATGCTTTCTAATGTAGCGGTGTATCCATAAATATATTTGCTAAAGGGTAGGAATATTAGTGTAAAGATAATGATTGAAATCATGCGTCAATTTAAATTTGCATCCATGAATGATTTATTTGGCAGTTATTGATAACCACATTCAAAATTATAATACAAATTAACATTATGACTATGTACAATCGTAATAAATAACATTAAAACACATTTCCATACGATTAAAACTTTCAGTGTGAAGGTACGATTTTATTACAATACGTCGATGGGATGATCCTTATGTGATGCGAGGTCTAAATGAAATTTGATCCAAAGATTCATTAAAGAGATCAACTATACAAATAAATAGATACAAAATAACTGAATGAGATCAGGGTGAAATGAAGAGATGATTCGGCGTTGGCGCTTGGTGTCAGATATATACAATGTGTAAAATAAAGATGACATGGGATGATACGTGATGAATGATGATGGATGAAAATGGTGATAAAAAAGCGTACCGAGTACCGACAGGTAAACGTAAAAGTAATAAATAAAAATCTCTAGTAAGTAAACTGAAATAAGCTAAATCTTCCGAAAGTAGGAAGATTTTGAGAATCGAAGGATCAAATCTTTAGGGTGATGAAAGCGGTGGATCTACCAGCCGTGTCCACCATAGACGGGGGCGGCGATAACCTTGGTGACAGGGGCGGCGGCGACGACCTTTGCTCCTCCGGTCCTCTCAACGACGGCGTTGAATCCGTTGACGTGATCAGCGGTGTAGGTCACCTTGCGCACGTGACCGTCAGGCTCAACCAGGCTGTAGCTTCCGTGCACGACTCCGTTCTCCAAGTGCTCTTCGGCGTTCTTAGAATCTCCGGTGTGGGGGTCGGACACTCCATAGGCGAAGGAGTACTTGGGATTGGGGTCAATGTGTTCGGGCTCGATGACTTTCTGGATAACCTGCTTCTGATAGACTGGAGCATGCACAACAGGGGCGGACACGTATTGAGGGGCGGCGTGGACGATCTGGGGGGCGGCATGGATCAGCTGGGGGGCGGCGTGCACGATCTGAGGGGCGGGCTGGTAGTAGGATTTCTGGATGACGGGGGCAGACTGCACCACGGAGGTGTAGGCGGGGGCGATAGACTTCTGGTAGATTGGCTGAGAGTAGGATACGGAGGAGGCCGAACCGTGTCCCCAGTCGGATAAGACTATCGGCGACGCGTTGACTACTGCCAAAAGGGCGACACACAATACCTATTGAAAGTTTAAAATGAGTCAAACAACAACAAGAGGAACAAATTAAAAACAGAGATGATAACACCAAAAATTAACAGGATCGAGGTACCATCCTAAAATACAATGACATTCAATTTTCGAAATGATACGAACGATGAGGGATGAATTTTGAAACTGTGCCGAAAATTTAAGTTAAAGAAAATAAAACATTGTAATGAACTGCTGGATAAAGTTTTTAATACACCTTTATGTTTAGTTCAAATGGCCAAAACAAAAGTTTGAATTGTTAAAGAAAATGACAGAAGTTTTTAATTTAATTAAATCATAAGGAATGTTAACAGTTTGTTGTGATTAACTGAATTTTTTGTTTAGTTCTAGGGGAGAATAGGGAAAATTCAAAGGATGAAACAAAATTGTATTGCAGAAATGTTGTTGATTTCAAGAGGTTGATGAAGAACTTTAAAAAAAACTGAATTAAAATTTTAACTCGAGGAAAAACACTATTGATAACTTGTCTATATTAGTACGAAGAAGCAATATAGAAAATTCAAAGGAACAGAATAATAAAAATGGAGAATTGTTCTGAATTACAAAGGGTTGATGTAGAACGATTGAAAAAAAGTATCATTATTTAAACAATATTGTTAGATATATTTGATTGATGCAATTTATCGGATTGATTTAATTGCTAACCTGTACAAACATGATTGGTTATGTTTCTCTCGTACGGACTTGAATGCCTGAGACAGACTTGAAGGAACTGATGATGGTGCATGGACCAGCGGGGCTTATAAACCGATCTCGGGGGCAGTAGCATCACCCGGCCCGGGGCGGGGGGAGCCAAGAGAGCAGATCTGCGGAGATGCAAGGAGGGAGGCTGCAACGGTCTTCTCAGCAGTTACGCGTCGACAGGGGCGCAAAACGAAAACACTAAATCTGAATTCAACTCTACTACTTTTAAAACTGCAGTATATTGCAGACTAAATTACACGGATTGATATAATACAATAAATAATACAGGGTTTTCCAATAAGAGCTGTTATTTCGGTAGATGTTACTTTGAAGCTACATTTTTTGACATTTGACATGTAGAAACTACGCCATTAATAAAAATGGAACGATACACGCTTCAACAAAGCATTGAAATGATTAAAATTCACTTGAGTGAATCAAATGCAAATCATCTTGAGTGATGAGGCCCATTTCCACCTCAGTGGCTTCGTCGACAAGCAAAATTGTCGCACCTGGGGCTCGGAAAACCCAAGAGTTATTGTTGAAAAGCCTCTCTATCATCAACGTGTGACTGTTTCGTGCGGTTTATGGTCCGGCGGAGTCATTGGACTTTTTCGAAAATGAGGCTGGAGCAACAGTTACGGTGAATGGATTGCGCTATCGAGAGATGATTAATGATTTTTTATGGCCGGAATTGGATGGTATTGATCTGGACAACGTTTACTTTCAACAAGACGGCGCTACGTGCCACACAAGCAACGAAACCATTGATCTTTTACGATTGAATATCAAAATAACACCTCTTATTGGAAAGCCCTGTATTATGTTTCATACTTGGAAAGATTTATTTTGAAATTTGGAACGATACAGATACTTGAGGATCCTAAGCCAAACATATGGCTTTTCAGCAGGTAACGATTATTTAAGTATTTATGTTTTTATACTTTATAACCCACACAATTTCTATCATTACTCTTTTATACATTTCGTTCAATTTACTAAATATAAACAAGTCTTAGTAGAATTTAAATCAGTGGGCAGAACAACAAACCTAGTTAAACAATTTACTTAGCTTTGCTTTGACTTATTTAATTTATTTATTGTACTATTTCTGACAAACTGCTTTGGCAGTTTAGCGGGTGCTTGAAATGTAGAATTTCCAAACCTTATTTTTCCATCTTGCATGGTGGAGTATTGCTTATTTAGATCTTATTTGTGTTTTAAAAAAAATAATAAACGTATAAAAGCCCAGCTGGGAGTAAAAATCATTATAAATTACCAATGCCCTTCTTTCAGCTAGACATTGTTTTAATCATAAAATATATTTAACCTTATTCATAGAGGTACATTATTTCACATTATTCGGCAGTGATATAATATATAAAGTATATTGTATTCCAACTTTCTGTCAGTAATTGTTTACATATTTTAGAACTATTGATACATCGCAGTTTGTGAACCTAGCACTAAAAATATGTACCAATTTATCTTAAGGCTGCAGATTAAATAATATATGATGAATTATAATTTGGAACCATAGAGCCTCCAAGTAAATGTTCGTACTCTGGATGGTAATAGGGTTTGATATGGCTGCAATTAAGTTCAGAATATCGTGAGGTGTTATACTGTCTTATAAACAGATGAATAAAAACTCTCTTCCCATTGTTATTCAACCTTTGGATTAAATATAAGTTATCACATAAGAAACTCACTGACTGGAGTAGGAAATACCAGGACATCTACCTTGATTGTAAAATAATATAACAACAGTAGTAAGAAATACCACATCTATCATGATTGTAAAATAATCTAATAAACGGAGTAGGAAATACCAGGACATCTACCTTGATTGTAAAATAATCTAACAACTATAGTAAGAAATACCACATCTATCATGATTGTAAAATAATCTAATAAACGGAGTAGGAAATACCAGGACATCTACCTTGATTGTAAAATAATATAACAACAGGAGTAAGAAATACCACATCTATCATGATTGTAAAATAATGTAATGAACGGAGTAGGAAATACCAGGACATCTACCTTGATTGTAAATAATCTAACAACAGGAGTAAGAAATACCACATCTATCATGATTGTAAAATAATGTAATGAACGGAGTAGGAAATACCAGGACATCTACCTTGATTGTAAATAATCTAACAACAGGAGTAAGAAATACCACATCTATCATGATTGTAAAATAATGTAATGAACGGAGTAGGAAATACCAGGACATCTACCTTGATTGTAAATAATCTAACAACAGGAGTAAGAAATACCACATCTATCATGATTGTAAAATAATCTAATAAACGGAGTAGGAAATACCAGGACATCTACCTTGATTGTAAAATAATATAACAACAGGAGTAAGAAATACCACATCTATCATGATTGTAAAATAATGTAATGAACGGAGTAGGAAATACCAGGACATCTACCTTGATTGTAAATAATCTAACAACAGGAGTAAGAAATACCACATCTATCATGATTGTAAAATAATCTAATAAACGGAGTAGGAAATACCAGGACATCTACCTTGATTGTAAAATAATCTAACAACTATAGTAAGAAATACCACATCCAGCATGATTGCAAAATAATCTAATGAACGGAGTAGGAAATACCAGGACATCTACCTCAATTGTAAGATAATCTAACAACAGGAGTAAGAAATACCACATCTATCATGATTGTAAAATAATCCAACAACCGGAGTAGGAAACACCAGAACATCGATCTTAATTGGTACAATGTGACCTTTTTTTTTTTTTTTTTAATATTTTTATTCTAGATAAAAGAAAATTACATTTTCACTTATTTAACTAGAAATAACATATATATACTACACATAAATATATTACACACCGATATTATTCACTTTCATTGTTTTGCTGATTGAGCATAAAACTGAACAATTTTTTTTTAAATGTACCTATACTTTTTTCATTTTTAATTTCGTCTGGGAGGCAATTATATATGTTGCTTCCCTCGTAACCAATGGATTGCTTGCCATAATGAGTATGTATGGTGTTTAAATGTATTTTATCGTGTTGCCGTGTAAAGTGTGTGTGTACTTGGGACGTTTTAATGAGTTCTGTATTTGTATGTATGAGTTTATTATTTATTTTGTAAATAAGGAGACATGTATTATATTCATATAATTTTCTTAATTTTAATAGTTTTGTTTCTATATATAATTTTTTTGTTGATGTTCTAGGTTTGAAGTGGAATAGCTTTTTGATTACTTTGTTTTGTGTTACCTGTAGTTCGTTTATGTATGTTTCACATGTATTTCCCCAGATTTCAACCAAGTAGTTTAAATGTGAGTGTACGAGGCTATAATATAGACCTCTTTTAATTTTATTTGGTAACAGATATGATATCCGGCTGAATACGCTAATTAAGGGGGTGATTTTATTTTTAATATCTTGAATATGCTGCTTAGACCGGGATACCCGAGTAAGGTCACTTCTTTTCAACAAATGTAAAAAATAAATTTAAAAAATTGCAAAAGAAAAGAAGACAAGATAGTTAAATGATTTAAAGTTTAAGAACTGTTCAATCAACCTTTCAACTAACCCACAGTAATAGGCACAAGGAGAAAGAAAATAAACATATATCACATTGGTTTTCGATCACTTATATTATTTAACCCGGATTCAATATTAGGAGCACATATTGCGGAACATGAAATTTCTGGAGCATTCCTTTGACGCGATTTCAGTCTACGTCTAGCACCTTCTCTTACTTGTGGAGCACATGTAGAGCAAGAACGAGACGGATACACTTGTTGGTTTAGCCTTTGAACTGGTGCAGGCTACAAATAATGCAGTACTGCTCACTGCACAACCGCACATGCCAGCACTCGGTGCGGTCATTATAAAAATCGCAGTTTACGAATTTCTATGGGTCGGTGTTTTGAAGTGGGCCGGAGTAGGAAGGTAATAAAATATGGTAAAATACTTAGGGGGTATTTCACTATGTCGGGCTAAATATCTGACTAGCTATCCGTTGGCTGGCTTTAAAGATCAGAATAACTTCGTTATTCAACGGCGACCGTTTCACCATTGTTTCGAGCTTCCGGATAGATAACACTCGAAATAGTCTGGCAACATCGCAAAATGTTTGCAGTTACTCTATCTACTGCCACGGCTGTCATGCGTCACAGTCCGCACACCGCGAAGTGTGCATTTTTTGGTTATGTAATGTTGATTATCAGGTCATTTTAGATAGATTCGTGTCGAATTAATACATTGTTTCTTATTTTGAACATAATCAAATAATTCAGGATGGATCATACAAGCATTCAAATGCATTCAACAAAATTCGACTCACTTCTCAGCTGTCAAACTCGGAATGTTTTGACGCCATCTTTGATTCGAGGAATAGCGCCTAACGTGAAGTTCGAGCACTGATTAGTCAAATCGAACTTTAACCCGAGCATTAGCGTTATTCAGATATAGTGAAAACGAAAAAATGACTAATCCGCGGATTAGTGCTTAGTCAGAACATAATCAGAGATAGTGAAATACCCCCTTAGTCAACCGGGATCAAGACAAATCGAAATAAATACATGCATTTCTCTATTTATAAATTTTCCCTCATTGTGCCTTCGAAAATCAACAAGTAAATGCCATATACGCATTGAATTACTCGGCGCTCATGGTAATGCGCGAAAATTCATAGTAGCGCAAGAACCACGCTGTCAAGAGTGGAAGACGCTAGAAGCAGTTCGGTCAATATTTTTAAATCAATATATGGTGAATCAATTGAAAAAATCGTTTTGGGTAAATAACGAATTTATAGCAAATTTTCCGAAAGCGTAAATAACCCTTACATAGGCTGACTTGGAAATATCCAATGAGGAGAAAGTAAAAATTATTGTTAGAATCTATAAACAATTGAGTTTCACTATATTGTTACAAGGTTACATACATATTAAAATAATCCTGGATAACAAACCAAATTTTAAATACGCTTAATAAAAACCTTCGTCGAATAGGCTACGCGTTAAAAAAATTAAATAATTAAGTAGGTACTTGCAGCGGATTGGTTCTTGCAAAAACAGGTGTTTTACTTATTGAAAACATACTTTTATTGAAACCTTTGAAATAAAACAGTATTTTATGAAAATGTTGGGAAAAATCAGTACCTATCCGCATCAAGTAAAAATAATAATTATTGATATCAAAAATGAAAAAAAGCCAATCAAACATAACAGTCGAAATATGCTTGAAAACGCTGTTAAGAGGAAGCTACAAGCCAAAAATGTGTATATGCTTAGTATGTCTTATATTGTAGGTAATAGGCATTAAAATCGCTCGACAAACGGAGTCTACAAACGTTCGATTTCAAGCACAAAACTGGTTTTTATTTATTTTGTAAATAAATTTATAAGAAAACAAAAAAGTTAATCAAGTGAAACTGTCACAGATAATCTTAGCTATAATAATGTATTTTTTAAAAGTTGTTTCCTTTACGCGTTCATACATTTCTATTGGAAAAATATATTTTTTTAGAACTTTACATTCATATTTTTTATAATTTGTAATTTATTATTTTATTTGTATTCTACTCAAGCGAAGCGAAAGGAAAACCTTCAATTTATCTAAAGCATATTTTTTGGTGTTCATGATGTACACCAATTCTTTATAAAGATTAATCAAAATAGCGATTTAGCATTAAACTTCGCGTTAAAATATTCATCCGTTGCAGGAAAAAGGTGCACCAAACTTTAGTATTAGTAAGTTTAAAAAAAACGACAGCAATCTAGTAAGGTGTTCACAAAACACATTTAAATCATTTACAGTAAACAATAAATTATTCTTACTTTAATGTAACATTATACACAATCTATGTAGGTACTGTGTATAAGGAAATATTTATTTAATAATTGAAGTAATTTTACTGTAAAATAAATAGAAAAAATGTATCGGCGTAGTCGATTCGACGAGGGTTTATTATCAAGGGTTAAATAACAGAGTGCATTGGAATTGAAAGAACACATCGATTTAATAATGTATTACAGCTTTCCATTTGGCGCCGGGTTTATTTTAGTCAACAATCTAATGATTTTTGTTTGAGCAGGATTAAGAGAATGGATTGAATTAAATAATAATATCTATTTTAAATGAAAAGTGTTACTTTATTTAGTCTTTACATGAGCTTAATTAAATGCTGTTCGCGAGCGCGCGATTCGGTCCAGAATGACTCACATCAATGCACGAGCATTGCCGAGGATTACCGAATCGCGCTCGACCCACACACCTGCACAGTTTCTACCTAACCGTGCATCCACACATTCGCCTACAGAAACATGCAGAACTCAGTTCGCCTTAATACTACCGCCGTTCGAGTGTTTCTCATTTCTCGTTACCATATTTAGCTTATAGCATAGATCCTGGAAACGGTCTCGCGGCAGCGCCTTTGTAAATATATCTGCTCTCTGATTTGCAGATGGAACATATTTAACTACAATTTCTTTATCATTCACTTTCTCGCGGATAAAATGGAAGTGTATGTCTATATGCTTCGTTCTTTTGTGAAATACTGGATTTCTGACTAATTGAATTGCACTTTGGTTGTCAACGTAAAGCGTTGTTTCTTCATTACATGGACATCCGATGTCCGATAACAGCTTTCTGATCCAGACTACTTCCCGAGCTGCTGCTGATGCAGCTACGTACTCGGCTTCCGTTGTACTTAGCGTCACCAGTCTTTGACGCTGTGACGACCACGTTACGGCCCCGTTCGCGAGACAGAAAACATATCCTGTTGTCGACCTTCGCGTTTCTACATCCCCAGCGTAGTCAGCATCCGAGAAACCTATCAATTTTGGTTCGCTACCGCCGCTTTGATATTCAATACCGTAATCAGTTGTGCCTTTTAGATATGCAAATATTCTCTTTACTGCTTGCCAATGCGATGAATTGTGCTCGTTCAAATACTTGCTCACTGCATTTACTGCGAACGCGATGTCTGGCCTCGATACAGCAGCTAGGAAAACCAGAGACCCTACTGCTTCGCGATACGGTACATTTTTAGTTTTATTGTTTTCCACGACTGGAATCAGTGCTGCGTGCGGATCCGCTGGCACGCACACTGTTTTCGCATCCGCCATTCCGAATTTTTCAATTATTTTCTGCGTGTACGCGCTCTGATGAATCATCAGTTTACCTCTCTCTCTATCCCTTTTTATTTGTAAGCCGACAAAAATATTTGAGTCCTCGACTGTTATTTTAAATGTTTCGCTTAGTCGTTGAATAATTTCCTTAAGGGTCTCTATATTGTTCGAGGCTACTAGCCCATCATCGACGAATAGCGCCAGATATACTTTGTTGTTTTTAATCCTTCCAGTAAATACACATTTGTCTGCTTCGCATTCTACGAAGTTGAATTCATTCAAAAACTTGTTGAATCGTTGATTCCAACATCTTGGAGCTTGTTTGAGCCCGTAGAGAGCCCTCTCGAGCTTGCATGCGACGTTCCTTTTGTCTTCTTTCAGCTTCAGTCCTTCCGGAACTTTCATGAAAATTGTTTCTTCTAGTTTGCCATATAGAAATGCAGTTTGAACGTCAAATTGCATTACTTCAAGATTTTCCGCGGCTATCGTTGCCAGCAAAATTCTCAGCGAGTCATATCTCACCACTGGAGAAAACGTTTCCTTGAAGTCAATTCCCTCTCTTTGCAGGAAGCCCCTTGCGCACAATCGAGCCTTGAAACGATGTGACTTCCCGTCGACATCCGTCTTTACCCGAAACACCCATTTCGAGTCAATTAGTCTCATCTCCGGCGTTTTCTTCACGAGTTCCCACGTACGATTTTCTTCATGAGCTTTAAATTCGTTTTTAATAGCACCCGCCCACTGCGCAGCTTCAGTGCTATTCGTCGCTTCTTCGTACGTTAATGGGACTATGTACTCTGCCACATTTGCATTGTGTTGATACCTTCTAGGAGTTTTAATCAGTGCTCGATCTCGCAGGATTCTTCGATCTTCACAGTCTTGATCGTCCTCTTGTTTGTTGTGATCGTTTTCTTCGTTGTCGATCACATTGTCGTTCACGTTCTCGTTCTCTCGTGCCTCGTTCTCTTGTTCCTCGGGTCGTGAAAGAATTGTTTCGTATTCCTCCTCCTTCTCATTTTCTTTCGCCACTGGCGCCCCGATTTTTTCGTTGAACACAACATTTCGAACCACACTGACCTTTTTCTTTTCAGGATCATACACCCGGTAATTCGTCGATTCTTCCGTATATCCGACGAATATCTTTTTGCTAGCTCGTGCATCGAATTTTCGTGTGAATTGTTTGGGAGTGTGCACATACGCGTCTGATCCAAAGATTCGAAGATGTTTCAGATTCGGAGCTTTTCCAATCCACGCTTCGTACGGCGTTACTGCACCACTTGTCCACACTGTTCGGTTGAGAACGTATACGGCACAATTCACTGCTTCCGCCCAAAGGGTTAATGGAAGATTCTTCGCGATTATCATTGTACGAGCACTTTCAACAATCGTCCGATTGTCGCGTTCAGCTTTGCCATTTTGCTCCGGATTGTATGGCGCTGTTGTCTCTCGCTTTATTCCGCATTCTTCGAGGTATTTATCAATCTGGTCATTGCAAAATTCTCGGCCATTGTCGGAGCGAAGAGTTTTCATTTTTCTTCCGAACTTATTCTCGATCATCTTTTCGAAGATCTTGAATTTTTCGTACACCTCGGATTTCGTTTTCATGAAGTATACGTGTCTGTAGCCGGTAGCTTCATCTTTAAATGTTAAAAAATACCTCGATCCTCCGACAGAATTCGTTGACATCGGCCCACAGACATCTGAATGCATTTTCTCGCCTGGCTTTATTTTCTTATTTCGCTCCAGTTTCTTGTTGAAGGGCAGCCTGTGCGATTTCCCAAATTGGCACGGTTCACAGAAGACGTCACTTTTGTCTGAAAATGTTACTCCACTCACGAGCCCCTTTTCTGCTAATTCACGAATCGCTCGTTTCCCGACGTGTCCCAATCGCTCGTGCCACACAGTTAAATTTGTCGTAGCTACGTTAGCTTCTTCTGTGCTTCCTTGTTTCGTGACCTTGAAGAACATGCGATACACGTCATTGTTTTGTTTCATTCCCGTCCCGAGCACTTCACCGTCGCGATCCACAATAACCCGATTATTTTCGAAACGCACTCCGAGTCCCTTCTTTGTACATACTCCGACGGAGAATAAGTTTTTTCTCAATTTCGGAACGTGTAGCACTTTTTCAATTCTCGCATCTTGCCACACTCCATCGATTAATTTTTTAATTCGCACCGTGCCTTCACCAGCGACGTCGCATATCTGATTGTCACCAAGCGATACTGTAGCGCCCGTGTTATCCGGCTTGTAGTCAGTCATCCAGTCACGTCGGTAGGTTAGATGTTTCGATGCGCCGCTGTCGATCAGCCAGACCTCGCTTTGATCGATCGCCATTACGCCACTTTCCGTCCACGGTATAAGCGCTCTATTTTTCAAGCCCGACGCGATCGAGCTGCCTGTTTCTCCTACAAACGCGCAATCACTTGATGTTTCGCCGTCGTCACGTGGCTTCCGCTTATTCCGACACTGACTCGCAATATGTCCCATGCCTTGGCATTTATAACACTGCACTTTCTTCATGTCCTTTTCAGCATTTTTTGTTCCTCGCCCACGACGATTTTTGGCTATTGCAGCCAGCGCTTCCGACGCTTCTTCTTCGCCGCTGAGCCTCGTGTCCTCTCTTATTAGCCGTTCCTGGAGATTATCGAGAGTTTGTCGCGCAGGGTCTACGCTGTCCCACGCCACCTGCAGCGTGCTAAACTTTGTGGTGAGACTCGCGAGTATTTTTGCCATTATCGTAGCGTCTGATACATTCTCACCGACGTCCTTCAGTTGACTCGCCATATTCATCACCCTGGCCACATGCTGAACAGCAGTGTCTGCTTCGCTCATCCGACAGGCGTGAAATCTTTGTAGCAGACCCAGCTTGTTTGACGCGGTTTTCTGCTCGTGAATTAGACACAATTTGTCCCACATCTCTTTCGCAGAGATGCACGACAACACACACACTTGTTGAGCCTCGTCAAGATTTGACAGAATTATGAATTTTGCCGTTGCGTCATCTTTCACGTTTTTCTTCAGCGCAGCCGCATGTCCATCGCCGGCAGCAGGCTTCTCTCTCGTGCCATCGACGACATCGAGAACATCGTTCATCACAAATAGTGCACTCACTTGAGCTTTCCAGCCCTGGAAGTTTGTTCCATCGAAAGGCTTCACACCCTTCACCGAGATGCCGACCGACATCGTGAATTTTATTCACACTTCACGCTCGTTTTTCAAACAGTTAGCTCTGACACTAAAACAATGGCCGACTTCCGTTCCGCACCACTTGAGACTTGTCAAATAATTTCACTCGCGTTCTCTTAATTTTTAGTTATACGTTAACTGGGCCCATAACCTGTTTGAGCAGGATTAAGAGAATGGATTGAATTAAATAATAATATCTATTTTAAATGAAAAGTGTTACTTTATTTAGTCTTTACATGAGCTTAATTAAATGCTGTTCGCGAGCGCGCGATTCGGTCCAGAATGACTCACATCAATGCACGAGCATTGCCGAGGATTACCGAATCGCGCTCGACCCACACACCTGCACAGTTTCTACCTAACCGTGCATCCACACATTCGCCTACAGAAACATGCAGAACTCAGTTCGCCTTAATAATTTTTACTATATGAAATTAAGATAATATATCATAACACTACCATTTCGGTCCTGATTTCTACCGGTCGATTTGAACCGACAATAACAGAGCATACAAGTTAAGTAAACGGAATGTATCACGTCTGCAATTAGAAACGTGCTCGATATATTTAACCTTATCGAAAATCAGAAAACATATAGATGTAGGTACCTTAAAAGAATCTGAGTTGCTTAGCCAATAACCAAGGATAATTATTGACTAGATCATAAAACAAATAGTTATGGTTTGATAAATACGTTTAAAAAATTGTAAAAATTAAAAGAAAAAAAAAAATAATAATAATAAAAAAAATTACTTTGCTATCATAAACGTTATTTAACTGTTATTAAAAAATCCGTGAAATCACAGGATTTTATAAAACCAATTTTGAAAAATACAATAAAAATAATTTTCTGTTAAAATACTATAGATAGGTACTTATTTTATCACTGGTCTGAATTCTTAACACAATCGGTTTCAATTATGAAATTGACACTTAAATTCAAATCAAATTTGACTCCATTGAAACAGTTTTCACGGGAACTCACAGACAACTGAAATTAGTAAGATTGATAAAAAAATCTCTGAACACAAATTCGATATTAAAAAAAATTTACACAAAACATCTATTTGCTGCGAATTAGTCAGTTTCGTAGAATTTTAATCATTTATCAAATTTCAAAGTAAATTTTTCAGGTTCTGTGAAACAACTGCCAATAATGATATAATAACAGAACTTAAACTAGAATCTTTACAGAACTTGAACATTGACGAATTGTTAATATTTCAAAGTTAATCTACAAGTTGCGTGAAAGTTCCATTCAAGTTATTTTACTATGTCATTATGGGCCAGTTTTTTTCAAAGAACAAACATAATAACAGAACTCGAATAGAACTTTTACGTTAAACAACACGTCCTTGGTGTTTAACAGTGGAAAGGTGACAGATACTCTCATTGCGGCCTCGGTGATAGGCCACAACCCAGTATCGAAACTTTGCTTGAAATGGATTTAGCCGTTTTTGGTGACCAGATCTAAAAAGCCAGGTACTTCCCAAACTATCTCTTTCTCATCTCCTTCCTATCCCAACTACCATAAGCCTCACAATACACCCAATTTGGGGATGCCATAGTTCCACTAGCTTCGGACAGTTGAGACTTATGTGCAGAATTCAGAAAAAAATTAAAATAAGACATTTCAAAGAAAACCTAGCACAATGAATAAATTACGGTAAATTGTTGCTTGAAATAGCTTTGGCTGTGTTTGGTGACCAGACCTGAAAGCCAGGTACTTCCTCACCTTCCTCTTCCCAATCTCCTTCCCCTCCCCATTATCTCCAGCCTCACAATATACCCCAATTGGTGATGCCACAGTCTCACTGGCTCACATATAAAAATAGTGTTGTGCAATGTAAAGATACGTTAGGTCAGGTTAGGTTAGGTCGAATAGGTTTATGACTTTGGTATTGATCAATAGTTAGTGATTACCGTTATAATTATAACTATCGAACCCAGGGCAAAATACAAGACACACTTATTGAGCCAACATTACATACAAGTGGTCATCAAATGTCGTAACTTCTTGTAATCAATTATCAATCATAATAATTATAATGCAATACGCAGTCAAGAAAAAATTAATCATCGAGTAAGTTTTTTTCGAACGAGAGTGGGAAGGAACAAGAGAAAAACTCTACACATAGTTTATAGGCATGCTGAGTCTGTTCTACGGGTATTTTAATGTGGCCTGCTATATGGAGCTAGCAGCACTAATCCTTAGTTTACGTGCCTAAAACTCGACGGACACAAGCGGAACACCCGTTCACATGTTGGCTTCGTGAGAACGGGTCTTTTCTCTGACTCATTTTTGTGTTAGTCGGCTCGTGTGTTGAGCGAGCTACAGGCATCTGTTTTACTCCTTCATACAATCCGGGCCTCTTCAAGATCCACATTAATAAATCCGTTCCTACACCCCATACCTTAAACCGCCTCAAAACGCTGCCCAACCAGGTGGCGACATAGTTCCGTGTCTTTACACTGTACAGACAGGGGCGCTCGTATGAAGTGTCACATAAAACTCCTCAAACACACCTATAAAAGTGATATAAAGTTATGAAAAATGATGAAACAAAAACTAGGTTAAATAGGTTACAAAAGTAACTACTTAACATAGTTTTTGTTTTATCACTTTTCATAACTAAGAAAAAGACACATAAAATCAGGCCACAAAGGCTTTGTCATGGTAAGACAGAGATTCTGAGTTCGATGCCTGATTGCGACCGTTTTTTTTAAATTTTCTGTGTCTTGTTCTTTATCATGTTTTATTTAGATTTATTAGTAACTATTATCTTCTTCTTCAATGAAAATATTACATAGATGGTTAGAACTGTCAAAATTTATTCCAATAAAATTAAATAAGTATAACTCCCTTATACCTAGATTGCATGCAGTTGGCAATGCTTTCTCAGAAGTAGTAGATGTGTTCAACTGCACGGAATATAGCTATAAGAAGGCTATAATAACATACCTCTGTCGTAATTATCAATGTTATTAGGCATAATACCATTCTATTCATAAGTTATCACAGAACCTAAACAATGCACTTACATCAGATATCAGACAGAAGAGTGTTATCTAATAATTTTATATACTTAATCAAAACTATAATTTTTCCCAAAATTGTTATGAAATGTCTTACTGACAGCCCTGATTCAATAGAGCTAACTCTTAGTTCTCAGCAAATTCAACCAAATTCAATATTGAAGGTAACAATAACCTCAATACTAAACTACTGTACGGATTGAAAATAAAAATGCTAATGTACCTATGTATACCAGATGTTATTTTTGTTTAATTTTCAACATAATTTCTCTGTAATTATTCTGTTTAACATAATACTGTTTCGCTCCTGTGAACCACTGTAAACATAAATCATGTATATTGTAAAAGCCTTTTACGGCGTCTAAATAAATAAATAAATAAATAATTATCATTAATATCAAAATTACACAGCCTCATTATTGAACCACGCAAACACCTCATGAGTTTCAGCAGATACCAGGCGCACATATTGAGTAAGCGGCAATGGAAAAGGATCAAGCCACGCATACCTTTGTAAAAATATAAGTCAAATACTACATTAAACTATCTACGGTTACAAACTGCTTTAATTAAAGACATCGACGAGCGGTGCACGGACAGAATAACTAAAGAAAACATTTTAAAATGAAGTCAGCTGGTATTCGTGGTATCTGACATAATCGTTGCTTGAAATGGCTTTAGCAGCGTTTAGTCACAAGGTCTGAATAGTCAGGTACTTCCATATCTCTATCTTTTTCAGCCTCTCAGCAATCAAAATCGGGAACGTCACACTCTTGCCACATTCCCATTGGCAGCGGGCAATCATAATTCTTGTGCGGTGGTGAAAATTAGAGTTGTAAAGAATTAACTTAAGCCGATGCAATACGTCGTGTAATATTTTAAATTGAGCCGCTATCAATAACAACCCTTACGTAGATGGCGATAAGATTTAAATTCCCGCTAAACACCATCCGCCTGTTTTGATTTATGCAAGAAAAAAATATGGCCAAAAAGGGCCTTTTATTTTATTTTGTGGATGTTCAGGCATAAATATTTAAATTTTTTTCGATCATTTTATAGATGATTTAATTTGCCACATTATACAACAAAATCATAACCGAAAATGGGTTCGTAAGTAGGAGATTTTGAACTTGAAAGCAGTTTTCATAGGCCTTATACATTATTTTATTCTGGGCTTATAAAAAGACTTATCTAAAAAATACTCGATGATTTCAAAGGGCAGGATGTATTCTACTCGCAATATTTAATTAAAGCATCTGAAAAATTTCTAGGCAACCAAATTTTCAAACCAAAAACACATGATTTTGCATTACTACGTATGGCATCGCCTTAAGTTTTTGCAAGGGTTTGTTTAAGAAAAACTGTCAACTAAGCACAACAGCTAGGTTATATTTTTTAACAGTAACTCCACATAGGAGGTTTGGGTGAAAATAATTTCACTCATAGCTTATGTCATATTTGGGGATGATATGTGGCGAGTCTTTTTGAGCAGAAGATGGGAGTGAATATATTGTGCGAGAGAGGAAATACAGAGGCCGACAAATCGTTCCACTGCCGAGCTGTTGAACTCAAAAACGAGTCGTAGAAACAACTTGTTCTCATGTGACAAATTTCAATGTACATGTTGGGCGCGCGTTTGGCGTGTTTCCCGACCGTGCACCGATGCCAAATGAAACAATAACGCTAGTTCCTAGGTGCATCATCCATTGTAATACCGGTAAAACAAAAAGTTTTAATCATCTTCAGTAATGATTTATTACTACAGATGTCGACACACATCTCAATAATAATTACTGCAAGATAAAGGTTTCTAGTAATAACGTTTCAATTAATATGGTTGTTTATTTTCTCGAGAGTTGACGACGTAGAAATGTAAATATCATTGGTTTACATCATTTGATAGTGCGTTTCATCAAGTTCTGTGCATTTAAAACATTGATCAATTCATGTTCACCTCTAAAACACCTTAGGAAAACAAAGTCGACTCATGGAAAGCTTTTAAGAATAAGTAGATAAATAAAATCGGTATGTTCTGGCGCTTGATCGAACAATTTCGTTTGGCTGGTTGAACAATTTCATCGTTGAGTTAATAACATAAATAGATCAAAACACTAATCGACTAGACATTTTATTGATTACAGCGTGATCGATTGATTTTAATTATAATTACTTGGTTATGGAGAAAATGTATTTACTCTTACTGGATATATCAGTTAGGCAACTAATGTCTAACTGTAACAAATAATTTATCCGTCGCAATATAGTCAAGAGATGAAAAGAATTCATCAGATTTAACAAATAAAAATAAGTTAGTTTGAATTTCATAAACATTTTTTAATATCATTATTACGTATTTTGCGTTATCACATAAACATTTTATAGGCTAAACTTACATAAATGAGAAAAACTAACTATAATAGGATGATGAAAAAGAATTAGAAGAAATAGAAAAAAAAACAGAAAGTGCGATGATGGAATCGGAGGCTAGAGAGTGCGTAGTGTAAGTGGCTTAATTTAGAAAGAAGTAATGATGAAAAGATTAAAGATGGAGAAGACAAAAAAGAGATTGAATATAAAGCAATGGCAAGATATAAATGAAAATGAAAGAAATCAGATTCAAGACATTGACATGACCCTATTTTTGGTTAAACTTTAGATATAAACTATAAGAATCGGAAGAAGAAACTGAATAAGTGACAGAAATGAGATAAATTCATGAGAAAATAGATTAAACAATTGAATACAAACTCATAAAAGAAGACACAAGAGTGACGTAAAGCGTGAAATGAGGCGTATTTGGAAAAAGATGATCATACACATAGTTACAAATAGGTCTAAGCTTAAAACTAAAGTCTTTTATTGTACTATCCATTTGAGTAGCGTGATGTTATCAGCCGATCACCCTCAGTCCTGCTGGCCCAATGGGAGCGGGAAGGACTGCTCTGGAATGTACAAGGGGTCCCCTCTGAACTACGGCGTTGAATCCATTGATGGGATCAGCGGTGTAGACCACAGTCCTGATCTGACCGTCGGGTTCGACCAGACTGTAAGATCCCTTAACGACTCCTCCGTTCCTTGTCTCTTCCTGGCTCTTGCGGTCACCGGTGATGGAGTCGTGGACGTTGTACGCGAAGGCGTACTGCGGGAAGGGATCGTTCGGGTATGCCACAGGGGCGGGACCTAGGACCTGAGGAATCAGGCCGCACTCGGCGGCGACGGCCAGCGCTACCAAAATGGAAACTACCTGCAAAGATAACAATAACGTGAAACGATTTGAGTAAAATAAAGTCGACATAACAAATCGTAACTACTTAAAAACTAGAAAAAAACTACTGCTGCATAATAGTTTCAAATTCACAACATGATTTTTTGTTTGTTAACAATTGTATTTCTTGAAGAATTTCTGTAAAGAATATAACGTTTCACATGTTTACTATGGTTGGAGGACCATTGTGCTTGCAATAGAGTTATTTCAAACAAAATATAGCAAAAGACTTAAAGAAATAATGCACATATTAAAAAGCAATTTTCGAACTAATTGATATAAGATCATACATGTGAAGGCAATAAAATGAGGTTTATTTTAGCCTGTCTCACCAAAATGTTTTCTATGTTGATACAGAAACATTTGAGAATGTAAATAAACAATTTAACAGCTACATAAATGTTGACCATTAAGTGGATTAAATACTAAGATCAGCTAAAATAATAAGGTTCTGATTTATTTATTTTAAAATCTTGCCCATATTGTTGATGCGTCCTTTAGAACTCACTAATGGAAAACTTATATTACAAGTCATACTATGCAAATTATAAGTAGCTAAGTAGCCGAAGAAATTAAATAATTTCAAGCTAGTATTGGTACAACTGAAAACCAAAAATTATATTTATTTGTATTAGTTTTAATTAATTTGTTTTTGGCTTACCTTGAAAGACATGTTGGGGTTGTATGGGAAGTAGTGTTGACTGTGAAAGCACAGGAGAGTGTATGAATTGTAACAATGCGAAGTTATGCTTTTATAGTGAAATTACGGCCGATTACAGCACCGATATAGAAGACCCTGCGAAGAAAGAAATGGGGCCTCCTTGAGGACGATCCTTGCATAGTAATCGAGCCGAACAGTGAACGGAGTTGGTCGCAAACCATCGAATTGGAATACCTACTGCGCAGTAGAATTGGTAGAAATAAAGTAATATATTATACATATATATAACTCGGTAAAAAGATACGGAATAAACCATAGCATTCTAGATGTACATGACAATTTTCGAGATTTACCGATTTTCCAAATTTTAAGATAATTTCGAAAAACATTATTTAGGTACTCGATAATAACCGAACATCCCTACGTGATTTCTCTACGTGTAATGTTGAGTTTTTAGATCTAATGTTGCTATAATTTTAAGACAAAGCTTAATGCCAAATCACTATTTTGATTAATCTTTATTTTTAACGAATTGGTGTACATTATGAATACCAAAAAATATTCTTTAGATAAATTGAAGGTTTTCCTATCGCTTCGCTTGAGTAGAATACAAATAAAAAATAAATTACTCATTAAAAAATATAAATGTAAACTGCTGAATTTTTTTTTTCCAATAGTATGTATGAACGCATAAAGGAATCAAATTAAAAAAAATACAGTATTATAGCTAAGATTATCTGTGACAGTTTCACTAGATTAACTTTTTTGCTTTCTTATAAAATTATTTACAAAATAAATAAAAACCAGTTTTTTGCTAGAAATCAAACGTTTCTAGACTCCGTTTGTCAAGCGATTTTAATGCCTATTACATACGATATAAGGTAAACCAAGAAAATACACATTTTTGGATTGTAGCTTCCTCTTAAGGCATTGTACAGTTTTTAAAAGTACGCTTGCTGTGAAATTGATAAATAGATATTATAAAAATCATATAAATTACTACAGATGTAGTATAGAGATGACCGAAAAAATGGAAGAAATAACATACAGATTCACCTGTTTTGTAAATATAAATAATCGTTTCACGTTGGGTTTTAAAATAATACATTGAACCCACACAATGCCTCGATTCTTGAAACAATTGTATAGGTTTGTTTTTAGACTATTTTTATACTCGTTTGTTGTTTTATTATATTTTAAGATACGTTGACTGCACATCAAGTAATAACAGTTTTGTAAAGCTCTAATTTAAACTCCAAGTAAAAAAATGCATTCAAAATAAGCGATACTAACAATAATGAAAAGATCGGTTTTCGACCCATGGCCAGCGGATATGCCACTACACCTGATTTCTTAGCAGTGTGTACCTATCCGACAAATTAAGCGACTGGTAGAAAGTGAAATATTGCAACTACATTTGGGACAGCAGGGGAATGCGTAATGTATAATCATCCATTCATTAGTCCATGATCAAAAAAGAAAATAATAATCATACCATCGCGAAATGTTTTCAAGGTGATAGATAAAATATTATAATCAGCAAGGAACTGTTTGCAAATCGAGGCTAGGGGGAAACAGCTGTCAGGAATAATGATTATTAAAGCATAGGTCTAAGTAAAATGTCACAGTGCACAAATATTGGCATGGGAAAGATGAAAAACATCAGGATATAAAAATAAAAAAGGAACCTAAACACTGCTCATATTTAGCCTTACAATGCAATCACTGTAAAGAATAAGGTCGGGAGCAGTTAAGATCGAAACTAGTAGGTAATAAAAAGATACATTTACGTTTCAATTAAATATATTGCGACACAAAATATACAATAATATGCTTTAATTAAATAAAATGAAGCACAAAAAGATATACGTTTTAATTAAATCGGTCATACCCACGAAGACAAAGACATAATAAGTTTTGACCAAATAAAATAGAGCACACAAAGATACATGTTTTTTTTTAAATAAAAAGAGGCACACAAAGATAAATGTTTAAATTAAATAAAATGGGGCATACAAATATAAATGACGGAATCCGTGGTCGAGGGGTAAGGCACTCGACTAGCAAGAAAATATTTATTTGAATAATTTGTGTTATTTTACAATTTACTCATTTCAAATAGTATAAAGTATATTTGAGGCACGTTCCAGAGTTAAAAAGACACTCTCAGTACCGCCCTGGTGTAAGACCACCATGCAGGATTGAAAAGTCGCTTGTAATGGCTTTAGTCGTGTTTGGGGACCAGATTTGAATGGCCAGGTACTCCCCCACGCTTCTCTTCCCCATCACCTCCTACTCCCCACTACCTTCAGCTTCACAACATTACTCCACAACCCCAATTCGGAATGCCATAGTCTCACTGGCTCCGGGCGGTTGGGAACAGTCGGGACTCTTGTGCGGTATTCACATAAAAAGGTTTTGTAAAAAAAAACTGCGGAAGAGCACTGGAAGAGTGAATTAATCTGAAATTTTATAATGTTTGGTTATATTGGAAATTCAGCTACAACGTTGTCATTTTCGTATCTAAAATAGGATTTTTAATAGAGAGGTTTTCGATTGGTTATAGGTAATTTTGGTGACCGGATAAATCATCAAAATGAAAATTCATCATATCTTTAAAAAGTTATATAAAGTCTTGGAAAGTGATGAAACAAAAACTTTATTAACTGGGTTAAGTAGGTTAGGTTGAAAAAAAAAATCGTTTTTAATGACTTTATATCACTTTTTAAATGTGTGTTGAATAGTCACTGTGTTGAGTGCATGGAACCATATTTTTTTGTGAATTTTATGGTAACTTCTGTTTCGTTGCTGAAAATGGCTTTACCTACGATCAAGACCAAAACAGCCAGATACAATTCAAACAACCACTTATTCTTCTCTTTTCTCGACCGTACTACATTTAGCCTTACAACACTTATTAAATCGGGATGCCGTAGTACAACTGGTCCTGGTCAGATAGGACTTTTGGACGAGGAAAAAATAGAAACAGGCTCTGATTTGGGTGATATTTCTTCATCAGAATTTTTTTTAAAGAATTTCGCCATTATGACTGTCTAGAAACTTACACAGATCGTTGTACATGGTATTTAAAAAAAGGACTGGTGTTAAAGACAAGTTCCCAGTTCTCATATTTCCAAAAAGGAAATTTAAAGCCGAAATTAGAAAAATAAAACGATAACTATTTTTAATGAAATTCAAGAGAAGTATTAAGTACTAGATTGGTATTTGCAGTACAAATAAATACCGCCATAATGTATGGTTATTGGGAAATCTAGAGTTTTTCTTTTAATAAATTTCTATGAGTTACAACACCTCCCAGCAGTCTGCAGCCAGTGGAGCTATGTCATCCCTAAGTGGGGTACGTTAAAGGAGTGCAAAAAGGAAGGAAATGGAAAAGATGAAGAATTGGGTGAGTGAAGTACCTGGCTATTTGGATCTGATCATGAAACATGACTACTGCCATTTCAAGCAACGTTTCTATCAGGGCCGATGTGTCATAAGCCCGATGAAATACACTGCAATGCTGTCCGAAACGTAGCGCAACACGGCATAATACCCCAAAAATTAAATCACTATAACATTTAAAATAAAAATATTAATTAGAAATAATTAAAATTATTAAAGCTCTCAGATAGAATACTTATTTCCGACTTGATTTTCATTTTTAATTTGTTAATAGTAATATAGATAGCCCTGATTTATTTTGAGTAATTACCTTACATATACCAAAAAGAAACACTCAATCAAAAATTATTTTTAATTGCAACAACAATATCAGAACTAGCAATACTTTATAAGAAATGGTACACGTGGTCAACTGCACGGATTTTTTTAGGAGAAGGCCATAACAAACCATAAATAATGATACATACATATATATATATATATATATATTTCACAAGTTTGTATAAAATATAATGTGTCTATAAATGCTGGAACAAATCCAGAAGAAATTCATCAGTTACGTCTATTTGCGGACGCATGAAATTTATCCGAGGTTCATGCACCATATAGACTTACTGACGCAACAAATAGATTTAGCCTAAAAACCAAAGGTTATGCATTTATGCAAGCACCCAAAAATCTCTGATGTACCAGGCCGTTCAAATCTATAACAAAATCCCGAAGGAAATTGCTGTGATAGAAAATATTAATAAGTTCAAAAATGAATTAAGAAAATATGTCTATCTCAATTATTAATGTTTCTTTTTGTGACTTTATTGAAATATTTAAAGAAAGATTATGTTTGCCAAACAATGTACATGTTTATATGTTTATAAAACTATTAGCACACACGAAGATGTGAGCTAACTTAAGATTAATAAATAAATAAATAAATAAATATCTCGCAATACAGTTTTATTATAACGCATAACTCTATTGACAGCCCATTCCTATTTAAATGCTATGGGTTATACGTGCCCTAAAACTTAGCCGTAATCCTCGCCATGATTTGTTCAAGATACCACACGGCAGAACAGATGTAGTTTAGTATTGAAACAGTTTTGGATAATACCTACCATTTTTCCAATCATATACTATCATACCTACTATCCATTTCCTTCCTTAAAAACAGCCTTACCCACATTGGAAAGAAGAGGATTTGTTGCGTTGTAAATTGTCGCAAATACAACATTCGTATTCGTGTCGTGTAGCAAGAAGGTGTAATCGTCGTGTCCTCGTCGTATATTCACATGCTTTGTGCGCTGTTTGCAAATATCAAAATCATATTAAAGATTATCTTGTTTTAGAGGAAATTTCACCATGTGAACAGTGCAAGTTCGTCGAGAGCCCTATTGCCGGGATTCATGGGAATTAAAGGTAGGCTGTTTCCATCATTCCACATTTCCCGTGATTTTTCAAACCCAATTGAATGATCTTTATATTGTCGTAATCTTGTGGATTTGATTTACAGTTCATTTCTGTGTAATAGAACACGTTACAGATGTTCTAGCACAAAATAGCATAAAAAGAGGAATGGTGCTGTTGAATGAAATTTCTGAAACAGTGGATGTATACTTATCTTCCCAGATGTTAAGAGTATCAGAATGAGAAGATTGCACTGTAAATGTATTGATAATCTGTCGTACAATAATATAAATAAATAGACAGGCGTCAAAATCAGTATTATCTATACAGTAGGGGTTCACCTAGTTAAACCTATATCAAAATCTACATCATTCATATTGATATCAATTGCTCACAAAAATCCGCCTAATCAGGTCTATAAAAATAACATAACTTGTTATTATTGCACTTGTAAGAGTGCATTAACTGATTGCAGGTTGCAATAAATGGCTTTAAAAGGTATTTACAACCCAACCCAATGTGTGCATATGGAGTTACCCACACTAACCAGTATTTTTACTGCGTTCACTTGCTCCAGTTCGTGAAGGCCGCAAGTTTTCTTTAATCTACGTAGTTTTTCCGGTCAAGAATGTAAATATCAAATGTGTATTATGTAATTTAATAACGCGCCCTCAATTGGTTATATGTTCTACAACTCTCAACTCAGTATAAATATCTGTACAAAGTTTCGCAGCAGTTTAATTCAGAGTTATCTCGTAAAGCACAAGTTCGTCACTCGAAATATGACATATTTTTGATAATAATAAATGGATAACTTGTATAGCGCCGTTTTGTGAAAAATCACCTCAAAGGCGCTACATTATATCCAATTTATTAAATAACTAATTTAGAAGAAGAAGATAATACTAAACAGAAACATGAAACAGAACAAGACGCAGAAAATAAAAAAAGTTAACGGTCGCAACTGGGAATAGAACACTTTCTTACCGGGACAACGTCTCTAACCACTCAGCCTTGTAACCTGATTTTTTACGGCATTTTTGTCGATCTCATATTTGAAGCACAAAAATATCGATTTCTTTCCAATTTAATGACTAAAAATCAGGTCACAATGGCCGAGTGGTTAGAGGCGTTATCCCCGTAAGACGAAGATCCTGTGTTGGATTCCCAGTTGCGACCGTACATTTTTTATTGTGTCTTGTTTCTTTTA